>JARFJA010000005.1:6146289-7492578 GCA_036326145.1 Rhagophthalmus giganteus
CCATTAGTTTGGCTGGGTCTCATAGACCCCCCACCTGTAATTTCCACATCTTCCAAGTGTCCCAAAAAATCTACTTTACCAGCACATTAAAACATTTTCAACAGCTATTCAGCACATGACGAGTCTGCGGATGTAAGCGTGGGGTCAGTCATACCCCGACCAGACTAACGAAAGGTTAAAATAATATAATTTATCCGGGAGTTATGCTTTTCGAAGGAATTGAATCCATATGATACTGCAAGCCCTTCCAAATCATTTCACGGTTAACGTTTTAAATATTTTTAAATTGCTTTAATTTTTAAAAAATACGGGGTTGGGGTTGGAGTTGGAAAATCTGCGATTTTCTCAATGTTTTAATGGGTACTAATTATATAAATGAAAATACAGCGCGATTTTTTGAAATATATATATATGTAAATGCATTTTTTTGTATATTTCTGTCATGTTCGCTTAAAGTATCGTTTAATTGAAACGTAGACATATCACGGTTTTAGGTGGTACTCGTAGATTATTTTATAAGCTAATCGATCTACAGAATTCTAAAAATGAAACTTAATATTGAAGATAATTTTAGTGCTGAAGCACGTACAGAATTTGATATTCACATCTTTATTCATTAATATTGTAAAATAAGGGCTATTTATAATGTGGTGTGAATACGCTGAGACCGAAACGTCTTTGCTGTCGATAGCATTTTGTACGGATATACAGAGTACGTATTATTTCATTACTATTTTTAGTAGGTACTATTTATATTGAATTTTAAACGTCATTTCAAAGATATTTTAGCAAATTGCACTACGCAATCGATACAAATATCCGTGTACATAGGCATTTTATTACGTGTTATCGAAAGTACTGCTACGATATATTTTCAAACATAAATAAATGCGTTTTTCGAGCAACGTTTAACTTCACCGTAATAAAACCCAACGTAGTTAGACAAACAATCGTAAAGTCACAGATAAGAAACAAGGTAGGTATGTGGAACAAGGTAGTATCCGTATACCATGTGCACTATCCATCCCTACAGCCTCCGCGGTACCGCTGCCGGTTGATATGTTGGAGCATTTATTTGAGCTTGATGACTCCGCTCATTCTGATACCGTGATTTGGAAGGTTAACTTCGTCGTAGCGCAACACGCGTCGGTACGCGGCATCTTTACAAACGTTTCGCGATTAAATCGTTCGCGGTCATTATTTACGTACTTACATAATTATGTGTTTAGACGTTCAAGATATTTAGGGCAGGTGCGAAAACGAAAAAAACCGTGTGACAAAATGTAATCGAGTTTCTGTGCCACTTATCGCGACATCACAATGGTTCGTATGTTTATTGTTACTCTACTGCAATTTTTATTTACATTATTACCTGGTATTACCGTTCTACGAATTTGGTCGCGTGGATTGATAATTTACAAGGTGAAAAGAGGAAAGGAAGTAAATGTATAAGCAAGCTAACGTTTTCGGTTAACAAATACGTATGTAAATAAAAATGCTTTCAAAACGAAAAATGGTTTCCGTAAAATAAGAATGACATCACGCGCGATTACGGTATCGCTAATTTTAATTGATATCTGCAAAACAAAAATTCAATTATTGCTGTTAAATAGTTACATGATTGTAATTTATCGTATTGCGAAATGGGTCAGTTTATCATCGCGCGGCTTACATTTAAATTACTAAATGAACAATTATAATTTTCGTCGTTATTTATGTGTTACTGTTAATTAATACGATTTAGTGTTGAAAAGGTTTATTTTTATTCTATGTTGTGCAGGGTACTTATTTATCAGTTTGCAATATTTGTTTATACTATTTGATAAGAATTTTATTAATTTTTTTTATTTATTTTGTTGTTATTTTTATGGTTTATGTTTAGGTAAACCGAAATTGTTGTTGATGTTTACTTTTTTAAAAAATATTGATATATTGTTATTGTTACATTTTGATAGATTAGCAGTTTTCGATAAATCTTTTAATAAATAAAGTGTGCTTGATAACAGAAATATTTAAAATTCAAACTGTTACAAGAAAACTTTATATTATATAGTTGTGCTTAACGTGATTATGCTGTAACGCACAAACTTAAGATTTAACATTAAAATTACGCTGATAAAAATGTTTACGACATAATAATGTTACATTTACATTTTAATTATTAACAAATTGCTCCCTATAAATTAAACGCGGAAACGAACAACGCGCGACTAGTAAGTAATAAATTTAATGAGAAAAGTGTACACTAACTACTATCATAAATAATCGACTAGGTATGTATTTAATATACGAGGGCTATCGTGCAAAAATTATTTAACAGTTATAATAATCGACAAATAACTATTAATGCAGTCATCATCTATTTTAATGTAGGCATGGAAGAAAAGAAAGTAATTTGTTACAATATATACGTTTGAACACAAATTATCTCGTCCGTCGATTGTAATGTATAAATTTTTTCGTGAAAAATCCCGCCAATAAAAATATTCACGCGCGTTGATACCCCAACAATGTCTTAGGGACCAAAACTGTTCGATATCAACAGTGCAATATAGAAAATAATTTTTTTAGCTAAATCTTTTCTAGGTACATCACCCAACCTATAGGAAAATATTGTAATCGGCAATTTGCACATTTTAAACTAACAAAAATTTTTTTTGAAAATCTAAGGAGCTCTAGAAATAAAATGGTAAAATCTTAATTTTTTAAAAGAATTATCGAATTATGCGAATCATCGAAAACGTCCAGATTGCACGTATAAACAAAATCTTTATTCAAAAAAAAATCAAATTTTCGATTTTTCACGTCGTGAAATTCATCGACACGTTTTAAATAAAAATTTTTTTAATTTTTAACGGGGAGGAACAGGCATATGTTTGGGACAGGGTGTCCTAAAAGCGGTCGATCGAATGAACTGAGGTAGCACCAAATAATGAAATAACTCGTATTTTATTTAAAATCATGAGCTTTAATGTTTGGCACTAAACGATTTCGCAGAAAAATACAAATTTTGCAATATATTTTGAACCATCAACAACTGGATAATCCCACATATGTATACGTTTTTTTTTTGGTTGCAAATAACCTTCCCTATCGACTTGATCTTCCACTTTTGTGACACCCTGTATATTAGGGCCGATTTTTCAATCGCTAATTAACGCCGACCACCAGCCATCAAACTATGGTGATTGGCCGAGGGCCAAAATTAACTGGCGATCGAAAAATCGGCCCCTAACATTTTATTTTGTCCATTTATCATCCGGGCAACGCCAATTTGGCGCGATTTGCTTTTCCTCTTCGCAAATAAGAAAATGCCGATTAAATTTTCCCGCCTGCAACGTTCACGAAAAATATAACCGTGGACGGCGAACTGCTTTATTCCTTTCAATTTTTGATAAAGTTTAAATAAAAAAGTAATTAATTTTAGATATGGATTCCCTATAGGTGCAACATTTATAAATAAATCGGCAGCTACGACGTACGATCGGGAAAATATAAATAAATCAAGCCCAGATATTTTTATATTATTTATTTTTACAACTCCGTTATTTTATCGATAAATATTGATGAGATCACTGTTTACCTACATTTTCAATTTACGCAAGGTCGATTATTTTTTTATTTATCGGCGCGTGTCGTGTGTGTCGCCGAAAAAGCGATCGATGGGGGGGTCTTTCAGATTAAAAAGGAAGAGATTCTTTGAATTGTGTTGGGGGAGTGAGTATTCGATATGTAATTAGTCTCGGCGTCGATAAAAAGTTCATTTCAAAGTTATTCTTTGCTAAATATAAAATTTTGGCAAACGTACGCTTTTTACGTCAAGAATTCGCGCACCATCAACAATGCCTTTTTATTGGACGTTATGTCGTTAATAAATGTTTTAAGTATTTTGTTATTTGTGTTTCTGGTCGCTATATGAGGCATTTCAAAAAGTATATATAGGTAGTTGGACCGTAACCTTCATAGCACTTTATAATTCAAGCACCTTGACAAATTAACATTAATAGAAGCCATTAAGAATATCTGTATACACTGTTAATTTACAAACTATTGAATGTTTAATTTTAAAAAGCTATTAGACTCGATTGTCATTGATAGTGTATAAACTACACAGCTTTCAAACGTATTTACTAGGCATGCAGTAATCTAAAATCATAATCGAATTAATATCTACTCACTGTCAAAATCTTGTACTTAATTATTGTAAATCGTTGTTCTATTTAATGTTGTCTCAAACACCGAGAAGTGATAAACATTCACAGATTTTATCTAAACGATTATGTATATGACAACGATTTTATGAATTTTCAAATGACGTTTACTGCATACCAAAGAGATAGTCCAAATGGAGAGTAGATTGTTTTTAATTTAATTGTGCTTAAATATTAAGTAGGCAATTGAAAAATTATTTTACCTTTCGCACTGTGCGTTGCATGAATTTAACACGTTAGCTGTTGTAAAAATAGAAGGAAATCTAAACCACATAGGCGAATTTAGTCCCGAACTTCAAAAGTATTCCTCGTCGTACTTATGTACAAATCGACGCAGTTTTTCCGGAAGGGCGTAACCCACAAAAATTTTACAGGAGAGCACATTTTATGTCGTCGTGTAAACTATAAGAAGATACGTTTCGCGGAAATACAAATCGATTTTTCCGGTAGAAAAATCGGAATATTGTTACTAGATTTTAACATATGATGCCTTTCATTTAAATGCATAAGATAGTCGGAATAACGCATTTTCGCAAAAAGTGTGGGTTACGCCCTTTTGGCAAAACGCCGTCAATTATATACAAAGAAATTATTCGCACCATAAACTGATAGCAATAAATTAAACGTTTAAAGGACTGGAACGTCGGAATAAGGACTTAACGATTTATTAGTTGAAGTTTCCAAATAAACAGTTTCGACTAATAAACACCGGAGGGAACGATAAATTACAAACGCGAAATTAAATAATAAATCAAGTACCTACCTACAAAGTAATAACCACAATTAAAAAATTTAGATCTCGTATTTAGAAAGAGAACAATGTTGAGTACTTGGATCCTCGAGGAATCGACCTTTTCAACACACACATACGGCCGTCTATATTATATAGTGCCCAATTTTGTTCTAATCCGTCCAAATTAGTCTGTCCATAGTCAAACTTTAAATGGATTAAAATCGTGACCTTGGTTCGTTTTTTGGCTCAAAAATATGTTTTACATAATCAAGTACTGAATATGGTTATCCTTGGAATTTAATTTAGGCATATTTGCATCTGCTTGCTTATTTTCTTTATTTACAAACCTTGAAATTTAAGAGTCTTATAAACTGTGTGATATTGGTATGTATACAGGATGGTCCGTAAGTCCCGTAAGGTTAGTTTAACATTTTTTTAAAACGAAGCCTTACGTTACGGATAAAAAAAGATTAAGCGTACATTTACATCATAAGCATGGCATATGTGGCTCCCTCTGCGGAATACATCGCAATAGATACATACCAGTCGTATAGTCGTTCATACATTGAGAATCATGAAACATATTCCAAAAAATAAATTTTAAATTTTCAACTTCGACATCCTATATATTTTTAATTATCCACATTTTATTAAGGCTTGTTCGGTCAAACCGTAATATTCTAAAGTCAAGAATCTTCTATTTCTCTATGGATACTCTGTATACAGTGCCGAGATAAAGTATTGGTGTCTTGTCTTTGGGGAACATTTTTTTTTGTTTAGCATTAACTACAGGGTTTCGCGGACACACAGGAATTTTTATTTGTATTTACCTACTATTTACTTATTACAAATATAGTTAGTTCTAAACAAATCAATTACTTGTTATCGGCGTTTTTTTTTGTAAGGGCCATTTTTAGATTTTTCTCTAATTACACAGGCATCACATTTCTAATATATAGACATGTACAGTGGCTTCTCAAATTAATGACGCTCAGCTCGAGTCAGTAAAGGTCAACTTATTGCAGTCACGTATGTATACAGTAGATATCGAGCAGGGTGTCAAAATTAAAGAAACCAACTGTACATATCAACCTGATTTGTTTTTATGCGAAAATATTTTATGTAAGTACATACATAGTATAATTGGTTATTCATTATGCATTATAAACAATTACCTCCAGTACGACGCCACTCCTCGCTTATGTTTTTGTAAATTCAAAATTATTTTTTAATTTCACTCTTGGAGGTCGAGAATATATCCCTATACAAAATACTGCACGTGTTCTGCATAACACGACTTCCAACTAAAATAAACTTGTACTCATCTGGCTTAAGTTATTCATTTTTTACGTTTCGTTTATGGAATAATTTATTCGATGCTACGATAAGGAACTGCATTGAAAAGTATTTAAGGGCTTGGACTCAATGAATCATCAGTTGAAATACGACGACTGACTTGATTTTTACCGTCCTCGCAGAAGCCGTAGGGGTGGTCCTGTGCTGGTCCTGTTTACACGGGTGATTTTAATTTAGAAAATTCACTTCACTTTAAAATTGGAACTGTCAATCATAATACAGTAAAATTCGGTTATAACGAACCATAGGGAACTCACAACCTAAGTTTGTTCCATCCGAAGTTCGTAATAAACGATAAAAAACGTCACTTGTGTCCCTTGTATAGTAAAGCTTAAAATATTAAATATCCACTGGGAAGGTCGATTAAAAAACGTATTTTTCTAAGAAAATAATTATATGAACGTTTTAAAGACAACATATGTACACTGGCAGCATCATAAGCAATATCATTCTCGAAAAAAAATAAATAAAACAAAACATGTTTACCTATTTTTATGGACACTTTTAACGTACGTGAACAATTATGTCGAGCGTTATATCCGAAATTTCGTAATAAAATGTTGCACGTCTTACGTCCGTGAAATGATTTTACGACACTTTTACTCGTTTCGAAATTCCAGACTCGGCTCCTCGTCGAGAAACATCTTGCTCGTACCGTAAAAACTCATTTCCCTACTCAATTATCTACTATTTTCAATTTTTAAGGCAACCACGATCACGATTCACGATATAATGAAGTATTTTTTGATTAACTCGAAACTTATTTTTCAATTTTTTTAAATTTGCGAAAAATTATTTAGATAATTATTGGGAGTATTTTTTACTGTTGTATCTTTCATTTTATACGATTAACATTTTTTATCATATAAACCACCTCTCTACAATCGTTTCGTACCTACATGGAAACATTAATTTAACTATAGTGTTGTTTCTACTTTAAAATTTATAGGTATTACACGTTAATTAATAACCGTTAACGAATCACTGTAATTAAAATAATTTTAATATTCGAATCTCGATTTTATAGATCTACTTAGATACATATTTTTTAAATTGTTTTTTTGTAAGTTAAAAAGTCTTTCGGTGTTTGTGCAACTAACGCCCACTAAAATTCTTTCTCAAATATTAATTGAATAGATCTCTGGTTGTAATAAAATAAAACTGGTTATTCATCATGTGTCAATAAATATACTTATATACCTACGCGCAAGGACAAAAAAATTACTTGTATGTACACTCTCGTCTAACACGTTTCAAATTCGCGCGGATTTTTTTAGTCCGCGGGGGGGGGGGTCATGCTTAAAAATTCCAGGTGGTTGTGTGAAACGGGCGATTAAAATGAAATTACTTATGTTGTAAAACCTGAACATTTCGTGTTACCTACAAACGGAATGTTTTATTTTTGTTTGTCTACGTCCTAATAAAAATATTAAAATTGCCGTATGTTGACACATATTTACGTAATAAAAAGTTTAAATTTAATACTAGGCGTATTTCTAACTTTACGATTCAAGGGTGAAATATATTGTATCGTTTTATAGAAATTAGAATTTTTTTATTAAAATTTTGGTTTTAGAAATAACTCAAACAATTGTAAATAAATTCAGTAATAGGTACAGTCAGAGGCACTGTGGGAAGACGGTTCATCGATTAATAATTCGCTTACGCAAACTAAGCGGCGTGCGAGTTAGAGAAAGATCGACTTTCTATCGCGCCGTTTTTATTTAGAGAACTGCAAGTTTTAATTTCACACTTTTTATTGTAAGTAATTTAGGGGTGAAGTAAAAGCATCACTAAAACCTAAATAAAACTAAATTATTACGGAAATAAAAAGTTCTGCCGGCCGAGTTTGAAAGCTTGTATATCTCAAAAAGTACCTAACGAATTTCACATCGAGACTCAAGTTCGCAATTTTCCAAAAAAAAGATGTTAAGTTACTGCAGCAATATATGTTTTAAAAAACGTGATTTTTACTCGTATTTTAAAAACGCCCCGATTCATAACTCGATTGTTAAAAAACTAATAGGTTTAGGTTAAGTCTTCTGCCACATCGATTCGCTCGTTTGACGAGACATTAAAAAAATTCTAGCGTACACGTGGTTGGGCAAATAAGCTAAATTGCCAAGTAAAACGGTTATTATAATTTTTAAAGGCTCCAGAAATTATAACATATTGATAAACAATATACGATGCTTGCGTATTCGGACCGGGGTGGAGTGAAGTGATTGCCATATCGCGCCCACCATTACTACAAAGTGGCTTTATGAATAATGTAAAGGAAATCATGACGAAGGTCGCCGGTCGATCTAATATAGAGTCCTGTTTTAACAACATATTAACATATAATTTTTCTAAATTATCTGGTTTCGTTCATTTTCGAAGAATCTAAATCTTCAAAACTACTATTTTATTTCACAAATGTGTTCATAATGGAGGGGGTGTATTAAATCAATTTGCGCATGCTATCATTAATGGTAGATAGGATTTTAATACGGTGTATCCTTTTTGTAAACTGTTATTAATTATTCATCTCGAACTGAAATCGTGCTCAATCCCTGGCGTGTTGTTCTGAATAAATGATGATTTTGGTAAAACGACTTAAAAGTTATTAAAGTTTATGCCTGATTTTGATATTACAAACAATACCTGCAATTGTCTTAGTTACAAAGCCGCCGTTACAACGTAAAAGCTTGTCGGGAATAATTAAAATTAATAAGGATAAAATGATGTAAAAGGGTTTTGAATATTACTCCAATTAGTTTAGTAGAAACGAAATCGACAATAGTTTCAACAGTAAGAGCGTTTTACAATTTACCTATTGATAATTTCGCTAACCGAACCAACTTTTCGGTGTGATAATAATATTTAATAAAAATTTGTTCGTGAATTTTTGTTTATGGCATCTAAAAACGTGTTTATTTACGGAAGGAAATCTTTTGACGTTGATATTGGACGTCAATCCCTTAAATAAACAACAAATTAACGTACTAATACATCACCGAGTTTTTTTTTTAACAAAATCTCCGTGTGAACAGCATAGCGCGCAGTCCATGTGAACAGTAAAACGGGACAGTTTTTACTTCCTAGTCTCATTCGTCGAAGCAAACTTTAAAAGCTCCGAGCACGCAATTGTACACTAAAAACGATTTAGTCGAGCAAAAACCCCTCGGAGCCTACAATCCAAACGCTAAGAGCTGTGAAATAAATGTCAGCCTATGTAAATTAATCAAAAACTTTCAACTTTTTACTGTTACTGTACGTACACATAAACACAGTGATCAACTTACTGTGAAGCTTGTAGTAGTTTAAACTCGGAGTTTACTCGAGAAACTGTGTTTTATTACAATGAAGCGACGATGATGATGTGGTGCATCGAATAAGTGCAATTGCAAGACTGCAAATACGCCATTTTGCCTGTCCACGTTTTTACTTCGAGGCTAAGAACTTAAATTAAAACGATACATTATTTAGTACTCGTATTTTAAAAATTATCGTGTAACTCTCGGTGAACTTAGATAAATTTACTTAAAATAACATCGATTATAACGAACAAAGTTCATCCTAAAAACCGTTGAATTTGCATTTGGTTGTTAATACGGTTAAGTGTCCTTATATGGGGTTGATTGATTATTCCGGAAGGAGCTTTATTATTCTATCAACGACTGGTATATACAACCCACGCACCGTAGTGTGTAAAAAAGATGAGGACCCTCAAATTGTTCAGGTCCTTATCTTTGGACAAAGTTTTTGCGTTCAAGAATGAAAGCGATAATGAATGGAAGGTATTTATAGTATTTTTTAAATGCATATCTAATAACTTACACGATGTACGTATATATATCTGATTAATTGTGTATATACACTTGTTGCATAATAATGATTAACTATTTTATATTAATCGTAATCGTTGCCATTTATTGTGCAATAGTCAAGGTTATTAATTATGTTTATGGCAAACAGTGCGTGCTTAAAACCAATTAGGCAGACAAATAAATGAAGGCGTTTCGAAAATTTATTTAATAATTATCAAAAAGTGTACGTATAAGAATCAAATTCGAAGCACAAAAAACAAGCATGATTTGTGACATCGTCATTGTGTAGGCTATATTTCCGCGAATTTCCCTGTACACCTACCTAATTATTAGTTCTTTAAGTAAAGAAATGAAAGTGACAAATTTTTAAAATTAAAAAAAAAAGAGAAACCGTCTATTATGTCAGACTTTGTGGTGGTCAAAAGTTGATTTCCATAATGTTACGGAATTTTTACGGAAGTGAGATCAAAGAAGATGAATTCTTTGACATAGACGGCGTGATTAACTGCGTCTAATTTCTTGGGAAAACTGTAGGTATCTACCTACATACATTTTCCTTTATAGAAATGTAACTTATATCGACTATAACCTTTTATTAGTAGGAATACAAAAAAAACATGTTGAATATAAATGTTTTCTGGTTTATCTAGACGCACATGACAATGCATTTGTTTTTTTTTTGTTTCGTTGCTATGGTAACCAACGCTATTTTTTTTAATGGCCTCCGTACGTTTTCTTTGGGTCTTTGAAATCAACATTTTAAACAACGTCAAAAATAAAATAATAATTAATTGTAGAAAAGAAAATGAAAAAATTAATCAATTGAAAACGAGAAATGATTTATGATAAAATTAATCGGATAATCGATAGTAACCGTCGCGACTGATGGCGAGAAAATTGTCTTGGAGTTTTTGGAGGAATACTCAAATAACGTTTTAACTAGCAGATGGATTGGCAGAAGGGCACCTCTGGAGTGATCGGCCCAGTTTCCTGACTTATAATCATTAGATGTCTTCTTGTGGAATTACGTAAAAGTAACGTGTATAAAGAGAGACCACGTAATCTGTAATTGCGCGAGTTACAGCTTAATGTGTAATGTTACGTTTTAATAACACTTAAAATTAGAGTACCTACTTAATTTGTTTTTTTTTTATGAATTTTCTCGTTTCTTTTTCTAGCATTATTTTATTTTCGACATCGTTTCATTGCAACATAACGACACTACTAAACAGAGGGAAAATGCGCTCTTTTCAGAGACGCAAGTAAAATATATGGGTGCCATTAAGAAAAAAACAATATGGTTATCATAGTAACTAAACAAAACAGAGATAAACCAAAAAGTTTTTGTATTTAACATTTTCTTGTAGTTCTTCTAATTAACAATACGAAATTACAGTCAATATAATTTACTTTTGATACATACATAGATAAAATTGATTTTTAAATTCTAATTTCGATTCGGGCCCTTTACTGGCAAAATCGAAATTAAAATAAAATCATTGTCTATTTTTACGTGCGAGTATTTGTAAATAAAATTTTACATAATGTTTAAATAAAATGATCAGCTGTTGGTAGATTTTTGGACGAAGTTCAACAAACATGTAATTATTCGTGTTTTTTTTTGTGTAACCGTGCCAATCGATGTTATTATGACATTTAGAAAATACCTGATATCCAGAAATACACATCATTGACTAAACAAACAAATAAATTACCCAATAACGGTACCTAACTATACTTTAATTAAAATACAATTTTTTGGTACGTTGAATTTAATCTTACATGGGAAGTGTGCGTAGGTAAAACACGAAATTAAAATCAAATTGATAGAACGAGATATATCTCGCGTGTGTTTTGGGGGTGTAGTATAAATTGATATATTCAAAAAAATACTCAAAACGTCGATTTTATTTGCTAGGGTGACGTGTTAGTGACCTATCTCCATTTATCTAAGTTCAACCTCGAAGCGGGCATCGATGTCGCCCCAAAAATTTCAAATACGCAGTAGGTAAATGGCACTAACCTAAGAAGGATGTAATTTGAAAGTACAGCAGACTCCCTCATCTTAGGGCCAGTTTTACAAACACGATTTATACTACAGAATAGCTTTTCCTGGAATAACTGCTATGGAAACGTTTGTTGAGACGATGGTTTCCACGAAAGTTATTCCAGGAATAGATTATCTAACGTATATCATATAATTGTAAAACCGGCCCTTAACCGGATAAATTATTCGCCGATTAAACCGATCAGTGCAAATTAAAATGTTTATACCTTGTTTTGGAGATTATAACTATGGAAATTTACCATTGATTGATTGGTATATTATTTAAAATTAATTTGCTATAGTAAATAAAAATAAGAACATGTCACCCTAAAAAAAGCAAAGAAATCCTGTAGTTATTTGCGATTAGGGCTGCATAACCTTAACAAGAAATACAATAATTCAAAAAGGGATTGTTTAATTTTTTGATACAACTACGTATATCGGTATCCATGGGACACGATTAAAACAACGGTACCCGGTTCAACTGCGAGCGACCGGTTAAAGTGGGAGTCTACTGTAATGTTTAAATTTCAATATTCTCGATTAATTATTCTCTATACATTCAAAAGACACCAGCTATTTTAAATTTTTGGGCGACACCCAACTTTGGGGCTGAAGTTAGACGCACCCAACATCCTAGCAAATAAAATCAACGTGTTCGAGCGTTATAAAAAAATTAATTTATACGTCCCAAAACGCAATCATGGAAAATGACCGATTGGGGTCTTTGACGGTCCGTAACTTTTGTATCCGGTCGACTCAACAAATTGGTTAAATTGATGTGAAAGCCCAAAAATGTTCTATCTCGTTGTGCTTAAATATCAATTTGATTTTGATTTTGAATTTTACTTTCCCACACTTCCGTTGTTAAATTACATAAAGACGGAAACTAAAATGAAAAGGAAATTATCGGTTTAAAACAATGAAATTACATACTGGGATAGTATAATATGTAACCTTTATCATGGAAAGTCGTTGACGGTAATGTAGGTACATACACACATAATATATATATATATATATATATATATATATATATATATATATAAGTATATTACTGCTCGCAAAAGGCCATCGGGAAATCTTTGCACAACGCGAATCTGCAAAAGTCACGCGCACGTAGATATATAAAGGGTCGTAGTAATCCGGAAAATGTTGTATTGTAGGTATACAATAAAACTCGGGTGTTCGGTTCAGAATGAGGCCATTAGAGAACACTCCGCGGGCTTTCCGGTCAATTAGACTAACAACCGCCTATAGTAGTAAAGTCTGAGCTTTCTTAGGGAGCTTTCACAACTTGCCAAAGGTCATGTTCATGCAGATAACTGAGCGTAATGATTTCAGCGTCGCTGGTTTCCCCCGGGCTATAAACAGACACTTTTCGCGTCCCCTTTTTGTACGGATAAAATTTGTACGGGAAGGGTCTTTAATTCGGATACCGCCGATGTTTATATTAATGCGCCGCTTTATGGTATCGACGCTGCTGGTAAAATAATTAATCGAAAAAAAAAAATGAAAGATAAATTGAGTGTAAACAGTTCGAACGAGTTAGGTCTATTTAATTATGAACAGGATTTATATATACCCCCCCCCCTCCCCCCGAAGATCCCAGCTATTAACCTCGAGAAATCAATCACAGTTATTAGATTATAACAACCTTCAATCACTGTCGCCGATACTTATGCGGCCTCTCGTCGGTCACGTCCTCACGTTTAACTCCACCGAAAGGTGCCGGAAGAACGCCTCGGGATCAATTTTTAGCGTAAGCGCTATTATAACGGTTAATTTATTATTTTATTGAAATAACACGTATTTAACTAATTTTCGTCGATTTGTTAGGATCGTGAATGCTTAATCCGTTTTAAATTAATGGGCGGATCAATTTTTTACGTTTATGATTACTATGTAAATACTCACCCGCATAACTATATCGATGGCGTTTTGCCAAAAGGCGTAACCTACACTTTTTGTGAAAATGAGTTATTCCGACTATTTTACGCGTTTAAATGAAAGGCATCGTCTGTTAAAATCTGGTAACAATATTCCGATTTTTTCCACCGAAAAAATTCCACGTATTTCCAACGTATCTTCTTATAGCTACGAGGCGATATAAAATGTGCTCTCCTGTAAAATTTACTTTTTGTGGGTTACGCCCTTCTGGAAAAACTGCGTCGATATGATCAGAATTTGAGTTTTAGCAAGTAACGCGGAAAATCAATTAAATAGAATTTTCAATATCTAACGTGTAATTTATTTTACAGATAGAGTTCTACGTATTATATAGTTCGAGTTTGTTCGAGTAACTTTTTTGGCAGCATTTTGAAACTGATGTTATACCAAAATTTGATCATTAATTTTAGTTTATGTTTTGGCTCTAAGCCATCATAAAAACGCATTTTTCCCACATTGATTTGTAATAATTATGTAATAATGCATAAATATGTAATCCACGTGTTTGTCGTTTGTTCTCCGATATTTCTCATCTTTGGAGATGAATATCTCGGTAGGGGTGCAATCATACGTTCCCATGATATTTCCTATCGTTTCAATAATATTAGATGACGTCCTGATTTTTCCAAACTTTCTACTGCAGTTTATTCTCAGAGATATTTACACCTAAAGTTTACAAAAAAATGCAAAAATTTAATATTTGTGGTTATGTATCGGAGCTCGTATTATTTATTTTCGCAAACTACCCTAACGTAAGTATTTGTAAAACAAAATTTGAAGGCCGATGATTTAATCATTCCTAAAAATCGCACCCTTCCGAAGATTGAATTTTTTGCAATCGCAAAAGCCATGTTTGGTTGCGAAATTTCGGGCATAAGGAGACAAGATAGAAAAAATAACAAACGTGACGACAATTTAGTATGAAATGTGCCAAAAATAATTCGTTTTAATTTCACAACTGCGCGATAAACCATAACTGAAATACGGCGTTTTCCGCAAACCTTTGGGGCACGTTAAAATAGTTACCAATATAATAGGGGACGTCACCGTATAAAACATATATTTTTTTAAATGGTCGAGCAACTATGCTGGACATCTTGCGGTAGATTGGCCCTTAAATGATTAATCATTATAAACGGTAATTTTGAAAGGGTAAATAAACATTTTAGTTACTATTAGAAACTCGGTGAAATAAGTTTTACGAAAATCCATTCAGCAGTATAACTGGGTTCCGGGGTAAAAACCTTTACTGCACTCTGGACTAATAAGTTAAAAATTTCGAAAGTTACCTTATTAGTAAAGTCCCCCCGTCGTCACGCAATTTTTTTTTAAACATGCGTTGTATATTTTATTACCTAATTACCTAATTAAAAAAAACATCTAAGAAGTAAGTATGTACTTAAGTAATTAATATGATTTAATGAATTATGTATAATGCCCTTTATTTAAAGGTGCGCTCGGAAAAAAAACTTATCTTTGTAAACATATGCAGTTCTCTAAGCTTCGCTTGTAAAAATTTAAATTTTTATCATTATGTAAATGTTTTAATTGTTAACGCAAACACGGATCGACATAAATCTAATGCACGATTAAAATTATGAGCTGCACCACCATTTTATTAGTTTAAATCTTAGGAAGATGCCGTAACAAACGAAACTCTTTTAATAAAGCGATCGGTTGGAGGAGCAATTTGCGTGCCAGCCAACTTACGATTAGAAATCCCAGAATAATTAGTTCCATTTATGGAACTTAAAGCCACTTTTGTAACGGACAAATCTTGCTCTTGTGCATTCGACATTGTTAAACGTTTATTAAGATAATCTTAACTTCGTAAAATTCGAACCTCTTAAAAGTTCAACTTTCTAGTACGCGCACTCTAAAAATAAAAATTCTCCATTTCCAGCGCACGTAAACGTCCATATTTTTCATCAATTTTGTATCATATGGCGTCTTGAACCTTTTTCGGTCAACGACCTCGCTCTTATGAAATTTTCATTGAACTCTGTGGGCACCTACAGATATTTCGCTTTTCAGTCGACGCACCATTTACTTCTTTTCCATTTCATCGCGCGCATACTAACCGATAAACGAAAAATATAAGACAAACAAAAAAACATAGACGAGGTGTTTGCAGGAAGCAGCAGATCGCTTCAGGGACACAAGCTGGCAAATTCACCGCCAATGGGTGTCCGATACCGACAGCGCTTTTCCGACCGCCCAAACTCTACCCAAAACTTCGACGCCCAAAGAGGGCGCGTTACGAAAAGTTATTTCGCACAATACACTGACCAATACAAAGATGAAGAAGCAAATCCCCAATGGGGCCGTCAAAAACATAGAACCAACGGGAACAAGAAAAATCATCCAAATAGAAACGGTTCAGACCACATGCGAAACCGTTAATAATTCAGCGAGCGCCGACAATAAGGATGTCGTTGCGGTAAGAGGTTTTAGTATTTTGTGCACTAGACTTATCTAATCCTGAATGCGAATTAAGTCTTTTATTAACAAATTAGCATGCTTTTTTACAAAGTAATCCACGCGCTTTGAAATTAATCGACATAGTGAAGATTTGCAATTTTTGACTAATTAAGTAACTGTGCCGCGTTACGACAATAAATAACTAACTGCCTTGTTTTGCACGTCTAATTTATAAAGAATGAAGTAATATCTTATCGTGCTCATAAATATATTACCATCTTTGTAATAAAGGAAACATGACTAAGAATAATTAGTTTACATAGCAGGTATTGTTTTGCGTTCACCTTTCTAATTATCTGACTAATTATCACGTAGGTCGTACAGTGGCCGGGAAACAACGTTTAGGAGGAGAAAATTCTAAAATGGTATAGGCGTTTTGACAAAACGTCATAAACGACAAACAACACATTTTGTCTTGTAGCTTAACTAAAAGCAAATACCTCCTGGAAACCACGTATATAGTTACCTAGTTCTGGGGTACGATTGTATCAAATAACGTATTTATTCTACGGTGCAATCGCTGATTTGAGCGAATTGCGAAAATCTGAATTGTACAGAAGTTAGATACTATCCTACAAGTCCCTACGCGTTTTTTGTTTTGGGTGGTTAGACACCGAACTTCCTTAACGGTTAATGTAACGTATCACATCCACATTTTCAAATACCTTCAATTATAATAAAATATTTTCTTACATTTGAAAATAATAATAATAATAATAATGTTGTGATTGTATTCTGAAAAAATATTTTTGTTGTGTCGATCAACTTAGACATCTAAGTAAGTTAAAAAATAAAACGAAAACTTAATTTTACCCTTACTCTTTTGATCACCTGTATCACAATGACCTGAATCACCCTGTATATCACAATTAGTAGGTACCTACATAGGTAATTTTAAAGTGCAATTAATTAATTTTTATACTAACAACAAGCCGATATTTAATATAGTGTTTTACTAAAGTTTTATTATATTTTTATAATATACAAGGCGAGTCGAGGCGAATCTTTACTCTCACGCAGTTGCCTTATTTTCACTTTGTTAGTAAAATAACTACAACAATTGTATTAAAGTATTAAATTTAATACAAAAAAAGCGGTAAATTTAGAACAAGGAGTATTAAAAGAATTTCAAGAAGAAACTGGAATTATTAGAATCTTTTTTTTTAAGTTAAGGGTGGCAAAATAAAAAGTTAATCGAAAAACTTGGGCATTAAACATTTTTCGACGAACAATTCATACACATACGATGCCCCAAATAAATTCAATTTGTTATTAGTATAACAATAATAAGGTGATATTAAACACATAGTTTCAAAAATAATTAATATATTATTGTATCTATAATACTTATTTAAAATAAAATAAATCGCTCCTGTTAATATAAACAACGATATATAATACGATGCCGTAATTTAAAATTCGAACTACTGAAACAAGCACTACCGCTCTGTACCACTGACGCGAAAGATCTGAAACGGTTTCGCCAGAATTCTATATGTAAATGCATCGAGTACTAGCAAATCTCGCTTTTTATTTTAAAAACCTTCAGTTCTTTGTTCGCACTGCGATAAGTCGTGAAAGTAGGTGACGCACATGTTTCATCAGTTGCTTTGTATTTTATCGGTCACATAAAAATGCGATTAAACTTGTATTTGGTTTATGGTTTGTAATAGGGAAATTTTCAATGCTAAGGGCACGCGATTAGTTTTTAAATTAAAAATAGAGTAAATTTATAATTCTGCGGTATGGAATAAAGGCAGTAGATAGTGATTATTCAAATAATTTTATAATAAATTTCTTAAAACGTACATATTTTAAAAATTTTCGCTCATTTTCGCATATTTTTTTCATCAAACTCCACTACGACGATGACGTGTATTGGAACCTATCTTGAATAACGTGTACCCTCTTGTTTTACTTTAGTTTCAATCAACTTAAAACCCATAAAATTTCGAGTAATGTTCTCTCTTCGTAATTAGTAGGTCGCTAGTTCGATCCCCGTGTCTCCAAACTTTCTTTTTTTCTTTTTATTTTTTTTTAATTTCATAGGAACTTCATTATTAATACCGACCAAACCGACCAAACTGGTTGCGACTATGCGCGACGAATTCTCTCTATTAAATGCGAAAAAACTACAGAAGTTTCTTGGGGAGATTTTATTGTTAATAAAACTACGCATTCTTATACGACTCGCATTATATGTGGAAATTAATTAATTTATAGAGTTATCTTCTGTCAAAACTAGCAAGCTGGAACCAAAAAAAAAGTTTGGAGACACGGGGATCGAACTAGCGACTTAGCGACCTAGTAAGTAAAAACCGAAAACGTTACTCGTAATCAAAGCGACACGACGAGATTGTCAAAAAACGCACTAACGGGGACGGTTATTAAACGGATACTTCACTTTTTGATTTCTTTTTTAATTTATATTCGACAAAACGCCAAGACACGTATGTTTTTGACCTCTAGAATCATAAAAAAAATCGGTATCCCAAATTTCGATGATCTGAATGTAGTGAAGTAAAAAAAAACCAATAAGCATCATTTGAATCAGTTTCATAATTGCCACTTTTATTATTTTGTCCTCCGAAATACCGTTTTCCGACCACTGTGATGCCGTATCGTCTTTTTCCGATTAAACTATTACTTACATTCGTCGGACATCAACATTGCGTAACCCAAAATAAGTAAAATTTATTTAGGTAAGTATTACGAAAAGTAATTTAGACGTGTAATAATTTAAATTTTGGGGATCAGCAAAGTCTTACAATAAATTTGAAAAGTTTTCTCTGCGGCATTAAGAAATAATAAATAACCGGGGTTCTCGTATACCCTCTACATACAGACACTATAGCCGTTACGAATTTTTTATTATCGATAAAATCGCATTTAATATTATCAGCCGCCTTTAAATTTCATCGATAGGACATATCGTCCTCGAGATAATCGCCAAACATTAACTACTTTACAACCTATTAGGTAAGTGACCTTTATATCGAGGATAGTAAATTTTATTCTGACCTAATTTTCCCGATAATCTGGCATCCTCGCGCACTTAAGGGGCGCGCCTTAAAATTGAACGGAAAACCTAACGGACATAAATTCTATTTTCCTGCATTTTAACGTACTTTTGAGATTACGTCGGAAGCGCTAACTGGCGCGCTAATTAAATTACAGTGCAGTGTGCTTCTTTTGTGTATTTCCTATGTCTGGGATTATTTCTTCAATCTTCCACCTTTATAATGGGGCTAATTGAAGACGCAAATTAAATTACCTATGTCGGCGCTATTATTTGATAAAATCGCAAAAATGTACAAAAATCCATTCAATTTTGTAAAATTCAAGATAAAGCCCCACGTTTCGCAACGTACGTATATACATCAATCGTCGGGGCATTTAAATCCCTTGTTTGTCACTTGGGGTATTTCATCGGCGCCCGAATGTACTGCATCTGTCTCGGTGTCCCCGTATTCTTCCGAGGCGGAAAACATGTGTAGTATTTTACATACATGTGTGTTTCCCTTTCTCGTGTCCGCTAGCACGTGCTTTTTACGTCTCTTGCGTCTCACTTCTTTCGGTTAGTGTAATTCACCGTAAAGCTTCTCGAACGCTTGTTGACGAATTTAATTCGATTACGTATATCATATCCAGAGTTCACGACAGTTAACGTATAGCGTCAATTGCAACATCAATCGAAAGTGGACCTCGAAACTTGAAATCCTTTATGAGTCACGGGGTTCAAATCGGGCGACTGTGCCGGCCACTTAATAAGAAGTGTTCTAGGTATAACATACGAAGAATTTTAGTTAAAATAACCAAGTCATTTATTTTCAATCGGGCTTCGTTTACTAGTCATAGTATTGTACTGCTTATGTTAAGTGCATACAACGAAATAGCAATTATCAATGGGCAGTTTCGCACGCTTGAAAACAACTATATACGATGTATTACCTAAAATTTACTGGTCTATTAAGCTCGAGGTCATCGAAAAATTCGCTAGCCGATAAACGTTAATTTAGTCCCGCTTTTCCTTTAGACACGTATCGATTACCGATCATTTTTATTTTTTCCGCCCCAAAGTGAAAGTATTACTTTTCGAAGAAAAAATGTCGTTTTCCAGATTACAGAGATCCGTCACTGCCAAAACTCGCCGTCACTTTTATAAATAGCGCGTTTCGACGATTCAATCAAGTCGAAATACCACCTACCTACTGGATAGGTGTCTATTTTTTACTTAATTCACATAAATCCGAGTGAATCATTAGATGGAATTTATATCGAGGAAACCGGTAGAAATTCGATCGCGGCAATAACAATAACTAAAGCGGGGTATTAAACTTTATCATATAGTAAATTAAATAATACTCCGCCGGTTACCTGGTATATTATATCATCATAACTCATATGTAATATGATAATACAACTATTGTTAAAGCTCTAGGAATTAAAAATATAGAAACGAACAAAGCGGGGACACGCCCAAAATTATTTATATGATACTTTCGGGGGGCATTTATTCCGTGTAACATTAAATAGCCTACAGTAAAAATTCATAAAATCGATATAAACTATAACTCCACCCTTAAGGGAGTGCCACTGAATTGGTTTTCAGTTAGCAATGATCGATGAGGAGAATATTTTAAACGGCTATTAATATTGGCCTTAATTAATTTCCATATTTTACATAGATCCTTAAGAGCTCCAAATTAAACTAACGTAAATACCTTAAAATTTCTGTCTTGTCTAAAATTAATTAAAAAAAAAAACAAACGTGAGCCAAATTATAGAACATAGCATTCAAGTGTAATCACTATCAATGAAATTATAAAGTGCAATATTGTTTTTTGATGACGATGAGTTATGTAGATCTCCCCCTATAGATAACTATACAGGGTGCCCAGAAACCCTCCTGCCAAATGTAAACGTCGAATGCTAGAGAGACGATTTATGTCGATTCGAGTTAAATCGTCCCTAGACAAAAACGTCTCCTAAGCGAGTTATAGCCCTTCGAAGATGACGCCTTGCCATCAATTTTTGTCGAATATCTTCAAAACCTCGTTAATAACGCACATTTGCACAATTCTTATTTTGTTGATTTGTCAAAGCCAACTCATATTATTGGTACTGAATTTAATAATATTGGGAAACTTATGTGTATACAAGGAAAAGTTCGAATTGATTTTCTCGAAAACAATGCATCTTAGCGATAATAAACAAGAGCACCTTAATGTTAGAAAAAACTAAAATTTTCAAATTTGACGTCAGGAATATCAAAAAGTTATATTGAAGATAAAAAAATTATGATTTATAACGTAGGTACGTTATAAATCCCCACCCCGATGAGACGCTTATGATCGCAATAACAAATGTATATTTACAATGATTTAACTCAAATCAATTCAAAATCATCTCTAGAATTCGACGTTTACATTTGACAGGGGGGTTTCTGAACACCCTGTATAGTACGTACCTACAAAACAAAAATTTTACAAACAGAAAAATTGACATTTCTGATAATCACTTTTGTGTTGCCTACTATTTTCAATAATCTTAGGTACTCGTTAAATTCAATTTTTAATTTACAATTAACTAGACCTAAATTCATAAACGAAACTTATTCTTATCTCATAATTTTCAAATTGAACCACATATTTGAGTATTAGTTGATTTGACCCCCCAGAATGCAAAAGAGTATAGGAACCATTAATTAATCGTCATAACGTGCCTTCTCGAATATTTCTCCGCTTTATTATTTCGAAAAACAAAATTACCGAAAATTATATGCATCACATTCAAGGAATTCCCGTTTCTTCCCCCCCCCCAATCTAGCTCTTGCTGAAATTGGCCGATATTAAGCCTATACATTGTGTTACAGGTCCGTGTCAAAATAACGTTTTTAAAACGTTGCCGCAATAATTTTGTTGGCTTGTTTCCGTTTAAATTTACATACGCGCCGCAATTAACACACAATCAAATATGCATCCGATCAAGTTACGATACAAGGCCTCCTACGTCTGATTTGAAATTTAAAATGCTTTCTTAGGAAACGAGACGGGCCGATTGCTAAAGCACGCAAATTAATTCTCGTTGTTAACTGAAATTAAATAAGTGAAACTTTTGTGTTTTATGCGCGTAAATCGAAACCTACTTAAAAAAAAAATGAAGCAAATTTGATTCTGCTTTGGCGTGCTTAAAAATTTCTTAATTTCCTGCTGGGACTTTTGTAAATTTCCTGGAGGAGCTTCTTTAACAAGTTTCCAATAATAACGTTGCTCGAGTATTTTCCGGTGGTTTTTTCAAAATTTAAAATAATTCAAACGACATCTTATACGGGGTGTCCCAGTGAAGATGGGCAACCGCTTAGGATCTTATCTCGTAGACAAAAATAAGCCGATTTGCCAAAATATTCGCCCCCCTGAGAAGATATTCATCCCTAAAATTGATATTTTAAATATCAATTTAAATATCTTTTTTTTTCGAAATAACTTGTCAACGGTTTGATGAAATTTGATGATTCTTGGATCAGTTACGTCCTGGCCGAAGGCAGTTATTTTGATCAAAAAATTGTTGGAATTGTAGCTTAGGAATGACCAGGGTAAACCGCCCTTACGCCCTAATTTCGAGGGTGCGACTTTTTTAATTATTTGACCGCATTTGTGAATTTCGCGGGTCTTTCGCAAATCATTTTCGATGCTTTCATAAAGGAAACAATAACAACAAATTGACAAGACTAAGAAATTATGTTTGAACTATCATGAAAACTGCTCAAAATTACTACTACCTACTCTAACACGTTCTTGTGCACACTTAAACTGTCGATTGTTGCACTCGAAACAGTTCGGGATTATTTTTAATTTCATTGCCGAAGTGAAAAAATCTTTCTTGTAATTGTTTCAGAATAAAGTAAAAACTTCGGATGTCCCCAAAGGTAGAAATCAAGTGGGTTTGTATCGGGGCTTCGAGACGGCCAAGCGATAGGTGCACTTCTACCGATCCAGTTGTTTGGAAAAGTAATATTAAGGTGCTTACGTGCAGATAATGTAAAGTGCGATGATGCGCCATCGTTGTCTCATTTGTAATTACCTCCAAGGCTCTTTACCTCCAATTTCTCGAAAATGAATTGCCAATCATTTTAAAACAATTTCCAATACAAGCGAGATAACGCGTACGTACTAATCAAATCCTCGCCTGAGGACATTCGAATGCGTTTTTCTCGAAAACTGTTCGTTTGCGGAGAGGATCTTTTTTATGTAAAGGTCGTCCCTAAGATACAATTCAAACGATTTTTAAACCAAAATAACTGCCTTCGACCAGGACGTAACCGATCCGATTCACGAGTTATTTCGAAGAAAACAATTTAAAAAAAATCAACTTTAAGGACGAATATTTTACTAAAGTAAATTTGGGCGAATCGGCTTATTTTCGTCTGGAAAATAAGACGCTAAGAGGGTTGCGCACATTCACTGGGAGACCCCCAAAGCGTCTACCATTTATTATACCATTCATTCTATTCCTTCTATCACCTTATCGGCATTAATTTTTTTTTTATTATCGCATGAAACTTCAGACTTGTTGGTTTTGATCTTATCTCAAACTAAACATTGCAACATTTTACTCGTATTAAAAAATGCATAGTCTGCTATAGTACTAGTACTCGGGTAACGCGAATTAAAAAAAAAGTGTAAAAATTCACGTCGAAACGTTTGCGAACAACGTTGTCGAACGCTTTCGAAAATATTTTTTAAACGGAAATTGTCTTAATTACCTTTACAGAAATTAAATAAGCAAATATCTACCAAAAATATTGCAAACAAATAAAAGTAAACCTAATAGATTTTAGGGCAAGTTTACCGACTCGAGTGGGGGTGTCATTAATTTAGGAGCCCGCTGTACGCGAACCGCATGTCCGATTCTATTTATTTGCGAATTAAACCTAAACCATCGAATATCGATCCGTATAATTTAATAAGTATTGAATAATTGGGGAATCACGTGTCCTCGGTAATTGTTTATAGTTTGGTCTCGCCATTAACAGTTCAAAATTCAGATTACAGTTACTTTTGTCGAGCGTACAACGCCGAACGACGCCTTCGCCAAAAGCTTTTCCTAAAGACCGAATTTTGGGCCCGCGTAAACAAACGCTAATCAAATCGGTAGTTAATTTGACTTTTAATACGCAGGTCGAAACGCGCGTATCCGTATTCGTCGACGTTTCGCAAATTAACATTTTAAATCTTAATGAAATTAACGTTCCGCCTCGTTCCAAAATTAATGAATATTAATAATAAATTGTCCAATTTCGCTCAAGGTGAAGTGAATTAAAAGCTTTATCGATTGTTCCGCGATTATGAGTGAACCCTTCTCAACCTCCAGTTCTCGATCGCAGTTAAGCGTTTAGAGCCGAACCGCAGGAGTTGCGAAGACCGTATTGCCTTCGCCGCTGCCAAGAACGGCAACTGGAGTCAGTGACTCGCCGGCATCTGCGAGTCCTGCTCGTAATAATTGGAGCAACCCCTTATTGCTTAGAATCTTGGAGTTGCGCGAGCTTTCGGGAAGCAACAAACTGTTACCGGTTGCAGTTTACGCGAAATAAGTAGCTACGTCTTGAAGCTTTTTGACAAATTTTACGATCGACAGTACAATGTGTGGGATTTCGCGACAAATACATTTTTATGTGCTTTGTTCTTCAAAATGGTGACAAGTAGTACGATGTGTCTAAATTGGTTAACTTCGTAAACTCGCCGAATGTCTCCAGTAAGGTATGTAAAGTACCGAGATTACTTTAGAAATGGGAATGTAAACAAAGTAAAGTACTTCGGGTGTTTTCCCAAGCCGTGAAACGCGCGAGGTACACGTTTAACATTCCATTATGGTGTACACTTAATAGATGTTAGACAAGATATTCTAATGCAAAGGAACAGGAGCTTAAGTATAAATAAACAAAGTAACAGTTAAGACTGGGGGGATAGTGGTGTTCTCGGATCGTGTATCACGAAAAATAAACAAATCGAAATGCGAAGAAACTGAAAATTTTCGTGATCCTGGAGGATGTCGTCGCCTGGGCGCGTCTCGAAAGAGAATAAGGAAATCGTGAAACTTTATACGCTTGAAGGTTGTTTACATACACGGTTACGAGGTGAAATTTCATTCTAGAGTAAATATAACGTTTCGCAAAAATGTTTCTTTTCACGTAAACTTCTTTGGGCTGAACGCACATCCCCTCGTCCGGTACACCATCCGGTGGTTAATTAAGTGACAAATTAAAATCGACAACTTAATTGATCGTCGTCAATTTAAATAAAAGCCACGCACAATCGAAAATATTGCAAAAAGAACGCTCGATTATCGACAATAATTACAATAAAACATAGGTGACAACTAACTAAACCCCTAGCAAAATAAATTCTGATAAGTCGATGTTGTTTTTAGCGTTACCTGCGTATTTTTGAAATTGGCGCAATCAAATCGGCCAATTTTGAAAATGCGTTTTATTTAATAGATAGATACTTTCAATTTTTTATAATGAAATCGTTGGTTTAACATAGTTAAAAAAAATTTTATTCGCAATTTTGAACAATTTATGACCGCTTTACAAAATATCATGTTAAAAAAAAACAAATAGAGGTACCTACATTCGAATAACTGTGTTTTTACTTTTAAATCAAGAAAAATTGATTAGGTACACTTACTATAAATTCCTATATGATAATAAATTCAAAATTGATAAAATAATCCATTTCCTTAAGAAAGTGCATTACGTTTATCTATAGGTAATATATATTTACAGTAGGTAATTGCCGAGGTACTTGTGAAATCGTTTCGCAAAGTGTACACGATATTTATCAAATGAATCACCCCTCGGTTGATAATAACAGAAGTCGAGATTTTTTTTAAATTATGTATTAAGTAAGTTATTATTGATTTTAAACTAATACCTTTTGACTTCATTCACGACTCTCCCTCAATTTCATAATCATATCAAAGCCGTAACGATGGCGTGGCAAAAGAAGTTTGGGGCGCAAAAACGTAAATTACGTAAAAACCAAAAATAAATACATAAGTTCGTTATTTTATATTGTACAGTGTCATTTTTTAGGTTAGGGGGGCGCAAGTTAAGACACTTGCCACGGGCGCTTCGTGTCCCCATTACGGCATCGAATCATTGTGCAATAAATCGCATTCCAAAAGTGCGTTTCCTATTATTTTATTATTATTTTTTCAGTATTCGACGTAGGTGTTTATATTAAATTTTGATCTTCACCTCGCCTTTCTATCCTTTAAATAATCGTGTCTCGGAGCGCCCCATCATTTTATCGCTTCTGTTGAATTTATCTATCTACTTGCCATATTTCCGTACATTCACTTTTAACACCGCCCATACTCGAAACATTAGAAGAATTGTTTTTACGGCGGGGCCCTTTTTGTTTTCCGTTCTAATAATCGTCCGTGCAATTTTTGCTCGACCTTTTCTTGGGATGGTCGTTTTTCCCTTTTCATACATATCTAACACTCCGGGCAGTTGTTTCAAAATTTCATTATTTTTACTCTGCGGGACAGAATTATTTATTTCATTTTCCAGACTCCGCGAGAAACGTTTTCGCAACTTTGTAGGCCGCACAAATCCTGCAAAGTTTGAGGAACTCGTCAATTTTATACACTTTTGATTTGTTTATATTACTTCGTTATTTTGTATCGATTATGTTTTCGACTTTAACTTTGTCGTTCTTACATTTCGTTCGTTTGTTATCAGTTATTTTCCTCTTTCGTTACTATAATTGTTTAATTTTATATTTGCCGCTGACTTTATACAACTCGTACAACATTTTAGAAATCAACAAAAAACAAAATTAAGACTGTCAAGCCAGTTTCGAGTAGGTTTGACTGGTTCTAACCCAGACCGTTATCAGTTTTAACCTGTTTAATATTCGTAACTTAATTTAATCTCTTTATATTCCAAGTACAATAAAACAATAAGTTTAATACATAATACTTAAATTGAATAACTTACTTAATCCAATTTAAAACAAAAATAGTTGTTGTTTTTCCGTGTCATTTAATATGTTTTAATTCCGAAATTCATTTTCTAGTAATTTTATTCGTCGACTTTCAGAACAGCCTTGATCTAATTTTTTAAGAACATTTTGTATATACTTATTTTATTTAATAAAACAATCAGCTCACTGACGTACATCTTGTCTAATAAACGGATTGAATTTCAGTTTATAATAGAACAAAAAAAAAACCTTTTAGGAAATTTACATATTTTCATATTTTATGAAACTCCAGCCTTTTAACGCGATATTCTTTAACTCTGTATGAAGCGGCACTAAAAAAAAATTCGTTTCCCGAATAATTTTACCGGCTTCTGTTTTTTTTTACGATCAAAGTAGGTATAAACGAAACAAAAATATTTGAAAATACGCGATAGACATTTGTGCGCGTTCGATTAGTTCGATCAAACGAAACGTTGATGAGCTACGTCAATGTTAAAATTTGTTTTTCCTCCTTTTCGCCGATTTGCACGAAATCCAGTATCAAAAGGACTTCAAATTTTGTTTAATTGAATATTATAGACGCTTAGCTTTATCGTTTCTATCATAGTTTATTGTTATCATCTGCTGCTACTGTACATGAAACCTCACTTTACAATATTTTTTAATTTTTAAGAAAGCATTTTATTTAAACTACAATTTAATACCAAAAATCTACGTATATTTTCAAGAATTAAACCCCCCGAGGCCTTCCATATTTAATATAAGTAGATTTCTTAATTTAATATCGACATAAAAAGTTCTGGTGGCTAAGTTTGAAAGCTTGTCTCTCAAAAAGTACCTAATGGATTTCACTCGAACAAACTGCATGGTAAAGATACTTTATTCCTGCATAAGTATGCGTAATTTCATAATTTTCCAAAAAGGCGTTAAGTTATTACAGCAATATATGTTTAAAGAAAAACGCTATTTTTAATCGTATTTTAAAAACAATTGATTTCATAACTATTACAAAGCGGCATTATGCATAATGTAAAGGAAATAATGGGAATTATGTAATTAATTTTTTCTTTTGCATCTTATGCGTAAAAGACGTATTCGTAAAACCTATGAAAAACATACACGACTTAAGTTTTCGTGTAACACTGTTTATTCAATGGAAATATGCTTATGGTTGTATTTAGAAATACACGTATTAGCCGCTTACTATGTATGACGAAGATCGCCGGCCGATCTAATATTGCGGCCCTGTTTCAACAACAACATATGTTATTTGTTATAAAAGCGTAACGAATTATTATTTAAACAAAGTAATGGTACAATTGTTTT
Source organism: Rhagophthalmus giganteus (assembly GCA_036326145.1). Taxonomy (NCBI): domain Eukaryota; kingdom Metazoa; phylum Arthropoda; class Insecta; order Coleoptera; family Rhagophthalmidae; genus Rhagophthalmus; species Rhagophthalmus giganteus. Next base: position 6,175,200 of record JARFJA010000005.1, read on the forward strand.
TCGAGGTACATTTTCGTGATTCGAGGTACATTATTTCCAAATTTCATATAATTTCACAAAAACAAGTTTCACAAAATTCGACAGTTTTCATGGAATACCTTACAAAATCTCCAAAACGGCTTTACGTATAAAACTGAAATTTTCACTATGCCAATCTCAAATAGTGTATGAATACCCAGTAAACATTTTATACAATTTGGCCGTACCGTTTTTAATATATACGTTTTCAAATTCGGCCGCCAGAACATTTTACTAGGACTGTAGGTAGGTAATAAAAACTTGAATAACATAGATTTCGACTATAGTTTATAAATTATACTTTGTTTTTACCTTTAATTGCATTTTTTTTAAAACTAATTATTAGGTACGAAGTTTATAAATAATTTCACATTTTCGAACCGTGCAATTCTGCAATACAGCTGTTGCTGCACGTAGTCATTTATTATAAATCTTCGTCGGATTAAACCAGTGATAGCGATTCAATAGCACGAACGTTGTTAGTGACACACGTGTGTATGTTACGGTAATAAAAGGTTCGTATTTGATTAATCCGATTATTATCGCCTATTCGTCGCATGTATAGATATATCGCAATAATTCTATAAATTTGCTTTGTTAAGGTCTTTATACTTACATTAACTTGATATTGCTTGTGTAATATAAAAAAGTCGAAGAAGCTCGAATTCTTCCAACCTGAGAAAAGCAAAATTACCACCTACTTTGATGTATTTTTTTTTAAAGAACTTAAAATGGAATAAGCCTTTATAAATTCATTTTGTTTGAAATTCATTAACAAATACCTTGTTAAAACATATTTAAAGTCTTCAATAAGCAAAAGTTCTACTTAAGTATCGTTTATGAATTCGACCCTTAGAATCTATGTATGTATTTGCAAATTTTAATTGGGACGAACAAATCTCGATGTTGCGATACTGAATTTAATGAAGATGAAGAAATTGAAAATGTGGAAGATTGGGAGAAAAAAATTCTTGTCGCCACAATGTTATCAGAAGAGGAGGATGAACCGTTAGCTGTACCCCTAGGAGATAGTTTGAAATATGTTCAAGGGTTAAAACAACCCGTCCCGTAACTTGGAAAACTAAAGATCTCGCCTCTAAAGAAGACGAGTTTTAAGTCGTACCGAGCGAGGTCGTCTTAGAGAGAATTCACGGTATGCAAGTATAATATACAGGTGAACCTCGGTATACGACCTTAATCCGCTTCCTAACGTTTGGACTTATACCGAATAGGACGTATACCAAACCAACCTTTCCCATAAGAAGTAATGTAAAAATGATTAATCCGTTCTCGTATAAAAAAAAACTCTTGATATGGTATATTAATGGGGTTGTAAAATAATTTAAACACTGTTTAAGCACATTAATAAAAAATAAATTTTATTATAGATTTTTAAAGTTGTTATATTGTATTATATTATTTAAATCATTAAATCCAAATCAAATTCTCCTTAATATTGAAATATAAAAACAAAAACAAAAAAAATCTATTCTATGGAAGATATGAATTTTTTACTTTTCCACCTTCTGTCGCTTTAAATTATTAAAAACCTAACTTTTATTAAAAATCTGTCCAAAAAAATGTTTGTGTCTGTCTTCTCCTCGGGATGTTTCTAAAATGTGACATTGTCCGATTTTCCCAAGCGATGCTATTGCGATTTGTTTCAACTTTGTTAGGGTGGTATCTTTCTGCAAAAATTTTCACGTCCAACCATTTTGCAAGGATTTCTTTAATTAATAAAGAAGGAGCTTCTTCTATCTCTTCCTCCTCCAAGTCAGAAGAGAGTCTATCCATTCTAGTTTGATGCTCATCGTTCTCCAGTTCCTGTAACTCGTCAGTGGTCCGTTTCTTGATTTTGCCTTCCACTAATTCTTCCACATCATCATCACATACATCCAGTTCCAGAAGAACAAAGTTAACAAAATTATAGACCGTGGCACCACGAAGGTCTAGTCTGGTCTAGTACACCGAAAGAACAGTACATACACCAACCAACGACTCTCCCCACCAGAAATTGCAGTTTCAAACCAAAATGAAGTCAATATAAATGCATGAATAATGTAGATATCATAGTGCTAGTTATTCATAGATGGCGCGTTTAATTCAATTAAGTCATATTACCAAGTAAAATTTGATTCGTCCAAATTTCGAATTAGACGTATTCTAAAGCAGACGTATACCGAGGTTCCACTGTATTTTCATTACAATACAGACAAATTGTTGCGCAACAAACTTTTTGGATACACCACAGAATATTATAAACACATTTAATTTTATAGTCAGCTTAAGGTTTTATCAAAGCAGGAAGCAATAAAGTTTAAAGTGTTACTTAATATAATTCTGTTCGCCTAATTAAAATGTGCATTTTAAAATTGATGTTGTCCCCAAACACGAAGAAGAGTTAAAAATCTATGTTTTAATAGCTTTTTAACACATCGAAGAGGATATGGAAACGACCGATATATTTTATAAATCGAAAAATAATTTAGCTTTTTGGTTACGTTCTTAAACCGAATTGAGTCGTTTACTATATTTTTTGCGTTTCTTTTTTTGCTTTACTTTTTGAAGTCCCCGCAGATAATAAAGCCATTTGTTATATAAAACGTATAACTTAAAGGATAATCCATAACGTGAACTAAATTTCCCAAGGAACAGTGGATAAAATTGATCGTTAACATTTAAGTCTTTAATCGTTTTTTTTACAACAATAAGTAAGCAAATAATGGCAGCATCCTATACATACCCTACATAAAGTTTAATAGCGCCAAACGAAACTTTATTTACGTGTCAAATGATGCAATTTATTTTCAAGTTCGTGCACCTTTTGATGTTGGTGGTTTTTTGTTATTTTATTGACGTTATAAAAGGAAAAGTGTAAGACTACCCTTTTATATTTGTATAAATTGGGAGAAGCAAAAAACGCCGCCGCATTTACCGAAGATTTGGAAGTGGTAAAAAAATTAAAAGTTATAGCGTTGAAATCCAAATATTTTTTAATTAAAAAGGGCGATAGATTTAAATAAAATATGTCGTAGGTATCACGCGATGATAGGCCGATACCTCTCGAATACATTTAGATCTTTTCCTACCCATTTCTCCATTACAGTATTTAAAATATAAAATATTTAAAGTTAACAAATTAACGGAATTTTTTGGATTTAGTACTTATAGATACTTTATTTTAGTCTTCCCAGTTAGGTGATGATCAATAGTCATTTAGATTTTAATTGTAATTATTATTTTTTTTTATTATTTCGAACCCGTTTTTTTTTTCGAGCGAGTTATTTACGAGGGGTCGGTAACTATAGTAAATTTTATACACAGTAATACTAATTCAAAAGTAATTCAAAGTAATTCAGACCTAATTCAAACTAATACCATAGTAATACATGTAATACAAACTAATTCAGTCCAATTCAAACTAATACTTATTATGAATGTTTCATATAAAATAAGTAATACATAGAAATAAATATGTATATAGATATGTATATGTAAATGCAAACGTAGGTATATATATATATATATATAAATACTTTGTGTTCTTTGCACTAAGGTACAATTGATTTTAAAAAGATATTTTAAAATATAAAAAATAAACTCTTAATTTTTAAGATATACTGGATTGTTTTGAATTAACAGTATTATATAAATTAGGGTGACGATTCCGTTGAATAAAATAAAGGGCACATTTTTTTGTTCATAGATCAAAAATATAAATTTATAGAAACATGCAACGAGATCGTATTTGTAAACATAAACATAACATAAACAAATTAAACATATTTTTAGCATTATCTATACATGTTCCGATTTCGTAGGAGCTCGCCTACGTTTGTTACATTTTTCAGCAGATTCCTTATTAAAAATTTTAAAAAAAATGTACAAAGAGCTATAGGCCATTCAAATATTATTCTAATGTACGAGTCAATAAAAATTACACAAAAATAACATTTTATCGATTATTTACCTGCACACATGCCAAAGATAGACTACCATTTATTCATACTGTAAAAGTACAAGGTGGTACGGCTCTATTGTGTGAAATAGCATCATTTACTAACTTTGTAGTGATAATATGCATCGGAATAAAATTTGAATGGCCTAGATTACACCGAGTTGCACAGACGCATTACCAACCAAATCGGACGTTCTGGAGAACGCTAATATATTTTATCAAATATTTAGTCTAGATACGTTATTCACGAAAGATTCCAATGTACGTCGTGCATAAAAAGTTATTAAATTGTATATTTGTAATATTCAGTTTAAAGTTTTGAACGTGGCATATTCTACCACTGATTTACCTGAACACATGGCATGGCAAAGAAAGACGTAAATGCACATTAAAGACGGCGATCGTTAATGGTCGCCATTTCTCGGATTTCAGTAACGAATCGTAACGGAAAATTTACTCGTTTCTGATTTCGCTTATTTTTCTCAATCAGTCTGCGAATTTTCATCATATTTTACAATTTCTAACCTGTTTCTAACATTGTTTGATTCACTGCTATATACTAATCCTTGTGTTCCGGCACATTTTTTGATAATTAAGAGCCGATGCCGGCACGAGGTACAAATGTAACTCCATACTTATATTTTTTATTAACACTAGATCCGTCAAATTCACGGGTTTCGAATTTCATAGGTATAATAGCAAGAAGTGTTGTTTACATATAAATTGTTGCAAATTTATATAGCCTTTTAGTGATTTATTGGTATGAATAGTTTGTACTCTATTCATTTTCCACTAGCCACCCTAATTTCAAATTTCCGTATGTGGGATACCAATTTTTCCGAAGACCCGTCTGTATGACGGGTAATTTTGTCCGTAAATCTAATGTTAAAAGACTTTTTAAACATAAATAATTTTTGTAATTTGTGATTAATACCACTTACAATAAATAATAGGAGTACTAATAATAGTAATTCAGGCCAATTTAGCACTAACTTATACTAATTCATATTAATTTTTAGCAGTTGACTCTAATTCAGACTTAATTTATAGTAATTCAAAGTAATTCGGACCTAATACAAAGTAATTCAAAAGTAATTCAAAGTAATACAACGTAATTCAATATAATTCAAAAGTAATTCAAAGGTAATTCAAGTAATACAAAGTCATTCAACGTAATTCAAAAGTAATTCACAAAGTAATACAAAGTAATTCAATGTAATTCAAAAGTAATTCAATGTAATTCAAAAGTAATTCAAAGTAATACAAAGTAATTCAACGTAATTCTGTATTACATTCTAGAAATAAATACACACTAATACATAAGTTACCGACCCCTCGGTTATTTATTAGAACGGCACTTTAAATAAAACGTACAACTTTCTGCTGCAAAGTTATTTAGAAATCGTCCGATTATATTGTCGACGGGTCCTTTAAATTATCCGTGCGTTGGTATGAGATTGCAATGGATTTTTGTATTTAACTGCGTTATAATTGCACAACGTCAAAACTTGTACCGTAAACGTTTAAAAAACACGACATAAAATAGCTAAATGATAAGTAGCAGTTTGACAAAGTTTTTAAAAACGGTAACGTCAAATAGCAACAATTTTCACACGATCGTCAACTCTTTTACCTTTTCAAAATAAATTAAAGTGAGATATAAACAAGTTATTTAGGTACTCTCGAAATTAAAGCAGCAATTTCTGGTCAGGAATGTTCGTATGGTACATATGCCGATTACTTGATAGCATTTTGTCGTAATAAAAATCGTTCTTAAGGGAGGTTCGATCGGTGCATTTATATCGGTAATTATGCTGAAACGTTTTCGAAAAATCGTACCGGTCGAAATTTATTGCGTCACGACATCATAAAGAACTAAGAAGGTTGGGTTCGAACGCGCTTTGTGTTGTGCCGTTTGAAGAAAAAAAAAACAATGTTCCGTGCATTTTAACGCGCGAAACGTTTATATGTGGGTCGTTTTCTAACGTCCGTTCATTCCACTACAATAGGCAGCAATAATTTAATAATACTCGTTGTGTAATTTGTGTACGTTTGATTCATAGCCTATTTGTCAAGGGAAATAAACAATGGCGAAGTGGCATGTATTTTCCTCTTATCGAAACTTCAAGTTCAATACGTAAAGCCGACTTCCGCCGCACTGTTATCGGACGATCGTAATTTTGCATTTGACGATAATTGCCTACTTTGTATCGCTTTTTTGGTGATTAAACGTAAAAATAAAAATTCGAAACTCGTTATCGTATAAAAAAAAGACTACAATTTATTAGAACTGTAAAAATACGAGGTACGAGGCGACAGCACTGTGTGAAACGTCATCATCTAGTAACCTTTTATTGATGACGTGTTGCATGTAGGTTTGGACGAAGTGTAGGTAGATATTTAATGCACAAATAGGCAAGACTATTTTATTTAGAATTCGATGGATTGATTTTCAGTTTTCATTAATTAAGGGCCGGTTTTTAAATCGTCGATTAACAACTTTAACCATCAGTCAATTACCAATTTTGGCCAATTTTTATAGATATATTGTGTAGACCTGGGTAAGTATAGTAGAAATATAGAAGAACTAAATCACGTGGCCCGAAATAATTGGGTGACAAGTTTAAACTAATCATACCCACACGTACAGGGTATCCGGGAAATACGGGAAATGGCAGAGAATCTCTCGGGAGTGCATAAACCACATCAAAATAATGCCATAAGTTCCTATAAAGTTTTTTCTAACGGCGCTCCCTTATCGAGATATTCACTCCCAAAGTTGAAAAATAAAAATCAACTTTTTTAAATAAGTAACATTTTTATTTGTCGTTGGAATTTAATAATTTTTGTTATACCTACGTAATAAGTGAAGATCTTAAATTTGGTGCAATGTGTGTTTTGATGCCACCTCAGGGGAGTCGAGGGTGCACTACTCCAACGTTCGATTAAAAAATTATTCAATTGCATATTTGTAATATTCAGTTTAATGTTTTGAACGTGCCACAGAAAGACTACAATTTATTGTCTAGTACTGTAAAAATACGAGGTTTTATCGAGAGCGTGCATTGAAACCTATCGCAAATAACGTACACCCACTTTTATTTATAACAGTTTACTGTATTAAAGTTAAATGTTTTAAGTGTTGCTTCGGCAATTTTTGTTTGTTTTAAAACTTAAAATAGATTCACGTGTAACCATGAAATCTGTATTAATCTTAAATAAACACATTTTAAAGTTCAACTTTGCGGTCATTTTGAAGATTTTTAAGTAAAACTCTAAATAGTGAACAACCTCAGTGAGTGACCATATAGTTTGTTTACTCACTAATTAGTTCACTACATCGAAACTCCACTGTTTCTTTATATTTAAAGAAAAATTACTTTATAAAAGCAGTTTTCAAATAGGCATGTAATTTTCAAAGGGAAATTTAGATTCGCTTTAAGTTAAATTAAAACGAGTCGATTAATGAAAAAATAAGGTTATCCATCCCTCGCATATATTCTTCGCCAATAATTAGGTTCCGGCCTACGCTAGCGCACTATCATGCAAGGTTGACCACATAATTTTAGTACAAAACGACACGTAAAACCCCTTTACAGCACGTGAATGCAAAAAATCTCTTAGCACGTTATAACCACATCTGCTAAACAAGGGTCGTTCAAATGGAAATCCCCGTCATAAACGCTCTTTCAAATTCACGATCCAAACGAAATATGTACGAGGTCAATACGTACCTATTAGAAATCATATATCGCCTCTAATTAAGTTTTGGTTTATCAGCATGATTCTTCATAATATGGACGACTGTTGCATTAGTGGGCAATTTTTAATTACCTACGTTCTTTTTGTTCCTTTTTTTTTGAGGCGAACCTCTTCAAAGATCTTTCGCTACAAAAAACCGAGATTGCTTCTAACAAGTGTTGAGCTTTCTCAAAATCGCGTTAAGATTACAATTTCTGGAAAATATTTTGGCTTTCGCTTATTAAAATAATTCCTCAACTTGATTAACGTTTAGAAAAAAAAATCTGCAACAATCGGTCGCTTTTTTGAATATCTATCTAATCATGCATAATCTACGCTTATCAAGAATAAGTAATTAATGTTAACAGTTTTCATTACTGTAATGCCCCCCCATTTACATTAGTCAAGTTACTTGAATTCAAGTAACTTGAAATACGTAAAATCCCCGTTCTGATTAGGCAAGTTACTGGGGCTTCAAGTCGCTTGAATTCAAGTAATCTCTGTACTTGACTAATGTAAACCTGCTATTCACTTGACTTGAAAGATTCTTTCAAGTTGCGTGCAAGTTTCAAGTAAAGTAGAACCTCGTTCAACTTTTGCCTTTTTACTTGAATAAACAATTTGGCAATTTGTTGACAACCATATGTTTTTCATAAAGAGCGCGTTCGTAAAATTGGCGCCATGTTCAAATGATGAAAACGTGAAGGGTAGCTCTATTGTGATCATCCTCGAAGCGACACCCAGTGGACACAATTTTCAAAAGGCATATACTTGTTTTAAATAATATATTAAACATTAACTAAATATCAAAAACATTTTATACATCAATAAACATGTACAATGTGTCCACGAATAACTGATTAGATACATATAATTGAGCAAAAATTTTCGAATTTAATTTTGATATTTTGGATTTGACTCCGCTTGTCCTTAAACAGCGTTAAAATGAAAATGAGTTTAATCATACATATACAGGGCGTTTTGAGGGCAAAGTTTTGAAATAAAATAAGAGAAAACTGGCTTTATTTGATAAGATACGAAAAAATTTATTATAAATAAGTTGTTTTGAATTAAGAGATAAGTTCAAACTCAAATTATAAGTATATTAGTATATATAGTATATAATAGTATAATGATATTAAATAAAATACCTATACTTATATAATAAAAACTGATGTTTTCCATAGAAGGTATTTACATATTTATAGTGAGTTTATTTTCACTACGATGTAAATTGTATTGCACGTATTCAATTATTTTTGTATATATTACATACGGGAAAAAATTTAAAGATATGTCAATAATATACGTTTTATATTTATAAAAATTTCGTTGTTTGTAGACAATTAACAAATTTTATCAATAATTTAATTTCATTATTTACGTCTTTTATTATTATTATATTGTTATTAATTAAAGAATTATAATTAAACATGAATGGCTTTGGAAAATAGAACAATTATATTTGACGTAAAATTTAATTTTAAATTTACCATAAGGTATGCTACAAGTCCCGTTGTTCAATAAACACAAGTAAAAATACACGTGTGTAGTACCTATATTTATGATTTGTATTATCGGCTTAAGAGTTTTTTTATAAAATTCAACGTTTCGAAATTATAAAAAATAAAGTTAGGTACGTGATTTTTCTTTGTTTTCCATACAGAACAAGATAAATATCCTTTTCTTCTTTTTTTTGAAGATTTTGAAATGCATCTCTATCTTCTACAGCCAATTCTTTTAACAGGGCCCCAGATGCACCCAACCAATTCCTTCTGCTAATCCACTTTTTTACCCACGTAGATCGTTTCCGATTACTGTTTTTCAAAATTTTTAATATGTTCACAAGTTCACTACTTACTACAGAAATTCCAGCACGTACTAACTCCTTTGATGCCATTTTAACGAGTACTGACCTATTTTAATTAATTTGTAAAACGTATCGAATTTTATTGTCTTTCAAATAGAAAAAAAGTTAAAAATGTTTATATTTTACTTGAAACTTGAACGTACCTTGAAAGAATCGTTCAAGTCAAGTAAATAATTAATTCACATTAGTCAAGTTACTTGACTAATGTAAATGCGGCATAAGACTAATTTTATTAACGAAAAACAAAATCAGTTTAATGTGCAATCCACCACACCATTTAACATTTAATTAGTCGTCGACTGAACTATTCAATCGAATTTTCTTTTTTATGCAAGCATTTATTTTTGGAAACGTGGAAATTATCATCGCCTTATATTTTTAACATAAAATTAACAAAATTAGTTACCCACTTAAATTATTGTAAACGATGTATTGACATCAACTACCGCTTCAGCCTTGAATCCGTTGGTTTCCTTTTTATCGTACATACTTTAATAAAATCGTAAAAGTGGTTATAAAAACAACAATTACATATGCATCCACATCGTGCTTATAATTGCAAAAACCGAAAATAGCGCTGACGCAATGCGATATTTGCTATTCAAAACGACGATAGAGGGACTGGTCGAACTGCTTCGATAAAGAACATGAATCTATTCTATAATTTTTCACTTTCGACCAGTGACACCAAACAAAACGTTTATAAAATATATTTACTATTCGTTCAGTAATGGGCCCGTATATATGTTTACTTGAATGACTACCACTAATTTAAATGGATAAGTGGATAAGATTGGAGATCCTCTTTAAGTTCATTAAAGTGTTATTGAAATTATTTTTATGTATACGTCGTACCTTTTTTCAAGTTAGATGGGGTACCCAATTACAATTTTAATGTAGATAGATAGATTAAGTGGAGATTTATCCTTTAGACTAATCGTAAGCTAATTGATTAACATAGAAATTGTTCGTCTCTAGAGTTTATCAAATTTCACTATACATATATCCCTCGTTAACCTAAATTATAAATTAAATAATAACAAAAACAATAATCCACAAAATACCTCCTTCGTTCCCCAAATAAGCAACCGTTTCGAAACTACTGAAAAGTTTATTTGGCGGTCAAGATTACATCGAAGCGTTTTTTGCAATATGCGGTTTCTATATTAGTATAAACAAGAAGTTCAAACAAAACAGTTTAATTTTGGAAGAGGAATTTGCCGCCAAAAATGCCTTCGCCGCCGACCTACCAAACTTCATTCTTTTTAAAATCTTGGAAAAAACAGGTAGGTATCTATTTTTTTTTTGTTTTGTTTTATTATTAATAAGTAAGTGGTCATCGTTAAAAATACTCGTTTTTTACGGATAAGAAAATGACGTCAAAATTGCTCCACAAACATCTATTAAAAATACAATTTATCGATAATTTTGAACCGGCAATTGCGAAATATTACTTAATAGTTGAACGAAATCGTACCTATTTTATAAAACAGGATTTGTTTTGAAGAGCGAGCTCGTGTATTATAATTAAACGAATGTTAAGTATACATTGCAAAGCTTATGGTTAATAAACTTAAATTAGATGTATATTAGATTAATAAATTGGTTCACCCAATGGGACCCTCACATTTTGGTAAGAGGTCAAATTTATTTACAAACCGTTTATTCAAATGGACGGTTATTTAACCTTTAAAAAATATTTATGTATATGTCATTTATGTGCCTTTAAAATGTGCTAAACGCTTTGTAGCTTAACAATAGGTTGTGTGAATTGTTATTGTTGACATTTGTTATTAAGCTCGTTGGTGGAGATTGTGTTATTCATACAAAACGACTGTTAACAGGTTCACCGTACTAAGAAACCAAACGCAAATAAACTTGATTATCATCACAATGTCTTCTCGTTACTCTGTAACAACTTCATTCTTGCTATGCTTTCAATTTTCGTCTAGGTATTTGTTTTGTTCTGCGTGACTGCAAACTCGTGAAAATTAAATTGCCCCGACTTTTCCAGTGCGCACCTGCCTGCTTTATATATTTTTCCCTGGCCAGGAAAGGAAATGATTTTACAGAAAATATACCTAATACATATTTTCATGCAATTTATATATTTTTTTTAATTTTAGATTGCAGTGCAATCGAAGGAAATGTGTACTTATATGTATGTACTTATTGTTAGTTTGTGTTCACTATGTCGGTAAGCACGCATATTACTATTCTATGTAAAAATTTTCCTGTGCTTTACCCTTTGTTCCAGTCACGAGTGAGCCGGACTATCGAGTCTCACTGCCCCGTTTTCCGTGATTTATAAGTGCTACAAATCTTAGGATGAGCACAAACAAATACCAAATGTTAAGCTAGCCCTCAGGTTTTCTTCATTGGGCCGAATGTAAAATATAGAAATAATAAAAATTAGTCCCCAAATATTCCAGATTTTCCCCATGTGCTGTCACCTCGTTTGTTCTTATTTAACTAAAATAAGGAAGCCTAGAAGTAGGTTCGAAAATCTGGGAAGAAAGTCCAATATTTAAAGAGGAAACCACAAAAAAAATAAGTACAGTAGAACCTAGGTATACGACCTTAATCCGTTCCTGACGTTTGGACTTATACCGAATAGGACGTATACCAAACCAACCTTTCCCATAAGAAGTAATGTAAAAATGATTAATCCGTTCTCGTGTAGAAAAAAAAACTCTTGATACGGTATATTAATGGGGTTGTAAAATAATTTAAACACTGTTTGAGCACATTAATAAAAAAAAAAATTATTATGGATTTTTAAAGTTATTATATTATTTAAATCATTAAATCAAAATCAAATCAAACTCCTTAATAATAAAATATAAAGACAAAAACAAAAAAAATTCTATTCTTTGGAAGATATGGATTTTTACTTTTCCACCTTCTGTCGCTTTTCACTAGGATCGGCAACTTTTATTAAAAATCTGTCCAAAAAACTTCGTGTCTGTCTTCTCTTTAGGATGTTTCTAAAATGTGACATTGTCTGATCTTCCCAAGCGATGATGCTATTGCGATTTGTTTCAACTTTCTTAGGGTGGTATTTTTCTGCAAAAATTTTCACGTCCATCCATTTTGCAAGGATTTCTTTAATTAATAAAGAAGGAGCTTCTTCTATCTCTTCCTCCTCTGAATCAGAAGAGAGTCTATCCGTTCTAGTTTGATGCTCATCGTTCTCCAGTTCCTGTAACTCGTCAGTGGTCAGTTCTTGATTGTGTTCTTCCACTAATTCTTCCACATCGACATCACATACATCCAGTTCCAGAAGAACAAAGTTATAAAAAACAAAGTTAACAAAATTATAGACCGTGGCACCACGAAGGTCTAGTCTGGTCTAGTACACCGAAGGAGCAGTACATACACCAACCAACGACTCTCCCCACCAGAAATTGCAGTTTCAAACCAAATGAAGTCAATATAAATTCATGAATAGTGTAGATATCACAATGCTAGTTATTCATAGATGGCGGGTTTAATTGAATTAAGTCGTATACCGAGCAAAATTTGTTTCGTCCAAACAGAACGTACTCTAAAGCAGACGTATATCGAGGTTCCCCTGTACTTTGATTAAAGATACATAGGTGTCGCCCTATTTTGTTTACAATTAGTTCAGCTAATAGCTGACTTGTATTCGATTTCTTTTACTTTCGATTTATTTGCAATTTGTAATGTCTATTTAAGCTTTTTCTCATTGTACTTTTATTTATGCAATTCTTTATGTGACTTTTCGTAGCATAAACTTGCGTGTTGTTCTTTGAGTCTTCCCTTTCCCTTTTTTTTAAACTTGCCATTAAGCCGAAAAAATTAACGCCTCATCTCTGTCGTTGTGCATTTTTTATATTCCAAAAAAAAACCAACATTGTTGTACATGTTAAATTAAACATTGTAAATTAAAACTGAATAGTTATGTACTGATATAAAAAAGTACACTAGAGACATTAATAAAATTAAACAAACATCCCCAAAATACAAAAACTACACAAAATGCCTACACGCCATCTGTACGTAAGCGACGAAACGTGTAAAAATTATCGTAAAATCATCAAATTAAAATTGTAGTAAAAGAAAATTCGACAAAACATCGCGACGTTGTAAAGTTTGTATAAACTCGTCGTGAATAAAAAAAAAATCTTTCTATTTTCACGTTAACGTTTTAAAAAGAACATAAAACAGACCATGAATATAAAATTCGATTTCACATGTTTTACATCCCGTTAGTATTAAATTACGCATAAAAAAAAAAGAATGAAGCGTGCAGCATCCCGCGACGCACTCCCAAAAACGAACCCCAAAACTGCCGGGCGTCGCAAGAGCGTATCGCTTCGACCGCGACCGTAAAAGCTTGTCAAGCTCGACGGGCTTCTTGTCGAAAGTGCACATCGTCCGCTCGCCGAATGCGCACGAGGAAATCCGGAAAATGAGCTTTTGGGAAATCTTCTCGTTGGAGAGGGGACTCCGGATGCAAGGGAAACTCCGGGCTGCAGACGGCGGGCGTGTCTGCACGCCACAATACCGACCAGTTAAATTAATCGCCTTCGCTCGAATTTCCGTTATTTACGCTTTGCACATACGCGATCGTGATGACAATCGAATCGAAGTGTACTTTTACGTGAAAATCAGTGAAAATGCCCGTTAGCAAAAGTTTTACAGAACCGCCTGTGACGTGCTGTTGCCGATGCAGAAGGGCAGCAAATCCGCCGCCCCCCGTTTATAAGTTAACCACGACACTTCTGTACAAACTTGCGTTCACTGTTTGGCACGTCGCTTTCTACATCGAAAACGAATCGCAGGTGAAAATCGAAATTAATTAATCGATATTTTACTATTAAATACGTCCGTATAAATTGCGCAGATAATTACGTACTATAGGTATTTGTACAGTAAATTAGTGAAAACGAGTTCAAACAGGCAGGTTAATTACAGTCATCGGATACCGGGTACGTTTGTTCGTATTCGCCCCCCTAACGCGCGAACCCCCATTAAATTCCTGCTTCGGCATCGCGTGACTTTCGTTTTATTTTCGTGATGTTGCCCGTTATGCAAGTTTCGGTGCATAAAATGTGGCGCGTTAATTAGGCGTCTCGTTGATTAGTAAATTAGAGTAGGTCTAAATTAATGGCGACAACAATCATTCTAGTTAAAAGGGAAGTAAAGCGCTCCTCTTCAGTTTGCGGTGTGACAGTTGCCACCTGTCCTATTTTTAGCAGTACGTACTATACCCGACAATAATTACAGTATTAAAACTAATAAATCATTTTAAAGAAGAAATTACATTGAACGGATGGGATGATTAGGTGATGACGTTTTAATGTAATTTTTCGACGCGCCACTCTAAAAAATTACTTTTTACTTTATCACTCAAAACGAACGAGAATTTTAGATTGTCCACGAACAATTATCCCCAATTGGGATGTTTTTTCGAAATTTTACGATTTCGTTAAATCCTTTGCGGCTAATTGGAGCATAAAGTGACACAACTGTTCGAGGCGTAAAGGAGAGACAAATAACGCAATGCACGCTCTCGTTATCCGCTTAACGTCTTTGGAAGAATCGATAAATAATTTTCACCGGAAATTTAGATAAGCAGGCATCAAAATTATTATATTTACCTAACGGTGGGACTTTGACGCAAAAAATTTGAACGAATATAGTATTCGACCGTAATGCAAGAGTTTGCGCCTTATTAAGGGCGAAAACGCTCTTAAAGTGGATGTTCTCACAATTACGTGTAACAAAAGGACAAACATGTTATTTGCACTTGTTCAACGTGCATTTTATAAGAACGCTCGGGGGGGGGGTCCTGACGTTATTGCGTTTTATAGATAATTTTATTAAAAACGAGTGCCAAAACAAAAATATGACTTTCGTATAGTTTTAACTTTTTTTTTAAGATCGAAGGGAGACTTCAAACGGAACAACTGAATTTACCGTCACAATTCTGAAGCATCGATCCATCCTCGAGTTCTTTGTTAGGTACTGTTATAACAGCACTCGAAATGGTCGCGTTCAGAAAAAGACAATTGATTGTCATTTTTGAACTTCGGTGTATAAAAGAGAAAAATAAAATAGCTTTCGATTTGTACATACCGAGAACTCTTTTGAACTCTTTAATTTTTTTTTATTATTCCGAGGTTTGTAATCTGCTTAAGGGCCGATTTTACAATTACCAGATAAACGTTAGATAAGCTATTCTCGGAACAATTTTCATGAAAACCATTGTCTCAAGAAACGTTTCCATAATAGTTATTCCAAGAGTAGCTTATCGGACGTTTATCTCTGGTAATTGTAAAATCGGTCCTAAATCAAAAAATTTTACAACTAATTCCATTGACGTAAACCAATTGTCTTATTACGTTACGATCGGTTCCTAGTTCAAGTTCAACAAATAGATAACAATTTCAATTGTTTTCTTTCGTTCTTTCATACAGGGTGTTTCAGAAAAACATGGCAATATTGTTAGGGACAGTGCGGGGATTTGTTTAATACACATTTGCCCGAAGGTCGTCCGTTTTCGAGATGCAGGACGTTGGAAATTAATTTTTGTAATATTTTCTTTTTGACCGCATCAAGACTAACGGCGATATCGTATTGAAATTTGGTATGCAAAAGTTTGCGGGGTAGTTAAAGCAATCGGAGGTACTCGCGGTCCCGTATGTCATAGAGGGCATTAGTTGCACACCGTTCGCGACTAACGTTTGTTCGTAATTTTTTTGGGATCAGGTTTCCAGGCATGACGATTGAAAAAACTGAAAGGGTCATTCAATTTCACACGAAAAAGTTACTCTTGGTAAAAGTCGACCAAATAATCGAGGATGATTACTTTACGACAATAACGCTTTAGCAAAGTACAGTGCTTCCAGTGATTTACTTTTATTTACTTTTTACTTAAGTTATTTACTTTTTTTTATTTATTCAGGAATTTGAGAAAAGAGTAAACTGTGTACAGGAGGTCCTTTTCTCGGTGATTTGGTTCCTGGTGAAGTTGTAATGGGTGTTTGATTTTTTAGTGATACGCGGGCATTATCAGATGTATGAATATATTTAACTGCTGTTGTGCTATATTTATCTTGTTGTGATCACTTAGTATTTCATATATTAAATTATAAAAACGTGTGGTTTGTTATTCTAGAAAAACTACTTTGCAAGTAATTCCGGACCTGTTCTATGCGTATCAGGTAGTGTCGTTTTATCGAGATTAAGCAAAACTTGTAATCTATTAAAACGCCCGCAGTTCGTCATTTCTTGCGTTGTTACTCTGGAAATACGAATTTTCTAGTCGTTTCCGACTTAATGTGAACGTTGCGTCTCAAAACATTGCGGTCAAAATTTTGCCAAAAAAAACCTGAACTATATACTAAGGGATTTTTTCGAGATTTCGCAAAAATTTTAAATCGATTTAAAAACGTGTAGTTTTTCATTTCTTTGTTTGGCATATTCAGTGCTTCCAGTAATTTACTTTTATTTACTTTTTTTGGTTTTTATTTACTTTAAGTTTGAGAAATATTTACTTTATTTACTTTTTTTAATGGGGTGTGTCGCTGGCAGCCCTGAAAGTAGATGGCGATGGAAAGTTGCAACAATTACATATCGAGAATATTTTGTTTTGAGGCTAATTTGTAGTTTTGTTGTACTTTTTAAGTTAACCAAAGAAGCTTTTACGACATTTATTGTTAATTATTTATTTGTTTTTGATAAATAAACGTTGGAGTAAAGTGGACCGGCCTACTTAATTATCTGCTCCGTGCGGATACTACATAATTAATCGTGAAATAGCTCGAAAACGGTACGTCTGGGCGACTTTTGCTATGAGTAACTTTTTCATGTAAAATTGGACGACCGTTCAGTTTTTCCAATCGTCATGCCTGCAAACGTGACCGCAAAAAAGTTATGAACAAAATTTAATCGTGAAAGATGTGTAACTAATTCCGTCTATGACGGGCGTACACGGCTATTTGAGAATTTGTTTGAATTGGTCGAATTAAAATTTAGCAACATTATCTGCAATCACATCGAACACATTGAATTATGTATAATGTGAAGCTTTTAATGGCACACATAAATTAAATCTAATTATTGTAAGCTTAACATTAACGATCGATCCACTTGTTAATGATGTTTAGCAGAATAAATACATTGATTAGTAATTAGTAGGTTATTATAATGCGTAAATGGATTTTGATATTTCAATAAGCGAATATCTTTTTGAGTGTACTTGTGGAAGTTCACAATCGTTATGTAAATAAAATATTTACCATACAATATTGCGTTAGTGAACAAAAACGTATATTTTATTCTAGGTTTTATACTACAAATTATAGGTACAAAAATACCTAGTTTAAATAACAAAAACAAACATTAGAAATACTCGTAGATGAGTCTACCACATAAATAGTTCGATTCGATTACGTTCGCAAACAAACCACCGTACGAGTATAATTTTTCTCAAATATCAAAACGAAAGAGGCGGTTATTGTTGCGGTTGATCCTAATAAGTTCACCTACATGCTCGTTATAAACGATTGTGACTAATTTATCTTTGGTTTACCGCACGTTAGATAATAATAGACTAATGTACACACATATCTACATATTCGCCAACCTTTATTTATAATATCTTTTCGTTTAACTGACAATTTCCGTTGCATGATTTAATTGCCGACGGTCTTTGTAGGTAGGCATGTTTCTGAGAGGAGTCTGATTTCTGACATTTTGTTGTTTTTTTTTGCAGCACACCCATGAGGAACCGATTAGGAGCGGAATTGGGATAACTAAGGTATGTAAAACCTTTACCTTCAAAATAAATAGTGAAATTGAACGTGATTAATCTACGTGTTAGTGTACATTGTTAAAACATTTTCACGTCATTTCTCGGAAGATACTCGAATTTCCAAATTTCCTTTGGCACACACACAACCTACTTAATCCTAATATACGAAATCGTCAACTTGTATTAGATACGTACCTAATAATTGTGTTTCCTGCATATATTTTTTTTAACTAGGCAATTAACTTTTGTAACTAGAAAATTAACAAAACTATTTTAGTATCGACATGGCTATTAAATAAGCGGCAGGATTTCACAAGAAAAAAATACAATTTCGGGAACCCATTATGACGAAATTAATTTTTAGTATTAGGAACAAGTCCAACGTGAACATCCGGCATTTCTTTAAAGCCCGGTTTTATGTGTGAACAATTTTTAACATTTATGACCAACCACCTAATATACCCAGTTTTCTAACTCGTTTAACATTTTACTACTTCTAACTTGTTTCTTTAAATTGCATTACATAATGTTTCCGAGAAATTGCCAAAGCGGACAAACTTGGTCATTATTTTTTTAATATACGAGCAACCTTAAGATCGAGTTATGGTTGTTTATTATTTTCTTCGTCTTGCCGAACAAGGTTATTTGCTAGATTCAATTAATATTCTAAAAATTAGAACGCCGAAAATATAACCACCTAATAAACTTTAAATTGGTTCTAATTGCTAACGCATTAATTAGCGATGCTCGGATTAAAAGTGACGTGCACAAAAATAGTGCGAGTTTAATGCTTTCATTAACGACGCTTAAGTTAATTAGGGGATTAAAAATTATGGATTCGAGCGGCTTTGATTGATCAAATGTTGAACTTAATAATTAATATGACGTTAAATATTTTAAAATTTTAATATATACTGATATGATGACATCATTGTTATAAAGGGTCCCATACACGATCTCGCGCTTGTAGACATGATCGTTTAACCATATTTACAATTATGGTGATCCTTCTGGACACAATCACCTATAATATCAAATAAATGTTTGAAATTCGAATCATACCAATGTTTGATGTTCAATATTTACCTAGTAACAATTTACACTTCTTACTCTAGCAAAAATTGTTATCAAACCCGACAAAAACCAATTTTTCTTCAATAATAATACATTCGAAACTCCCACTTATGATTCTGGAGTAATTGCAATTCATTCTTTTATGTGTACAGTATATCGCAATTTAAATGTCACTCTAACGCCTTTACAAATGCTTACGAATTAATAGTAAATTATAATATTATTTTTTTTACATCTTTAAATTATACAACAGATGTTGTTCTTTGTAAAAAAAATAGAATACGCCATCTTTGCGGCCTTTTAACGTAACTAATCGAGTCACTAGAAAGCGGCACTAGTGTCGTTTAAATTGCGATAGACTGTACCGTAGGGTAATTCGCTTTAAAATTGTAAATCCGTTCGAATGATGATTTCAAGTCGTCCGAAAACTACGTACCCATGTTATCTGCGATTTGTAATTACGTTTTGATTGCAACACTAACGAAACGGGAAATTACGGCATTTCCAAAAGAGTTAAAGAAAAATTAAAGACTCGTTAGAATGCAAACTGACAGATGAAAACGCGGAGAGCATTTCGTGAACGTATTTTAAAACATGGCGAATTAAGTGGATTACGGTTCATTTGAAAATGACTAGTAAAAGTGGAAGGGTGCGGAGCGAAACTTACCGAGCGCTTTGATTAAAATTAAACGTCCCAGATGTTGCGTGTTTTTATTAAAAATATGAAATTCCGAAAAAGTTTGGATTCGATCGTGAATTTTTGATTGCAATTTATTTGGTGTTACTGTACGTATACCGACAAACTAATTAAGAGGAAATTTAGTCACGTCCTTTAATATTAATACGGATACTCCGATGTCGATTCATCAAACCCGTCTAAAACGGTTAATTACAATAATACGCGTTATTTATTACGTACTCGTTCCAGAAAACTGCATATCTTGTTTACCTAAATTATTTTTGATTTTCAATGTATACGTCGTAAAATTCTGCATGTATACAATTTAATAATGTTTACGAAAGGCTTCTAAATTTAAATTGATCTAATTTTAGTGCAACCAGTAAACTTACATGAATGGAAACGTTGCATATGTATAGTTACGCGTATTATAATTATGTATACGTACGAATGAAGTAAACAGTGAAGATCATCATCACAACATTTAATTAAAGTCAATACGAGAAACGAGGTCAAACAAATTTATGCAAATTTAAGAGGGTACGGGGGTCGTTGTTCTACACTTAATTTGTTGCGAGGGTGTAAGGTCCTACGCAAATATTTGAAAGGGGTAAATAATGGACTTGTATTTTCTAATCTAAGTAAATGACAAATCAATAAAACTTCAATAATCTTAACCAATAAAACTTAATTTAAGGTAAACGTTAAATTAAATTAGTGTAGCTACTTTGACGATCAATTTTACAATTTTATTGACAGAATATCGTTGTTTTTTTTACGTAGGTTAAAGTTGTAGTTTATAGGTAAAACCGTCAACCCAATATTTGTGTATTTTTTTACGGAAAATTGTTAAAAACTACTACTATAAAATTTACATAATAATTTAGCTTCAAATTCTCGATTTCGCACACTTAAAAAACGTTAAAAAAAACATTTTAATCGTTCAAAAACGAATAAGTTTATGTTATTAAAATGTTGCTATCAAATATGAAAAAACCTGAAATGCGAAGTTAATACACCTATAAATTTTTTGATGGCCACCGAAGCTTACAATGTAACAAAATTAACGAAATCGATGTTCAAAACAAGTAGGTATGTAGGTGGGTACACGTAATCTTCATTAAAATTAATTATAAAAATTAAAAGTTGTTTCATTTTGTAATGAACGTTAAAATTTATGTGGGTAGATATTTCTCAGAAAATAAAGATTATAGTAAAATGAAGTGTTTGTACATTTACGTTTATAATGTGGCCCCCCATTTAGGATAGATAAATAGACAATAAATGAATTCAAATTGTCATTCTTAACAAATTTATGTAATAATATCGGATACCGTTTTGTCAGAACAGCGTGAGCGCCAAAAAGCAAATTTTGCAGTAGCGCACATTTTGTGTTGTAGCTTAGCTGTCAACAAATACCTCCTGGAAACCGCGTATACCTATAGGGTAATTCAGGGTGACACATTTGTACCAAGTAACATACTTATTCTGCGATTCGATGTAAAAAAAAAACGGAGTCGTACTCTTAACGATGCAAAATGTAATCGATTAATGTAATTCCTAAATTTCAATAGATGCTGTCGACGTCGCACAGTAGTGGTTATGGGGAGACTCTCACGAGCCAGCCTCGATCAACCAGAGCAGGCACGGCAGGGGCAACAGGAGGGATGGACCTAAGCTATGTAACCGAAAGAATCATAGCATTATGGTTTCCGTCTTCGATCAATCAACAATCCTATCGTCAAGGGCAAAGGCATGCCGCTCACATGCTTCGAAACAAACACGGTGACAATTACATGGTAATTCTTTAGTAATCAAGCGTATTAACAACAACAATTATGTAACGTGACTTTCGAAATTCATCTTTTGACTTCAGCCGGATGGCAAAAGTCCTTTTACAATAAATTACATGCCATCGTTTTCGTAATTATGGTTCGCACGATTTGATGCTCCCCCCCCCCCCCGCCCCACAGTGCGTTTTTCTCGCGTTGCGCGCAATTTCAATATGTAAAATACAAAACGTAACGAACAAAATAATGCTAATTCGATGTATCGCATAAGATATAAGATGTGTATCGCACATGATGTTCGCAGCTCGTCTCGCTATTTTGTTCTTGTGTAACGTTGGTCGATTCGCAAAAAATTAGCGTTAACACCACCGCCCACGCGCAAACGAGTTCCTGATTTTGTTATTCGATTTTTTTTCAGGTTTTTAATCTATCCGAACCAAAAAGGGCGTTGCGGAACGAACACAAGCACATAAAGGAAGTCGGCTGGCCCCAAAAATTGGCACCGCCCCTGGAGAGGCTGTGCAGCATTTGCAAGGAGATCGAATCCTGGCTGTCCGGAGACCAACACAGGATTGCCGTTCTACATGCGTGGTAATTGTTTCTTAGAAATGAGATTTGGCCCTTCTTGCCCCAAACGAGACCTAGGTGACGAGATGGTGTTGTGCTCGACTTTTGTTTCGCCATTTATTTACCCGATGACAAAGATTTCTTCAAACTGCACGTTTAAGAATCGAACGTTGATCTTTATTTTTGTGTATTTTAGTGGCAGTAAAGATAAGCTGGGGGTAGTGGTGGCAGCTTACATGCACTATTCGAGCATATGCGGTACGGCAGATCAAGCGCTGGACCGTTTCTCCATGCGCCGTTTCCTAGAGGACAACATAGGGCCCCTACATTTTCCCTCGAACAAAAGGTAAAGCCGCCCGCGTTGCTTCTTTATTAATTTCAGTTTCTAATGCTTCCCATTATTTTCCAGATACGTCGATTATTTTGCCGGCCTTTTATCGCACAACATCAAAGTAAACGCGGCTCCCCTTTATTTAACGCACGTCACTGTTTTGGGGGCGCCCTCTTTCCAACAGGGCGGTTGCAGGGCATTTTTAAAATTGTACGAGGGGCTCACGCCGGTCTACACTTCAGGTAGGTATGTCGGAAGTCGAATTAAATGCGAACAATTATTTCCGAACATCGAATGAGATGCGTTTCCGAGAAGAAAATCTGATGAAAAGAACACTCGCACGCCGTGTTCGTTTTACAAAAGCAAAACGCACGAAAGAGCGTTGGTTATTTGATCCCGTTCGTATTTACAAGACTTAACTTAATACACGTCCAACTGTTGGAAATCATTTCTTAGTCGGTGGATATGTGATAGCTTTTATGGAAAATAAAATTTATAAGTAAATTAAGAACGTGAGGGGTCGGAATTTGACGCGGTTAAATCCTGCAAATCTAATTTAAAATATCGCTTTAGCTTTCAAAAAAAGTCCGATATACATATAGTAGCATTTTACATATTTATAAATCTTCCCTAATCCGGAAATTTAATAACTTCGCGAACTTTTTCGGAGTTTTCTTTTTAGATGGTTTTATTCAAATGTTTCCAATTACGTGATTTCCATTAGCGTTATCATAAATACGAAATATTCGTTTAAAATGTTTTTGCGGAAACTACATAAGCAATAAATGCGAAAAAGTAATACCTAATATAAAACTGGTTAATAAGAAAATGGTTGTTTTTTGCAGTAAGGGGCGTGTAAAAACCTCAGTTCACGCAAAACAATGTATATTATATACACTTCGGACGCAATTAGCGTTTATAGTGTTTTCCCAATCATTTTGTGGTCTTTTATTCTCAATTTTTGACGGATATACACGTACCTACACGTGTACGTATAAAAATAAAAATTCAATCGCTTTTTTATTAAAAAAAAACGCGTTTCGAAATTCAACAAAACGTTTTATTTCGATATCTATTCGCTGTCAAACGATAAATAAGTCGAGGACCGAGAAAATGTATACGTTTTCAAACGAAGTAGCGTGAAAACGTAACAAAAGATCTATTCTGGCTATTTCCACTTTCGTTTTAGTTTGAAACATCAGTTTTTATGTTGCCAACATTTTTCGGTTTAAAATACGTTTTGCCTTGCTGAAATCGCCGATAAGTTTTATTTTGTTTGTTTAAATTCGATTAAATTCAATTCCTTTTAAAATTGCCCTTTTTTATTTAATCTTGTCGTGAATTTTCGAATATTCTTGGTTAATATATTAAAAAAGAAGAAGCTTCAAGTATTAATAAACGTACTACGACATTGTACGAGTATCTAGGACAATTCAGCGTCACCAATCGCCGCCAATTCATCGTCGGGACAATTTATCGCCGAACATTTTATCTTCGACTATTTGATCACCATTTATTAGAAATGAGTAGATACTTATAATAATAGTAATCTATAAATCCCAAGTTATTCCAAAGTAATAAAATAATCGGCGATGAATCGCCCCATTCCAAACTACGCCTACGGGAGGTGTCAGAAAACTTTACGACAGGTTACAGAAAATGGTAAAAAATCTCTCGGGAGCGTATAAACCACGTCAAAATAATACCACAGATTCCTATAAATGTTTTTCCTACGGCGTTCCCCTGTTGAGATATTCAACCCCCAAAGTTGAAGTATAAAGCCAATTTTTTTAAATAATATTTTTATTATTCGTAGGAATTTAATAAATTTTGGTGTACTTATACATAATATGCAATAAATTAAGATCTATGAAATGGTCTAATAGGTCTTTTGATATCATCTCGGGCGAGTCGGGATGCATCGCCCCTAACATTTCTAACCCTAAAATATTTCAGACGATTAAATTGTTAAATTTTTAACTACATTATAAAATTTCCCAGATATTTTACGACAAAAACGGTACTTTTGTTTAATTTCCATAAAATGAACCATATTCGAGAAAATCACACTTAAATAATATGTTGTACTAATATTCCGCATCTTTTATTCTTTTTTATTCATTTTTTTTATCCTAAAATGTCCTGAAAAAAATTAAAAACTTTTAAGCCTCTGAAAAATGTTGCGGTTAGAAAGGTTTAGGGGTAATGCACCCCGACTTGCCCGAGGCGAGATCAAAAACCCTATTTCGTCGGTTTAAAAACATTTATTTATTACGCATGTGTAAATTTCAACGAAAAATAAAAATTTTAATTAAAAAAATTGATTTTACTCTTCAACTTTCGGGGCGAATATCTCGACAAAGAAGCGCCGTTGAAACTTGTGGCCTTGTTTGGACGTGGTTTATGCGTTCCAGAGAGAATTTTTGCCATTTCCTGGACACGCCGTAGTTCGTTGCGATAATTGTTTAAACAATACAAATACTTCGAGTGCGCCAACCGGGGAATGTTTTCGATTTCAAACGATGTAGTGTAACAAACATTTAAAAAAAAAGTTTAATCAAAATCGATTAAAATTACTGCAGTCGATTAATTATTTTTTTTAATGCGGAAAAACAAATTCAGTTCCGATTCTGATATTTAAATGTAGAGAACTTTCAATTTCATTAGAAGACCAATATAATTAGTAAATTCGCTTTGTGCTCTACGCAATGAGGTTAATTCTACGTATATAACGTAATGGAAATTCCATCGAAAAATCTTCCAAACTACCAGATTCCGCGTTTAATTGGGCACACCAATGAACGTCGATTGAACCTCAATTAAAACGATCAAAAAGGAACTTTTAATTCCTTAAAAAAACGTAAACGATTGTAATTGCAATAACGGCCACCAATTAAAACGGCATCGTTCCATTTAAGCCTCGCGGGCGGCGTTGGAGTCTTGCAATAAAAATTTATATTTTCGGCACTTTGGCGTTAACGAACGTTTTACTTTCAGGCGTCTATAGCGTCGTGAGTGGCGTAAAGCAATTCACGGTGAACATAGCGGCCGAACGACGGCCCGGCCTTCAACTTAGGGGCGACATTTTAATCAAGTGTTATCACTGCGGGCCTTCAGATCGCGAAACCATATTCGCCTGCCAATTTCACACTTGTGCCGTTGCAGATTACACCCTCAGTTTTACACGTCAGGAACTCGATGGCGCTTGTAACGGTGAGTTCGCTCGATACAACTTTATAAATATTTATTTACGATTTATCGTGCCGTTCCCCAGATCTTAGATTCCCACCGGACGGTGCCGTGGAATTACATTTTAGTGCCGGCCCGGAGGGTCGATTTTCTGCACCGGCCCCGACCCCGGCGGTACCGGTGACATTAACCGACGACCCCGTGACCCGAGCCGACAGCCCCTTGCAACTGGAGGAGTCCGACGAAGAGGACGATTCGGATGCAGGTTCGTAATCGCAAGATTGATTTTGGTGTAAGGAGAGGGTTTGATTGGCTAAATTGTATATATACATATAAGACCTCTGGATTTAAAGGACTAGTTCTTGAAGTTGACATGACCTTTGAATGCGTAAAATTTCTATACGTCTTCTATTAAAGCATTTTCATTTGTTGGTCCGTTAAATCCGGGGTATGAAATGTTAAACCGGAAGTTTGATTAACGTCACATTGGTAACATGCTGGTTTTTTTTTTAGAATGAAATATGTTTTATTGTTGGTTACAAATGATCTTGAGAACACTCTGTAGTTAGGTAGTTTCTTTTTTGTAGAGTGACAAACTTCAATTTAATGAGAAAGTTATCAAATATAACTTTTTAATGAGAAATTATAGTCGCGTATTTCAGAATAGTATTACGCCCTCGATATTTAGTATAAAAGGAGAAGGTGATGAGATAATGGTCGTGTTGTTTTTTTAATAAACAAAAAATATGCCTCACATAAATTATACACCACTTGCACGCGGTTACCAAAATTAATAAAACATTTGCAGGCAAATACATATACCTACAGAAAAACCTCGATTCTTCGTGCTAATGGAAGGGTTGGCGCTGCCAGATCATCGATAAAAAAACGCGAATAATCAATAAATTAATAAAACGGCAATATAAAATATTTGTACATAATGTACCTACAACTTTATACATCTGGAAACAATAACTAACAACGAAGGTTGCCCAAAGGGTACACATCGATTTTGATGAAAATTTTATCGTAGCAACTACTACCCAATAGATGATGTTTGGTGAAAAAATTAGCTGCCATAAAAACTTCATTTACATTTTATTCAATAAAGTTGGTAAAATGATGATTTTCAAATTCGCAGGGCTGTTATCAAAGCGGTTTTAGATATAGGTTTGAAATTCGTAATATTTTAATTTGTAGTGTGGTTCACGATTTTTTTTTGCAAAATTTTGATTCGAACGTTTCGAGTCGGAACATTCAGAACAAGTCGAAAACTACTAGAAAACTCTTAATTTTGGCATAACAACGAAAGAAATGACGAACTGCGGGCGTTTAAATAGATTATAATTTTTGCATAATCTCGATAAAATAACACTACCGGATATGCATAGAACAGGTCCCGGAATCACTTGAAAAGTAGTTTTTCGAAAATTACAAAGCAAGCAGCGACAAATTAAACGCGTTTCCGGCGATTTAAATTTTTTGCGAAATCTCGAAAAACCCTTAGTTCAGCTTTATTTTCTTGGCAAAATTTTGACCGCAAGGTTTTGAGCCGTAACGTTCAGAACAAGTCGCAAACGACTAGAAAACTCGTATTTCTGGTATAACAAAGCAAAAATGATGAACTGCGGGCGTTTAAATAGATTACAAGTTTTGCATAATCTCGATAAAATGACACTACCTTATACGCACAAGTCCGGAATTACTCGAAAAAGTAGTTCTTCTAGAATAACAAACCAACAAATGACGAACTAAGCGTGGGCGGTGGTGATAATGACACATAGAATAGATCCAGAATTACTCGAAAAGTAGTTTTTCGAGAATAACAATGCAAGAAATGACAATATTACAATAGCCGAACGAATAGGTACATGAAAAACGTTTTTTCATTTTATCTTAATTTTTACTAATGTAACCCCAAACAATTTTTGATGGTTAAACAGAGAAAAAAAAGCTTTCCAATGATATATAACATCCCTCGTGTTTCCATTAAAAAAAAATTCAAAATGGAGGCCGTGCTCAAAAACTATGCGTGAAAAAAATTTTTTTTATTCTAAAATGTACATAAGTAACCTTAAATTGAAATGTTACGAATTTCAAACCTATATCTAAAACCGCTCTGATAACAGCCCTATGAATTTGAAAATCATCATTTTACCAACTTTATTGAATAAAACGTAAACGAAGTCTTTATGGCAGCTAACTTTTTCACCAAACATCATCTACTGGGTAGTAGTTACTACGATAGAATTTTCATCAAAATCGGTGTGTACCCTTTGGGTAACCTTGTAAGATTGTTTTATGTTGATTATATCACTGCATCCCCACTTTGTTTTTAACGATTACTATCGGTACATCCCAATTTTCTATTATTGCGAACAATTAAACAAATTATGACCACATAATGACCCACCCCCATGATATATCGAAACGTTAGGATAACAGATAGTTGTTACGATAAAATAACGGACACGTTAACGTTTTCATTAAAATTCGCATATAAATACGTTATTTTGTAGATGTTAAGTTAGAAGTAAGTATTGAGGGAAGGTACATTCGAATAAAACGATAACATATTATACACCCTCAGAAAAGTTAACTAAATTACAACTGTTATCGTAATAACGTTCGGTAATTGTTCCCTAATAAACATCAACATAACCTATACTTTTAAATGATGCAGTGTGTGCGGAGTAGTCTTTATAAATGTCGAAATGATTGAAAAAGCCAATTACTTAAATCCCGGTACCTATAAGGATTTCTTAAGATTCGTTGAACCTAACAAAATCCTCATTCGTGGTAAAACGAAACCTTTAGAAACCAAAAAGCAGGCGGAATTGTGTGGCAATCGTTTTGTTAAGCACGTGAACAAAGAATTCAGTACTACAAATACCTTAAAAATATTTTTATTTAAAAGTACAAAAATAAATGTTAGAAACACAAGCTGAACAATCCATCTCGTAGTAATTTTACCACTTGACACTATCGTTCAATTTCTTGTTGCAATAAAGCAAACACATAAATCCCCCATTAAATGCCATTTCGCTTGCACCTAAAATACTTCTTAATTTAACCTCAAACTTATAAATGTTAACGTTAACTATTAAACCGTTAAATATTGATACAATATTTATATAACATTTATCGCTAACGTTTTGGATACCTACACTGTAGGAGTGGAGTAACATTTTTAAAAGCGTACAAGGTACACACGGTTAATCGGTTAATTATTTATCGTTTATTTTTCGCAATACAACTTCCACGAAAAGAAGGCGTAGAGTAGGTATTATTTAAAAATACTGTGTATACTAACTGAAGAGTTTTAAATTAATTATTTCGTATATTTATTTATCGAGGCTCACCAATATAAGACCTAATTAATATCTGCAATCGATAAATAACCGGCACCGAGCAAAGCAAATTACTTACGCCTATAAAAATTTAATTTTCACGAGAACGACCACCAACTTGACGTATAATTAAATGACGATAACCGAATCCAGTTTGTTATTAATGCGAAGTAATTTATTTTTATTACAATCAACTTATAAAACCCTCCACCAAAGTAAACTTTTAACCGAAGTAAACCGAAGGAGAACTCTTTAAACGCAGGTTCCAGCTTTTCTGGAAAACCGAGAAAAGTCGGGGACATCGATTAATTTCGATTTTGGTCGGGAAATGTCGGGGAATTTCATTAATTTTCGTAAAAATCTGGGAATTTTGGCGCTGATTGGGGAAAAAATAGTTTTATTTTTAGTGGAAATCCTGTTAAATGACTTTGAAGGTGATAAAACAATTAGTCCAAGATAAGCCTATTTATGCATTTGCGATAGGTGTATTGGTTATCGTATGGGACGTCCATAATATCGTCGTTATTAAAAGTACCAGTGTGTGACCTAGTATTATTTTTCAACAACGGGCATGATAAATGATGATTTACAGAAGAATTTAATTATCTATGTGATTATTTTAACAAAATAATTTGTTGATACTAATTGTATTGTTGAAGTGATGAATCGAAAGGTCAAAATGAGAAAATTAATGGGCACGTTTTTTAGCTACGTCTTTTGTTTTATACATAGTCGGAATCGGCTTAGTTTGTGAATCACGTTTCGTCTATAAACATACGAATTAAGATTTAATGAGTCGTATGTCTTTTCTAACCAGTTGTAACGATTTAATTCTTACGTTCGTACAGTTTCGTACGTAGTATCTATATGTATAAATTGCACAAAATTAGTGTAACGGAATACACTTTTAGGACCCTCGTATGATTGATACGGAAAATGAGAACAATCGTGTTTTTATAACATTTTATAGCGATGAGTCATACCCAAACTTTTATTTGATCCCAACTAAATCCATGAACGTTGAATGGTTAGATACGATGTACTGGAGAAATAGGAAATTATAATTGCTACGGAGCGTCCGCATAGTCCTTACTTAAAAACAAGGGATGGTGCAACGGAGAACGATCGACCATTGAAATCGATCTATATAACAATCTTATCTGCTATATTTTCTGTGTCGGTCCGTTAAAAGCGTGAGTTTCTGATTTTTTTTTATTCGAAACATTTTTATAGCGACTTCGTGCCGATAACTCATTGAACTTTGTAAACGGAAATCGTTTCTGACTTATAGCTAATCGTCATTGTCTTTTTATTAAAACGCCGTCTTTCCGGATGTAGTTCTGGCGCCAAGCAAAATAGGATTACGGATCGCGATGCAAGAAACCGCTCTAAGGCCAACTAAAACACAAAGTCCTCACATCAATAGGCCGCACGTTAACCGTCGAGACTCGCGCTCTATTTATAAATCGACACCTGGAATAAATCTGCCAAGTTTGTAATTCTAGCTTTCCTCGTTTTATTGTGGAATCGTGCGGATGCACACTTATTGTTAATAGAAACCGCATAAATTTTAACGCCGACGGCTGCTTCTAGATTATCGACGGTTCTCTCGACTGATCCTTAATCGATCGAAGGTGTAAATTTGACAGAAGAAAGTTTGTAAACAACCGTATATATTTTATAACCTGCCACTGGCCTCGCGTTATTTCCGTCGCAACGATCGTACCTATTTCAGCTTTGAAAATAAAGTCAGAAAGTCGACTCGTTCAAGCGCGTATGTAAAGTACGTACGTTACGTATGTGGTCGGTTTGTTTGTATGGAAATTAAGGCGAAAACGCAAGTTTCCCTGCATTCGTTCAAATACGGGAGGGGGCGCATTCGTAATTTCGAATGCAAATTGCACACTTGAAACGAATCTTGCCAGACCGATTTATGTTCGCAACGAAAACAGTAAGTATTTTTAGCTGTATTACAAATTGAGGTGTTCACACAATTGAATTTAATAATGCCCAATCTTCTCGTGCAGTTTTCTTCAATAATTTATGACGTGACAACAAAACAAGTGTTCATTTGCGACTCCAGTCGATAATTCTTTAATATTTTTATGCGCGCCGGCAATTTTAAAAGTACCTATTTGTTTTTGCGTTTTCTACTCGTTTAAATAACCCATCTCTTCAAAGTTAATTATCAGTCGCATTCCGTTCATATAGTGGTGTCGACATCGAATTCGTTCTTTTTTTTTTTGAAAGAAAAACACTCGTCGGCGTTTGAGAACCGCAATTAGATACCTAACTTCCAAGACAAATTTATCTCAAGAAGTTTGTGTTTTATTCCACCGAGACTTTCGCACGAAAATAGATTATGGGTTCAGTTTCTATTCTAAATTTTCAATTAAAAAAAAATCTAAAATTTTCGCTAAAACTTAACAAAAAGCTGCGATTTTTTCATTGTAGCAGAGCTTCCAGCGACACACCCCATTAAAAAAAGTAAATAAAGTAAATATTTCTCAAACTTAAAGTAAATAAGAGCCAAAAAAAAGAAAATAAATTAAATAAAAGTAAATCACTGGAAGCACTGAATATACCAAACAAAGACATGATGAACTACACGTTTTTAAATCGATTTAAAATTTTTGCGAAATCTCGAAAAATTTCCTTAGTATAGTTCACGTTTTTCTTTTTTGGCAAAATTTCGACTCGAACGTTTAGAGACGGAACGTGCAGATCAAGTCCGGAACGACTAAAAAACTCGCTTTTCTAGCATAACAAAGCGAGAAATGACGAACTGCAGGCGTTTAAATAGAAAATCATTTTTGCATAAACTCGATAAAATGACACTACCTGATACGCATAGAACAGGTCCGGAATTACTTGAAATGTAGTTTTTCAATTATAACAAACAAAGAAATGACAAACTACACGTTTTTATAATTTAATATATGAAATACTAAGTGATCATAACAAGATACAACAGCAGTTAAACTGATAATGCCCGCGTATCACTAAAAAAAAATCAAACACCCATTACAACTTCACCAGGAACTAAATCACCGAGAAAAGGACCTCCGGTACACAGTCTATTCTTTTCTCAGATTCGTGAATAAATTTAAAAAAAAGTAAATAAATATCTAGACTAAAAAGTAAATAAAAGTAAATCACTGGAAGCACTATTGTAGTTCAATCAATGGAATTGGTTGCTTTTCCAAGAAAGCGTCCACGTAATTATCGTAAGTTCGAATTCAATATCGGATTTATACGTTAAAGCGAATTTTCCAAAAATAAATAAATAAAATTGAAAGGTAAACAGATGAGTCGACGATACAAGTTACGAACAAAACGACTACGGTTTTACATTTTCGCGCGCGTTTTCGCTCAAATCGTAACTTTCATTTACTTACATTTTCGCATAAAATAAATTCAACCGCCATCTCGCGAAAATTTCTCGGCAACCACGTGCGGATGAGTTTTCCGTGCCGTTCGAACGGACCGCGCATTATTTTCAGACGCGACTTTTTAACCAGCTAATAATTTAATTTTTTTCGCAAACGACTAATTTTACATTTTCATCATTCACCGGCCTATAGGACCGTTTTTTTTTCAATTACAAGTTAACTCCAATCACAAATCAACACAATTGTGTCGACAAGCGCTTTTTATAACATTTGCCCCAACTGACCCTGATTGGTAAAATCGTTAAAAGCAACAAACAAGCAATTAATTATCAAACAATTTGCGCAACTTTGGGTTGTACAATTATATATCGATGGCGTTTTTGCAGAACAGCGTAAGCGTCACTTTTTTTTCGAAAATGAGTTGTTCCGACTATTTTACGCGTCTAAGGTCCGATTTTACAAACGTGTTTATACTGCAGAATAAGCTATTCCTGGAATAACTACTATGGAAACCATTGTTTCAACAAACATTTCCATAGCAGTTATTCCAGGATTAGCTTATTCTGTAGTATAAACATGTTTGTAAAACCGGGCCTAAAGCAAAGACATACTCCGGTAAAATCCGGCAACAATATTTCCATTTTTGCCACGAGAAAAATCGATTTTTTTCCGTAACTACGTAGAACCCGTAGTGGTATAGTCCAAAACACAGTTTATTCGAAAATCGGTATCGATGAGTTGATGATTGAAAGGCCGCGTTCTAAAACAATTCGATTTTAAGATCTTCAATCTCGACGACGCGTGTGTAAATTTGATGCAAATATGTCGAATGTCAAAATCGATATAAATTAGGCGCGTGTGTGTAAAATCGACACAGTTCGATTTGAGATGTGTGCGGATAAAAATGTCACTATTTGAATTTCGACCGGAACCGCAAAGAGGAATTCAAGTGGTTTTGAAGAGTCTGTCAAAAGTATCGATAATCCGCTTTGTGTGTTGGTTTTTAACCTAAATAGACCTCCAGTTTTCTAATTCGGGATCAAAAGTAAATGACTCGTCATCAATTTTATCTACATCGACCCTTAGTTTCTATTGTGCGGTGTTCTTTTCCGGAAGAGCCCCGACTGTCGAACTGCACTACCGATTTTTATAATCGATCGAGCATTTTGTTTTGTTTAACACGGGAGACTTACTCGGATTTACACGGATTAATGTCTGTAAAGCAATTACAAAAAACATTCTGTATACTAATTTTCCTTCGATATTTTAAGCCGATTTAAATCCCGACGTATTCGTTATTGCCATTATTTAATAAATAATTAGGCGTTCGAATATAATGAATTTAAGCTCACTAATAACCTAATATTAACCCAATTCTATTTCCGGGTCGTTTACTTTCAAGAGATAACTAAGCTGGAAAAACACTTGACATCTATTAGATTTAATTATAGACCTCAAGACGTCGAAATAAAAAAGGTTTTCTCCGTTCTCGTGTTCGTTTGGTTTTTTTTTTATTAAACACGTGGAAACGTGTAGTGTAGCATTTAAAATTGCATATTTTGGACTTTACCGTCGTTCGTTTTGTTATCCCAATAGATAATATACTCCCGTTTTAGGGCATGTCCGCCTATAAAAAATTAAGAAGTCGTCGTAAAATATCAAGAATTCGACTGGAATAACATGTTATCCTAAACAAGCTCGATAATCTTAACAGTCAATTTCGAATTTATATGTTATAAACCTACAACAAAAAAATAATTGGCCGGGCTCTACCCACGTTTCCACTTAAAACGAATTAAGTCCACTCCTGCAATCTTATAAACGATCGTTGTTGCAACTACTAAAAGTTGCTCGCGTCGCATCGATGTAAAAATGATAAGCGTCAGTGGTGTTTGATAGTGCGTGGGTTACTTTAAAATTAATCCCTACTTATAACAATCAACTCTCCCACTCGTTATTGAACAGTTCGCGAGATAGTTGCCCAAATCCGAAATAACCGACCAGTTCATATGGGAATACGTCAGTTTGTGTAGGTGTCGGCAGTAAAATTACTTGTGCAAATAACCGTAATCGAAAAGCTTCTTGTTGCGTTGCATACTCGAAAGGATGCTATTACGAGGGTATGACTAAATTCCTATTTTAGTGTTCCAGAATCTTAATCGGGTTGCAGTCCGTTCCGACTTTAATTAATTAAATTTTATATAAAACCGTTTCGATGGAATTGCGTAAATATGAATAAACGAAAGATAAGAAAGATAAACGTTGTAATTTTAAACGTCTGCTTATTTATGTAGTCAAATAGAGAGAACATCCTAATAACGATAAGACGTACTTTAGGATTTCAAAAAAAAAAACAAAAAATTAGACGAAGTGCTCTGGTGACGCGTTTCAAATTTTTCTCGTCCGAAATTTCGAATAATAGGAAGATGCTATTTAAACAAAGTAAGTCGATTTTGTTTTTGTAAATGTTTACATTAAATTCCATTATATTTAAGCACGAGTAGAGGTGCCCAACGAAAATATTTCGTTTCGAGATCAAAGTAAATAACGCTCTTATCGCATTGTATATTATATTTTTTGATTAGATTAATTCCGTTTTTAGCTTTTAAGTAATCCTCTGCGGTATAAATTATCCCGCCAATAATTTAGTAATAGCGGAAACCGCAACGTTACATCAAATTGCGCGTTTTAAACGATTTACGCTCGGGTGAGAGTTCTCTACTTAAGTTGTAGCGTGTATTAAACATTTGAATGTGATGCAATTAAAACGGGCGAAACGCGAATTTGGGTTAATGCGACTCGTGCACGTACGGTACAACATCTATTTATTATTAACGAGGATGGAACTAATTTTTTTTCTATGAGCGCGTATTGTCTTGCAATAAAATTAGGTAACGACAATATAACTTTCACTTTTTAAATGATTTCGCGGACTTTCGCATAATTTATTTCGATTTGCCATTTTTTAAGGTTACGCCGCACATTCGATCGAAACCGAACGGAATCCGTCCAAATTAAAATCGATGAAATTGATCGACTTGAATCTTAATTTGA
Source organism: Rhagophthalmus giganteus (assembly GCA_036326145.1). Taxonomy (NCBI): domain Eukaryota; kingdom Metazoa; phylum Arthropoda; class Insecta; order Coleoptera; family Rhagophthalmidae; genus Rhagophthalmus; species Rhagophthalmus giganteus. The sequence continues at coordinate 6,210,998 of JARFJA010000005.1, forward strand.
GATTTCCGCCAGGGGTCGATAACTACAGTAAATTTTATACACAGTAATACTAATTCAAAGTAATTCAGACCTAATTCATACCTATTATGAATGTTTCATATAAAATAAGTAATACATAGAAATAGATATGTATATGTAAATGCAAACGTAGGTATGTAGATATAAATACTTGTGTGTTCTTTGTATTAAGGTACAGTTGATTTTAAAAATAACTCTTAGAAGAAGAAGAAGATTGAACTCTTAATTTTTAAGATATACTCGATTGTTTCGAAATTAACAGTATTATATAAATTAATGGTGACGATTCCGTTGAATAAAATAAAGGGCACATTTTTTTGTTCATAGATCAAAAATATAAATTTATAGAAGCATGCAACGAGATCGTATTTGTAAACATAAACATAACATAAACAAATGAAACATATTTTTAGCGTTATCTATACATGTTCCGATTTCGTAGGAGTTCGCCTACGTTTTTGTTACATTTTTCAGCAGATTCAGATTTTAAAAAAATAATGTACAAATTACACAAAAATAACATTTTATCGATGATTTACCTGCACACATGGCAAAGATAAACTACCATTTATTTATACTGTAAAACTACAAAGTACGGTAGGGTGGTAAGGTACGGCACCACTGTGTGAAACAGCATCATTTACTAACTTTGTAGTGATAATGAGCATCGGAATAAAATTGAATGACCTAGATTACGCCGAGTTGCACAGACGCATTACCAACCAAATCGGACGTTCTGGAGAACGCTAATATATTTTATCAAATATTTAGTTTAGATACGTTATTCGCGAAAGATTCCAATGTACGTCGTGCATAAAAAGTTATTAAATTGTATATTTGTAATATTCAGTTTATAAAAGTTTTGACATGGCATGGCAAAGAAAGACGTAAATGCACATTAAAGACGGTGATCGATAATGGTCGCCATTTCTCGGATTTCGGTAACGAATCGTAACGGATTTCTTTAACGGAAAATTTACTCGTTTCTGATTTCGCTTACTTTTTAATTAGATACATAGGCACTACAATTTTTCTCGATTAGTCTCCGAATTTTCATCGTATTTTACAATTTCTAATCTGACCTAATTTCTAATCTAATTGCTTGATGGTTTTGACTACTTTATATTAACCCTTGTGTTTCGGCACATTTTTCGATAATTGATTAAGTGCCGATACTTATAATACAATATTTAAATTTATATTTACTCCATATTTATATTTTTTTATTAAAAATTTTTTGAACTTAAATTAATATTGTAATGCAAAGTAATACAAAGTAATTCAGCGTAATTCTGTATTACATTTTAGAAACAAATACACACAAATACATAAGTTACCGACCCCTCGGATTTCCGTTCCGCCAATCATTTTCGTTGATCTGATTTTGGCGGATTCTGAAGCGTTCGATTCCGTTCCGTTCCGGATCATGATGTGTAGCGACCGTTTACGCGATCGTAAAAATTGATTTCTCATCTACTTTTAATTGGGTTAGCCGATATTATTTTTTTGATCTTAACTTCTTTCTGAAATATTAAGGTACTTATATAAACTAGTACGAGTGTGCCTATTATTTAAGCTTTTCCTGTATAAAACTAAACTAACTGGATCGCCCACTAGATGCAAAACCGACTAAAACCATTTTTTTTTATAAAAATGTAGTTATTGGTGCCATTGTGTAGATAGATGATAGCTAAACTCGCCATTTTCCGTAAAAAATTGAGGTGCAAAAGTCGTCAAATCCCACTACAACATTAAATCGAAGTGGGCTTATAACTGCAAAACCAACGCTTTTTATAAAATACTGCAGTTTTTTCAAACGTGTATAAAACGTTTCTTAATTTATCGTTAATTGATCTCTAAATTCTGTCATGAAAGTCCATTAATTTTTTGCTAAAAAAAATACCGTGCATAAATAGTCGTTTGTAAATACAAAATAATAGTAATATAAACAGGAAATAAACCCACAATTCCATTTCGAAAGAAACATTCCACGCCAGAACAAATTCACGGACTGTACTCGACGTTATTTGAAAAGGATCTCGAAGAACACAGGTATTGTGTAGATATTTCTAGACGTGAGTCGGACGTTCGATCGCGTGTTACGCTCTGGCTTATTATACAAAATAAAACGGTCATTACCGCACCGATATTACCTTCTCATTAACAGTCATATCTAAATGACAGGTATTATCATTCGAGTTATATAAAGAAAGCCAATCCAATCATCGCGGGTGTTCCATCGGGAAGTGCATACTTTATATCGATTATTCGCTGCAGACCTGTCACATGATGATAATATAGTTACGGCAACTTTCGCGGACGACACTGCATTACTAGCTTCTCACGAAAATTCTACATGTATATTGGCGTCGACTAACCTGCAAAGACGTCTTGATGACATGCAAAATCGAATACAAAAACGGCTTATAAAAACCAACGAAAGCAAATCCACGTCAACAACCTTTACCACCAAATCCAATACAGCTCCACCGGTCCCATTGTACCTATTACACATACAAATTCCCAACAAAAAGTGGTCAATTATCTCGATAAATGCATTTAATAGGACGATTAAATTGGTGGAAAGCTCGTCATATCACAACCAAAAGAAAACAACTGGATCTCAAATTGAAAAGAATGTCCAAATTACCTATCATCAATGAATTGTTAGTTGGTGACCACAACGGCGCACTCCACATAGCCTGGCATGAGCGAAGTAAATACATCTATGTGCAGAAACGTATCTAAATGAGCGGCCATATCGACTGCACATCCTCTTCGAATGAAGAAGATATTTCGTGTTAAATTCGATCCTAAGAACGTGGTATGTGTATAAAAAAAATACAAAAATTGCGAAACATCCCCCCCCCCCAACAAGAAGCGGATTCACTATATGACTAATTTCGTCAACTTTATGAGGAACCAAAGGAAAGATTCTCGACGGTTTTTTTGATTATATAAGAACGAGTATAAGCACTTTTGACGTATATTATAAGCAAAATTGAGAAAACGCAACTGATCAATTTCTGTTTGCCGATAATTCGCAAATTCGTACGCCGTGCGAAAGCTCGATGGTCGAAAAAAAAACAAAACGGTGCTAACTCCGACGTGGACGTGCGAGATTCAATTCTCTGGGGTTGCGCAAAAGCTTCCAACGTTGAAATAATGCAACGGTCCCAAAGTAAAATCCTTCCTCCAATAACAAGTGCCTAACGATATACATGAGTAATCATACATACTTCGCACAGTTCTAGAAGGTTCCACGGACAAGAGACGAAATCAAACGACATACATCCAACTATATAAACAGACTACACAATCATCCAAATGTGTTAGTGATTTTATATAATAAAAACATTGTTAAACGTTTAAAAAGACAAAAAACATTAGATCCCTCGTTAACCGCACGGATTAGTTGTAAAACGGTTTCAAATACCATTGTAGCCGAGGGGTAAATCGCCAAAACAATTATGTACAGAAGACTTCCAACGACTAAAGACTTCCAGAGACTTTCAAAGACTTCCAAAGACTTTCAGTGTTACGTACACAAGACTTCCAACGACTAAAAACTTCCATAGACTTTCAAAGACTTCTAGGGACATTGAAAGACTTTCAAGGACTTTCAAAGACTTCCAGAAACTTTTAAAGACTTCCAGTGTTATGTACACAAGACTTCCAACGAGAATTACCCCTCGATTGTAGCAATAATTCACACTTCTAGATAATGTATATATTGAAACAAGTCCCGTTTTATTCCGCTTGTGTATCTGCAATATATGTACAGTGTGTCCACTAAAAAGTGATTCTACTGAAAATGATAAATCGACTCGAGTCGTTTGCAAAAGAATTATGTACATATGTGTTCAAACTGTTTTATATAAGTACGAGGACAAATCAAAAAAATAATAATAACGAAACAAAAAGCACATTTTCGACATAACCAACCATTGATGCAGTTGCTCTTCATCTTATCGTTAGAAAAAAAAATATATAGTCGATTATGCATGCCGCGACGACCTCAACCTTCGGAAAAATTTATTTCCACGCACTTGCACGTTGGGCCATTACGTGGCTTTCATGTTTCTATTAATGTGCAAGGTTGACTTGATTCTTTTTGCAAATCTCGCCAGCCAACTTGACCATAATATAAATCGAGGCACGATTTTGTAAAGGACAACGCCAATATTACGTACAAACTATTAATGAAAATTTTTACCAGAAACTACTTATGCATTTGTTTTGTCCTATTTAGTGCCTTTTTTCTATAGTTATGGAATTTTTATGCGGCACTTAGAATTTCTTCACGTAGGAAATTAAATATATTGCACGAAATCGTCAAGGATAAATTTGTGAAACTTTCATTAAACCGTGGTACGTATTTTGACCGTGAACGATTTCGCAATTACCTACAGTTCATTTTCGATTGATGGTCGTAACCCACAATATGCTAAATATATTAACCGCGTGTATTAATTTTCTCCTCGATAAATAATCAATGTCTCGGTAACAACATTATCAGTGGGTGGGTGTTATCGGTTATTTATCGGTTAATTTTTGATGATACAACACCTTATTACCTATGTATCGTATTATTTTTGTTATTATTTCGTCAAAAGGTCTATATAAATTATTTTCATTGTAATTAATAGCTTCCATTTTATCTTTTATTTAAACAATTTGCCGAATTCAATTTTTTTCGGGCACAGTTGCTAATCCCAACTTCAGATTTCGAAAAGCGGACAGTTTCAAATAAATCATCATTTACATTCGTTCGAAATAATTAATAACGGATTAGTTGTATGTTTGGAAAAACAATCGTATCGGTTTCGATTCGTTAAATTTTTCGCCGACACGAAAAGTCGAATAAAATCCGAGTCTTTTCACGTTGACGGTTTTAACCGCTATGTTATCAGTAATTTTACACGTTTTCAAAATCATCTCCAACATTTTTAAAAGCTCTATTTCGTCAAGAAAACAATGGAAAGCATGTGAGGCATACTTCATTATTGCAAACTAATTATCGTATTCCTGAAAAAGCTTTATATACTTACTTAATGATGATTTTTATTAATCACCGACTAGTTTTCCGTATATGGAAGACCTTTGAAATACCGCTCGAAACTAGGGCGTGCGTGCTACCTTGACCATATGTACACTTCAATCCAAAAAAATGAATTTGTCTGCGTTTTCCCACAAAAATTTGATCATAAACAAAACTGCGTTTGTTTTATGTTAATATTAATGCAGATCTAAATAAAATAACAGATAACTGATAGAAAAAAAACGTAATCTAATAATTTTCTCACGATGACGTCACTACGCATGTTATCTCGGTCAAATGTTAACAAGCACATTCATCATGTAGATGTTATCAACGAATGTGCGGTAATAAGAAGTAATTTCAATTAAGGTCGTTATCTTATACTTGCGGGTTATTTCCTTCTTTTTTTTTAAAGTAAAATTAATATTTTTCTGGGCGATTCGTCGGTCCAAAACTAACAAAAACTCTGCCGATATTTAGAAAGGAATGTTGCGGATAGTTGAAATTGAAAGTTGTCAGAGCTAACAGTTTAATTAATACGGCTATTATCTAATAACCGGGAGAATTCTGATGTAAGCCCCCCCAAGACTAATAATTAATGTTTACATTTTTGTGACGGTCGCCAATTATTTTCTATTCCGAAAAGTGTCATATTTTTACGTCAATTAACTTCTTGGGGGGCAACGAGTGTTAAAACTAAACTTATGTTTGTTATAGAAGACGTTAATCATACTTTTGGGCCCTTAGACGGAAGCATCTACGCTACCATCGCCAAGAAGCCGGAGCTTTCGCCCGGTGCCGTTTCTAGTCCTCTCACTGTGTCCATGGACTCTGGTATTTCTTCCGCAGGTCAGTAAACGTCGAACGAATAGAATAATACGGGATATGATTACGACTATCGTTTTGTTTTATTTGCGATCGATATTAATCTGTTTGATCCATGTGCGGGGACAGGTCACCAGCAAAACGCCAACACGAACGCCTCTACTAGTCCCCCACTGACGGCACAACCATCCCCACTAACCCCGGAGGATCAGCACCGCGAGCTGGACGAGCTGCTCACGGACATGATGTTAACGGTGCAAAGCATTCCCGATGTAAAACCGCGACTACAATCACCGGCGGCCACTTGCAGCAACACATTGAACCTCGAGAATGTGAGATACATCGACGAAGAAGACGACAAGAATATTCCGTATCACGCCCGACAAGATAGCCGACCGTTCAGTTACGGGGTGAACTCCAGTATGATAAGTGAATCGAAAGGACTTTCCAGCCCGAGTCTGGTGCGAAAAGCCAGTTTCAACAAAAGTACGGGAGATACGTTAAAAAAAGTGCAAACCCAAGTGTTTCCGGACTCTAGTTTCTCTTCTTCAAGTTATTCGAATTACAGTTCGAATTACAATTCATCCAAATACGGAACCTACTCCACGACCGCGCCAAATTTCAACAAGAAAGATCCAATCGACGACATTTTCACCGTGAGCGCTTTGAATGCCGCGAGCCGACAACCTCACAGAAGAGAGTTCAGGGAGGAATTTTATAAGGAGGAAATTAAAAAGCACGACCCGATCAAAAGAAGCTACACGGACGGGAGTTTAAGAAAAAGTCCGGAAAAAATTGGGGATTACAAAACGTCCACTTCGCTGGTAACAAGTCCCTATTCCGATTCGGAAAGTCTATCGCCTCCGGGCGGCTTCAGAAATTCCCCCAGGTCGCCAGAATTTCACGAAACGTAAGTAATTAATTAATGCAGGCGCGTCGTTGCTGTCGAACCGACCTTAAACTTCGAATCCATTAGCCATCTGTTCGTTTTTCCGCGTTTCCTTTTAAATTTCGGCCGATTTTTCGCATTTTTTGCGAGCGGCAAAGTTGGCGACAACTATTTAAATTCGCACGTGTCGATTTGATGGAAGAAACAAGGATTAATTTCGTGGCGTGTGTCGGGAAAAAAATAATTTGCACGCATACGTCGTCTTTAACCTACATTCCGTCCGAACGACTCTAATCCTAACGATTTCTAATGGGTAAAATATTTCCTATTGTGGTTTTATGACGCCACTGCCGCTCTTTTTGCCGTGAAAATTTTATATTTACGAATGAATCCATTTATGGTCGACATTCCTGAAACTTCCCACGTTCGAGCGACATTTGCTTTGGCGCGCATAATTAATCCGCTCGTTATCATTGTAGTAGGCAGGGCCGTATTTGGATTTCTGATTATGCCCGTTGTCGTCGTCGTCGCGAAGAAGACGCGCAAAAGAACTCGTCCTTGTTCGTCCCACCGAAATCTTAAATTTAACGTAATTGTCTGCACCTAAAAATATACCTCCAATTTACCACTTGACGATAATAGTTGATGACAATCGCTAATAAAAGTTTTATTTGTTTTTAACGACACTCCTTTTATTTAATTACGCAATAACCGAATTACAAGAACAAATCTTTAGGTTCTCTTTTTGTTACGGTTTGCTATCGACCTCGAGTACCTTTAACAGCGTAAACGGAATAGAAGTAAAATAACAATGCCGTTGTTATTTAATATGCGTTTTGTATAGTAGAATTGTTTAGCATAACGATTATTTTCTTAACCCCCCATGTTACAACTAATTCTAGTGCACAATTAACTTATTACATGAATAGCGTTTTAATCATTATTGATGTTATCGAAATTAACAAACAATAATTAATAAACAACATGTCATTAAAACTATTAAAAAAACTCATTTATCTTCTGCGGCACATTAAGCATATAATTGCTCAATTTATTGACATTTTAATACAAATTAGTGTCGTTCATTTAAATGCAATATATTCACGTAATATTTCTCCCATAGATACGCAACAAACAACTTAACATGGCTGCAAAAACAACAGTTAAAATTAAAAGAGCGCAGGGAAATGCAATTACGAGAAGAACGCCAACCCCACGAAACGCGTCTGCTATCGGAATTACGAAACATACAATCTCGCCACATACGACCCTCGGCAAGCCATCGCGCTGATGGATACACGAGCGATACGACGGCCTTCGCAGACGACGACGAAGACTTTACGATTCCTCTGCACATAAATACGACGTCGAGGAGCGGTGTTCCGTTAAATTCGCCATCCAGCAGAAACGCCTCCTTGAACTATAACTCGTCCAAGACGGTTTATACGACCAACGAACGTCCGTTTGTTGCAGTTAAAAGGGCGCACGAAAAATTTGTACAGGTAAAACGATTATCGTAATCCTCCCGTTTAAATTTTATTCCATTTTGAATTTTGCAGAGCTCCGTGTCTCCCGCATCGGCGTTGGCGGCAAATCCATGGGTCAAGTGGTGCGACCACCACCTAGAGGCGGCGACTCGATAGACGGTTTATTATCTCTAGTGGAACAAGAGCAATATGTGAAGCAAAGCGCCCGACAGAACACCTCTCCCTTGGTGGGTATTCCTAACTCGTGTAAAGAGAATGAAATGCAAATTAACAAATCATCACATGGAAATTCACATATCATGACCGACACTTCACGTGTAGATGCACTTGCTGATTTGATCGCTAGCTTGTCTAACGGATCCGATAACTCTAATGACAGCCCTAATTCTGCAAGTGCATGGCAGGTACTAATCTAGTGTTTAATGCTTCATTATAATCATTTCATCTTGCACGAATACCGTTTCGTTGTAAGTGAATTAACTGATCGACGAACTTATTTATTCAGTACCACGAAGAGTCCATATCATCGTGGCGTACGCATTCGGCAAGCGAACTAGACTCCAGTCCTCCTCAAAGCGTCTCTCCACGGCCGCAAACTCCTGCGTTTCCCGTGCACCCGCGTACGCCGTACACGAACTCGTCGACTCCGACCGTACAATTCGATCTACCTTCCGAACGATTACCGCCCAAAAGTCCTACAACCCAGCGGTAAGTTGTTGTCTTTGTCCGTCGCACATCATGTCTGCTCAATTTGACGAAATTGTTGCGTGCGGAAATTGACTTGTTAAAGGCTTGTATCATTGTAGACGATTGAGCTTTCCAACGTCTTCTGCTCTTAAAAATACAAAGCGATGGTCTAATTCGCCCGAAAGGTAAAGCATAAATACATGTTGCTTGTGAGCATGTCACGATCTTCACTTTCTTCACCACAAACTTTTAATCACGTCTTAACTTTTACTATATCGAGTCGATTATGTGGTATTTTCAAAAGTAATGAACCCATTTTAGGTGTGGTACCTTCAGAATTACATTTTGACACAAAAGGTGCGTGGTAGTAGGTATCGGTATCATTTTGACTTGAAATGCTCCCTAAATTCTTTCTATTTGTATATCCATTACACGTCATAGATCTTTATCCCGGTGTCAAAATTTCGGGAAAAACCTTATTCAAAATGGGCTCATCACTTTTTTAGAACATCATAATTGTATAAAAAGTTCTATCTTTAACAAACGTCATTTTCCAAATTATTAACGTTTCTAAATCAATTTGGAAGCGAACGGCTCATCTGATAAGCGAATCCCGTCATCGGACAGAGATCGCAATAGCTTTATTTCCTACGGAAATACTCTGAAATCGTTTATGTGGTATAAGTAATAAATGTCCAACACGCATGCCCAATAATTATGCACACCTACCCTCCAAACAGTCAGTCACCACCTACAGCATGACCTAAAAGCAACCCACAAATTAACAAACAACTTAATTCCGCTATTAATCAATGTCGTGTTAAACAGCAAGGACCGGCCCATTTCACCGAGCGAAATAATCAACGGAACCATGGAGTACACACACTCGACGGTGCAACGAAGTGTTTCGGCCACACCACCCCATTCGGTCAATTACAATTATAAAGAAAACGTTGCCGAAAACTACCAGCATAGCCCTAGAAGTCCAGTACAAAACGGATCGGCGTCGCCCACAGTTTACTACGTTAATTCTAGAAGAAGTTCCGTTCATTCTGAATCTCCTCAGGAAGTGTCTCCAGCTCATGTCAAGTTTGTCAGAGATACCTCCAAGTACTGGTACAAATCCACCATTTCTAGGGAAGAAGGTAAGTCGAATCACTATTTGGGATCGTGCTTTGATTCAATTTTAAATATTTGCAGCCATTAGTTTACTCCGAAATCAAGCACCTGGGACATTTGTGGTGCGAGATTCTAATTCGTTTCCGGGCGCGTTTGGTTTAGCCTTAAAAGTTGCCACACTTCCATCTAATGTTCAGTCGAAAACCACAAGCAACGACGAATACGTTCGTCACTTTTTAATCGAGCCTACGTCGCGCGGTGTACGATTGAAAGGTTGCGCCAACGAGCCCGTGTTCAGCTCGTTATCGGCTTTAATCTATCAACATTCGATTACCCAGATGGCCTTGCCTTGTCGATTGATGCTACCCGAGGGCGATATCAAAATATCTGAAAACACAGGAAGTCCTGCACAAGTTCTTCTGTCGCAAGGAGCAGCTTGCAACGTGTTGTATCTGTACACCATAGATATGGAGTCTTTGACCGGACCTCAAGCAATAAAGAAAGCAGTGATAGATATTTTCCAAAGGTCGCCGGCGCCCACGGCTGCCACCGTGCATTTTAAAGTGAACGGCCAAGGAATCACCCTAACAGATCACAAAAGGAAAGTATTTTTCCGAAGACATTATCCTATTAATACCATTTCTCATTGTGGATTGGATCCTGACGAACAAAGGTGGAACATCGCAAATGATAATTCGGGGATACCAAATAGTTCTAAGTAAGTATTTTTTTGTTTTTAATTGCACAAAAGTCAACATTTCCTAAACCTAATTGCGTATGTTTCAGTAAAATGTTCGGTTTTGTGGCGCGGAAACCGACGAGCAGTGCCGACAACCAGTGCCATCTGTTTGCGGAATTAGAACCGGAACAGCCTGCCACTGCGATTGTAAATTTTGTAAATAAAATATTAAATTCCAGTGGCGCCAAAGCAAATATTGTATAATATAATGCAAAATCGGTATTTGGATATCCAGGTACGGCGGTTCAGCATTGAAGGGTAATGTCAAGAATAATCGGCATCAGTTTCAGCTTTTATTAACTAGTCTTTTACTACTTAACGTTTCTTTGTTTCAAATAATCTCATGTGAATAATTTAAAAAGCTTATTAATTCTATAAAATATCAGATAATTGTTGCTGCGTAACACTGAGAGTGCCTACATTTCGAAAAATTTATAAAGCAGCCTATATAATAGCTATTAAGATTCTGTTTTAAATGACATATTTTACATTTAAGTTTTAATTAACCAATTTTTGTATTTATTGATGGTTACATTAACACATCGGTGTTATTATTTCAATCGAGAATTCAATAGTAAGTAAAAGAAATTCATTTTTTGGAACGTCGGAAGTTATTTAGATATAAGAAAATACAGAAAACAATCTCTAAATATCATAGTACAAATAGATTTTATTGTTATAAACTAAATATCAAAATATACAATTACAACGCTAAAATTAAAATATCATTGAATCACATGTTATGCATTGTGTTAGAAATGTATCTGCAGGTAAAATAAATTATACTAATGATTTATGTAGTTTTATTATTTTAAGAGTCCGTATTTAAGTATTTATTTCCGTAAAAATCCACTTTTTACATAAAATTGTATACTAACATTTCTATGGTTTTGCACTATTAGAATGTGTATTGCCATTAATATTCAATCCTGCTGGTGCGTTACAAACTTTATTTTGTTTATTGCAATACAGAATACAGAATTTGTTAATAGTTTACTAATGCAAAATGTAGCAGCAAGTTGTTTAGAGGTACTAACCTGAAGGGATTGTTTTGTAGTATAAATATATGCAAAAATACTGAATAAAGTTATATAACTTCTTGCATATCAAATTCCACATTTATCTAGCACTTATTATATTGAGGATAATTGTTACCAAGAACTTGTACAATACATCGATGGCTAAGTTGGGAAATTGTGACGCAATGGTACATTTCGATAATATACCCGATTTATAGATACGTAATATTTTGGAACCTATTAAATACAGTATACGACTTGTGCCGATAATGAGATTTGTAGGTGCGTCGTGTTTAAAAGAAGCATTTATTTGCACATGAATCATTTATGCCAGTAATTTGTCAATTGTCCACCAGAGACCGTTTAAAATTTGTAATACAAAATTGCAAAACAAAATTACTTTAATGTAACTAGATCCTACCTTTGACGACGTATGTTGTTGTCATGGTTAGATGTTCATCGTCGGCGTGGTGGAGATTTCCATCATCTACCTCTTCTGAAAGTTTAAAAACATCCAAATTTGTTCACAGACACTTGCAAACTTAGTTTCAACATTATCGTACTAATGTAACAGTTGTATAAACTACATAAACGCAATACCGGATCACTATTATTCACAACTACACTACGACGACGAAAGTCTATACACGACAAAACACGGAAACCATCTTTACCTAAAGAAACTGCCAGAGTTAGATTGTAACATAACCAACAGTACAAAATAGATAGCTATCGTATGAATTATGGCTAGTTTATATTTGTCTTAATAATAACAACTAAATGGTAGCAAACGACTGCAAAACCTTAAAACTACTTTGATTAGTTGTAAAATAATAATAAAAAGGTAATTCAGCACCATTTTAAATACCGGTTAGACAATTGAATTCTGGGAACAATTTCAAAAGTTAATAGTTTTATTATTAGCGCCATCTGCCGAGAACGTCTGAATAGAAATAAAACGAAAAACCCCAACTGTATTTACAATGGCCGATCCAACCTTAAAATTATTGGGTTCGACCGATTTTAATCCCGATAAATGTAAATGCGCCAAATAATTTTCTATAACTCGGTGACGTTTGTGTATTTTTAGATGTTCGTGAACTTTCTCAAAATTGCGTCGGCGGACCGGAACTGGTCAGGCTTCGCAACAAGATCCAAACGCTCTCGGAAGAAACCAGCGGAAATCTTAAGAAGAATGTGTATGAAAATTACATGCAGTTCATAGATACTGCCAAAGAAATTTCTCGTATCCTTCTTTAATACGAGTGTATACGTAATCTTGATCAACCCTTAACTCGCTTATAGATCTCGAAAGCGAAATGTATCAGTTATCGCATTTGCTCTCAGAACAACGGTCGTTACTTACTTCGTTGTCGAACACCTCGGTGTTGGGCGAAGAAACTTCCCTTGTTATAGAAACCGATACGAATAAAGAGAATGGCGAAGAACAAGAAGAAGATGCCAGACAACGAAAATTATCGGCTATTTTGGAAAGTGTCGAGGGATGTAGTGTAAGTTTGTTCAATTTCTTTACTATCGCAATCATTGGTGTTTAGAGTTTATTAGATGTACCTTCCCGTGTGTTAGTTCATGAAGGCGATCTCCTAGAATTGGACTCTATCGAAAACAATCCACTAAAAAGAGTCCACGGCTATCTATTTACAGATGGTTTGATGCTTGCAGCATGGAACACAAATAGGTATTTAAGGTTTCAGTACATTTAATTAATGTACGAATACAGTTTTTGTTACATTTATAGGCGAGGTCCCGTAAGGTATAAATTTGAAGCATTTTATGAACTTGGTAGTTTAGCTGTCGTTAACGTTAGAGATCTCGGAAATGTAAAATACGCCTTTAAGTTGTTGGCATTCCCAGACACCAAGCTTTTTCAAAGCACATCTAACCCGACTAAGGTAAACCCGCGTAATTCTATTTTTGATAGTACAAATAAAATCTCTGCAGAAAGAATGGTTGGATAAGTTTGATCAAGCAAAAAAGGCTAGGCTGGCACAAGATCAAGTTAGACGCGAATCCATCATCGAAAAGTCACCTTCAAGAACTATTTCTATCGAATCGCCAAGTAAAAATCGTAAGTATATGCATAATATTAAAATTATATTTTGTACATTACATTTATAATCCTACCATAGCTTTTGAAGAAGTAGAAGACGAAGTGGTAACACATCCCGAATGGTTGATGGAAACACCCGAAGAACTGGACGTCTTTGTGGCCCAAAGACACTTCGAAGAAGCACTAATATTATTACAGAAAGCCAAAGATTATTATGCCCAAGAAATGCAACCTGATCACGTACTGTTGGAAATAAAACGCAAAATTGAACAACGACAACAAACTCTCACCGAAGTTCTAATGAAAGAATTGGAAGTTAACCCGGATAAGTCCTTGCAGGGCGGTCTGAGGGCGGCACGTAAGGCGGTTAGATTGCTTAACCAGCTCGGACGGTCGTCGCAAGTAGGTGTTTATATTCAGAAACGTACGTTGTAACTAATTTTGTATTAAACAGTCTTGCAGTTTGTTTTTAAAGTTGTGCAGTAGCATGATGAGGACTCAGTGTAAACGCGTAAAACGAGAAGGATCGGCTACAGTTTACATTAGACATTTATCGAGCGTTGTCTTTACAAATATGTGTCACATGACGGAGGAGTTTTTAAGAGCTTTTTCAAATTCTCCAAGTTGTAGTTCGGGTATACCGTTTTTTTTACTTACAAAAGGTCGATGAGTTAAAATTTTAATTTTAGCCTTTGTTGTGTGGGCAAGTAGCGAATTCAACATCTTCACCACCCATTTTATCAAGCAAGTATTTATTTCTCAGACGTCGCTTACAACTATCACCGAATGCGTTGTTCTTGCAAGAACGCAATGCGAAAGAGTGAGCAGTACATTTAAAAATGTTTATACCGTAACTGAAGTACAATAAAATTGTAGCTATGTAACTACGGAATTGATTTGTGTTACCAACTGGATGGCGCTTTCAGAACTCCCCTAACTAGGGCCTTGCGTGAAGCCAGAGATAAGTTAATTGATTCGGTAAAATTACGTTCAGTAGATGACAAATGGATTCCTACAAATCTCAAGTCGAAATCGGGCCTCGCACGTTTTCTTCAAGAACATGCAGATACGGATCTGGTGCTAGATAGCTATGTGACAGGTAATCGATACAAACGGACATAATTTCAGAAAAATTACAAGAGAATTTTTAGGTGACTGTTGGTTGCAACTCACAAACAACACTCTGTCGTTTACCAAACTTTTCTTGAAGTTCTTGGAGGACTGCCTTAAATTGCACACGTCGGAGTTGCTGTATATAATGGATGAAATATTATACGAAGTGCTCGACGCCGAAATTAAGTATTTAGCGCAATCTTTGAGAAACGAAAAAGAGCCCGAACAACGACAGTTTATTACCAAAAATGCCGACTTTCTGTTAGTTACTTTAATCGGCCTGGCCCAAAAAAAGTATTCTGCATCTGTAGGTTTTCAAAGTTCGTCTCTCGCTCGTTTAGTTAAAGAAAACGCGGCGTTGGTTCATGGAGTAACTCCTCAAAATCGACAAATACCGAAATATTCTTCAAACGAATATTTGTAATTTCATTTCTCCAACATATTTATAAAATACAAATGCCAGTTTTATATATTAGTAGTTATTAATTTTCATGTATGTGTATATACGATTTTTTTTATTAGATTTTATTACTTAAGTCATAATGATAGATCTAGTTTAATTTTGATAACGTAATGTTATGTAACTTTCTAATATTCATTCGTTTTAAATTTTATCGTATAGTTATAATAAAATTTTAAGAAAAATATTTTTGAGCCTATTATTGATAGTCTCTGAGACATTCCAAGACTTACTGAACACAGTAGCAAATCTCAAGTCGTTTTTCTTTTGAAAACGGTTTAGTCGAAGGTAGGTAGAAATACACTAAAAATTCGTTTCCCTAGATCTTGTCCAAGCAACATACAAATTCATTTCTTTTAGGGCCGATCTTTTCATCTTCCATTTAATTTAATGGAGAGATATTTACCATAGAAATAATTGTTATAACAAATATTGCCATGGTGAAAATGTGTCAAGTAAATTTATTGGGAGATGAAAAGATCGGCCCTTAGGGCCAGTTTTTTCATCCTCCAATAAATTTACTTGACACATTTTTACCATGGAAATGTTTGTTATAACAATTATTTTTATGGTAAATATCTATCAAATAAATTAAATGGAAGATGAAAAGATCAGCCCTTAGACTTAATTTTATTTATGTGAGCAAATTTAAAATGTTAACCTCATTACACCCGAACTTTCGTGTCATTTTCGTGCCGGTACAAAATTACATACCAATTAATAAAAATCACTTAATTTTTTGTTTGGTTTCTGCATGTATTAAAAAAAATTCAAAAATAAATACATTTTTTGGTTTATTTATTAAAATAAAATAATCATTTGTAGAACGTAAACTTGTTTAAAAGCATATGATTTATGCTTAAATTATATACCTAATGGTAAGGCTTAATAGTCTTACTTTCTTATAGAAATATTCAATAAAAATTGTTCGAATCCTCAAATTGCTTTAAATTAATTACAATATTTACTCGATAAATTAAACATAGACTACTGATAATTTCATTACTTAAAATTCATTAACAATCCAGTTTTAACAATGAATTTTTTTTGCATAAAATTTCATCGTAATTAAGTTCTAGATTTAACTAATTTTATAGAAATGTATAACAAAAACGATCAAATATTATACTCGAACTACAAATCAAATTTGATAAGTAAATTAAGTTTTATACCAACAGATATAAAAATGTATATTGCATGTTTCTATAAAATACCCGTTATGTATTTTAAAAAACAAGTATTACGTCATTTAGTGGTAGGCAGCGAGGATAACTGGCCATTTTGAGGTTCGTGGTTTGTTTTCAGTCTTTTTGCTCGTATATCCGCCATGGTTTGTTCGATAGAACGGATATCTTTTTTATTTTCACTTGGAACTAATTAAAAGCGAATCAATAATAAATTATAAATCCTAGAATGCAAACCTTACCAAAACCGTAACTTTTATTCGTTTCAGTTTTCTTTGCCGCTTTTAAGGCTGCATCGTGTCCAATAAGATGAGCGTACTTATCTTTATAATTTGAATTCGGAACAAATTTCTCTGGTTTTCGTTTGCGATCTTCTTCCTTTGCTAATTTTTCACGAGCCCTCTACAAGGAAATAAAAATGTTTACTTGTATTACAATATGCAAGTCACGTACTTTTTCTAGTAAATTATGTTTGACTTGTTCGTTCCACGGTTCTCCTCTTCGGCGGGCTGCTAATTCATCTTCGCAAGGTGCATTCTCTTTTCTGTAGACTCGTACATATCGATCCACACCTTCCGTTCCAAAAGCGTAAGTCAAGAATCCTGCAGCTTCTGCTACTTCGTGTCTGTAACGATTAATATCAAATTATACAGTTATCAAATTCTTATAAATAATACATACATAATACTTCGACATATATGATCGAGCGGTGCAAACTTTAAACATGTATTTATAATGTCTTTGAAATGACTGTCGATTTTTTGTTCTACATACTCTTTAAATCGTTTAAGCTTTTCTTTCTCGGCCGCTTGTCGTTTTTCAATTTCCTCCTTTTTCTCTAAAAGCAAAATGCACGTTACGAAATATCAAAACTGTTTACACACAGTGGGTGCTTACTTTTCATTATTAATTTTTCTCTCTCCGTTAATGAAGGTGGCTTTTCCATAGAACTCATAATAGAGCCTAACAAATCCATGTTTTATTTTAAGATAAATTACAATTCTATTATTAATTCTATAATTTTTATTATTAAACTGTCAAAAGACAAAAAATAGATTTACTGGTTAATTTGATACCAACTTAAATGTAAACATTTTTAAATATTCCTATGAACGTTAACCAAGTTAAAAATAACATTATTTTAGGGAAACTACAATAGATATCATTAAATTATAATAATTTTTTGTTTATTTCATTATTATTCGACGACAATAGTCTCAATTTTTATGTTGGTTCATATGCAATTTCAAATAAATAATTATTTAAACCCAACATGACAGCTAATATATGGGTCACGTGTACCTAACCTATAAGATCGTTGACCACGTTTAAACGTTTTAATTTCTTAATTGTTCGATAAAAATGTCCTGGTTATTTGGTTATGGAAATAAAGGTAGTCAGCAACCACCAGATCTATCACAATTCGGATTGGGACAGCCACCACCCAATGTTGGTGCTGGCGGTGGAGGTGCCGGTGCCGGTGCCGGTCCCCCCAACGAACCAAACTTGACCAAAAGCGAAAGGAAAGCCATGGAGGCATACAGGTTCGACTCTACTGCTCTGGAAAGGGCCGCACAAGCCGCCAAAGAGTTAGAAAAGTCGTGTAAGCGACAAGAATTTTTATTTTCTTACTTTGAATTGATTTCTAAACTTATTGGCAGCGCATGCAAAAGAAGCTTTGGAATTATCGAAGTTGCAAGAAGTCACTCGACAAAATGAACATCAATTGAAAATTAAAGAATACGAAGCTCACATCGCTCAAATGCAAGTTGAAGGTAAGCGTACCGAAGGGGAAGAAAAGCGAAAAGTTTTACAAGAAGAAACACGACAACATACACAACGAGCTCAATATCAAGATCAGCTATCTAGAAAACGTTATGAAGATCAGCTTGTTCAACAACAACGAATGAATGAAGAAAATTTGAAGAGGTCGATCACTTTTTAATAACTAATTCCGTCTACATTGTGACATTTTTTTAGGCAAGAAGAATCGGTAGCTAAACAGGAAGCGATGCGTAAAGCTACAATTGAACACGAAATGGATTTGAGGAGTAAAAATGAAATGAAACGAATCGAAGCTGAATTGAGAGCTAAGGCTAAAGTTGACCGAGAGAACCGCGATCTTATTTTAGAACAAATTAGATTAAAAGCTACAGAAAATCGGGTTACTGTTTTAGAAAGTATAAAGTATAAAATTTACTATTTAAGTTGGATGCGATACAAAGTTCATTTGTTTTTGTAGAACTGCCGGTTCTGTTGTGGGTTCTGGAATGCATGCGCTTTTAACTGATTGGGACAAGGTTTTAGCTGCAGCTGCTGGCGTTTCGTTACTTGCACTTGGTGTTTACTCTGCTAGAGGAGCTACGGGTGTATCGGCACGTTATGTTGAAGCTAGGTTAGGCAAACCTTCATTGGTAAGGGAAACATCGAGGTTTTCATTTCTGGAGACTCTCAAGCATCCGATAGAATCTTTAAAGAAGCTGAAGATGCAATCACCGGATGCACTTTCTGGTGTGGTTTTAAAACCACAGTTGGAAGAACGATTGAGAGATATAGCCATTGCGACCAAAAATACTAAATACAATAGAGGAATGTATCGTAATATTCTCATGCACGGACCTCCTGGTACTGGTAAAACTATGTTTGCCAAGGTAAACAGTTTCATGATTAAATGTTAATTTAAAAATGTAATAGCAACTTATTTTAGAAATTGGCAAAACATTCAGGCATGGATTATGCCATTTTGACTGGTGGGGATGTAGCACCTATGGGAAGAGATGGTGTCACCGCAATCCACAAAGTATTCGACTGGGCTAATGGTTCTAGAAAAGGTTTACTGTTATTTGTAGATGAAGCGGATGCATTTTTAAGAAAACGTTCATCGGAAACAATCTCTGAAGATCTTAGGGCCACGCTCAATGCTTTTTTATATCGTACTGGTGAACAGAGCAGCAAATTTATGATGGTACTTGCATCTAACACTCCAGAACAGTTTGATTGGGCTGTCAATGATCGTTTGGATGAAATGGTCGAATTTAAATTGCCCGGTCTGGAGGAACGTGAACGACTGATGAGATTATATTTTGATAAATTCGTACTTGAACCCGCTATCGAAGGGAAAAGGTAATTTATTTAAGAGTGTCCTAGGAATAACAAATCGTTATTGCTGGTTTTAGGCGTCTTAAGGTGGATAAATTTGATTATGGATCGTTGTGCAGTAAAATGGCAGCTATAACCGAAGGAATGTCAGGTAGAGAAATAGCAAAATTGGGCGTAGCTTGGCAAGCAGCCGCTTATGCATCCGACGATGGTGTGCTTACTGAAAAAATGGTACTCGATCGTGTAAACGATGCAATAGTACAACATAAACAAAAGGTAACCGATATTAAATTTGTTTTTTATTTAAATACTAAATTTAACTTATTCAGGTTGAATGGCAATCCGAACAGGAAGAAGCAAAAAGTGGATACCATTCAAAAAAAGATTCACCTATATTGGCGCCCACGTGGAAACCATCGGACGTTACAAAAAAACAATTACTATAAATAGCGAAAAAAAATAACTTAAGTAGCAAAACTAGTTCGAACGTTGTTTTCACATTTTTGCGATATATCGTTCCTGTTGATAAATAAGTAACTTATAAAAGAATCAACTGTTGATCATTTGAAAGAACCATAAAGCCACGTCGTTTGATTGTTATTGTTAAAATGTGCGATAGCTTTAAATTAGAACAAGTCGATTTTTACTGAAATATCGTTTTTAGTGTCCTTTTTCTACATATTTTAGTTGGTACCAAATTGTGATAATAAAAAATTGAAAATGTACATTAGGAAAGTTTATATTAAAATTTCCTACATTTATTAGGATGTTTTTTTTTCAATGTTGTTAATGTTTTAAGAATCATTTTTTTAATGTGAAAAATCAAAATTTCTCGACCATAGTCTTATCCTAATGACTTGCCAATATACATCGATTTAAAATTACTAGCTTGTATATTCTGTTTGAAAATGACATTCTATTGGACGTTTTACCTGCACATATAATTTATTAGAACTGTAAAAATGCACGGGACGAGGTAACATCACTGTGAAAAACGTCATTTAATAACCTATTGATGATTTGTATTGGAACAAATTTGGGACTTGGTGTTTAGTCAACTTTAAAACGTCGCCATTTTAAAAAATAGCTTTATTTATAAATAAAACAAATCTACTAATAAAACATATAGATACACTTATTTATGAGAGTACAAGAATGAGTATTTTAAGTTGGAGGAGCACCATGAGCCGAACGCCTCCTCAAAAATGTTCGACCTCCTGTTGGAAATTGCCTTGCCAGCAGAATAAGAGATGATGCTAATGCTAATTTGACGGGAGGATAATGACTGCCTGGCATGCTTACAAATACAGTAGCAACTGCTGCCAAACCATCATCTATAAATCACAACTTCGAATTATATATATATATAAAATGTAAACATTTGTTTACCTGTAGGTTCGACAGCAACAGGTCTTAAATCGTAATGGCTAACTTTCCGTGGCTTTGGTTTTGCATTTAAATTTAATGTAACGCTAGCAAATGGTCGCTTGGCCATATGAAGCATTTCCACGACGTGTCTCCGTCTTGCACGTCTTACATCAGCTGCCTGTTTAGCTTTCCATGCCACCACACACGCAGCTAGGAATAAAAAGAAACACGAAAAGAAGACAGAAAAAAAAACAAAGAGATCAATGTGCAGTTGATCTTGTCTAAAGAAAACTATACCATATGCCACTTTTTTATCTAAGTCTGGACTATCCAGTGCTTGTAATACTAAATAAAATCTTGTCGACTCTAAACTATGGTATTCCTGTAACTAATTAATTTAGCAACAACAATAATAATAACTGGAATGGTTTTACCTCGGGCAAAGTAATCACCAATCTATCCTTAAGACCTCTAAGAGCCAACATTGTTTTTGGTTGTTGCACAGTAATATACGTTCTCAAACCGCTGGCATCTTTTTCAAGACTTATGTCGCCCGTTTTTTGAGATCCATTTTCCCAAATTCCATATTGTGGATCCAAGTCAATTTCATGGAGGCCCGTCGTCATATTAGAATACACAACATAAGTGTCGTCATGGGTGCTCATAAATACATTTAATTTTCCTTGAGTTACGTCGATCATTATGCGTATATCTACGTTCATAAATCTCGGCTGAATAACAAAAAAGACCATTTCGCCTGGATGTAATGGTTTAGGTTTCATTTTGCATTCATCTGACAAAAGAAAAGTATAAAGGGTAATAAACTTTTATCAATATAATATTGATATACCTATAGGTTTTGCATCAAAACACATTTTGGAATCTACAGACATTTGTTTATAACACTGATGGCCAGCTTTAGGTGTTCCAATATAACCTTCTTTACACTTTGAACACTGAAGCATCCAACAAGGCTGTGCTGAATTCTTACCAGAAGCTCCAGATGGACAAACATCACTTTCAGTATTATTCTTACAATTACATTTTTCGCCAGAAACTGGATCACATGTATCACCATGACCGTGACAATCGCATTGTCTGCACGGGTCACGGTGGTCTTCGGATCCGCGGAAATTACCTTAAAATTATACAAAAACCGTTAATCAACAATTATAAATAAATAAATACTAACCAATAATGCATTCATCACATCTTTCTCCTGTGGTACGATTTGCACAACGTAAACAGTGGGCACCACCTTTAGGACCTTCCTTAAGATACCGTGCAATATCTTCCAAATCCATATCTTCTGGAGGAAGAGGATCGGTGCTGTTGTCGACACAGACAACACTATGACCGTGACAATATTCCACACACGGAATGCACTGTCCTCCATTTGTAGGATCACCGACAAACAGAGGTTGGCATTTTTCGCACTGAGCGCCCTGAAAAGAAGTTTATTCCTTGTAAATATAAACAAAAAATTCCACATAAACGTTTGAAGCGTCGACTAAAGCTTACCATTGTATTATTATGGCACTGTATACATTTATCGAGTTTATCGGGTCCTTCGCAATTAGCATGACCGTTACACTGGCACTGGATACTGCAATTAGCTCCAACGTAACCAAAATCACACTGACATTTGTTAGGCTGTACGCACTGCCCACGCACACATCCTAGACAAACAACAAAAGCAGGTTAAAACAAATAATGCAAACAGAACATATGACCAAACGGTGAAGCTATTTAAAAAAAATCTACAACGTGCCTTGATGACAAACAGGTTCACAACCGGTCGCTCCAGCTTTATACCCAGAACCACACACACATTCAAAACCTTCTTCAAGATCGACGCAGCGTTCAGATTCAGCTGCGCAACTATGATGACCGTTTGCGCATTCGTCCTCTGGAGGACACTTAACATAATGCCAGCTGTAAGTTGAGTTTAGAAAATCCTCGTCGGTTTCCTGAAATTAATATCATGTACGTTTAAAAGAGAGAAAATAATTGAATAATCGTACCACAATTGGATTGTGCTCGCCAGCTACATCGGAACAGGTTCCCGATAACGGTCTTTCGCTGGAGCCTTCCGTGCAAATGCCTGCGCCCGTAATACCTGGTAAGGCGCACCATCCGCAATAGGCATGCCGTAAACAACTAGCGCACTGAGTAAACGAACTACATGGCTCGGGACAATATTGTCGATCGTCCGTTTGCAAGACCAGACCACAAACTCCCCCTGCGCAATACATCGGCTGGTAAGATGCAGAAATGCATTCGTCAAGTTGAGTCGACCATCGGCAATCTGCGGCATCTAAACATGTGCTGCATGTGGTGTAGTGCGTGCAAGGGGCCGGACAGGTGTTAATGGCATTCGCTTCTTGTTCTTTTTGAACTAAAACAAGTGTAAATTGAACAAGATATTTTTTCATTTCACGCATGTATTTACGTGGAACACATTGTCGTTTTGAATAGCTCCAGTCGCAACGGTAAAGTTGATGACATTGTATGCAGTCAGTTGCCAAACAATTGCTGTAGGGACACTGCGAAAGTGAACCGGAGATATCGCCGAAGCACGTTTGATTTGGTGTACACGTAGTGTTGCACCACTGGCATCCTAACGATTGGACACAGTTTGTGCAATCTTTTAACGACACGCAATCGTTTGTTATTATGGGACCGTCGCACACTCTTCCCCTGTTGTCTTGAACCTCGATTCCTGAAACATGTTAAGGTTAACGATTTAAAACGAATTGGAAGAATTGGTATTTGGAAGAATTACCGACTTCGACGACTGGAAGAGGACACTGCAATTTTGAATTATCATAACAGCTTTCGTTCAATTTTTCATTTGCTTTAGTTAGAGAACAATGTCCGCAACCTGGAATTTGCAGACAATGATGACGAGTACTCCATAGAGAACAAAACTCATGAGGTAACTTTATCCGCATGACAGAACAATGGGTGTCGCTTCCCCAACCTCCCACTACATGAGCAGAATAACCGTCCGGTTCGATGGTCATGGCCGGTGCATAAGTTTGACTTGGTAGAGGCCCCACTCTTTCCACTCCTTAATTTAGAAACGTTTTATACAATAACAGTGCAGTTATTGGAAATATCACAAATTATATTATTATATTACAATATGTTTACTGTAAAGATATGACATTTAACTTTAAAATTAAAAGTATAAATATAAAAGTTGATAATATAGAAGTTAAATAATCCCTATATTTCCTGAAATACTTTGATAATTATTCGAATTACCAATTAAGTACAAGAAATTACCTTCAGCAATAAGATTTATCCATTGATTACAATTATAAGAATAAGCGTAAAATGTGTCTGTTACATTCCATGGCCAAATTCTACCCCCTAAGAGAAACATGTGTTTTTCTGTAGTTACTGTTGAATGAAAATATCGAGGTCGTGGCTAAAACATCCATTAAAAAAATGTTTAAATAATTCCTTTTTTCTGTCAATAAACACAGAAAAGTCTGTACAACTCACCAATCCGAAAGCTGACGTAAAAGTATTCAGATCTGTCCACGTTCGTGTATCGTAACTTAACTTATATAATTTGTTCGATAAAACTGACTGTTGCTCCATATATTCGTAACCTCCAAATATATAAAAACTATTACTTGGCCCATGAAACACCGTACTATGTCCAAATATTCCAATCGGTCCTGCGCCTTTTGTATGCCACAAATACCATTGTTCTCTGTCGAGCCTATATTCCCACACTTCGCTTAAAAACCCTTGTCGAGGAGAAACTCCACCAATTAATACAAGACTTTCGACAGATAAATTACGATACGACGTTAACGTGTGTCCGGCCACGGCCGGGGGCCACTTGATATCTTTCTCAATTTCACTCCATCTTTGATTTTGAATATCAAACTGCCAAAAATCGTCGAGTGTTCTGTTTGGCGACGATTTCGCGGCCCTCGTGAGTCCACCGTAGACGAAGATCGCTTGTCGCGAATGTATTATGTCGGCAGAGTGAAAGTAGCGGACTTGAGGCATTTTAGCGTCGGGCGTCGAATCTACCGTTACTTGCGTCCACGTGCTGTTGCGTGTATCGAACAAACGAATATCATTTAAGGGACCGTGCGACAGAGAATAACCGCCAAACATCCACAGTGAGCCTCTGCGGTCGGCTGCCAAGGAATGACCGAAACGTGGAAGCGTTTTTCTCAAATGTTCCAAGTTATCTGTCAAGTGTACTGTGTTGAAAAGTTCTGAGAATACTAATTGTTTGCCCGTTAATCTGAAAAAAATTAACGTGAGTTTATTGATGAATTAAATACGAAACAAATTGTCACAAAAATGTCTAATACAGTGCTCTTCCTCTACAGTTCTGCAGTTGGGCATGAGGGGAATAACTTTTCTTAGAAATTAAGTCGAACAGAGTTCCTACCAAGCCTTTCGTGCGCTCGACAATTCACTTGCGTCTTTCTTAATAGTTCCATTTACACTCGTCCTAATAAAATGTTTTTCTTTTGTTTTGATTTCCTACTGATGGTTTTCCTCTGTTCGACAGTTAGTTGTTGTTCGTACGCTCGTGCTAATCTATATCTTTATAATATAAAATGTCACAAATCAACGTAATATATTTTGTTTTTATACTTCTTTTAATAAATATAAATAAATAATAATAATAAAATAATAAATACAATATAAATTACTTAATTTGTGCTATATATATTGGATACACTCGATTTTTCAAGCCTTACAGCGCGCGGAACTGTATGGAGAGAGCCATCTGATGTCTTAAGAGTGGGGGTACTAGTCGAGTCGAAAACTGGGGAAGCGGAACTGTTGAGGAAGGAACTATAGAGGGAGAGCACTGTACAAATGTTACATTTATTATATACATATTCATATTATATTCATAAAATAATGTAAAATGTTTGTACATTTTTCCTTTGGCGCCTTTTTCAATATTTTTCTAAATAATCATAAACATATTCTTTTCTTAAAAAAAAAAGAAATTTGTTTCATCATTATTTGGGCTAAAAAGAATGTTTAATCAATTTGTGATATGGCCTATCCAAACCTATATGCAATTTACGTCAACAAAAAAAAAGTTACTAGATTGTTTACTTGTAATTCGGTTTAAAGTTTGGAAAGTGACATATTCTATAGATGATTTACTCGCGCACATATTAGATGGTATAAAGAAAGACTACAATTTATTAGAACTGTCAAAATACGAGGTACGAGGTGACAGCACTGTGTGAAACGTCATAATCTAGTAACCTTTTACTGATGACGTGAATTGCATATAGGTTTGGACGAAGTATATACATTTGAAATTTTACCATTAACATCAAACATTTTTATTAAATTTCTTAAATGTATCCTGTACCTCATTTCGTTACCACGACAACCTTAAACTTATTTAATCTATAACAGACACCATAGCGACTGCATTTATTTTTGTTCTTTAATCACTGACGGTTTAATATTTTGATATTTTAACAACTTGATGCCGATCCACAATCATGATTCAAGTTGAAGACTTAGACAAGTTTCAGAAACCCGAGAATCTGCACAGAGGTGAAAAACAAACTCTCTTAGAAAAATATAGAATACCAGTTCATCATCTTGAACCTGAATATATAGAGGTGTGTAAAGATGGCAAAGAGATGGAAAAAATTTTACAAATTTTAAGGTCAGGGGAAGAGGGCTATTTCCCGCATTTGGTTAGTGCTGCCAAAGAAAGGCTAAACGTGATAAAGCCAAATAGTAAATTTTTAAAGAAAACATGTCCAGTTTTACGAACAGCAGAAATCAGTAAAAGCGACCAGGAAGACATAACAAACGATTTATCCGAATGGATGGAAGATGTAAATAAAAGAGATCAAGAGTTGGATGAAAGAAAAATAAAGTCAGTTTCAGAATTAATTGATATCGATATTCGGAAAACTAAAACCGTAGTTCAACAAAACCAACCTGAACAAAATCCAAAACGAATATCATCCACCGATTACGAATTATGGGATAGATATGATCCCGATACTGAAATACTGAAATTAGATTTGGAAGATGAAAGAATGAAAAAACGTGCCATCAAAAATGAAGAGGAAGAGAAAAAATCTAAAGCTTCCAGGGTCGTACATTTTAAAAATTTCAGTACCGAAGCCGAAGCTGTTTATGAAGCAAATCGGGAAAAGGAAAGAGGAAACGAATGTTACAAAGCTGGAGAAATTGTTAATGCAGTTCATCACTATACCAACAGTTTACAACATAAACCTCTGGCAGCCGTCTACACAAACAGAGCGCTTATGTACAATAAGCTCAAGAAGTACAACTTGGCAATAAATGATTGTAAAGAAGCTATAAAAATCGAACCAAAATGTTTTAAAGGGTATTTAAGATTGGCGCAAAACTACAAGGCTCTAAATCAATATGAAAATGCATTAGTAAATATCGAATATGCAATAAAAATCGATCCTAATAATGAAGTGGCACAGGAGTTAGCCAATCAATTATACCCGATTTGCAAAAGTCCTACAATGAAAACCCGTTTAAAAATTGTGGACGTAGATCTGTCTAGTAATTCTGTAACTAAACCTTTTAAGCCGATTTTAAAAAATAATCCTGTTAAAAAAGAACCTGAAAAAAGGCGCAACTACGAAATCGTTCCCATTCCGGGTAGCAGCAAAATGCCACCGCCATATTATAAGATTATATTCAGCAACGATCCTAAGGTCATCAAAAAGGAAGAATGGAAGGTGTTTAGCAAGCCGCATCTAATGTATATGACGATAATTGACGATTCATCGGACGATGATGATTGTGGAGATTTTGATGCTCGTCTTGTAAAAAAATATAAATCTCAATTAACGATCAAAGATGCTTCACAAAACGAATTGGAAAATTTTCAATTTGATGACGAGGAGGAGACCACAGAACACGATTATCAAATAAACATGCAAGTAAGTACTTTGATTGAATATTTTTTGTAAACAATTCATTAACAAAAGAAGCCCCCAAAATTTAACAAGTTTCTCTATTATAAAATGTACTGTGCTTATCAAACGCATATGGACGGTGTTTTGGCAGAACATCAGAAGTGACACTTTTTTTAAAAATGAATTATTCAAACTATCTTATGCATCTGAAGCAAATACATAATCTGGTAACATTTCAGTTTTTTCTACCAGAAAAATTGATTTGTATTTCTATAGGAGGTATTTGCTTATTGTTACGCTACAACATAAAATGTGCGCTCCCGCCGCTTAACGCTGTTTTGCCAAAACGCTATCAATATTTAAGCTATTTTTTATAGGTAGTAAAACAATCTTAATAAGAAAAATAAATGTATGTTATTAATGTAAAGTTTTTCTGGCAATAATGGTGACTATTGCAAAACTTTAAATAATTAAAAGAATATCTGTATACATAAGTACAATAATTATTTATTTGTTTATATAAGGCGACAGAAACTCTCAACGAACCGCAACAAGAAATCGAAGAAGGGGGAGGAGGAGAACCGTGTAATAACAACGAAGAATTCTTTACGCAAACATTAGAAGAACTTCAATTGCCCTATGTTTTTACTCAAGCGTGGAATTCGATTAAAAACGACACTTCTTACAAACAATACGCAGAAATTCTACGTAAATTAGATTTTGAATAGAATACACGAAGGTATTTACGAATAATGTTTCACTTTTAAATATGTATTGCACGTCGTTTTCAGTGATCGGTTTCAACTTTGACGATTCCATGTTCCATATTATTATAAATTGCCTCCACAAGCACTTTATGGTTCCCGGAGAGTTAGACAGACTGAGTTCGGCCCTCACAAACATCACTCAGATTCCAAGATTTAAAATCATGTTGATGTTTTTGGAAGAAACGGACCGGAATTGTATCGATCAATTAATTCAGTTTTTAGACCAACACGGTCATCATTTGCCTTACAATGTTAAAAGTGTTTACACAAACAACTGATCCTTTATACGACATTAATAAAATATTTTAATACTAACTGTGTATTGCACGACGATCCACCCCAACCGGAAGAACATAAACATCTTCCATATGCACGATCGCAAACTCCTTGATTTAATTCGGCATTGCAGTTATTGGGACAGATTGGCACATCGCAATTTGGACCCACGAAATCCTCTTCGCACACGCATTGTCCATGTCGGCATTTTCGAGGCAACGTGCAATTATCGCAGTGAAGAATATTATAAACTGCACTAAAACCTTCGCCCAATAATCCTTGTTTATAATGTACCGTTAGGTGCCCTAGAAATTAAAATAGTCGACATTTTTAACAACAATACAGCAATTTCTATTACCTGTACGCGATTCAACAATGGCCACTGGTAAAATTTCCTCTGTACAAAATACGGCCGATAAAGCACTTTGGCTCCCCATGTCGACCAGCTCGGGGAGACCGTCATAAACATAAACGGCATTCTCGCCGCACGTAACGTTCAATTGACTAGAATTTATTTGTAGCTGTATAATAACAGATCCAGATTCTACCACGGGATTAATAATCCACAAACATTCCCTAGTGGGCGGACCTCCCCACGGTGCACTGTAAGCCTGTCGTGAACTAATACCCTGTCCTTCTGTACCTATTAACATTCCTCGTGCTTCGCACTGATAATAGCACAATCCATTATTCCGCGAGTCTCCGTAATAGTTGGACTTGCAATGTTCACAATGGTTGCCTTCGGTATTATCCTTACAATAACAAACTCCCGTTATGATATCGCATTCACCTTCATCTTCAATTCCGTGGCCGTTACACTCGCATTTATTACATCCTATAACTTTTGTTCAATATAAACCATAAATAAAATTAATATTTTACCTTGCTCGGTGGTCGCGTTTCCGTAACTTCCAGGTTTACAATATTCGCAATAATCTCCCATGGTCCAATCCATGCACTCTTCACAAACTCCTATGCCGTCTGGACAGTTTGAATGATTGTTGCAACCGCAATTTACCGAACAATCCGATCCTGTCCATCCCAAATCGCATTTGCAGGCATAATCGGGTTCTCCTTGACAAGTACCATGAACGCAAACGTTGTAACAAGTGCGCACGCACGAAGTACGACCATCTCCAATGTAACCTCGTTTACACTGACAACTGAAAGAACCGTCAGTATTTGTACAAATAGCTTGCGGATGACAATCGTGAAGACCGAGACCGCATTCATCTACATCTGGACAATGAGCATATGCCCATCTCGCATTTGGAATATCCAATGCCTTCGAACAATTTACTCTAGGATTATTAAAATCTCCTTGGACGCACATACCTGAAAAATTTAAATTTTAGAAATGAATCGAACCGCTTCGAATGTATAATCACCTGTAATAGGATTTGAAGAGTTGTAACACCAACCACAACTAAGAGAGCTCAAACAGTTAGTGCAATTTGTATGAAGAGAGCAAGATTTGCATTGTTCTTGAGGTTTAGGTGCGGGCAGTAAGCCGTTTTCTTGAGTTGTTACTAAAGGAAAGGCTTGGTCCAGCCATTCTCGACATAAACCAAATTGATATTCGCTAGTGTAAACCGAAAAGCTAAAGCACTGTTGGGTGGTTTCGCACCATACGCATCGGCCCTTTTCTTCCAAACAGGCAGCACAATCGGGCCTCTTATAGCACGGAGTCGGGCAATGATCTAGATCCAGCACCGCATTGGGCGCTCGGCCGATGCGCGAACAACGTGCCTCCTCTACCCACCATTCGCATAGGCCCGACGTAACGCAACTGTCGCACGAAATAAAATTTGTACAATTGGAACAGGCGCTCGGATTTAAAGTTAAGTAATGCCAGTCGCCATCGGCACTGACGCAACTTATATTTTCCTCCTCTTCGCGGGACACGCACGAGCTGCTCGCCTCGCACCAGCCGCACTGCGAGTCGATTAAACAGTGCAGGCAATTTTTGTACTGAGAACAGGTCCCGTTTCCATATGGTTCTAAGTATTCGAAGGTGAAGACCTGCGAAAAAATAATAGCTGACCCGTTTTGACGTTTTAATTAAAAAATATTTATAAAAGTTTAAAAAATTAAAACACTTACTTAATTAAATCTCTATTAAATATTTAAATGCTGTTACTCATCGAGCGAGTGAGTTACGCTTATTATTTTATTATCTCTTGTAAATTTGACTTTTTCGTTAAATGAAACCGGTCAGGATTAAATAAACTATACCGTTTTGTGTTGTAGGACAACCTTTAGACATTTATGGAATTATGGAAATTCTATGAATTTTTATAAGCATCCAGGAGTAGATTTATACTTAGGTAAAATCAAGTGCGACAAAACGATTTGAATTAAAAATAATGTTGCAGTTTTATTTGTTATTTAATGTCGCAATTAAAAAATCATCTATATTAATGATGAAATAATTATAGGATATCAAACAACTTATAATCATAAATAAATGTTTTTATTATTTTTTTGGTAATACTAATATTATATTAATTGATATTGAAAAAAACAAAGGTTTCAATTGTTTACTTTTATAAAAGATAATAAACAAGCACAATATTGATATAATACGTAGGTAGTATCTACAAAACGATCATCATATAAAATAAGTTTAAGACCGATACTATTTTTATCTCAATAATTAAAGATAATATTAAATTAACTGTTGTATTCTATATTTACTAACGTCATTTTTAATCAATAACAAATCTATCAATCATATGTATAAAAAAATGACATAGTTTAATT
Source organism: Rhagophthalmus giganteus (assembly GCA_036326145.1). Classification (NCBI taxonomy): domain Eukaryota; kingdom Metazoa; phylum Arthropoda; class Insecta; order Coleoptera; family Rhagophthalmidae; genus Rhagophthalmus; species Rhagophthalmus giganteus. The sequence goes on from JARFJA010000005.1 coordinate 6,242,849, forward strand.
TCTGATAAATTTCCACAATTAAAATGAAATACCTACCTACTAAAAATAATAATTTTAAAATAAATATTAAAATGTAAACGATAAAATTTAACGTATCTTAATGTTGTAAAAATGAAGAAATTTTCTTTTATTGCCAATAAAATACAAATAAGATGTTGCTCAAAAAGTTAAAGGGAATTTACACCTATTCATTTAGATAATTTTATAATCCTAGTTTAAACCACGTTTGCTAAATTTAAATCTAACTGATGTTTGTGAAGAGATAAGAATTGTTAAAAAAAAAATCATATTAACAGGCGTTAAGTTATCGAGCGATTAATTCCCATACTTTAAAAATAAGTGTGGCAGTTATGGGACTTCCAACATAAAACTAAAAACTTTATCAATCAAAACACAACAAGAAACATTCAAACTAACTGAAAATGATGGTGTGCAAATATTAACTGACCTATTATTTTCAAGGATATCATAATTATCGTTCATGGTCATAAAATTGTAATTAAAAATAGGTAATTTTTGAACAAACTTCTTGCGAAGTCACGTTCTTTTTTGGTATTCAAACTTAAACATGTAAGTTTAATAGTTATTGTTTGTAATTTACACGGCCAGTTCGAGTAATCGAGACTTGAGACTTGTCGAGGTTCCACTGTATTTAAAATTGCAAGGTATTAATTTATAAAACTAATAAATTTATAGGTCAAATAACTTTCATTCGCTGTTGTATATATGTATGTTGTAAATTGTAATGGTAAATATTATGATAAACGTTTGTTTTCTAAAGTTACAGAAGACATTTTCACAACTACGAGTTGCGAACTAATTAAAAAAAATGAATATTGTTTCACTAAGTCACTACCTATTATTAGTAGGTATACTGATATAATTGATAATTACATTAAATATGTATCTTAATAAATTTTCAATAGTTTATATTACAGTAGGCCCCACATTCGGGGGGGGTCCACCGTTTCCCACGGATCATAACAAACTACTTGTGAGCCTCAGATTTTTGCACATGTATAGCAAAATTGTAAACCGTATCATACAGGTCATACTCTAATATAAATCCGCCTTAGGGCTGAAGCTTCCATGAGATGCACATGTGATTAGTGTATGATCACCAGTCCACATATTTTTATGTTTCAAGCAATACGACGCTCAACTGTTTCATGTACTTTCCTTGAACCGCCCAATAAATGAAACCGCGGATACGGGGGGCCTACTGTACTATAAACAAATTTTAATAAGGACAAAGTAGCTAATAAATGTTATATTATTACACAATGAACATTAAATCTGGCCTCGAAAAGTGTAAAATAATAATACGAACAAATTATAAATTCAATGTCAACCACAACGTTACGAACATTAAAAACAAGCATATTTCAATCTAACGGCTTATTTTACTAGGAGAATCAAAAATTTTCGAAATTTCCATCGACTTTCCCTACATTATATCTATTTACAAGTGTAACAAACAATTTTTTAAAGTACTAATTAGAATGACACTAACGCGCTAAACATTTCTATGGTAAATAAAATTTATCTACGATTAACGAGCAGATACGGTTTCTTAAATTTTATTCTACGCAAATTCATTTTATCAGTTTAAAACAAAACCTGTTATTTAATCATGTTTTTTTATAAATAAATCGGTTTATTATAAAGATTGAAAAAGTTAAAAAAAAATTCTTAGAAGAATAAAGATTCCTTGTGCGGTTGCAAAAATTGAAGTTTACGCCATGTAGAAATGACCTGTCGATCATGTTTAAATTTAAAAAAACTTATTCGAATGAACAACGAGCGAGCCCTAAATTTAATTAAATCAAATGGCACATAAATATGATGTTTAGTAATTGTCGAAAAGCACATTATTTTAATTTGTCGAGTTTCAATAATACTTAGCGCATTTAGACCATCGACTTTTTTTATAATTATTGCACAAACTGTAATTACTGTTATCTATTTTCTTAAAAAGGAGCAAAAATGTATTTATTTAATTAATTAATTTCTAGAAGCGAATAAGAAGTATTGGGTATGCATAAGAGAAAGAAAGAAAACAACATTGCATACTTTTTCAGTAGTTATACAGTTTTAGTATAGTTATCAGTTTTAGATTAAATTGGTGGAAACAGCCACGCATAATTAAGTATTTTACTGCGATAATATATATTGCAATGCTATAGGTACTATTACGAATAATCCGAACATGATAGCAATACAACTGAATATAGCGTTTGGTATAGAAATAGTCCTGCCAATCATTCTGTACGAACCTTTATTAATAGCAGGTGCATGATATTATAATAAAGCGCCGAGCAGTAAAAACATAGCGCAGTGCCGTGCCGCTCAATTTTGGAACGGTTTGAAACCTTACATACTTAACGCTCATTGGACACTCCCCAGTAAACTAGATGGAGATCATATACGACTGGCAGCTCAGCACAGAAGAATAGGTCTTGCATGTGATTAATTAAGATTTAGTGTAGATTTAATTGAAGTTATAAAATAGCTAGAATAACTCTGGTTATTTATTTTTTTTAAATCCTAGTTTAAGTTTTATAAGAGTACAATCCACTACAAGAAAATTATAGTCAGAATATAATAAATATCTTTAAAAAATTAAAGTTTATCACGTTTAACTGCCATACTTAAAACGTCGACGAAGTGTGTGTATAAAAAACAATGTTATTTTTCATATTATAGGCAAAATAAAATTTTAAAAGAATTGTCAAAGTATATAATGCCTCCAAAGGTACCTGCAATTAAATAAAATCACAGTACAACTTCGAAATTATGGATTTAATTGTCGTCTACACTTGATTGCGAAACTTACTACCGGTAAATTTACTACAAAAATTTCCCATTTAAAATCAATATGCTTATAATGCACTAATTAAAAATTAAATTAATATCCTTCACTTACCTTAGGTGTTTCCTTGTCATGATAATGCAGCAATTCCATCTTGCTTTGTTGATGCGTATTGTACGGTCCCAGACTGATGATTTTCCTAGACTCGAAATCGACAGCAACACGATTCAGCAGCTCAAACTCGGGCCATTGTATTTGCGGCTGACAATGTTTCTGCTCGGCCGTGACGTTGCTCAGCAAGTTTTCGCCGATACGCAATGTCGCCGTACTGTAGCTCACGCACATTTTTAACATTTCTTTAAATTGATTCGGCGGCCGCAAGAAGCCCAAAAGACGCGCGACCATCTCGCCGCCGGCAGAAGGATCGGCACGTAACCAAGAACTCGTCGGGCTATTGAAGTCGACCTACCACAAAACAATTTATTTATAAAATTATCATTTATAATTTAGCGAAACTTACGGTCGTTGCATTAATGATTGCCACCTGATCTGGCTGACTGAAGTTCACCGGATGATCGTATTTTAAGAAAGTCAAGCCCGGTCTGCGGTCCAATTCCCGACACTCTTCCGGTTTAACAACTTCCGTTCCTTTGGAGCCCCACCAACCCGGCACCTGACTGGGACTGTCTTCCCACAATCCACAAACGCCGTAGTTGTCGTCCTTATGATGGCAACGTGCATTCTGCACGCACCAAGTGCACTCGCCCAAGCCCAATTTGTGAGCAGCCGAAACCAAAGGCTTCAAATTCGGCTGGGACGGGCCGTGAATCAAACAAGAATGACAATCACCTAAAGCGGGACAAATTCCTGGACATCTTGTCGTTTGTAGATTTGTGGTGCAATTAGCACCTATGGTTCGACCGTAGCACATTTCGTCTGCAGAACACCAGCCACATTCGGGATCGGCCGAGCACTCAGGATAACTGCGATGCCTCGGACAAGCGACCTCCGGATCATAATTATCACCGCGTCGAGCTGCAATCATAGGCGGTGCCGTGTAAGCTAATAAATCACCATTAACGTTTCCATGATAACCTCCCACTAATATAAGAGTATTTTCATGCCTGACACTTGCAGCATGAGCAAATACACCTTGTTGTTTAGGATACCTGGAGTCGTTTGTTTTGCCTAAAATCTCTGGATTAACCCACGTATGACATCCTAAATGATAGAGATACATCTGATTATCGTAGCATATTTCTTCTTTGTTGTGACGATGGGAATAACCTCCGAAGATGATGAGATAATTTCCCATAATGTTTGCCGAATGGAAAGCTCGTTCGCGAGGCACAAATCTTTCACGAAGATGTTCCCTTATGTAGTGTACCTCTGTCCAGTGTTTGTTATCAAGCTGGAGCAAGCATTCGATCGGACAATTTTGAAAATCTCGCCACTCCTGCCATTATACCACCATAAATCAGCAAGGAATTTGTGGCAGGATAATAAACGGTCGTATGGGCAACCACACGGACGTCCAGGACCTTCCCACCTCTTGCTTTGATTTCTTGCCATCTCTCGTTGCTGTCTGGAAGGAGCTGAATACTAAATAATCGTGAAGAAAATTCTCCATCCTCGGTGCTACCCCCAAATAAGTAAATTGTATTTTCGACCGATGTTAAAGTGTGTCTTGTAAGCGAAGGTGGTTGTATTTCCGACAGTTGTGCTCGCAATTCCCATCGACCGATATAAACGTCAAATAACCATAAATCGTTAGCTAAACTACCGTTATCTAATTTTCCTCCGAAAATTACAAAGCCTCTGGTGACGGCACAAGCTGCATGACCGTAACGAGCTGCCGGTCGAAGGCCATCGGGTATTCTCGAATGTCTCTGTTTACGCCTAGTCAGAGTAGAATTATCGCTAACCGAATATAAAAGATTACGAAGAAAAGATGTCCGCGGATTTAAGCCCCACTTTTGTTGCCAATCGGGTCCAGCCTGTTCGATTAATTTGGCAATCGATCCAGGTTCTATGGAACTAACTAAACTTTTATATGGAAGTACTTGACCTAATTCGTCCCGCCATGTACTATTACGAAAGTTATATATCTCAAGATTACTTAAAATGTTATTTAAATCGTATCCTCCAAAAATATACAAAGAATCAGTCGGTTCTACATACACTGCGGTATGAGCTGCTCTCGGTGTTAAACCGCCCTCGGAATGTGACAACCAATGCCATCGATTACCAAAATTGTCCCCATCGTATAAACTACACGCCTGTCCAGAATAACCGCTATAACACACACAGTGACCTCTTTCGCACCTGCCACGGCCTTCTCTTTGACCACAATCTTCCGGACACAATTTATGAGAACAATCGCGGCCCCCCCAATCTCCTTCGCATACACACCGGTTATTATAGCACATTCCATGGGAGGAACAATTATTTGGACAATCCGTTATAAAAAACTCTGCTTTAAAACCATCCAGCACGTAGTTCGTGTCACTATATAATAATATGAGCATATAACCCGATGTTGCGACTACCAGTTGCGGTTCCGTTTTACCACTAAAGCTTCCCAAAAGCGGAGAATGAAACGAATCGCCATCATACACAAACACATAATCGTACGAGCATTCTGTTCCCATACTACGAAAATTAAGAGTAATAAATTTATTGCTGCTATTGGCCTTGATCAGCCATTCGCAATGGCTGTCCTGTGTGTAGTTGGAGCCGATGGGACCGTCTGTGATAATGCCCCAAGAGTTTGTGAACACCCTCCGAGACTTATCGCAAGGAACCAAATCGACGGCCGCATAGCTGACTAGTACGAAAATACACACTATAATTCCAGTTTGTGAGAATTTAATGATTTTCGGTTTCATATTGTCCTGGTGAGCAAATTTGTTACAGAGTAACAATAACCTTGAAGACCCTCATCTTCACCGTTTTCTTCCATAACAGGTAACACTCATTATTGAACTTTGTTTAAGGTTAGTTGCGTTGACATTATTTTATAATTGGCATTTTTCGGTGAAATACAATTGCTGGTTTGATGTGCTACCTGCCAGCTGACTCGCTTGCTAACTTTGACATTTTCTTGTGTACTTTTTCCTTTTATTAGTGACTTCTAGGGACATAGCATAAGGCGGGGATAAAGTTGTTACCACATAACGTAACCCTTAAAATGGAAACTTCCCTAGTGACAACTGCAGACAAAAGAAACGCCATATAGCCGGCGTTTTCGGAACTAAATTGTGTTTTATACGATTACAAAAATGCAAGTGCCCTCATCAGTCAAACGCAATAATAGTTTTGAACGGCCCTTGTCCTTACACAATTACATTCATATGAAAAGATGGTATTTTAAGAAAGAAATGACAAAATCTTTCACTTTGAAGGTGCATCTTTATAATAGGGGTAAGTTTTTAAAAAGTAAAGAATAATATATCTACAATAAAGTTGGAATTCTTTATGTTAAAATTGTCATCTAATTAAATTATACTTTTATAGTTAAGCTTTGGGCTGATTTGTATCTTAAATAATTTGTTTAATGATAAATATGAAAGTTTACATTCTTATAAAAACAAAGAATCCACGTAAAACTATCTAATTAAATATATCCATCATTTAAGTAGGTACACACAAGTACTCCAACATTTTATAATAACAGTATTTTATGTCATAATCCATATCATACCAATAATTCACAGCAATACACCCATGACTTTGTCGAACATGATGAAACCATAAGCTGGGTAAATATAGACAATCGCCTTTATTCAACCTTACATTGTAGATATTGGCATTTTTAAACTTGGGAAACAAAGTCAAATTTGGTTTTAACGGATCAATCGCTATCCAATTTATTGTTTGACACTGGAAATCATTTCTGCATTTACTTAAAGTTAACATCGATCACAACCTACCTGTTGTTCTACGTCATACTTGTCTGAAGACACATTTGTAAATATTCCAGTTGGATACTCTCTATATGGAACATAAGGTAAATCTGTTGGGGGTATTAAAATGAAATCCTTGTACCCATCTATGACACAGTATATATTTTCGTAGGGATCCTTGTGCACTAAAAATTAATGTTATTCAAGAATTTTTTAAATAATAGATATTAGTCGTACTGCTAGTAACCGCTCTAGAATCTCCCATCCAAAAATTAACGGCATCAGGTTTCTTATTAAAAGCTACGCTCGCCCATTCTATTTCAGTTCGTGTATCCGCTAGCAGTTCCTGAAAATCCTCCGTTAGATTAGAGTTTTGCTTTTGAATATAACAAATGAAATTATCCCTAAAATTCGTTTTGATTACGTAATCAAGCAAAACCATGCCATATGTAGCACCTTGGATTTTCAAGGTTTTCTAAGAACTCTTCCATTTTCATAGCACGTTCCTCCGGCATGACGAAAAACTCTTCACCTCTGTGTTCAATTAAACCGTCTGCATATCCATTAGGCGTGATCGCTACAACAACATCTTTGTCTGGTATTTTTTCTCTAGAATTAATTTTCGGTACACGTAAATAGCTGTAAATATATTATGCAGATCTTACAAGAAATATTTTGAATTCCACTTGGCGGTTGCTACCCAATCTTTGCAACCATTTTTTATAATAACGGGCATATTTTTCGAGACATATTCTCTATAAAAGTGCCAGGGCCACGATGATGGAGCATCGGTTACATCGATTTTAGGCACGTCTTTGTGAACGTGCAATAATTCTGAAAATTACGGGAGTGAACTTGGCAGACTAAAGCTAGCAGCCTAAAACATATGTGGCAACGTCGCACTGAACGTTCCCACGGACGGATTATAACACTTGTTATATTATTAACAACTAATTATGGACAAATAAAGTCAATAAATACCTACAATAAGAACGAAACTAACAATAATAGATTACAAATTGTATAATATTGGCGAAATAATAGTTGTTAATATAAAGTTTGGAGAAAACTAAAGTATATAATGAACAACTATTAAATTTAGTTCATAAATTAAAAAAGGCACTTCTAATCGAGGTCCCCACATGAGACTCGGCATAAATGTGCGCTCATGTGTTATAAACAATATACCAAAGTTTCAAAAAAATCGTATTTGCGGAAGGCCCTTAAAAACGCTAGCAGCCCAAAATTTTTGTATTTTTCAAATTCCTGCATTTCTGCGAAAGGGGCACTTAGCGTCGAGGTCCCCACATGAGACCCGGCATAAATGTGCGCTCATGTGTCTTAAACAATATACCAAAGTTTCAAAAAAATCGTATTTGCGGAAGGCCCTTAAAAACGCTAGCAGCCCAAAATTTTGTATTTTTCAAATTCTTGCATTTCTGCGAAAGGGGCACTTAGCGTCGAGGTCCCCACATGAGACCCGGCATAAATGTGCGCTCATGTGTCTTAAACAATATACCAAAGTTTAAAAGAAATCGTATTTGCGGAAGGCCCTTAAAAACGCTAGCAGCCCAAAATTTTTGTATTTTTCAAATTCTTGCATTTCTGCGAAAGGGCACTTAGCGTCGAGGTCCCCACATGAGACCCGGCATAAATGTGCGCTCATGTGTCTTAAACAATATACCAAAGTTTAAAAGAAATCGTATTTGCGGAAGGCCCTTAAAAACGCTAGCAGCCCAAAATTTTGTATTTTTCAAATTCTTGCATTTCTGCGAAAGGGGCACTTAGCGTCGAGGTCCCCACATGAGACCCGGCACAAATGTGCGCTCATGTGTCTTAAACAATATACCAAAGTTTAAAAGAAATCGTATTTGCGGAAGGCCCTTAAAAACGCTAGCAGCCCAAAATTTTTGTATTTTTCAAATTCTTGCATTTCTGCAAAGGGGCACTTAGCGTCGAGGTCCCCACATGAGACCGGCTAAATGTGCGCTCATGTGTTTAAACAATATACCAAAGTTTAAAAATCGTATTTGCGGAAGGCCCTTAAAAACGCTAGCAGCCCAAAATTTTTGTATTTTTCAAATTCTTGCATTTCTGCGAAAGGGGCACTTAGCGTCGAGGTCCCCACATGAGACCCGGCATAAATGTGCGCTCATGTGTCTTAAACAATATACCAAAGTTTAAAAGAAATCGTATTTGCGGAAGGCCCTTAAAACGCTAGCAGCCCAAAATTTTTGTATTTTTCAAATTCTTGCATTTCTGCAAAGGGGCACTTAGCGTCGAGGTCCCCACATGAACTCGGCTAAATGTGCGCTCATGTGTTTAAACAATATACCAAAGTTTAAAAATCGTATTTGCGGAAGGCCCTTAAAAACGCTAGCAGCCCAAAATTTTTGTATTTTTCAAATTCTTGCATTTCTGCAAAGGGCACTTAGCGTCGAGGTCCCCACATGAGCCCGGCAAATGTGCGCTCATGTGTCTTAAACAATATACCAAAGTTTAAAAGAAATCGTATTTGCGGAAGGCCCTTAAAAACGCTAGCAGCCCAAAATTTTGTATTTTTCAAATTCTTGCATTTCTGCGAAAGGGGCACTTAGCGTCGAGGTCCCCACATGAGACCCGGCATAAATGTGCGCTCATGTGTCTTAAACAATATACCAAAGTTTCAAAAAATCGTATTTGCGGAAGGCCCTTAAAAACGCTAGCAGCCCAAAATTTTTGTATTTTTCAAATTCTTGCATTTCTGCGAAAGGGGCACTTAGCGTCGAGGTCCCCACATGAGACCCGGCAAAATGTGCGCTCATGTGTCTTAAACAATATACCAAAGTTTAAAAAAATCGTATTTGCGGAAGGCCCTTAAAAACGCTAGCAGCCCAAAATTTTTGTATTTTTCAAATTCTTGCATTTCTGCAAAGGGCACTTAGCGTCGAGGTCCCCACATGAGACTCGGCTAAATGTGCGCTCATGTGTCTTAAACAATATACCAAAGTTTAAAAATCGTATTTGCGGAAGGCCCTTAAAAACTAGCAAAATTTTGATTTTCAAATTCTTCATTTCCAAAGGGGACTTGCGTAGGTCCCCCATGGCTCGCATAAAGTTAGTTAAACAATTCCAAAGTTTAAAAATGATTGCGAAGCCTTAAAAGTACCCAAAATTTTGATTTTTCAAATCTTGCTCGAAAGGGCACTTAGCTCGGGCCCCAATGACTCGGCTAAATTCAGTTTAAAAATATCCAAAGTTAAAAACGTATTGCGAAGGCCCTAAATTTACCAAAATTTTGATTTTCAAATGCTATTTCGCAAAGGGCTGCGTAAAGCCCAGTGTAATTCCAAATTACAATGTATTTGAAGCCCTTAAATTTAAACAAAATGTATTTCGAATTCAATTTCGAAAGATTAGGTCAGTCCCAAAAAATTGGAAATGTAGCTCATTTGTTTTTTATAAATTATTAGCGTATTAATAGGAGCTACTTAGAATTAGTCCAATATTGTATTTAAATTTCTTTCTCGAAGGAATAGGTCTTACCAATGAGACCGGTAAAGCTTTGTTATAAAAATTAAATTTAAGGAAATCTTTCGAAGCCTTAAAAAGCTAGCAGCCCAAAATTTTTGTATTTTTTTTTATTTCTGCAAAGGGGCATTGTCGAGGTCTGCACAACGGCTTAAATGTGCGCACATGGCTGACAATTACAAAGTTTAAAAAAATCGTATTTGCGGAAGGCCCTTAAAAAGTAGCCCCAAAATTTTGAATTTTCAAATTCTTGATTTTGCGAAGGGCAATAGTGAGGCCCACATAATCGGTTAAATGTCGATTGTTTAACAATATCCAAGTTTAAAGAATGTATTTGCGGAAGGCCCTTAAAAACCAGGCCCAAAATTTTTGATTTTTCAAATTCTTCATGTCTAAAGGGCACTTACTCAAGTCCCCTAAAACGAAATGTGCAGGCTTAAAAAATACCAAAGTCAAAAAATTGTATTTCGGAAGCCCTTAAAAACTACAGCCCAAAATTTTTGATTTTTAAATCTTCAGTCTCAAAGGGGACTAGCGTCAGTCCCAATGGACCGGCTAAATGTGCTATGGTTAAACAATATACCAAAGTTTAAAAGAAATCGTATTTGCGGAAGGCCCTTAAAAACGCTAGCAGCCCAAAATTTTTGTATTTTTCAAATTCTTGCACTTCTGCGAAAGGGGCACTTAGCGTCGAGGTCCCCACATGAGACCCGGCATAAATGTGCGCTCATGTGTCTTAAACAATATACCAAAGTTTAAAAGAAATCGTATTTGCGGAAGGCCCTTAAAAACGCTAGCAGCCCAAAATTTTTGTATTTTTCAAATTCTTGCATTTCTGCAAAAGGGGCACTTAGCGTCGAGGTCCCCACATGAGACTCGGCGTAAATGTGCGCTCATGTGTCTTGAACAATATACCAAAGTTTAAAAGAAATCGTATTTGCGGAAGGCCCTTAAAAACGCTAGCAGCCTAAAATTTTTGTATTTTTCAAATTCTTGCATTTCTGCGAAAGGGGCACTTAGCGTCGAGGTCCCCACATGAGACCCGGCATAAATGTGCGCTCATGTGTCTTAAACAATATACCAAAGTTTAAAAGAAATCGTATTTGCGGAAGGCCCTTAAAAACGCTAGCAGCCCAAAATTTTTGTATTTTTCAAATTCTTGCATTTCTGCAAAAGGGGCACTTAGCGTCGAGGTCCCCACATGAGACTCGGCGTAAATGTGCGCTCATGTGTTTTAAACAATATACCAAAGTTTCAAAAAAATCGTATTTGCGGAAGGCCCTTAAAAACGCTAGCAGCCCAAAATTTTTGTATTTTTCAAATTCTTGCATTTCTGCGAAAGGGGCACTTAGCGTCGAGGTCCCCACATGAAACTCGGCATAAATGTGCGCTCATGTGTTATAAACAATATACCAAAGTTTCAAAAAAATCGTATTTGCGGAAGGCCCTTAAAAACGCTAGCAGCCCAAAATTTTTGTATTTTTCAAATTCTTGCACTTCTGCGAAAGGGACACTTAGCGTCGAGGTCCCCACATGAAACTCGGCATAAATGTGCGCTCATGTGTTTTAAACAATATACCAAAGTTTAAAAAAAATCGTATTTGCGGAAGGCCCTCAAATTCTCTAGCAGCCCAAAATTTTGTATTTTCAAATTCCTGAATTTCTGCGAAAGGGACACTTAGCGTCGAGGTCTTCACATGAGGCTTTACTTCCATGTGGGCCCATATGTAATAAACAATATAATAACGTTTAAACAAAATCGTATTTGCGGAAGGACATCAAAGTTTGGAAAATCGATAATGTTAGTGCATAAAGTATAACAAATTGAAAGCTGAAGCTCTATCTTTGTTGTTTTGTAGTTAGACATTAGTTTAGCCGTATTAATAGGAGCTTATTAGAATTTATAAATGTCCTTATATTGCTAATGGAAATAAATTCTCATCTGATGTAAAAGTAGTGATTTCTTTGACCTTTTAGGGTAGGTAAGTACGCTATTAGTATATAAATAATACTCTATATTCATGGGTACTACCTAATTTTTTTATAACATTCATCTTATAATATTAGTGTTACTTTTTATTATTTTGTATAATTGGCTTTTTTTCTAGGAGTATTTGAGAACAATTTAATAAGTAGGGTTACTGCCCTCCGCCGTTCAAGGTTTTATGTTCTTTCAAGGAATGGGTTGTTTACGATAAAAATGTCTTCCTAGCTGTTTATCGAGAACACGGTGCATGATCTTGATCCTTTTTTGTTATATGATAGCCATGACGCCGATGCTTAATTTGCGTTTGAAACAGATGATCGATTGTTTAGAGTTGTTTGTTCTCGATCTGCTGTAGGTACTTTGGAGTGATTTTGAATAATTGCAAAATTAGATTCTTTTACTATGTTATATAAATTGTTTTCATTCTTATTTTTAACTGTTCTAAAACGTAATAAAATAATTAAAAATAAAAGCAATTTTTCTGAAACAGTTACATAAATATTTCCAATATTCATTTTAATCATGAAAGTAGGTCGTTTCAAAATAGTAAATAGTCTAAAATTAATGTAGGTAATATATGTAAGGTACATATTATTATAAGGTTAGGTATTTATTATCATTTTTATATTATAAGTAGGTACCTATTATATTTTTATTATCATGTATTTTAGTATTATATATATATATATATATATATTTTTTTTTATTGCTGTTTTTATATATAAGTTTTTTTAAGCATATTAAAGAATTATTGCTTTTATTTCTAATGATTTTCAAATAATTATACCTCTAGGTATACAATAATAATCTAAATTAAAATATTACGGGTGGGGGGATGGGGTATCTTTACGCATATGCCTACAAAAAATTAATTCAGAAATACCAAGTGCTAACTATGACCCTGGACTGTTATCGCTGTGGCAACATACGTCCTTCTTGTATGTACCATAATTCGAGAAACGATTTGAAAATTAAGAGGCCCCTATACGGTGCATTTTATTGCGTAGATGTTACTTAATAATATGTTACCTTCAGTAGTTTCTTTATAATTCTAGCAAGTTTATAAAATGTTTACGGAAGCACAAAAAGGCATACAAGGCACATTTTGCGGGAAGCCAAGTAGAATGCGTCGATCGTGGGGCCTCTAAGGAACCGAGGTACTGTCCTTTCAAATTACGAAGATCGTGATCGTGAACGACCTCTAAGGATAATTAATAAGAAAAAGACTAGAATTATGGAATGCCCTGGAATACCTACATTAACGACGGTTTTACCATTAGGCGATCCTAAGTGATCGCCTAAGGGCGCCAGAACAATAGGGCGCTTGTCTATCAGGCGAAACTGCCGTTCGTTGGTAACCAAATTAATTTTTATCTGTCAAAATTTGTAAAAATCTTCAACAATATTGGTGAACATATTTTTAGTTAACTATATATCTTAATGATTAATATTTTAATACAAACTTTACTTAAATATTTGAATATAATAATAATTATAAAAATAAAATACTACTTTAAGAGGATGATTACGCCAAGCACTAATATAGGGATTTCAATGTAAATTCGGTCAGGTATTACACCTATATTGATAGAAATTTTCAATTTTTTATTAAAGAATTTAAAAATATGTATCATTAAGTATGTGAAGACGTTCTTATTTTCTTAAGAATATATATACTTCTTATATAATAACTATTTGAAGTTGGAAATAATTAGACTAACTTTTCGATGTCACTTTCTTGAATTAGAAGCTATATATTAAAAAAATTAAAACGTGTACACCTTCTGCCATCTTTTAATTACCTAAAAAATATTTCTTAATAGATACTTATAAATAAAATAAGGGCTCAAAACATTTTCGTTTGGTTTCATTCATTTCGTGCTCGCGTGTATGCTCTATCCTTGTATCGCCGTCCTGCTCGCGCTATCTCCTCGCTGCGTAAACTAAACTCGAGAAATGTTTATTTCAAGATATCGGCTTGCATATTACCTCATAGAATTAGTAAAGAATGCGTTCGTCGAAATTTTTGTATGGTAAAAGTGGTTGTGCTAACAATACTTTTAATTGTCTATACTTGTATGTATTTTAAATACATATCGACGCAGATTATCGTAAACGCCATTTTTTGCGAAAATGAGTTATTCTGACTATCTTATGCATCAATGGATCTAGGGTAAAAAACATCATACGTCAAGAACAAAAATTTGGTATCAATATTCCGATTTTTTTCACCAGAAAAATCGATTTGTATTTCGGTAAAACGTATCTTCTTATATGTAGCTACGATACAATACAAAATGTGCACTTCTGTAAAATCTACTTTTTGTCGTTTACGATAATCTGCGACAACTACCGTCGATATAGTTACTGTTACTTTGAGACGATGCCGACGATTATCTACATAATTTTCTACTTCAACAGGTAGTAAAAAATTCGAGATTCACATACACAGGGTTTTATTGTAGTTACTTATTTATATATAGTATTTTACTTATTAGACTTATTGTTAGAAATAACTGCAACAATTACTTCTCTAAAACGTATTTATGTTTTAGAGAATGAATCAATATATATATATATATATATATACACAACTGTCTGAATACTCGTACGATCTAAACTTACTACAGAACGATTTTTAATTTATTTAAAATTTAACAGAATACAGGTTTAGGGCAAATCTTTCCATCTTCTGATAAATTTATCTGACAGATATGTTTCTAAAGGAAATATTTGTCAGATATAATCAGAAGATGGAAAGATCGGCCCTTATTATAATTAATTACATCGATATGTATAAGTTACTCTGGGTTTTTATTCCATAAATTCCATTTTGTCAACAACCACAAGTTGTTAACATGACAAGGTATAACACACTAACACGAGTGGTTACGAGGGTACTGTTATAACAGTAGTTATAACATTTGCCACTAATTTTAGAATTATTCGGCTGATTTCTTGTAATAATTGAACAATTAACAAACCAGATACTGTAGAATATGAATTTCGAACAAGTTACTGAATAATTAATTATACCTATTTAATATAATGTCTTGGAATCTAAATGTTAGATATTTATCAGAATGTTTACTAGATAAGCATAAATATTTTCTGTACTGAAATGAAGTGTGGCTTGGGCAAACTTGTATACTGGGATACTGCAATAACGTGTAGATAACATACTTGTAAAATTGTATTTAGCTTTTCTGTGCGAGCGTAATCATCCTCTTAACCTGTTAACCGAGCGGGACGTATAAATACGTCAAACGTAAACAATATCGGGTACGGGTAGGACATTGAATACGTCCTTGAAATATATGTTGCGCCCTGGAACGGGCAAATTTATAATTTTTTAATTCGGTGTTTCCATTTTTTTGTTGGTATTTTTTTTTCTATTTGTTTGTAATTTTGTATTTTCCTTTGTGCTTTATATATAAATAAACGAAAAAATATATATTTCATAGTCTTTTCATTTATTTTAAGCATAAATAAAAAAAAATAATAGCATGAAATTACGTCCTCCGGGCGTGACGTTTTACACGTCCTAGTGAAAGAATTCGCGCCCGTTATATGCTGCGTAATTAAAACGGGAATTCCCCGGTTAACAGATTAATGAATCACTATTGATGTTTAAAATATGCCAAGTCTCATGTGGGGACCTCGCCGATAAGTGCCCCTTTCGCAGAAATGCGGGATTTCAAATAATACAAAAATTTTGGGCTGCTAGCGAATTTAAGAGGGTAATGCACAGAATGAGAAATTCTTTTAAGAGAGAGAACAAAAAGTTCAAAGCGAGATGGTTAAATATAAATGTAATGTATAGCGTGTAGTTAAATAAAACTGACGTGCTACACTATAATTTTTGCTTATCGCCGTGTGGGATGGGGTTATTATTGAAATATAACCGGTGTTTATTAAACATTGATAAAATAATCTGTATTGCTTTGAATAGGTATTACTTTGCGAAATAAAGAAGGGAACTCCAGCAAACAATTTTTAAATTTCGCGGCGGATTTCTGTCGGTATCGCTTCACAACATTTGTAGTCAGTAGCGGCGATAAATTAGGCGAGAAGAATTTTGAATTGTTCGAGTAACGAAATAATACATGTATAAATAATAATACGTAAATAATTACGCCTATGGCCTATCCAAACCTATATGCAATTTACGTCATCAAAAAAAGTTACTAGATTGTTTATTTGTAATTCGGTTTAAAGTTTGGAAAACGACATATTCTATCGATGATTTACCTGCGCACATATTAGATGATATAAAGAAAGACTACAATTTATTAGAACTGTCAAAATACGAGTTACGAGGTGACAGCACCGTGTGAAAAGTCATCATCTAGTAACCTTTTATTGATGACGTGTTGCATATAGGTTTGGACGAAGTGTAGTTTCACGTATTTTACTACTTCCATTATTTTTGAACGCGTTTACTTAAAATATTATTAGTTTAATTTAATCATCTTGCTACAGTACGTCACTGCCTTTGTTATTTAACCTGACATTGACATTTATATATGAATAGCACCTTCAGAAATCCGCCGCGAAATTTAAAAATTGTTTGCTGGGAGTGCATATTCAGATCATTATACACGTTCATTTGTTCAAGTGTATTTACGTACAAGTGCTGTTCAGTATGAGTTCGAATTTTTTTTGTTTAGTTGATAATCACTGCCCATTGATCAGACTTTTTCTGACAAAAAAGAATTTTTTTAATAATTTGATAAGAGAAATTAGACTGTCCTATATAGAGAGTTTTACACATTTTACAAAATCACATATAACTCTATCCACAACATTATTATTAAAATTTAAATTATTAAAACAATAGGTTGAACATTTTTATAAAATTTCTGTCATTCAATTTAATATTTAGGACATTTTAAAACGAGTCCGAAATATGACAATAAAAACAGACATATTACTAAAACAAGGAAAAGTGTTGCTGTACGAGTAAAAAAGATGTAAATTGCTAAACAAAACAGGTATTGTTATTTTCCCATATTTTGTTTCAACGAAATATGTCAATAACACTAATTTATTATAAAAAATATCTGTTATTTTAATATGCAACTCAATATAAATGTAGGTACCTATACCTACATATTTAGTGAGTTATTAGCTATTTATCCAGACTTAAATATTTTTAAACATTTAATCATTGTTTATAATTTAATACCTACCTACGCTTATGCGAAAACGTAATCATGTTGAAAATTCTCGAGTCACTCCAGATGAAGCATAATAAAATTTGCTACTGCTACGCCTGATTTTAGGCAATTGTATGAAGAAATTTTGAGAAACATGATTTCGTAAAACCAAAATTGCACTTTCACCATATGTTCAAAAATAATATAATATGGCAGCTAGCTTTATAAGATATTAATTCTCTTCGCTACGCAGCGTTTTATTAGATATTGTTATTTACCATGAATTTATTTAATGCTAAATATTGCCAATATTATGCATCAATTTATAAAATAAAAAATATTTTAAAAAAATGCGCTGTAGCGGAGTAAAATAGAGCCTCGCCTTTCAGATAAGTGTAAGTGTATGAATATATGCCTTTTACTAACTTTAGGAGATTATGTAAGCTAAGGCACAATAAAACGGATCCTGCATTACCCCCTTAAGCAACTTCCGCAAATACGATTATCTTTAAAATTTGGTATATTGTTTAAAACACATGAGCCCACATTTATGCCGAGTATCATGTGGGGACCTCGACGCTAAGTGCCCCTTTCGCAGAAGTGCAAGAATTTGAAAAATACAAAAATTTTGGGCTGCTAGCGTTTGTAAGGGCCTTCCGCAAATACGATTTTTTTGAAACTTTGGTATATTGTTTAAGACACATGAGCGCACATTTACGCCGAGTCTCATGTGGGGACCTCGACGCTAAGTGCCCCTTTCGCAGAAATGCAAGAATTTGAAAAATACAAAAATTTTGGGCTGCTAGCGTTTTTAAATGCCTTCCGCAAATACGATTTCTTTTAAACTTTGGTATATTGTTTAAGACACATGAGCGCACATTTATGCCGGGTCTCATGTGGGGACCTCGACGCTAAGTGCCCCTTTCGCAGAAATGCAAGAATTTGAAAAATACAAAAATTTTGGGCTGCTAGCGTTTTTAAGGGCCTTCCGCAAATACGATTTCTTTTAAACTTTGGTATATTGTTTAAGACACATGAGCGCACATTTATGCCGGGTCTCATGTGGGGACCTCGACGCTAAGTGCCCCTTTCGCAGAAATGCAAGAATTTGAAAAATACAAAAATTTTGGGCTGCTAGCGTTTTTAAGGGCCTTCCGCAAATACGATTTTTTGAAACTTTGGTATATTGTTTAAAACACATGAGCGCACATTTACGCCGAGTCTCATGTGGGGACCTCGACGCTAAGTGCCCCTTTCGCAGAAATGCAAGAATTTGAAAAATACAAAAATTTTGGGCTGCTAGCGTTTTTAAGGGCCTTCCGCAAATACGATTTTTTGAAACTTTGGTATATTGTTTAAAACACATGAGCGCACATTTACGCCGAGTCTCATGTGGGGACCTCGACGCTAAGTGCCCTTTCGCAGAAATGCAAGAATTTGAAAAATACAAAAATTTTGGGCTGCTAGCGTTTTTAAGGGCCTTCCGCAAATACGATTTTTTTAAACTTTGGTATATTGTTTAAGACACATGAGCGCACATTTATGCCGGGTCTCATGTGGGGACCTCGACGCTAAGTGCCCCTTTCGCAGAAATGCAAGAATTTGAAAAATACAAAAATTTTGGCTGCTAGCGTTTTTAAGGGCCTTCCGCAAATACGATTTTTTGAAACTTTGGTATATTGTTTAAGACACATGAGCGCACATTTACGCCGAGTCTCATGTGGGGACCTCGACGCTAAGTGCCCCTTTGCAGAAATGCAAGAATTTGAAAAATACAAAATTTTGGGCTGCTAGCGTTTTTAAGGGCCTTCCGCAAATACGATTTCTTTTAAACTTTGGTATATTGTTTAAGACACATGAGCGCACATTTGTGCCGGGTCTCATGTGGGGACCTCGACGCTAAGTGCCCCTTTCGTAGAAATGCAAGAATTTGAAAAATACAAAAATTTTAGGCTGCTAGCGTTTTTAAGGGCCTTCCGCAAATACGATTTTTTTGAAACTTTGGTATATTGTTTAAAACACATGAGCGCACATTTACGCCGAGTCTCATGTGGGGACCTCGACGCTAAGTGCCCCTTTCGCAGAAGTGCAAGAATTTGAAAAATACAAAAATTTTGGGCTGCTAGCGTTTTTAAGGGCCTTCCGCAAATACGATTTTTTTGAAACTTTGGTATATTGTTTAACACACATGGGCGCACATTTACGCCGAGTCTCATGTGGGGACCTCGACGCTAAGTGCCCCTTTCGCAGAAGTGCAAGAATTTGAAAAATACAAAAATTTTGGGCTGCTAGCGTTTTTAAGGGCCTTCCGCAAATACGATTTCTTTTAAACTTTGGTATATTGTTTAAGACACATGAGCGCACATTTATGCCGGGTCTCATTTGGGGACCTCGACGCTAAGTGCCCCTTTCGCAGAAATGCAAGAATTTGAAAAATACAAAAATTTTAGGCTGCTAGCGTTTTTAAGGGCCTTCCGCAAATACGATTTCTTTTAAACTTTGGTATATTGTTTAAAACACATGAGCGCACATTTACGCCGAGTCTCATGTGGGGACCTCGACGCTAAGTGCCCCTTTCGCAGAAATGCAAGAATTTGAAAAATACAAAAATTTTGGGCTGCTAGCGTTTTTAAGGGCCTTCCGCAAATACGATTTCTTTTAAACTTTGGTATATTGTTTAAAACACATGAGCGCACATTTATGCCGAGTCTCATGTGGGGACCTCGACGCTAAGTGCCCCTTTCGCAGAAATGCAAGAATTTGAAAAATACAAAAATTTTGGGCTGCTAGCGTTTTTAAGGGCCTTCCGCAAATACGATTTCTTTTAAACTTTGGTATATTGTTTAAGACACATGAGCGCACATTTATGCCGGGTCTCATGTGGGGACCTCGACGCTAAGTGCCCCTTTCGCAGAAATGCAAGAATTTGAAAAATACAAAAATTTTGGCTGCTAGCGTTTTTAAGGGCCTTCCGCAAATACGATTTTTTAAACTTTGGTATATTGTTTAAAACACATGAGCGCACATTTATGCCGAGTCTCATGTGGGGACCTCGACGCTAAGTGCCCCTTTCGCAGAAATGCAAGAATTTGAAAAATACAAAAATTTTGGGCTGCTAGCGTTTTTAAGGGCCTTCCGCAAATACGATTTTTTTAAACTTTGGTATATTGTTTAAGACACATGAGCGCACATTTAGCCGAGTCTCATGTGGGGACCTCGACGCTAAGTGCCCCTTTCGCAGAAATGCAAGAATTTGAAAAATACAAAAATTTTGGGCTGCTAGCGTTTTTAAGGGCCTTCCGCAAATACGATTTCTTTTAAACTTTGGTATATTGTTTAAAACACATGAGCGCACATTTATGCCGGGTCTCATGTGGGGACCTCGACGCTAAGTGCCCCTTTCGCAGAAATGCAAGAATTTGAAAAATACAAAAATTTTGGGCTGCTAGCGTTTTTAAGGGCCTTCCGCAAATACGATTTCTTTTAAACTTTGGTATATTGTTTAAAACACATGAGCGCACATTTACGCCGAGTCTCATGTGGGGACCTCGACGCTAAGTGCCCCTTTCGCAGAAATGCAAGAATTTGAAAAATACAAAAATTTTGGGCTGCTAGCGTTTTTAAGGGCCTTCCGCAAATACGATTTCTTTTAAACTTTGGTATATTGTTTAAACACATGAGCGCACATTTATGCCGAGTCTCATGTGGGGACCTCGACGCTAAGTGCCCCTTTCGCAGAAATGCAAGAATTTGAAAAATACAAAAATTTTGGGCTGCTAGCGTTTTTAAGGGCACTTTCCGCAATATACATTGATTTCTTTTAAACTTTGGTATTATTGCTTTAAGACACATGAGCGCACATTTATGCCGGAGTCTCATGTGGGGACCTCGACGCTAAGTGCCCCTTTCGCAGAAATGCAAGAATTTGAAAAATACAAAATTTTGGGCTGCTAGCGTTTTTAAGGGCCTTCCGCAAATACGACTTTTTGAAACTTTGGTATATTGTTTAAAACACATGAGCGCACATTTATGCCGAGTCTCATGTGGGGACCTCGACGCTAAGTGCCCCTTTCGCAGAAATGCAAGAATTTGAAAAATACGAAAATTTTGGGCTGCTAGCGTTTTTAAGGGCCTTCCGCAAATACGATTTTTTTAAACTTTGGTATATTGTTTAAACACATGGCGCACATTTAGCCGAGTCTCATGTGGGGACCTCGACGCTAAGTGCCCCTTTCGCAGAATGCAAGAATTTGAAAAATACAAAAATTTTGGGCTGCTAGCGTTTTTAAGGGCCTTCCGCAAATAGATTTCTTTTAAACTTTGGTATATTGTTTAAAACACATGAGCGCACATTTATGCCGAGTTTCATGTGGGGACCTCGACGCTAAGTGCCCTTTCGCAGAAATGCAAGAATTTGAAAAATACAAAATTTTGGGCTGCTAGCGTTTTTAAGGGCCTTCCGCAAATACGATTTCTTTTAAACTTTGGTATATTGTTTAAGACACATGAGCGCACATTTTGCCGGGTCTCATGTGGGGACCTCGACGCTAAGTGCCCCTTTCGCAGAAATGCAAGAATTTGAAAAATACAAAAATTTTGGGCTGCTAGCGTTTTTAAGGGCCTTCCGCAAATACGATTTCTTTTAAACTTTGGTATATTGTTTAAGACACATGAGCGCACATTTATGCCGGGTCTCATGTGGGGACCTCGACGCTAAGTGCCCCTTTCGCAGAAATGCAAGAATTTGAAAAATACAAAATTTTGGGCTGCTAGCGTTTTTAAAGGGCCTTCCGCAAATACGATTTCTTTTAAACTTTGGTATATTGTTTAAGACACATGAGCGCACATTTATGCCGGGTCTCATGTGGGGACCTCGACGCTAAGTGCCCCTTTCGCAGAAATGCAAGAATTTGAAAAATACAAAAATTTTGGGCTGCTAGCGTTTTTAAGGGCCTTCCGCAAATACGATTTTTTTGAAACTTTGGTATATTGTTTAAGACACATGAGCGCACATTTATGCCGGGTCTCATGTGGGGACCTCGACGCTAAGTGCCCCTTTCGCAGAAATGCAGGAATTTGAAAAATACAAAAATTTTGGGCTGCTAGCGTTTTTAAGGGCCTTCCGCAAATACGATTTTTTTGAAACTTTGGTATATTGTTTATAACACATGAGCGCACATTTATGCCGAGTCTCATGTGGGGACCTCGACGCTAAGTGCCCCTTTCGCAGAAATGCAGGAATTTGAAAAATACAAAAATTTTGGGCTGCTAGCGTTTTTAAGGGCCTTCCGCAAATACGATTTTTTTGAAACTTTGGTATATTGTTTATAACACATGAGCGCACATTCATGCCGAGTCTCATGTGGGGACCTCGATTAGAAGTGCCTTTTTTAATTTATAAACTAAATTTAATAGTTGTTCATTATATACTTTAGTTTTCTCCAAACTTGATATTAACAACTATTATTTCGCCAATATTATACAATTTGTAATCTATTATTGTTAGTTTCGTTGTTATTGTAGGTATTTATTGACTTTATTTGTCCATAATTAGTTGTTAATAATTAAGCGAGTGTTATAATCCGTCCGTGGGAACGTTCAGTGCGACGTTGCCACATATGTTTTAGGCTGCTAGCTTTAGTCTGCTAAGTTCACTCCCGTCTGAAAATTATCAATCGTGAGACTACAATTAATTTATTTTCTACATAAGAATTATACCTCGCGATTCTCCCTTCAAAATGTTTAAGGATTTATTTATTTTATCGCAACAACACATTTTTAATAATACCTAACCACACTATTCAAATTTAAATGTTTGAAAATATTTTTGATGGATAAAAGTCAATTTTTAGAAGCTATTTCGTGAAAAAGCATCTTTATCGATATCTGCTTCTCTATTGCTTTGAAAAATAAATGCACTTTGATAAAATATCCAGCAAGACGTACACTAATTTTTTTTATCAGGTTGGCAGGAAAATTTTAGAACCGAATACGAGTGCAGTCGTTCATTACAAAAGATTTGATTGATTATTAAAATTTGGAGTATAAAAGTTTTTAATCAACGTATTATTATTTATACGACGTAATATAATGGTCGATTACAGTAAATGGAAAGACATCGAAGTAAGTAATCGGTTTTTTACTAATTTGAGGTTAAGTAGCCGCTTTGGCTATAAACAGATTTCAGACGATGAAGATGAGACTCATCCTAACATCGATACTCCTTCTTTATTTCGATGGAGACATCAGGCCAGGATAGAACGCATGGAAGAACTCAAAAAAGCAGTAGAAGAACATAAACAAAAAAGAGAAGAACACACCAAACAACTGTTAGATATAAAATCGAAACTAGTGGAAGCAGAAAAAGGTGGCAGTTCCGAGGTTGGCGATTTAAAAAATGCCCTCAAAAAACTGCAAGTAGACGAGGAAAAGTTTAAAAGGGAAGGCGAAGAACTGGAAAAAAAGGAAAAAGTAAGTATATGTTAATTGTAAGATTATGATTGAGCGTTTATCGGCATTAGAAAACGCCATGGAACGTAGATACGATCAGTAAAGATGGTTTTGCTAAAACGGTGATAAATAAGAAAGCGCCAAGATTTAAAGATGAAAATTTAACTGAAGAGGAACGGGAAAGTCGTATGAAGAAGTTTATAAAAGAATACGAGAAGAATCTTAAACATTATGGTATGCTTAAACGTTACGAGGATTCTAGGGAATATTTAAAATCGCACGGGCACCTTGTTTGCGAAGACACTGCCAATTATTTAGTAATTTGGTGTATAAATTTAGAAATGGAAGAGGTAATGCAGTTTAATTTAATTTAATTGTTTAATGTGATTTGTAACTTTATTTTAGAAACACGAATTGATGGCTCATGTGGCTCATCAAGTGATATGCATGCAATATATCTTGGAACTATCTAAGCAGTTAGAATATGATCCCAGAGCTTGCCTAGACGCCTTTTTTTCTAAAATACAAATTGCCGAACCCGAATATAAAGCTTCCTTCGACGATGAACTGAAACAATTTAAGGAAAGAATAAGGAAGCGCGCTGTCGAAAAAATGGAAGACGCCATGAGAGTATGTAAAATAAGGGATAGTTTAACATTTAAGTAGTAATAAAATTATTTAGGAGGTCGAGGAAGAAGAGCGCAAAAAACGATTGGGTCCGGGAGGACTTGATCCGGTGGAGGTTTTCGAAACCCTACCCGATGAGCTCAAGAAGTGCTTTGAATCGCAAAATATACCGCTCTTACAAGAAACTATTTCCAAAATGGACGAGCAAGAGGTCCGACATCACATGAAACGGTGCGTCGATTCAGGACTGTGGATTCCCGATGCTAATAAGAAAAAAGAGGCGGGCGATTCTGGCAACGCAGAAAAAGTTTGGGTAATGAGGATATTGTATCGTAACTATGTTTTCTTCATTATAATTATGGATATTTAATTTAAATTCATTCGTTTATTATTGTCTATAAATAGTCATGATTAGCGTGAGGAGTTTTGCAAATAGTTTTCGAAATTATTTTGGACGCTTGTACAAAATTAATTTTTTTCCAATAAATAATTCTTATGTTATAGTTATTTGATTTTAGAATTTATTTTGCTAATTTGCAATATATTTTAATACACGTTATATGGAAACTATTGTAGTGAAAAATTATTAAAAGGTATTGATTATTATGATCATTATTATCTATCTGCTATCGATCTAATTTTTTGTAAGTTAATCTTTTCTTTAATAAAATTTATCTGTATTTACATTTTTATCATATTTATTATTTATATAAACACAACAGTTGTGTAGCACCGTACAGTAATTTTGTGCAATTGGTTTATATTACAAATATGCGCAGTTACTGGTTGATGTTATCTAACCACTTTCTATTTCGAAAATCGATTTTCACTAACAAATTTTCCCCAAAAACGTTTCATGTAGAAATTATTTAATGTTATTTTCAAATAGTTTAATTATTGTTTACGTGTTACATTTATAAATACCTAACTATTAATGTAATTTTCCATTTGTTTATTGTACTCCGATAAAGATATTTTTATAGCCAAATTTTTTTTCTCTTTTACTACAATCTTTATTATATTTAAAAACTTTGTATTGTTATCTGTTATTAAAATGGTAAGATTTTCCGGTAGTGGTAGAAGAGAATGCAGATCTAAATTTGAACAAAATGCGATATTTATTTTGTGCAGTTTTTTACAATTGTCCGATACCGAATGCAAGTTGTAAATGCTCTTGCAACTTTTCAATTCCAACAATTCTAAGTTTTCGCAACAATTTGATATGGTTTCTATACCGATATCGGTTATCTAAAAAATATCAGAATTAATTTATCATTACTTAGAAAGATAAATGGTGATTTTTACCTTCCAGCAGCCTGTAAAGTCGACCGCAGTAATATTTTTCATAACGTCCCTCCCTTTACTGAACAACATAAATACGTGTTCGCCAGTAATTTGGTGAGCATGGCTGATTTTAATTACTCTCAATTTTGGAAAGTTTTTCCACATCGTTATAAATAAGTCTGGTGATAAATTGGTGGCACCATTTAATTGCAACTGCTCCAAATTTTTACACTGCATGATAGTCTAGAAATTGTGATGATTATTTGACTATTAATTTCTATTGTCTTTTCATTAATTAATTTACCTTGAAACTAAAATTAGTTAACGTACGTGTATCGAATGCTAAAGATTTTAGATATGGTGCTAGATTCGATATTATAAAAGATGCGTCTTCGTCGTTCAGTTGTTTCATGGGTTTAATAGGTGAAAAATATGATAACCGTAACTCCTCCAAGTTGTGACAGTTGAGTGCCAAAGAGAGCAAATTATGAACGTTTAAACCGGTACTTTTGCTCAAATTTATGCTCCTGAAAAATATTTTGATGTATTTTTCCAAATGTGTGTTCTACAATACTTGAGATTAGTTAGTCCAGCTATTTCTTCGTAAAAGCGATTAGCTGTAAAACCTGTCCCACTAATATCGATAGTTTCGATCTTCTTACAGCATTGTATTAAGTTTCGCATTACTGTCTCGGGAATTGTGGGGCAGTTTTTAACGGTGAGATGTTTTAGCATGGGCAAACAACGACTGATTTGTCTTATCACTGTAATTGGTTCTGATATATTATCGATGTATATAGATTCGAGGTTCTGTAAATTTCGAATTTTGTGACAAATAAAGTTGATCGGCACATCGCTGCCCGATATTTTAAGCTTTTTCCAAAGTTCCGGTCTTAAACCTGCGTGTCTCCATCTCTTGCATACCTATATTCGATTGTTAAATTAATTTGATATCATTTTATATTGGTTTTTATTAACCACTTAAATACAAAATACTTTTTTTTTTTTTTAACGCCGTTTTTGTAGGTATTCATAACAATTTTTGCGACAAATTTATGTATTCGATTAAAACAAATATGGGAACGTAAACTGTTATATATCTACTTACAGGTATGATGGTCTGCCTTAGTTCGCATTCCTCAAAATGTTTGAATATTTTCACCAATAATCCAGTGGGTAAATTATGATACCAAGTCGGGGTATCGCTAATTGAAAGTAGAGATTGACTGATATTTTCAGAATTCAAAGATCCTGTACTCTTGAGGATTGACATTTTTAACATTCCCACGTGTTTTGGAGTTTGCGTAAAGTGTGTTTTTAGTCTGACGTGTCTGTTGGTGTATGTTTGTCACAAGTGTTGACGTTACATGTTGGCTTATTCTGTTTAACTGTTGTATTTTACGTTATGGCTCCTAAGGATAACAAGGACGATAATAAGGTAATTTATATTCTCATTTACAATTTCGACCGATTTATTTCTATCGTGTTTGTTTATAAACTAAATTAATAAATGTGTTTGTTAACATAACCTATAAAAATATATTTTTTCTGATTTTTAGCCGGTGAAAATTAATAAATGGGACGGTTCGGCAGTCAAAAATGCCATCGATGACGCCGTTAAAGAGGTGAGAATATGGGTGTTTAATTTTTTAATTAGTACATTTCGATTAATTTTTTAATAGGTGCTCATGAAAAAGTATAATTATGTTGAAAACTTTGCATTGATGGACGGCAGACTTACTATTTGCGGGATTGCTGTAGGTGTGGCAATGTTCGCTTTACTTTGGGATTATCTATATCCATTTCCTCAATCGAGGTAAATTTATATTAGTTTATTTAAAGTTTACGATTTAATAGACGTTGTTTTAGACCCATTCTTATATTTTGTGTTGTGACATATTTTGTTATGATGGGTATATTAACTTTATACACAACGTATAAAGAAAAGGGAATATTTGTAAATGCTATACAGAAAGATGGGTCCAAAAAGGAGAACATATGGGAAGCTAGTTCCTATTTAAAAAAGTAAAGAATTAAAATTCAAAGTCCCGAACACAAACTGAGTAAACTTTAATGTTTTAGATACGACGATAAATACAACTTAATATTAAAGTACAAAGATTCAAAGTCGGGAGCGATAAGAGAGGCGAGCGTTAAGAAAAGTGTCGCCAATTTTGTAGACGTTAATGGAGTTGTAGTACATGAAATTGTCGAATCCGAAGTTAGTAAATTACATAATTCACTGTTAAGTGAACGAAAAGAAAAATAATATTAAGCAGTTACATTATTACATTTAAAAACAGTTTTTACTAGCCAATTCTGCAAGTCACTATTTCTATTTGTTTCGTAGTTCTTCAGTTTTTGTTATTACTATCGGAGATAATTTTGTAACTGTTTTTGTAATTAAGAGAAATTACTGTTTTCCATGGAGTTTTATAATAATCTAATTGTCATTGTTAATAAATTGGCGTCGATAAATTTGTTTATTGTCATTTTGAATTTCTATCGATCATCGTAAGAAGAATAATCGATTAAAATAAGTTAACTTTTAAATAACTGTCGTCTGAGTGACAGTTAGGTAGACATATTATTGGACTACGACCTGTTTATAAATAGAAATATTAATTAAAAATGAGAAAAGGTGAATGACCTAAATTCTTGAGCAAATTAGAGTTAGTTATGTGGATCGAAAATGTTCAGGCATTTTTGGTTTTAATTATTAATTTGGTATCATTTAAATGTAATTGTCAAGATGACTTTGAACTTTTTAAATTTAATTTCGTCGTTTTTACAGACGCATGTTTTTGCGATAGTGATAGATATTATATACCTACTGCAAATGACAAAATGTAAAAAAAGCGTATCTATATAGTGTTTATAATATGTATATACCTAGCTAATGGATGTTTTTATTATTAGGGACGAGTTTACAGTATGAAAATGCTATATTACTTCTACTACGACTAATGTAGTTTTAAAAAATAAATAACTTGTCTATAAGTAACAATTCGAGGAAAATTAAAATGACGGCAGTTTAAAGGGGCTATTTTACGTTAAGAAAATAATATTCTTTTTACAAAAATTGTGCTGTTAGAGTATTGCAATTGCCTGAAAATAAAATGTTGAGATTTGTTTTGAAAAAGCATGCAAGTGTGCGTTATAATTTTTGTTATAGCACTTGATATACACAATTTAATTGTATTCTAATAGGTGTTCTACATCGTTGAATAGAGTTATGTTGATGTATGGAAATATGAAACTAATTTATTGAAGATGGGCGTTCCTACGAATACAGAAACGTCTAACAATAAGCTCTAGTTGTTCGTTGCCCCAAGAAACTTCGTCTGTTCGAACACACCATCAAACCGGTTTGCGAACCGCACGGTACATGTTTTCGACCAATCAGAATTTTAGTATTTACTCAACTGTTAAACTTTAATATTCTGATTGGTTGAAAGCGTTTATTGTGCCGTTTGCAAACCGGTTTGATGGTGTATTGGAACAGAACTTTTATGTTACGTATATCTATCTAACTACTTTTAATAGTAAGAAATTGCATGTTGGTAATTTGATGCAATGCTAGTTGCCTACCAACCATGGAATTTAAAGTTCTTTTGAGCAATGTTGGTTGCCTACCAACAATGGTATTTAAACACGTCAATTGTCACCATGAAAAATAAGTGGTCGTGAGCTGCTCGAGGCTTGTTTTGTTCTCAATTTTGCTTTTCAGTTTTTATAATAAATTTCAATTCGTGAAACCGTCTGCTTCATATTTTTATCAAACTTTGAAGTCGTTTTATCGCTAAATTTTTAAATGTATGATATGATAAGTTCGCGAATTAGCAGTAGAAACAGTTTGTTCAAACGTTGTTTTTAATATTGTAGATTACCAATTTTGTTATACTTTAAATTGTACGAAATATCTTTGAAAAATACACAGTTTATTAAATCGAGGCAATGCTCTTTGCGTTCGTTTTAAAACAAATACCCACGCGAATTCCTAAAAACGATTTTCAGGTTTTATTTTCAACAAGTTACATACTTTCAGAATCTCCAAAAATAAAAAACTAATTATCATTTTAGTTATAGGAAAAAAGCGGTTTTGGCAACAATGAAAGATTAGGGGGGCCGACGTGTTGTTTTTATCCTCTCATTGTGTCCGCAAAATAATTAACAGAAAATGCAAATGTTTTCACATCTTTAAGGCAAATGACATTGCATTGTTCCTTTATAGCGTAACAGCATTATTTTAGATTCATGGCATAAAATAAACATAAAATTTAAATAGATCTGTTTGAAAAAGTAGATTTAATTTTTGATTGCAATTCGAGATTAAGTATGAAGATTATTTTAGATAAAAAGCTTTACGTTTTTATATTGTACCGACGTCGAAAATTAGATAGATTTTAATTCGATTTTAATAAATTCTGATGCGACTTTGAGGACGTTGTCTTTTCGAGACGTGTTACATTGGAGTGACTTGTCGGTTCTATTTTTTTTTCTTTTTAGTTACTTGCTTTTAGTTAGAATTTACGAGATAATTTTTAGAAAAAATATTTACAAACTCTTAATTTTCTTATATTTGCGCGAATTTCGTGGATTATTCCCGACTTGCCGCGTATTACGTTTAACATTTAATTGTGCGCTACTTCAAAAATATTTTTGATTTAACAAATTTATCTTGTGCGAGCAACGCCGTAACGATGACGTGGCAAAAGGGAGGTCCGCCACGAGCGCAACTAGCTTTCGGGGCTATATTTTGAAATATTTTTGCGTTTGGGGGGGGGGACGCAAGTTAGACACTTGCCACAGGCGCTTCATACCCTCGTTATGACGTTGTCTACGAGTTTATTGTAAAGGGAATAAGAGGCAAAAATGCACTGCGATTTAAAAAAGTCACGGTTTACTTAAAACAAATATTTTGCACGGTCGAAATCCAATTCCGACAATTATTTTGATAAAATGACGAATTATGTACTTATACCGATGTAAGTAAATATTTTTTCAAATTACAACTTCTAAACTTATCCGTTAAGATGGAGGTTTCGTTACGGATACTGACAACAAAAGTCAATTTTTGCAATGAATTAAATCAAAAACATTCGAGAAGCTAAAGTGCTTCCGGCTCATTTACAAAAAAAGTCAGATTTTTCTAATTCAACTAATTACACACGTAACACCGCGCCAGTTTAATGGAATTTAAAAGTAAGCACGTATCGTACATATCATAATTTTTAAAATTTTATTTCGCACTTTACCTATATGTCTGTCTTTTTTTGTTTTAAATGAATTACATTCACCTGCAGGTACAACTAAAACACGAAAAGTCATGAATGAGTTTTTTCCCATTGTAGGTGAGCCTAGTCTAACGTGAAAGAACCGAATTAAAATAACTGGCAAAGGCGAATGAACTTGGAAAACAATTACCGACTCTCGATTAAGCACTTCTTTCAGGAAATTAGTCGAATCCGCCAGCGTAAAAGAACACAAACGCGGGTACCTTTAAATGTTACCCTTGGCTTATCAAGCGCAACTCCCCCGCATTAGTTATGATCGAGGGTTGTTAATAGAACCAGAAAAGCGTATTAAAAGCAGGTGTTTCTTTAATCTTTTTAAAGCCGCCGCAACCGAATATGCAAAATCTAAGTTTTTACACATATAATAATAAAATGGTAGGATAAATTGCGGCAACGAAATTCGCAATTTCGAGTAAATCTGTTGCGGTCGATCGACCACAGAAGGAGATACGGTAAACGGAAAATAGGTTCGCGATCGCGTAAGAAAATCGCTCTTGCGATACGCATATTTGCAATTGCTAAGAAATTTGCTTTAGGAAACGAGTGCAATTGTCGCGTGTAATGAGGTAGCTACGGGAGACACGCTCTGATGGCCCGTGAGGAGCAATGGCTTTTCGTTTCTGATACTATCAGACGCACGCAACTGCTACAAAAAGAAAGAAGACCTCTTTGTATATCCTCTCTGATAGATGGTAATACGAAAGGAAACGATCTACTACAAATGAACAGGTGTAAGATTGATGGGAAACTGCAACAACGTTTGACTTGAATAACTCGGTAGGTATATTTCGGCGATTTCGATGCCACGTAACAACACAAACCTTATCGATTCGACAATTTTAAACGTTTCTCGACCGATTGTGCCATCAAAATTTATTGGTAGGTATTATGTTTACTTACGTGAGAACCTATAACATATTTTCTCTTGTACCATAACCGTACAACAATATTTTTTAAAACGTACCTTCTACATAGGAAAGATGAGGTTATTTAACGCCTTAATGCCGTACTTACTTAACTAACTTTATCCTCCATATAGTCTCTTTTGATTTTGATTGATTTTAGGACCAATTTATCAAATCTTTTTGCTTATGGGTAATTCCATGTCAAATCAATCAATGACATGCACGCCACTATCTCCATTTTTTTTTAAATTGAACACGGTCATTTCAATTTTTGTTAAATACAACGAAATATTTTCTATTCTTATTTTATATTTTGTTAGTTTTTATAAGCAGACGATGAAATAAATACGATAACGTTTATATCGTCAGAAAGAGAAAATAATAAAATTGACTTCATTTGAAGTGATATAATAAAGCTTAAAACTAAAGAAAATAGATTTTTAATTCAAATTTACTTGTACAAAAATTCAACTTTGTATCTCTAAAATCTGTTGAGTTATTAGCTTGGAACGGGTTGGCCGAATCGCCCGGTATAATAAATGCACCTGTTACCCTTTTAATCGCGTCATTCTCGAGTACGGCTCATTTTCTGGAAAGTGGACAAGAGTATTTTTTTTATTTTAACATGTTTGGGGAATCCGGCAATGAAGTTAAATTATTTTTAAATTACTCCCCAGAAAAAGAAGTGATTAGAATGATTAAGGGTAGAGTATCCTTATGCAAATTTACGAAATTGTTTTGAAATACTTCATTTGTTAGGAACGTAACCGTGTTGTAAACCGAACATGATTAAATTTTAACAAAAAATAATCAAAGTGTTATTTCCCAGAATAAATTAATTTTTTCATTTCAACTTTGAGGGCGAGAACGTCGTAGGAAAAAAGTTTATCGAAACTTAATTTTTATTTTGACGTGTTCTGTAGGTACGCCCCCTGAAGATTTTTCTTCATACCTAGACACCCTGCATTATAATGCGTCGTGCGTATTAAATTAGGGGGGTGATTTATAAAGGGCTCTGACATTTATTGTGGTTAGTACAGAGTATAGAATATACTCCTATTTCATGCTTGTGCAAAAGTGCAGAATTCGACATTATTTTTACACTAAGAACCTGGACTGTAAGGGACGCTTTCTTGCAATTTTTTTTGAATTTTTCTTTCATAGATTCAAAAAAATTAATTGTTTAATATTGAAACACATTTTCTAGAACAAACATAAGATGATAAAGTAGTATTCATCTAATAGTGCAGAAATTATGCTCATCGGACGTTCGATTATCACTTCGGAGACGCACTATCGCGGAGAAGAAAATTTATAATTCTTGATCCCATAGCCGTCCCAAGTTAGGATTTGGAATAGTAGTAACCAATAGATGTAAAAATCACTTTAAAAAATAGAAAAATTAAAGCATCGTTTTTTTTTTGAAGTATTCGCATTTCAGTATTTTAATCGACAAAATGAAATATTTCCACTAATTGTATATCATAAAGCCGTTATTAATACCATTTTCTGCACTTTTCTAAATAAAATTAATAAAAATTAACTCTCTAAGTACAATACTAACGAAAATATATCAATTTATACGTTTTTCGAAATATGCGAAATTGAAATACGAATTTCTAGGGAATACGTGGGCGTGGTCTAAAATTTAGTATTTTAAAATAACTTTATACACCTAATAATGTGTCCTATTTAAAAAAAATAGAGATTGTTTGATTTGACATGGAATTACCCTTATTTTTTAGGTCAAGGAAAATTAAAGTTCCTTGAAATTATGAGCTTATATTATATACTCAATATTTGTTGATGTTAAAAATCCAATAAGGATTTTCTGCACGTTATTGTAATGTTTCATTACACTATTACATCGAAAATATACAATTTAAATTTTTAACTATTAGAATCTGTCTGGAGGAAACCTTGTACAGTCGAACCTCGACAAATCGAATCTGAAGGGAAGAGAAAAAACTTCGAGCTATTTAAAGTTCGAGTAATCGAGATATATTTACTCGAGAATTTTGTTTATAATTAACACATCCAGTTTGAGTAATCGTGTGATTCGACTTATCAAGACTTCACTGTATGTACCTCGATTTTGTAAAATGCTATGCTCAATTTTGTGCAATTCCCGATTATGTCGAAATACCTATTTTTTTATCGACGGACGTCGATAATCAACACTCTGGCAGATTTTCGTTTATTGGTCGGGAGTTCTTTTGTTCCAGTCTTACGAAAGTGCCTCTTCCGGGATGTCTTCGATTTAGATACCGGTCTCCGATGTACAACGTTCCAAATCGACGTTTATTTTTTGCAATCGTTATAAATAAGAAACATAATATCTACCTATATACATAAATACTAAATAATTGAGACATTTTAAATTATATTTGGACAAACTTAAACTAAAATTCTAGATAGCGCAACGTTTATCGATGATTTTATAATTTGATAACGAAAACAAACATCGTTAGGTATCTAGTACATAAGTTATTCTTTTTCTGCAGTTATTTGAATTTTTAGTTGTGCAATATTTGTTACATCATTAAAAAAAAATAGAATCGATGCTACTTTCAATTTTAAAGAGGACGATATTAAATTTGCCTTTACCGTTTGATATTCCTGTTTATGACAGATGACGGTACATCCTGTAATTCGATAATTAAAAACTACCTATTTTAAATTCTAAAAGCCCATCGAACTAGAAATAAATTAATAACATTTCAAATTCCCGCCTCTTTTTATAATAAATTAAGTTGTTATTCGAAACGGACAAAATCAAATTTCGGTACAAATTATCAAGCTATCCGATTTAATTTATCGAGAAACAATGTCAGGGAACTGGTTTACGAGGAAACTAATTAAATGCATTAAAGAGCACGCGTTACGTGGATACAAAAAAACGATGTAATAGCTCGTAATAATGCATCCTTCGACGGAATTCTGTTTCTTGTGACATATTTATAAGCATTTCCGAGAATGTAATACTTACACGGATGTACACGTTTTCACTTCTGTGTATTATTATCGACGTTTTTTTTTTAACTATGCGGGACACCGCCTAAAAATAATGTCTATCGCTGCCTACACTAATAAAAGTAATTATCTACTAATTTGAAAGCCTACGTCTTTTACAAATAAACAATATTATTTTATTTTAAAATATACGGAGGTCAGTCAAAATTCACTTCTCGGTGTTCGGATATTTAGATGTTCTACAATTAAAAATAAGACAAAATGAAGAATACCAATTTTCCGAAAGCGAAGCTGTTTTCAGACAAATTTAAGGGCAGGAGGGTGTCTAGAACTTAACGAAACGCCTGAATAGATGGTACTATAGCAAATTTCTTATACATAGACAACCATATTAGCACTAGTTCCTTGAAGAGACAATTTAAAAGCTTATTATCGGTCCCGGTTTATTTATGACCTACTGATTTACGACTTCTCAAACGTTTGGTTTGGCAGATAGCAGTTTTTTCTGAGAACGGATTGCCTAGTATAGTTCGAATTCTCGATCTATACATTCAAGATAGGTTTCAATGCACGTCATCAATAAGAAGTGAATAAATTGTATATTTGTAATATTCAGTTTAAAGTTTTGAACGTGGCATATTCTATAAATGATTTACCTGCACACATATAACATGACAAAGAAAGACTGCAATTTATTAGTACCTAATGTAAAAATAGGTACGACGTTTTATTGATGACGTATATTGGAACCTATCTTGAATAACGTATAATTATACAGACTACTTCTATCCGTACCGAAAATAATATAACATGCATTTTACTTTGCGCGTATCTGCGCCACCCCGAAACTGTCGGTTTCGATAATTCGCTTTCTCGAATTCGCTAATGACCCTGTTATTACAGAATAAGAATGATGTGGTTTTTCATTTCCCATTTATTTAAAATATTTTGGGAAAACTTATAAACTTATTGCCGATTTTTTCACTTCTTGATGAATTTATCTGATAGGTATTTCCCATAGAATCTAATCTTATTTTAACCGTACTTTGCACGACCAACTGTTTCCACGGTAAATACCTATACGGTTACCGATAAATTTACCAAGAAATGGAAAAATCGGATTTTGATCGAGAGTAAGTTTTTGCAAAATATTCTAAATAAACGGGAAACGAAAAACCACATCATTATTATTTTAAACGTCGTACTTTGAGAACGATTCATATTTAATTTACTAGTTATTATCGCACCCAAGTAAGCGGATTATCGAAACTGGTCCTTTCGGGGTGGCGCAGGTACGCGCAAAGTATAAACGTTTCTCTCGTTCCCTTCTTCTTTATTGTTCAACTTATTTGTAAATTTTATTTGGTACTTGTATTCGTCATTCATGACTTGTTTGGTGTATCGATCTTGGACCAACGTTAAAAATTGTTGTTTATTAAAAGCTTTTAAATGACATACGACTTGAAATGCGTTTCCATTTGAAATTTTGTTTTTAGTTGACCTCCACCTCCCACTCCCGGAGGTTACACACCTAAACATTTTTCATCAAAAATTGTGCCCTAAAAATAATGGAATAGGTAGGTAAGTGCGTGTTCGCCGATTTTTCCATATAGGTACCCAACAATTTCCGAAAAAATGATGCGGGGCCAGGTTTTGTGGACGTTTGGTATATCTATGCCATTTAAAACAAAACAAAACGAAATTTTTAACATTATGTTTAAATCTAATAATTTTTGCAACCATTTCATTCTGTTTATAATAATAACACTTAAATTTGGAATAGCTGATTTATAATTCATATTGTTTATTACAAACTACATTATTTTTTATTACACATATTATTATTATTAAAAATTATGTAGTAGCAGAGGTGCCTATAACGTTTTTATTTTTAAAAAGCAATTTCTGACGCTTTCTAACTATTTAAAACTTGCCTGTAGTTTCGAATGTATGTACCTTTATATATCTGTCAGGATTATTTGGGTAATAAATATTTCTAACAAGACCACGTGCCGAGCTGTAGAGGTCTGCACATTCTTTCTCTTTCTGTGAGCCCGCTTTGTTTAATTGTGAAATTTTATAAAAACATTTGTAGGATTATTATGTTCTATTGAAGATGAAAACTTGATCGACATGTTAAATGATATAAAAAAACGTTCTCTAGGCAATGACAAAACATGAGCTTGATATGTTGACGCATATATGAAATTTTGAATTTTATTCATAAAAGTAAACTTATACGCAACATTTTTTCAATAAAAAATCTATTTCTACTTCAGTTATCTTCATCAAAACTTGTTATCTCCTAGATATTGTATTGAACATTATACATTGTAAAATTGAAGCCGCAATTTAAATTGGATTTTGAATTGTGTACAAAAGTTCTAATTTCGTTATTAATAATTTTATATTAAATTTTAAAAACCCAAATGATAGATAATTTGATAGCGAAAAATCTCCAAATGAGAGAATTTTGTAGAATATAAATATAAAGAATATAATTCACTTCTAATGGTTGCCGGGAATAGAGTATACCCTCCCCTTAAGAGGTTGTAAAAGTGTATTGTCGAAAATGATGACGGTTTGTCGACCCAGAAGGTTATTCGTTTTTAACATTTCAAGTAGATAACTTTTTTGTATTTAAGTTTTTGTTTTCAAAATTCCCCGAAAACGGCTTTGCTTTCGGGATTTTGATATTCTTTATTTTTGTATTATTTTTAATTATAGAATACATATCCGAGCGTTGGGGAATAAATTCTGACTCGCCCTGTATAGATATTATCAACAACGACAATATCGTTTTCGAACAGTCTTTCAATAGATTTCGATTTATTGAAGAAGGGCCATATATATACAGTA
This sequence comes from Rhagophthalmus giganteus, assembly GCA_036326145.1. Taxonomy (NCBI): domain Eukaryota; kingdom Metazoa; phylum Arthropoda; class Insecta; order Coleoptera; family Rhagophthalmidae; genus Rhagophthalmus; species Rhagophthalmus giganteus. Next base: position 6,280,617 of record JARFJA010000005.1, read on the forward strand.
CGCCCCCAAATTAACTAAAATTGAAGGGAAAGTAGACATTTTCCATTACAAACGTCTAATCTTTAAAGTACCTAACTGGAGTTTGCACGAATACGTTCGATTTTTTTTGGTCGAACGTAATTGAAATTGACAAATTAACGACTGTTACTCGGGAGCGATAAAAATCGTTTTGAAATATTCGTCGATGGCAACTGTCGAAAATGTGACGGTCAAAGCAATTAAAACTACTCACCGTTATTTTTAATCACTGCCTAGTTTTAATTGTTTATTTGACAATTCTAATTTTTGTAAAATTTAATGGGTAAAGTTTTGTACCAACAAGATGGTTCTGTAGTACGCGAAGAAATGCTTTCTGAGCGAATTATGTAAAAAAGTGATAACGTGTTGGTTGAACTTCTCGTTCTCCTAATTCAACGGCTTTCGTTTTTTTGTTTTTGTTTTGGAGTAGTTACTAAATGGGAAAGGTTGTATTCTAAACAAGTCAACCACACTCGATTCAAGAAATTCAAGAAGAAACACAAAAAAACGCGTCAACAGTCACAAAAAACTGTTGTTTTGAAAGGACGTGCGTTTGTACCTTTGGAGGCATTGGAAAACACAATTTTGATGAGAATTTCGAACGTTTAAAACCGCCACAGTGTATATTGTGGAAAAAAAAGAAAACGTAACGTTAAAGGACATTTTTGTCATTACGTGACCGTGTACTGCAAAATTAGTGCTATTTAACTAATTATTTTCGTGCTTGAAATTTCTTTAAAACGCTTTAATTGCGGTTGATAGCTAGTTATTAAAAGTTTAAAAACCAAAAATAGGAACGGTTTGTTATGCGTAATGATTACTTACCTACTAATGTAATTTTATTTTTATCGAATATTTTCGTTTCGGCAAATTAATTACGTTTTAGTAGGAGAGCCGACAATACTTTTTCGTACGTCATCGGGTAATGAATAGAGACGCGTTTCCCATGAAACACGTGTGAAGCTCGGAACGCGAAAAATTGCCCCTTTAATGCCGTACCGATGGGAATAAAACTGTTAATATTTTGGTTAATTTCTTTTTGCGCATTTATACGTCGCATGGCAACGAGAAGTGCCATTTAACCTTCCGATGGGGACGTATATAGAACACGTCAAAATAAAACTTTGAGTTACTGCAAATTTTTTTTCGTGCGACGCCCCCCCACCGAGATATTCGTCCCCAGAGTTGAAACATTAAAATCAATTTTCTTTAAATAATATTTTCATTTTCTGTTCGAATTTTATAATTTTCGGTGCACAACCCCTGACCCCTTGTAATCCCGAAATTTTTCAAAGGTTGTGTTAGGCAATGTGTTATGAGGCCGTGTTATTACAATTAATTACAATGTATCACCAACGTAAGGGGCATTGGCTGAAGTGACCGGCTTGGCAACATGTTTGAATATTTAAAATTGAATAATTGGTGTATAAAATTCAGATGCAATTGAAGAGAGAGCTGCAAATATTTTATTTGACGAAAATCGTCAGTTAAGTTATATAATATCTGGCAATTTAATGGTCGAATAAATGCTAACTATCACTGGCGAAACAAAAATCAGAAATTTAATTGAAAAATAACTTAATCAATCGATGGTTAAATAGTTTATTTGCCGTTGCCGAAATCGGCCTCCTAAATGTTGCTATTTTAACTTGAAATTCCGATGACGTCGACGTTCGCGACTGAATTTGCTTTAGTATAGGTACCATTTTTCGCCGATAGAATCGAACATGACCGACGAATTAATAATAATTACATAGCATTAAACGAAAATACGGTCACGTCGAATGTTACAAATTCCCTTTAACTAACATCAATATAATAGAAAGTCGTTCTTTGTTTGCTAATGTAAAATACGTTTACCTCTAAGCCCTTATTATAACTGTTTGCTGCCCATAATAGAAACAATGAACTCAAAAACTAAAACGCGCTACCACATCCGATGATTTGTTAACGGTATTTTTAAAATCGACGAACAAAATTAGTTTAGTTCGATTTTTACATTAATTTAATATCTACTTTTATATAAATTGAAATTAAAATCGACGATTGTGTTTTTTTGAAAAGGTATCGCCCCGCCATAAGTAATCGAGGGAAAGGAAAAACGTTAACTTTTTTACCGAACGAATTTCGTTTCACGCTTTACCTCTATTTTATTTTTTTAATATCACGTAAACATTTAGGAGTTAATTTTTTGCTAAAACAATGTGTTCGGTCACAGCGAACGGGTTGGATTACGTGTTTATAAATTATTATATTGTTTGTTATGTCACTAGTGTAACTTGACCATGAAGCACGGCTCCGAGGAAGTTGCTTAATTAGGGCCAGTTTTGAGTCCGGTACACAAACTTTTCTTGAATTGTTGCGCAACACGATGTACGCTTTCGTGATGGATGGAATCTTGAAAGTATTACCACGGCACCGAAACGAAACATGGACACTAACTGTATCGCATTATAACATTATTCTAACTAAATTCTGATAAATTTATTAATTACGAATTGTGCTAATACGATATTATGCCAATTATAAAACGCGAATCGCTAATCAGCAATTTGATAATCAAATGGTGTAGTATCTGAGAAATATCGTCGTATATTTATTGTTAATTAGTTGTAGGTATTAATATTAATTAAGAAATTACCACTTAATTAAACACTAATTGGTTGTTATTTGATTGCCCGTTGTTTAGAAAGTATTAAAACGCTATGTAGGATGAGAGAGATAATTTCCAATCTTGAAACTAACAATACTAATTGTTTAATTGTTGATTGAAAATGGCCGAGAGATAAAATCTAAAAGTGAAAAAACTCGGCCCTAATCGACCATTTCTACGAAATAACGGTTTACATCATAAGTTGAATAATTGTTTTTAACAACCATTTTGTCGAGTTATATAACAAACTGACAGCAAAAGAAATGATTGTTCTTCCGTAATTTTAAAATGCTAAGAAGGTCGACTTATCTTTCTACTATTGGGGAAGTTTCGAATACAGGGGGTCGCCATGTGGAGACTGCTCACCTGAACATACCTGCTTTTGTGCGGCACTATTTTGTTGTTTTAACCCCGATTTACTGTAGTCCTGTATCGAGATAGACAGTAACTTTTGGAACATCCCATATATCTGCGTCGTATTTACGCTACCTATACGAACTCGTATATTTTTTATGATGTTTTTGTTTCTGAATAAATTTTAAACAAGAATCGGTTACGTTTAAAAATGTTTATTTGCAAATATTTCAGAGTGTTGCCCCTAGAATTACTTATAGGATTTTTAACTAATAAAAGTATTCTTAGATTCAGTGTTAATGAAGTACCTATAGTTCGTTAATTGAATAGGTAATCGATTACTCAAAGAACAATTGCTTTCTATTGTTGTAGTTGAGTAAATAAAGCCGATAAATCGTGAAAACTTCGGAACCCACAAGAACAGAACCGATTCTGATGAAATTTTCTTTAAATGTTTGTTGAAATCGGAAACATTTCGGTTGGCGCACTCGAGTATTTGTATTTTTTAAACAATTATCACGATAAAATACGGGGTGTCCAGAAAATGGTAAAAAGTTCCTATAAATATTTTTCCTGTTGAGATTTTTACCCCCGAAGATGAAGAGTAAAAATCAATTTTTTTGAATAAAATTTTTATCTCGCGCTGGAATTTAATAATTTTTGGTGTACAAACATTATAAATTAAGATCTTTGCAATGGTCTCATAGGTGTTTTGTTATCGCCTCGGGGAAACCAAACATGCACCACCCTAACTTTTAAAATCCCAAAATATTTTAGAGGTTTAAGTTTTTAAATGTTCAAGGTCATTTTCGGATTTCCGGACAGTTTAGAATAAAAAAAGCTATTCTTGTTTAATTTCAATAAAATGAACTATATTGGAGAAAATCACATTTACTTAAATAATATCTAGGATTTTCTGCAACGAATAATCCTTATTCATGATTTTCTCGAATTATTTCATCGAAATTAATATCAAAAAGCTATTATAACATTGTAAAAATCTTATTTTATTATGCATATACCCCAAAAAATATTAAATTCCAACGATAAATAAGAAATTTATTTAAAAAAATTGAGTTACTCTTGAGTTTACTCTTCATCTTTGGGGATGAAAATCTCAACATGAGCGTCTAATAAAACTATTTATAGGAACTTGTGGCATTTTTTAACCTTTTTTTGGTCATCCAATATTTTATTGTAATAATTGTTTAAACAATATACAATTACTTGAGTGCGCCAATCGGAATGTTTCGATTTCAACTAATGTAGTATAACAAACATTTTTAAAAGTTTTAAAAGTTCCGAAGTAAAAACTTAATTTTACTCAACTATTGTTATTGTTTTCATCAGGAGTTTGGCGAGGGCGTGCTTTAAAAAAGAATACCGATTTTGAAAACGATTTATAACTAACGAAACGCCAACTGTGCAGATATTAATATAAAATACAATCTAATCGAGATATATTTACTTGCGAATTTTGTTTGTAATTCATATAGCCAGTTCGAATAATCGAGATATTCGACTTATCGGGGCTCCACTGTACAATGAATTTTTTTGGTGCTAATTAAATACAAATAAATTTCGATCGTACAAGTGTCATATAGTAAATATCCCGATAATTTTTATTACAACTCGTAATTTAAATGAACACAATAAAATATTCTAGATATGTATAAACACACGTGCATAGTTGAAGCGATAAAAGCGAACGTAACTTTGATTATCTTGCATGAGGTGTTCAAATCGGAGGCCGCATTTTTCGATTATCGCGACTTGCAGGCATCGTAGCCCGATAAAATAAACTTTCTAAAATTTAAACAAAGCAGTTCGGCATTTATAATACGTAACAAATGATGATAAATTCGAATGAAAGTTTTATAGAAATTCTCTTCAGTGGTGCGTTTTATTTATTAGTGTTTGGGTGGCGATTTAATGACATTTAGGCTTTGTTGGTGCTTTTTGCGCGTTATATCCTGGACGTTAAAGGAATATTTTTAGAAAATGATAATTTATTATAATATGCAGTGTTCAAGTGCGTAAAGTAAGTACAATCAAATCAACAATTATTAAATTTCAATGAAAACTAAAAATGTTATTTAAAAACATTGATTTGCCTTTTCAACTGTCGGGGGTGAATATATCAACGGGGGAGCGCCGTGTCCAAGAAATTGTAGAAAATCCACAAATCCAAATCCCATAAATGTTTTTCTTTTATATACGTTCCCGAGAGATTTTTTACTATTTTTCGTAACCCAACATAACGTTTTCTGACACCCTGTATTTTGTTTTAATAATTGTTTAAACAATATAAATACTTGAGTGCGCCAACCGGGATGTATATCTGATTTCAAATAATATAGTATAACAAACATTTTAAAAAAATTTTACTTTCATTAAAATCGGTTCTGTTCTTGTAGGTTCCGAAATTTTTATTTATTTATTTTGGCGCACCGTGATTAAGTTTGAAAGTCCGCCACTACCCAAATTCACAAATAAATCGATATGGGAGTTCGAAAAAATTATCTTCAATTTATTTATGGTTTTAATATTTTTTTTATGTACGAAGATCTGAATATCTTGACTGACAATGAGTCACCACAATTATTATGTTTTTAGAAAAATGTTTATATTAATTTTAGAACAAGAAAAAGCGCAAAAGTGAAATAACTTGAAAAAACGCCCTCGAAATTTAGAAAAAAAAAACAAACAAACGAGAAGTGAATCCGATATAACAGATGTCCAAAGAAATTAAGTTATCGTAATTGTGTATTATTGTTATAAAATCGGAAAGGAATGTTGCGTGTCATGTCAAATTAAATTATATTATGCTTTACGAAATTTGTGACGAAAATAAATGATAAACATTTTTTAGATTGTCGGTGGCGGTTCTGCTTGTAATTTAATAAATTTTCCGGTGCCGAAATATGATCTCCGGAGCTTTATTATTGTACGAAGCGACGTATGAGTGTATCGATCTATTGTATATACAGAACGTGTTAAAATTATGTAACATATCAAAAAAAATCCCGAAACACGTCGATTTTAAAAATGCACATTTTCATCTCAAAATCATCTTCAGATATTCGTTTGTTTTTAAATTATGAGGTCATCGACATATTTTTAAATGGCAACGCCTGTTTTTTTTTCAGTGATTTGGATATATATATATATATATATATATATATATATTTTTCGATTGTCTAAATAAATGACAGTATAAAAATGTTAATACCTTATATATAAGAAAATTTTCGAAAAATAAATTGTTTAAATATTTCTGAATTTCCTCTCCAATACGTCTTTTCCTTTATAATCTAGTTGAATAAACTTTTGATTTTAAATAACCCCGTAAAAAATAAACGAGGGATATAAAATCAGGCGACCTTTTAGTAGTAACCCGAGTATTGAACTCTGACTGGCGTCATTTTTTTCAGTTGCGACTCTTTTGCCATTTGTTTGTTGTTGTTTATTTTGACTGCTAATTAGATTTTCATTTTCTTTAATAAAAATATTTTGATAATTTATTTCTCGATAATTTTCTTATGTAAGGCATTAACATTTTTATATACTGTCGTGGAAATGTCCAAATCAAAAAAAAAATGTTGATGACGTCACAACTTAAAAACAAATGAATATTTGAAGTTGATTTCGACATACAAATGTGCATTTTTGTAAAATGAAATCGACGTATTTCAAGATTTTTAGAAACATTCATTTGTTTCAATTTTATTTGGTATATTCCATATTTTTGATTCGATCTGTATAAATTATAATTGTTTATAAGATAAACAATATACTTATGATACTAATTTATTGTATGGGTATGGGGTACCGTAAATTAAAGTAAAAATGTATTAAGTAATTCAGATTTTAGAGTTAGGTAGGTATTATAAAACAATGAATTTGTGCGACTTGTTCGTAAAGTTTCTCATCAACGTGAAAACCGACTATCAAACAACACGCCAATATAATGTGGAAGTAAGTACGTTTATTCTCAAGAGAAAAATGTACTTTAATCTGCACATAATATAATAATGTATCTAATAAAAAACTAGTTTTTGTTGGTTGATGATGATACCGTACGGCCATCCACGCGAGCTTCCTTCGCGAGCGCGTTATAAAAATTAATTGCTTCTTCGTGTACTTTATGGCAGAGTAATTTCTTCATGCGCCTCACAAAATAACAATTAATCGATCCCTCGAGCGCGACTTTTCGAATGATACATAGTACGGTGCAATTAGAACGGCGCGCTTTAATACGCGAGCGGTAACGGAAATCGGTAAACAGGAAAAACGTAAAAACGCATCGTACTGTTTTTTTTATATAGATTGTACCGTTTAATAATAATAGCCTAATCCGTTCTTTTATGTAAACGTGATGATATTTTCTCAACTGTTAAAAAGAAGTTAAATTAACCTTGTAGCAGAATAAATCGTATTTTCGTAAAAACTTCGTTCTAAGATTTATAAGATCCTTTTTATGTTCCTCTCTACCATATTTAGCTAGCGTACGATGAAAATTTCAAATGCGTTTTTTTTTGTTGTTACAAAAAGACGAACACATTTTACAGTAATTATTACGTGTAACGCAACACGCCGAAGCCGCGGAATGATCGAAGCAAGTGTCGAGACGTTCACGTCGAAGGCGTTTCAGCAAAACATCAAAATAATATATATTTTTTCGCGTTATAGCGTTTTACGCCTTGCGATTCCCAATTTCCATTGTCCTCTCTCATTCCATTCTCCGTCATTCAGGTGTCTTTCACTCATGGATTTTTGGATCCCTTGACTCCAGTTTTTCTTTGGCCTTCCTCTTTTTCTTCTTTCTTGTGGTGTCCACTCGAGTATTTGTTTCGACAGCCTACTTTCGTCCATCCTCTGGATATGTCCGTACCATCTTAATTGTTTTTCTTCTATCTCCTCTATAATGGTCTTTTCTACTTCCATTATTTGTCTGACATATTCATTTGTTTTATGTTCTAGTCTTGAAATCCTCGCCGATCTTCTTATGGCGTCCATTTCCGTAGCTAATATTTTCCTTTTATCGTTTTCGGTCATTGTCCATATTTCACTGCCACAGGATAGTACGCTTTTTATTATAGAGTTGTATATTCTAAGTTTGCTCCTTTTTTTAACGTTTTTTGACCATAATACACCATCGAGAGCCCCTATGACTTTCCGACTTTGTGTGATTCGGTTTTGAATTTCTGTCGTATCTTTACCTTCATTTGTAAATGTTACCCCTAGATATTTGTACTGTTCTACTTCTTCAATCGTTATATTATTCTCAATTGTTAAATCTCCTAATTTTGCTCCTATACTCATATACTTTGTCTTGATAACATTCATCTCCAGTCCCCATTGTTGATTCCATTAGTTTCCTGGCCATATATTCTAAGTCATCCTTAGATTATCCGATTACTACCTGGTCGTCTGCAAATTGTAATGTAAATAATGTTGTATCATTCTTGATTTCATAATCCATCATTCCGCATTTTCTTTTCCAGGCTTTCAATGCGTGTTCTATATATATTTTAAAGAGTGTAGGCGATATACAACAACCTACAATAGATATACAACATCAAAATAATCAAATCAGTTTTTCTGCTGGAAAAAATCGAAATGTCGTTTACCAAATTTTACCAGATTGTGCCTTTGCCTTAGATGCATAAGATAGTCGGAACAATCCGCTTAAGATGGTTTGCCAAAACGTCATCGATTGTGATGGCGGAAAATAATTCGAATCGCCTTTTTGTAGCCGATGGATGGGTTTGGTACTGCGGGCGATCAAAAATACAGAAATTTACAATTAATAAGGAAACAGTTCTTGACTCGCTGGCCTCAAATACGTTCATCGCGGAAAATCTCTTTTTTCCTTCGCCTATCCCTACGCATGTTTCGCGGAACTATTCTGTTTTTTTTTTGACCTTTCTTTGCAGACTTAGGATCAGAATAGCTTAACTGACATGCGTCTTCTTTGTCTTCATTAACATCCAACAAAGCTCCATTCAGTGATTGGGATCGTCAGTTTCACCATCGCCGATGACCACGCACTTTCGCAACCGTTAGTCTCTTATTTTTTATTTCTCGCTCCTCCTTTGTTTCTGCAATGTTTTTTGGCGAAGTCGGAAGACAAGAGTCTTCTTGTTTTGTTGTTTTTTGGTGGTGTGGGACAGCAAGTCGTGGAAAGTTTAATATTGAACCGCTTCGGCTTGTCGCGTTCTGCAGGAATCGCAATAGAAAATAATTAATCCCGTTCGCTCTCCATTATTATATCTATACATTTTCATTTGTAAAAAAAAATGAAAAGATCGGAGCTTGTGGATCGAGTCGCGACCATTTCGTGTAATAATTATTGCATTATGAAATTTCGAATCCCTCGGCCTAATCTTCAAACGAAACGTGCTGCAGAAGTGCGAGATTTTGATATTTTGCCGAGATTTTGATTTTTCAACCTCCTTTATGTGGAATTTTCCAAATTACATCATTATGCGTTTCTCTTCAGACTTGACTTTCCGCGATTTCGTTTTTTTTCTTAAACATGAAGTTCTCGGAGAGAAACAGTTTACCGAACGAAATAATCTTCGAATGCGCGTCTCGTATATTTTAATTTATTTTTAAAAAGTCGTGGGTACCAGTTCGATGGATATTTTTTCAACGTAGGCAATTAAAAACGTAATTAAAATGTGTTCGAATCTTAAATAATAATTTTTTTAATTTTCATTCGTATATTACTTATCGGCGAACGGATTCTTATCGTGGGCATCGTAACTAAAATAGTTAAGGTAACAGTTAAATCGGCAGAGGCTTCATTTGGGTATTTCCCACGTGCCTGTTGATTGTTATGGTTGTTATATGTATTGGGTGACGATAAATTTACTTTTGTGTTTAATATTGTTATTATTAGAGTAATTCTGACCGCCGATGTTTTTGTTAGTTACGATTAGTCGATTAATCATCTCTGCGGTTATTTGTTATGTACCTACCGTATTTCCCCTAAAATAAGACCTAACCGAAAAATAAGCTCTAGTATGGATTTTCGCAACGACGATGAGTCGTAAATCACAGCTTTTTCAGTCGTTTTTTAGCAACCCGGTGCATTTTTTAGGTCGTCCTTTTGAATTTTCACAGTCGCCTAATCGAGCCACCCCCTCACAAGATTACATGTGTTACGCGTTAGTGGACAGGTCGCGGCAACGAAAACGCCAGATGTAACCATAGACTTACATCGAAGTTGTCGAACGATTACTAACAAAATTCGACGAGGAAACGACGAACGAAAATCCGTATCATCAAAAATGACCACTTATAGATACGTTTAACTTGTAAGTATCATAAACACCGCGTAATTTTATTTTAGTGTAGACATTGTTTGCCAATCCCACGCTCGCTACCACAAGTGCACTTTTATAACATTGAAAAAAACCAACGCGAGCCACGTCCCCCACAAAATTGGGCATTACCGAAATTCGCGAGCGTCACAAAAAATAATAGTCGCGGAGCGCGATCAAATCGTCCGCAGATAAATTTTCCCACGCCTTGGGGAATTGCAAAAAATGATTATTAACCAGTTACCATGACGAGAAATTCATTAACGTGCAAAAAATATTCAAAAATAAGCGGCGATTATGTTTACTTATTAAATAATAATACGTTATCGGATGTTACCGATCTATCGAGAGACACTTGAAGATAACGTACCTATAGGTTCGTATCCGAACTAATAAAATCGTTCGACATTTGCAAGTAATAACATCAGAAAGTACTTCGAAAAACGTCTTAGCCAATAAAACACGCGCCTTTACCACGTTCTTCGAGCGGTAATGACTTCGTAGGTTCGTAAACCAAGTGGAAATTGTTTCGTTCTGGTTGAAGATGGTGGTTGATGAGCTTATGGTTTCGCCTAAGATTAGCAGCACTAAAGAGTATATGGGTAGTACTGTTCCGAGTGACTTGTCGCAAGCTACAAGCGGATGACTAACAACCCATCAGCAGCGGTGTCACGGTGGCGAGCGTAGCTACAGGTGCAATGTCCTCGTACAGGTGAGGGGCAGGGGCAATCTACCTGTCGTTGCTGCCCATTGCTAGAGTGAGTCAGTCCGCGATCCGCAGTTCTTTGTGCTCGTCGTCTACCTCTGCTTACCTGGCCTGCGAATGGCACTGGAAGAATTCACGGGGTACTTTAACTTCCCGTGGACTTTGAGTGCCATCCCCAGAGTCGGCTATTTCAAGGCTTTCGTGCCGCTTTAAATTGATTCGTTTCCTTCTGGACTACACTGTTAACACGCTAAGTGCAAATCATCATTTGACGTCAACAAATTACACGGTTCTGGGAAGTTGTGAGTGTAATACGTGGTGTTTGTTGTTATAATTTGTATTTTGAGTCCGAAGACCCCGGGGGACCTCGTTTTCCGTGTCCAAGTGCGTGCCTAATAGCCCTCTTGTCTCTTTGTTCGCATTTTTATTTCCGATTTACAAACCTAACTGTATCAAATATAAATGACATCTTCACGTTAATCTCGTAGGTACTAAAGCGTGCTCGGAAAAAATTGTATCGAATTTAACGATTAACCGTATTGGCTCGAAAATCGATCGATCGCGCACGGTTTTTTGGGCAAACTTATCTTTTTGGCCGATCGAATCGCGTTACGTAACTTCCGTCGTGTTCTGCACGAAATGCGGAACGATCATTATTTCGGACGAACTAATTATTTATATTTCGTTGTTCGTCGAACGTGTAATTTTATGTAAACAACTTTATTATAGGCGATGCCAAAATTTACAGCTCGACCTTTGACCTTTTTATCATCGAAATTTCGATTCGTACCTTTCGACGATGGAAAAGGGAACTCGTTTCTGTCGCCAGAAAAAAAACGTGCCATCATCAGGGACAACTTAACGAGTACGTATAATTCGTCCGTATAATTAAATAAATAATGTATTGTTTAAAAGGCTATTTATTCACTAACATATTTAGTTGTAGTTCAATGTCGCGATTCTTCTCGAGGTTCTTGGTCTTTGACTTTTATAGAATGATCAGTGGCTTTGCCAGATTGCGTTCGATAACAACTCGCATAGCATATGTCAGTATAATGGATGTATACAGTAAAATTGCAGGTAGATCTTGGCAATGGCCGTGTTAAGATGCAGTCGTTCCGCTTGGGTCGGCGAACATCCGGGAAACGCTGCCTGGAGTTGTCAGTCCATAACGCGGCCCCTCTCGTCGTTCCGCTTGGGTGCATGCCAGCATAGCGGGCCCATTACCCGTCCACCAGGTACTGGAAGGTACGCCACTGACTAGGCCGGAAAACACGCTCAAACAACGCGGGTCATCGTGAAGCCCACGAGAGTTTCGAGCTCTGTTCCCATCATTTACGACCTTTTTTTTTGTTCCACGTTACTTTCTTTTCTTCTCGGTTCGCGTGATCTTGTACTTACGAGACCTTTGAATTTTAGATTCGTTACTTTCAAATTTATATTTGCCACTGTAAAATAATATTTGTATTTGTTGTATTGTTTCCCGTTTCAGGAGCGCCGCATGTTTCACATTAAGACCATCGCAGTACCATGGGAACGGATATAATTATACGTCGCGCGGTAATCGCAATTAACCTCTCGGATTTTTCTGTGCATAATCGAGGTTTAAATTAATTTCATATTTAGACGCCACCAATTAGGCTTCTAATCTACTGGTCGCCGGTTATTAATTCTTCTTCCGGATTTATACGGTTTCTAGGAATGAACTGGTCGCGGTCCATTTGAATCGTGCGGTGTTGTGCAGCGAATCTTCTGGTTTAATTTCGAAATTTTGCACGACGATCATCTTCGACTATACATCTAATTTTGTTTGTTTATTTTCACACAATCGTTCCGACAACATTTTTTGTTATCCAAAAACGATGACTTAAATTTAACCGTATACTTTACCACATTCTTCCATTTCGAACGTTACGGTTAAACAAAAACCACGAAATTTACTCCCTCCGGAAATTTATTCGCCCGACAATTTTTCACCGGAATTTTGTCCACCAGATATTTTTTCCGTTTGTAAGTGCGATGATAATATAACTTTTATAATAAGCAATTGCCCACATTTAAAACCAGGTTTTAGACTGATGAAATAAATGACAGGAAAATGCTCATTAACAGCTCATTAAAAATTGTAATAGTGGTTAAAATGGTCATTATTATAAAACTTGTTGCGTTCGAATTTACGGCGGAAATAACAGGTACGAGGGTAACTGTCGATCAAAATTCCGGCGAAGAAAATTTTCGAAAAACGAATTTTCTCTAATTAAAAAATATAATTATCTTTGTTTAAATTTTGTTTTTCTTTTTAGGTGCTGCGAGACCTTCCGCCGCCCACGTTCGGATGTTTGATCCTGCAGACAATTCGACAATTACACGGATGATGATGATGATGATGATGATGATCAATTTCGGTAGGTACGTAAAGATGTTTGTTGCTATTTTCTCGCATTTGTGACGGAGCAATTAAACATTCACAAGACACCGTTTCTAATAAACAAAATCTACGGCCGACGTTCAATAAATTTGAGTTAAACATCCTCGCGTCGATGATTTGTTTCAATATTGACACGTAAACGAACGTTCGAGTATTCGGCAACTCTTCGCGAATTTGCTTTGATCCGATCCCCGAAATGATTTAACGTTTACGGTAGCGGTACAAAATGTGCCTACATTTCGTGTAGCAATTAAAAATCCATCGAACGTTCTTTTTCTACGTGTTTCATCTAAACGACGAAATGGTTGTTGAACCGATCTTTGAGGTCTTGTTACTTCTTGGTCGTCAGATCGAAGCCATTGTAAATTTGGATGGTTTGAAGAACACCTATTGTGGCCACGAACGTCGCTGTTTGAACTTCTCGTGGTTTCATGTAGGTACAGTTATGTGACTGTTGCGAATTTCTAATGTGATGCTGCTTCGTTATTAATTACCGAGAGCTTCGGTGGCCTGATGTCAGTCATTGTCGCCGATTAGCGGCTTTAAGGAATTATTCGGCTGTTAAAGATGTTGTAGTTTTCGGTTACGTTATTTCTTCTTTGTTTGTGTGCTTAGAAGCATCTGCTTCTACACCTAGGTATTAGGCCTGTAGTTATTTTCCGTTTTATTTTAAATAACACCACGTTAAATTAATTATTAACATTAGCATTTCCGAGATCGTGTGCTTCTAAATTCTGACGATGTCAATGTAAAAGTCGTAGTTAACGTTTCGACGGTCATCGTCTAAAGTCCTCTTCAGGTCGAAAAGTTAATTCCGGAGACGGGCACCGATAACTCAGCTTGTCTGAAATTTAAATTACGAAAAAGTATCGATTCCGATTTGGATTTATTTGTCGAGCCGAAATGGAGGCCGGAAATGTGGGAAACGTCCTTTAGACAACATTCCAGCCGTGAAGGCTCACATCCTCGTATTACCTACGCTAACATATTTTTTTCGAAAAGTCGACTAAAAGAATTGTACTCAAATCGGAAAGGTGCTGTAACTAAAAATTTTGAAAAACGTTTTATTTGCAAATATGAATAATCCTATTTTAAATACGATAGAAGCAAAATTGTCAAAATTGCTGCAAAAAAAAAACTCGAATCGGTGATTTTTTTAGCCACTTGTCTTTAACCCCTGCTGCTTCCGAGTAGCAGCACGAGAAATAGCTTCTAAACGAAATTGAAACGATTAGGGGAGAGTTAAGGCTCTATTAAATTGTTTCGGATTATCGGAGTTCTACTGTATATCGAACATTCACGTTTGCATGGCGATGATTAAATTTTAAGAAATGACACCGAAATCGTTTTTTTTTTGTTTTATTTTTACTTTTCAAATAAAACGTTCAAAGACCGTTTCACAACGGAAGCTTGTAAAAACTTATTTTTCATTCAATCCTCGTAAGTAACGCGTTTAATAGACGAAACCGGTATTTTTTTTGTATAAAAACAGAAGTAAATCTGTAGAAAATTGTTCGACGATAATTATCTTATATTGTTATATTCGTTAGAAAACGAACAATTTTGTTAATTATTCGGACGAAAAAAAAAACAAAAAGCCGCTCACAATCAGATCGATCGATGCGCGATGTTCAAAATTACTTATCGCCATCTGCTTAAATCGAACTTCGCCGCTTGTTAGTGCTTTTGGATTTTAGACCTATCATTTTGGAACGATGAAGTATTACCTAAAGATGTAATTTAATAATTGAATGCGTCATTTGAGAGGTTCTTCTCTATTCGTATATACGCGACAGCCGTACAGGCTGTCCAATTAATCGTGAATTAAGTATTCTTCGATTTTTTATTGCCATTTGTGCATATTGCCTATTGAAGCTATTATTACATAGGCATACGAAGGACGCAGCCGTTGCTAAACGTAGTCGAAAAAACTCCTATACAAAATTATATTTTACATTATCACTTTAATATCCGGGTTTTATAAAGCTCCGATCGTGTATTAATATTTAATTAGTAATTAAAAAGAGTATCGGTTGCCGATTATTTATTCGCCGCCTTTGATTTCGAATTAAATATTATCTGATTAAGCATGAATGTATTGTTAATATTTAACAAATTGTTGTTCGCCACTTCTACATAAGAGCTTACTTATCACGTACCTATTTTTCATTAACAAAGCGTAACTTTACCCACGTATAATACGTTTTCTGCTCTCGGACTATAGAATATTGTCCGAAAAAATTTCTAAATTTCCTCGAAGCATACCGTTACGAATGAAGAAAAGAATCTACACGGTCCAGTTCGGCGAACGAAAGTATACTTCTTCGTTTATCTTTTTTCGCAACCTTTCTAAATACCAAAATAGATGCCTAATAAGCGCTTTTTCGATGAAAGTTATTTAAAAAAAAAAACGTCGTCGAATTTAAGGCGATGTTATATAATTTGGCCCTATTTAGTTAATTAACTTTTATGTCAAAGTCCATTTTGCTAAAGAATTCTTATTTACCACTCTATATTATCGATCTCGCTCTAGTTGGAATGTTTCACGAGGCGGTCCTTTTTGCGTATTTACTTATAGATAAAATATTAATTGGTGTTTTGTTAATGTTTTTGAAATTGCTCGCGAAATTTTAGAGAGATGATTCGAAACGATTTGTGAGCCGAGCGCTTTTGTACCTTCAGGCTGATTTTTGTTGGATAACAGTTTTGGAATCTTCAGTCCAATTAACATTAAAATAAAATTGTCGATTAGACTGGCAATTATGTAGTTTGTAGAACGTTACTGATTTAGTGATTTTGTAGATTTCTGGAAAATTTACAAACCTACATAGCGCATAAATCTGAGAAAGAACATTTTGTATACGTTTTGGAAGAAATTTCGAATGCTTCATACGTTGTTAAGTTATTGAACTTCGCCCTACCATATTTAATTTAACGTCCCCATACTTTGTATTCATCGCAGTGTATCATGCGCCAACACCACCGAAAGGTTTCCCCTAGAGGTTCACATTTGTTAACGTCTTCATCGCAGTTATTAAATATCAATACTTTAACAGTTAATGCGTCAACTAACATTTAATTATTGAATTTTATAATAGACTGGGGGTCTTTGGCGGTAAAATTTACGCGACTTTAAAAGAGACATTACCTACTGTAACAAAAACATGTACCTAACGAGTTCGAACGATGGTGGGCTTAGCGACTGTAAATTTTTTGGGGGCCCCCCCGGCGTCCCCTGGTTCGTTCGTTAGATTTTTAATCGATTTAAAAATTAAGTGGGCCGTTTTAATTGTGTCGGTTAACTTGATTGTCATTTTTTCTTCGCCGAGACCGATTGTCGTTTGTTTAACATTTAATTTTATGAAATTTCGGCACACTTCACATTTAATATCGTTAATCTGTTAAAGAAACGCCATCGAATGAAAAAATAACGTCAAAATTTTTCGATCAAATTCAAATGCAAGATTTATACGTCTATACCTAGGTATATGTGTATTATGTAGATCTATAACGTGTTTTTAGGACTTCCGGGAAATCACAAGTATCAGAACAGCCGGCTATCCAATAAGTTATTCTTACGACCATGTGATGTCGGCTACGATGAAATATTGCAGTGTAGTCTCGATAATTTTTGTTGTCGTGGTTGAAGATGACGCTTTTTATGGATTGCTGCCCCTAATTTGAGCTTTTCGGTAACTGTTTTTTAAATGGACAACGATGGAGAATGGTACGTGGTTCACGTTCTTGTTCCAACATATTTTACACAATATAACGTGAAATTGTTCACCTTCAGAACACTCACAAATTCCCATAATAAAATAAATTACTTGTTAGCCTACGCTGCAGTACAATGTGTTAAAAATGTTCGACATCGAGGAGAAATCAACAAGGAAAAATTGAAAATTAAGGTTAATGAGATTACGAAGCCGTAACGGGGATATGAAGCGTCTAACTTGCGCCCCCAACCCAAAAAATAAACAAAAGAATAAGATTTTCAAATATTTTGATATTTGAAAGACGGGCAGAATTCAATAGCCTTAAAAGTGCAACGTTAAATCGTGATCTTGTTAGTGGGTATTTATGTCGATAAGCGTCGTATGCATAAAATAAAGAAGCCGTTCAGTAATAGCGGATTCCCTTAATAATCATAACTTGGTATCCACAAGACTAAGAAAATACAAAATTTTATTAAAATATGTAGGTAAACCCGTTTTGAAAATACGACCATGTACAGTTTCTAAAGAAACCCTAAAAATCGCATTCTGCGACATATTTTTAAATTTCCGTAGCCGTCCTCCTAATTAAGCCAGAGAGGTGGGGGAATAGTGCCATGTTGTAGCTTTTTTTCTGGCCTGTCGTATATGCAACACAATGGGGGTTGTGGGGAAGTTTTATTTTTGCAAATTTGAACGTGGAAACTTTCAAATTATCGAATTTTGAAAAAAGCGCCCCCTTAAAAACTTTTCAAAAAATCCTAAAAAATAGTTCATGCTAATGTTAAATGATTTACAAAGTTTAAAAGTGGAATGGTAATGGGCTCATCGTTAAAATAACGTAAAAAGAAATTCATTTTCTCGACAAAATTGAGGCTAATAAGGGTGTCCCGGAAATTGTGGAAAATCTTTCGGAAGCGTATGAATCACGTCAAAATAATGCCACAAATTCCTATAATTTTTTTTCCTACGGCGCTCTCCTGTTGAGATATTAACTTTTATACTTTATGCAATATTTTCTCGAATACGATTATTTTTATTGAAATTAACAAGTGTTCCTTTTTTATTTTAAAATATCTGGGAAATCCGAAAATATTTTTAATAATTTAAAAACTTATACATCTGGGAAAGTTTGATACTAGAAAAGTTAGGGGCAGTGCACCTCTGGCTTTCTGGTAGTGATATCAAAAGACCTATTATACCATTTTAAAGACCGTAATATAACATTAAATTTCAAATAAAAATAAAAATTTTATTTTAAAAAATTGATTTTTATTCTTCGACTTTTGAGGATGGACTCCACTAAAACAATGCCAACAAAAAAAATAATAGGAATCTGTGGCATTACAGTGAAATCTGGTTATAACGACGGAACCGTTAAAAAATCGTCGCTATAGCCGGAGATCGCTATATCAGAAATGTAAAAAATCAAATTGAACATTAAATATTTATGTCTGCCTATCTAATATTTACATATTTGCAAAGAAAATTACAAAAGATAAAATATTAAAATATACCGGGCGATTCGGCCAACCTGTCCCAAGTGCTAATAACTCGACAGATTTTAGAAATACAAAGATGAACTTTTGCGTAGGTAAATTTGGGTTACAAATCTATTTTTTGCAATTTTAAGAATTATTATATCACTTCCTTTTTCAGCTTATTAAAAAGAGATTTTTTTCTCTTTTCAACGATATAAACATTGTCGTTTTATTTAACTGAACTGATAACTAACTGAATAATCAAATTTAATTTTTATTGATGTGGTCACAATAAAAAAGTATGACATTGTTCATATCGTTAAAAAACAAAAAAAGATTTTATTTAATAAGCTAAAGAGTATTCGTCGTATTAAAAAAAATATATAATTGCTTTATTTTCGGTGAAACCGGACGGAGCAAAAATGCGTATGACGATCGAATATTCGAGCCACTGATTTCGACGCGCCGCGCACTTTCCGACATAAAAACGTGAATAACTTCGGTCCGTCTGCAGTTAGAAAGTCGAGGAATACACCAATCTCTTCCCGAGAGTTCAGACAACGCGTCCGAAAAAAATCAACCCTTCACATTCGACCGTTCGGGATCGGTGCGCTCCCAAAGACGAAGAAAAGTTCGAAAAAATCGAGATTTTCTCTATCGCCGAAAAACCACCCTCCCGATTGAATTTTCTCGATATCTCCCGCGCGCATTCGGCGCGTCCGACAGATCTACCGGTAACCAAAGTTTCGCGCCGAAATTCCCAAAAACGGCCGAGTTTCACGGAATTTCATTTTTCGAAAGTTCTAAACCCGATGTTGGGGTTCGAGAAAATTTCTAGAAAATTGAAAATTCTTTTTCGGCGATTTCTCGTTCGGAATCGACAAAACGGCACTCGGGAACGCTCGCGCGATGAACAGTTTCGTCCTCGCGCTCTCCTGACTGCCCAAAAAAAATTCGAAAAGCCTTATAGCTGCGCCTTTCGACGTGGAAACCTGCACGGACGCCGCAAGGACGTCGTTGACGTCGCGATTTGTTCGCAAAACTCGCGCAGGTCGACAAGTCCCGGGGACGCCGAAAGCGCCAAGGAACTATGGAACATCGTGGAGGGAACGTTTAAGGTAGATTTCCTCAGGGTGTTCAAGAAGATTTCGCCACCGTTGGTCGTTATATCCGGAGTAAAATTTATAAACACGACTATTTTAAGATGTTTTATCAGAAAATGTTACATTGAATTCCAAAAAACTATAAAAATTTGGTCGTTATAACCGACTTGTCCTTACAAGCGGTGTCGTTATAAACGAATTTCACTGTATTTTGACGTGATTTAGACGTTCTCGGAAATTTGCCACCCCAAACATCCTTATAGACTTGAATTTTGTTGAGAAAAGGATTTATTGAAAGGGGGAAGATTATCGTTCCACTTTTAAACTTTGTAAATCATTTAGCATTAGTATAAAATATTTTCTCGAATTTTTTACATTTAACAATAAGTTCGTTTATTTTATTTTTGCACTGGTGGACGTTAAATAATAATAATACTACTTTTTGTGTTATATAAACCTGTATGTCGTACATTCATTATTTATAACAATAAAAAATAATTTTCTTTTTTTATAATGTACCCTAAGTGGGGATAATCTACTAATATTTTTAGTTGTACGCTGACCTTATTTTTACAAAAATGAAATAATTTTAATTTCAATATAAAATCAAAAATTCCCATTTATTTAATTTCAAATAAAACATAATGTAGATAAATTGTTAGAATGATAATCTCGCATTCTTCCTTTAGTCGAATTCACATGTGCGACGACGATATCGCTGCTTACGTTAAAACGATTATTATTACAATAATAAATTGTCCGTTTAGAAATAAAAATGTAGTTTATAAATTTTTAGGAATTTTATTTTTTCTTCGGCTCCAACCCACCCTCTGCGACGTGACCGTCAAGTCTCGCGTGCTTATCAGGGGTAAGTGGGGCTTGCAGTAGTCGTTCACTTCCCGAATTTAGTATGAATTAGTTCGTGGCCGGTGCATCGTGGTTAAAAACGTACTTAACTATCATTTATAAACTGTATAAATAATTTAATATCCGTTCGTATTACGAACAATGGACGTTCAAATATATATGTGTTGTGATTGTTTTCGGACTGCGAACGTGCAAATTGTTGAATGGTTTACTTATTACTCGGAACGGCTTCTTTCATTCGGCGAGACGTCACTTTCGAAATTTAATTAAAATTTTAAGGGTTATTGAAAATAATCCGATGCGTGTAGTTACAATAAGTACTTTAATTTGTAGTTATTATTTTCCATAATTTTTGGGACAGTCTTTGTAATTTTTTATTTCAACGAATATTGAAATAGAGTCGAGGTTACTTTTTACCATTTTTAAACAGTACCTATAAATTAGACGTGGGTAGGTATGTAATACCTATAAAGATATTTTTTTTCTATTTTGCGTCTATAATGAAGTCATTATGAAACGGAACGAGTACTAATCGAAAGAACCAAGGTTGGTAGAAAAGCGACAATTTAAATTATGTAAATTGAAAGCGAACGGGACTTTTTAGGAAATAAATCCTTTATAGCCGTTTCGGCTATTGTTCGTAATTCGAGGGGGGTACAACATATATTTATAGCATTTCATTAGGTTGTAATCGTTTTTAAACAATTATATATACATATCGATTGCGTTTTGCCAAAAGGGCGTAACCCACGCTTTTTGTGAAAATGCGTTATTCCGACTATCTTATCCATTTAAAGCAAAGGCATCATCAGTTAAAATCTAGTAACAGTATTCCGATTTTTTCCACCGAAAAAAATCTATTTGTATTTCCGAAAAACGTATCTTCTTATAGCTGCGCGACGACACAAAATGTGGTCTCCTGTAAAATTTACTTTTTGTGGGTTACGCCCTTCTGGAAAAGCTGCATCGATATAAAGAATTGTACCTATTAACGTTGAACTAAAATGTTTGGGATGACATCGTTGGGGTTGAAGTTAGACAAAAAGAAATAGGTCACTAACATCCCCAATTAGCATTTTAAGTAATAAATACCTGTAATTATGACCGTTAAAAGTTATATCAAGTCTAAAATTACTTTCCATCAGAACGAATCGAATGCTACTTTTTTATTACTAATATGGGGGAAATTTTATTACGTATTGGCTACGGAGTAGATACTTGAGCGTGGAACTATTATTACGTAACTGCATCGTCGCCAATTAGTTGCGATTCCGTATTTAACACGAAAAATGCATGTACAGTGACGGGCATAAAGTTGGACACAAATGGAAAACTGTTTTATTTGAGATTTTTCAGAGAACTTTATTCTTCGTATAAAGCTCTGCATAATTCCAAATTCAAAATACCCAGGTCAAAATTTGAATGTGACTTTTCGTATACGAGGGACGTACAAAAATATGAAATCGACCCAAGAATAAAGTACCCTTAATTTTGAAAATACACAAAATTGTTATTTGGAAAAGTTTCTTAAAATTGCAAGAAGATGTCAAATAAGAAATCCTAGTAACTTTTTTTTTTAAATATATTTTTTTACTTTTTGACCTATTTCTATGTAAAATAAAATTGTCAATCTTTGTTCTTTATTTATGCCATTTGAATGTGATTACTTTGTTTTTCTTTTATTACTCAATAAATTTTGTTAAAGATGACGTGTTTGTGTGTTCTTTTATTTTAGCGTTAGTTTCAATTATGGCAATTTTCTATTCATCTAGTCACTTCTAGAAAATCACTTCATTCACTTCATCACTTCAGTCACTTCATCAATTCTAGAAAACTTTTCTAAATAACATTTTTATGTATTTTCAAAAAAAAAGGTCATACTTTTACGTCGATTTCATATTTCTGAACGTTCCTCGTATACGAAAGGTTATATTGAAATTTTGACCTAGGTATTTTGAATTTGGAACTATGCAGATCTTTTTACGAAGAATAAAGTATTTTGAAAAATCTCAAATAAAACAGTTTTCCATTTGTGTCCAAGTTTATAGCTGTCACTGTATATAGTCGGGGGCACTCCGAAAAGACGGTTACTTATTGTCAGTCGACATTAGCAACAATTTTCAAGTAATTACTTTTTGAAAAATGAGGGAGTTTTATGATTCAAAAAATTCGATAGCAGAATTTAAGATTTAATTACTGTTTTTTTTTTATTGGGTGCCGGGCCACATATTTTACCGAAATAATAAAATAGGTCGTTAATTTCGTATCTATTCGAAACGCATTTCATTGTGAACTTGCGAGTTTAACTTTACTAATTGTAAGATGTTTATAAGTCATAATTTAGATTAAATTTTGGAAATATACTTGTGAATAATTTAATAATGAGCGTTGTTATGTACATATAAGTTGATCGGAAATTGCTTGCACAATATTAATATATTGATATTCGATCCATATGTAATTATAAATGTATTACCATATCTATTAGCCAATTTCCATAGGAAATAAAGCAGCTATACTTGTTGTAATATGTTTGATGATGGGACAAAAGGAGATTTCGACCCCTAGTTCAGGAAAATATGGGTTATTTAGGATTTAGATTATTTTCATTTGTATATTATGTACATTTAAACTGGTTTTATTTTCATTATAGATATAGATAATTTACTAAAATTTCAATACAAAATATACCTTATACAGAAATTACATAATTTCCGTAACAAAAACCAATTCTGCACGTTTTCGTTTTCAACTTTTTCTGCGCAATTTACATAGGTACCGTTTCCATCGTTGCTTGGGGATCGACGTGTTCGAGCGTTCTTTGAAAAAAGTAAATTATACTCGCAAAGCACTTGGAAATTGACCAATTTAGGTCAACTTTGGCGGTCCGTGAATTTCAGTGTTCGAATGACTCGGCAAAATTGGTTAGGCTCGTGCGAAATTTCAAAAAAAGCTCTTTTATCTTATAGTATCGATTTTGATCGATCGATTATCGTATCCGCAATGTACTCGGACATGTCTTGTTTTGGTCGATTTATTTTTTTCAGGTGGAAATGTTGCTTTTGACGGAATTTGCAATATTTAGACTTAAATTACTATGGTAAGGGCCTGGTTTTCAGTACTTCTGAGTGCGGGTCGACAGAACTGATCGATAACTCTATAAATCCGTTAAAAAAACAATTTTGTTACAAAAGTGGACATGTCTTAAGTTTGCACGAACGCTCCTTAATTATTTGGAAATTTAAAAAGCATTGGTATTTGACGTATGCATAGCCAAAACTGCCAGACATTTGCTTAAATTCAAATAACATCACATTAAACTCTCTTATAGGGCCTTGAATTTGTTTTGTTATCGATGGCGTATATTTGGCTACTTACAGTGGCATTTCAAATATTTTTGAACATATTTTGTTAGAATCAAATATAGTGTATCTAAAAGTACTTTAATAATCATTAAAGAAAAACCTATTTTACAATACATCTATATTGTTTTATTAATACATTTATAACTGCTTTGTGCATCTTTTACAATAAATTATTAAAACATAGGTAAGGATTGTATTATAGTGTTTCACTTAATTGGGAGAAAAACATTAGTAAGCTGCAGATTAGTCCGACGTGCTGTAATAAAAAGCGTAATATTAAAATACATACAATTTATATTTTGAAAATGGATTAAAATATATCTAAATATCTATGTATAAATATCGGATTTTTGGGCCATTCACGACTAAAGTTTAATCATTGACATTGATAGGCGATAAATCTGGCCTTTGGTCGTACGTTTCGGCTGCGGTTTAACAACAAACTTTCTTAGTAATTAACTTTTTGTAATGTCCAAGGAAACGAACGGCCACGTTTAATTTCAAAAATGTTTGTGCTCTGAAGCAGCGACACGGAAAAGTCTCATTCGAACAGTTTGCAACACCAACTAACCGTTTCCAAAATATTTACTTCGACATTAACCATGCTTTCTTTTCAGATGTTTCTCTAAAACGATAGGAGGACCGGACAGGCGTGACGCCACACCGTACTTGGAGGAACATCCGGATGCAGTATCTTTTTTACTTTAATATTATTAAGAACACTAGTGAATGAAAACAAGTAAATAGAAGAATACCTCGACATCGTCGCCATCATCAAAAAGTCATCGATGTCGATATCTATGAATTTTCCACTTCTTGGTTATACTTATTTTATGTCTTTATTACAGTTCATTTTTGGTTTCTTAAGCTTCCATTTAACACATTTTAATGGCTGTATCTTTTAAATTTATATGATAATTAAATTTGAATCCTGCACATCTGCGGAGGTGCCTTTTTTTACGGCGAACGCTTCCGTTTAATGTATTTACAATAAGAAAATTTAGACGATTTTTAGGTCTCTTATCCTGAGTGGAATTGTCAAAATCGTAGTCATTCAGCAAGTTGAGAAATTCGTTCGAGCAGTCCCGTGGTGTGTCACAGTGCTGTTGCATGTTTCGAGTACGTATTTCATTTTAATTCTCTTTTCGACTATAAGTATAAAATCGTAATTTAAAAATCGCTTTCTACATCTCTTTCTATAATTTTCTTCAATATTTTATAGATTTATTTGGCAATAATTTGGTCAAAACGGTTTCATGTAGAATGTTTAAATTAGAGCGAGAAATAATTTCACAACCAGGGGTCTTAAAAATCTGTTAACTTTAAACCAACCCCCCTTTATAATGTATACGTTATCCAATATAGGTTCCAAAGCACCACGTCATCAATAAAAAGTTATTAAAGTGTATATTTGTAATTCGGTTATGTTTTGGTTTATCTGTACACATATTATATGGTATAAGAAAAGACTATAATTCCTTAAAACTGTAAAAATACGAGGTTTTATTGATGACGTGTATTGGAACCTATCGTGAACAACGTATAGTATCTATAGGAACGTATGAAAATTTTAGTTAACGTAATTTGTGTTGCATATACATAGGAGTTGAAAACAATTTTTTTTATTTATAACTATACTTCGTCCAAACGTATATGCAATTCACGTCATCAATAAAAGGTTACTAGGTGATGACGTTTCACACAGTGCTGTCACTTCGTACCTCGTATTTTGACAGTTCTAATAAATTGTAGTCTTTCTTTATACCATCTAATATTTGCGCAGGTAAATCATCGATAGAATATGTCAGTTTCCAAACTTTAAACCGAATTAGAAATAAACAATCTAGTAATTTTTTTTTTGATGACGTGAATTGCATATAGGTTTGGATAGGCCATAGGTACTTTTTTTTATCCGCACATTCTCTCCATGTTTTTTTACACTTTTAACTGTATATCCTTGTATTTTCTTTTTCAGTTGCTTATACGTACAAGGTGATTCAGTTTTATTTGGGGAAACTTAAATAGCGTATTCTAAGTTACCAACTTTATATTAACGTATATCCAAAAATGTTTCGTTTTCGAGTTTGTTGAAAATTTTTATAATGAAAAATCACATTATATGTTAATGTTAAAATATAACAATGGTTAAATACTAATTATCTACAACGTTGGATTGGGCGTTCAAGACCAGTGCTGAGGCCTCGAAGATCGCCAGATCTGAACCCGTTAGACTTTTATGTGTGGGGTACGTTAAAAAATAAAAGTGTATGCGACACCTGCCAATTCACGAGAACAGTTAATTTTAAGAATCGAACAAGCTCGCAACGAAATGCGACAAAATCCATTACAAATAACCCACGTGATTGATTCACTGGTTCGCCGTTTTAGAAATGGTTTGGACGTTAATTTGAACAATATTCATTTTGAACAACTTTTTTGATAAAACTATTTTGTTGTTAAAAAATTAATGTTACTTTAATGTAATTTTACATGTTATTAAACGATTACTTTGGCTTTAATGTAATTTTTTATTACAAAAACTTTCAATAAGCTGTAGCTCGAAAACGAAACATTTTTTGATATACGTTTATATAAAGTTTTTTCACCAGTTTGGTTTCTAGAATACACCATTTAAGTTTCCCCAAATAAAACTTAATCGCTCTGTATAATAAATTCTGAAGTTACCGAAACATAACAATTCGCTCGTACTAGCTTCGTGCAATGTCTTCGAAGCTGGGTCCATGATCACTTTGGTGCAAAACGCTGGTGCCAGGCATTATAGAATTATTTCGGGCCGGTTTACTTCAAAATTATTGCCTAACGTCTTAAGTAAAGTGACGCAATACTCACCGATGTGATCACTTGCATATTGACATGTAAAACCCTCCCGCGCTAAGCTCTACCGATTCATGTAACAACTGCAGCAGTAAAGATTTGCGCTGCAAAAATACCGTCAAATTAATAATTGTCCCCTCCTCCCCCACCCCGATGTAATTTTTCGAAGCACACGCGCGAAATTTAATTTCAATGAACTTACCTTCAAAGCAAGTGTAGCGTCAAAGTAGGGCAAAGTTAATTCACACACCGATCTTTTCATTTTCTTATCCTACAAGTAGGTATATGTAAAATTAGCAGAAAATTTGTTTTTTTTAAAGTCAAAAATGCAAATAATTTTTTCTCTATATTATCAAATATTATATAGGCTGTAATTCGTGGACAGATTATGTTGTCCTCATTAAGACAAAAGTCTCCAAGTTCCGTATAATCGATTTTAGTTTCCAATGTATTTAAGTCTGTATAACGATACTCGAAAACTCAACAAATTATACATCACATAAAAAACAAAATTGCGATCGAGAGCATTATTCGTTAAATCGCTCGACAGAGTTTATTTACCAGAAATATTTTTATTTAAAATACCTACATTGAATTTTTCGAAATAAATGCCCTATTAAGATGTTATCACCGTGGAAACGTATGAAAATCGCGATTGTGATTGGTTGTTAGTTTCTCAATAGGCCTTTAAAAATAATAGATTTGTTACAGAATAGATCGCTTTAGTGACTTTTGTATTAACGGAGACGTTATACACCGTCATACCTCTATTAACGAAGAGGACACGGTAAAACTTCGTTCTTAGCTAGGTAAAAATACTTATTACCATAATAGAGATACGTTCGTACATAAAGAAGATGAAATACTTTTCCGAAAAAAGAAAAGGTTTATTTCAGGATCATTTTCACTGAAAAATTTTAAATGTTTTCAATGTCATTCAAGCACCTTTATTAACACTTTTCGGTAGAAAGTTCTTTAATTTTGTCTTCGTTCTATTTGACTTTGTCGTTGACAAGTTTTTCTAAATCTTCCATTGAAAAACCATCACGTTCAGCATTCGATAAATTTCTTACGTCCTTTTCGTCGACATTTTCGAAACCTATCGATTGAGCCATCCGAATAACTTCATTTCTAATCTCTTGAATGTTATTTTTTTCTTCTAGTGCAACTGCTGGCCACGATTTACGTCAAACTCCATTTAAGAATTTCTTACGCCCGGTTCCACCACCTCGCCTTGAGCTCTGCTTAGAGCTTGAGCTGAACTTGACAGAAAATTCAGTTCCACCACGTAAAACCGGACCTTAACTTCGCTAAGTCAAGCTTACATCTGAGACGTGAATAATGAAAGCTTGAGATCATGTTTATAACGTCACATTGTTCAAGTCTGTCACAGTGACTAGAATTTGTTACTTTGATTATGGAAGTGATTATGGATTATTGGATTTATGGATTATTATTAATATAATTCCCGTTACTGTCGTATCATTTATTACTAAGAGAATCAAATATTGCGAATCATCGGTTGATTTGACTGTTGATGGTCCTCCGCCATTTCTGTACAACTCTGCGCGATGTTTGGTTTTGCCTTTCTTCGCCTCTTGTTTCATATTACTCCATTGTTTCCTCAATGAATCATTACTCCTAGTCACATTTAACCTCTGAGCGTTGAATAATGACGTTTTTTACTCCACGCCGCATCTTTTTCTTTATTTGTTGTACCGTTTGTGGTTTTACATTCTATTACATTTTTATAATTTGCAACCAGTGAGGTGAGAAGGTGCTTCTCCTCTCTGGTGTAATTGCACCGCTTCATTTTGTCCATAATAATATGGATAACATGAAAACGAGAACAAAACGTCGCAAACAGTCGCAACAGTAACGGACAATTTGTTAGGTCAGGTTAGGGAATTTCATTTTTTTTGACGTTCTGTATTACTGTCGCAGTGCGGGATATTTAAAAACTGAAGGAAAGGACCAATCACGCGCAAGTTTTGCAGTGTTGTCATATTTACGTACAACTTAACCAAGGCGTGCTTTGAAAATCGTGGTGGAACGCATTTTCGTCTTGAGTCGTGCTTACATTTGAGTTCGACTTAGATAAGTTCTAGCTCAAGATGCAGTGGTGGAACCGGGCGTTAGTGGCTTCTTTCCAAGAGCTATTAGTCTAATGTTTCAATTTCTATTATAGTTTTTTTCGAAAAAGTTTTAATTGACATTTTCTCTTTACCCACATATGTTGTTAATTATTCGATGAGCAATCGGCCGAATCGGGAAAGTGTAGGTATGCTGGAAGAAAAAAAGTTTCGGAAGGAATGAGGCTTGAAATTGCGGACTTCGTTAGCAGAGGTACGACTGTATTATTACATAATTTTAATTACTTACCTATAATTCTTGCTTTGAAGAAATCCAAATGATTAGAATAAAAGCAAATATATTGAGCTCACCTCATTTATTAGAATCTGACAAGGCGCCAGTATTAATAACGTTGTTATGACCAATACGATGCCGCCTAAATGGATTTGAAATGCGCTCACTCCTTCTATACCTCCACGAGTAATGGTCACTGCAATTATTTCTATAAACGCCATTGAAAGGAGGACGAACATAGTCCATGGAAACACTTCGTTTACGTTGTCAATTAAGTAAGTTATTTGACCGTGCGCTTTTGATATTAGTTCTATAACATTTTTCACGCGTTCTTTATCATCTTGGGCATTGTTTTCAACGTATTTAATATATTTGTTGATGCTCCGAAGTCGGTGATAAGCGATGATAATGAAAGCGCTGATTAGATAAATACACGTATATCTAATTGAAAACAATATGTTGTAGATGATAAATTGAAATAGAAGTTTCTTCGTTAAATCGGTCCAAATGCCATTATTCGTCATTTCTTCTATGATTTCCCAAATGGGCGTGATGATTATAAATACACATATTGGACCACATATGTACCCAACTAGAATGATTTTATGGAGTAGTTCGTATGAAACGGGAATATCAGCTTTTTGTAATGTCTTATCTATACTTTCCACAATTGTGAGACATCGAATAAATTTTTTTTGTTTTAATGTGCATTCTGCTAAAATTATGAAAGTGGTTACTTGAGCGACAACTAACGAGAATCCAAAAACACTTTCCATATAAGTAGGTTTATGTGCTGCTAGTTGAATTTCCATACGGATACATAAGCTACCGATAAGCACAATGATAATAACTGTAACACAAATAAATATTTTTAAATACTACCTATGTGTAGCATAAAACATACCTAATAGGTAATTTTAATCTAGACATTTATACCTTTGGACATTAAATGTATACGTTTACGGCAAAAATTGATATAGATACATGTTGTATTTAAAAATTTGTTCATTATGATGAACTCACAATTATACAATATACATATGTAATAATAAAGTTTCCCCATTACCGATGAAATCTTTAGGGACAAGAGAGGGGTCAAAATTCTAACCACTTTGCTGAGCTCCAAGTGCCCGGCGTTGCCTTCCTCGTCAACAAGAATGTTAATATTTTGTTAACGGTTTCCACTCTAAAGGCATATTCTTCAATTTTTTTTTTTAATTTTTATAAAACATACAACTAAATTTCGTGCAAAGCGGTACCTGTTACTTATAGAAATACAGTGGGGATTTGTTCATTTGAATCACTAGTCAATTAAATCGGCCGCTCATACGACTCAAAGAGTGACAAGCAATCCGAATTAATCAATATAAACTGCGCTTAATTGAATCGTCACGTAGCGTAATTAACTCATAAGCACCGTCCCCACCAACGTGATTTTAATAAGCGGCGGCCACCGGACTAGGTTTATTTTATTGGTAATGATTGTAGGTATATTACCGAATATTTTATATTTTCACTTAGCATTTAAAAATTTTTTTTTTGGTACCTAATTGAGCCAGTTGTTATTTTTTTTAATGATTTACATGTAAATGAGGGTTACGTTGTTTAATTCTAATAATTATTTAAATTTATTTTTTGTTTTAATTGTTCATTTTTATCCTTGCAACAAGTGCAGTCTCTCGGGCGTAACATACGGTACCAAATATTGTACGTCTTTGCATAAAAATTAATATAATATGCGAGTCAAGTTTTTACTACAGATAAGGTCCAATTTTATTATTTTAAGTTATTTTTTTTAAATAGAAATGCGCGAGTTTTATGATTTAACCGAATTTAATCTGCGCTTCTAAATCTGGAATTCACTGATTTTATTTAAAAAAAAAAAAACATATCAAAAATACACCTAATACTTATAAAACGATAGTTTGAACGTTTATTATTACCTATTAAATGTAGAAGCTTTTTCACATTAAACGGACTGAACTCGTACATTCTGGGACAATTCTTTTTTGTTGTTTTTTTATAAGGTGCCACGCCATATATTTTAGCGAAATAATAAATCATGTCGATAATTTCGTATATATTCGAAGCGTACTTCATTGCGAACTTACGAGTTTAACTTTACTAATAATTATAGCTAATATGAATATAGGTAATAAGCCCATAATTCAGATTAAATTTTGGAAGTACGAACATGCTCGTGAATACTTTAGTACCTACCTAATGAGCGTTTTTATGTATAAATTGATTGGAGATAGCTTAAATAAATATATCGATATTCAATGCATAATAATTATAATATTATTTCTATTCAATTTAAAGTTCATTTTGAAATACAAAGCGATCTTCGAGGGTAGTGTAAATTCGGTTGTAATTATAACCGATATCGCTCTTTTCTGACCCTTATTTTCCATAATTACTAACTTGTATAAAATAGTCTATTATATAAAATAATATGAAATATAAAATTTATTATATAATTATTTATATAATTTAATTATTTATATATATATTTTTTAAATTATTTTTATAATTATATAATTTATTTATTTATCTATTATATAAAATAGTCTAGATTATTTGTTTAATTTAAAAGTAGTCTTGTTTATGTTTCGCGTAGGTACATATTTTTATTTGTATTATAAAAATAAAGCTGATTATGTATTTCATGCTAGTAACGTTACAAAGAGAAAAGTATACGTGGGAATAAAAACAATTTGGTGTTTTGAAATTCGGCCGTTATAATCCATAGCCAAACTCAATTTCGTCTTTATAACTGATAGTTTTTTACCTTCGAGCATGGTTTCCTATCTAAAATACGAAAAAAAAGATCCGTTTGAGGTTCGTTTCGCAATTTGATTTTACAACTGTTCAAGTTTACAGGTGATTTTAAATAATATGATTAGTAAATAAATAATATCTAAATATAAAAATTCTTATTTGCAGGTAATATTTAATAGCTAACTGTAAGTCTCTCTTAATTTATAAATTAAGTAATACTTCTAATAATTATTTTATTAATTAATTACTTGCAGGCTTGTATACAGGTAATCCTCTTGTAGCACGGTTTTTAGGTTAAAAAATTAACAAAATTAACGAATCGCCGGGTGTTTAGGGTACAACGCCATTTAAACGAAAGGCCATCCTTCGCTGTTCGTCTCAATATATCAAAAACCATCAAAGATATTAAAAAAAAAGTTAAAGAAGCGATTTGAACTAAATTAAGGGTTCTAAAATATTTGTTTTCAAAATAGCATACCATTTTGTTATTTTTGTTATAACAATAAGAAATGATAACAGTAATATGTTTGTTGAAGCAACCAATAATTGAAAGGTTTTGCAATAAAATGACACTTTTTTCCCCTTTTTTTAACAGGATTCAAAATTGTTACGTATAGTTCTAGCGAAGTCAGATGTTTTATTAATAAGAACCATTAATTTGAAATTCCATTTTAATTGTAAAATAAATATTTTATTAATTTTAAAATGGAATGTATACTTTCCTTTTCATATAAATAAAAAAAAATTTATTTATTATTTTTTTAATTTTTATATTTTTTTAAATTTTTATTAAATTTTTAGTTTTTTTAAAAAATTTATAAAAAGGAAAAAATTGTTTAATGCTACAAATTTTATTTTCTGTTCAAAAAAAAACTTTGCTTATTTTTATATTGTTTAAATAAAAAAAAAAATTTTGATTAAATATTAATAATAATTTTTATATTGTGACTGTTTTGTAAAATAAAATAACGGTTGGACTTAAAAGCCTTAAAAACAATAAAAAATAAATTAAATAGGTAAATTTTTAAACTTTTTTTTAAAAAAATTTAACAATAAGTTTAAAATTTTCCTTTTAGTAAATTTATTTTTTTATATTTATGAAACCAAAGGGTAAAGAGAGAGGGTTAATAAAATTTTGAAATTTTTTTTAAATAAAAAATTTTGTTTTTTTTTTTTTTTTTAATAAAAGTTTCTTTAAAAGTAATTTTACTTCACCATTTTTTTTGCAAAACCTGTTTAATATGTTTACAAAAAAAAATAGTTTTTTTTAATGTGAAATTTTTTTTTTAAAATTGTATTTATTATTTATTTTGTTCTTATTAAAATTATTTATTCGTTAGTTTGTTGCTTCGTGCTTTTAATTTATTTACAAGTGTTACCATGGAAAGAGAAAGTTTACAAACGAAGAAAAATTTGATATGTTGACGTGTTACATCTTGTGCCGCAAAATTGTGTAGCTGCCGAGCAGATGTATTCTGATAATTATCCTGAACGAAGGCAACCTCAAAAATCCATTTTAGACGTTTGGTATCTAATTTAAAGGAATTTGGTTCATTTAAAAAACCTGTTGTATCTCGTAAAAAACAATCCAACGAAGAAAAAGCGACTACTGTTTTACAAACCGTTGTTGAAAATCCTGAAATATCGACAAGACTAATTGAACGTCGAACTGGAGTAGTAGCTAGATCTACAGCCCAGTTCATTTTACAAAAGAATAAATTTCATCCCTATAAATTTAGAATTTGCCAGGGTCTTAGACCTGGTGACGAGAGAAGGCGAGCAAGTTTTTGTGAATGGTATACCAGAAAATGTGAAGAAGATCAAAATTTTCCTTTTAAAGTAATTTGGTCTGATGAAAGTATGATAACCAACAATAGCATTTTCAACCGGCGTAACAAACATTATTGGGCAACAGACAATCTTCATTTAATAAAAGAAACAAGGCATCAACGTCGATTTGGATTTAATCTGTGGGTAGGCATTTTGGGTGGCAGAATAATAGGACCTTTTATTTATCACAACAATTTAAATTCCGAACGATATCTCGACCTACTGCAGACTGATTTGGAGAATGCCTTGGATGAATTACTCATTACTTATAGTTAACTAACTGCTGGTTATCAGCTAATATGAATATAGGTATAGCCCAAATGCAGATTAAATTTTGGAAGTACGAACATGCTCGTGAATATTTGTCCTCCTAATGAGGTTTTTGAAAATTGATTGGAGAACTTAAATGAAATTATGCGATGGTTCACAGCAGTAATAATTACTAATATATTCTTCGAATTTAAAGTCATTTTGAAATAACTCTTGTAGGGTAGTGTAAATGTTTAATTATAACCATAGCTTTTTATGACCCTTATTTTCCTGATTAAATTGTAAGAACAGTCTATTTATAAAATAATATAATATAACAATT
Organism: Rhagophthalmus giganteus; assembly: GCA_036326145.1. Taxonomy (NCBI): domain Eukaryota; kingdom Metazoa; phylum Arthropoda; class Insecta; order Coleoptera; family Rhagophthalmidae; genus Rhagophthalmus; species Rhagophthalmus giganteus. The sequence goes on from JARFJA010000005.1 coordinate 6,315,041, forward strand.
TAGTTATATACATTATTATAAATTTAATTATGTTATACATTTTTAAATTTTTTATAATCTAGATACATTTATTTTTTGTCTATTAAAAAATAGTCTAGATTATTTGTTAATTTAGAAAGTGTATTATAATTTTGTAAGACTATTTTTTGTATTTAAAAATAAAGCTGTTATTGTATTTCATCTAGTAACGTTACAAAAGAAAAGAACGTGAATAAAAACAATTTGGTTTTGAAATCGGCTATAACCATCAAATAATTTCGCTTTATAACTCATACGTTTTTCCTTCCATGGTTTCCTATCTAAATCAAAAAGATCCATGAGTTGTTGCAATTTGATTTTACAACGTTCAGTTTAGTGATTTAAAATATATTAGTAAATGAATAATATCTAAATATAAAAATTCTTATTTGCAGGAATATTTAATACTAACTGTAAGTCTCTCTTAATTTACGAATTAGTAATATTTAAAATTATTATATTAAGTTAATTATTGAGGCTTTATACAGGTAATCACTGAACACGGTTTACGGTTAAAAATTAACAAAATTAACGAATCGCCGGTGTTTAGGGTACAGCGCCATTTAAACGAAGAGGCACGAAAATCCTTCGCTAGTTCGTCTCAATATATCAAAAACCATCAAAGATATTTAAAAAAGTTGAAAGAAGCGATTTGAACTAAATTAAGGGTTCTAAAATATCTTTTTTCAAAATAGCATACCATTTTGTTATAACAGTAAGAAATGATAACAGTAATATGTTTGTTGAAGCAACCAATAATTGAAAGGTTTTGCAATAAAATGACACTTTTTTCCCCTTTTTTTAACAGGATTCAAAATTGTTACGTATAGTTCTAGCGAAGTCAGATGTTTTTTTTTTTAATTCTGTCAAGCGTTTATTAACTTATGGATATAAATACATAATATGTATACACCGTGTCCAAGATAAGAATGCACAGCATGGGGATCTTAAAAACGGTAGAAGATACGGTAGAACGGTAGAAGGGTGGTTTAAATTAGAAAAAAGTTGCGCTATTTAGAGTATGTTCACATGCTGGTCGCAAAAGTTCATTATTGTTTATCGTTTTCAAAATTCTCAAAAAAATGTGATTTTTTGGATTTTCGTTTCTTTTCATTTTTTTATTTATTTTAAATGATATTAAAAAACTACAGGCACTTTCTCGTTGCCACTTTTTAAGCTCTACAAAATGGCGTGTTCAAATTTTTAATCCGACGTTTCGTATCCGAGAACCCATCATCAACTTTATTTTTTTATATGGCCACAAACAAAGAGACACCCTGTATTCGGTAGCATTATTCATTACAAATTCAACGATGTATCACACATTATGGTTTTGAAGCCAAAAAAGAGAAAAAACGTAAGTTATAAGGTTTTTTATTTTTTAAATTAGTAGGCATTGGAACAATCGCAATATTTTTGTTTTATCTGTCACATTATTGTTGAAAACGCAATTTGGTGTTGTGTAAGTTGTTGTTACGTGAATTTGAAGTGTTTTAACTTTTGTTCTTATTAAAATTATTTATTCGTTAGTTTGTTGCTTCGTGCTTTTAATTTATTTACAAGTGTTACCATGGAAAGAGAAAGTTTGACAAACGAAGAAAAATTTGATATGTTGACGTGTTACATCTTGTGCCGCAAAAATTGTGTAGCTGCCGAGCAGATGTATTCTGATAATTATCCTGAACGAAGGCAACCTCAAAAATCCATTTTTAGACGTTTGGTATCTAATTTAAAGGAATTTGGTTCATTTAAAAAACCTGTTGTATCTCGTAAAAAACAATCCAACGAAGAAAAAGCGACTACTGTTTTACAAACCGTTGTTGAAAATCCTGAAATATCGACAAGACTAATTGAACGTCGAACTGGAGTAGTAGCTAGATCTACAGCCCAGTTCATTTTACAAAAGAATAAATTTCATCCCTATAAATTTAGAATTTGCCAGGGTCTTAGACCTGGTGACGAGAGAAGGCGAGCAAGTTTTTGTGAATGGTATACCAGAAAATGTGAAGAAGATCAAAATTTTCCTTTTAAAGTAATTTGGTCTGATGAAAGTATGATAACCAACAATAGCATTTTCAACCGGCGTAACAAACATTATTGGGCAACAGACAATCTTCATTTAATAAAAGAAACAAGGCATCAACGTCGATTTGGATTTAATCTGTGGGTAGGCATTTTGGGTGGCAGAATAATAGGACCTTTTATTTATCACAACAATTTAAATTCCGAACGATATCTCGACCTACTGCAGACTGATTTGGAGAATGCCTTGGATGAATTACCATTACTTATAGTTAACAACTGCTGGTTTCAGCAAGATGGTGCCCCAGCGCATAATTCAAGAAATGTGCGGGAATATTTGTCCCAGAGGTTTCCTGAAAAATGCATTGGAACTCACAGTGAAGTAGCCTGGCCAGCCCGATCACCTGACTTAACTCCGTTGGATTTTTTCCTGTGGGGTTATTTAAAAAACCAAGTGTATGACGCCACTTTTGAAAATGAAGAACAGTTATTGGGATTGGTTTTAGCAGCAGTTAATACAATCACACCAGAAATGTTAGACCATGTTTTGAATTCTTCTGTAGACAGAGCATACTTGTGTCTAGAAAATAATGGCAACCTATTTGAGCAATTATTATAATTTTTGACATTTTGTTTCTGTTATTGTACCAGCGCCTACTAATTTAAAAATAAAAACCTTATAACTCACGTTTTTCCCTTTTTGGCTTCAAAACCATAATGTGTGATACATCGTTGAATTTGTAATGAATAATGCTACCGAATACAGGGTGTCTCTTTGTTTGTGGCCATATAAAAAAATAAAGTTGATGATGGGTTTTCGGATACGAAACGTCGGATTAAAAATTTGAACACGCCATTTTGTAGAGCTTAAAAAGTGGCAACGAGAAAGTGCCGGTAGTTTTTTAATATCATTTAAAATAAATAAAAAAATGAAAAGAAACGAAAATCCAAAAAATCACATTTTTTTGAGAATTTTGAAAACGATAAACAATAATGAACTTTTGCGACCAGCATGTGAACATACTCTAAATAGCGCAACTTTTTTCTAATTTAAGCCACCCTGTATCTTCTACCGTTTTCAAGATCCCCATGCTGTGCATTCTTATCTTGGACACGGTGTATATGACATATTACATAATAATAAATGACACTAACTATTACTAAAATATAATTAAATATTATATTAATTAATTGGATCAGAAACTATTATAAAAAATCATAAATCTTCAAAAGTTCAGAATCAAAATTCGTAATTTGACGCGCATTTTAAATGTAAACTATAAAATATTATAATACGCTTATAGGTATATCTATATATAAATAATAGATGGCAGTACGCGATAAAATTTACAAGAACTTACTCATTGCTAAATTGTAAAACTCGTTATGGTTCTGGTTAAAATATAAGTATGTACCTATATTTGAACGTAGGTGTTCGGACATGCGTCCGCAAAATGGGTAGTGGAACGCGCCCTCCCCCAACCCTTTGGGTGAAAGTAAAAACTGAATGACGAACGAACCTTCGTCGAGTAAACAGCGACGTTCATCTCGCTGCAATAATAAAAACAGGGTACCAAACCCGCAACAGTAGGTACTTATATTTATAAACATTTAAATTGTCAATTTATTACTCTTATTACACGTTATATTGATTTATGCCAACAAGCATTTGATCGGCCAATTTACATTCAAAATTATCAATCGCCAATTATCGTTATGGGCATATCATTTTACAGTCCGGTTTAGCAAATAAAATAAACGTTTTATGACGAATTAAATTGCGATTTGACTAATCGTTTATTAATTTTTATTATAAACGTCAGCTACTTACTATAATTAATAAATATACGTTTTAATTTGACTAATTAAATTTCGAGAATTTCGCAATTACTATCTTCAAATTGTTTAATTAGCGGCGACGACGCCAAAAAATCGGTCAATAGCGATTCGTTTCTAAAGCTATTGAAAGAAACACGTTTTATCCAAAATCATCGGGTTCGACTAATAAACCTTGAAATTTGAATATTGTCGTGAAATAAAATTAATTGTTTGTTCAGTTCCTTCCCTCCTGTCTCGATTCAAACGATGCTTAAGCACCAATGGCGACGACGACAACTATAGAAGTCGTTCGTTAATATCGCGAATGGACATTTTGTTTTTGTATGGTTTAAAAAAAATAAAAATACATTTTTATGTTTTTTTGAAATTTCGCTTCCTTAAATTTTTATTACGAAATTATGTCGAAATATTTTCTAAATTTTTGGTTGAACTTGGAACCGTGAAAGCTTTCGTCAACGTAACGTTTATTTGTTTTCAAAATTATACTAGCAATAAATAAACGTGCACGACATTAATGGAGGATGTTGTCAATATGGCCATGTTTCATTCCGATCGACTGATGTAGGCGTCCAAATAAAGATATTTGTCGCCTTGTGTAATATGTCACCTGTATTTGGGATAACACGATTATTTAATTTCGAAAAAAATAGATAATATAGGTAAAGTCGGTGAAGGTGTAATAATGTCATTTGCAGAATATGCTACAACTTCAAAACAAGGAACAGGGAAAGCACGGATTTTGTAACTGTGGATGTCGAATATTTTTGGGTAGGTTCAAATAATTTTTACTGTGCCTTTATAAAACAATTGAAAATAATTTATCGAGGTTCGATAATTCACAATAGATGCACCTATGTTTTAGATAATCAGTTTCTTTCTGAAATTTATGCATTAAGCAAAATTACGGAATGATTATTTTAAATATAACCGAGGATCGGGAATCTGGGAGTTTAAACTTTCTATGTTTGTTCATTAATATGTGATTTTTAAGGAGTCATTTTTTTTGCCATGCCTTATTTGTAATAGTGGGTGATTTCTTGTACTTACAATAATTAAATACATGCATAAACGCAAGTTTTACTCGTATATTTTTTGGGTTCGTCGCCTTACGCGATCGTTGAAATCTCCAGCGATTATACTTGTTCGAGTTGCCTATTGTGACAACAGGAAAGTTTCACGAATTAATTTAATAATTACATTATTATAACGTGCTATAGATCTTAATATTTGCGACGTTAAAGTTGTTTAGTAAGACGTCCTGTGTATGTAACGCCTGTGGACCTACAAAACGTTAATTAGATTTTCTGTTTTCAGTATCGTTTCAAGCGGTGAGATTTATTTGACCGCCTTAGAAAGAAAAGCACGAGCCAACAGTCTATGAATGAACATCGGTGGTACACATACACGCATTGGGCACCCCCTGATTTAGATACAATTTAGGTAAGTACTTATAATATTTCAGTAACAGTTCTCTTTAATTTATTCTTACAATTAGAGGCGCTCGTTACTTACGGCTCGTTTAGTATTGAGCTTTTTCGCGCAGTTCAATTTTCATTAAAGACCCTATTTATATAATTACGAATGTAACCCAAACGCAACTAAAAACGTACATGTTTTTATCTCTAGTTTTTACGTTTATGAATCTATTCCTTGATTATTGATGACAAACGCACTTGTATAATATTATGATGGTTTCTTTTCGAGACATACAATTTACTACACAAACAAATTTTTAGCACATTTTGCAATTAATTTAGTTAAATGTCAGTGCACATGGACTTTTAGCATCGAACAGTAGGTACATTTTACCGAATTTTCATTAAAAAATATAGCACTGATGACGGGACCCAGAGGTGCCATTTTGAATTTTCTCCGATCTCGACCTCTAGATCACGAAAATTTTGTAGACACGATTACGGTCGCAATTTTAATCGTAGGAGGCTGAAATTTTGATGGTATATTGTCTTTATGAAAACAAAGCGCGAGTTTGTTAATCAGCGAAATTGATCGACTCGTTTCAAAATGGCGGCCGATCAAAGATTTCAAACTGATTGCGAGTTATCTCCGTTATTGATGATCTGATCGGTAATGTGAAATCTGTTTTGGCATAGTCATGAAATTCTCTACCGATCATATCTCTTTGTATGTTTCGATAGAATGCACCGTTTTTGAGATAATCTGGAAAAAGTGGTAAAAATTCTCTTGAGAGTATTTCTCTAGTAAATGTAATTTTTCAAAAGATATATTTTTTCGAGAAAAACGAAAAATGGAGTTTTGAGACATATTCGACATGGAAATTCGATATCGAGGCTTGCGCGCGGTCAGATCTTTAAATTTAAAATTTAAAAATGGTTTGTAAACCGTAATTTATTAGGGAATATACAATAATAATTATAGAAAATTTTACAACTCTGATTCACCATTGTCTAACAATAATAAATTGCTAGAGAAAGCGATATTTCTTTTTTGCATTTGGAGGACGTAAAACTAATTTACAACACCAATAAATAATGCTTTCATAGGTAAATCAGATGTAATTAATATTTTCACGCTTGCATTGCATTCTCAAACGATTACCTATTACAAAGGTACTACTATTATACAGAGTGTCCAGAAAAGATTGTAAATATTTCGGGAGGTGATTCTGCACATAAAAAGTAATATTAAAAGTTATATACTTCACTTTTTTCTTCCCGGATTGACTTTGCGATGCGTGTAAATGACAAAAAAAATTGGAGTTTTGAAATGATACTCGGGGAACCAACCCAAGACGTTTCGTCCAAGACTATATAAATAATTCTATACAGGGTGTTTTATTAAATATTATTCAATTATTAACACGAGTAAAGGACCATTAACGTTGAAGATACGATAAAATAACATTAAAAGAAACACTATACAAAGTTACGGAAAATCGCTTAACTTTTTAACATTAAAATTTTTGTCATTTCTTAATCGTTTTCCAGTTTTTAATACTTAGTACTTGTGATTGAAAAACAAAAACACGCTGCACGCATGATACGCATGTACAAGCTTGGTGCACACGTGTCCTAAAAATGACTGAATGTCCCATTTCCAGTTGAATTATGCACAAACAATTGTGGGCGGGCAGTTTAGATGGTATTTCTAAATCATTGCAACATTCATTTGTTTCTTAAATTAAACCGCTCGACGACCGTTTCGCCTATATATCAAAGTTGAGCGATTTTTCCGCAATTTCGTTTAGTGACATAACTCTTATTTTTGAACAATTTAATTTTAGGTGGTACGGTCCAAATAAAAAGATTGATGTTTTTATGAAATAAATTACGTTTTCCATAGATTACAATGTTCCGATTCACAGAAAAATACTTAAAAAAATCTATCATTTCCATAACACCTTTAAAAACCTTAATGATTGTGTAAAAAGTACAATTTTACTGCAATCATAACTCAAAACTGGGGTAACCAAAGTTTGCAAATTGATAACTAGTGGGTAAAGTAACATTCCCTCTACGGCACAACGTGCTCTTTTGCTTAATAAATACTTATTTTAATTAAATAATTGCTTTGCAATTTTTTAAAATTTCAATTTGTGTTTTTAACGATCATTTGAATAAATTGGAGAAATTTTAGCACGTCTTGCTGTTAAGAATCACTTCTGATGATCATTTTCGTTTTACATCAATGTTTTATAAATAATCAAAAGCAGGTTGTTGGAAGTTTTAATTTTTGATTTAAATGTTGACGTCCAATATCGGACAATGGTTGTGGGTCGTCCCACAACTATTGTTAAATACTGGGTAATATGAATAGACCTCCCTATTTTTATTACAATTTATAAATTTTACAACCTAAAAATCTAACGCGAGCATTGGTCACTTAACACTATAAATCAAGCGAAACGTTCTCCTTTTAAGTCCTTTAAGTCAATATTGCGAATTTAGACATAATTTATTGTAACATCAATAAACGGTGAGTATGTGACATTTTACATATATTTTAGAAACGGAATCCTGATTAACAAAATATTAATCACGATTAGCTATCTCATTACATCGTATATTGCACCAATAAAATGTCTTAAATTTGAGAAAATTAACAATGAGGATTCGCAAGATCACTGGAATACATCAATTTTGTTCTTTTTTCTTGCTATTTTGTAACTAAGTTTTTTGACAACTATTTTGCAATTGAAGTTCTTACGATATTGCCTTTTTTTGTATATGGCACCTTCTACTTTTGACGTCATTATTTAATAAATGGTCTTTATTTACATGTACATATTTATAAAACTTTGGTGGTGTAATACAAATAAAAATACTAGAAATTGGTATATTACCTACATTATTAGTACGGAAAGTTACATTTTCCGACGACCATTATCAAAGTGCATAATTTCACACCAATAAATGTTATGGAAAGTTGACCATTACAAACAAATAGGCTGACCGTGCGTAAAGAAACTCGTTAGCCAATCGAAAACGTTGCAGCCCGTGTGCGATCATTGCACACGGTCAATCAAAGTCTTCTACACTGTCATGCAAATACTTTACGCACAAACTGTTTTATTATCAAATTTGACATTTTATTAAAATGTCAAACGAACTTACGTAAACGTCAAAAATCAATTTTTTTTAAATAAAAATACTTGTAGTCGTCGGAAAAGCATAGTACATAACACGTGCGGAAAGGTGGATATTTTAGCACTAGTTATACAATATTACTATACTATTATTCTTTTAATAAACATCTACTTAAATTACAATTTTCCTAATGTAATACTTTTCACATGTGAAATCTATTATTTTTTTAAAAACAACATTTTTTGATAACCGAGATCCGTTCGCATTAAATATCCTCGAGAACGCCCTATTTATATTGTTATAATAATAATAATATTAATTATTAATTAATTTTCTAATTTCAATTAAAATTTAAGTAGATTATTTATTAGCGAACTTTAAATAAATCAGTTTTTCAGATCAGTAATCTCAGATTTTTCCTGTACTTAACATTAAATCTTAACTTTTGTATTGCGAATTTTAAAATCGTCTTCGAATACGTTTTAATGTAAAAACACCGTATCTAAACATTTATACCCTTAGCTTCAAAGCAGGTAGATTTTACGACGTTACAGAGGCAGGACTATTTCAACCAAGAAGGATGGTCTGTTTAAAATTTCTCTAAAATTCACTAACAGTGCCATCTACGGATTATCATTTGGCGGCAATAGGGACCGTACGCCCTTAAGGACATTTTATCGAATCTTCAATATCAACGACCAAACGGCCATGAATTAACTAATGTTAATTATTGCATATTTTTTTAATAAAAATATTTAGATATAGAGTTATTTTAACTTTTTTTTACCGGGTATCATTTCAAGGCTCCAAAATTTTTTGTCATTTACACGCATCGCAAAGTCGATCCGGGGACACACTGTATACGTTATCAATAAAAGTTTACTAGATGATGACATTTCGCAAAGTGGTGTCGCCTCGTACGTCGTATTTGTAATGTGCTTGCAGAAAAATCATTGGTAAAATCTATCGATTACCCAACTTTAATGTGAATTATAAATATTCCATATCTAAAGATCTGTTTGGAGGGTTGTGATTTCGAATAAAAAATATCACTCATTTTCTCGATGCTAATCATTATAAGTATTTTTAAAATTTTATAATTTTATGCATGTTCATCATTTCACAACTTAAATTACATCTCGATCAAAACCATAAAGAGTAAAATATTTCAAATTAATGATATACATAAATCACCAAATGTGTTTTTTTTACATAAAATTTTCGCCACACCCAGAGAATGACGTTACTTGCATCTTCATATTGACATTCTGTTCCATTTACCAATTAAGACGGTTTTTTCCAAATCCGAACGTAATACACCGACGTAAATAAGCTTACAAAATATACATGATTTTAGGTGAACATTTAATTTAATGAAAACAACGTTATTTAAATATCATTAATTTTCGCCAATTTACGGTATTTGATTGTGAGATAAGCTCCGATTTCGGCATCATTTTAATAGTAAGGTGGAATGACGAAATAAATATAGATATACATAGGTAGGTACAACTTTAATTAAATTTTCACATTAAATTTTAATTTTATTCAAAACATTACGAATTAATTGGTTTTCAAAAATTAAAATAATATTTTAATAAAAGTTAATAATAAACATATTTCCTAATTTGTCTTTTTGTATCAATAAAACAAGCAATAGATATTTCGATAAATTCTATTGCTTTTAGTTGTTCCGCGATAATTAATTTAGATGCCAAATAAAATGACAAATTTAACATAACAATATTTTACAACTGCTTGACGCATTTTCAGGATTTCGCCCTGAAAGTTGGGGTTTCCAGTAATATATTTTGAGATATTTAAAAAAAAATATAAATATATATATATAAATTTATTTAAGTATAATTTAAATTCTGAGCTGCAAGGGGTACGGGCACTATTAGATTAGAAACCAACAAAATCGCCTCGACTTCTACACTAGTGCCAATTTTATTTATTTATTTTTTAATTCCATATAGCTATGGAGATGAAAATAGTTTCTATTAAATGTATCGAATAATTTTGTGAAAAAAATGTGTTTCCTAACCATATTAAATTATTACTTACTTAACATCAGCACAGGTTCGGATATTATTCAAGATAGTGTTAGAAAAGAATAATTACATTTTAATGGTAATTAAATCATAATTTTTAATTCGCATCATAAAATCGATAATGTAAATATTTGATAAAGATTATGATAAAGTTCATTCGAAGCAATAATTTTAAATGTCCCCCTTTTTATAACAGATAGATAACAGGCTTCCTCGAAAATAAATATTAATAAGCGATAAAATATAACAGTATCTCTGTATAGGCGAATCAATAACCTTGTAAATAGTAAGAAACTACTATTTAATATGTTATAATAAAATACAAACATTAATTATTAGAGAATATATTATCCTTATTGTAAACTGTAAAGCGATTAAGAATTATCACCAAAAAAACTTGTTAAATTTTATTTCATTAAATAAATGTTTATAAATTAAAAATTTTGAATATCGCATTAGACATCGAAATGTGATTAAAAACATAAAATACTTATATTTTAGTCATTCATATGATAATTTCGTTTGCATATACCTACTTTTACTCTTTTACCTTAAAACTGTTTGAAATTTGAAAATGTTTTATATATTGAAAAAAAATTCAATTGTAATTACCTACACTGTAATTTCTAATAGTTGATTATTCTACCTTTAGAGGTGTTATCTATATACCACCTTAAATTGTTTTAGTGAGTCTTCTAATTTGCAGCTGTTAACTGTAAAATAGATTTTTTTTTAATTATTAACATATTTTACATGAAATAAAAAAGTTAATGCAATAATGTACTCAAATGCTTCTGTGTATGTCTACGTAGTACAAATTCTAACGTGTAGACTTATTCATAATAATTGCTATTGGGGTTAAATCAGTCCATTTCGTTTTCTGCGGCAGTTACGATAAGGGCAGTAGGTACATCAGATTCCTAAAACAAAATGATATTGTCGAAGAAAGAAAAATATACTAATCCAAATAAAAATTTAATTACTTACTTTTTTAATTATTTACATAGGGTATTTCTTAAATAATAAAGGCGATAAAATCAGAAATTCTCCACTTTCGTTGGTCTAAAAATATGCACATATTGATTTTATTATTTTATATTAAAATAAAAATAAACTTACCAAAAATATTTAAATTGTTACTTTTATCTATTAATTTTATTTTTTCTGCATATTTTCAAGAATTTAGTAACGAAATAATATTTGAAAATATCAAACCGCGCGCAAGCCTCGGTATCGAATTTTCATTTCGCATGTCAAAAAACTCCTTTTTTAAACATTTTTCTCGAAAGAAATACATTTTTTTGAAAAATATTAAATTAAATATAAAATTACGAGAGATACAAATATAGAATAGAAATACAAAATCATTATCACTTTTTTTCGATTATTTCGAAAACGGTGCATTTTATCGAAAATTATAAAAAGACGTGATCGGTAGAGAATTTGGATAATCACTATCTACTGCCTTTATACCGCAGAATTATAAATTTACTCTATTTTTAATTTAAAAACGATTCGCGTGCCCCTTAACATTGAAAATTTTCCCATTACAAACTAAACCAGATAAAAGTTTAATCGCATTTTTATGCGACCGATAAAATACAAAGCAACTAATCAAACATGTGCGCCACCTGCTTTCATAACTGTGTGAACAAAGTTTTGTTTGAATGAAAAATGAAAAGAATGTTTTTAAAATAAAAGCGGGATTTCCTAGTATCCGTGAATCACTCGAAGCATTTATATATAGAATTCTGGCAAAATCGCTTCAGATAATTCGCGTTAGTTGTGCAGAGCGGTAGTACTTGTTTCAGTAGTTCGAACTTTAAATTAAGGTGTCGTATTGTTCGTGCGTGCGAGGAGTGCTCGTTCGCTTAATAAAACCTTTTTGCGTGTGAGTGTGCGAGTGTTGTGTACTCTAAAAGGATTAAAACGACGAGGAAAGGTATGATCTTTCTTTGTCGACTAACTCTCCATGCATTTATAAAATGTAAATACATGGACCTTTAAGCTTTAACACAAATTCTCTGAAAATCGCGCTTGGTTAGGCTCTTGGATAGGATTCCCCTCAAACATTCGACGGTCCAATTTCGCGAACGAACGTTTTCGCTATTACAGTGGTTGGTGAAATACGGTGAAATATGAAGCGTAGGTGTAGGTATGTAATAATGTAAGTACGTAGTCAATGGAAGAATCTACGCTCGAAATTGACGATAGAGGGAAAACGATGACGAGAAAAAGATAGGAAATACAAAGAAAAATGTAAAAGTTTATAATTTTTTCTTATAGTATGTTACGGACAAGTGGCAGTCTCAGAGGCAGTAGTATTAGTTTGCATTTTGCGTAGGTGTTAAAAAAATTATTTCAGGATTTTAATTTTTTTTAATTCCTCTGAGAGACATTTTAACTTTACAATGCAATCGTTTACGGATAAAAACGGAATTTAATGTTTTGATTGTCGCAACAATTTTTAAACAATTTAGACCGACAAGAAGACAAAATTTGATCGATTAACTTTTTACTTTGCCACGTCTTTACTTAAAAAAAATATTCTATTAATTCCAGTTTTGTCGTGGCATTTTTTTAATTCTCCTTGTTCTAAATTTCTTCATTTTTTTACTGACTATTATAATAATTCAATGCAACTGTTGTAGTTATTTTACTAACAAAGTGAAAATAAGGCAACGTGTGGGGGGGTAAAGATACGGTTCGGTTAGTTTGTTGATTACCTACTTACTAAAAAGTCGACCTCGCGTAAAGCTCTGTATCAAATTTTCATGTCGCATGTCAAAAACTATTTTTTTATTTTCTCGAAAGCTATACATTTTTTTGAAAAATAATGTTTACGAGAGAAATTTATAAGAGTTTAAAAAATATATATCGCTTTTTTTCGATTATTTCGAAAATGATGCATTATATCGAAAACTATAAAGAGATATGATCAGTAAAGAATGCCGATTCCAAAACATATTTCAAGTTACCGATCTGATGAGTAATAACGGAGATTAGAATTTTTCATCATTCATCATTCTCAATCATATGAAATACTATGTAACATAGATACATGAACCTAGCGAAAACAGAATCGTCATCTTCCTGCGGTTTTGATTTCTTTCTATGTTTCACATAACCGTGTTTTTAAACATATTGTCATTACGTCGTTTAAGGTTTAGGAAACAGTCGGACCCAATCGTTTCCGGGTTTATTTTATGTAAATTGCTTTACGAAGTTTCCTGCTCTCTTAAATAGTTATCGATTAAACATTCTAAGCCGTATTCAGAGGCAATGTTAAGTCAACAAGTTGACAAATTTTTGCTTAACCCTTACGCAACACTACGCGTCGTGGAAAAGGCAAGATTTACCTCTAAAATTATCCTCAAGAGTACGCGCAATAACTTAAAGAATTACATTCCTCAAAAAGTTGTAAAATTCTAGACTGATTTCAATATTCAAAATGAAATAACAAATTATTACGTAAATAACCGATAATAGATGGGAAATGGGTAAAATAGGTAATAAGTACGGCTGAAACTTATTGCACATTGTAAATAGATTTCTGCATCAAATTAATCATAGCATTTTTTCTACTTAATTCCGATCTCCGACTTTTAACATATAACATGTATTATGTAGGTATTTTACATTACATAAATAATTATTTAATAAATTTTCTGCTCCTAAGGGTGACATAAATTTTCAGTAATGTCAGTGGTTTCATCTAACGTTTGCACTTGATTATTAAATTATGTATAAATAAATAATGTTATTCGCGCATACGAAGTGTCGCATATATGTAAATAATTTCATAATCATCACCATTAATTTTTTTTTTATTTTAATAACAAAACCATTACAGTAGCTTATTTACGACATTATTAAATAAGAAGCAGCTATTTATGATTAAAATATGAAATAATGGTAGTAGGTAGTTGGAAAATATTACATTAACATTCTATTCGCTGCGAGAGTCGATGCACACGAGCGTGACGATGCGTTCCTACATCGTCTGCATCTTTCAGATGGTTGCGAGCCGTCGTATAAAGGATACATCGTTAGGATACATAGCTATCTACATTTTATTCGAACATTTACGGTCTATCAATCCTTGTCTTCAGTTCTTCGTTGTTTCAGGCCACCGAATTTTTAATATGTAGGTACCTTGGACGCTTATTCACAAAAGTTTGAAGTTTGCTTCTAATTGCACTGGTCACACACCGCCATTCGGAACCGAACCAGATCGAATAATGTTCGTTGAAATAAAACCGCTTCTGTTGGATACCATTTTCTATGCACCACCACCACCTAGTGGTGTTCCATTCAACACCAACGCGACGTCACCGCACCGCTCGTTGGCATCCAGCTTTAAACATCCCTTCGATTTCTGTGATTACTTAGGTTAATTATAATCAGTTATAAAAGCGCATTCGTATAAATATAATAATAGTAATGCCGTGTTTCGGCATCATTATCTAAAATAGAATATTCGATCAAGCTTTATGTTGATCAAAGTAAAGAAATTAACTAAGTAGGTAATTAAAATATTAATTCAAGCATGCGGAACTTGGATTCACGTTCACTTTGTGTATCTCGAGTTAATTTTCAAACCAAGATCGTTAATATATATTATAATTCATGATAATTAGGCGATGCGACGATCAACAAGGTGACGAAAAATTAACGCATTTTACCTATTTCATATGCAAATTCTGATTAGAGATCAAAGATCTGTTTATGGAATTTTAAAGATTCGGTTAAAATTGAAATTATCTATACACTCCGGAAATGATGTAACACATTATCGGGAATTTCTAATTAAAATGTAGCTTCGACAAAGCGAATATTTATATCGTGAGGTAATTCCGAGATATTTAATGGAAATAAGTCATAAATAAGTTAGGCACGTCTGCTTCATTTGCAATTACTATCGTTAATTTATAGGTAGTATGTCTAAATATCAAAATTTTAATCGAATAGAGATATCTTTACGCCGACTGATTTCGACGAATTTAATTTAATAATTTGGAGAGACCTTGAGCAAAATTAACCGTTTATTTGAATACAAATAAATGTTATATCTAATTAGGTACCAATTATGCCTCAAGAAAAATGCGAGCTTTTCGTATTCTTTGGAAAAAAGAAAATGATTTTTGTCATTCGGAGATTAGTTACCTATTGAAGGCAGCTTTATCATTAAGTAATTAAAATCGTATGGCAAACAAGCCAATGGATTTAATCACGCCGAATAAAGTGGCCAAACAACAGGTGTATTTGTTAGGGAGCTCAGGTCCGAAATTTTTAAATCATATGCACACGTTGCAGACGTTATTATTAATAAAGATCCACTCATAAAGAATCGTTATTATGACGTCCGCCCCTGGGACTTAAAAAAAAATGGCTTCCCTGTATTATCTGTTCACGTCTTGAGATTGTTTTTGAGATTTTCAATTACGGAATGTTTTTTTCGATAATTTCATAATATATAAAAAATTAAATAACGTGTTCATACGGCAGAAGGTAATTTTTGTATTTATCGGGTCACAAAAAAAGTATAAAAACATCTTCCAGATCGTTAAAACGGGATAAAACAAATGGCAGATGTGAACACATAACATAGAAGAGTTTTATTTTTCTGCAATTTTTAAATTCTTTTTTTTTCTTTCGAAAAAGCAGCACCATCTGTCTTTTATCCGTTCCAACTGTGTTGTTCCGTAAACTTGCACTTGGGCGTTTTTGAATTAAAATTTGACCGATGATCCACGTGTATTTTGCAAAGTGCTCAAACAATATTGAACGTCGTCCAAATTTTATGTTCAACAGTATTTACATAGATAATGTTCCTCCTCTTACATCTTGTTTCGGTAGTGTTTTATTGGTTGTTTCATAAATTCATAATATGAAATGTGATAATTTAATGACGTGCCGATATTAATTAATAAAATAAATTATCGAGATATCAACATAAGGCAGATTTAAAATCTAATCTAAAGTTTTGTAGGATAAGAACCGCGAATTAATCTTCTAAAATATTATCTAAGCTAAAATATGTATTAAATTTACAATATTTTTTTAAACATTTTATCTTAACCTTTCATCTTAATTACAGCCTTATCGGATTAAAGGTGGCCATAAACACAAATAATGAAATTAAAATACATATGTTAATATCGAGGATCGTCGTGTTAACTGACACTAATCCGCCAACTACTAATTACTAGAATAGCGATGGTCGAAATATTTTTTAAACTAGAAGCGCAGATAAAAATCGCAACGCATATTTGAACGAGTCGTACAAAACTTAATTTCAAAATTCCGCAAATTAATTATTATAATTACCTACTCGAAATTTATAACTGAAAATTAAATTAACGTCTCGGACTGGCTTTATTACACACAACGATAAATTAATGTTAAGTAAGTGATAAATTATGTCGGAACGCGAGATATTTTTGTTTTACTCGACTTAAGTACAATGCAAATATTTCATCGAGAACCGTCTTGCTTTAAATGGGAATTATGATTATTGCGGAAACGTAATGCTGGACAGCATCCGTAGAAATGACTCGTATAATAGTCCGTCTTCAATGTCGTTCTTAAAAGTTAGCGGTGTATCGCTTTCATTTCGAAACTATTAACATTTAAAGTGTACGACATTAAAAATCGTTTTCTCATTGTCAACGGGAACATTTAATAATACCGCACATCTCTTTATTAAAGTGCGATTCCTACGTAAATCAAACGGCATTTCCACTTAGGTATTGACCTGACCTATCTTTTAATAACACGATTAAGTAGGTAAACGTTGATTATTCTTCAAGGTTCTAATATAATTTCAATTTAAAAGGCAGGTGGATTACTTACTGTCATTTCGAATTATAATAAGTCTGAAAGGGATTTGGTGACGTTCTCGTTCAAAAATTTGAATTGATCGTCTATTTTAGAAGTAAAAATCGCGGCATTAATGACGGCGTAAATAGAGAATTAAACAGAAACATTGCGGATTTTCAAATTATGGACTGACTACTTCAAATACAGTAAATTTTGTTTATATTGATCACCGTCGATTTCGTTCAAACCTGATCAACTTAAGCAGGTGGTCAACTTAGCTATAGATATAGAGAAAGTCTGCTATTAAAGTCATCATTATCATCCGCTTTATACAAAAATAAGATGCAGAATATTAAAAATGTGATGTTTCTGTACATAAAATAATTAAATACATATGTAATTATCTATATACATACCTACATACATATAGGTAATTGTTACGCGTATATATTTTTCGGGTTTGTCGCCTACACGATCGTTGAAATCTCCAGCGATTATAGTCGTTTGCGTTGCCTGATGTGACAACAGGAAAGTTTAACGAACTAATTTAATAATTACAGTAATATAGCGTGTTATAGATCTTGATATTTACGGTGTTAAAATACCGGCGGATAAACAATAAAGAATGTAATATCAAAAAAACGGGTTTTCACAGGTGTGAAATTTATAGCCAATGTTGTTAACCGCCCACAAAATGTAATCAAATCGTTTTACATGACGAGAATGCTTATTGTAAGTGCTAATTGATACTGGCGCGATCGCTTTTTAAACTCCCGTTGACCTTAATCCTTAATTATCTTCAACTGCAACCGATTCCTGTAGGTTAACAATTTAATTTTTGGTTTTTCCAAAAAAAAAACAAACGCAGTTTTCTATAGCATAAATTTCGTGGTAAGCAAAAGCGAGTCACTATTAAACATTTAAAATGTAGGTATGTTATCGAAGAAAATGATATTTTGTATAATATGACACGAATGGGTGAATTTTGAAATTTTTTATAGGTTTTGTAATAAACAATCAAATCTTTATTAGGTATTTTATGCGAAAATAAGTTGTTGAATATTAAAAATGTGATGTTTCTGTACTTACAATAATTAATTACGTAGGTAGATGTTATTCGTTATTTTCCGGGTTCGTCGCTTACGCGATCGTTGAAATCTTCAGCGATTAATTGTTTGAGTTGAACTAAATTTATTAATTTCGGTATTATAACGTGTTATAGGTCTGTAACAGTCGACGAATAAATACTTAAATAGTTTTACCGATTGTATTGAATGTTGTTGAGGTGTGTCGAGCATAAAATTAATTTTGTTAATTTAGTAGCAATAGATCTTAATATTTACGGTGTTAAAATTAAACGTTATAACGAGCGTATAAAGCACCTTTGGCGAGTGTCTAACTTGCGGCCCCTTCGCCCAAAAATGACAAAAATTTAAAAATACAATGTAAAATAACCGACTTTTATATTTATCTACTTATTTATTTTTAGCTTTTACATTTTTTACGTTTTTGCACCCGAAACCTCGGACATCTTTTTCGCCACGCCCACGTTACCGTGTCGATTTCCACGGGTTTTGAAAAACAACAGACATTACGAAACAAACGATCTTTATAAATGGATAAAATTCTTCTTCAATTCATGACGCGAATACAAATTTTCGAAATATGCAATATTATTCTTACGGTTGCTTTATTAATTTGCACTAACATTTTGTGAGTTTCTATTCTTTTGATAAGGAGGCGCAACACGAAGATTCTAAATAAATGTTTAATTTGTGCTTCCGTTTTAACACTGATGTCTTCGTTTATATTTTTTATTGTTACTTCAATTTAATTTGCAGGAGAAGTGATAAAAATAACTTATAAAAACTGACATTTATTCAACTTCAAGAAATAATACAAAATTACACTTAACAAACAAATGTTATGTTTATTTTTATATATAATAATTAATAATTTTACATTTGAATATTTAATTGGCCGACTTTTGTTTTTAATGATCAATTCGCATCGTTTTGACGTGGATTTCGAAACGAGTTCTTCATTCGAAATGCATCGATACAAGACGTAGGTATTAATCAATTATGTTTTTGTTGAAAAATACAAAAAATCTCCACAAGTCGTTTTAAATTTTGTATAGTATCAAATAGAGTTTGTCCTTAGAAACGGACCTTTTAACACTTCTTGACTTAGGCACTGTTAAATTTGACAACTACTTCACAATAAAGTTTTCTGATAATTTCCACAAGAAAGTCACGATGACCGGACGGAGGCGGACTTTCTCCTTTCGATAAACCACGCAAGAAGAAATCGTAGAGATTAATATCGGGGCTGTGGGGCGGTCACATTGCACAACCCTAAAAATCCTTCGAAAACGTCAACCATCCTTTGCCCGCTATTTTTCACAAATTGAAGCGCATGCGCAACATCTACAAATGCTGCCATCTACCAAATCATGCGCGAATTAAGTTTACTTGTCGCAAAATTTGAAAGTTCTTTTATTAGACGCTTTTCGTCTTAAGTACCTATACTTTTTTTTGAAATTATCATTTATATCGTACAATTTTATATTAGCTATTAAAAATAGACATTCGCGTGTATTAGGTAATGGAGAATAACACGGACTTTTGTTGCGACACACTAATGATATACCTCTGCAAGTATTTATTATATTTAATAATCGACAAAGGTTATAATTACACGCCATCGCGTTTTTTTTTATACGAAGACATTATGTCAATATAAAGGATGCAAGTTGTTCGACGTGTTAATTCGTGTACCGGCACACGTTTCGTTAAATCATCTTAAATAGTAAGTAGGTGCTTTACGATTCAGTTTTTAATAAACTTTTAACCTTATGTTAATGTTAATATTCGTCAGTAACCTCAAAAATTTGTCATTTAGTCGCATTCCGAATTTAAGTCATACAATTTTTTTCCATGACATATACTTTTTGGGACAACTAGCATTTGCATGCGGATGAATTACTTAAAAGTTATGGTTTTCATGAAACAATTCGCATATTTTAATATGTTAAACGAGTTGTAGGTATATCGTTTCTTTATTATATTTATAACTGAATGTTAATAGCTAACTGAAGTTAACATTATGATGGTTATTACGTACGTACGCATAAGTAACAAATAAATAAGTATCTACTGAACGACTTTTATTGCCGCGATTGAAAGAGAAAACTCCATCTCATTGATAGTCCTAGATCGGCGTTTCTCAACCGCTGGTTTGCGGTAAATAAGGGAATAGGTAGGTATTAATTTGTAAGTCTGTTTTAAACGATCGAGAACCCCTGAGATGATAATCAATTTAGAACCATCTGCTCTTTAGTTATCGTTATTAGTTGAAAATTAGATATTACGTAATGAATGATGTAATCGCGTTAATTTTTATAATACACAGTGGCGCTAAAATTGCAACATCGGACAAGAGTGGGCGCAACAACTTCTATTGGCAAATTCGAAATAAATTGTAATTTCATTTCGAGCGTTTAACAACAGTCTTGCATTGTTCAGTTCAAAATTTAACTACGGGTATTTGTCGTAAGCTCGTAGTTAAAAAAATAACACCCCGAATTAGTTCGGTGTACGATGGAGAATTTCTGGGTCGTGCGCTTCAAATTCAAATTAAACAATTAAGAAACGCTCGTCGATTAGTTGTAGTAAGGTAACTGTCAACAAGCTACAGTAGTCGCTAATTAAATTAAACGGAGATGAGAAGAGTGTTGGTTTCACGTTGAAACATTGTCCGTGTGCACATTGATGAACAATATAAAAAAATCATGTACTATCTAACGTACAATTAGGACGCTTTTTCGTAAATATACATTTTTCTATGTAAAAATGCGGTTTAATTTACTATTTACGTCAAGTAGTTGATTTATTGCCAAAGTTCAAATATTAATTACTATTTTAGTTTTCTCATTACAGTTCTGTGAGCGATTCACAACTTTAAAATTATCATAAATGATTAATTATAAAATTATTTTAATCAAAAAGTGTGCTTCCACATACTACTTCCAGTATTTTTTTTTATCATTAATTAAAAACAAGTATATAGGTAATTAACCTTTCTCGCATCGAGTGAACAAGTACACAAAATCGATTTCCGATTAAAAGTCGTCAAATTTTAATGAAACGTTCTCGTCAAAAATGCATTTCGAACGTAATTTATTATCTAGTATTTTTTTTTATAGTTAACCGCCTATTTTTGTTTCTTACTGACATATTACAACACTGTTCGGCTGCGTTGAATAAAAATACCAATATCACATTATTGCATTACCTTTTACTGACCTTTAAAGGACGAAAACGTTATAGAATCGAAATCGTCTCAAGTTTATACATTTTAGAATAATTCGATTTAAATCGAACGCGCGAAATTATTATTTTTTTTATCTTTAAATAAATAACAATAAAATTAATAAAAAATCGAAACGATCAAAGAAATTTATTGATCACATATTTATCGATAACGAATCACGTTAAACAACCGATTATTTATCGATGGCATCCGAGAGACCTACTGCTGCTGCTCGTGTAGTGGGCTTTTCGACGTTTTACTTGCACGAATCGAAAACTCCGGCTTTACGCATTTTTTCGAACTCTTCGTTTGCGTCACTAGAATAAAATAATTCGATTAATATTTTTGTTGTTAAAATGCACCGTTAAACGATTTAAACGTCTTCGGCGTCCCTAAAAATTTAGGTCGACCCTTAAAGTTGTTTTATTATTTTATTTTGTACGCGCCGCACAAACTGCAATGCGGCAAATCGTTTGTCACCATGGCCCGACAAAAATCCCGATCTGAATCCGTTATAGAAAAATATTTGTCGCAAATCGTTAACGTTTACAAAGCGCATGATGATTTCATTACAGCAACGACAGGAATTTTCGCACTTTCTATTACAAGATTGTTTAAAAATGTCATTAATTATTATTGAAAAGTACTTGAATAAATGTTTCTCTAACCAGTTCAGAAGATATTTAATACATGCAGTATTAGTAGTTTAATTTTAATTTGAAATGAATTGACATATTTGTATGTAATTAAAACAATTAAAACGACAATATACATATTAAATAACTTAATATCTAGTAGTTAAGAATTTCAAGAATAACAAGATTGTATTTGTTTAACGATTAAATATGCAATTTTTACGAATAATATTTTATTCATATATCCCAATTCGCTTTTAATATAGGTGCTAAGATCTAAAACGTTTTTAAATTTTAAACACTTTATTTTTATGATGTGTAAACACAGATAATGTCGAAAATTTAATCGTAGAATGCGACAAATAAATGTTTTTTTTTTTTGATTATTTTATATGGGTGAATATACGGTATTGGGCTTTTTGGTGACCCTCGAAAAACGCACGAGAAATGCATTTCATATTAATTATCCAAGTCTGCAAATAAATTGAAATAGATGTCCTTAATGTCAACAGGGATTGAATTATATATTTTATAAATATTATATATATTTTATTATAATTGTATATTATATATATATATATATTTTTATATGTATTTGTGTGTGTGTGTGTGTGTGTGTGTGTGTGTGTGTATACATATGTATACTTTATGTGATGAATGCATGTTCGTATATGTATGTATATATGCATATATGTATATGTTTATATATATATATATTTCCTACATATACATACATGCATATTTATATTTATCTATACTATCATTACTAGCAAGTGATTATTTTTTATTTATTAGACTAGTCTAAGCGGCAGTATGCACTTGTAAAAGGTTTAACTAGGGCGACCAAACGTTTTGAAAATCCGAAGTTAGTCCCATTGTACAAATGAAAGCTGATTAATGGGACGTTAATTTTTCCGGATTGAAAATTGTGAAAAGTACGAGAACGCGTGGAAATTCCGCAAGTGAAGGTTCCCCACGCCGTCTATTAGTAGACCGTCGACCTTTTGTTTTTCTTCACGTCAATGATGTCAATGAATTTAATGTAATCATAATAGTAATATCTAATAATCTATTTGCTGTCAATTTCAACATATTTACTAATGTTCACAATTTAATGTAATCATAATAGTAATATCTAATAATCTATTTGCTGTCAATTTCAACATATTAAATTTACCTTTATCGTTACATAATTTATAATACTCGTAATGATGAAAATCCGTTTGAATAGGCACTGAACCGCCGGATTAGCGGTTGACATACATGAACATTATAATAACGCGATATTAATAATGTTTAAGTATAATATTGGCAATAAAAAAAAATGTTTTATAAAGAAAAAATGTCTTTTTTCTAAAAACGTCCCGAATGTCGACTCAAACGATTTGTTCAGACTGCAGATTAACGGTTCTAAAACTAATACGAGAGTGGTTCTTAGTGGTTCAAGTGGTGATCTTTAAGAGTCTCATACACAATACGTTTCATCCATTAGGTTATTTGATATTGAAAGCTCGTAGATTAATCTATGGGAGTCTGCGGAAATCGGGAAAGCGCATGGGAATTTCACGAAAGTTGCTGAAGGTTTATTGAAATTAAAGAACATTCGTGAAGGTCTCTAAAAGTCGGCGAAAGTCCGTGAAAATCTACGAAAATCGGTGGAAGTCCATGGATGTTCGTGTAAGTCAATGGAAATTCGTGAAAACATTCAGGAGGTCGTTGAAGAAGGCAAGTTTCCGACTAAAAGTATTCGTTATGTTGCGACGTTTACGTGGACGACGCGATATATCCAAAAGTTGTTTAAGCAAATCGAAAAAGACGCGACGTTCGATCAATTTTGAAAACTAACGAAAATGTGGATTCGGTACAAATAATAATTGTTTAAACATGCCGCTATGCAACCACGATATTCGAGCATAATTACGTATAATATGTAGTTGCATGGTGGTCCCACAAGTCAGTTTGTCGATTTACGTTTTTAATATTTAGGCAAACTATGTACCATTTATTGGGACATTAAAACTAAAATAGGATCTGTTGAATTTGCGCAACTGGGTGGTTCACAATCAGAGTTTTTTCGAACTGATTATACTTGGTTTCTAATTGAAATAACTGGGCCACCCTGTATACCGGATACACTGTAAAAACCTGATAAAACAACACGATTAATTATATCGGTGAATTCGTTTGATTGGAAAAGCAATCGATTTTTCGTTTCATTTACGTTTTCGATTACGGCAATACAATTATTAGGTCAAACGGTGGTTTGCCTAAAAATATTATATACATAAATCAAAGTTAATCAGTCGTTAGAAGGCAAATAATCAATTGTACGTGGACTCTGCTTAAACTTTTTAAACTACAAAAAATTAATTAATTAAATAATTATGAACCAGTTAGAAACAGTTTTACAATCGCTGGTTAACACTCTAACCATCAATTAATCACCAAAGAGTCGATTGTTTCAACAATCATTTCTATAACAATTGCTTTAAAGGTTAACGATAATCGACGATTGAAAAACTAGTCCTTAGTCCTGATCAATTCGAAATATTCTCGTTTTGCAGTAAATTATAACAGACATTGTTGCAATATTTGACACATAAAATTACGTACCACACTGACAGTAACAATCTTAATCTGAGACACGGGGGGGTCTTATACAAGCCTATTTACTTACATACATACATACGCATACACACGTACAGACCTGCAATACAATAATAGCTAAGTTAAATAACAATAATAAAATTAAATAACATCAACATTTGAAATCTCAACAATGTCAATACTAATGTATCTACTTGTCATCTTGTTAGAATCATTGATTTAAACCAATATTCTCTTTATTATAAGCTTACCGAGGGCAATGTAACTTTACATGCCCCTCACTACCGCATAATACACAAACCACCTCATTTTTGCAAGTAGCTGCAAAATGACCTTTTAAACAATTGTAACAACTAGTAGAAGGGATCAACTTCCTAACCCTACAAACTAGATGTACTTAAAATTTTGTTAGCCATAAATGTGGGAAGAGTAACCGATGTTGATGAGGTCTCACCAAATCTTCTCT
Organism: Rhagophthalmus giganteus; assembly: GCA_036326145.1. NCBI lineage: Eukaryota > Metazoa > Arthropoda > Insecta > Coleoptera > Rhagophthalmidae > Rhagophthalmus > Rhagophthalmus giganteus. The sequence continues at coordinate 6,340,383 of JARFJA010000005.1, forward strand.
TCATCTGTCCAATATTTATGTCACCATCAGCACCAGTCACCGTACGAATAGCCTCAAGAACTTCTAAAGGTAAAGTGGTGGCCTCCATGTCACGTATTTCAATTTTAGTTCTATCAGTCATTATTTTAATACCATCAGATTCCTCTAAAATCTCAAAAATATATTTTTTCACTATCTCAACTTGACCATCGCCTTTAGTAACCTCAACTAATACGTCACCACTTCTAGTTTTTCTCATTCCATCTATTTTCCCATTGATTTCCGAAGCTCTACTCTTTATTTTTTGCAATACATATAAATACGATCTTTTTTCAGATGTCTTAATAAGTATGGCATCTGATTTAACTTTTAGATTTCCTTTAGGCAAAGTGGGTTCTGTTTTCGAATTAATTTGATGATTTAAGACATTAAGGGAATCTCGCGCTTTAGGTATTTCCTTTTTATCTAATCGAGATTTCTTTTTAACTACAGTGGACCATTCTTCTTTTAGGTCTTTATGAGAATGACCATCATCTATATTAAAAATTTGGTTATCAAAATGATCTATGATTAATGATTCTGTATTATTTTTACATTTATCCCTTAGTATCTTCTCACTCATTTGTTCAATATTTGCTAATCTTTTGTTTAGTACATTAAATTGGAGTTCATTTTTTCAAAATTATCCGTTATACGTTTTAAACGCTTTGCTTGTTCAGGAATAATATCATTAGTACTTCCCTCAAGAACTTCCGTAACTTCCAATAAGATATCCTCTGTTCCTCAAATATCAAATTTGAATAATAATTTAGGAACGGTTAATGAGAACTCGAGAAAAATAGATATCATTGAAGAAACAGTTATAAATGTAAGTCGAGAAGTGTCAAGCTTACAAGATAATTGGTAAACTTTATGCATGTATTTAGTACCTATGTAGTTATATCGATGGCGTTTTACCAAAAGGGCTTAACCCACACTTTTTGCGAAAATGAGTTATTCTAACTATCTTATGCATCTAAAGCAAAGGCACCATCTGTTAAAATCTAGTAACAATATTTTGATTTTTTCCAACGGAAAAATCGATTTGTATTTCCGCGAAACGTATCTTCCTATAGTTACGCGACGACATAAAATGTGCTCTCCTGTAAAATTTAGTTTTTGTGGGTTACGCCCTTTTGAAAAAACCGCGTAGATATGATTGTGTACCATCACAAATTGCAGATTCCGTTAAGCCCGTGTCACACTAGCAGTCAGTTTCTCAAACTCGGTTGATGATTCGAACAAACCAACAAACTGCACGATCACTCCATCAAATTTGATTAATCAAGATTAATCAATTTAATCACGAGAAAAGCGAGTAATTTCATGACGTTCAAAGACGAGGACGTTTACAATTTTGTCAAATTTTTGTGATCCGTTTTAACACCGTAAACCATATCAAATATTTAGCAAAGTTTAAGTTGTCTTAAATTATCCTAAATTATTTCAACAATCTAAGCTTTATAGTTTAGTTTTAGCTTGTACCTTGAACAAAGGGTATATTATACAAAGACTGTAAAAAATTCCGTAATTCGTAATTAAATGGTGTGGTCCGTTTGATAGCACTGTTTAAATGGAAGTTTAACATTGAGAAGTGTCTGCCTTCAGGTTAAATTATGGTAAAAAAATGCAATGTAACATCTATTTTATCTGTCTTACTAGACTCATAACCAAACATATTTAAACTAAAAAGGTTGTACTTACTAATTTTTGTAGAAATCCGCGTATTTTTGTTGCCTCGCTTTATAAACGAATACATAAAAAAGAGCACCCGAAAAGGCCCCAAGACTTAAGGCAACTACTATATTCTTCTTAGTTTGAGCAAGATGAAGACCTGTCAGTTGTGGCTTCGATATTTTAGTATTGCACGACATTCTATTCTGCAAAATCAATTTACGCAAGTACGTACATTTAGATCTGTATAGAATTCAAAGTATTGCATACCAATTTTAATCAACGTTGTTTGATTAATCTTTCGTCGGTAATTAATAAGAAGATATTTAGAACAGCGATGATTAGTGTTGTACAATTTTATTTGTTGTTATGACGATTTTAATACATTCGTTTGTTCGTTTTCAAAGAAAATCTCCAGGCATCTTGAAATCCTCGCATATGGTGTAGTTAGTGTCAACTTATCAAGGTTATGGACTGTATCCATGGGTTATAGTTATTGGTCATATGTATGGTCGCTTTACATAACACTAGCGTAAAATCCAAAATTGATACTTTCGAACGATTTTAACGCTAATTAAAATGTTTCAAGCACAAAAATATTTAATGCCATCTATTGGCTTTAAATGTAAGTGCCAGTCAACATCGCCATATTAATTCAATTATCAAAACCACAACATCGTGGAATTGTCTATCCTGTAGATCTGCGGTGTAGAAGAGTTTCATAGAAACTTTTAGAAATTATTTCACATCGACAAGAAAACGCTACCGTCAAATATCGTTTCAGAGAATCAATTTAAAATGTTTGGCTACGCGTCTAATAACAAACTCATAAAAAGCACACAAATTGTGGATCATAATTTTGGAGTAGGTGCTACATCAACGTTCTTAGGACCAGTTAAACCATCTGTTTCAACAATAATTTCTATAGCAAATTGCCCGACGCTTAGCGATAATCGGCAATTGAAAAACTGGCACCTAATCTTCCATATACACTACTCTGCAACTCTTCAAAGGAAATTCTGTTCCACCATTCGACCACCAAACTTTGGAGGAACCACAACTCTGCGAATTAACGGAAGAGTAGAGATTAATTGGGTAAATTATTGATGGAACAAGTTGACATTGCACTCTGCGTAAAATTGGTGAAGAGTGGCGAGTTGCAGAGTTGCATGGTGAAACAGTTTTAATTTTATTCGAATTAACGATCAAATTTCTGCATTCTTATTTGCCTACTTGATTAGTATGTATATGTCGTTCGAATTTTATTCCGATGCACGTCATCGATAAAAAAAGTTACCTACTGTTCAAAGTTCAAAGTTTTGAACGTGGTATGTCCTACCGATGCACACCTATTACATGGCAAATCAAATCTACAATTGATTAATACTGTAAAAATACGAGGTATGGATGGACGATGACGTGCATCGGAATAAAATCTGAATAGCCGATAGGTACGCGATATGTGTTTAATTAAAAAGAAATTACGATACAAAATTACATAAAAAAATATAAGTAGTTAACTAATGCGAATTTTGTATTCGCATCAATTATTGCGAATTGATATTCATTACACGTAACGACTGTGTCGGTGTGAAAATGCTTATCACCATCGCAAAGAATGACGACTTTAACGAAGACAACCAGAATTATGAACAGTAAATTTCCTTTTCGTTAATCCCAATACGTTACAGGTACTAATATTTAAATGTTAACGCATTTCGATAATATCTTTTTCGACAGCTGTTATGTTAATTTTTGCATTTTATTAAATTTAGTAATTTTTGATTGGGCCATCTCTCAGAAATAGCTCGTTTACATTCTCTAATGCGGTAAACCATATCTCAATATTTAAGAATTCCAGCGTTATAAGTAAAGTTCAAGGAAGTACCATAACTTCGGCAGATTTTTCATTGTGATAATTGACTGGTTTTAATTGAAAACGCTTGTCTGATTGTTAATGAATGACGTCGTTTATATTGGTCGAAATTTGTTTATACATTCCAGAAAAATGAATATATTACAAATAACAACCAAATGAAAACAAGAAGAAGACAATTAAAATCACGCCTCTCATCATAAGTATAACCTCTTCAACGGTCACTACGGTGACCTCATCTTCGTGAGAATTTTACTTTTGCATTATACAATTGCCTCCAAGTATATTTCTATATTAGATTAATTTCAAGGAAACATATCAAAGGTTGCGTTAGGTTTATAAAAACGAGCATGGAAACGGAACATTTTAGAGTTCTATTAGGAGTTTTTTCCCTAATTTCTCAAGGTCATTCCTAAAATAAGCTGTCACGCTTTTTTGAATTATGACCTAATTATAAACTTGCAAAAAAGACTAGTACATTATCTATTATTTAATTTAATTGTAAATAAAAACGTGCACCATTCTCATTATATTTATGTAACTTCTTCCTGTTCTCCAAAAATAATCGGTAAGAAATTTACAAATGCATTGTAAATTGAATAATATATGAATTGCACGCTTAATAATAAAGAAAATTCACATCTGCCCATGTGAGTAACATTTAAAGTAAAACTTTAAATAAAAATTTTGTAATTCGCAATTTTGATTTCGCAAAAATTTTAAATCGCCGGAAACTCGATTAGATTGCCATTTGTTGCATTGTTATTCTTGAAAAACTACTTTAAAGTAGTAGTTTTAAAGAGCTACCAAACAGATTCGCCTAGTCACTGCCCTGGTTTTTAGTTTTAAGCTCAATATCTCACCTATCTACTTAGGTTATTTTTAGGGTAATTGTCTGTACGACAATAGCCCCCAAGACATTTACAAGTTCAACACAATTTACTGAATGCTATATAGGGTATGGCAGATTGTAAATAAACCGGTAATCAAATTAAAAAAAAAAAAAAAAACTTTTAAAGTAATTCTGGGCCTGTTCTATGCGTATCGAGTAGTGCCATTTTATCGAGATTATAGAAATATATAATCTTTTTAAGCACCGACAGTTCGTTACTTATTGCTTCATAATACCTGAAATACAAATTTCTAATCGTTTTCGACTTGTTCTGAACGTTACGTCTCAAAACCTTGCGGTCAAAATTTTGCCAGAAAAAAATCGCTAGACTATAATAAGTTTTAAATTTAAAAAAAATTTTAAAATTTTAATCGCCGGAAACGTGCTTAGATTGTCATTTCTGGCATTGTTTTTCTCGAGAAACTACTTTTCAACTAATTCCGGTCCTGTTCTATGCGTGTCAGGTGGCGTCATTTTATCGAGATTATAAAAACTTATAAACTTTTTAAACGCCGGCAGTTTGTTACTTATTGCTGCGTAATACCCGAAATACGAATTTTCTGATCGTTTTCGACTTGTTCTGAACGTTACAGTTCAAAAGCTTGTGGTCAAAATTTTGCCAGAAAAAAGAAGCCGTGTTATACTAAGAGATTTTTTCGAAATTTCGCAAACATTTTTAATCGCCGGAAACGCGCTTAGATTGTCATTTCTTGCATTGTTAATCTCGAAAAACTACTTTTCAACTAATTCCGGACCTGTTCTATGCGTATCGGGTAGTGTCATTTCATCGAGATTATAAAAAGTTATAATCCATTTAATCGTCGGTAGTTCGTTATCTATTGAATTGGTAATACCTGATATACGAGTTTTCTAATCGTTTTCGACTTGTTCTGAACGTTACGGCTCAAAAGCTTGCGGTCAAAATTTTGCCAAGAAAAAATCGCTGAATAATAAGGAAATTTTGCAAGATTTGGCAAAAATTTTAAATCGCCGGAAACGCGCTTAGATTGTCATTTCGTGCATTGTTAATCTCGAAAAACTACTTTTCAAGTAATTCCGGACCTGTTCTATGCGTATCGGGTAGTGTCATTTTATCAAGATTATGCAAAATTTATTATCTATTTAAACGCCGATAGTTCGTCAATTATTGCTTCGTTGTACCAGAAATACGAGTTTTCTAATAGTTTTCGACTTGTTCTGAACGTTACGTCTCAAAACGTTTGCGGTCAAAATTTTGCCAAAAAAAATAGCTGAACTATACTAAGGGATTTTTTCGAGATTTTGCAAAAATTTTGAATCGACAGGAACGTGTGTATTTCATTATTTTATTTGTAGTATTAAACATTGAAATTGATATTTCTCGACGTATGGTGACAGTACAGAAAGTTTTAGGTCAGGTTAAAATTTTATCAAAAAACATAGACTGTTGGCATAAGGCGTGTTTGTCGGCATTTATTCGGGTTTGAAGAGATGAGATGTATTTCGGCGTGTAATGACATTAGGCACTTTAAGAATTGAAACTGATATATCAGTTAGTCGGTCATTTGTAATTTCGATAATCACCATTAACCTTATATTTGTAGGTTTCATCTTGGATTGCATCTAGTTTACTCCCGTTGATTTAAAACTTCTGGATAACTTAAGTAAAATACAGCCCTTTTACCGAACCTGCGTGCGACAAATCTCGATATCTCTGGAGAAAAATAGCAACTAATCAGCTGTGTACCGCAAATGGTAAGTTATAAATACCTACTTTCAAAAAATTATTCGATAGACTATTTTACTTTTGTAGGATATACGAGTACTTTTCGATGGAAGGATTTACGATATTTGTAAAACAATACTTATTGTAGATACCCAAAAGAACCTGTAAATTTAAAATTAAATGTAGAGAGCTAGATGACAGTATTATTAAGGGCTAAAATTGATGTAAATGGATGTACATACATTTAAAATATGTAATTTTATTATGTATGTTAGAGGGTCATTTTAAGACTATGTAAATATAATTATTGTAACCAACATGTTATTTTGAAACAATGTTAAATATATTTGAAGTGTCTTACCTAAGTGGTAATATTTATTTTAAAATTACTATTAACGAAAACTTTTCGAACGACTTCCGTATAAAACGGAAGATTTTGCATTAAACAATTTATAAAATCAACCTTAAATAATATTTAGGAAAACTATTCAAACATCTTTTATAAACAAAACTGTAAATATTTTTAAATGTCCGTTCGAAATTTTTTTGAATTCCCTATATCCATTTTTGAATCAATTTTTTAGAACGTTCCTCGTATAACTTTAAAAATGAGCGTCCAAAAACTTTCAGAATTCCCCTGTATAATCGTTATCACAAATTTAATCTAAAATTGAAAACGTGATAACGATCATACGGCGAAATTCGGAAAGTTTTTGACGCTCAAAATTTAAAGTATACGGGGTAATTCTATAAGTTTTTGAGAGTTTTGAAAACTTTTCGATCTACCCCTGCGTATAATAAAAATTATCGTCAAATAACTTTCTGAATTTCCCCGTATAATCCTTATTAGATTTTTTAAGAATTTTTTGTAATGTTTTTTATGCGTTCACCTTTACTTAACCTTCAATCACCTTCTTCGATAACAAAGAAGGTTAAAATTAACCTTCTTTGACACTGAAGAAGGTTAAATTTAACCTTCTTTGCTAACCAAGAACGCATAAAAAACGTCACAAAGATTCTTAAAAATCTGATAAGGATTATTCGAAGGAAATCAAAACGTATTTTGAGACTCATTTTTTAAAATATACGGGTACAATTCGAAAAGTATTTATTACGTACTTCAAAGTAATACCAATATATGGCAGCACCGTCGAGTATGAATTTTTAATACTTAACATTTTTACCGATAGTTGGAAGAACTATCGTGCTTGAATTTGTAATAATTTACGATTTTACCAATAGATGGCAGCACAATCGTCTCTGCACTTTAAAAATGATTATGTTGAAAAAATTGAATAGAGCCGAATAAAGTTCAACCAAACATTTAATTAAGTTAACAAAATTTATTACACTTCTAAAAAAGTTTTACAACATTAAATTTTTATTATACATTATAACATTTACAATCGTCACAGGAATATTACCATTCGTGCCGATTTTAAGCGACGTTAATCCTGCAACCGAATCACAGCACGGCAAATCATGCAACAGAATGAATTCTATAACAGAAATGCCAATTAACTATAACAACCAAAGTTATAAACCGTAGGAAAATACACCTGGAGTGAAACTTACTCTTTATAAGCAAGATTTCTCGCCGTAAAAAGTAGGTCTCCCTTGGAATTCTCATAAGGGATAAACCGATAATGAACATCATGAAATTTCATTTAGCACTCAACACATAAAAAAGTCGATTTGCAAATAAAACAAAACCAAGCTGTGATAAAATACACGTGTTTTTATCGGGTTTTAAACTTTCAAAAAAAGACGTATTATAGTTCGACATTTTGGTTCAACCTGAAACTCTTTGAGCAGGTCACGATCGACTAGAAAACTCGTCCGGAATTAGTTCAAAAGTAGTTCTTCGAGAATAACAATCTAAGCGCGTTTGCGGCGATTTAAAATTTTTGCCAAATCTCGAAAAAATCCCTTATTATATAGTCCAGCGATTTTTTTCTGGCAAAATTTTGACCGCAATGTTTGGAGACGTAACGTTCAGAACAAGTCGAAAACGATTAGAAATTTGTATTTCAGGTATTACGAAGCAATAAGTAACGAACTGCCGGCGTTTAAATAGATTATATTTTTTTATAATCTCGATAAAATGACGCCACCTGTTACGCATAGAACTGGTCCGGAATTAGTCGAAGAGTAGTTTTTCGAGAATAACAAAGCAAGAAATGACAAATTACGCGCGTTTCTATCGATTTAAAATTTTCGCGAAATCTCGAAAAAAATACATATGACGTCCATGATTTTAGTATAATTTTGACCCTATCTGGAACGTTTAGTTCACTTTCGGAACTCTTAAAATTGTGAATTTCTACCTAAAACAAAGCAAGAAATTATGAAATACACGCGTTTTTGTAGAGTTCGAAATTTCGTGAAATCTCAAAAATACCGTTGTTTTTGTACCGATCATTGTTTTTTCGTAAAATTTTTACCCGATCCGAAGCTGTTGGTTTCGTTTTTGTACTTTGATCGTCCTAAAATTGATTTCCACCTAAATAGGCATCGTAAATGATAATAATACACAATATCGCGTAATTGTTATAGGTAAGGCGCCTTTTTCAAAATTTCGGCCCCATCTGAAATTTCAAATTAATGCTACTTCGCGAGTTACTATGGCGATTAAGTTAGGATTTTTATCACGGTCCTTTGGAAATCAGTATTATGAAATAAAATACGACGCGACGGAACAAATGTTAGTTATTTAAAAAAACGATTCAAATTTAGATATATAAATATGGGAAATTGATGGGTGACCATGAAATACCTTAACGATTATCATTGTTAACCATCCGTATGATTGTAGATCATGTTGGCCTTTAATTGTTGGAATTCTGGCAAAACGTGACCTAGAGTCGGATCACAATTAAAAGATTCCTCTAATTATTGTTGATACGTTTAAGTACTTATAAATTCCTATTATCGTATTGCAACTATCGCAACATGTTATCTAACATAAATGTCACGTCATTATAAAACGAGCACAATAAAGTGTATTGAGTGAGATTCGTATACCCGAAGCTGCTGCACCGAAATGCGATTTCTATAACATTAGCATACCTATTTGTTGTACAGTCGTCACGCACGCAAGTGACATCTAACAAAAGTTAAAATGATGACCTTGAGTTAACGAGTGCAATAAAGTATCAGGATGAACAAAATCCTAACTTGTCCAAAAACTAGGATCGTCTTTAAGTGAGAGAGGGCACGGTGCCCCTTGGCTTTCGGCCTCAGTATAAATATCATCCTGACCCGATACTTTGCACAGTCTGAAGTAACCATCAGTGCAAACATCATGAACTCTCTGGTAAGTCTTTGGGGGATGAATTTGCAACGTAATGACGGAATTAAACAAGTTTCGTTTCGAGCACGGGCGTACTCAAAATTAAAGCGAAATAATTCAGGTACTATCTAAGTACCCGACGGTACTCCGACCGTATTTTCTTATTTTCAAAAAAAAAAAAAGTTTATCGCCGCATTTTCACCGATATATAATTTTTTTTTTAATGGGCGACGTTAAAGTGCCCGATTCGAATTTGATTAAAGAAACTGTAATTAATTTCAGGTAGTATTTTTCGCCGTTTTGGCTTGTGCATTCGCGCAATACCGTCCCCAACCAAATTACCAACCACAATCCGGAGGAAAAGTTATCGCTATCGTCAAGCAGTTCTCCGACGTCGGCCCTGATGGTTCTTACCAATGGAAGTAGGTTCGAAGCCGATCCGTGGTTTCTAATCGATCTCAATTCGAATTCTCGTTACAGCTTCGAAACTGAAAACGGAATTTCCGCCCAAGAACAAGGTGCCTTGAAAGCCATCGGTAACGAAGCCGGTACCGTCGCGCAGGGAGCTTTCTCTTACACCGGTCCCGATGGCGTCCGCATCGCCACCCAATACGTTGCCGACGAAAACGGTTTCCAACCGCAAGGCGACCACCTCCCCAAGGCACCCGAAGTTCCCGAATACATCCTCCGCTCGTTGGCCTGGAACGCAGCTCATCCTCAACGCGACGAACCGCTCAACAAACAAAGGCCATACTAATAAGACAAGTGCAAGTTATTGTCGCAAGTTTGGTTGTTCTTTAAACGAATCGTCTTATTACATGCCTGTAAATACTCATAATGTTAGACTTAAGGAAACGATTATTCGTTTAAAGGGCGCACAAATTTGTTTCACGAGATCGTCTATTTTACAACGGATAAATATGTGATGGATCAAATACTCTTACAAACGTTTTAGGTATTGTTGTATTTGTGATTGCAATATATAGTCAATTTTTATATTGTATAATAATTAATTTTGAACAATAAATGGCTGGTCCTGCAACGACGTACATATATTCTTTTTTTTCTTTAATTTTATTAATTACCGCCGTGCCTTACATTTCGATCGCGCACAAATTACTATAATTTATTTTGAATCGAGTTAGATTTTACCTTTATTCGAATTAGTCGATTACATATTATAAAGGTCAATCAAAATGTAAATGGTTATAATTTATGTGGCGTATTGCACTGTTGAAAAAATTAAAAGGTTACCGAAGAAAAACCTGAATCATCCACCGTTTACGTTAATGCCAGACAACGGGCAACATGTCTATGCATATAAATATCTTCTCGATAATAAAATTAATAAATTATAATATTCGAAATAATTTGCATTAATTGATTATTAAGCAAAAATTACGAATCTTACACGAAAATGTCGAATTTCGCATCTGAAATTAAATAAATGAAAATGAAAATGTCGAATTAATTTAAATTGAACGGGATAATAACTCGTCCGTTTAAGTGCAAACGTAAAATCTAAAATCGACGATCGAAACGTTCTAATTACAACTGAAATCGATTTTGTTAATTTCAGTCGAGACAGCTTTAAAACTGACGAAAGTTTTAATAAATTTTATTTCCGGCCATAAAATGAACGTTCGAGAACAAAAATAATTTATTAGTTGCCGTGCGATTTTACATTATTTATATGATATGAATAATTAAATAATTAGTTCTGTTTTGTTTGCTTCTCCTTACAATTATAGTAAAGATTATTTGTGTTTTCGATTCTACTGCACTCTAAATAATATCTAATTGTAACGTTTTTTCGCACCATTAATAAATTTAGAACGTTTTCGTTTGCGGTCTCTTTTTTAGATTTAAACAAATTTATCGTTATTGCATTTTTAATGATTATCTAATAAAAAGTAATAACAATTAATTTAGCAAACAAGTTGAGTTATAAATTACGAGTATTTTAACGACGACGTGTTATTCGTCGAGACCAAATATTTGACTAAAATAACGCGATGAAATGAAATTGAAAAAAATATACTTTTACGATTGTAATATTGTTTAATAAAAGGATCTAAATTAAAATTCCGTATTGTGCAATTTAACGAAAAAATTCTGACTCACGATAACCATATATACGTAATATATGAAGATTTTTCAAGCCTACAAGCTATTATCGTTTCAAATTTCCGATTTAATTACATCCACATATACATTTAGCAATAGACACTTACAAAATTGAAAATGTGCGAATAAAAATAATTAGCGTTACTTAAAAAAAAAAGAAAACCCAATTCGAGAATAGAAAACATTTTTGAAAAATGTAAAAATTGCGGTAAAAATAAAAAAAAATATTTATTAATTCCGTCATGCTGCATTTGCAGATAGTCTAAAAAAAAAGAACAACCGCGATCACGTACAGAATCACGCCTACGTTGTCTTTATTTGGCATTCATTATTATTACGAAGCATTCAGCACTGTTTAACCATGAACTTTTCAAGAATTTTACATAAATAATCTACCTTCAAGCGCAACATATAGAAAAGAAATTAAAAATTAACGACGCCGGGTTGTCTAATTATTTGGAACATCACTGAGACACGAACAGGTTATCGAAAGAGACAACATATAGGCACTTACCTACTTCAAGTTCAAATTATTTATGTATTTATTCAAATAATATAATTTTGTTTAAATAAAAAATTAATTTAAATTGCTCATCCCGTTAAACTAGGTAATAAGATTAATTATCTAATTTTTGATTGCTCAATTACCTACATTAAAGAATTGTAGATATATATTATTATGCAGTTTATTTACATCTATACTTTCACTTTTTCATCGTGTGCATTTGATGCTTGTTAAATACGAAGAAGAAAGCCGCATTTTGTGTTTATATGACTTTAAAAATATAAAACATAATCCATTACGTTACCTACTCACGATTTTAATTTTTTATCAATTATTCGAGACACTTTTTTTATAGGATGGGGAAAATCGTAGATCGTAGCGTGGAACTCGAGCCAAGAGCCCCTACCCACTAAAACCGCCACCCTCCGATCCCCCCTGGTGGACCACGTGGCAGTAGCGCTCGCTATGTCCTATAAGAATTTGATTCCATATATAATTTGTGCTCTATTTTAATTAATTGGTCGCTAATTACTGTTGCTCTTTTCTTCAGATCGTTCGTCAGCTTCCCTTTAGGTCCTGGTCTATGCAGTACAAAAATTAAACTGTAAGATGCGTTTTAAGGACGAGCCGTCGTTCAAAATAAGTCTAATGTAAACGATTTTTTAAAAGTGAGCATTAAAATATAAAAACGAGCAAGGAAATGTTATCATTTTATCCCCCTTCGCTAAAAATTTTGTAAAGTGTATAATGGGTTGCCTGTTGCCTTTCTTTTTTTTATTTTTAATTATACGATTAAATTAATCTTATTTAATAAATACTTTTTTTTAATAAATATTTTACTACCTGTGACATGGACACCAGATAATAACATTCTGCTGCTTATTAACAATTTTACAATACCAGAAATAATCATTATCAAAAAAATTACTATTACTAAATCTTGTGTTAAATCTGAATATTATAATATTTTTTATTATTTTAGTTAGTATCTATCTATGTAGTTAATCTATATTACAAATATGAGTCAATATTTTTTTAATTGGCACAGATAAATAGAAGCGTAATATATACGCAACCCATTATACAATTCAATATATTTTCTTTAATTGGCACATATGGCCTATCCAAGAGTATAAACTAGTTAACGTTAATCAATAAAAGGTTACTAGATGATGACGTTTCACACAGTACTGTCACCTCGTATTTTTACAATTCTAATAAATTGTAGTCTTTCTACAAATAAACAATCTATTGTATTATTTTTTTACTGATGATGTGCATGGCTTATACGCTTGAATAGGCCGTAGGTATATAGGCGCCTGATATGTAGGCAACCCATCATTCACTTTGAATGCACCCTCAATTTTTCATTTACCTATTAAAATTAATAAATTAATTAACCCTATTAATTGTTGGTTCCTAAACGGCGCAAGGAAAGACGTGGAACCGTGATAATTAGTCAGTTAACAATTGTAAAATCGGAAAGACAGCACCTGAAGACCACTGCCGATTCTTCATTTTAATAGTAAAACTTTTGTTGCTCAACCGATTCTTCATTTTAATAAAGGTAACTCTAACTATTTCATTATTTATTTATTAATTTCATTAATTTATTTCATTTCGTCTTCTCATTTCTTGTGTCAGGCAGTTTTATTTCTGTAATTGTTCCAAGACAGTTACATTTACAACGAATGTAACCATTGTTCAAAACAAGCCTAATTTAAGCGATTTTCAAAGAGACTCTTAAATATTATACAAAACATTTCCCGACAAGCAAATATTCAAACTATTTTACTCGCTACGCAAACATTTTGTAAAGTGTATAATAAGTTGCCTAGTTATATTTTGTTTTTAAAAAATATCTGCTCGTACAACGAACATAATTTAATTATTCTTGTAGTTAGTACTTATACTAAACCCCCGTTACAAATATTAATGTCTATATTTTTAGAATTAGGCAAGTAAATAGAAACAATATATAGGCAACACATTATACACCTTGAATATTACCCTCAACAAAAATACTATTACTTATCAAAATTAATTAATAAATTAGTCCTACTAATATTTAATAAGTACTTAATCGTCTAATTTAATACATTTTCTTGCAGGTTCTTCTTCTCCCGAAGAACTTCTCTTTAAAATTCCTTTTACATTTATACTGGCAGAAAGGGGCATCTCGATAACAGTATCGGCAGTTATACAACGACCCCTTCCTTTTTGTATATAACAATTGGTTGCATACGCGGTATAACTTTTGTGGCCTTGTAGGTAACCCTTCATCAGTAAATATGCTATTATAATTTCGGCATGGTGTCTTTCCACCTTAGGCATTTCCACACTGTCAATCCGTAAATTTTTATCGCCAGCTTTAAACCATGCATCTAACAATTTCAGGAGAGTGAGATTCGCGTCCTTTCCTCAGCATTATCTATGATGGTGTATACATATTTACAAACTGGGGCGATATTGTACCATACAATTTCCGGTTTTAATTTGCAATTGTCGCACATATTATTACATTCGTCCGACTTCAATTTCTCATCGAAATGTTTAGCAAGTAACTTCCGTCTACAACTGAATTAAATAAAAATGCCAACTTCCCATTTTACAATTAAAATAGTCGATGCTTACGTAGAAGATTCCAAACAGTATTCTAATACAGAGCGGACTTTGGTTTCTTCAGTTTTGGAGTTGGTCATGGCATTGCTCCTGAAAAAGTCGCCGAAACGATACATTAAAATACAATGAGCGCGTTTCCCATCTCTTCCTGCCCTACCGCTCTCCTGATATAGACTTTCCATGCTTTTGGGCATCGAATGGTGTATCACAAAACGAACATCAGGTTTATCTGTAAATCAAATTTCGATACAAGTGTTCAACAAAAGAAAGAAAAAAGAAAATGTTAGAATACAATTACCAATTCCCATTCCAAAAGCAACCGTAGCTACCACAGCTTGATATTCGTTATTCAACCACTTTTCGTGAACTTTGCTCCTTAAATCTGCCTCGAGATTTGCATGATACGGACGCACATTTATTCCTCGTTTTCGTAGGGCTTCGGAAAGTTCCTCGGTGTCTTTTATGCTCAAGGCATAAATAATGCCAGATTTGTTCTTAAATTTTTGTTTGAGTAAATGCTCCAAGTATTTTAAGCAGTCTTCATTTTGTGTTGGTTTAGAGACTATCTAGTAAAATATAATTAAACATTTTAAAATACTTTTATAGAGTATTAATTAGTTATTAAATACTTTACAGGTACTTTTACTACATAAATTATAGGACATATCTACAATTATTACTAATCTAATTTTTAGCAGCACTACACGACCCCAACAAATATTATTAAATCGTATATGCATAGAACACATTCTAATACTTACTTTATAAAACAAATTAGGTCTATTGAATGAAGATCTAAAAATCAAACATCCTTTAACGTTTAACATCTCTTGAATGTCCAATAATACGGATAAAGTGGCCGTTGCCGTAAGACCAATTATAGGCACATTAAAAAACATGTCTTTTAAAAGGCTAAGAAACTGATAATCGGGTCGAAAATCGTGGCCCCATTGCGAGCAACAGTGAACTTCATCTGAAATAAATTGCACGATGTATTTTGCAACAATAATCTACACAAAAACTACCGATTGCTATTCTATCTAAATTTCCTAATGTATGACATTTTTGTAAATAGGATTTGAACATTTTACTTTTGCTCAACCACTCTGGTGTCACGTACAGCAACTTTATAACGGGAGTTGACCCTTTAGACATATACTCGTAAATTTTCTTTTTATCATCTTTTGATGTGTTCGAATTTATAGATCTACCGACTATGCCCAATTTTTTTAAAGCTATTTGTTGGTCTTCAATTAAAGATAATAAAGGCGACACCACGAGAGTCATTCCTTTTCCTACAAGGGAAGGCAGTTGATAACATAAACTCTTGCCACCACCTGTTGGCATCAATAGAAGCAAGTCTTTTTTAGATAACGTAGCATTAATAGCGGCAAATTGTGTCGGTCTGAAAGTTGTCAACTTAAATTTATCTTTTAGCAACGATTGTAGCGTCGAAGACCACGAAAACTGTTCTTTACCGTAAAAATCTTCTGAACTTTTATCGAAACTTTTAATCAAGTTATGTTGCTTTTCTAATTCCTGTTTCTCGCTTTTCAACCTGGAAAGTTTGCGTTGTAATTTAACTAGATCCGATTCTACTTCTTCTATTTGTTTATTAAGATCTTCAATTTTATCCTCAGACTTATCTAAAAATACAATACGTACGAATTAATGATAATTGTTAAATAAGTCAAATTCGTTTACCTGTTTCCATTATTAACATGCGATAAACTTATTTTGTAAAATGCTCTTAAACATTTACAGTTGAGGTTAGAATCTTAATTTGCCAGAGGGGGAAGTATAAACAGGGCGTTTCGAACTTTTTGTACACCAGTCGAACTCGTACATAATAACCTCCTCCATCTAGTATGAAAACGTCTAGTCCAATATATTCAAAATGATCTTTTTGTGGGAATACAAAAACGTTTCTTAATATCTACGGAACAACTGCTTGCGGAACATTTAACAATTTTCTACAAAAAAAAATCATTAGACTATTGCAGTTAAAATGACACTATTTTATTAGAAAATATACCTACAAAAGTAAAATAAATTGATATAAATCACGTTAATTATTTCCATTTGAATTAGATTCTTCTTTAATTTGCATTTCTTCCACGGTCCCCCATATTTTAATGGTGTTGACAGAAGCTGTTAGCAGCACATTTTTCGTGGGATGAATGCTTAAGAATTTAGCACTTTGCCTGGAGTATGTAAGAACTTTGCATCGACTTCTGCACTAATAAGATCCCAGCACCAAAGTTCCCCAGAAACCGAACCCAGATACAATGTGGGTATCACTTCTACTCACGGCACTTTCAATATTCATGTCGTTCGTTTTGTGACCAACATACCTAACAATAAACCATTTTAAATGCACACTACATAATTATTATCGATGCTATATACTCACTCTCCAAGCATCTCGCCTGTATTTTTATCTAATAGTCTAACTGTATTATCGGCCGAGCTAACTAAAATACATTGGCCATCATTTGAAAAACAAACTGAAGTAACTGGCGCTAAAACAACAAGAAACGTCTATCATTTATAAGCACTTTTGTAAACATTTAGGTACATTTACCTCCTACAAAATCGACTTGACAAGAACCATTTCTTAAATCGTATCTCCTAATCGAACAATCAACTGAACCTGTTAAAATTTCAGTATCTGTAACTTTGACTGACGTGATACAGTCTTTAGCGTCGTTCAAAATCTGAATAGGATCGTTTCTTCTAGACCTAACGTCCCAACACATCACAGTGTTATCTAAACTGCCAGATACTGCGACTGTTGATTCTTCGTTGAATTGAACGCACGTAACGCCACCGGCATGTCCGCGTAATCGTCGCAAAGATTGACCTGTAGATACGTCCCAAAGAATAACGGATTTATCTGAAGAACAGGAAACTATTTGGCTACTGTCGCAGGAGGCTGCTACGTCCAACACCTCATTTCCATGGCCACCGTACGTTTTAAGTAATAAACTACGATAAGGGTTCCACAACTTGATTTTTCTATCTGAACCACATGTTAGACAATATGAACCATCGACTGAATAAAAAATAGGCCTTCGTAAACATTATAGAAAATAACCTTAAATTAAGTACGAACCATTGAATCGTACTGCTCTAACGGCACCTTGCTTGCAATCAATTGTATTTATACATCCTATATCTAGCTTTTGTTTCTCCATATTCTTGATATTCACAAATGTTGTGTTACCTTATTACGTACCAATTGAGAGCACCTACAAGAAAAGTTGGTTGTTAATTATTCTAGATATTAAAAGGTTTTGATAAATATGTAACAGAGTATGATTAATTATTATTGTTGTTACTTGTTGAATTTTTATAATTATTGTAGAGGGCATTATCTCTAGTGGTGTATTTCAAATTTCGCAGCGGATTTCTATTGGCCGAACGAAGAAAACACAACGAATTGAAAATAATTGAAGAAGTGTTATTAGCTTCCGTTGCAGAAGATATTCAGCTTCCGGATACTTTACGATGTAAAATTAATGACATTTTAATGGCTTCTGAAGTGAAAGAGCGCATGGGACTCGCAGAAAATTTTACATTATTAGGACTGACATTTCATAACCTTGAAATTTTGAATCATGAAGAGAAGGAAACAGTACGTAAAATTTTTCAAGAGAAACTTCAAGATAAATTTCATAGTATCATTCAAGGCTTAGAGGAATTAAATATTAACTCGAATAAAAATAGTTCCGAGTATCAAACTACTCTAATATTAAATAGGCAAGACGATGTGTTGTTTGGTTTTAAAACAAAACTAAATTTTTTTCACATGTTTATTAATTGGGTATTTACAATCTGTTATAGGATAACATTCAGTAAATCGTTTGGCATATAATTCATAACATGAGGAAGTAATATCCAGTGATAGTACTTCGCAATTCTGCAGCAAGTAACGGTTAGTTGAGAACATAATCTAATTAAGTTTCTTACTTGAACTATAACTAAACCTAATCTAAAAATCGTTCAGGTAAGTCTAACGGGTCACATCTTTGGAGTCGAGGGATATATTGTCTGTCTAATAACGCCACAGCTAAATCATTAGGATGCACCCTAAGTTTCACTTGATATTTTTCACTGGCACTTTGGACTTCCTGCTTAATTGTAGGTACCGGAACATCCTGTTGTAGTAACCAGTTAGGTTCATACCAAGGAGCATTTGTGATGATCCTGATTATTCTGTTCTGATATCGTTGTAGTATTTCTAGGTTTGCATTACTGGCAGATCCCCAAAGTTGGATACCATAAGTCCAGATTGGTTTTAAAATGGCCTTATAGAGTAGAACTTTGTTTTCCAAGGATAACTGGGACTTTCTCCCGAGCATCCAATACATGTTTCTTAGTTTTAATCCAAGTTGCATTCGCTTTTTTATGATGTGGGTCTTCCAAGTAAGCCGTCGATCTAAATGAAGTCCTAAGTATTTTTAATTGTCGTTTTGCAGGAGCAGGCTATTATTTAATGCTACCGAGGGGCAGGTTTCTTTCCGGAGGGTAAAAGTTACCGGTGTGGATTTTGTTTCGTTAACACGCATGCGCCATAGTTTCAACCAGATTTCTATTCTGTTGAAGTTTCGTTGGAGTAACAATGATGCTCTTTGAGGATCGGTATGGGATGCCAACACTGCGGTGTCGTCGGCATAGGTAGCTACTAGTGTCTGTGGAGTGGTTGGTAAATCCGCTGTGTAAAGTACGTACAGAATAGGTCCTAGGATACTTCCCTGCGGTACGCCGGCTTGTATTGGATGAAGACTCGATTGCGCGTCTTTGAATTTTACTTAAAATCTTCTTTCCGATAGGTAGAACTTAAGTAATTCATAATAAGGCAATGGGAAGACTTTCTTAATCTTGTACAGCAGTCCAATGTGCCATACCTTATCAAATGCTTGGCTTATATCCAAGAACGCAGATGAGCAATATCTTTTAAGATGCAGGTCGTAAGTTACTTTAGTTACAACTCTATGAACTTGCTTTATTGTGCCATGACCTTCGCGAAATCCAAATTGGTGATTGGGTGTGAATTTTTGTTGTTCAAGAGTTGGCTTTAGTTTTTTTAGAAATATCTTTTCAAACACTTTTGTTAAGACCAGCAGTAGACTTTGTTTTCAATGCATTGAGTTTTTGTTTATTCGTTCGAGATACTTTGAATTTAATTATAAATATCCCTTTTCCAACATGCACAACACAACAGCACTATCTCATTTTCAAGATCAATTCAGAGTCCACCGAACAAATAAACGAACTTGACTTTTTATAATTCTTTTTATCCAAAGATAAGTGTTTATATTATTTTAGTAGAACGTTGTAATTGGATGGTCTACACATGTTACTGTGATGGACATAAATAATAAATATTTACCCAATATAGATAAATTTATTTATTATTAATTTCTAATTTTACAATTATTCTCATTAACAAATATTACATTTTCATCCCAAAAATAATTAAGGGCCAAGATATCCATTTCTCGATAAATTTATCTGACAGATATTTACCTTGGGAATAATTGTTGAAACAAACGGTTCCATGGTAAATATCTGTCAGATAAATTTATCGGGAGATGGATATCGAGGTCCTAAATAAAATTAAAATTAATATTTTACTAACAAAAGTCATTATTTTAATAAAATTTTCGGTGATCATTTTTTATATAAAATTTTGTACTTTTAACAACCATTTTAAAAATTATAATGGAAAAGTCTATAATATTATCATTATACATTGCTCTAGGATTGCATTTTAATTGGCCAATCATATATCAATAGTTTATCTATAATTCTTCTTTTGAGTACAGTGTTTAAGACTGAAAAAAAATTTAAAAATAGGTAAAAATTAAAAATATACTATAACAATAAATACACATACATATTATGCAACCTACATACTAAATTACCAAAATCTTAAGAAGAAATATGTTGCTGTTGTGAAGGAAAATGCTAATTTAAACGTCCAACATAAAATTGCTTGTAACATGAACAACGCATTGGCAGAAAGTCTAGATTTATATAAAACAAAGATGCAATCGCAAGAAGACGTGAGACGTGTAATGCACAATAAAATTCAGGATCTGAAAGGTACCATTCAAGTATTTTGGAAAGTCCGACTCCAAATTGATCAAGAAGCAAATAAATTGTTATGCAAATTTCGTACATCGACGAAAAAACATTGGATATTAGAAAAAGTAAGGAATAAGTTGCATCAAAGTAGAGTTTTCCTTTGATAAGGTTTTTCCTTCTGAAACTTCGCAGGTTGAAGTTTTCGAAGAACTGTCTCAATTAATTCAAAGTGCTCTCGATGGGTATTTGCTTATGGTGAAACCGGTTCTGGAAAAACTTACACGATACAAGGTGACGAAGAAGAATAATATTTAGGAATGATTCCTAGAACTGTCGAGTTAATTTTCAATTTTATAACCAAATTAACAAAACTGGACTGGACCTATGCCATAGAGGCAAGTTACTGTTAAAAATTTAAATATTAAAACTGTGACTTGTGCTAGTGAATTGCAGGATTTCACGAGCATCGCAAATAAAAATAGGACAATTGCAGTGACTAACTTTAATGAACACAGCTCTAGATCGCATGCTGTAACCAAAATTACTTTAATCAGTAAATACAAAGAGATGCAAAAATTGTACGTTGGCTCTTTAAATTTAGTAGATTTGGCTGAATCTGAAAGTACAAAGACCAGTAGCTGGGAGAGGATAGTAGAGACTAAAAATATAAATAAAAGCTTGTCAATTTTGAGTACAGTAATGTTGGCTTTGTAGAATAAGGAAAGTCACATACCCTATCGCAATTCCAAGTTGACATATTTACTGCAAAGCAGTCTGGGTGGCAATTCGAAAACATTGATGTTCATTAATATAGCACCTTTTGAGGAGTGCTTCGTTGAAAGTTTGAATGCCTTACAATTTGCTGCACAAGTAAAAGATGTGAAAAAGAACAAAAAGAGATAGGTTTAAAAATATTTTGGTAGGTGCATAATACGAGTATTTAGGTGTGCGATTTTTGTTATTACTATAAAGTAATATATTTTAGTAGGTCTGATTATCTTTAATTTCTACTATTAAAGGTTTGCATTTTATATAATCAGAAAAAATTAAAGATAAAAATAGGAAAATTTGAAAATAAAAACCTGTTTTATAATGACTAATGAAATACTAACGTGTAAAATCAAGTTTACCTAAAACTTACTTTGGAATTGTAGATGATGTTAATGGTGATTTTTTCAGATTGCTGTTATTTGATTTAGCTGAAAATTAAAAAAATAACTAAAAATGACTTTTCTACATCATGAATACAATACGTACTATTTTGATTTGAAATTGCCTGCAAATTAAATTTGGGAACGTCATAAGAATTAGAAAATACATTCTCCTTTTGACTTACTTCATTTAAAATTGCATTAGGTGACCTTTTGCAATCTGCAATAAAAGAATACCTATTCAGATTTTATTCATCAAAATAAACTTTTATTCGTTTATGTTTTCTTTAAATAGAGTTTAGCAACAAACTCCTTTCCATTTTATAAAGGACCTTACGGGTTTTTATAAGGAGCTGGGTCCAACTGAAGACAGCAATGAACCATTTGAAAGCATTTTGAATTTATCATCATCATATAGATCTCGAAGAGGGCTTTCCAGAGGTATTTGGCTCATGAGGATTCGTCGATGCATACCTGCCTTAGACAGGATACAAGTTGCTGGACCCAGACAAATATCCATTTAAAGCATTAAAAGTGTACTTGCACCTGTAGTTAAGTCGTTGAATTTGTCACCATCGTGTAGATCTCGAAACGCGCTTTCCTGTGGTGTATAACACATGAGTGCTTGTTCATGAATTCTATCGATAAATATCTTTAGTTACAAAACCGATATAAAACATTTGAATGCTCGTAAAAATGTTGTACTCCATTTTCGTGACTTATGCTTAGAGCTATATTATAATACTTGTTAAGAGCTTTCAAACGGTATATGGTTCATTGCTATCTTCAGTTGGGCGCAGCTCCTTATAAAAACCTGTAAGGTCCTTTTTAAGTACATATAATATACCTACCTATAGATAGATTAATATGATGATCTAAAGACAAACTAAATATTCATTTTTGGTAATTGTAAGTTAATAGATAGGTAGTTTATTTATCATATTTAACATTCTATATAAATTATCCAACGACCACTATGTATAAAAGGCAAAATTATATTACTGAAAGTTCGTCATTATAAACAAATAATTAGGTATAGCCAAGGTCCATAGATCATATCAATTAAAAAACAACTCGTACAACTAGTTAGAATTTCTTTTATAAAACCACAAAAACTATAGATTAAATGAGGGTGTTGACTGTGGTAGTTGAAAGATTCAAGACATCAAGAGCAACAATTAAAAATATTATTCATTCGTTGTGTTATTTTATTATTTAATTAAATTTTAATTAAAAATTAAATATTTAATTTAAAAAAACAACTTTACAAACTAGATACAATCTAATCTCTTCTCTAAGTTGAATCGTTACTTGCCACCTAAAATTGTTCGACTTAAGGAGAGTACAAGTTACAGAAATGGATGTAATAGAAATTTCTCAATAATATGTACGATAAAAATCATAATGCATATGCAAATGACATCCAATTTTTAACGGATAGCTACAAAATATTTATACTGCGCTTATTTACGAACCGAAATTCTTCTCGAAACAATCTCATCCGTCGCTGAAGTAATTTCTTAAATGATACTTATTCTTAAAGGTTAATTATAAAAGCATTCGACCGCACTTCGACGTATGGAATAAATAAATTTTTCACGCATTTGTAATGCAAATGCCAAACAAAAATGTTCCACTTACAGAGTGTTCGACTTAGTGGCTCTAAACGCTTTTGACAGTGAAATAATTTGAGTAAGGGAGAAAATCAAGTTAAAGAAATGCCGACTCGGGAGATTCGACTGTAATTATTTGTTAAAAATGTTGGACTCGGGTTGTTTCAGCAATAAGCGATTCGTTTAGATACTATTTAACTTCTCAAACTTTAAAGAAAATGCAACAGGACTAAAGTAATTTTTAAATGGTTCACTTATTATGAAACAGAGGAAAACATTGATATTTTAGAAAACTTTCATAATTATATAAAATAAATTTTCCTTTAACATACCTTTTTGACGTAATCGTTTTAATTTAGGAGACGACAATCCCTCAGAGGACAGTATAAACGTTTCAGACAATTTACAGCCACTATCACTCGAGGTACAATGAGCTACAACAAATAATATAAATTTACTATTTAGTTTAAATTCAGAAAAAAAATAGCAAAGACAAATGACAAAAGTTATAAAATATATTACCTTTTTGTATCGGCTGTTCTACAATCGCATGTTCAATTTTGGACACGGAAAAAGTTGAATTACAATTTAGCGATTCCTCGCTATATATATTTTTCAAAGATTTTACTGTTTCAGAATTACGTGGATATGAATACACATTAAAATTTGACATATTTTCATCATCCCAAGTTATAGAATAAAGATGTTTTAAACGTTGCATTAGCTCTTGAAATGTGATGTTTTCCCCATAAAAACATAATAATCTTTCTATTAATTGATTACGTAACTGTAATTCTTGGGATTGTAAATTATGTATTTTTTGCAGATTTTCCACCTGTAAAATATTATCAGTTCAGTATCTATAAAGATAAGGACAAACATTGAATTGAATTAAACATATATCTTATACTCGGTGGGAGGGCACTCGCCAATTTTTCGTCAAATATTCCTCATAACTACCCCTAATATATATGTAAGGGTACAGGTAACTATTTGAACAAGTTAGTGACTTGTGACTTCCCACCAAAAACCTATATGCATACCTTGCTAACCAAATTAAGATGATCAATTTTATTATCTTCTATTACAGCTTCAGTTTTTAATTGTGGGTGATTTTCCAGAAAAGTTGTAATCTTTTGTTTTATGCTTTCATTTTTTTCAACTAAGTTTAAAATGTCCTTCTGTAAAGTGGCACATTGAACTTCTAGGCTACTACCAACAGCACTGTAAAAATGAAGTTGTTTTGCGCCTTTACAAATAATACTAAGTTTAGCGTTAAGCTCAACTTTAAATTGTTTTTTAAGTTGCAGTAGATCTTTTGTATTTTTTAATTGCAAAATCTGGTTTTCTAATTGTTGTTTTTCTACATACAAAACTAGCAATTCTTTGCGATGTTCTTCTTTTATAAATCTATTTTCTGTATTTTTCTGTAGAAGCTAAAAATTTTAATTGATTTAATTTAAAATGTTGGAATTAATTAAAAAATAATTACAGATAGTTCCGACTTTAGATCGTTGTTTTCTTTTGTAAGATCGTCCACTAATTTCGTGTAATAATTTGTATTTTCTTCGCAGTTTGTAACGTTCTTCTTTATGTTTGATTTAATTTTCTTCGCTCTCGATGCATATTTAAGAGTATTATAGGTATCTTCGTAGTTAAAAAAAGTAGGCGAAACATTAGCAACCATCACAGTTCGACAATTACCACCTAGACTGTCCTTTAGTAATCTTGTTAATTTTGAGTCACGGTATGGGATGTGGCGACGACCGCCGGCTAAACTATTAATGCAATTTCCTAGTGCTAACAACGATTTATTAATGTTGGCTCCTTCTGTAAATCGTGCACCCGAACAACCAGTGGCTGCTCCTCTTTCGCTACCGGCTAAATCGATCATACTTAATTTAGCAATACGAACTTCACTGGTACATTTAGATTTCATGCGGAGGTAAACTTGAAAAACAGCATGCGAACGTGAACTTTCGGCATTAGCATCTGTCGGGTGCTGCGTTCTACTACGATTACCCTGTTCTAATAATTCGAAAAGCCTTTTAGATTCCTTTATGCAATGCACCCGAATGCCTGCTACAATAACGCCATATTTTTTATCTTCACGTAATTGCAAAGGAGGACCAGGATTTAATAAATCTCGAATCGTTTCGTTATAAACTTCCAGATAAGTGATACTAATGTCAAATTCTCGTTCTTCTATTAACTGCTGTTTTTGCTTAAATAGTTCGATCATTGTTAAAAATGTTATGCCGGGATCTGTCTCGTGTCCTAGCATCGTATGAGTTTTACCAGCACCTGTTGCGCCATAAACAAATATAGAGCAATTACAACCGTTCATAAGTTTCTGAATCAGTTCTTTAGTACTTCCTTCAAAGATCATGTTATTATCTGCATTACATCCAAATATTCTATCAAAAGTGAACTGCATATTTTTATTAGTACGCTTTAAGAAGTCGGAATGAGATTGTGGAACGTTATGAAAAAAAAATGGGTCGACTTCTTCCTCTGGATCAAATATCAGTGTTTGATCATCAATAATATTAACAATATTCCTAGAAATACAATTATATAAACACAATGAATAGCTATAAAATACAACATGTCGCTCACTTATAATTATTGGAAGTTTCACGATTATTTGAAGGTCTTACACGAATAATAACTCGGATATTTCCTTCGGTGACTGGAGTTTTAATTCCTGTCCGTCCTGACGTAATAGTGATAGGTCGTTTTCGACCAGGCGATTGCATTCCACGTTTATTTTTTACCATTTTTTAAATTAAAGTATTGTAGTTAATGCTGTATGGATTTAATTTATAACTGTCGCTTTATAGGTATTAATAACATAAAAGGTCGTAGAATGCACGTTGTATGTTTGATAAGATATAACTTTTTACTTGTAAAATATCTGCTTTAGTTTTCGTAATTTCAGAAAACCTTTCTCAGGTTTCAAATGATTTTGGATATGATAATTATTAAGACAATCAAGTGGTGCACTATAAGGACACTTAATTACTGATGTATTTTCTACCTCAACGGTATGTGGTATGTATAAAAAGTACAGTAGATATGTTAATATTTTAAAATACCTATATTATGTCACCTTTATGATAACAACATGTTCCATAGAATTGGATCTCCTCGAAATTCTAAATTATCATGTAAAAACATAACATGTAAATGTATTATGCATTACATACAGTAACGCTTGTTCATTATTTCTACTGCATAGAGGGGAAAATGAATAAGGTAAAAAGGATACCATAGAAACATGACTTACATCTTCCTCCTCAGTCCGTTTACATGGTTTATATGTCTGTATGGTGACATCACGAGTTAAGTAGTTGAGTCGATGGTCATCTTCCGGAGAGTTCTATTTGAACTGACTGGGTAGCTTCATGTAACGTTTGTCTTGTTAGTGTCTTCATTTGATCGATCCATCGCATCGGTAACCTGCCCCTTGAACGACGTCCTTCCATTTTCCCTTGTATTACTAAGGTTTT
Source organism: Rhagophthalmus giganteus (assembly GCA_036326145.1). Classification (NCBI taxonomy): domain Eukaryota; kingdom Metazoa; phylum Arthropoda; class Insecta; order Coleoptera; family Rhagophthalmidae; genus Rhagophthalmus; species Rhagophthalmus giganteus. Next base: position 6,367,463 of record JARFJA010000005.1, read on the forward strand.
CATGGTATTATATCATCTCGCGAGATGTCCAAAATATCTGAGGTATAACTGGGATATGGTCGAGTTCAGCCTTTTCTTTATGTCGAGTTTTTCTATGATCGATCCATTCGTGCAGTGGACTGTCCATAGCATACGTCTGTACGCCCACATCTCAAACACGTTGATTTTGTTCCTGTCTGCTTTTTTAATTGTCCAAGTGTCGGCTGCATACGTTGCTATAGGAAAGGTTAGTGTTTGTATTAGTCTATTTTTTTTGGTATTCTTAGTTGAGTAACTTATGTAGGTGTTACCAAAAGTGCGATAGAAAAATAAATGTTTGAAATAAAATAATATTATTTTAAACTAAGTTGACCAAGTTGAGCCAACAAATGACAACATTTTCATAATATGAATATATCATTTTGCAGCGCTAGTTTTTGGGCGACTTTTAAATATGTAGAACTCATTTTTAAAAAATACTCGTAATTGTTTAAGAGTTAAACTTAAAATCCAATTTATAGCTTGCTGACTGAGCTCGGTGAACGCAGTTTAATGTAATGATCTGTGCTCTGGTAAAAGTACATATATTTAAAGATTAGTTTTTGTTTATTAACAAATAAATTCCAACAATTTTGCAAATGAAGCATCTACTATATGTCGACATTATTTAAAAGTGCCAGATGATATGGACTATAAGAGCTGGTGAATATTCTCACGCATGAGTTTCTACCTCTTGAAATTTTGTAGGAAGATAATTTTTTTAAGTCTGGCTAAGGAAATTGACAACCTGATTAGGCAACTCCGGTCGCGAGCCATTCCTAAATTGATTAAAATTGCAGAAACAAACAGGGGAGCGCCATGTCCAGGAGATGGTGGAAAATCTATCGAGAGCATATAAACCATGTCAAAATAATGCCACAAATCCCCATAAACTTTTTTCTTACAGGGCTCTGTTGTTGAGATATTCACTCTCAAACTTTATATTATTAACATCAATTTTTTATAGCTTTATTTAATTAAAAATTAGTAACGTTAAATACATAACCGTTACAAATGAATTACACTAGCGCCAAATGCGATGGTAGACGGTACTTCGTTCTTATCATAGCGTCGTCTGCGTTGATTGTTTCGTGCTTATAAGGTCCGTGCAATCGCATAAAACAGCTGACCTGACAACTTTCACGAAATAACAGATGTCGCCCGCTTCAGGAACTAATGGTAACTGTAATGTATATTTGCTACCATTTTATTAAATATTTTCAGAATAATTTCTTATTTACTTTACGAAAAATACATTAATTGCAGTTTTAATACATGTAAAACAAAAACACAATTTTATTTTTCAATTTTAAAAAAGTTACAGCAAATAGTCAAATTCTAAACCATACATAATAGATTTCATTAGTCCCTGACGGAAGCGCCTCTAGTTATAAGTTAAAATCGATTGCACAGACCTTATAAAAACGAAACAATCAACGCAGACTACGCTATTGGTAACGCTTATTAAATCGCAAGTCCAAATAAATAGACAGTAGCGTACTAACATAAAGCATTCACGGTGCGAATTAATCTTTCCATATTTCAGTAAACATTATTTGATTAAATAAATAAATATTGACACATATAGCTGAACTGCCGTTACATAGTTACTCAAACAATTAAAAATTATCCTTATTTAATGTATCGCCGCTACTGATTGGAAGTTGTTTTAAGTGCTACCAACAGAAATCAGAAATCCGCCTCAAAATTTGAAAAAACTATTACTGATGAATTATACAATCAATTTCTAAACTGTAAAATTATTTATAAATAGTAAAAGCCCATTTTGGAGCCCTAGACATTAATTGTATCTATATGTTAAATTAGGATCCAAAGCAATTACAATTGAAGAATTTCCCTTAGCACTTCCGATAACTTGCCATTTTTGTTTTAAATTGTAAAATCAGTTTATGTTGCATAATAGCAGAGTAGAAAATCTTCCAAATTACAAAAATTTTAAAACTCTAATGCAAGAAATATCACGCAATAAAAATACTGTGAATAAACAAAATATGATCAAATATAATCTATCAAATTATTACAACAATCTTCTTTGATAAGCATATAACATTTCATGGTCGTAATAGGTATGTATTAACTTATACATATGTTTAAAAAAGAACAATACATCATCGTACTGTCCATTGTATGAATTACTATTATCACTCCTCGTATGACCTAAATTTGTATCACTAAAACAGCTACTTATTCCTCGATAATCGACATTCAAACCCCACATGTTTATATGAACTTCAACTAAAAACTGGTGTATCGATTCTATAGTCGACAAGTACCACCTAGGACTGCCTTTTTGATGCCGCCAAAATTGAGAGATGCGATTTTGAATAACGACACAAGGCAAACTATTTATCCTTTTATCTTTGTAAATGCCTTTGCTCTGGTTCCACGTGCTATCAATAAATATTGCCCTTTCTACGGGCAACTCATACACCTTATTACATTCAAGATTGCGATTTTCAATTTTAACAGACTGCCTGGTCATCAACGTAGTTTTATTATAACCCTTCGGTAATTCTAAATTTACTTTACTAAAATCGCCCTTGAAAAGTTGATTGACAGTAACTGCTTCGTAACTTGGATAAATTAATACCACGTTACTATGGTTATAGTTCGGTATATCGGGGTATGTAAATATTCTTACATCGTGTAATGCTAAAACTGCGGCGTGAGCCGCCGTACTCTTCCCATCGATTTCGTGCTTGTGCTTTATTATGTCTATTTTAACTGGCAACTAAAAAAAGGAACGTTGCATTTCAGAATAAAGGGACAAGCCGACTTACTTTAACTACTGGAAGTTTACCCTCTAGTTCGGTTACGGGCACGTAACATGTATAACAAAAGTATTTTCTAGACTTTCCACATTTAGGACACGGATATCTGCCTTCTAACCTATACAAACACTCGTCGCTTGTTATTCGTAATCCATCGAACGGGTTTTCGTCGATTACATTTTTAAACGTTTCGTCGGTTTTTGGATTTTCCATATTTAAAATTTAAGTGCTTTAGTAGATAAAATACTTTAGAAAAAAGATGTAAAATTAGAGGTTATTTGGCGTTGTTATAGATATGGCTGTGTCTACATTACCGTCACGAGATTTTAAATACAGTGACATACATAAATTTTGACCATCTACCGTTAGCTGCAAAATAAATTTACGTTAAAATTTTTAATTGAAGAAATGATCGTTGATTGAAGTTAAATTACTTTTTAGGCGATACGTTACATTTTAATTTCTATATTATTACTTGAAACTTGCTTCGAAATTTAAAATGATAGTAGTGAATTCACGTTTCTCGATGTTAAATAAAATACAATTTTAAGTTGTTTATTATGTTAAGAAGTATGGCTAGTGATGACTATTTTTTACCCATAAATACCGTGCGCAATATTAATTTAAGTATTATTTGTAATTTATTTACAGCTATTTATAATTATAGCTTATCCAAACCTATATGATGTCACGTCATCAATACAAGGTTACTAGATGATGACGTTTCGCACAGTGCTATCATCTCGTAACTCGTAATTTGACATTTCTAATAAGTTGCAGTATTTCTTTATATCATCTAATATGTGCGCAAGTAAATCATCTAAAGAATATGTCACTTTCCAAACTTTAAACCGAATTACAAATAAACAATCTAGTAACTTTTTATTGATGACGTGAACATCATATAGGTTTGGATAAGCTATAGTAGTTTTTCATTACTTATCTGTAAATGGGGTAGTACTATAAAGTTGGCGAAAACGAAAATCGCTATTACGAGTAAATTGTTCACCAGCAAAAAGCAAAAAGTCAAAGGGATTGCATAAATATTTCGTGGGTTTTTATTAAAAAAAAAAAAAGGTATTTCAATATTTATGTTGCACATTAACGCATTAAATGAAGACCTATTTAACAGTCCGGTTATTAAGGAAAAGTATGAACTGCAGTTTAATTCTACGAAAACGTTACAGATACGAACTAATTTTAAATTACCTTCATTACTCATCAGTTAATCAAATCATCATTAATAAGTAACACCGAATTTATAATTAATTAGTTTACTAAATAAAAGTTGCCTCTGATTAACATTCCTATTTCTAACCATTAGTATTAATAGCGAGACATCAAGTTCCAAAAAAGTATTAAAATACAATGTGAAAATACAACAAAAATACAAATACAGTGTGTCCACGGATGGACCTAACTATACTTGTAAACTTTTTTATTTCCCGTTTTTAGAGGAAAAGTCGTTCTTTATGCTGAGTTTGCTTAGTTTCAAAAGTCCTTAGCAATGGGCAGAATGTCGATATAACATACAGGATTGTTTAAAAATAATGAAACATTCAATTATTCAAGAGTAAAGTACCAATTATTTGGGTAAAAATGAAAAATGTTAGGATCAAAACTTTGTCTCAAAGTTGACGTTTTGTCTACATGAAAATTAATGCAGCTGAACCAAATTAAAAAAAGCGCATAATTTATTGAATAACAGAAACAAAAATATGTATGAACAAAAACTTTACATGACGCCTTCCCACCTCAACACACTTTTCTATTCTTTTTCTAAATTCTTCGTTAACTAAATCGTTATTTTTTTGTTTTAAAAGGTCTACATTACGATTAAAATTATTCGCATACTTAAACTTTTTGCCTTAAGTATCCCCATAAATAAAAATCAAGTGGGGTAATGACTGGTGAGTGTGCTGGTCATGTTATAACGCCGAACCATCCCATCCATTTATTAGAAAAAAATTATCTAACCTGTTTTTCACTCAAACGTTCCCTTTTCAGAGCAAAAGTATGAACTTTGAGAGCCTGTATCGACATTCCGAGTATGGCCGAGGACTTTTCAAACCAAGCAAAACTCTTTATAAAGAATGACTTTTTCTTTAGAAACGAGAAATAAAAAAGTTTACAAGTGCAGTTAGGTCCATCCGTGGACACACCGTATATGTTAAAACGTGCGAGTTAAAATACGTTTTAGGTCACATCTTGAAAATGTGATGTGATTGTAGTACAGTATGTAGGTAATTCACTGATGTGAAAAACATTCAATCGTTATTTGATTGTTTGCATGCAAAACATAAATCTGCAGGTATTTAAAATAACAGTCATGAAACCGCAACTAGTCAAATACAATGCCCGTTCGTTTTATTTCTCCTTTACATCTAACTCTGCGCGATAAAGAGAGTATAAATCGACGTGATGTTCGCAAAAACAATTATGGTAAAGAACAGGCACGGTAGTTACATTAAGACATATTTAGCCATCCAAAATAGCCACAACTAGTGAGCAGCTTAGTAGAGCGTGCTATGGAAAGAGAAAGCAATCATTATTATAGGTACCTGTATAAAATATAAACATCTTACACGCGTAGATTGTCCAAAATTAGTTTTCAGATCGTGTAATAAGTGCACAAATTACATCTACAAGTACAAGAATAAAAATAGAGAACACGTTCCAGTAAAAACTTTAAATAAACAATAACACGTATTTGCTGTATGCATAAAATCGAAAACTATATTCGACGACACACTATATATACAAAATAATTTACAATAGGACGCGAAAATAAGACGTTTCAAAATATAGCATCAAGTCTTGAACGAGAAAACAGCTTTTTCTAAACTTAATATTCGTTGACCTCATTTTCCAAATATTTAGGTACAAAGTTTTAAGGAAAAATTAGAATTTTATAGAAAAAGAAAAACAACAAACTATTAATCATACAAAAACTGCGCCGATAGTATTTACTATTTGTGATTTCAATAGTAAGCCGATTAACTCGAACACCCTGTATCCATAATAAATTAGCAATTTTAATCTTACAAATGCAAGACTGACATTTTGATCATATATATTGTTCAAGTAGATACGTGGTATAAAAATAACTTCGTTTTAAAATGGTTCAAAGCAATAAATAATAATAGTAAATGCCCGCCCCGCCCCTCCTGCCACACATTTTAACGAATCGACTACAATTAGTCAGTTGGCAAAAGTGGAGTTCAAGAACAACAGTTGCTAAAAATTGCAGGCCATAATTATGCAAATTCTATAAAACTTTATCTAAATATTTATCAAGAACACAATAGTAAAATAATTAACAATATGCTTTTAGATTTAGAATGACCGTTCTCTCAGGTCCGGCTTCGCTCCATCTTCAAACTGTTATCAAGCAATACGATGAAATTATTTAGTAACTATAAGCGGCCTTATAATATTATTGTACATGCCTACCACTGGGAATTTTATGGAAATTCTAAAACACGTTTGATTAATTGTTTGACTGATCGAACGTGCCATTGTATAACAAACAGTTTTTTATGAGCGACGAAGTTATTTTTATACTTCGTACCTATATTTGAATAATACACGATCAAAATTTCAGTTTTCTAAGATTAAAATTGCTATCGCATTTACAAGAATTTATTACTTATATACAATTGATAAGATACGGGGGGGCGCTCGAGGTAATCGGCTTACCATTGTGAGATTTCGAATTTTTAAATAATTTGTTTTTTGTTCCATAAGGCGTCTTTGGTTCTTTAAAATTTTTAAGTTGGCAAAAATTAAGCTAGACCTAAAGCACATTTTGATTAATTTAATCAGTTTTTTCTATCAGTTTTCGTGATTCCGATAGTGGACCGATTAATTTAGGCACCCTATATATATGTAGCTATATCATGTAGATAACTATACGGAATGTCAGAAAGTCTAGGCTGTCATTACAAATATTTTAATAAAATTCTATACGGTAATGATACTTAATAACAAAATTTTAAATTTTAGTAGCAGAGAGATGTATGTATACTTTTTATTGCAGTTATACAGGATGAATCAAAATTGTGAACGTCTTTTTTGTTTTAACTATAGATCGTTTTTTTTTTATTTTCTAGATTATCATTAAAATCAAACTCAACAATATAAGGTCTGTTGAAATGACAGATTTATTCGAAATCGGTAATTAAATAAAATGGTCTAAAATTAAAACAAATATATATTAATAAGCTAGATTTTTGTGTGGAGCTTTATTTTTATGTTTTGAACTAAACCTCAAACGTCCCCTTAGATAGCAAGTCCGCAAAAATTATTATGGAGAGTGAAAGGAGGTAAAATTCAGTTTTTTTTGCAATGATTTTGGAAACTATCAAACTTTCGAGAAAAAGGTTAGTATCAAAATTGTAGCTCGTAAAATTTGCTACAAAAAAAGGTACTTTGCATTTTTTTTCGTATAATTAATCGTTTTCGAGTAAACCGTGCGTAGTTTGTAGAAAGTGCAATCCACTGTGGGGGTTGAGTACTAGGCGCGTTTTTTTTTTTTGATATACAGAATAATATTATATAAAAAGTGCGTACGTTATTTTAGAAGTATTTTTAGAAAAACGTCAGTGTCCGTTTGTCCCGCTTTTACCATACATTAAAAGCAGATGCAAATTCTATCCGATTCGCGTTTTCTCTTTGGTGGAGCAAAAACATTCTTTTCTATTTGGTCAAACTTGGAACCTATCGTATTTACCTAATTTACTCGCGTCGGCGCAACTGCTTGTTCATTTTCTTACAGATGCGCACAACTAAATTTAATAGTTAACCCCACCACATACGGGGAAGAGAGTCAAATATTTCTCAAATTTAAAATCGTGCTGCCTTTTACGTTGTAGGTATGTAGGACGTCAGATGTTAGAAATTATCCCTTAAAAATAATCGATTGCCGATTCTTCGGTATTTAGATGCTACGATGACAAATTCCCATAGCACGAAAATTACTTGTAAAAAAAGTTCCTTAATAAATGTTTTGGTTAAAAATATACAATTTAATCGACAAAAAATAACCAATAAAAGATTCGTTATTTTTAAAAACACTTAAAACTCAAAGTACTTAATAGATCAAATTTTTTCTTCAGATTGTGTATTTTGATCTAATTAAATTCACTAATCTATTATTTAAATTTTCGCCTTATTTATAGGTATAAGTAGGAATATGAGTACTATTTTTTATCCTAAAATGTATGGAAATCCAAAAATATCCTTAAAAATTTAAAAAGTTAAATCTCTGAAAAATTTTAAGGTTATAAAGGTCAGGGGTACTGCACCACTGGCTCCCCTCGCACCTTAATTTATACGTACCAAAAATTATTAAATTCCAAAGAAAAATGAAGATATTATTTAAAAATTTATTTTTATTCTTCGACTTCGGGGGTGAATATCTCGACGGGGCAGGGCGGGTGGAATTTATACGAACTTGTGGCATTATTTTGACGTCGTTTATATGCTCCCGGGGAATTTTACCATTTTCTGGACGTCCTGTATTTTGTTGTAACAGATAATTGTTTAAACAACGTAGGTAAATACTCGAGTCCGACACAACGGAATGTTTCCGATTTCAAATAATGTATCATAATTATATAACAAACATTAAAAAAAAAGTTTCATCAAAATTGGTTGTCTTCTTGCGAGTTTCGAAGTAAAAACCTTCACGACTCGACTTATATTAGCATATCAATCAGTTTCTTTAAATGAATTTTAGCGTTCCCTTCCAGTTATCTATTGCGGTCTACGTATTACAAAATTTTCGATGTTTTAGGTACCTATCTACATTTATATCCAATTTAGTTAACGATTTTTTGTTACCTACATTTTTTTATTTATTTATCGACTGGACCTGTTAGTGAAACATTTGATTTTTCGAAAACACGCAGCTCGACGCATTTTTCCGCAATATTTTAAGTTCATTTTAATTTTTTACTTTATACCGTTCGTTTATTCGAATGGATAAAAGTACGTTGCGTAAAATTCAGCAGAAAATATTTTCCAACATTAACATCGTTCCGTTGACAAATTTCCGGACGAATTTCTCTTGGACTCGCGTATTTACAATCTTAATAAAATTCTTAGAAACGACATTTTGCTTTTACCGAAAATATTTGTTGATTGGAAATTTTCGTTTAAAAATCGACGTAGAGATATTATGTTTTATATAGCTATTTTATTTTATAGTAGGCAGATTACGATTATAATGTCTGACAAAAATTTAATAGGTAGGCCACAAGTCCTCGCCCTCGCACTCTATAAAATTAATGAACTACAGGTACCGTTCGGGTGGTGATTTATTTTCGAAAATTCTTGTTCACGCTTTGGATTGCGCGCATTTAGACTATTTGTTTGTTTTTTTTTAATTTCGACGTACCTTATTGTTAGTAAAATATTATACAGAGTGAATTAAGATCATAGCACCAATAATTAGTTCGTTGAATATTCATATTAGAAAAATATTTTTTCAACAAAAAATGTTCCAAAATGATATGTTGTACCTATATTATTGTACATTTATTTTATTTCAGGGCCTAATGAGATTTAAGCAGTAATATGTAAGTAACCTTTTATTTTTAAATGACACGCGTTATTTTTATAACGCCGACAATATGACATTCTTCAACTTTAATCGTTTTTAACACTGTTATTTTGTCATCTAACCCCACAATATTTTTATAAAACCGTATAGAGAAAAAATATCACCTCAAAAAATATACAGGGTGTCATTTAAAAATAAAAAGTTGCTTATTACTGCTCAAATCTCATTAGGCCCTAAAACAAAATAAATGTACGATAATATACAACGTATCATTCTGAACGTCTTTTATTACGAAAATATTTTGCTAATATGAATATTCAACGAACTAATGGGGGAGGGGGTGCAGTTATCTTAACTCGCCCTGTATACCTAATTTACATCCAAGGAAATATATTTTAGTATAAAGGGATATAAAAAATTTCACGCATACCTCCATCTTCTATACCTATTTTATAACTCAATAAAATAAAATAATCGAATTCCATTAAAATAATGATTAAATCTTGCAATACAGCGTCATATTTTAAACACAAAATAGAAAATTTTCAAAGTTAATTATTAACCCATTTAAACAAAAAAAAATCCCTCGAGTAATCTCGAACTATATGGAAGACCCCCAAGGAATGCAACCATGAAAGAAAACGAGCACAATATTGTAAAAAAAAAACTTATACCTAATATAACGTTTATGGTATTACCGTGTAAAATACCTAAAGTTTCATTACAACAACGTTCAAAGTAGGTTAAAACTTGCATTTTCAACTGCTGCTTTTGCTTGTACCGGTTAGCGATTCTTCTGACACAGTTCCTAGCTGGTTCCTTTAATGACCGACGATGGTGCTTTGCTGCTCATTTATCATGCACAGATAATTGTGGTTTACTCGTTCTCTATTGTTGCATTTAGCCGCAATAGCCTATTATTTTTATATACAGATAATTTACAAAATTACAGTCGAACGTCTTTTATGTATACGGTTACTATCCTGACCGACCGTCGAAGTCTCCGATATATACAATTGAAACGTCATAAATTATAAATGTCGCGTATTGTAATTTTATTGAACTAAATAAACTTTCTTTTTTAACAGTTGTTAAATGCAAATTTTATTACCGATAATTGAATACGCGCCGATCGAGCGTACGTATTTGCAGTTTGACGGAATAATTACATATCAGGTACGTAGTAAGTAAGTAATCATAGTGAGTAAAGTGCGTATCAAATATAATACCGGCATAAATTGTATATAAGTATAGCAGTGGCGACCAATGTCCGTTTGACATACTTCCGGAACTTTTAATTCCGGTCAGATAACCAATAAATTAAACTAGCGCTACACACGAATCTACAATTCTGTCATGTACTGATTAGTTCCTTATTACGTGGCAAGGACGACGCGATTTTTGACAAAAAGTTCGGCGTTACAGTTCTGAAATGCGTATAGGTCATCCTAACGCATCACAGTTAGGTATTTTAACTAATTCTGCATATCGCGATGGTTATCCTAAATTTTAAAAATAGATGGTGGCGGATGTACCGATTTGGTACAATGGTGTTAGAATGCTTTGGTGAACAACTGCAGTTTTAAACGCGAAAAGCGCTTATTGTCAAAAAAAATCAGGGCAACATTTTTTGTGTGCGATCAAAACGACAAAAAGGTCGTTTAAAAATTACGAAATTAAAACATACAGAAAAAAACGACAAAATAATCGTCGAGAAAAACGTTACAGAACACAATAAAAAAAATGGTAACGTTTTCAAATTGAGTTTTTTTGATAGGAAAATTTTTGCCAATTTTCCGTAGATAGTGTCGCAATTAATTTGTCCTATACTTCACTTTTTTGTCTTTAGAAAACTTCTGGAGAAGCTGGCGGCGCGATCAGCGAAACGTCAAGTAATTTTAATTTTAAGTTTAATTCTAATTGTAATTTGTTTTACCCACAAATAAAGTTTTCGCCCACAATAGCAACATCAAGTGTATAATTCCAAATCGTTATCATCATACCTTTAACGGTTCGTTTCACTTATAACATAAATGTAAACAAACGCCAAACGTATGAAAATGAATCGTTACGTCACGAGGGGCCATTGCCATAAGCAAAGCTTTCCAAACAAGTTTGACCGTCACGACAGTTATTATGGACAATAACTATTTAGTCTTGAAAAAGACTTTATATAGCAGAAAAACAATATGAAAAAGATAGCAAAATAAAAATAATATAGGAACAAAAGGTTAAAATTAAATAAATGACGATACAGAATTGTGTAGAATACACAAACAAAATATAGGTTAGGTGAACACGCGAAGACGATGTTGTAAAATTGGAAATTTTAAGAAGGTTGCCGGCAACCTTGGTTTGAAAACCAAAACGGCATTCTAAGGTCGCACTAATCGTGTCTATTAGTGAATACTATAGTGCAATGTGGGTTAAAGTCGCTTAATAGTTTCTAAACGAAAAAGTGTAAAAACCGAAACAATTCAAACGGCGCGGCGTGTTCACGTTCGACGTCACCTACGTTTTCCTGAAAACCTGACGCACGGGAGTTGAAGACGTGTTGCTCTTTCCAATGGGACTGGAAAAATCGGCGTTGCCGTCTAAATTTTTTCACCATACGTACCCTTGAAAAGAACGACTCGTCGTTAACTCACGTGCGGGTTTTTAGGAGAAAATATTTGATGACGCCGAACGGCGCAGTACGCTAGCTACGACAGCATGCTCGCGCCGCGTCGTAAAGGCACACACCCAAATAAAGCGGCGTTTACATTAGCGCGGAGTCGCGACTTTGTCGTAGATTGTCAGACGCATGTGCATATATTACTACTTGCATTTAAAGTCGACGACTAAATAAACGCGTGAATACCTCGCGACGCCTAATTTCATGCCAATGTAAACGCCGCTTTACTTTTACCGAACATTTGCCCTCGAGCCAAAGACGAGTTGTTGTAGCAATAAGCCTTTTAGCCCGCAATGGCCCCGTGACGAGTTGCTATTTCCAATGATGTTAAAAAAAATTGGTGTCGCCGAGACTAAAGTTTTTCCACCGTTGACTTGATAACGCGTCATTTTCATACCAAAAAATTGACGGAACGTTTAGTGCGCTATTTATGGTCGCTTGTTGGGATCGCAAAAGTAAATAATTTTTTGTGAAAAATTTGCACGCGACCTAATTAAGGACGAGCTGCTTTTTTCGTTGACCTTAAAAAAAATCTAGCGTCGCCGACTAAAATTATTGATCGCGGGTGGGGGGGGGGGGGTGTAACGTGTCCTTTCTCAAAGTTTATCGTGTGATCGTTCTTCCACGATAACGCACTTGCATTAGATCTTGCGAACGAAGATTAGGTTGCGCGATATCCAAACCGAAACTGACGATATTTTATACCCGCAATTTATCAAGCATAAATAGGTATTTACTTTTCAAATTAGTTCGTTATAGGCCAAAGCTGGTTCTAAATCATTTTTAATTATGTGACGATAAAACGAGGTGCCCTTCAGGGTTATATAACGGTCAACGACGACAGCACAATATAAATCCTTACGGCAGACATGGTCGAAATCTCGGCTCGGATCCGTATGGAGATTCCAAATTGGATCGTTTAAACGCGGAGACCGAGATTATCTTTTGATTATGTACCTCTATATGTTTGCTCGTAAATTATACGATCGCAGCACACATGTGATCCGTGCACTAAATGTCGTGTCGAGGAGGACAAAATGAGTCGTGCTGGGGGCAGTGGGAGCGAAGAACTGGGCGAGTGGGTCAGTAGGCCCCTAGAAGATAGTAGGCCGGGGCGCCTTGCAGATGTTAACAAAAAGGTGGTCTTCCTTCTGCTGTACTAGCTCCTGCAAGATCTTTAAGTACCGACATTGTTAAGGCTCTATGCGACATTGTGTACGCAAGCTCGTCCCTATATGGGGTATGAAGTTTGATTGACGACTCGTCAAGACATATGTTCACTAAAATCGACGGCGATTAGAAACTTTAAGCGGCACCGTTGTGTTTCGGTATCGAACGTGAACATTGTAATAAGGAACTTAAACGACTATAAAACCGCATTTTGTGAAAGTGCTATTATCACACACGTATTTTGATTTTTATACATATTATGATTCGTTTATGACGAATAAAAAATTACAAGATTTTATAACATCCATGAATAACTAATAAATGGTTTCTAATATTGTTTATCGTTAAACTGATGACAGAAAAAAAATACAGTTTTAAAACTAAATAAACTTTAATATATTTTTATTCAAAAATTGAACGTGAATGCATGTTATCGTTCATAATAAATTAAGACGTTTTAGATGAAGTACCTGATTTTCGTTTACATAACATTAACCCCAACGTAAAGGTTGACGTTGCTCCGAAAATTTCTAATAGCAAAAGTGCCGAAAGTGGTGTTATTTAAAAATACCTACGATCAATTTTCTTCACAATAGTATTTACATTTTATATACAGGGTGTTTCATTGAGGACGGACCAGACGGCACAGGGCGATAAAGGACCTCAACATGTGTTATCCGAAATTTGTTTATTTAGAAGTTGTTTAGGTTTTATTTATTTTTAGCTAAACTCCGGTTTTGTCCACAAATTTCGTTATTATAGCTAAACTATAGGTACTAGCGCCATGATTTGTTTTTATAATCTTAGCCCAATAATGGGCCTATCATCCTAAATAATAATTTTTGTATTCGAGCTAAAGGTATTTCAACAAAAAAAGTATCTTTTCAACATTTTATTAAAGCAAAAATTATTCCTTAGCTTTACAACCTCTAGCTAAAAATAAATAGAAAGAAAAAAATTAGTACCCATCTTAAAAACTTCTCTACGTTACTGGCAATCGTCCCTAGAAATTTCATCTGGCTAGCCCCGTGAATTCACATCGAAAATTTTGTGCAAAGTGAAAAAGATGAAAATTCCACTTTTTAATTTTAATCGAGAACATTATTCGAAATGTGAGATAAGTTGTTGTGGATGTTATTGGTACCTGCAATACATTATAATAAGATCGGTTAACGTTGATAAGAGACAAAATGTCGAAATGACAGCGTGGTGTTTCTCGTAGTGATTTCCATTGCCTTTGTTCTACCATCTTGTTTGTTAGTTGAAATATCGCCTGTTTTAAGTGTTTTTTTTTCGTATTCTTGCGAACTTGGATTGTTTTGGACTTTTTTTTTAAATTTGTTAGTTGTAATAGCCGATAGCTTGGCCTCCAAGGTCTCCGGACTTAAATCCGGTCGACTTTTTTATTTGAGGCTACTATAAAGAATTAGCGCATCACAAAGAATATTCTTCTTTACAAGAATTACAAAGAAAACTGACCGAAGCACATGAAAAAATTCGAGAAAACAGGTTAACATTTCGAAAATTGAACAGACATTTTTTTAAAAAGATGCCGTATGCGTATTGCCGCTAACAATTATTGCAATGAAAGAAATAAATGTTTATTGATTTTATTTCAGTTGATTTACTTGATTTAATTTCTAATTATGCAAAAATTTAATGAAAAGTATTCCTTCAATAATTAAAGTAAATATTCTCGATTAAAATTAAAAAGTGGAATTTTCGTCTTTTTAACTTTGCACAAAATTTTCGATGTGAATTCACGGGGCTAGCCAGATGAAATTTCTAGGGACGATTGCCAGTAATGTAGAGAAGTTTTTAAGATGGGTACTAATTTTTTTCTTTCTATTTATTTTTAGCTAGAGGGTTGTAAAGCTAAGGAATAATTTTTGCTTTAATAAAATGTTTATAAGATACTTTTTTTTTGTCGAAATACCTTTAGCTCGAATACAAAAATTATTATTTAAGATGATAGGCCCATTAATGGGCTACGATTAAAAAACAAATCATGGCGCTAGTACCTATAGTTTAGCCATAATAACGAAATTTATGGACAAAACCGGAGTTTAGTTAAAAATAAATAAAACCTAAATAACTTCTAAATTAACAAATTTCGGATAACACATATGGGGGTCTAATCGATGCGTGTTGAGGTCCTTTATTACCCTGCGCCGGCTGGTCTGTCCTCAATGAAACACCCTATATATATATATATATATAAATTTTACATTTTACACCATAACAATCTTACAAAATTTATAAAAAAATGTAGGTAATTGTTGTTTAAAAATATAACAATTATTTTAAAGCAAATTTTCGGGACTCTTAAACCGCACCCTTTGCCATTTAAAATTTTTGAGGTGAGCCTCAATTTTCACTTTAAGGTTTAAGTTATGTAAACGAAAATATGCCACTAATATGTCCCCCTCGCTGAAATAAAACCGGCGCGACGTGTTCGAGGATTTTTTGAAAAAATTGATGATCGAAATCATGATAAATAAGCCAAAAATGAAATATAAAATAGAAACGTAAGATAGACATGTGAAATGTAATTTTTTATAGGATAAAACAAACGGTAAAACGAAAAAAATTAAAAAAAAACCATCGACAAGATGGAACATTTTTGGACGTCGTAATCGATAGAAAAAAATTAATAAGATCGATGTGTCCCAAATCGAGTTACCTAGTACACCATGGATATCTTTCTTATTATAAAAGATAGATATTTAGTTAAGTGGTCAATGTTGTGCAGTTTTGAGTGGTGATTCAGGTTCCAATCAGAAAAATTTTAAATTACGAACAGTTTAGAATGTATTCCAAAAACGGAAAATTACGATTTCCGTAATTATGAAAGATATGAGAAAATGTTTAAATGAGGTCAAAATAAAATTCAGGATGGCGGTTTTTGAGGTACTGACAGCAACTTTTTTATCTTAAATCTTTTTTATCTCATTATCTATCCTAATGAATTTTTACTTTTGTTAAACTTATTGTTATTTACAACAATGTTCGTTTTACAATTATCCGTTATTCAGAGCTACGATTTGAGTTAAAATAAAACCAATTAATATTTTGAATAATTTTTCATTCAAATATATGTTGTTGTTTATTGTTAAAAAGAGGGGTAGGGGAGGAATTCTATTTAATCATCATTTAATTATTTTATTTCATATTTTACTTTGACCTCATTTTTAAGTTTGCTTCGTCAAATTAAGTAATTTTTATATTAAACATTTGTTCGTGTATTTTATAATTACCGAGATATTTGTCTTTTTAAAAAATCGTTCTAAACTGTTGGGAATTTTAAATGTTTTTAAACGAAATCCGAATCGGCTCTCAAAACTGCGCAACATTGCCCATTTAACCAAATCTCTATCTTTATTAATATCAATGGTATACCACTCAATACCGTATAAGAGGATAATTAAAATATATTCAAAATGCATGCATAACATTCATGATTCTATTGGATTTTCGAACGAAAACTATTTATTTTTAATTTCCAATTTCCAGTGGAAAGTGAATACCTACATAAAACCGAAAATGCTACGACGTATTACCTATCTTACAAATTTATTCGATAACTTTTATAATTTCATAATTTCATAAATGATATTAAAACGTTAGTCGAAAAAATTAACGAAGTGTGTATTCCTAGGAGGCCTTTGAAATTACAAGCCGCTCATTGTGCACGCTCGGCAGTACCATGAGTTTACGAGACCATAAAATCGGAACACAAAAGCAGACGTCCAACACGGATATTTAGTAAATATTCGGTTACGATGTTGACAGATGTTTCAAAAATACGAGGATCTTAACAAAGAATGGCAAAGTTAAAAGTCAATTTTGCCGACGAACGTTCCGTTCAATTTATGCAATCTCGCGTAGATTTTGTTAAAAGGAAATTTATATGAAAGTAATTGGTTTGACAAATATTTACACTTTGCACAAGTTATCCGGTACAAACATCGAGCATTCATCGAATACCAGTATGCAGGTGATATCGGAGAAGACCTCATTTTATTATCTGCAATAGAATATTCACCTTAGGTTATCGTTCAAACATTTTATCTTTCCCGCGACTCGATGGACTTTAAAAATAAATTCGTTCATCGAAATGCATAACATGGTAAAGTGAATTTTTGCACAAAAAAAAACAATAAAATTTCACTAACCTAATTCGAAGCTAAATAATGGCCCTACAACGTCGAAAAATGAATAATTGCGTCCAACTGGGAGCGAAAACGAGCGAGCAAAGCCCTAAATCAGAGACGCAAAATACAAAGCGATTTTTGAATAAACTTCTTGACACAAATATAATAAAGCAGCACTAACCTAAATTTTGGATGTTCGACAGATAACAACCAGCATTAGAAAGCGAAAATGTTTAACAATAATTACCCTCCTTAGAATCAAGTACTGCGACTGCTTATACAGCATGACAAAAGTACGGTTTTTAAATTATTTACGTTTAACTTGACTTTTTTTTTGTAAATAAAAAAGTCGCGCACATTAACTTTGCCTTAATTTTTCAATTTGCAAAATCTCGCTTTTATTACCAACTTCTCGGTACTTTTCTAGATATTTTGTTTTTGTTTTATTAATCACAGTTATTGGTTAACTACACGCGTAAGTCATGGTTTTTTTTTAGTGTATGTAAATCTAATACAATATGTAAACAGTAATTTCGTCGACTTTCACTGATTATTTTTAACAGTATTATAACAGCCAAGAAAGTTTACAAATTAGATAGGTATCTACACATATTACGCATCGACTATACAGGGTGTTCTGGTGTTACGGTTTCGTTGAAATATTTCAAAATATGTATTTATGTATTTAATTAACTTTGCGCAATATGTACGGCGGATCGAGGAATCGAATAAATATGGAAATATTCGTCCATATACAAAAGTTTCGATAACAAATTTTTAATGGCTAAATGTTCTACCGTCCGACATTCTCAAAACCGATGATAGAAATTAAAATTTTTTGACCGGCCACAATTTTGAAAAGGTTCGGTTAAGTAAAACGAGAAAAGTACGTGTTCGTTAAGCCAAATGGCCACGCCGAAAACCCGCGACCCGTGAATTTCCATTATGGTTCGACAAATTAAACGAAATCAATTTTCGATAGGTACACTGTCTGCTTTGGTTCGTGAAAATTGATAACCAAGGTGATAAAGGTGTTTCTCGTTCGCATTTGGTTTTGCAGAATTAATCCGCTATGATGACTTGGCCAACCTAAATAACTTTCCAATATAATAATTCCAGTCCTGGGGCCTTATTCTTGACTCGTTCGCTTACAAAAAACGCATACGAAAATGATGTCAAAACAGATGGAATTCTATAGAAACCCATTGTTATTATCGTCCGAATCGTTCGAGAATTGGGTCCCTATTCGCTTTTATCAGTCTTGTGAATTGGTAAATTATACAAATAAAATCATCTTGGAAAATAATGGTACCAGTAGAGGATTCGGGGATGGTTATGGTATATAGAGAACTTTACACTCTTCTAGTAAACCAACAGTTGGGAGCTTCGAATCTGCTTGCAACCATGGATGTTTGGGAATGTCATTGAATTTAAAAAAAAAGGAAAGTAACAGGTGTGATAGATGCTACACTACCACGACCGGTGTACTATGATCGCCTAGGAAACAACTGCTGGACACGATCAGTACCGAAGATCACCACACTTTCACGTACCGATGCCAGGGTAATAGTTAAAGTTTGTAGCTAAAACGGCTCACACACATTACGATCAGTCAAAATGATTTTATATGCGATTTGCAGTACCTACAACATGCAGTACGACAGATCGTACTGGGCCGTATAACGGGCCAACAAGGAAGGTTAGGCAGGTGGAAATCTCAGAAAAATTTGAAACTTTGCAGGATCGTAGTACTAGTCAACCCTAATCCAGAGCCGTATTCCGTTCGTGCTCTTACGCGGTTTAAGAGGGTGCAATCCACCCTTGAAAATTGGAACTTTTTTCAATTTTGTTTATTATCTGTGAAACAACAAGAGCTATCGCCAAACAAACTATATGTTTTTGTAAATGGCTGTTCAAGACCTACATTATGATACAAAAATTAGGGGTGAAGATTTTAAGGGATGGTACTGTGCGTCCGTTGCGAACTAGCGGACGCTTAACTTAACAATGCCGCCACTGCGACTGCCACTTGTCTGTAACAGACTATAACAAAAAAATTAGAAACTTCTAAATTTTTTTTTGTATTTCCTAGCTTTTTCTCGTTTACGTTTTCTCTCTATTATCAATTTCCAGCGTAGATTCTTCCGTTGACTGCGAACTTGTATTATTATATACTTATACCTACGTAAAGAAAAATTTCGTTCGCGAAATTGGACCGTTGAATGTTGAATGTTTGTTGCCCTAACCAAGACCCTAACCGAGTCTTTATCCAACAGTCTAACCAAGCGCGATTTTCAGAGAATTTGTGTTATAGCTTAAAGATCCATGTATTAGTCAGTCGACAAAGAAAGATCCTACCTTTCCTCGTCGTATTAATCATTTTTGTTTGCAATCCTTTTAGAGAACACAACACACATCACTCGCGCACTCACACGCAAAAAGGCCTTGTTTACCGAACGAGCACTCCTCGCACACGCGAACAATGCGACGCCGTAATTTAAAATTCGAACTACTGAAACAAGCGAAAGATCTGAAGCGGTTTTCCAGAATTCTATATATAAATGCGTTCGAATTATTACATGGATACTAGGAAATCAACGTTTTTATTTTAAAAACATTCAGTTCTTTGTTCGACCTCCGATAAGCTATAAAAGTAGGCGGTGCACATGTTTTATTAGTTGCTTTGTATTTTATCGACCACATAAAAATGTGATTATACTATTATCTGGTTTATGATTTGTGATGGGGGAAATTTTCAATGTTTAAGGGCACACGAATAGTTTTGTAAATTAAAAATAGAGTAAATTTATAATTCTGCGGTATAAAGGCCCTCGTATTTTCATTTAATGCGACATTTAAACAGTGCAGCACGTCGTAAGTATAATAAATAACTCTAGTTACAATGTTGTGGTTAATTAAACCAGATTTTGCATTGACGTTTATTACAAAATTTACATACTTTTTTTTGTGGCCCGGTCCGACTGGGCTATACAACTAACTGGTAGCTCACCGGCACATTTTTCTTTTTACATCAGACAGCAGTTAGATTATTTTATAACGTCCATAAAATGATTTTTATTATGCGTCCCATCTTGAAGGACACCGAATTTTTCAGAGGTTAACAGCACCGTTATTTGACACCCATTACGACGACGGCCCTTTCGACTAGGTTCGTGCAACAAAAACTGAACGCTACATGAACTATTTCTCGAACCAAAAGGTACTCGCAGTAACTGTAAAGGGTTGACCTACATTTTTTTAAACGCACACTTATGTTGGAAACGTAACCCTTCATTTTACGAGCGCGATACCTTTTATGCGGCAAATAAATAACACCGTAGGTGGATTTTAAAGCAAAAACCAGTTTTATTGTTACGGTATTTTGTCGAATGATTGAAGGGTTGAAAACCTTAACATATGTCGAATAGGTGTGGACTGTTAAACGGTAGGTTGCGTGTTTTGGATTGATGGGCGGTCGGCAGATAAATAGAGGGTGGCCGCGGACGATGTTGGTATAAGCAATTATTAAAAATAGAAATTTGGAATAATTTAGGAAAGTCGCCATCGAGAATGATGCATTATATTTTATAGGTATTATGGATATAAAAACGAGTGCCCCCTTTCCTTTAAGAAACATTGTATTAAAATTAGTAAATCGAACAGAAACCAAGTAATGCGATGTCTTAACTTCCGCTTATGTAATACAAATAAACATATAGGTATTTCAATTTAAATTTACCCGGAGTAATTTATTTTAATGATTAAACTGATGTTACGCATACTTGCCTAGTTAGAACATTGCCAAAAATATAAAAATTGCTTTTCGAAAAAATTACGGATACAAAACTATAAAGCTATCTAGGCCACCGTGGCCCCTCGCTCTTCGTAAACTTCTACAAAAATTATCGTGGATCGAGTTCGACAAGTGTCCGCCCGCAAATCGTGCTGAGGATTACGCCCGAAATGGGAAAAGTCTAAAAGTGTACGATCAAAAAAAAATCACAAAAAAATCAGATCACAAGTTGTATTTGGCAAGACGATACAAAAACGAAATAAGTGAAATGGTTATTTTTGAAATGTCGTTAATTTAATAAAGTTGAGTAACACGACTGTAACCATTTGTCAATATACAACAATATAAACGCAACCATTACTTTTGACGTTAATGTTGCCGCTGCTGTACGAAAAATGTCAAGTTCAACGAAAGGCGAACTATTGATTGACAGTACAAAAATGGAAATATTTGATTGGTGCACTAGCCGTATTTGATTGGAACGTGTCCATTATTTTTTCAAAATTTTTAAATGTAGGAAATTGAAATACTTTTCGTTGTTATTTGACATTTTCTATGGAGTTAAGTGGACGAAATAAGGGTAGACAGAATTTTCTTGGTAAAACTGTCAATTTTTAAACTATCTATTTGTTGATGCGTTCGATTATTTTTTAGGACGTAGTGTATATTATATAAATAGTAATTCGATGGCTTTTTGCCAAAACGTCTAAAACCGCAGTTTTATCTAAAACGTATGCAGTTATGATTATTATTTTATAGCTTACCTAATGTAAAGGACACAATTCGCAAAATCTGGTAAAAAAATTCGATTCTTTCCAACGCAAAAAATCGATTTTTGTTTAACGTAACGCGGCAGACACGATATTTTCGTTAAAATCTAAAATTCTGATTGATCGAAATAAGTGGAAACTGGTCAGGGTTGACTAAACGAACGGACCTAGGAGTATATTATTATTTAAAAAAAAATGTTTATCATATCTGTTTGGCAAAACGCCATCGAGATATCTAAAGACGATTCGTCCTTCGATTTGCAGGTAATTTAAATGTAAATGTAAAAACACATTTTTACCGTTGCAGAATAAATAATTCATTAGTTTTACTAAAAAACCTTTAAAAAAATAGATATTTAATAAATATTTTTAAATATCGACAAAATAAATTTTTAAGAGCTTCAACAAAAATCCGGCCAATAAATATTGTAAATTGCGATACTAATGTCGCATAGATATAGATAAGTTTACCTAATGCAAAATATAATAATTACTAACATTTTTATGCTATAGGTAACGTATAGTTTACGTTGCGTATGGTCAGGATTTTTACACTTCAAGGTTGTCAACTTTATTTATAGTAACATTGCAGTTTATCAGTTCACTCGGCAATTCATTCAGTTATTTCACAAGGACAGTTTTGTTTATAAATCGACCACAACAAAATTATACAGGGCCAATAACTTTTAATTTTAAAGCGATTGTTTTGATTGTTTATTTTTATAAATTTCTTGTTATATTGCAATTCCATTTGTACTACAATTAGCAATCGTTTCGCGGGGTAAATATTATTTAGATAATTACGTTGTTTAATGAGCACAAATATGCCAATAAAATTGCATTTAAAATTACATTAACGAACGTTATCTTTAAGGTCGCGTGTCTAACTAAACGGCGTTATTCATGACTTACGTACGCACCTATACCTACAACATTAAAATTGTTTTAATGTGGGCACATAGCTAAATAATAATTTTAAAAAAATGAATACGAAGTTATGATACGGTTCCTGATTCTACTTTTACTCGCGTTCTGAATTGTTATAACAATTAAATAATTAACGGAGGCTCCGATTTCACTCAAAGACGTTGATTAATACGATAACGAACACGCAATTTTTACGTAGAACATTGTTTTAGGCACCTATCGTAATTTTAATCGTTTTCGTTGCATGCAAGTTTCAGTTTTTTTAGTCCCATAATACATTTTTATGTAATTTCGTTTTTTTTTTTAACAAATAAGGGACATGCTTATAAAATGTAACGCGTTATCAATAAAAAGAGTAACTATAAAGTTGATACGGCCCTGATATTCGAGTTCTATCGATTTCCTACGCTGATTCTTAATTTTCGGGACTCTAACCTAACCCAACACAGTTTCTTTTGGATCTAGATAATATTCTTTGTTATAAGATAACCCTTATTCGTATAGTTGACGAAGACCACGGACATCCATATATATCTATTGCTCATTTGAAAAGGAGGAAAGAGTTGAAGCTATGGAATTAATTGCTAAGCGACCTTGTTATTTACCTTCCAATTTTTCGAAAATAAGAACAGTTTTGAATTTCAATAGAATCGAAAACAATCTCAATTTTTACCAAAATGTGCCGTGTTTTGGTGATAGACGAAATTTTTAAAATCATAACGATTCTCCTCACAAACTCTGCTCTTTTGGCTTTATCTAAACTACCTAAAGCTTTAAAACTAGAAATAAATTCGTCGAGTTTCAATTTTTCGACATGGCCGCGAACGAAAAGTTGAGAGGCCGCTTTGCGAGGCAACTGAACTTTCGAGTTTCCCAAAACGACGTTTCATGACCTGACGATTGGCGCTATAAAATCACGGCAGCTCCTCTCGCATCATCATAAAAAGTGTATGGTGAACAGTTTCGATAAGTTAAGAACGCGAAAAATTAACTTAAGTAACTTAAAAATAACGAAAGATTTTATAGATTATATATATTAATAGATTTTAAAACAAAAATGGACAGTCTTCCTATGTCTTTGAAGGATTTTCTGCACCTTTTTCAAGAACACCCATCTAACATCCAACAGTGATAAAAACGAACGACGCGCACCGACGATTCGTTAAATTCACGGGAAAAAGTTGTATTTTCTAGTTTCCATAAATATTATTTCGTACGAGATCATCGTTATTTTCTACTATATATTAGCAATTTTTGTCGTTTACATTTATTTATTTACTGGTTTTAAGCTTTTTTTTTGTAAAAGAATTCTTCATAAGTATATTAGAAGTTTGATTATGACTAAGGACATTCGTAAAAGCATCTACGGTGGGATTCGAACTCGAGAACTTTAGATTACGAAACTGATACTTAACCGCTTTGCAATCCAGGCCCCTTATGTGGTATGTTTATTTTGAGGTCAATTTTTAAACGTTAAGCATAAAATCTATCTCCAATTACAGTACAATACCTGTAATCCGAAACGTTTTTGAAATTGTTCGAAGTGTATTTTATTATTGTAGTAAAGTATATTTTTTTTTAAAAGAAAGGAACCATTCAGTGACTAAATCATATGTTGGTAAATATTCGTTTAGTATAAATACCTATTTTATATATTTACCTATATTACTTGTTTATTACCTATTTAGTAGGTATATTACTAACAGTATTGTACATAGTAAATATGTAGGTATATGATAACGTAAGCGCCGATATGCGCATTCCGGTAATACGAAAAACCCGCTAATCCGAATCGGCCGAACGTTTATTATTTCGAACTATCGGAACTGTATTGTAGGTATCTCAAATTTAAAAGGTACCAACTTTTAGGTGTTATGATATCGACGGGACGTTTTAATAAAAAGACGTAACCTGCAAAAAGTAAATTTTACAGGAGCGCACGTTTTGTGTTTGCACATTTTCTCATAGCTAAAAGCAGATGCGTTTTACCGAAATACAAATCGATTTTTCCGGCGGAAAAAATCGGAATGTTGTTAGCAGATTTTAACAGATGTTGTCTTTGTCTTAAGATAACGATAAGATAGTCGGAATAACTCATTTTCGCAAAAAGCGTTGGTTACGTTCTTCTGCCAAAACGTCGTCGATATTCACTGCACGTTCGATAATTTATGCGCGATTCTGTTTATACAGAATACGGCGACTTGTTAACGTTTTAACGATACGAGAATTTTCAACAGAGCGAGCGGCGGGTTATTTACGACATCCGTAATTTTCAGGACAAAATTACATCTGAGTCACGCACAAGAAAATTTAGTCCTCATAAGTCATCATAAACAAGTTAAGCAATAGCACAAGCCAAGTAAAGAAGTTTCCGATTTCGAAAGGTTTACTACACACACTCGTTGCTTGTTGATTATTATGTGTTTGTATGCATTTCAGGCTTTGTATATGTCGAGTGAATGTAGCGTGTCGGAGAGTGGTGCAATCTAGGAAGTCCTGCGGCCTTGCAAGGACGTAGACCGTTCCTTCACCTGACTTTGTGCATCCTCGTTTTTATGAATATTCGTCGTTATCGTATTGTTAGTTAAAGGGGAAAATTGTAATCGTTTTGATTTATAGCGAACAATAAAAAAAATGTAAATCGTGCTGCGTAGCAGCGTATAATCCCAATTAAAAGTGCGGCGAACGTTAAAAAATCGAGCTTCGCCTAAATTATTCATAACAATATCAAAACGGTACCTCCACGCCTCATATTTTCAACGAAAAAGTGAAAAGTATTCTCCGTTTTATAAATTGTAAGTATAAACAAATAACTGTAAATACATAAAACGAGTTTTCGTAGTACCTTACCTATTTAATCGTTACGTACAAAAAGGAGAAACACTTTTTCTTATAAATTTATTCCTTAGATGTTTGTTTATGAATGGAAGTTACAGAGACACTTTTTATACGAGATTCGCCGAGAAAGTATAGGTATTTTCAACCATTTTCATTGCGCGTAGATCGTTCTAGGCGCACTTTATTTCGAAGAAGAAATTGAAAATTAAGCAGGCGGATTTGTATCGGAAAGGTACGGTGGCCAAGGTCGTCCTGTTTCAAAACAAAACAAGTACAGCGGTTTCAAGTTGCAATCGACAAACATTTTTTGGCGCGTCGACTTCATTCAATTGCCCTATATGCCTCCCTATCTCTTGCAATATGGAACAGTTGCTCCACTCTGAGGCCTGTCCGGTCCCTGATATTTCTCAACCACGATTTTCTTTTGCGCCCAATGCCTTTTTTTCCTTCGATGTTTCCTTGCACGATAGTGTGCAATAAGGAGTATTATTTATCATTACGTAGTATATGCCCAAGATAAGCGGTTTTCTTATTTTAATTGCAATTAAGAATCTTCTACCATGACGAATACGTTTTAGCACTTCTTCATTTGTGACCCCATGGGATCTTAAGCATTCTTCGGTAAAGACACATTTCAAAGGCTTCCAGTCTTTTTATTGATTGTGCCTTCAGTGTCCATGATTCCACCCCATATAATAACAGTGACCGCACATAGCACTCCAGGAATCTCAATCTGATATGCAAACTCAAATTGCCATTTGTGAACACTGGTCCATATTTTATGAACGCTTTCCTCGCCATTTCAATTCTTGCTCTTATTCCATTGTCCTGTTCCAATTGTGAATTTATACTGACACCCAAGTATTTATATCTATCTACTTGTTCAATTTGCTTTCCTTCCAGTATTAAATGTTCATTAACGTTGTTCGGGTTCTTCGTCACAATCATGAATTTGGTCTTCTCCATGTTAATTGTTAGCTCCATTTTGGAGCTTTCTGTGTTAATTGCTTCCAGTATGGTTTGCAGTTGTTCGATGCTATTCGCCATAATTACGGTGTCATCTGCGAATCTTATGTTATTGACTATTGCGCCACCAATTTTTATCCCTTCAGTTCTTCCCTGTAGTATTTTGGAATATTACCTGGGAGTACAAGTTTAACAATGTGAGCGATAATACACACCCCTGTCTGACTCCTCTCTGTATACCAATCTCATCCGTCTCCATGTCATCTATCTGTACGACAGCTGTTTGGTTGTAGTAAATGTTCCTAATAAAGTTTATATCTTTTGGATTCAAGTTGACATTTTTAGCTTGTCTATCAATTTTGCGTGTTGTACTCTGTCAAAGGCCGTCTGATAATCAATAAAACATATATATACATCTTTATTGTATTTACGGCATTTTTGTAATAAGACAGTCGTAGCAACTAAAGCTTCTCTGGTTCCCATTCCTCCTCGGAAGCCGAACTGGGTGTCATCGAGCTGTTCCTCGCATCTTTTATATATTCGATGTTGTATAATTTTTAATAGGACCTTCAATACGTGATTCATTAGGCTTATAAGTCGATATTCGACGCAGGACTTTGGACTATTCTTTTTGGGAATCGGTATAAATATCGATTTTAGCCACTCTTCGGGAATTTTGCTTCGGTCGTATATTTGGTTGAATAGTTTAGTTATGTATTCCAGATTGTTGTCATCCAGTTAATTTCTATAGGAATATTATCCGACCCCACAGCTTTTCCGTTTTTCATGTTCTTAATTGCGCGTTTAACTTCTGAAATCAGAATGTCAAAACCTCACTGCAAATTGCTCTATCGTCTAGAAATAAAGTTTTGATATACTCTTCCCAAGTTTTCTTTTTATCTTCTTCTGATAGCCGAATTTCTCCTTGTGTATTTCTTGTTATGACCGGTATTTTCCTTCTTTTATTCCCCGTGATTTCGTTGAGTTTCTTGTGGAGGTTTTTTGTATCGTTCTTATTGTTTAGTTGTTGATAAATGAAAAACTCGCGGATGACAATTTTGTTGAGCTAAAGAGTTAAAATAATATATGTACTTCGTTAAGGGGATAGTAGACGCTCGAAAATGAATACCTAAATATCGTTTTTTATCGTTGGTAACGTCTTTGAAAAGATTCTGTAATAAAATGTAATGATCTTGTACGATAACAAAAATAAGTTTTTAGATATTTTCTTAAAATCTATAGGGAATTTATAACATATTTTACATTTATAGAATCTGTATTGATTTATCTAGGTGATAATATCGATAAAAATTGAAACTTCCCTCTAGTAGTCTCACAATTTTAATTTTTATAGACGTTTTATGATCACACGTCATAAGTAACTATAAAACGTCTATAAAAATTGAAATTGTGAGATTACTAAAGGAAAGTTTCAATTTTTATTGTTATTATCACCTAGATAAACCAATACAGATTCTATAAATGTAAAAATATGTTATAAATTCCACATAGATTTTTAGAAAATATCTACAAACTTATCTTTGTTATCGTACAAGATTAATACGTTTTTATTACAGAATATCAAATAATTATAAAAAATACATCGTTTACAACGTCGAAAAACTTTTCAAAGTCGTTATCAACGATAAAAAACGATATACAAGTATCATTTTCGAGCGTCTACTAGCCGCTTAAAATATTGCAAATAGACATGTGTTAGTCATGTTTATCAAATGTTTAATCAAAATTATAAACTGGAATATTCCCAATATTTGCACAAAATTTTGTTTATCTGAAATTCTTTAATTTTACTGTTTGTATATATAATTTACTAACGCATGGTTAATAAACTAATCGATTTTTGGACGAAACAAATCAGAACGCAAACTTTTCGATAATGATCGTTGTAAATGACCGATGTTGTTAAAATTATTTTGGCGTCGTATAGACGGATTTAGTTTTTAACAAATTACAAAGAAGCCGCGATAAATACAATTGTCTCCCATTTTTATATAGATATATACGTGCATGGTATCTTTGGTTCGTTCACCTCCAAAGCACTTTAAAATAAATCGACGTCCAAAAAATGCAGGTAAACGCAAGACGTTTCTATTCAAGAAGCAATCGATCACCATCCAAACGACATGTTAGGCAAAAGGTATAAAATCTGCCAACAATAGTACTCGAACGTCGCCAATGTTATGGTTACCTGTTGCAGCGACAATATTTGGGCAGGTCTTGTGACGGAACGTTTTAAAGCTGTAAAGTCAGCGGGCGGGCAGGTGCTATAAAACAACTAATCTTAAGAATTAGTTGTGGCCAGAGTGGTCGATGAAAATGGACCATGAAAAATTAGTCTACCTGTCGCGTATTAAAACATCGACCCGTGTGACACGCCAACAAAGTTAATGCGGCTTTAACTGACCGAGCAGGAGCGGATCCCGATGGATGGGCAAACCATGCCAAATACTACTGTTGTCGCTCCCTTTAGAAACGTTAAATCGCGACGCAGGTGATTTATGTTAAACGGGCAAAAATCGGACTAGTCCACGTTAAGGTGGAAAATTTTCGAATGCCGGAAATGTAAATTATTGTTTTAAATGGTTTTTCCAGGTCGTTTTGAACAAATACGTCGAATATTATTTGACCGGCACCGGCCTTGCCCCGAAGATAATTTCGTATTTAAGTGGGTGGAAGCTCGCGCCCTTCGGTGCGAAAAGGGAGAGTAAACAAACGATTGATCGATTGATAAATTTCAATTTCGTCATCTAACTGCACGGGCGATGGTATGGAGCGAGAATGGCATCGATAAGATGATCATCTTGTTCGGATCCTCGTATTTACCTCGTTAAATAGTTTCGTGGTGGAACTTTAATGTAAATTATTCGAAGGCCGTTTTCTTGGCGACCCTTTTAACGACATCGATTATCATTAACATTTACGTTAAAACGGCTGCGCGCAAGAATTTAAAAATTTTTACGATTAGAATTTAAAAGAGTCCGTATCGTAATAAGCAATGCATAATATTTTACAATTACCGTGTGGAAATCCATACTTAAACAAATTACCCGTAACTAGAGGTGTTTCCTCTTCGTTGCTCATCGAGGGTTACGTGCAACGATAAAGCGAAACGACAAAGATGGTGCGCAGTAAATTGTAATCAATATTAGTTGGTACCGACTTAGGTACGTTACTTAATTGTAAACTAATTAGCTCCACTATGATGACTACTCATTAATAACTATTGCAAATATGGAGATTATTTCTGATAACATTCCTACCAGGCACCTTGCCTGGAGCACTTTCCAAAATTTCGTTCCGCCAGCTTCATATCTGCAATTTAATTCTGATTGTTAAGCTACCTGTTTACTTTGCTCGGTGGTAATTTTTCGAGTCTACCATTTATAATAATAGAATTGTTCGTTCGAATTCGATTTACCTATACCGTTTGGCGCATTTTACTTGATCCGAAAGTAAAAGCCCGACTTGCATAGCGAACCGAAAGATTTATATGCGTTACACGATTTGCGAACGGGAACAATTAAATATTATAGAATTTGCGCATTTCATTCACACTTTCATTGTATTGCAGTGCTGCTCACAACAAAATAGAGCGGATTCTTCTTGCGACGCAAAATGTAGAACAGTCGCATTTCTTGTGGTTCTTACTTGTACCACTCGGTAACACGTCATGGTAGCTGGTTCTTTTACGTGGACGTGGATAAAATGTGTTTCCAACATAAGCCACAACAATGGTCATTTCTTTTAGCTTATTCGCGTATAAAATAATTTGACGGATAATTCAAGATTTTGACAATAATTTAGATTAAATATTGTTGAAGCGGTACTACATTTAATGATTATCACGTTTATGGCACAGGCTGGTATTTAATATAAATGTTATGATGCAGAAGTCGTTAAATTATTTCTAGGTCACTCCTCGAACGCACATGGATTACCTATGTATAGTTGCCAAGATGTAAGAACGAAACAAGATTACAAGGGTCACCCATACATGTAGTTAAACTTTCGACGTGTAACTGATTTTCTTTTTCAACTACTAATATTTATGATCGATTTTGTTGATCACGCCCGTGTAAAATTAAGACAACAATAATTATTCGACGCAAAATTCCGCAAATTCCGGAAAGTCGATAGGTACATAAAATAAAATGAATTAATAAAAAAACGAAACAACATGGGAATTGTAATTTTACATTTAAATCTCGCCAGGTTTAACTATTGCCTTTTCAAAATTGGCCACGATAAAAATGTTACCGTGATACATTTATTTTAGAAGCACCAAACAATTTCCCGATTACATAAAAAAATGACTGTCGACAAATTTGGTGCAGTAGCATGACTGACATTTCGCCATCGAATGCACAAAGTGAGAAATCAAATCTGACAGGAAAAGATCTAAAAAAGTTATAGACGAAATTATACAAAAAGAATGGGAAGAGGTACCACCTATATGGTACCTATAGGTATAGCTTATCCAAACCTATATGATGTTCACGTCATCAATACAAGGTTACTAGATGATGACGTTTCACACAGTGCTGTCACCTCGTACCTCTATTTTGACAGTTCTAATAAATTGTAGTCTTTCTTTATGTCATCTAATATGTGCGCAAGTAAATCATCTATAGAATATGTCACTTTTCAAACTTTAAACCGAATTACAAATAAACAATCTAGTAACTTTTTGTTGATGACGTGAACATCATATAGGTTCGGATAAGCTATACCCTATGTACCTATAGAAAAAGAGGTACGAGACTCTTTCTACTCCGGCGTGTTCCCAAAAATTTTAAAAAGCCAAAATTTCAAAAAAAACAAGCGTTCAACAAAGAATTTACTAAAAGTCGTTAGTTGAATAAAAACTAACGTCGCACAGTGGAGTATATGATATGAGAAGTTGGCCAAAAGTCGTATTTTTTAAATCAATTATATAATGTAGCTTAGAATCTCTCAGAATAAATAAGACTCTGGGCCGTCTATCTGCACCATTTTCTTGTCGTCAGTCCAACTATAGAAGGGTCTAGTTCATTTGTAATTTGTCTGTAACTCCGGCTTACAGGTAACTTTGTCAAAGCTCTACAAAACCGTTTGTATTATTTTCAAAATATTAATGTATTAGAGTTTTTGTGAAATTTTCGAAGAAGTATTCTGATCTAGAAGGTATGTATATAATTTAGTAGAATATATGACATCTTATATCGAAAGATACGTATATATTTTTTGTTTTAAATTAAACATAAAAAATAATTTCTTTTTCGATTACATTTAATAATCACCGGTCATTTAGTTATACTTCCAAGCGTTGCCAAACAACAAAAGTTGTTTAATATGAAATGTCAATTATGTAGCTGTAATAATTAACTTTTTTTTTTACCAAAGTATACCCATTAAATTTTTATTATTTTTTTAAATAAGGTCTACGTGTTAATGTATGTATTTTTCAAATATTTGTATAGTCAATAAAATTGCTGTTTTATTCAAAGAAACATTTACCAATATGAAAAGGAAGGCTTTGTTTGATATAATAAAGGAATCCGGTCGTACCAAGTTTCAAATTACTAATTGTTTCAATTTATTTCATTAGTTATTTATAAGTTTATTGTAATGTAGCAACAAATTTGATTTCAAAAATTTTCGTTTTTTTTCAAATTTTATAAAATCTGAGTTAAAATAGCTTTAAATGATTACTTGGACATAGTAGAGACACAAAAACGCATAAAATAGTTTTGGCCAACTTTTTGTGTTAAATACCCCACTGTGCGTCCAAAATGGAAAAAATTGGGATTATGCGAATCGAGTCGGTGCGATTGCGGACAAGAAAGAGATCTGGAACACGTGGTGTTTTTATGCCCGAAAAAGTTATATCAAAACAACACATTGTATAACAAAATAAATAGTTTTGTGGCATCATCTGTTGCAACAATTTAAACATTTATTTGATCGTATCGATGGCATTTTGGCGAAACGTCGTAAGCGACCAAAAAGCAAATTTTACGGGAGCTTGTATTTGTGTTGAAGCTCAACTATAAGCAAATACCTCCTGGAAAGTCCCCACGACGAAGTGTCCCCCGTTAAATCCCTTCCACAATTCCTATACTGTGCATCTGGACGATGGTAAAAAACCGAGTGCAACAATAAAAAAATTAAATTAATAAAACGGGCGATTTAAAAAAAGCCCCACGCACAACATCCCGTGCTAATTATAAAATTCATTACGTGTTATATATTTGAAGCATATTTTTTATCTATTTACAATTATTTTATGGTATAGGTGTTCTTGATATCGACGCGGTTTTGGCAGAACATCTTAACCGTCACTTTTTGCGAAAATGAGACTATATTCTGACTGTCTTATTCATTTAAGACAAATACGTAATCTGTTAAAATCAGAAAAATCGATTTGTATTTCTTAAAATTTACTTTTCGTGGGTTAAGACGTTTTGCTAAAACTGCCGCGATATATTCGAGCAAATCAAAAGCTATCTCTATCCGGAAAAAAAACCAATGATAGTCGAAAGAAAATCAAACAAGCGTCAATGTTTCGTTTATTTTTAAGACGTCCCCTATAAAATTTTAACAGGGCGGCGACCCGACGGTAGTTTTTAATTTGAAAGACACGTTTTCCACGTATTATTTTCCAAAAATCTCAATTAAAAACTAGATAAATTTCGTGCGGGCGCGGATTTTGAAAATAATAACGAACTAATATTGTAAGTACATTATTATTGTATATTACGAGTACTTATGATGTTATTGGAATCGATGTTATCGGTATTTTTTTTGTTTTTGTTGGTTTTTAAAACGCTGCCGGTATATTTACGCAATAAATCACAACTTCGTTGTTCGGTCAGGCACGAAAAATATTTATCTAATTTTTTTCTTTAATCTCATCATTTTCTATTTTTTTTTAAATGTTCTAATGTATAAATAAGTACATCGAACGATATCGAAAGAAAAAAGAAAATTTTCCGTCGTTCCGCTTATTTCTGCTACTTATTCTAAATGTTCTGATAGGTTTTAATACAGCTCTAGTTGCTTGATTTCAATTGTTTTTAATGAGAGTGGAGTGTACGCGAAACTGCTACCGGGTTCGTTTTCAGATCGAGCGTCGAAATCTCCAAAAACCCAACGATTCCGGCTTTGATTTGAAACGATTACTTCGATAACGACCAAAATCGATAACGCTAAATATCGTAGGATTAATCCTCGATGTCTTCCAAGGCTCCGCGACACCCACCAATATCCGTAGTCATCCTCTAGACATCACGGTGTCCCCTCCACGTTTATGTAGGTTACCGCGGTAAGTCGCTACAACAGGTACAGTTATTCTTCGGCGGGGGAATCAGGGGGTCTTTGGTTTCTGGTAGGGCTTCTACAGTGTCCAGTAGTGTATCCTCTGCCTTTCCTAACGTATTGGAGCTTCCGACAAATTTGACAATTTCGGGCATCGTAATCGTTACGTCCTGCGAGCACGTGTAAATCGGCGGCACGGTTCTCTTGACGCGCGAATTTCGGTCGAAAATTGTGCCGGTGGTACGCCGTCGATCTACATCGGTTAGAATAATCACGACGGAATGACACGGAAACACACTTAATGGAAATTAAAGATCTACATCTACGAGGTTCGTGTTCGACACGAATTGTATATTAATTTTTCGAACGATGGACAAAACAATTAAACCGAAGTGATGTGTTTTGTGATAAATAGTAAATTTCCGCATAAACCGAAACGGCGACGAACCATTTCTGTGGATTTTTGAGTTTTATCGTTTATTCAATTTTGAACGTGGTACCTGCGAGTTGCATCGCGGCAACGAACGTAGATGAACTTGAAATTAATGATTCAAGTAGTGTGTTTAAAAAACAATACAAGTAGAACGGAGGTTCAGTGCTAATTGTTGGATATACAATAGTGACCTACATCTGTTTTTATATTGGAAAAATAAATCTGTAAGTACCTAGATAAACTTTTTTCGAACATTATTATATTGCCATTTCCTACTTTTATACCTTGGCAATGGCGAAGGACGACCACTTCGGAAATGCGAAAAAATATCACCGGCTCGAGATGCGATAAGCGCCGTTTAATGCCAAATTCGATTTTGTTACGCCGGTCCCGCCAAAATTTGATCGAAAAAATGATCGACGCTGCCTTATTCGGTCGTTACCGACCGGTATGAGTCATGTCTTAAAACCCTAATTAAATAAAATAGGAACATGCAAATATTAATATCGACGCATTCATTCATAACTTAGGTAGATGTATCCATGAATATTTCACATGCAACTACATACAGGTATGTCAATGTACTCTAGGTAGAAATTAACTTTGATTCGATATAATAAATGAGCGGCACTTAGAAAATGACGTTTGACCGATATTTCTTTCTAATTACCTATACACCGAACCGAGTGAACTATAAAACGTTGATATGCTCGCTTTAAAACAATGAAAATTTACAACGGAAGCCGACCCATATTTTAGGCAAAACAATTTTTAAGACGTACAACTTATTATTCGTCTGGTCTTTTCCCAAATTATTTCTGTCTCGGTCCAGGTTACACACACCTACGTCAGTTTAAGTTTTACCGACGAAGACCCAAGGGTAGGTGTGCGATGGTTAACGTTGTTTTACGGAGAATTTTTTCCAAAAAACGAAGGAACATTCGACGTAGACATTACTCGACTGATGTGTTAATAGTTTTTGGCATGGTCTAGATTCTAGAGGGTATAAAATGGGTTTTCTTAATTACGGGAAAACGTTTTAAATGTTTGCTAATTGAATGGGTGCCGTAATTGGTTTATTACCGTAATCGGTGCGAAATCAAAATTCCGAAGAATTCCAATTATGTAACTGTATGCGTCTCCTAATTAATACTAATCAGCTTAAAATTAATGATTGCGGCCCTTGAACGTGCAAACTTTCCTTGTGACTTTCTTTTGCACACATTGTTCAACAAAATGTTTGTTATAAACGGCATTTACACTCTCGAATCGTTTGTAAAATTTTCATTTTTCCTTCATTAAATTGTCCCCCACCCCACCCCAACCCAACCCGATTAACTCGAAGGTATTTATAGGTAGCGACGTTAAAAGATAATTTTTCGAAAATTTTAAAATTTCATAAGTCGATTTGAACAAATCGATTTAACGAAATTCGTTTTCTGTTAATATCTAAACACCTACCCCCCAAACGCGCGCGCGCCCTTCGCAGTGTAGGTACTTTTTCGGAATACATGAACGAGAACAGTCAGCGTTACGAATGGAAACCGTTTAGATGTTGATACAATTGTTAAATTCTGCAAATATGTGCGCAACATAAAACAACCAAAAACAAAACAACAATACAGCCTTGTACCGTGCACAGGAAGATAACCATCGTTTCAAAAAAATTGAAAACGCACGTTGCTCACCTATGTACGATAATAGCTTGAATGTTATGACGTCAACCACAATAGCGGATGGATTAACTTCATAATATAGTTAAAAGTCGCCCGAGAAGATAAACAAATTATTTTCATTTGCCGTTTTATCCAAAACGGACGTAATGATTTCAATTATTAAAGCCTTTATGGTCCGCGGTATACAGATAACAGTGCATATACAAGGATGTTTACGATCTTGTGCTTTTACTTTTAAGGGGTTTAACTAAAAGTTTGACTGTACGCATGGAGGTGCATTTATACAGGGTGTTTACGGTCTTGTGTTATTATTTTTAAGGGGCTAGACGCCTAAAAAGAAGACGATTAACGCTAAAACGCCATAACAAAAGTTGTATAATAAGTTTAAACTATGTTACACGGCCTGATTAATTTTAATTCTTAAACAAAAGTTTATCACTTCGCGTTGTGACGAGAATTCAATGCAAAGACAATATCAAAATTTATTTTGTACTAATTGCAAGTAGGTTTATGCATTCAATTTTTCCCATCACCCGACCTAACACCGTCGAACTTTTGTTGTGGGACCTTATCAAGAGAGCATGACGTACACCACCGATATGCTTGACCTCCAGGTTATTCGTAACCGTGCTGAAGAAGCTGCAACGACCTATAGTCGCTATATACATAAAAACAATTATTTCAATAATCGTTTCTGTTGTACTTATATAATAATTGAGTTAGTTGATGATTAAAAAATGGTTTCGAAAATTAGGCCCGTTTAGGTATAAGCTCGTTCTTAATTTTTCCCACCATTTTGCAATATAGCTTATACTATCCAGTATAGCTAATTTATTTTTTCCAGTACCTTCATTACGACTTTTCACTCCACCTTTTTTCTTTGCCCTTCCAGGTGTTTTCGCTGCTGTATTAGAGTCGATTTTTACCGTAAGTGGCTTAACTATTCCTTAAAAGACTGCTGAAGATATCAGTCTCACAACCATTATCAACGTCATTGGTCGCATTATGCATTATGGTATATAATAGATATGCCTTCTTTAGCTACTTTTGTATTTGCTTATTTGCCCTACTATTCCTCAACAGATGTAATTTAATATATAAATTGTACAAATTATGCTGTTAATATAAAATTACTGTGACGTCATATTTTTCATTAAATTGTACAAAACAAGCGCAAAAGTTATTTCAGTATTTTATTAAGTATTTACCTATTTGTAGGTGTTTAAAAGCTTTTTAACATAAAAGCTCTTAAAGCCAAGATTGCACGTTCGGATTAACGCGTTGTTTAAACTGTCCACGTTATTGTTTAAAGACCGGACGTTAAAGATTCATTAAATTACCGTTAATTAAAATGTCAGTATATTTCTGCTTTGAAAAGAACTTACAATTACGTAGTTTTAGGTTTTCTTTATTTTAACACGTGGTTAGGCTGCGAGTTTTAATTGTTATAAAAAATCGAAACTTAAAATGTAAACTCGGTGACAAAAAATGTTCCTTTTATATGATATTAAATTATTTACCTACGACATTTTGATAAATCTACTGTCATCTTGGTAACTCCGATACCTAAAGGGTTTCATTTCTTAAATAATTAATAAATATGTAACAACTATAAATGCTTGTCTAGCCTTTACCTATTAATTGTTGGACGCGTGGTTTAGTAGTGTAATATTTTGACCAAGCCAGTTTTTGATCATATGGTGTAAACCATGAAGAATGGACAGACGTTTGCTTAGAATCGTAATCTCTGAGGTTCGAATCCCTTTAACACGTGGACGTTTGTGTATGTCTTTAGTTTACAGAATTTTCGAATTATAAATTATTTAACTATTATATAAATTTAAAAAAACATATCACAAAAAACGTTTGTTATTAAAAACTTTAATTTTGTATGGACGTTAAACGTTTGCCTGAGTCACAAAATTTTATTTTCAGTCAGATATTGTAAATATTTCAGTTTTGGTTTAATTTAAGCTAAAATTGAGAATTAAATCTGTTATTTCTATGGTAACAGTTATGGTGAATAAGGTAAATTTGTGGTTTAAATCAAAATCTAAATTTAAACCAAATTCTGAAATACTTGCCCCTAGACTTTGTCCCGATTTTACAATATTGTTAGATAAAGTACAGATAAGCTATTCTGACAATGAGAATAATTTTTATGGAAACCATTTTCGGGCTATTACACAACAGCTGATCATCGCCGATCGTCATGAAAGTTATTCCAAGAACAGCTTATCTGACGTTTATTCAATTATATTGTAAAATCAACCATTAGAACCAATTGTTCAGTGTTAGTTTAAACTCAAACTAAAGTTTCCATAGCAACAACAATAGTTACTAAGAAAACGGAATGGTTTAAACTTCGGGTAATAGTTAAACCTGCATTGTATGTACAATCATGGACATAATTATTGTCGTCGGCGACTTGCCGCATAGGCATATTTTATATGTGTATTATGCGTCTATATATTATGTTTAGGTATCAATTTACTTAATTTCCTATTATTTATTACTCATATTAAACGTTGTCGACGACATGACTGTACAATTGACACTTAATCGTGCAAAACATGGAGTTAAGATTTGTTTTAGCAATAATATCTATGATCGTTTCTTGGAGAATAATTAAAATCGAGTCTGTATATAGGAAGTAAAATTTCAACACAAGGTTATAATGTGCAAATCAAATTTCTATTTAAATATTTTACCTTTAATTTTAAATAAGACTTTTGTTGGGTCAGCCCATAAATAAACGACGATCAGATATTTAAATTGTTTTAACTAATTAATCGCGACCTTATTTTTTTTCTAACGCTAATAATATATCAAAAATAAGAGTGCCGATTCTGATCGGTGAAGACCGTGTCGCGTACCTATTAATTTAATAGGACGTGCTTTACTCGAATTTTTTCTTCTTCCTCTGTCGTTTCGAATTGAAGAGAAGTTAGATCGAAATTTCTTTTAAATTACCTACAATGGGTACAACGATCTGTATCAAAAACACCATTAGGTATTTACTAACGTTTTCGTTATTATTTATTTACAAAAAATACAAAAACCGGTTATAACCCCAATGTTTTCAGCAATGATGGGATCTCATTAGCACAGGACCATCAAAAAATACTGATAAAATTATAACAAGCTAGTTCATCTCTAATTGTTTTCAGTTAATTTTCAAAGACATTGCGTTGCCAGATAAAAAGCAAAAGTTGTTAAAATTGCACCTACCGAGTAAAATTTTGAATGCTAATCGCTTTAGTTTTTATATAAAACTGCAAATTGCGTGAGCGTACATTATTAAAAATTATTATATTCCAATTAGAAAATCGTCATTTTTAACACATTAATCACCAGTAGAGCGACAGCAGACATACCATCTCATCTCGTCATATGGACGAGACACCGTGTAGATACCTACATTTTGTTTTTGTTTCAAAATAAATCCCAAAATTACGAAACAAAGTAGATCCACAATTTTCTTTGGTGTTTATTTAAAAAAAAAGAAAAAATATCTACTTGCTCGTAGTTAAAACAAAAATTTGCTTTTACCGAAACTAACCAACATAAATTTACTATAATATTGTAAGTTTTGTCGACATCTATTAGTACCTACTATTTAAAAAATTGATATTTAAATCCAAGTAAATAGTCATCATGCTTAATTTTAGTAAAAACAGCTGCGCATTTTTTCTTAAACAGACATTTAAAATTCAAGGTTCGAATTGATCATGGGGGGGGGGCTGCAAGAGGTTAAAAAAAGTGAGCGCGTTCCACGGCGTTAAAGTCAAAAGGAAACAACCCTAATTTATACTGTGGTTTAATTTTTCTTAATTAATTTAATTACACACTCAAATTTGTATTAGTCGCACAAGGCCCAAGATAGAAACGGCACATCTTTATTTTGATTCTTACCAGGCCAGTTTGTTTGATTATAATTTCTAGTTATCGTTTATAGAAACGTGTGTCGTTGATTTAGGTTAAAATCGTAATTAAAATCTTAGTAATTTAGAAACAGGTGTCATCAATTTTTCGAAATCATTGCATCTATAGAAATCTTTCAGAGTGTCCATGTACATCTTAAATTCACAACAAAAAAATTGTTTTTAATGTCCAAGAAAGCGTACAAGAAGTGTTTCCTTTTGTTTGAAGCACCATTTGCTTTGTACCTATGTATTTTTATTCATCCAAACATACTTATTCTTATATTTAAACATTTTCTCCGTACCATTAGTTGCCCACAAATTTTCTAGAAATTGTTGTCCGCCCAACTTCGTCTTAAATTAATTTTTACCTACTTTTTTCGATTGTGGGCATCTAACCACTTATAAAAATTTAATAAGCGCAAAATCTATGTTTACTTTTCGAAATTTCCCGAAGGGTCGCTTTTCGATTAATCTGCAGCATCGAATGTTCGTTTACAATTCGACGCGAAACAACAAAACGTTTCCTCTTCTTGCAGTTAGCGAGCGTTGTAATCTCGATTAATCTCATACTTGACTTCTTCGACACAAAGACAAGCACAAGTTAAGTATTCAAGTATGCATCGATGGTAAAGTGGGTCAGCGGTCTACTTAGGCCCCCCCTTCCGACTCCGGGTCCCTCCTGCACGCCGGAGTACCCGGACTAAGACACCAGCTCTTCCGGTTGCTAGCTGCACGATCGTAGCAACAAAGGCAAGCAGGAATACAGTAATTTCTTGTTTTTCTTTTAATGGCGCGATTAAGACATAAATTAGGAATTGAAAAAAAAAGAAGTTAATCATGTGAAAACCTCGATCGGACGCTTCTGTATAGTTTCTAACTAGGATTTCATGTTATCGGTGGAAGATTTGGTTTCGTTTTTAAAACGAGTTTGTATTAATTTTGTTGAACTCATTTTAACTTTAACCAAAGTAACATTACACAAATAAATATATTAATCTCAGTTATATGAACAATATAATATCGAACACGTTTTGTTTCATAAACGTGCAACAATATATATTTTTTTAATTTAAACAGTTATAAAGAATGACCTTGAATTTTTTATAAAAATTTTAACTATATTTTATATATTTTACATTCAATTTTTCCACTTTTGATTTCGCACATCAAATACAACGAACGAAACTTGATTTAATGTAACCATAAACGGCTATCGTTTCGACCTGATCTCATTTTGAGGTATTATTTTATTTTGAGGTATTATCAATTGTTGCGTATAGTACTTGCAAAAGGGGTGCGGGAAGGCAATTAAAACAAATGACATCACTTTTTATACTGAATTAATTAGTGGCTTTGCGTTTCTATGATGTTCGAGTTAAAAAATTGAGTTTAGCCCGTTTTCTTGTTAGCTGTTGACGCTATCTTAATTTTAAATAAGTACATGAATAATGCGTCGATACTTTACTGTCCTTTAGACAAAACTTGTATTCTTCGTTTTTAAGTTTAGAATAAAATATCGTAAGAACGCGAATTTAACATCATTATACTATATGGATTTCAACCGAAAAATATCAAACATTTGTTTAGCTTCTTTTTTAACGTAAAATGAACGAACACGAATAACGCTTAAAACAAAAAGTAATTATAGTATACGAAGCTGTAATAATTTGTTTTTAATTTCCACTAGGTGCTATTTTACAATTAAAATTATTTTTAAAATTACCACCTAGACATCAGAATTTTCGATTTGGATATTTTTTCCCAATTTGTTAGATACTCTTCAAATGTTTCGTTCAACTAGTTTCTAATTGTAAGTTTTACTTATTATTATAAAAAAAACAACACCGTAACGAGGAGGTATGAAGCGCCTGTGGCAAGTGTCTAAGTTGCGCCCCCCTAACCTAAAAAGACATTCACAACTCTAAAATAGATCTGATGGTCTTTTAAGTTGTAATACTAAAAAATTTAAAAAAATATTTACAAAATGAGCATTTAAATATTCAAAAGTTACTTATTTAGTTTTACAATATACCCACACACCTAATCGTTTTTAACAATTAGGCACTTTGTTATCTTTCAATTAAATGTTGTGGCTGTTTTGCCATATTAAAATTTGATTTGTGATTTTTATAATTTTCTATTTTAATTCATTTGTTTATTCATTCATTATGCCGAAATTCATTTTAAAATATGTTTAATTACGATCGCGTCCGTTTCTGAAGCAAGGATCGTAGTGGTAGAGAGGCTTTGGTCTTCGTTCGGCTAACTAGCGATCGGAGGTTCGAACCCTCCTGCAACCGTGGAAGTTTGTAAATATATCGTACAATTAATTAATGCATTAAGTGAGCAAATTCCACACAAGTGAGCACATTTCCAAATTCGGTCATATCACAATAGAAAAAAATGCTGACTGCGATTACTGCTTGAATGAACGACCATAAAATAATTAATAAAAGTTTAAAAAAAAACCTTTATTTTTAATATATGTTTTAAACCAAAAATCAGTTTTTCATTCAGATCATTAAGCAGTCTTAAAACTTTATCCTAATTTAACCTACATCATATCTGTTAAGATAATCGAAATTTTAGTTTTTATGTTTGTTAAAACATGTTAAATGTTTTTAAAGTCAACAAACGGCCATCCTGTATATAAGTAATTTAAATATCTATTTCTTGATAATTTTTGATCGTTAACAAGATTCATTGCACATCAGGAATAAGTTTCTGCAATTGTCAATAGTTACAGATTAGTAAAATGCAAGTCTTATTTTTAAACACCTACTTGAATTTTGCTTGGAGTTTGCTTAAATTTTTATATGAGCAAAAA
Organism: Rhagophthalmus giganteus; assembly: GCA_036326145.1. Lineage (NCBI taxonomy): Eukaryota > Metazoa > Arthropoda > Insecta > Coleoptera > Rhagophthalmidae > Rhagophthalmus > Rhagophthalmus giganteus. The sequence continues at coordinate 6,410,309 of JARFJA010000005.1, forward strand.
AATTAAATATTATTAACCGTTTGCAAGTACTCTAGTCCAGTCGGGAAGTCGTTTTTAAGAAGCCATTGTGGAAATAAATGGCAGCAAGACGCAATACACTTTATTCTATTTATTTCAATTTCTTGAAAAGCATACTAATTTTGCACGGTCTATCGAGCCCGGATTTGCCCGCCATCACAAGGAAAAGACACCAAAAATAACTTTTTTTACCAGAATCTCCTATGCGGTACATTCTAAATTAGATCTAATGATGTACAAATTTTCATGTTTGTATCGAAAGGTGATTTTCATCTGGTAGAGTAAACTTTGTGAAGCTAGCACGCCGAAACTATTGACTTTACAGAAAAAATGATAACAACATAATTTGTAAGAAATTTTCCCTAGTTTATTTTGTCATATAGGTATTTTTCTCGTAAAATAAACCGCAAAAGATATTTTGGTGAAAAACTCAGTTTTGGCGTCTTTTCCTCATGACGGCGGTCTAATCCGGACGCGACAAACGATGTAAAATTAGTATGTCTTTTTATAGATCCAAGTAAAAAGAATAAATGTTATTTTAACTTGCCCCTATTTATTTCCACCAAAAGCCTCTTGTCGACTGGCCTAGACGTGTATGTATTGTTGTTTTAAAAACAAAACGCGTTACTTTAAATACCTGCGCCAACTTTTAATAAATGTCTAACAACAAGCTATAAGCAACCAAGTAACCTTCATCTAAACTAGGACTGTAAATCCGAAACCTAAGTAGGTACGGGTTGCAAGCCAAACAGCTTCTTGCAGGCGCTGTTATGTACATACGTAGGTAGATAGTCATATTTATTGCACCTATAAAATTATTTTTACTACTATGTAATAGATTCGATCCCGCACTCGACTAAAAACGGAACGTTGTAAAATATGGGACTTATTCAAAACACCGGACGAGGGTAGTTTTACAACAGGATAAAATCGTCCCATTGTCGTATTGTGACGTCGTACTCATCGAGATACGGGAGCAGTTTTTCAAACATTTTTTACTCGACATTGTTAACAGATTTTTCGGTTAGCAACTAATTTTCAACTGTCATTTAGTTACCGTGCCAGCAATATTAGCACAAGCTAATCGCGTAAGAAGCGATTAACCTAACGATCGCTTCCGCGGTGATAAATTAATCCTTTCGCTCCATCTCTGTTTAATTTAAGTATGACATCAGTTCGCCACTACCTACTTACGGTGAATTCAAACCAACCTTCTTCAAAATAAGATCGATTGCAGACGAACAAAAATCATTTTATAATAGATCCACTTGTGTACTTTCGTGTGCATTGAATAATGAAATTTAGCGTCCTGTTTTACTTGATAGAGGGTCAATTGTAGACTACGAATTAACTTGAATTAAAGCTACCTTAATAATAAATTGTAAAATTAAAGATCAACTTGCAACAACTAAACTTCGTAAAATTAATATCGAAAACGCTTAGTGCAGTTTTGGCGGTAAGTTCCGAAATTATCCTTATTTTTGAGTAGATAGATAATCAAGAAACTAACCGCACCGTATATTTATCCCCCCCCCCCACACACACGCTGCCTTATTTTCACTTTGTTAATAAAATAACTATAATTGCATAAAACAAAAAGTAAAAGGTGACAAAATAAAAAGTTAATCGATCAAATTTTGTCTCGTTGTCAGCCTAAATTGTTTAAAAATTGTTGCGACAATTAAAAATTTGAATTTCGTTTTTTTATCCGTAAACGAAAGCATTGAAAAGGTAAAATCTCTCAAAATAAGAGAAATTTTAAAAAATCAAAAAACATTTAAGTAAATTAAAATCCGGAAATCAATTTTTTTTTACTAATATTTGTCTGTAACAGACTATAAGAAAAAATTAGAAACTTCTAAGTTTTTCTATGTATTTTCTACCTTTTTCTCGTCGTCGAATTTCTTCTACCGCCAATTCCCAGCGTAGATTCTTCCGTTGACTGCAACTACGTGTACGCTTCATATTTCAATGTATTTCATCAACCACTGTGATCGCGAAAACGCGCGTAAGATAAAATTTCGTTCGCGAAATTAAACCGTCAAATGTTTTGAGGGAAGCCCTAACCAAGACCCTAACCGAGTCCCTATTCAAGAGCCTAACCAAGCTCGATTTTCAAAGAATTTGTGTTAGAGTGTAAAGGTCCATGTATTTATACTTTATGCACGGAGCGTTAGTTGACAAAGAAAGATCCTACCTTTCCTCGTCGTATTAATCCTTTTTGTTTGTAATCCTTTTATAGAATACAACACAACACTCGCGCACTCACACGCAAAAAGGCCTTATAAACCGAACGAGCACTCCTCGCACACACGAATAGTACGACGCCGTAATTTAAAATTCGAACTACTGAAACAAGCTCTACCGTTCTGAAACGGCTTTGCCAGAATTATATATATAAATGCATTCGAGATATTACGCGGATACTAGGAAATCCCGTTTTTATTTTAAAAACATTCAGTTCTTCGTAGGTGGCGCATATGTTTTATTAGTTGCTTTGTATTTTATCGGTCGCATAAAAATGCGATTAAACTTTTATCTGGTTTATGGTTTATAATATGGGAATTTTCAATGCCTTAGGACACACGAATAATTTTTAAATTAAAAAATCGAGTAAATTTCTAATTCTACAGTATAAAAGCAGTAGATAGTGCTCATTCGAATAATTTTAAACTGGTATTGGGTTTCTTGTATTTTTTGTTTGGATACCGAAATACAGTGGAACCTCGGTATACGTCTGCTTTAAAATACGTCCAATTCGGAATACGTCCTGTTTGGACGAAACAAATTTTGCTTGATATACGACTTTTGTTTGGTATATGACTTATCTATGAATAACTAGCACTATGATATCTACACTATTCATGAATTTATATTGATTTAATTTGGTTTGAAACTGTAATTTCTGGTGGGGGGAGAGTCGTTGGATGGTGTATGTACTGCTCTTTCGGTGTATTAGACCAGACTAGACCTTCGTGGTGCCACGATCTATAACTTTGTTCTTCTGGAATTGGATGTATATGATGATGATGATGTGGAAGAACACAATCAATAACTGACCACTGACAAGTTATAGGAATCTGGGGAACGATGAGCATCAAACTAGAATGGATATACTCTCTTCTGACTCAGAGGAGGAAGAGATAGAAGAAGCTCCTTCTTTATTAATTAAAGAAATCCTTGCAAAATGGATGGACGTGAAAATTTTTGCAGAAAAATACTACCCTAACAAAGTTGAAACAAATCGCAATAGCATCGCTTGGGAAGATCAGACAATGTCACATTTTAGAAACATCCCGAGGAGAAGACAGACACAAAGTTTTTTGGACAGATTTTTAATAAAAGTTGCTGATCTTAGTGAAAAGCGACAGAAGGTGGTAACGTAAAAATCCATATCTTCCATAGAATAGAATTTTTTTTGTTTTTGTCTTTATATTTTAATATTAAGGAGTTTGATTTGATTTAATGATTTAAATAATATAATACAATATAATAACTTATAAAAAAATCAATTTTATTATAGATTTTTAAATACAATATAATAACTTTAAAAATCTATAATAAAATTAATTTTTTTATTAATGTGCTCAAACAGTGTTTAAATTATTTTACAACCCCATTAATATACCATATCAAGAGGTTTTTTTACATGAGAACGGATTACTCATTTTTACATTATTTCTTATGGGAAAGGTTGGTTTGGTATACGACCTATTCGGTATAAGTCCAAACATCAGGAACGGACTAAGGTCGTATACCGAGGTTCCACTGTATTTATAAAGAGTGTGGTATGAAATTTTTTTTGATATTTTTTTCGTGGTACGCGCAACCCACAATTCTTGTCGAAAACGATTCACTGACAAAAAACAATACACGAGATTTTCTAATAGTTTCAAAGCCGGTGATCATGACCAGGATAAATTTTTATGCGTAAGATCAAATAATACCAAAAGACGACAACAAAAATAATTGACAAAAACGTTTAATACTATTTAATTTTTATGTTTTCTCGAATTTTGTTTTGTTTAAAAATTTGTTATCGTTGTTTATTTTATACCTGACACGTATCTAAAATTAAGTAGGTAGGTATGTATATCCTATATGTAGGATGGTATATGTAGGTAGGTATGTATACCTACAGCTCACTTATACCATTTATATGTACACGTGCACGTTCTTGGTGGTTTTTACAGGGTTCAGATAAATCAAATTATATAAATATATATATCGCATAAAAGCTGAAAGTGTGGGAAATAAATTTTATTTAAAGCATTTTGACGGCAAACTTATTAGTTTCGGAAAGAATTACCAATGTTTATGGAGGGTTGATTTTTAAAGTGCGTCTTATCGTAATATCTCGCTTAATATTTCAAAATCAATTGTTATAGACTTTTTTATTCCACATAAAATTTTTCATGTTTTGGTTTCAAAACAGGAATTCTATTTTTAAAGATAAGTGAGATAGAGCCTTTTGAAATATTTACATTTTAAGGGATGGTGGGAGTAAAGGACGCGATTTTGAAATGGCCAAGAAGTGATTTCGTACTCTCAAATTGACCCTCTATCAAGTAAAATAGGTCGCTAAATTTCTTCATTTAATGTACACGACAAGCATAATATTAACACAAACGAGTCTACTATTACATATTCTTATATATTATACATATATTCTTCTAGTATTAGGCATACTTTTATTAATTTTGAATGACGTGCTACTGGTCGCAAGCTTTGTTATGTATAATCGCACTATTACTATTATTGTCTTAGATGCCCATTAAATTAGTTGTCTATTTACTAAATTTTGGAACACTTTCGATTTCCTACGAACCGAACATTGAAAGGCTCACGATGAGTAACGCCGATTTTCCAGATTTCTCAATGTTTACACGTTACGAGATTTTATTTTGATCGAGCAAGTTATAGCGTCGTGACTAATTGTTTACGTAAATACAAATTATTAATCTGTTCTGGAATAAAGAAATTCTTTTCGATTGATCGTACCGTCAGTTTTGGATTCGAAGACGGTCCGGAAAGTCAAAGGGAATTCGAAGTACTTTAGCATATTCCAAAAAAACCTACTGACTGCACGTTTAATTAGTATGTCAATTAACGTCAAGTTCGTTTGATTTAATTTTAAAGACCAACAAAAATTTGCGAAAATTCAGTGATCGTAGAGAATGCCATTAATGTCGTTGCAGTTGTAATTACGGTCTGTTTGCTAGGTACAATACTTAAATTAGTTTCGCTTAATTTACGTTAATTTACAATTAAAATATTTATTGCTAATACTATTTAAACTCGTTAGGTATCTACTAATTGAATGCCGTTTATGGTATGCGTTATTAGATATATATACATATATTGTGCTTAATTAATCGTCAACTTAAATGAACAAGTCTCTTGATTACTTTTAAAGTATTAAAGTACTTTACTTAAACGTAAATAACCTTCGCGAAAATTTAAATGTTTATTGGCGAGTTTTTGTTTAATTCTATGCAATTGATGCTTTTTATTTCGCTTTAAATACCTATGCATAAGGGGTGGAAAAATAATTTCTGTCATACAAAGAAACAACCTACACGTATAAAATATACTTATAAGTGAGTGGTTTGGTGCAACATGTGAATGTATTAAACATCATATTCTTATGCAAACCAAGCTTCAACCGCTCCTCATTTCTCATTTATGAAAATAGTCGAACGAAATTTGGTTTGCGTCATTCGAAACGTGCTACATACACATAGTTATCAAACAAATCACGATTTCCTAATTTTTTTCGATTTTACTAGAAATAATACTAACTATTTTATTTTAAATATCAGGAACACCATAACTCGATTCATATCGGTAGGAAATTATTTCAAATACGTTTAAATATTTTTTTAATTATTTTTCTAATAGAAGGGTAAAAAGTTTTCACCGCAATTTCCAAGCTATAAGTAATTATTTGCAAACGTTTTAATTTAATTTAAAAATAAACGCGATAATATGTTTATTGATGATCTAAAAGACATTTCGACGCGGCCGTTGCGACGTAACCATTTCGACGCCAATAATATACATACATTTCTAAAATATCTAGTTTAAATTTGGTTCTATTTATATTGTTTTCTACCGCTTACACTAAATTGTTAATTCAATGACTAATTATTGTCGAACAACTATTATAAGTACAGTAAGACTCCGCTTAACCGAAGCGGTGATGAAAAATATTAAATAAACAACGGAAAACAAGCGAAAAGTTCGCGAAACCACTGTGTGTCATGGATAACTGTTTTATTTTAAAAGATATCATCTATACGATCGGTTAAATTCACAAAATTGAACAGAAGTTTAAGGGCAACGCATTAATGTAGATATTTTCAACAATGAAATTGGCCATTCTTTTCATGTCAAATAACTCTATGACCATTTAGGTTAAAATTGGAAACGTGCATCACGTTGACACCATCGTTTACATTATAAACAAACAAAATGTTTGCCAAATAATTTTCTTGGCCGTAATACCTAATTTGTTTATTACAAATTTAAATTTAAGTGTAAATAATGTATTATCGATAAACAATTTGTTTTCAAAACTTATACCTATTTGTTTATTTTGTACTTTCGTTTCCTGGTTTAACTATTTTTATGAATTTTTGACAAAATGTAAAAAAATTTGATATACCTACATATCAAACTTCATATAAATAAAATCAAAAAAAATAGGTAAACTTTATAATGGATTTTAACGAGTAAGTAAATCGAAAAATTAGTTAGCCATGACTTTTTCGACGTCTTTATCCAATTCTGAGAAAAAGTCGGCAATTTTATTTTCTTTTTAACATATAATACTTATATTTTTATTTTTTCCAGTCAAACAAGTCCTATTTCTATTTTATTTTTAATTTCGTAAAAATCAAATGCAATTAGGCAAATAAATAAATATAAAAATGAAATAATATGTATAACTACGAATAAATGTAAGTCATTAATAAACAATAATAATTGTGTTTAAAAGTTTAAACGAAATTAGAAATCAATTAACTAAATCTTTTGATTATAAATTTTTTACTTTTTATACGTGGATGTTTCTGCGGATTGTCTTTGTTGAAAACGAAATTTTTTATGCCGAAATTGACGGTTTCTATATAACAATTTTTTTTGCATCCCGGCGAACTTCTGCAAGTTCGACTGTAGATATATATGTAAAATTATGGATTATATAATAACGTAGGTATACGTATTTGTTTCTACCTTTAATTTCCGAAAACAGTTCACAAGGATTATAAAAAAATGTAGTTAGAAACAGCCGCGTCTTGATTAGTTCGAATAAATGGAATTCTACTGTACTACATATTATAATAATAACTACTCGGGATTTGAAGGTTTTAAATTAATCATTATGTTATTTGAATTTTATGTCGACTTTTTGTTTATTAGACGATTGATTAATACATTCAATTTTTCTGGTTCGAGGTCCTTACTTGTTTTTTGAAAATCGTTCTGTTATAGTTTTGCCTCTATTTCATAAACAACCGTAACAGTAAAATATAACAATTTAACAGTAATATAACGGTAATCAATTCTGGATTTTAGAAATGTAAAAATATAGAGAACACAATATTTAAATCGATAAGATAACGTTATTTCCGATAAATTTGGAATAAGGTGTCACATATAGGTATTCTGTAATAAAATCCGCTTCGACACCTTTACAAATCAATAATTGGCGTAGCCCCAATTTTATAACACCCGAAATGACGTGCTAGAATTGATTTTAGTAGTGATCACTATTCGATATGCAATTTTAATGCACACAATGTGCCATCACGTGTGCACACGTATTGTCAAAATAGCTTGGCTATTTTAAATTCAACTGCAGCGCTATCGTTTGTATTTTATTAATTAACGTTCGCGTCGTAATACTGCATTAATTAGATGGATTCTTTTTAACGTCGACTTCTATAGTGATTTCGCCGAAAAGAAAACTGACGCAAAAAGGTGCGATTTTTCCCCGAAATATTTTTTTTTCTTAACTTTTGCCCTCGGACATTTATGTTAAGCCCATTAGCCACAGACTTTTATTATTGTAACGGCATCGGTATGTGCAGGTGTGGTGTTCCTCAGAGGTTGATCCACCTGTGATTATATCACATCGATGCTGGTAGTATAGCATACCTAGCTGTTGCTTTTCCTTTTTAAAATGCAACGACATTCATAAATTTCCACGGTTTCGGGGAGATTCGAACTCCCGATCGTTGGTTTACTGGATGAGCGCAGTTCGCCACGGCCCCTTCCCAAAGCGTTGTTGTGTTTAAAGTGTTGAATTTCGACATGGCTTCGAAAACGACAAAATGATAATTCTCAAATGTTTTAAAAATACAACTTGCAACTAACACGTGCGTGATCGAATACAAATAATTCGACGCCTTCTTATTTTCGAAATTTAACAACATAATCAGCATGTTTTTAATGTATATTATAATAATTAAACCGTTAAATTTGGCCTTTGTGAAATCAGACATAAGAAAAGAATAATGTAATTATCTACTACTCGTTAAATATAGTTAAATTCTATTTTGCTTTATATTATAAAACTTCAGGTTTTATCGATCGTTAAATTACGTTTCTAGTTGTTATTGGTCGAATTTTGATCTGATAGATGTCTCATAAAGTCTCAATTAATGGTGCTGTGGCCTTTCAAAATTGCTTAGTTCACGTGTCCTATTTACCAGCGTGCTGTCCCCCCCCCCCCCAATGTCTACTGTTCGCGTTGATTGACATCTAAACGTCGATCGGCGTAGAAGCGGTTTTTGATTTTTGAAAACATTTCGTTCGCCCGTAATAAATTTTCGTCATCATCGGTCCGTAGTACTGTTCACTTTCACCGCTATAAGTGAAGAAGCGGTTAAAATATCCGGCAAACAAACATATAATAAAAAGGCAGGAATTGAACGATGACTATAATTTAAAAGTGGGCACCCATCTAGGAAAAATGACGTCACATTCGTTCGACGAAATCTCAGATCAAAACGATTGGAAACAAATTGTTGTAGATACGACGATCGATGGGTCGTAGATGCAACCCATAACAAATTGTTGTTGCATCTATAACAGCAAAGAAATTAAGTAGCACGCACATTTGTTTCCGTGTGTTACACCGTTGGAAGCAAGATCGTATCCGAGAAGTACGCCGCATGATTTTTTTAAAGACAATGGCGTCGCATATTCTACAAATTTGAAGGACCATCACTAATTGAAAGACAACACTTTCACTACATTCCATTCGGATGCGAGATTGTTGTTAACGGGTTTATTGCAGGATGCACCACAAAAATCTTTTTCCATTGCACCAAACGCAAAATATCGTACGATCATAAGATTGGTAGGTACCCGCCTATATATATATATATATATATATTAGGAGTTTACGGTCATCCGGATGCGAGGTATTTAGGTCAGTTGAATAAGAGCTGCTCAAGACACGGAAAACCCCGCAAATAAACAAGAATCTCCTGTTCTTATTAAAATACTTTGAACCTTTAGAAGTCATTGCCTTCGTGATTAATAAATTCTCGAAAAGTCCGACCACTTTCTCCTGCTAGAACTTCAGTTCAATGGCGTACCGAGTTCCACTAGGTTGATTTAGGTGGGCATGTTGCCTAAGACGACTCGTAAATAAATTAGCAGATTTTACGCGGCGACCAAATACTATTTAAATGAAGATGCGTCTAATTTCCTTCGATTTGGAAGGTCGCAATCTTGTTCCTCGCACGAGTATGGACACGTGTCGGGAAGTCTCGTACTTTTATTGGAAGATAATCTAAAATCTTCCTCGATTATTCTCAATGACGAATCTATTAAAACCCCGAAAGATCATGGGATGCAAAAGGAGCAATTCAAAACCTTGCAGTGAATACAATGGACGACGCGAAACCGTAATTACTCCACTTCGTAATATCAAAACAACATTTTTTAGAAAGCGCAAATTAGACTATCTATTACAATAGTTTCTTGTTTAAAACTATGTAGGACGCATAGTTTACCAGTTACCTGTCTATACGTACATCAACGCTAAATACTTTAACATTGTAAAAATTGCGAGAATTTAAAAAAAAAACAGCATGAAATTTAAGGACGCGAAATCGTTAAAATAAACAAAAGCGCTTCACACGTAGGCACCTTGATTTCAAAATCGTTTAAACGAAACAGAACACGACCCCATCTTATAAATTACCCTGTAAATTAGAAACTGTGTTTCCATATGGTGATTGATTCGTGGTCGATTGCAAAACCGCTCCTTAATTAAATTCATTTAAAATATTACGAATAAACTAAATTTTTTAAAAATAAATTCACTAATCAACAGACATTATACCTACAACTGAGAATGGTTTAATCTTTCGTCGATCGAATCGTTCCATTTCGACGATATCAAAAGTAAAAATTGGCATAACGATCAGCAACCTCCGAGGCAGTAGCTGACATCAAAAATAAGATACGACGAAATTATAAAATTAAAATTCCCCAAAACCGAGTCACGGTACCTATATTACAATTAAATTTGTAGGCAGCCTTAAAACGATCCGCAAGGACATATAAACAACAATGGAGCGCCGTTGTGCAGAATAATAATTGCATAGACGACGGAAAAATTTAGCGCCAACTTTATATATGAAAATCTTCAACTGAACTTAAAAAAAACAAGTTGATACGCCGCGCGGTTAATTTGTATCATGCGAATTTTTTGTAATAAAATAACTTTTTTAAAAATTTTATCGTTTATATTCCGTGTGAAAATTTACGAAATTGCTGTAACTTGCTTGAACTTGCTTAAATGTAGTGTAAAACAGCTTTTAGGCGTGATCTAAACGTTGCCTAATAAATAAAAATTACTAAAAGGGGGGGTTGGAATGTTCAAATATTAATAGATATAATTGAAAGGGGGGGGTCAATCAATTTCAAATGGTCCACCATTTCGAAAAAAAATAATTTTTTATTGGTACAGACCTCCACATGTTGATAATTTAAAACCAAGATATTTTAATTTAAAAATGACGACCGTTTTTGTTTCATGCCGTGCGTTCGCGGTGTTTGCGTTTCTAGAGATCTGCGGAAAAAGTCATATTTGAATATTATGGTTTATCGTACAGCTCTGGAACAAAAACTGTTAGTTTTGGCACACATCGTATTACATTTTTTTCTATTCTTACACACATCCCTATACGTTTTTGTTTAAAAAATAATTTATAATATTTATCGACCTGTTAGGTACTTTAGACACCTCTTACTTTTTAAGTTTGATTTTTTTAATATATTCATTTTATCGGAATTAGAAAAGAGTACCTTTTTTATCATAAAATGTTTGGAAAATTCGAAAATACCATTAAAAATTTAAAAACTTGATTATCGCAAACAACTTGTGATTGGGAAGATTAGTGGTAGTGCACCCTAGGCAAAAATCTAATATACTATTTTAAAGACCTTCATTTACTACAAACTTACATCAAAAATTATTAAATACTAAAACTAATTAAAAATGTTAGGTACCTATTTAAAAAGAAAATCAATTTTTATTTCTCAATTTTGGGGGTGAATATCTCGGCAAGGAAAACATTTATAGGAACTTACAGTATTATTTTAACGTGCTCTATAAGCTCCCAAAGGATTTCACCCAGCATAATAATATCCAGATGATATTCTGATTTTTTAAAGATTTTAACCTGGCATAACTTTGCTTTCGGTGGAATGTTAAACTCAAAATTTTTACTGCAACTTACTGTCATATATATAGTACTTTAAAGTGTAAAGAGCGTAAATGTTTAGCAGGCCCCCAGACCAAAGATAATATTGCACCCCTAAATATTGCAAATAATACGAAAAATATCATATTTATGGGATTGTGTACAAAAAAGGGGGGCAAGTATCAGGGCTCCATTATTATTTTCCACAAACTAACCTAAGATAGGTATTTGTAAAAAAAAATTGAAGGCTGATACTTTAATCGTTCCTTAAAAATCGCTCTTGTGAGGTTTAAATTTTTTGTAATCGCAAATGTCGAGTTTGGCATGAAATTTCAAGCATAAGGAAACGAGAAAAATAACATGCGCGATAAAAATGTAGTTTAGAATAATAGTTTTTGATCCAGAACCGTGCAATAAACCATAACTGAAATACAGTAAAATCCCGTTAATCCGAACGGCAAAAATAAAACAAAAAATACGACATATCTTTAAAAAATATGTAAATATGTAAAAATATTTAGGTATAAAATATATATAGTAAGTTGTTATTCTATTAATTCCATAACTTAACATTTCTCTTAATGTATACAAAAAAATATGTAGGGGCAACCAGCGGCGTGCAGTAATTTTTTTGCGAAACGTAAGTTTTACTTATAAAATTAAACTGCATTTTGTATACCTAACGAACATTTTAAAAAAATTAAAACCCTATTTTTGCATAGCTAAAATAGCGTATTTTGTAAAAAATTTATAGGTCTATAATATAAACAAGACTGGACGATTAGGTACATTACGTATTCGCGTTAATCCGAACTATCGTTAATTCGGACAACCTCGAACCCTAATTAGTCCGGATCAACGGGATTTTACCGTATAGCGTTTTCCGCAAACCTCTAGAAACGCAAAAACTGGCGCACGGCCTGAAACAAAATCGGCCGCCGTTTTTAAACGAGTCGAGATAGAATTGAAATATCTTGATTTTAAACTAAGAACATGTAGGGATCACCGCCAGCAAAAAAATAAAAACATTTCGAAATGGTCGAGCGACCAGTTTGTACCACTCGAGATGAATTGACCGTAGCGTGGCTTTTCGAAAACGTTAAAGCAACGCGTTCGTGTTTCGAAAACACCTCGTATCTTCAAACGTTCAAAACTGTAATCTGTCGAACAAACGATTTCGCAGTTTACCCAAACCAGGTAAAGTTGCACGCGTAAAACTTCGTGTAGAACATTCCAATTTTTCCATCAAGTGAAATAAGTTTTATAAAGTGATCAGTATTATCTAAATGCATCTAAGGTAAGATGTCTTAATTATACTTAGGTGCGAAGGCGTTTACTTTACAGTTCATTAAAATTTTCGTTATCCATAATAAGCGCGACGTATTTCGTTTGTTAAAACGTATCCTTACTATCTACAGACAGACAGAGCGAATTTATTGATAATTTATTAATTTTGATAAATAATTCTTAAATCTACCTACGCGTATTAATATTATTAAATTAACAGTAAATATTTACATATTCAGTACGTCCTCACATTGAGATCACAAAAACAAACGTATTGTGATTATGATTTTGATTTCGCCATCGATGTATTTTCAACGTAATGATCGCTTGGCACATTTCTCATATTTTCGTTGTTAACTAAATAATGGTGACAAATGAATCGATAGAAATGGTAAAGTTTTCGATAACTGCTGTTGGGGCGTTTCAAACAAATCGTTTATTAAAACATAATGTTTAAAATATCATAGATATTAAAAAATTGTTTTTGAGATAAGACTGTATAGCGTCATTCGAAAAATCAGAGATAGCCTTAGAGCTGAGTCTTAAAAACGAATTACTAACAGAAAAAAGCGAGGAGTGACTCTTGATGATTATCTATATTATTATTTTCTTTTTTAATTTAATGGCTCTGATAGTACCAATTTGCCAGTCTATTTCATTGTGTTTTACCAAATTTGATGAGTAATGACATTCGATCGCTAATCTGCCAGACGAGCGCTAAACATGATTTGAAGTTTAATTATTTTTCACTTAATTGAATCAAGACTTCATTTTAAGACCATCATCTTGTACATTTTGTCGTAAAACAAAAAATAAATACTTTTCCATATATAAACTCAATCCGTGGACATACTGTATACATCAAAAATATCATAATTTCTAAAAAAGTATGTAATTATATGAAAAATATTTTGTTATCTTCAAAGGTCGTAAATATCATGTATAAACGTGTTAAAATATATTAGATTATTAATTTCCATATGTTTGCGATAACAAAATATAAATTCCTCAAATAAACGATGTATAAAATGTTTTTAATTTTTCTAAAACATCAAATAATAAAAATAAATAAAATAATATTCGTTTACGGGCCAACAGTAACTGACGAAAACAAACAAAAATTGCTCAAAATAATTTCATTAATTAAATAAATTTAAATCCACCCAAAGTATCTATTAGACGTTTTCATTTATCAAATTTGTCTTAAATGCAATTAGGTCAGTGGTATGTTATCAACTAAATCGAATGGAGATGGTGTCTGAAATGAATAAAATTTGACTTGTCAACAATTTTTAACGTTGATCCAAAGCCGATGATGCACCAAACCAGTCATGAATGGCGAATACGGGTAATATTAGGCCAAATAACATTTACAAATAAATTGAACAATAGAAAAGAAGGGATCGAGGGAAAAGTTTATACTTTGCGCGTACCTGCGTCACCCCGAAAGGATCAGTTTCGATAATCCGCTTACTTGGGTTCGATAATGATCAGTAATTAGACATGAATCGTTCTCGAAGTACGACGTTCAAAATAAAAATAATGCGATTTTTTTATTCTCATTTATTTTGCGAAAACTCACTCAAGATCTTAGAGCCGACTTTTCCAGCTCTTGGTAAATTTATCGCTAAACGTATAGATATTTATCGCGGAAACAATTGTTCGTGCAAAGTACGATTAGTTTTTATGGAAAATATCGATCAGATAAATTCATCACGAGGTGGAAACATCGGCAACGAGTTTCGCAAGTTTTCGCAAAATATTTTAAGTAAATGGGAAATGAAAAACAACATCGTTCTTATTCTGAACTTCGAAAACGATTCATATTCGTAATTGCTGGTCATTAGGGAATCCAAGAAAGTGGATTATCGAAACTGACCCTTTCGGGGTGGCTCAGGTACGCGCAAAGTAAAATGCTTGTTACATTATTTTCGAAGCGAATAGAAGTGGTGCGTTTAATTATACGTTATTCAAGATATGTTTCAATATACGTCATCAATAAAACCTCGTACCTATTTTTGCAGTACTAATAATTTATAGTCTTTCTTTGCCATGTCATATGTATGCATTGTGCAAAACATTAAACTGGATATTACAAATGTACAATCTAGTAACTTCATATTGATGACGTGCATGGAACCTATTTTGAATGTATATATTGAGAATTCCAACTAAACTAGGCAAATCCGTCATCAGAAAGAACTTCTACCTGCTAAACCAAATGTTTGAAAAGTCGTAAATCAGTTGGTCATAAATAATCCGAGACCGATAATAACCTTTTAAATAGTCTCTAAGTGTTAATATGGTTATCTACATATCAGAAATTTGCCATAGTACCATCTATTCAGAGGTTTCACTAAATTCTAGATACCCTTCTGCCCTTAACATCTATTTTTTTAAATGCAAGCTTACTTTTTAATGACCAAACACCCTGTTTATTTTTTGACAAAATCGGATCGGATTTTTATTTCTACAATTTTATTAGGCAATTCTTTGTTAATTTCCTATATTTTTTATGCAGCGTAGACAAAATGTACTAATAATGTTTGAGTATCTCCAACGGAAACACGTAATTATTTTTAACAATTAATTTATTTTGTTCGTTTATTTATTTATTTTTTAATTAAGTAGGTAATTCTTTAAACTAAAGACGTTCACAAACGTCCAAAGGTCAACAGGTTCGAACTTCTCGGATCAATATAAATGCAAACTGAAATAACATGTCGAAAGTTAAAAAAATAATAAATAAAAACTTCTATTGTCGATGATAATTTCAAAAATCGATGGAAAATCTTTGGAATGACCTTGACCTTAATCATGATCACTTTCTAATAAAGCAGAAAAAATATGTCCCAAATTCGAATAGGTAAAACGTTCATACAAGAATGTTTCCTTTAATTTAGTCCGTTAGATATGGGAACTTTTTTTTTAATTTTGAAAACGTAAAAGTCACAATGTATAGTAGGATTTTTTTATATATCATTTAAGCGATGGGATATGGTTGTATAAGTTATTGGGAATCCTATAAAACTATCCACGATCGATGAATAATCGAGAAACATCGATTTTTGTTGGGACTACATTCAATTACGTATCCATGTATAAGTCAGAAGAAGAAACTCGCTGGCCGCTATTTTTTTTAACAATCTTCAAATAGGGCTCTATAACGAGCCTAACATCGCACTCGCACAGGATTCACGATTTTATTTTAATAAATACCAGAAGTTAATTAAATTTTTCTTTCAATACTCTTTAAATGTTTTTTTCGACGTTTTAATTTAAAAATCTAATAAAACGATGACGAGCAAAACAAAAGCATCTTCAATCGATTTTATGCAAACGGTGGTTACACAGTCGACGTGTCTTATAATTGTCGATTTATCTTTTATTAGTTATTAAACTTTTTGCGTTGATTTTTGGTTAATTATAAAAGCACTTTAGCAGGTTATACAAGAGAAATTGCATAATTAAAACAAATAAGCGTTCAAGTTGTCGACAAAACGATTTACCTGCAACGTAATTTTAGGCATTAGAAGAATAATTAATTTTTATTGCTTTCGCTACCTGAATTTTGCTCGCTAACTGACGAATTATACGAACAATGCACAACTTCTGCTGAAAAATTCGATTAAAAAATAATAAAGAACTGAAATTACGCAATAATTAGGCATAATTGCGCAATCGAAATAAATTGAAATTGAAAGGGATTGGACAGCTTTATACAAGGTCTTCCTAAAATAGGTGGTCAAAACTTGACGGCACATAGAGCAAGTCAAACTGTGACGAAAACCTCCATTCGTTTTTTTTTCTAAAACGCCCCCTCCTAAGGGAGATGGAGCCCCTTCAAATGTGCGTTTTATAATCGTTTTTATTTAATATCTCCTGAAACTTTTAAGATAAAATGACGAAAATTGGTACATTTACTATTGTTTTAATGCTTATTAAATTAAAATTATCAAATGCTCAGTATTCAATTCAGGGGTGTGCCAAACAGCAGAGGAAGTGGGCAAATATCACCTAATTTTTGTATGTCAGTTTTTCAACTTTTGACAAGAAATTACGAAACTTCAAAGTTTTCTGTTAAAAAAATTTACTCTTATCAAATTTCGATAGGACGCACCGTTTTCGAGTACCTAACATCATTTTGAATATTCCATTACATATTTCATGCTGAGGATGCAGTGAAAACAATTTTTATTAATTTTTAAAATTATCAAACTGAGACATTAGCACTCTTTTTATTATTATTTTTTAACCAGCATTATTTTCTTATCAATATTCCTTTCTGAATTTTTATTCGGTGAAGATAAGAAAATTGTAGGGTACCACATTAAAATTAATTCTAATTTTTTTTTTCCGATTTCACGGTTATTATTTTCTGACTTTCTATAAATAGTGAAGTTTTATAAAGTTTCATAATTTCTTGTCAAAAGTTGAAAAAATTGACAGACAAAAAATTAGAGCGATATTTATCCACTTCCTGTGCAGTTTGACACGCCCCCGAATTGAATATCGAGCATTTGATAATTTTAAGTTGATAAGCATTAAAACAATAGTAAATGTACCAATTTTCGTCATTTTATTTTAAAAGCTTCAAGAAATATTAAAAAACCATTCTAAATCGCACAGTCGAAGGAGTTCCATCTCCCTTAGGGGGCGCTTTAGAAAAAAAAACATACGGAGGTTTTCGTCATGTTTTGACTTGCTCTACGTGCCCTCAAGCTTTGGCCACCTATTTTAGGAACACCTTGTGTATCTACTAAATTGTAAACGCGAGTGATTTAAAATTTACAACTGTAAAAAAAAACATAAGATCAATTAACTTTTTACCCAATTTTTTTAATGTAAAAAAATATTCGAAACGACAGCAGTTGTAATTCGTAATAATTCAAAGTATTCAGATACGTACCATAATAATTGGTATTTATAAAAACGATACAAAGGAAAATCTAGTGCCTAACAACAAACTAAAGAAATTGTTTAGGTTAATTAAATTGATTACGTGCATTTGTTTGAAGACAATAAACTTCAATAAGCCGCAAAAAGAAATTTTCACTATTTTCACATGTGCTTTGCATCGTCCAGATGTTACCCACCCAACTTTCCAATTTTCCATATCCTTCTGATTCAGCCATAATCGTCGCAATTATAATTTTATCTTATAGAATAGTTCAAGTTTTGTAACAGAACACGCTCGAAGTCATTTGCAAACAATACCTCAACAATCATTAATACTATACTAACAAACGCATAACGGTTCGAACCGTGTAAAATATTAACGATCTGCAAGATGACGATATGGTTCAAATTCAGTACATCGGTATACCGTTACGTCGTTTACGTCAGTCATAAGGGCCACACAATTTGGTTACATTATCATTTCATTTAATCATTTATAAAACGGTATTTCACGCCCGTATACGTTAGCGGGTTCCTGCAATTTTAAATTTTAGATCGATTACGTGCCTATATAAAACGCCTATATAAACTGTGCATACATTTTCCCTCGCGCAAAAACAACGCGCCGTTTGAATTTCAACTTTAAACGATTGACCCCCAAGAAACGATCTGCTCTATAAACCTTTAATTGCGACCGGTATCAAATTTCAAGGTCGTACGGCATTCATCAAAATAAACAATAACAACAACAACAACAACAAAACATATGGACAGCTTAAGCTTAAGGGCCTTTTGAGAATGTTGAAAAGTGACCGCCTCGTTCGTCAGGTTTAAAATCCATTTGACTATTATCTTTTGGTATATTTGATGAAGTAGTGTAAGTAAGCGTGTTTATTTGTTTATTTTGATAAGTAGTCTGTTTTAGGTATTTTGCATGCAGATGACATGAACGTAAACATCTATTTATCCTGTCGGACTTTTTAAATTCGCTATAAAAATAAGGGTATTTGCGTAGGGTTAAATGGGGAAATGCGTCCCATAGTAACGTGATACCATTAAACAATTTTTTTTTCTTAATGTAGGCATCAGTTAGAATACCGATTTTATTTTAGACCTAAAAATGATTTTCACTTTTGTATTTAACTCACAAGAAACACTTCTACAGACTATTAAAATTGAACGAAACTTGTTTTCCTACGCCTAATTTTATTACCTACTTGCAAGTTTAAAGGACGAATTTTTTTCTACGAAAAGCATCAATTTCGATGCACTAAGAAATTTATTTTTCCCGGTGATCTTTTACATTGTATTAACATATGTATTTGCTGACATTTTGGAACTCCATAACTGGAGAAATGCAAATACATGTTGTCTGATAATAAGTAAAGCATTTACAAAGCAAAAATTTAAACAACTATGGCCTATCCAAATCTATATGCAATTCACGTCATCAATAAAAAGTTTCTAGATTGTTTATTTATAATTCGGTTTAAAGTTTTGCAAATGACATATTCTATAGTTGATTTACTTGCGCACATATTAGATGGTATAAAGAAAGATTACAATTTATTAGAACTGTAAAAATACAAAGTACGAGGTGACAGTACTGAGTGATACGTCATCATCTAGTAACCTTTTATTGATGACGTGGATTGCATATAGGTTTGGACGAAGTGTATCTACTTATAATCTATACAGGGTGTCCCGGGAGGAATCTGCCAAACTTTAGGGGCGTGTCTCTTAAGTAATTTTAAGCAAAAAACGTTTATATCAATCTAGGTCCGATTCGGAAAAGTAATCGAGTTATGGCTTGTTAAAAAGAAGTCAAACTAATAAGTCACAAATTTTGTTGACTTGCAAGTGGCAGTAATAAATACTAACACTATTTAGCAATTGTTTCCAAAATCCACTATTTACAATTGCGCAATAAAAATGCGCAATTTTTAATATGTCGGCTTTTCTTTAACAAGCGATAACTCGATAACTTTTCCGAATCGGAACTATGTTGATATAACTATTTTTGGTTAAAATTGCTTAAAAGACACGCCCCTGAAGTTTGGCAGACGTATAACGGGTGTCCAAAAAGTTTTTTCGTCTTGATTGTCTTATCATGTCATAGTACTAATAAAATTATTTAAAGCAAGACATGCCTTTACCTTTCCACGGCCATTCAAGACTGAAAGACTTTTTGGACACCCGTTAGATATAACACCACTGCAAAAATAGAGGTATTTTTGTATGGATAAAGGAGGGAGTTTATTCCATAAGTAGAACATTGATATTTTCTATACAGATATTTACCACAAAATCAATGAATCGCGAAGTCGCGAAAAATGTCGTCGAATATATTAGTGGTTTATCAAAACAAAGAATACGTAACAATAACTTGATCTACACTAAACGTGTATTTCTAAGCAAATTAATCTAAAGTAGTGTGTTTCACTTTTAATGAAGATACCTAAATGACATTTCTATTTTTAAAGCACTCAATTTACAAGGTATTTAAGCACTTAGTCCGTTAAAATACATCTTTCTGTGGAAATTGAATTTTCTTAAGATTCAAAACCTAACCAACTGCGATCAAAATAAAAATTAACGTTTCAAGTAAAGCCGTAATGGAGATTAATTACGAGATAAAACAAAAAAAAATTAAAAAAAGTTTCGCTAAAAAATTGTATTCAAAAGTCAGTAGTAATGCGTTAACAACAAGAGTGCCATGAAACAACAACACGATTGAAAATTGTCGAAAGCGAAGAATAATGTCGGTTTACTTCGGCGGCATGCACTTTTATCCTGTCGTGTGATTGGCTTATTTTGAAGTTGAATTGGATTTATGATTTTTTTATGAAATGGCATTTTTGCGCAATAATTTTCAGTTTTTGTTGTTACGTGGCCCTCTTGTTGGAAAATTAAAATTTTAAATTTTCAGAGAAATTCTTCAGAGAAACAAAGCGCATCCAAATACGTTCAATTAAAATAAAGTTCCGTAATTAAAACCGCGAATTAAAATCGAAATCGCGTAATTAAAACTTTAATTAAATTAATTTTGCTCTAATCAAACAGCCCGTTCAAATGAAAATCGCGAATTTCAATAAAAACCACCGAATTACGCAACAAGCCGCCAATCGGAGTGCGAATCAATTTAATCCGCAGTTTGATATGAAACGTGGAGAGGGGAGAATCGACTATTCTAATCACAATTTCGTTTTACTTGATCTAAAAACTGCATTTTGAAGTTTAGTTTATAGCAACGGTGAATTCTACAAAAATTGTAATTTGAAAAATATTTTTATTCGTCAATTATTATACCAATATTACGTGTAAAATGAAATTTTTTTTTTAAATAAAAACGATATATAATGATTTTTAAAAGTGATTGTTAAAACGATAGCAAGTTTTGTCAATTTAAGTAATAAGTAATAATATGACGTACACAATTCCGGTCATTCTTCTCACAACATTTTAATAAAACGAAAATAACCCCAAATTAATGTAATTTTACGTCGATGCGATTTGTTTGGCTAGGCGCAATGTACGTCGCATTCAGTAGTTCAATTAAATCACCGTTTATTAGTTGTTTATCACAATAACTTAAGGTCCTTCAGCCGTATAGTCAGCTACTATAACTTAGCGCTTACTTTCCGCTATTTCGGCGATGAGCCCGGCTGAATACGCCCGAATATCAATTTATGGGTGATAAATATTTGCCGCAAAATAATCTGTAATTAATTACTTTTTGCTGAATTAACTGAAATTTGGACGAATTTAAAATTAAGTTTTTCGTATAATTCAAAAAATCCAAATTAAAACAATCGCGAGATTGTCCATTGTTCAAAATATATGCAGATACCTATGCTTGTAAAGAAGCGCTAAAGCGTTAAAAAACGAAAAATGAGAAAAATTATTACAGGTAAGTTTTGGCTAATTTGAATAAAATTGAATCGTAGTTGGCAAGGAACAAGTGAGGAAATTGAGGGCCGTGATGAAACGATTAGAGCGACGACGACGTTCACATACCTATCTCAAAAAGCTAAATTTTTATGTATTTTTTGTTGAAAAGTCACACGTAACCGAATTTGTCCCTTGTGCTTATTGCTACGCTCCCCTTATTGCTATATGCTATAAACAAAAGTTCTACCAAAACAAACGAGAAACCCTAATCCCATTCAACATTAGAGCAAGAAACATATTAAAAAAATTAAATATCAACAATATCACTATACTATCAACCTCGTTTGGAGATCCGCCATGGCGCACAAACATCCCCAAAATCAATCTCCAACTTACAAACCACAATAAATGTGACACAAACCCTAAAATTTTCCAAAATAGTTTCAACCAAATAAAAGAAAAACTCCACGAATATAAATACATTTTCACGGATGGCTCAAAAATCAACACAAATGTGGGCTCGGCATATTCCATCGATCAAAATAACAAACAATACAAGCTCTCACGCTACAGCTCTATATACAGTGCGGAACTTTTCGCCATTAAAGAAGCGCTCAACGCAATAGAAACAAATACAAGCAGTAAACATGCCATTTTTAGTGACTCCTACAGCTCCTTAATGGCAATTAAAAAACTATACAACAATAACCCGTACATCAGGAAAATTCAAGAAGTAGTAACTAATATAGAAAAAACAGACCGGGAAGTCGTCTTCATCTGGATTCCATCCCATTAGGCATTCCAGAAAATGAAAATGTGGACGAAGCAGCAAGACAAGCAGCGGAAAGCACTACAGTAGACGAGAAGAATCCCACCAGTGACGATATTAAAATCTATATCAAGGGAAAAATTCAAGACCTCTGGCAAGAGGAATTGAACGGAAATCCCAAAATAAACCCACCTAAATAAAATCAAACCTAAACTGGGCACCAGGTGGACGCCAGGACAACTACTCAAGCGTAGGGAAAGAATCAAAATCACAAGACTTCGAATAGGACATACCAAGGCGACACACGAGTACCCGATGAGGGGAACGGAAGCACCAATATGCGACGCGTGTGATGTCGAGACTAACAGTCGAACACCTCCTCATTGAATGCCCCAAATATTCCCTTGAAAGATCAACAAGTCGGATAAACAGTTTACAACTGCTTGAACTTCTGGAAAACCATCCGACAAAAGTGCTGGATTTTCTTAGGTCGATAGGACTGATTCGCCAGATTTAAAGTGAAAACAAATCATTTATAATAATATAAATTTAACCTATGCCTAAACCCAATAGATGGTGTGGCATATTAATAAATTAAATAAAATTAAAAAGTTCTTTGACATAAAAAAAAAACAATTGCTATTTATCAATCAGGCGTTTTTTTCCTGATTCCATCGCGCTGATTTTTTTATGGTAGTAAATGCTGAATTACACTACTCGTAAAAATGTTTGCATAATGTGCGCTTCTAAATGTCGCAGTAGTCGACGACGTCACGGGACGTTTTATCAAAAACTTGTTAGGACAGGAAATTTCCGAACATTTCGGAAGTGTTCTTCATTTTTGTGCAGGAAATAAAGAACACACTAACAAATAAGTATACGATTTTGTAGGGAATAAGTGTTTAAGTTTAATTTCTGTGAGCATATATTGCTGTTTACTGTATTATAGCAAAATTTATGCAAAAGCAAGTTTTGATTTTAATTTCGGATTCCTAATTCGGCGAATGATTAATATAAAAATTTCCGTATAATAGTTATGCAAGTATTCAAATCATAAGATAGATAGCTTTTTCGAAATTGCGCTCTGATCCGAGACCGACACGATAACTTAATTGCAATAATTAATGAAAATAAGCCCTTATTTGTCAATAAATAAATTAAATTCGTACTAACCTTTATGGGGCGCACTCTCCTTCCCGAAGGTTCAAAGCTTCCAGGTTCTTCAATCGCCTTCATCTAAACGAAACACCGTCTTAGTTCTTTAAAACGTCAAATTTAAGAATAATCTAGATATTATTTTTAACGTCTTTCCGCACTAGAACAGTGGGTATACGATTTTAATAAAGAGCACTAAACGAAACGCGACCGGTGTGCACTAAAGAACGACAATCGACTAATAATTTACATAAATACCTACTTCTAGGCATTAAAAATATTGACGCATACGGCTATGTAATCGCGGTATTTACGTAGATAAGACGCAGACGTTCCGCCGATAGGTAAATTTTTAGTTAAATAAATCGAGCCAGACGTTGATAACTCGTTTGAATCGTGACATTGAAGTGGGTAAAAACAAATATTATCGTTGAACACTCGCAGTCATGACCTATTGTATATTTAAATAACTAATTCTTCTGCATTTCATTGTTATGTAAAATCCTCAGAATTTTTAAAGTTAGTTGCTCTCCTAGAAATACGTATTATCAATAAATTAATAAATTAACTGTAAAAATTCTTCTTGGATCTTATTTCGAAAACAAATGTTTACAATTAAATAGAATATTATATTTAGTGCCAATTCGACGCGTCTAAATTTTGTTTTTCGCCGCACCATTATATTCGGAAAAATTATTGGCCGGATATAACGCGTAACGAAAAATAAAAACGTTGAGTTACTCACAATGAAATTAAAAACGATACGTACGATTTCGAAATATTCGCTTTCAGCTCAACAGTGTTGCTTTTATATAAGTTAAACAAACACAAATATTGTTAAATCAAATATAATAAACGGTAAACTTTTCGATCGAACGCGTTAGTTGTTGGCGCTCAAAAGATCGTTCCGTATCATTCAAATGATGCGAACAAAAAAGTAATTTCTAGGCTTATTGTTTTATTTGCAATAATTAGCGTTGTTGTGTATTACTTAAGGATGCATGTAATTATATATATATATATATACGGAAAAAAAATTAATGATTTTTAATAATAACGAAAATAGGTATCCAATTTTTTGTCTCCGTCAACTCGGACATAAAATGACTTAAATGTTGTTTTTTGTAATTAAGTCGTACCTATGATATAAACGCTGGTAATGTCGAAAAAATAATTGACTTAAGTTTATTTATAGTCTAGTAATTGAATAGTTTTCAATAGTAATTGTAAAAATTAGGTAATTCAATATAAAAATTTGACGAGAATTTAAAAAATTGAAAAAAAAAGATCGACGTGTTGCCAGGTCGTTTGGCAATGTGGTATAATAAGTTATCTTTTTGGTATAGTGGTTGATATGTTGAGGTTACGTTATGATTTTTACGGCCGATCTTTTCATCTCCCGATAAATGTATCTGACAGATATTTACCATGGAAACAATTGTTCGAACAAACGTTTTTATGGTAAATATCCGTCAGATAAATTTAACGGGGAATGAAAAGATCGGCCCTTAAACGTCTAAACACAGTGCATTCGCAATAAAATGAAAAACATGTTCGTCTTACACAACGCACGTCGTCCGTAACATCGATACGGTTCGACAACTATAAGAAATACCTAGGCATCCTACAAAAAAGACAATAACCGCCACAATAAATAAGAGGGATGGTAAACTGTTTTTCTTCATACTGCCCATAAATATATCCGTATAGCGAGGATGAAGAGTTATTTAAAATTTCAGACTGTCGCAACGAATGAAAAATACAATGAAATCTTGCCGAAAGACGTTTTTATAACCAACGAGACATTTTGTGACATTCCTATATATTGCCTAAAGATAAATAAGCATCTATGACTACGTATAATTAAAAACTCCTTCCAAATGCAAACGTCGAATTCTAACGATGATTTTATGTCGATTTGAGTTAAATCGCGCCCACACAAAAATTGTTCCTAAGTAGTCGAGTCGAATTTGATTTTTACTCCAGAACCCACAAGAACAGGGTCGATTTCGACGAAGCTGTTTTTCAAAATGTTTGTTACACTACATTATTCGCAATCAGAAACATTCCGAACGGGACGCACTCAAGTATTTGTATCGTTTAAACAATCATTACAATAAAATACAGGGTGTCCAGGAAATGACAAAAATCTCTCGAGAGCGCATAAACCACGTCAAAATAATGCAGTTTCTATAAATGTTTTCCCCTGTTGAGATATTCACCCCGAAAGTTAAACAATATAAAATCTTTTTTTTTTTAAATAACATGTTTATTTTTTGTCGGAATTTAATAATTTTCGGTTGTACATCCTTTAAAATGGTGTAATAGGTCGGTTGATATCACCTCAGGGCAGTCAGGGATGCGCCACCCCTAACATTTCTGACCTCAAAATATTTCAGAGGTATAAGTTTTTAAATTTTTAGTCGCATTTTCGGATTCCCCAGATGTTTTAAGATAATTTCGATAAAATAAACCATATTCGAGAAAATCACACTTAAATAATAATACCTATGATGCTCGGCATAACTTATTCTTTATGTATGATTTTCTCGAATATACGAGGCGCGTTTTTTAAGTAAGTACCGTTTTGGAATTAAAAAAAGACGTGCAAAGATATCGCAATAATTTTATTTTTACATGAAAGCCTGTACCTTAATCTACTTTTCTACATAATTTCCGTAAATATTGAGGCACTTGTCATAACGTGGCACCAGTTTTTGAATACCCTCCTCATAAAATTCTGCCGCCTGACTTGTTAACCACTGTATCACAAATGTTTTGACTTCGTTATCGTCTTGAAGATGCTGACCACCCAGGTGTTTCTTCAAGTGCAGGAACAAATGGTAGTCGCTGGGCGCCAGATCAGGGCTGTATGGAGGATGATCTAGAGTTTCCCATTTAAAAGATTTGATGAGATCTTTGGTCCGATCATGTGCACAGTTTTTGGGACAGAAAAGGAGTATTGCTAGTGGAGTTTCTGCCTCGTAATGAGACAATCAATGCAGCGTCTTATTGTGAGACATTGAACAATCTGCGTCGTGCAATTCAGAACAAAAGACGTGGCAAGTTGAGTAAGGGTATCGTTTTGCTGCATGACAATGCCCGTCCACATGTGGCTAATCGGACCAAAGATCTCATCAAATCTTTTAAATGGGAAACTCTAGATCATCCTCCATACAGCCCTGATCTGGCGCCCAGCGACTACCATTTGTTCCTGCACTTGAAGAAACACCTGGGTGGTCAGCATCTTCAAGACGATAACGAAGTCAAAACATTTGTGATACAGTGGTTAACAAGTCAGGCGGCAGAATTTTATGAGGAGGGTATTCAAAAACTGGTGCCACGTTATGACAAGTGCCTCAATATTTACGGAAATTATGTAGAAAAATAGATTAAGGTACAGGCTTTCATGTAAAAATAAAATTATTGCGATATCTTTGCACGTCTTTTTTTAATTCCAAAACGGTACTTACTTAAAAAACGCGCCTCGTATTAGTTCCGTAAAAACTTGCGAATTTGAACCTTAAAGCGAACTCTCCTAACAAGAGGCCTTAAACGCTTGAGCACTCGAACGCCTTTTTTCTCACCAGGCGGTTTTGGTTTGTCGAATGGAGACAATTTTGTCTTTTTTTTTTTAGAGAATTTCTATTCCCATAAACGCGAATTTGGAAGACACCTAATTTTTTTTTAAAAAGTGGTAAGTTGTGCGAAAGTTTAAAAAGCGCTTATCGTGAGAAAATTTTGCAAAAACGTGTTTGATTTTTTTTCCCGTTGCGAACCCGAACGAACTGGATAATTTAGACCGAGCAATTACGATAATTATTGATCTTATAGAGTGGTAGCAGTAGGTGATTTAATTGGTTCGAAATCTCTTCGAAAATTGTATTCGGTTCTCGATGTCGTAAAAAATAAAACCGCATCGAACGAATGCCATATCCGTTACCATTCTGTTAATTAAACAACTATTTAATTGGTCGAACTTTAAAACCTCCGCAGCCGCGATAGACGAATACGAAAGAAAAAATAGATCTCAACGTTAAATATCAAATTCGCATAATATTTGGAAGAGTAGGTCAGAAGTTGCATAGAATGAGTACAGTCAACTTCGCTTTCAATTAACGGTTTACAGCATTTGCAGTTCCCATCATGACGTGTTCAATACCGCTACAGTAGAAAATGAGGTGTAAGATAAAACACATGAGAAGGGGCACGTCTGAGTGTGTAGTCTGATGGAAGTGTGTTAGCAGTGCCTCCCTCCCACTCGGCGTAATACCTAAATAACGGTATTAATTGCTTCCACAGGTGATGACAACAAAGATCTGAAGTTCAAACATCCTTCCATTGTTCGATTTGCATCATTTTTTCTCTTTAGATAAACTTCGTTTTTTGAAGAAAAAGTAGACCAAGACTCGATTAGCGAGACAATTTTATTGACGTGGCCCGAATTTAAAACGATCGCAATAAATTACGTAACTTGTTGTGTTTGTATTTTATTGTTTGTAAAACAGGAATGTTTTCGATGACGCCGTGTTAAAAAAAAATATCTGAAGAATTAGGGTACACAAATAAGTTTCTATAGGTATAACTTTCTCTCTTGTATTTATATATATATTTTATCTAGTTAATAGATTCGTGTAATAATTAAATAATCAATTTCTACATAAATTTCTTATACGTCGGTCGTTATATTTTTATGTTTTAAATGTAATTTACTTTATTGTTGTTAAATGTTAATGAAGAAAATTGGAAACTTTCTGGGTTTTTAAAATAATTTAATTGATATTTGTTGGATTCTCGAATTGTCGATTTGTTTTGTAATTTGATGATCGTCTAAAAATATTTATTTTTCTTAGACGACGCTTTGGATTATCGAAACTTTATTAAAATACGAACTTGTGTGCTTAATCGATAGATTACACAAAGGCGGTTAACTGGTTAAACGTAACCAATCATAACATTTCATTAAAATACTTTTGTCGTGACAATAAGGGGCGTCAAGATGTTTGTATTCGAAAAATTAAAATCGCTTTACTTATATTATACTTATAGGAAAAATTAGTAACCGCGATCCCAAAATAATTTTTTAAGTAGAATTTTAAAAATCTAGTTTAATTTAAAGACGTTCAGATTGGCGCCTTTGGTTTTGCAAATAAAAACGTGCCTTACTTTCTAGCCGTTTGCTAACAACTATTTACAATTCCCTATTTTATTCTGCCGCGAAACAGTAACTTACGCTGTCCCTAAATAAAGAAATCTAGTGGTGTTATGTCGGGAAATCTTGGCGGTCATATAACGGACCAATTCATTTCGTGCATAAATCACTACAGTTGTTCCCCGCTATTATTTACTACTTGTATATAATTTTAAATTAATTTTAAAAACTATTGAATTTTATACTCACAATTATCTACCCCTGACCTTTCAAATCGCATTTGATTTAAAATGTTTTAACTTGATTGTCTGATTCCCCACATATTTTAGAATAAAAACAGTACTCTTGTGCATTTTCCATAAAATTAGCAATATTGAAGAAAATCGTGCTTAAAGAGTATATGTGTGTATTATGGGTAATTATACTTACTTTGAATTATGGGATAATTTTCAAAAGGCTTTGACGTTTATTGTGGTTAGTACAGGATATAGAATATACCCCTAAAGTTTATGATTGTTATTAAAAAGTGCAAGGCTTGTGCACTCAGAATATTAGAACCTAAGTCCTAAACTAACGCTGCACCTGTTACCTTGTTACCTGTTTAAATGCGATCTTCTCGAATATGGCTCAATTTATGGAAATTGGACAAGAATACCTTTTTTTTATACTAAAATATTGGGAAAATTCGGCAATGAAGCTAATTTTTTAAAAATTAATTTCCTGAAGATGATGTGATTTAAAAGGTGGGGGTGGGGTAACGATCCTTTCCCCGAGGTGGTATCAAAAATCGGTGGTATGAAATTGTTTTGAAATACTTAATTTATTAGGACTATAAACAAAGCATGATTAAAGTGTCAATGAAAAATTAAAGTGTTATTTAAACAATTTGATTTTTCCCTTTCAACTTTGAGGGTGGATATCTTGGCAGGAGAAGGTCGTACAAAAAAGTTCATAGGAATTTAAAAGGTTTATTTCGACGTGTTCTATACGTCCCCGAAAGATGTCCCATCATTTACTAGACACCCTGTATTATAACGCTCCTCGAGTATTAAAACGGAGTTATTTTTAATTAGGGGGTGGTTCCGAGATGACCCCGACGTTTATCGTGGTTAGTGTGGGGGTATAAAATATACCACTAAAATTTCGTGCTTCCATCACAAAGTGCAGAAGTCGGTATTATTTTTACACTGAGAACTTGAACTATTTTACGCCCGTGGATGGATTAATGGGACTCTGTGTCATTTTTTTTAATATTGCTTATTAATAGAACACGAAAATTCTTTAACATAATAAAATTATTTTATTAATTGTTTTTTGTAATTCACCTATCGGTGAACAGCATTTCAGTTTATAAACTAACAGATCTAAACTGCAGTCCCGAAGTGTGATTGACCACACGCGTGCAGTTAATTAATGCAATTAAAGGATTAAGTGCACGTGTGCGGTGAATCACAATGCGTCAGATGAGAGCAAAGAAGGACACTTACGTTAATAAAAAATGAGGTAGGTATTACCTAAAATCTAAACGAAACGCTACACAGACATAAAATTATTTAAAATGCTTTCAAAAACCATAATCTCATTGTTATTAAATATTCTTTACGTAGTCCTTTCCCCTAAATTATAACCTTTCTAAATTAAATTAAAATCTTTAATAGATACCTAGAATTTTTTTTTATAATTCCATTAATAAACGAAAATCGTTTAATTAGTTTTTGATTGATAATAATTGATAAAATTGGTAAAAATCTTGGGCCCGGTAGTTTTTGGTCAACGATTAATGATGCAGCCCGAACTAATAGGCGAGTAAAATCTAATAAGGTATTGGTCGATAATAATCGGTTAAAAACATGTATTAAAAGGTTTAGTTGTTTCTTCAGTTTGGAATAAATAACGAAAAAGGTAACACTAAAGAAAATTAATAAAATTTACTTAAATGAGCTTTTATTTTAAGATTTCAGTAAATTAAATTTATAAAAATTAATAAAGGATTTATAGGGAACGAATGCTTTGACGCGGTCATTGCGATGCTTGGCCATTTTGACGCCAGACAATTCAACAACAATGCAAAAATCATATTATAAGTATCTACGCAGATATTTAACGGAAACTTGTATAAAACTTTAGAAAAAATTATAAAAAAAAACAATATACAGTGGTACCTCGACATATGAGTTTAAATCGTTCCGTAACCTTGCTCGTATGTCAAATTGCTCGTATCTCAAAGCAATTTTCCCCATTGAAATTAATTGAAATGCCATTAATCCGTTCCAGCTTCCAAAACACCACCTCAGTTGTTTTTGTTAAGTGTTTTTGAATAAGAAAAATGTATTTACAAGAAGAAACATTTATTTATAAATAACAAATACATATTCTATAAAAACATAATAAAAGAAAAAGTGAAGTGCTTACGAAAGCGTTTAATTTTCGTCACTGGTCTTCGCTTTTTTCGTCACGTTTTGCTCATTTTCACCTGCAGATCGTTTAAAAAAACTGTCCAAGAAGGTTTGTTCTTCCTCCCTTTCAGGATATTGCGGAAATGAGTTAGGCAAGTTTCGTTGAACAACTCCGATGCACGCCCAGTTGCAACTTTTTCGAGGTGATTTTTATCCACGAACTCTACAACTTTCTCCCACATTCCCAAGATCTCCTTTATATCTCTTGTAGAGATAACCTCCTCCATCTCTGGCTCCTCTTCAAAACTAATTTTTCGTTGAACCACCGTATGCTGCTGCGAATGTAGATCGTGTAACTTCTCGGTTGCCAGCTCCTGAGACTGTTCCTCGACGAGTTCGTTCACATCTCTCTCATACACCTCCAGACCCATGGATTTTCCCAGAGAAACAATCTCCTCTACCACTGACACTTCGGGTTCCAATCCTTCGAAGGCCCTTTCAGCTACAGCCTCAGGCCACAGCTTCTTCCATGCAGAGGTTAAGGTCCTCGTTGTAACACCCAGCCAGGCCTGATCAATAATTCTTAGGCATATCACGATGTTAAAGTGGTCCTTCCAGAACTCTCGAAGTGTAAGGTTTGTGTTCTCCGTCACCTCAAAGCAGCGCCGAGTGTACAACTTCTTAAAATTAGAAATCACCTGCTGATCCATGGGCTGCAGGATAGGAGTGGTGTTGGGTGGTAGATAGAAAACCTTTATAAACTTGAACTCTTCGAGTAAATCATCTTCGAGATTTGGTGGGTGAGCAGGGGCATTGTCGAGGATGAGAAGGACTTGTATGGGTAGGTTGTTTTCCTGTAGATATTTTTTAACAGAAGGGCCAAACACCAGGTTTATCCACTCCACAAAGAATTTCCTCGTGACCCACGCCTTCGGATTTGCCTTTCGGATAACTTGCAGTTTTTCTTTTAAAATCTTATGTGACTTAAAGGCTCTAGGATTTTCCGAATGGTATACTAGCAGAGGATTGATTTTGCAGTCGCCACTCGCATTGGCGCAAAGTGCTAGAGTTAATCTATCCTTCATGGGTTTGTGATCTGGCATCGTCTTCTCCTCTGCCGTTATGTAAGTCCTATTCGGCATCCTTTTCCACAAAAGCCCTGTCTCGTCACAGTTGAAGACTTGCTGGGGGATGTATTCTTTGGCTTCTATCAGTTCGGAAAACGTTTTGATGTAAACCTCAGCTGTCTTCACATCCGAACTTGCTGCCTCACCATGCCTGACGGCGGAGTGAATGCCGGTCCTTTTCCTAAAGTTGTCAAACCAGCCCCCCGACTGGCTTTAAACGAGTCTTCCGATTCCTCGTTTGTGGAAGTGTGTGGGATCTGCTTCAGCAAATCACCGTAAATCGCTCGTGCCTTCTCACATATGATGCTTTGTGTTAAGGTTCCTCCTTGAAGCTGCTTCTCTGTCACCCACACCATCAGTAGTTTCTCCATCTTTTCATGGAGAGAGGTCCGGAGCTTAGAAATTATTGTAACGCCCTTAGCTGGCGTTATACCCTTTATCAACTCCTTCTGTTTAAGCGCAGTACATATCATTGATGTGCTACGCCCGTACATCCTCGCCAAGTCAATTACTCGCACACCTTGCTCATGTTTTTCTATGATTTCACGCTTTAATTCAATAGACATCATCTTCTTCTTCGGACCCACGGTTATAAAAATAAATGTGATAATGTTTTGTAAATGTACAAAAAGCAAAAAACGCGAACCCAACTTATCAAAAATGCTTCGAAAACGAGGGAAACAAGCACACAGACTGAGGTGGGAGAAACTGTTAGACGCTGCACACGACATCAACATGCGCCCCGCATGTTGGGGTCGTGTGCAGCGGTGTAGTGTGCGATTCCTCGTATCTTAAATCTTGCTCTCATTTCAAAGCAAAATATCGCTCGCTCGGCGGCTCGTATCTCAAAACACTCGTATATTAGGGCACTCGTATATCGAGGTACCACTGTATAGGAGTTGCTCGTTTTAGTGAGGGTGTATTTATATAATTTTTTGTCGCTAAAATAAGCGACGGCGAAATTGAAAGGCACCGAAACGTCCATCGACTTAATTTAATTTGAAACCTAGTACACTCGCTAGTTTAATTAACTTTTGCGATCTTAAATAAACTAACGCTTATTACTTTTAAAAAATTCCACGGCGTTCGTGATTATTCAATTTTAGCATAACGCCAACGTCCCGCCGAAGTGCGGCGACGAATAAGGTTGCACAAGCCTTTCGAAACACACCTCGACAAATTCATAGATGCAAATATTTTCTTATTTATTGTTTATTGTTAAACTAAAACCGATTAGACGCGTTAAAAAAAAACCAATAGACGAACGGTCGGCAAAAAAGTGGGATACGCTCGAGCGCTTTTCGAAAGGAAAATCGTTTCATAGTCCGTGTCACAGCAATCATGGATCGTTTTTAATGGATCGAGTAGCGTTAATCGTGGAAGTAATTGTTTTTTTTTTCTGCAAAAATGTTTCATATCGTTTACAAGCTTATCTATTATTATGGGCATTCGGAAAGCGGGAGCACGTGGAAAGTGGAAAATGTACTGTAGGTGCAATTAATTTGTTGTTCAAAAATTCAACAAAATCAGGCCGCTTACGGAGAGCTTACGTTTGTTTATTTAGACTAAGCAATTAAGAATCGTATAATAATACGCGATGCATTTTATAAGCTTTCTTGTGTTCTTATCTGATTGATAACTTTATCACCTTACTTCCTTAAAACGAATCGCGCGCGTAATTGGAAAATCGAGTCGACGGTTCCGTCACTATAAGGTACGTACGTGGAAGCGTCGCGTTTTCGAAATAACGAATAAAATGCAATTTTAGCAATAGGTAGACGTAATTCGACGTGCAAATAAAATTCTGGGAACTAACGTAAAATTTTGTTTCAGAAGTAATTGCAATGTTCTATTCGCGTGCAGGAAGTGGAAGAGGATTCGTACAAAAATGTTAACGGTAATAAAAGTATGTGTTAAGTAGTGGCGGCACAAAACAATGTCCTAAATTCGCAGATGGCAACAATGAAATATCCAAACGTATCAGGTGGAAGCAACATGGCGGTCAGTGGGAATGGTTCTCACGTGGACGACGTGGACTCTTTATTTTCCTCTTCTTGTTGGCAAAATTCGGCATCGAACGTACAAAACGATTTCATGGATACGCAAAAATTGATATTAGACGGTTCGATAAACAACCTCGGTTCGGATAAACTTCTTCTAGACACGTCCATAAACCAGGACAACGAAATCGCGACAAAGGCGACGATGGACGCTTTAGATAACTTGTTATTAAATTCTCAACCGATTAATACGAATTTGACCGAACTCAAACCGTTGCCGCCGTTCACGGGGTACACGGGTCACTTGAGCATAAACGGAATACAGGGTCATCACTACCACGCAATTTCTCAACGAATACCGGAAGAAAACAACAATAACTATAATAATTTCAATGAACAAAATAGTATAGTGTCTAGTTCGACGTGCAACGTTAGTTCGAAATCGTCGGACGAAACTGGCACAAAATCGATGTACGGTGTCGACGAAATCGTGGGCAACGTCAAAATCGGTTACACGGACTGCGTAAATCCAGATTCCGTATCTGGAGCAAAAATTTACGACGAGTGCGGGCAACCTACCGTGGATTCGGTGACGCATATTAAAACCGAAATTACGGAGTACGATATAACTTCGATCGACGACATCGCCACCCTCATAGGATCCGCTATAGCCGACACGACGGTACCCAACAACGCCCACGAGGGCGAAGATCCGTCCGGATCGCGGGACAGTTGGATGGACCTGGACGAGTTGATCGAGGGCGCGTGCGGCGACCAACAGAAAAGTCTCATCATCACGCAGGACGGCCTTTCCGAATTTGTTATACAGAACTCCCCCCAAAATAATAACGAATTTTCCAAATCCCACGTGGAATATCCCGCGAAGCTCCAATCCCAACAAAGCGGTTCGACTCTACAGACGTTGTTAACGCACGGTTATATACCTCTTTTACAAAATAGACTGCAGAACGGCCCACCCATAAAACAGGAGGCCCCGAGTTCCACTAATTACGGACTAGAATCTACATCGACGTCGAGTCCGCCATCGGTGGTTTCGACAACGGACAATCTCATATTGAGCGTAAATGGACGTTTCATGCATCATTATAGTGTTCACGGATTACCGCCCGACGATAGAATACGAAGTCCGGACATTTTAGGTCAAAATTATCCGCACACCACGACTACAACGCCAAATACCACCAAAAAGTCGAGAAGTAGAGCGCAGAAAAAACAACAAGCTGCCAGTTCAACTGTGTTCCAAACCGAACAGAATTTAGGTTTGTTGGGCAAAGAGAAACCGGTTCATAGGTGTAACTATTTGTAACAGGGGGTTCCTCAACAAGTCTAATATTAAGGTACACTTGAGGACGCACACGGGCGAAAAGCCTTTCCGATGCGAAACGTGCGCAAAAGCGTTTCGACAGAAGGCGCACTTACTGAAACATCAACAAATTCACAAACGCATCGGACGAGACTGACGTCCGTTTTCATAAAGCTCCTACATTTTAACGTTTGCCGTCATCTTCTGTCGTTAGTTAACTATTTAGATGGGACGTGTACCATTTTGACTGACGAAACGGACGGTAGTTGGGTAATTTAATTCTAGGTGAGTAACATAATCATTTTATAGGAAGATAATAATTTTCAATTCGATAATCAAAAGCATAAAAATTTAAAAAATCGAAAAAATCAAATAAAAAACAGACAAAGCGGTCAAAGTTCAACACGTATATTTGACAAAATTACAAATAAAAACACAAAATTTCACAAGTTTCGGCGCAAACGGTCGTCGAGGCCTTCGAACGACGAGAGGGACGCGCGAACTATTTTGCTCGCGGTCAATTAGAAGAGGCCGCACGAAGGAAACTAAAACTGTTGAATTAATTCCGATCTTGCTCGTTTTCGTTAATTTCGAATAATTTCTTTGGCTTCGATTTTTACGTTGCCGACCGTTTCTCGGCGTTTCCAATTTTTAAATTCTTTTTCTTTGTGATCATTTTCATAAAGCTCCGTCGCGTTTCTTGTTCTTAATTTTCCCATAATTTTCCCGCAAATAAACTTCTAAAATTCGTTCTCGTCCTTGTTCAGTTTTTTTCCCGTTTCTAATACCCCTTCTTAACAAACGTCAAGTCTTTACGCTAACAATCCAATCTATCATTTTTTACTATTGATATCAAAAGTTAGTTGCTTGCCATAATATTCTACGTCATTAGGAATCAATGATAGACTGCGTTGTTATCGAACTAAAGTTTCACAAACATAGACCGAACTGTTTAAAATGAATTTCCACTTCGTGCTCAATTTTACTCTTGCCTTGGCATCGGGCTTGACTTATCATCCTTATCCGAGAAGAATAGTTCACGTTTCAATGTTTAAACGATATATTTTTTACACTTTTATTTTCCTCGTCGATTTTTACCATCGTGACATCACCTGCCGCTCCCCCACCCAATTTAAAATATCTAAAAGAGCAAAATTAAATAAAAACTAACGATAAATAAATCTTACTCGAAAACGTACCACGTCAGAACACATTAAATAATAACGACGACAGAACTGATGACTGCAAACGAACGTCCCTTTAGTAAATTAACCATTTGTGTTGTATCGTTTTTCCGCGCCCCGTAATTTACTAAAGGGAAAACTTCAAACGTGCTATAAAAAGGTACCTCAAGAAAACAGAACTATCGTAATTCCTAACTTATGGACAATGTGCAATTTTATCTAGTGAGTCGGTGCAAACGAACAACGAGTTTAATATCAAGAAAGTCAGGGCCGTACTCGTAGAAACCGTGACTGTAAATTAATCGTAAAATTTCGAAAATTACCCTACGAATACGGCTCTTATAACAGATTTAATGTTGAATTTAAACTATACGACCGCCATGCCGTTAATTTATTTCAGGTGGTTTATTTTAATTTCTTACTTTTTATATGTTGCGCATTGTGTTTACCTATATAACGTTGTGTATTTATATTAATTTGTATTATAGAGGTCCATATGTTGCGTATTTCTCGATTTTTTTATTCGTTGTTTGTCTTTTTCTAATACTCGAACGTAGTGCGCGCCAAACTCGAGTTTTTCGGGTCGTCGATCAAGCAACGAATATATTTGTTTGTTGAAATTGTTCAGTACGTATATATCTAGGATTACTCCTGTTTTTCTTTCAAGAATTTCAGACTTGTTTTTTTAATATTTCCTGCCATTTGTACCTATTATCTACCTTTTATAGAATACGACTTATGTCGGCGTAGATCTCAACTATTAATGTTCTGTCGAGACATAAAAAAAGGGTTTCCTATAAAAATTGCCGTTTTGAAAATGCAACAAGTTGATTACCTGATGAAAAATACCGTTTGTAAGATAATTCGTTCGATGTGAAAAACGTTTCAGTATTCGCGTAATGTTACACTGTAAAAATCATTATTTGTGTGATAATTGTCTCCTTGTTTGTTTAT
The DNA here is from genome assembly GCA_036326145.1 of Rhagophthalmus giganteus. Taxonomy (NCBI): domain Eukaryota; kingdom Metazoa; phylum Arthropoda; class Insecta; order Coleoptera; family Rhagophthalmidae; genus Rhagophthalmus; species Rhagophthalmus giganteus. The sequence goes on from JARFJA010000005.1 coordinate 6,448,191, forward strand.
GTACAGAGAAATGCGTGTATAAATATAAATATATAAATATATCAAAATAAAAATTAACGCGTCGAAAGCGAACGCGTTTTTTTTGTATAAAGAATTATATAGTTTAGTAACGTACCAATAGTGTAATAAAACCCGTAGCTTTTAATGTATTTTAGCTAGTATAAATTAATAATTGTTATTATTTTATTGTTGATTATTATTATTTAGTATGTTGTATAATAAATGCCGTATTTCTAATTTATGGCAGTGTTTTCTTAACTCTAAACTTATATCACGATAACGTATATAACGAGCGTTCAAAAAGTCTTTCTGTCTTGGTTAGCTGTCGAAAATCAAAGACATCTCTTGATTTAAGTATTTTAGTCAGAATTTTATTACTACGACATGATTTAACCTAAGTTTCGCAACCAACCAAAACTGAAAAACTTTTTGGACACCCGTTAAGTAAGAGTTGCATTGAAACGTTATTGAACTTTAAGAATTTTGTTTTTAGAGCTCTTTAATATGTGTTAATTTACTTACGGTTAGGTAATCAAAATGAAAATGATGGCCAAAGCGGACGTTGGACGTGAACTTCGGTGCGTCCGGTGCGAAAAAGTGATGCATGATGTCAGAAGCGACGATGAAACGTGCCAATTTTAACCACGAAAACCTGTAAAAGACGAAACGAAGAGTTAGCACAACGACGACTGAGCGCAATCCAAAATCCAAAATCCCATCTCCTGCTGGATTGTTAACCTACGTATATAAATCAAAAAATCATTGCGTTCGTAAATTAGTGTGCATCATATTTTTCAAAATATCATCCGATTTGTTATTTTAAGCATCTCTGTATTAGGCACCGCCGAGTCAAATATTTTATACGCGTGCAGGGTAAAACGGGGTTAATCGTAACGTGACCCTAACCGTCAAATTTTCGTACTCCGTAGCAACAAATTGTGACGTTCAAATGTTTGCTTCGCAGATAGACCAAACGCTGAAGAAAACCGTCGAGAAAAACACCACCAACGCCCAAATTTGATCCAGCCCCAAAAAAGAAACTAAAAGAATTTAAAAATAAAATAAGGAAAAGTAAAAATACAGCGGACGAAATGACTTTGGTAACAAAAACGTGGTCTCGTTGGGCGGAATCGTCGGAAAATTTTGACGAATTTAATGAGAATTTCTAGGATGAGGATGATTGACTACTTACTTTATTGGTTCCATGATAATTGTTCGAATGGTGAATTTCTTGAATTGAGTAGCGAAGCTTTATTCACACTTCGGTAGCCTAAATTACGCTCTATTTGAAAATAAATAATAAAACATCGATAAATCGTTGTGTTATAAGACAATTTCCCATGTTAAACTAATAACCAAACATTTTTTTGGTATATTTCATCTACATTAGTCTAAACTCGCCTCATCTACACTAACCTAAGTTAACTGACATACTTGACTGCACTAGACAATAGCGAAACACTGGCCATCTTTCCCCTCTTGCTCTTAACCCCTTTCGACCACTTTTGAAAATGAACATGTCCAGTGAGACGAATGTTTACCCTCAAATAGAGCGTAATTTACGCTCTCGAAGTGTGAATAAAACCTTCGCTATTATATCTACTTAAATCAAGAAATTCTCCATTCGAACAATTGTGTTTCGAGCAATTGTCTGCACACCACTTTATTCTAGCTTAAGTTTACGGAAAAGTTGTTTGATACTTTCATCATCATGTATTGTTGATATATTGTTTAATATCGCTTACGTTGAAGTTATTTTACAGTCTTTTTTTTATTTTTTCAGGGCTACTTTAAGAAGATGTAACTTTTTCAGGATCATCTTCGCGAATGCCTTTCAAGGAAAAAAAACAACCGATTTTAATCTAAACCATCGTTGGCTGGTTAAACGGCTAGTCATGAAATTAACACCCTGTACAAAATTTTACGTAGTCGAATTATAGACGTAGGTATTTTACTTTAAACGTCTACTTTTGTATATTTCATGATTAAATATATGTAGGTAAATAATTATTTCCATAAAAGGATAAATCTATGAGGAAAAGGTACAAAAAATTTAAATTACCACGAATTCCAATCATTTTATTTCCAGAAAGTAGAAATAAACGATAGGTACGTCAAAGATGGTTTATTAAAAGATATAAAATCAGTTTTAATTTAGATAAATAAGTTCTAGGTAGAAGAAAGTTAACCCAAAAATAAAATGGAAGATGTTTGTCAAAATGTCTATACTTATCGTTGATGGACGTTCCAGCAAAGGTAACACTTTTCCTTATATTTTCAACTATTTTTTTTTAATAAAATGATAACCAAATGTGTGGGTAACGACTTACGTTAATAAATTTATAGAAAGTTCGTTAAATAATTGTAAACGAAACGGCAACTTCATTGCCTATAAATAAAATACTACTCCAATGCTTAATAAGCAATACTAATTAAAAATACAGTTAATAAATTTTAATCATCGGTAATACTTAAGTTCGTAGTTAATTAGAAAACGGCCTAAATAACATATTTCATCGAAAATCTTTTCAATCTTTTTCATAATTATTAAAAATGAAGATTAATAACATTAGTATACGAGGCTTAATCGAAAAATTAAATTGTGGTATTTGACATTATTTAGGTAATCAAGTAATAATATTAGGTAATAAGACCGCTTTGAACAATTCAAAACTTTTATTTCAAGTTTTTATCTCAAGATTTTAACGAAACGAGTGGTTTTTATTTTCTTAACAATTCACCTCACAATATTTAGCCTACCTAATCAAAAATTACCTATTTATGTATTCAATAAATTTAGAAAATCGTGAAAAAACAAAAGCACCTCTGGAATCACTTTCAAAATCTTTTCCATTTAATAGAATTTTCGAAATCTCGATACAATTATTATTTTGTTATGAAAAACCCATATAAGCTGTCCTAATCGATAACAAGTAAGAGTCGGCGCGGGCGCACGCTGGAGGACGACACGACATGGCACGGCACGGCAAGTATTCTTACCGTAATATACCTAAATCGAGTGAACTTAAACTCAAATTTCCAAGATTCTAGGGAGATGTACTATCAGAGTGAGACTTGCTTCCGGATATCTAGATATTATGGTTTGTTTAAAAAAAAACTCTCTCGGCCTTCCGTGCCGTGCCGTGCCACGCCGTCCCTCTAACGGACGCCGGCCCTTAAAATAATATCTACAAACTTAAACAGGACAATAATGTAACATTGGGAAACGAAAAAATACCGACTCGCGATCAATCTAAAAGTTATATTTGGACGAGATTAATAATAATAGTACCACATTGTAATAAAAAAACACCTCCGCGATGGTAACTCGATTTTGATACGACGAAAATATCTGGAAGGGATTTAATTAGCTACTGTAAACGAAACATCGTCTGAGAAAATTAATCAAATTCCAACTTCAAATGGAAGTGAAGAGAAATCAATACCATCTCGAGTTATTTATTTATATACGGAAGGTAGTAAACTGTTTACCACGATATAGATAGTCGATATGAATATTTATGAGTTCGAATGCGAAATAAAATTAATACAAAACCAATGAACTTTCGAAGGTCAAAATGATTGATGACCACGGCCGATCGAAGAACATCGCAACGATCCAGAACAAAATCCACGTTTGTCGTAGTTTTCGGCGACTAATGCGTTTAAAACTATAATTTTTAACTCTGCCACATAATTAATGATGAGAATATATTCAATTATAAAATATAAGTGAAATATTTTCCGACAACATCTGACCGCATTATCATTATTTTTTGTATTGTGGGAAGGGTGGTGTGTTTTTGTGATACGCCTGACCTAATCCTCAAGTTTCCACTGCATTAATCTTAACGGATCCCGTTTCTTCTTAATTATTCAACAACGCGGAGTTGATTGATTTGTCATTTAACTCGAACCAAAAAGTATTCATCGTGGGCCGTAGACCATCCGGGTTTGTGTCTTGATCTACTGTTAATGTCCACGTCGTTATTATTAAATTATTCAGTTTATAGGATCGAAAATTCTGCCAAGACGTTAAACACGACGCAGACCTAATATTAAACAGGATACCAGTTTACCGAAACGTGAGATGAGAGACAAGAGTATAGATGATGATGCTCACGGGTGTCCTCGTTTGCGGACCAGCGTCCGTCAATGTAGGAAGCAGTTCCGCGTAGCTGCCCCCCTCGCACGCCTCTGGCCGGGAAAAGTGTGCCGCGTGCCACTTACGATGAGCATTTAAATATCAGAGGCGTGCAAGTTGTTTTTATGGAACACCTTGACGATGGTCCACCGTATTATTTTATATTTATGAAGGATTACAAAGCCGCGCTCTGATGACACAGAACAATTATTATTATTCGAAACGTTGCGAGTTTCAAGTGTGAGATGTTTGCCGTCGGGGGTTCCCTCGAGAAAATGGCGATGCTTGAAAAGGTGTTGTGACAGATCCGACACAACACGGTTTACAATGGGAATCATTGACATATTAAGCTTTTCTTACGAACAATTTGAGATGAACCAACGTTTGTTTCAAAACATATGATAAATAAACAATTAGACGAAACTTATAAAGATGATAATCTGATGAGAACTGATGACAATTATAGTTTAACAGACTCGGTGTTGATATTTGAACATTATTTTTTCTAATTTATATCAAGTTCGGTGTCCTCTTCGATCTATAATTCGGAAAGCAATTCTATGACATAGTTTTTGGTGCAAATGTCTGCCGTTGAAAATCATATAACCGTATTATAAGCAATGCGCATAAAAAGAGTAAAAAATACGCATTGTTGAATTTTATTTATTACAGTGGTTGAACAGCAATCAGGCCGTAAAAGTACAGTGTACCTATAAAACCACAATTTATTACCCAAAAATGTGAGTAACTTTCATCTGGTACGACCTACATTAAAAAAAAAAAACACTTAAAGCAACTGTCAAAAATCATTAAAACGTTTGTATAAAAGTTGCATGGTCAACTAATATAGCGTTAATAGCATTAATACTCTAATGGAGAACTACTGTACGAGCCATACACAAGGAGAAATTATTGGCCTTGTTACTTGACCTAGAAATTCGAAGACATACATACGGCAAGGCCGTTAGCATTCAAGAAACGAAAAAACGAGAACACAGTCACACATGTGCAACGCACATCTCTTCGTGAAAACTATTGGACAAAATTACTGCTTACTCCATCAAATTATGCACTTTCCCTTTTTCTAGTCGTCGACTTATTTCTATTTTTAAGTAACGGTTTTTTTTTGTTGATAATATGTTTGCAAATTATCCGTGTACGTTTTTTAGCTTGCGAGTTTTTTTTTTAATTCTTGACGCGGCGACGAATTAATTTTTTCCCTCTAAGTAATACCTATGTATTATTCCGATGACCAACTTGATCGTCCACAACTACAAAATTACCTACACGAATATTATTTCACATTAAGCAAGTAGTATTGATTAATTTAAATAAAAGTAATCAAAAATCAAAGGCAGTCTTCGGTTATTTATTTGCCGAAAGTTTTACAGTCGGCATTTCAAAAATCACGTTTGAAATAGATACTCGCGAATATTTTTTCGAACGATGGGACATTTTTTAAATTACCTTGCCGAATAAAATAGAACAATAAGTCGTGTTTCTCCATAAGACTATACTTAAATATAAATCTATCGATTTGAGTGTTTCTTTAGAAAACTAATAAAAACTATTTTAGTTCTATTGCATATCTTACCCTAAGATATTCCCCCGTGACCCCGTGAATAAAATCACTAGATAATATGGGGTCCTCGTCTTCGTCATTGTCACAGAAAGCACTGTTGCGAGATTTTTCACACGTCTCGCCTAGGGTTTCGCAGATATTAAAAACAACTTCGTCAACTTTGTTATTGAAACGGCCGACCATGACCAACGCATAATTATAGTCATATAGGACAAAAATCCAAATCATCCAGAATAAACTGTTACGTACATAGTAACGAAGGCCCCATCAACGATCTGAAAATACAGGCAATACGTCACGACTTCATTATACGAATTATACATTAACTTCATTATAATATGTCTACGATTCATTGGGAGTCTATGATCGCACAACATCAATCCTACGTAAAAGAGTTAAAGACAAAGCACCAACTAACCCCATAAAAACAATTCAAACTTAATTCTTCCAACACGCTCTTGTTTCGCAATTCTTAAATTCCTAGGAAGCCCTTTTGATTTCCATCAAAAAAACAACATTTTTACTTTTAACGGTCGCAAAAACTTTCAGTGTACCCGCCACTTATATTGGGTTGCTATTTATTTACTTTCATAAAAACCCATAAGAAAATCTGCAACGGTCGATCGTAGGACTATAATACTACATTGAAGCAAAACACGGAAACAAATATCGCATTGAAAATGAAGCTAATGTTTTATAATGTTAAAAAAGTCATCAAAAGGATACCTATGGGAAGGTAGCGAAACAAGAACAATTGCGGAAAAATTGCTAAATTTTGTATCTTTATGCCGCGTATAAGTTCACGATATAATATAAATTATATCGTGTACCTATACAAAATAAATAATTAATTAGCTAATTATTCGTATCTAAAATATTATAATTTATCGATACTTTTTTATCGTGCAGTAATAAAAAATTGTAAATTAAAAATTTTACCTGTCAAATCTATTTTTTACCTTTGATAATCTGTAAATACGGCGGCAATTTATGCAAGTCAATATAAATAGAACTAGCGGGTAAACTTTTAGTAACTAATTTAGTTACTTTTTACTTATTGCTACCAACAAACGTTAAAAACATTCGAAATCTAAGTAGAAAATGGCGGAGAACTTATACAAAATCACTAACAACCTAGATATAGTGTTAAAAATCGGATTTTCGTTTTTTTTCTTAATTAAGCACTTGTATATACTGTTGATTTTTCTTATCATTTCATTGTTATAATTAAAAAGCAAGGAGTAATTATCTAGAAACTCAGAGTTTACCTTGTAATCAACAGTGTATATTTGGTTGCCTATAACGCGATTTCAAACAATTTTCAATATTTGAATTTTAAACATCTACGAGCTGCTTTCCTTCATTTTATAGTTTAAATCTGCATTAAAGTTGTTGAAATTAGTGATTAGTAAGTTCAGATCAAAACAAAATCAAATAAGAGAATATCTATTCGTATTATGTTACTTTAGTTTTTCTCGTTCGGTTAAAATGAATCATAAAAATAAAGGAGATTATAGATCAGGAATTAATTTGTTTGCAAGAAGGACTATTTAAATCCAAATGCATTAAGAAAGCAGCTAAAATAATGGTCAATTATAAATTTACCTAAACAATCTAGATCCTAAAACGATTCCGTAAATTCAGAACTTTTCATTCAGCACATTCTGTTTTCATCTACTCGAATGCCGTTCCAAATTAGCGCACAATAGAAATTTATATAGGTACAATGGAAAGAGATACACCTTGTAACCAATCTCCACCTGTAAATAATTATTATAAAATAAAAGAAAATTGATTATATATAATAGAAAATAAACGTATGTTAACCTGGTTGTTTTTATAAATTATAAACATTCCCTTTTAGGTTCAAAAACATGAAGAGAAAAATATATATTACAGTTAAAGGACAATGAATTATGTAAATTGGTGGATTACTTGTTTTGATTTTTTTTAAATACATATTTCAGTCTTCAGAAGTTATCTAAATTCGTCATAAAAAAAATGTTTCCTTTACAGATTATTACTTAAAAACACATTATCAAGATTACGGAAACTGCAACATAAAAGAACATACCAAGGATTGTTGGTTAAATGCCCTAAGGAGAAGTTGACATATTTATTACAATATGCAATGTGATAGGAATTAAGAAACAAGGAACAAACAAAGTTAAAAATAGTTGCACAATTTCAAGAATTATACAGGCTCTATAATTATGTAATTATCTGTCATATGTAATTATAATAAAAAATCTATTATACATTTTTATGTAAACCCCCATAAATTTAAATTAAAGATTAAAAATAATTTATTTTTTAAACCGATGTCCATTATTTTGAAGTTATTTTATACTGTTTAGAAAAAGAAAACTTTATAAAAAACTAAATTACTTTAGATTTTTTTTTATAAAAGAATCCTAACAAAATATATTAAAAATATTATAAAATAATCCCATATAAATAAATTGCTATATATTTATTTTGGGCATAATTCCAAAGAGGCAAAACCAGGCATTATTTTAAAATTAGTTAAGTGTGTAAATTCCGTTTTAAAAATTCTAGTCGACAACCGACGCTCAATATTTTTTTTATAAAAATGACCAATGCCAATAAATTTTTATGGAAAGTAAATTCGATTAATATAAACACCAATTTTTAAATGAAATCCAAAAAGATAAAAACAATTTTTTGGTACCAACCAATCTGGACTAATAAGTCATATTCCGGAAATTAAGGAAATGTGTTAAAAAGCAATTCGTTTTCAGCATTCTCTTCGCCAAAATATTAGTGCATGTACATTTGAAATAGTTTTGTTAAACTGCTTTTGTGGGTAGGAAATCTATAGCCGAGTAAATTTAAGCCCGTTATTTAGAATTAAAAAAAACAAATAGTTAAAATATTATTCTAAAGATAAAATCGACATTTCATTTTGTATGTACCTATGTAATGTGAAGTGACTGCCTTATCTCTACTTTGTCTATTGTATTTCCATAGACATTTTATACTTGAAACAATATTAGTGAAAATAGTTACTAATATTTTAACTAACAAACACTCATATTTAATAATACAATAAATGTTGTAGAAAAACTACTATATAAAAAAAGTTAGAATAATGATTAGAATGTTAATAGGAAAGGGACAATAAAAATTGTAATTAACAACCTTTATTGCACTCACCATATACATAACAATTAAAATCCACAATTCGTATAACATACATCTCTGCTACTCCAAAAATATAAAATTAATCTACACAATAAGTTAAAATTTTCACGATCAACATAAAAACGAAGCTGCATCATGGAGTATTTGCAAATAACGTTTAAGAAGATAACCGATTAGTCCCCTCACACCACAAACAAAGAAATAACAATAAATAAAACAAAGAAAATTAAACCTACACAGTTAACATTTACATTCAATTCAAGTATCGCCGAAGCTCCTCTTGAGTATCAAAAATCATTACGTGGAATGCTGATCCTGGAACGTGCTCGCCCGCCCACTTCACCTCAACTCTGTAATCGCCAGGTTCTGTTGGATCGTACTAGAAAAACATATACATTTAACTTTTCAACTAAACCTTATGCCCTCTATAAAATTCTTCATATACAGTTAGTCGAATTTAAACAGTTTAAAACGAATATTTAAAGTTTTACAGCACTCATTTTAATAAAACCGAAATTACCTTGCACAATATTGTCCTGTCTTTTTGACTTTCTCTCTGCATTTCAACCCTAAAGGCACCTTTAGGCCCCCGAACTCTTACAGTAAGCTGTCCCGCACCAGCACCACGAGTATCACAAATAAACCTTGACTGAAATGTTGCTAAAACTCCATGTTCGACGCCTGGTCCATAAACCCTAACCTACAATTTACATTTTGAAACTTCTTTAAATAATTTCATATATGTATAAACGTACTTTACTGGCATCGGGAGCACCGGCCACCCTTAAAACAAATGGCGATCCCGACACGTGCTGCCCGGCATATTTAATTGTAAGTGCATGCCGACCAGATTCTTGTGGTTTCACATTGAGAGTAAAAGTGGCATCACCATGATCGTACAATTCACAGTAAGCGACCTTTCGAGGTCCGGTACAATGTGCCGTAAGTTCTCCAGGACCTGCACGTCTTGTATCGATCCACGAACGTATTTCTTTACCCACCACACCTTGCCGCAACCCTTCGCCAGAACACAAAACCTATAAAACGACACGAAATCTTAAAATAATTATAGGTAGACTCTACAATATCAAACCTTGGAAGCATCCGCACCACCTTTCGCCTCGACCATCAACGGGCAACCTTTAACTGGCCGTCCCGCCCATAATACGGATAGCAAATAATTTCCGGGACTATTGACAGTGTAAGTCGCTCTCCATATTTTTTCGCCTGCTAAACTGATCATAACCGGAATTGGTAAATTAGTTTCCGATGCGTGAAGGGTTACTTCGGGATTTCCTAAAAATCAAAATCATATCGGTTTTAATATTAACATGAAAACGCAACGTACCTGAACCGGCACGCGACCCATCTATAGTAAAAACAGATTGTTCGCCACACTTAGCTTGAGCTAATCCTCTGCCTGTCAAGACAACCTGATCACCAGTGGTAAATGCCACTTTGGGAGATTCGGGAAGGACTATATTTGCAAATCGAACTTCAAATTCATGATCGCCCGCATTATGACCTTCAGGTGATAACTCGAATCTAACTTTGTTTCCAACCTTTTCTGAATTTACTTTGCGACCTCCCACTTTACACTCTAAACTTCCAGGACCTGCATTGCTGACATCAAAAGCAAGTTTGGCTGGCAGTTTTAAACGACCAGAATCGTCCAAGTATTGCGTCCAACCTCCTACTAATCTGACAGCTGTCGGATCAACGACAGTAGGTCTAAACGGAGACCCTGGCAGCTGCAAGAAAAATGTGAGACTAATTACATGTGGGATTGAACGAAACATTACTTACATCATTAGCACCTATACTGATAATTATGTCGTAGTACCGACCCAGATGGGAGTGTACGAAATGATATATTCGCCTGGTTTGGGACTTTGCATGTGACTATCTATGTTTCCTTCGACGGCCTCTATTTGAACTCTTGGTTGGATCGAACTAGTGACTGTAAAACTTGTTCGTTCGCCTACTTGTGCGATTTCTAGTCCTTTGCCAACAGCCCTAGGTGGAGGGGTCGGTCCAACAGGTCCAACTCCAAGCGCTAATGGTGATCCTTTTACGGATACTCCGCCATACATTACGGCTACTTGATATAAACCGGGTAAACTGGGCAAAAACGATATTTGCTGAAGAGTTTCGTCTAATTGTATTTGTTGGACAGCTATAGCTTGACCGATCGGGTTGGTAATACTTATTTCTAATTCTGCCGATCCAGTATTTTTACATACAACTGTAAAAAGTTATATAATTGAAAATTTTATGCTTAAAAATAACAGTTTCTTTAAAATATGCATCATGCAAAGCATGAAATTTTTGACTTCAATTTTTTTGCCCGATTCCAAATTTACAAATTAGGAACAACAGAGCAAACACTACAACAAATTACAAACTAAAATCTAAAAATTTGACGCATACGGTCAATTTAACATTGAACAGTTATAATTTTTATAATATTATCTTTAACACTTACCATTAAAGGTGACTCTTTCCCCAACATTACTCTGAGATTGAGGAATGTCGTGTAATCGCACATTATCAGGATCGAAAACCTCACAAGCAAAAGGGCTTCCACTAAGAGGCTTGGCCTGATGAAGCACTTCAACTTTATGGGGTCCAATGTCACGAGCACTAAATTCCGCTTGTAACTTCCCAGTTTTGGTCTGATAACATCGAACAGGTAAAGCAGATCCGGTCGGTCCACTGATGACAACGTCAAATTCCCTCGCCGGTCTTCCAAAAGTGTCGATGTGAAACGAAGTAACTTTACCACTCTAGCTTGAAACAAGCCAAGTCCGCCAGCCCAAGGTTCATTGCCAGGAGCTTTAACCGGCACATCGAGAGCGCCAAGCTTAGGAACGCCATTATAAAATAAGGTAATTCTGTGGGGAGCCGAATAAGCCGGATGGAAAACCACTTCCCACAAATTTGAATTTGTAGAGCTTTGACGAACACTGTGCGGCACATTTTTGTTTGCCACTTTCACTGCGGCATATAATTTACCGGGACCGGCTTTATTAATATTTATACCAACGACCGCTGGTCTGTGACACACTGCTTCTGGAGCATTTATTATATCGATCTTCGAAGTATTAAAAACGTGTATCGTTCGAGTCGTAATCACTTCATGTAAGCGCAATACCTGAACGTGATATGTGCCTGTGTGATAAACAGAAAATTCCGCTTTAGAATTATGAACGACATATTTTACTATGTGATTATTGGGATCCGTAATTTCGAGGTGATGTTGATCGCTGGGTAAATCTATATAAACTAAATTTCCGACTGTACATATTGTGTTGACTCGACGACACCACAATGGAACGGACTACCGGGTACAGACATATCGTTAAATGTGATGTTAACGTAATGGTCTTCGCTGCTCTGAGGAACGAATGTCACATCATAAAGTCCTCTAGCACATGCCACTACTTCCGCTTTAACCGTTGTATGTTGGGTAGACACAACTAACTCGAGAGTACCTTCACCAGCTTGTGCAGCATCAACACTAAACGTAACGGCTTTGCCGACCTCGGCCGAAGGTTTATCGATTAAATTTAAATTGTTTAAGGAACTATTGATATCCGATTTGAGACCCGGTATTCCTGATACTAGCACTTTATTAACGTCGTAGACGTTACAACTAAACGGCGATCCAATAACATGTTGATCATTAATAAGAATAGCGACAGAATATCGGCCCACGACGTCAGGTATAAATGTAGCCGTGTATATATCGCCCGACAGTGCGAGTTTTGTGTTTAAAATTTTTCCCGACGGTGCAGTTGCAATTACTTGAGGTTCTGTTCCTGCAATAAAATTGAATTTAAATAACTGTAGCAAAATCATAATGCATTACGACTAAGAGATAACATTTTGAAAAGAACCGTACCGGTAATTCCTTCGATTTTAATTTCGGCTGGATGTCCGACAGCAGCCAATTCGATTCCTGTCCCAGAAACAGGAACGCTTGGTTGTACATTTCCTTGACTAATCTTACAATTAAATGGTGAACCTGGCACGGGTTGTCCATTAAATCTAAAAATATATTCGGAGTTTAATTTAATACACATAAACTGCTAGAACTGCATACCTACCGAACACTCAAAGTGTGTATAGCCGCCTCGGTTGGTTTAAAATTCACTTTGAACCTAGCATTGCCTTCACTTTGCACAAAATTCGGTACATTCCTTCCAGCAACGGCCACTATAATTTCTAAATTTCCAGCACCGGCCTGTGAAGCATTAATACTAAATGAAACGGGTTTACCGACTATACCATCAGTGATATCGGTAACACTGACACGACTGGCATCGTAAGCTTTCACTAGGAAGGGACTACCTTCTATATGTCCACCGGGTAGACGAACCTATACATTAATATTCAATATTCCGTGCCTTTTTCTATCACAATATACAACCGTACCTCGACGCTATGATCGCCAACATCTATCGGTGTAAATGAAATATCGAATTTGCCCAGATTATCTGGCTGAGGCGTCACTTGCGTGGATACTGTTCGTCTAGCAGGTCCCAACACTTCCACAACAGGCGAATTTGGGCTTTCCACGGCAAATACACATAGACGTCCAACAGAAATCTTATCGAGTGCATCTGGAGCAATAATTCTAGCTGCAGGTGCGACATTGCATTTAAAAGGGCTACCAGGTACATCTTGCCCATTAAATCGCAGATCGACCGAATGAGGGGTCGCCTCTCTTGGCGTGAACGAAATAGCATACGTATGAGGACCTTGCGCTTGTGCCGATGTAGGTACTCTTCCGCCATTTACGGTTACTTCAAGATTTCCCGGACCGGCTTGGCTCGTTTCGACTGTAATTTGCCATTTTAAAATAGGTCGTTATAGCTTAATACCAATTTTTACCTAAAAATGTGACAGCTTTACCGACAACACCCGTGGGCGATTCTTTGACTTTAATCGCTTGAACGTCATAAACTTTAGCCGCATATGGACTTCCAGCTGTCGAGGTGCCATTAACACTGACTGCAATACGATGTTCCCCAACAGCTCTTGGGACAAATTCTGCTCGAAATTGTCCGTTGCCCAGGGGTTGAACTTGTGTGGGAACCGCTTGACCTCCGGGGCCTATTTAGTTTGTTAATTTGTCAGGAATTGTGTTAAGGAACTGGGCAAGATTACTTTTTGCTTAAAATCAGTAATTTTTACACTATAATTTTTTCATGGAATGTTTTTGTAAGTTTATTGCATAATTATCAGTTTGCAAACAGTTTATTTATTTAAGAGAAACAGAACTTATTTCACTTAATGTTTACTTTCAAGTATAGTAAAAGAAACCGACTCGAATATGGTAATAAAAAACGTAGATTTAACTAAAAATGAAAGAAGAGAAATTTACAAGCAGAAATAGTAACGGAACAGTTTTATAGAAACAAACAATGTAATAAATCCTTGAGAAAATATAAAATAAAAAATTTAGGAACTAGTCAAATAACTTTCAAAGTCCTGATAAATAATTTCAATGCCTATCTATATTAACAATAAAAAAGAAAATGTGATTTATACACGACTCGTATTTTTAAGGAATAAAAGAAATCTACAAAAAAGCTATTAGGTAGTATACGACTGGGTTAATTAGAAACTCTTCTTTTAGATTAAACTAATCATGTGTTTCTATCTTCTGGCTGCTAAACGACGCGCTAGCTTAAATTTCTATCAAATCAACTTGCAAAAACCTACCGAAAGCATCATCATTATAGATACTTAGCTCGAAACACATTTTTTAAATAAAATAGAATTTAGTAAAAGTTCAATTTTCATTATTAAATACAATAGAAACTCGTTAAATTGTCACGTTTAGAATTGGGGAGGATGAGATATTATAAAAATACATAAATTATAAAGAACTTCAAGAAAATAAAAAAACACTAATTTCGAAATACAGTAACAAGTAATTAACTGCTTATGCAAGAATTCTGAATGTAACACAGTACATACATACTTTACAAAGTGATCGAGTTTCCACTGTACTTGTTATTTTAAAAGATATACAAAGTAAAAAAAAATCGAAAAGCCTAACAATTCACATGATATAAATATTACCTCTAAAAGGTAAATCGTAGTACTTAATTATTACGACTCATTTCTAATATTAATTATCTTATAAATTACCAATGATCAATAATCACGTGTTCAATTAATTTTTAATTTATAATTATTTTAGGAAATAGCTAAATATTAAAAATACTCTTTTATACTTTATTTTGCATCATATAAAAACTAATAATTTTACGTATAATTTACATGCCACCAATCACCAATAATAACAACATACAGCAACTTCCGACATACTTTTGACTAATTTCATTTTATTTGAAGCTGTAAATTAATCTTATGTGAAAGATATCTACGCATACCGCGATAAGGGTAAATTATGAACCCCACTCTATCTAAAAACATCTATAGAGTGCTTACTGCCAGTAATCAGTACTGTAATTAGTGGACAATTTAAATAAAACGTTCAAAACTTTACATCTAAGGCACTAGTAAATAATATAAACACACACACACATCATTACTTTGTAGAATTAAACAACAAACGCCACAGTCTGATTACAGCTCTAATTATAGTAACTATCACACTCTAAGGTTAAAAAGGGAATTTTGAAACTGCAATATATGCCTTCATTAAAATTGATCGTCGTAACTGTGTTGACTTTGAATCAAAAGAATTTTAAACATTCAGGAAATTTTGAAGTTCTCCAAAAATAATTAGCAACAAAAATTCACTTTCAACCCAAAGTTTTAATTATCAATATTCCGAGAAAGGAATGTAATACATGCAACAAGCACATTAGTAAATATTTCGTATTAATAAAGCATAACAATTATGTTAGTAATTAAAAAACCCATCAACATACTTTTGTTTAACTCACAATCAGTTTCACCAAAATCATTTTAAAATCAAGTGTCTCTGCTTTCTATGTACTCAATAGTTGCAGAATTGTTAATCGAAATAAAATATATATACACATGGAAGGATTTCATTGGCACAATTTATAATATGTCGATACATCCCACATTCCATGAAAAAAGCATAATTATAGATAAATTTTCATATATATATTACATATAAAACAAAAAGATAAGATAGGATAGTTAGTGAAAATAATAAATGTTAAGTGAAAATGTCTGACTAGTATAAAGACCTCCGGTGACCTGAAAATGAAAAAGTGTGCAAAAGATAGCCAATAATATAGAAAAACACAAAACGCCAAATAGAAAACATGCATGTATTTACACATCAAGACACGTTTATATAAAGTACAAAAGAGTACATATAAAAATAAAATTATACAACAACAAAAATACAACAAACTTAATTTGAAAACATTCCTTGTACGAAATATTAAAATGTAAAAATTACTAAATTGAACGAAAAACGTTTACATATTAAAAAAATACAAGTATCTCACCCTCTACGTTTACTTCGATATCCTCCAAACGTCCCGGATGATTAATCAACAAAGTGCTAGGCTTATGAATTGGCCCCGGCCCGGGTAAAGTAACACTGGGTCCGCTATCTCCACCACCGACACCGACAATTAGAGGACATCCAACCACGGGCCTCTTATTAAATGCAACATTTATAACATGGTCGCAAGCTTCGGCCGGCACAAAACTAACAGCAAACCTTGCATTTCCTTGCGGGTGCACTTGAGTGGGAATATTCAGACCTCTCGCAGAAATTGTTATTTCAAATTGCCTTCGCCCGCTTCGCTAGCGTCGACGGAAAACGAAACGGGCCTACCGACAGTGCCTCGAGCTACGTGACCAACAGTTACTCTTGTGGAATCGAACGCTTTTGCGATGAATGGCGTGCCCTGCACCGGTCTACCGTTGTAATCGACGTTGATTTGATGGGCACCGACTTGCGAAGGAGTAAATTCGGCGGTGAAGCCTGAATGAATGTCTCCAGTAACTTTAACCGGAAGCTCTCCGGCAGGACCTCGTACTGCAACTGCCAGTTCGGCAGCGCCTCCTCCGGCCACGCCCATATGAAACGAGCTCGATTGGTTTACGGGAATCAGTTCTAAGTGCGAGAGGCTCAACGTTACTCGACTTGTATCAGCAACGGGACATACAAATGGACATCCTCGAACCGTTTCTCCGTTAAACTTGATATCTATCAGATGAGATTTGGCTACTTCGGGGGTGAAGGACACCAAACATCGACCTCCTCCGACGACTTGCACGTGATTTGGAACTTCGCCTTCGTTGATCGATATTTCTAATTGTCCTTCGCCCGCCTGGCTCGCGTCCACTAAAAAACAATTGAAAAATTACGTAAAACTAAAATTGTATCTCGTATTAAAATGAAATACCAAATAATTATGCAATTTAGTTGGTGATTATTTTTTTTTATTATTGCGTAGGTAAATTGCTGCAATGTCGATAATTTTATCGGGCAACTATGGCAGAACTTATCGAATTGAACTATACGAACCAATAATGTTGTCGAAAGAACAGAAAGAAGATGAAAATTTGTCTCGACTGAAAGTTCTAAGTAATCGGTCGATGCGAGATTTTAAATATTTGTAAGCCGCTTCGTAATTCACGATCGTAGGCTGTTAAAAAATGTTAAATGTGCGACACAAAGTATTTGTTCAGTATTGATTACATGTCGTAAACTCCTAAGAAGGTGTAATTTTGAATGGATCATCAGTTTAATAAAATAATTCCAAAAACTGTCTATAACAAAAATTCTACACGGATAACTTTGATTATACGACGTTCATGATAAAATGGTGAAAATATCTCGATTTAAGATATGTCCTGGGGGGTCCTGTCGGATGTCGGATAGGAGCAGGTGCCGCATTGTATCATTTTTGCAAACGGCGATTTGGAAATTCCAAAAAAACAATTTGAAAGGACAGATGTAATCGATCGAGTTCATCGACGTGTACACCAAAAGTTGCAGACCGATATCATTTAAAGAAAGAGTAGTTTCGGCCATTAACCACCGAATTTAATTTTATACAAACCAACCAATTAGCAGCTGTAATTACCATTGAATAATAGTTACTACACTCCTCGTTGCATTATTATGTATTATTTCAGCTTTATAATTACACAAGACACTTACCTTTAAATTGCACAGGTTGACCGACAACACCACCACTAACGTCTGCAACTTGTATCAGACCAGCATCGTACACCTTCGCCACCAAGGGTGTCGTGAGTTTCTCCCCTCTGGCTGTAATTTCGACAATATGCGTCCCAACTTCGGTGGGCACGAATTCGACACTTTGTACTCCAGGCCTGCTTCCAGGCAGCACTCTCGCCTGGACTGCTCTTTTGCTAGGCGATACGACATGGACCGCAATATCGTCCGGTATCACGGACGCACTGTTTGTTATTATTTCAAATATCGCCGACGAATTTGCTGGCACAAGACGGGTAGTTTCGCCCAGCACTGATAAAGATGAATTAGACATGATGTTAACATGCCAGGGGCTCCCTTAAATCGAAAAGAAGGCGTCACACGGCATAATTTAAAAAACCAAACCGTCACTGTTACGCGGCGTTAAACTTTATCCGCGACCGTGTCTATAACACCTGTTGAAAAACTAACCGTGCGCAGGTTAAACCGATTTAAAACAACATCGGAAACTGCACTTCGATTCTGTAAAACTGCAAGTGCTGTTTTTCTTGAACAAGAGGCACAATTAAACTTTCTAGAAAGCGACTCGCACTGAAAATACTTGAACAACTTAAGTGACACGAAGTAACAGAAAGTTTTTACGTGCGAAGGGGTCAGGGGCAAGCAACATTCCTCCGTTGAGCGCTAGACCACGCAAAGAGCGCAATGGGCGTAACTTGCGGTATTTCCTGCTTGAATGCAACGAGTCCTTCGTTGAAACGTTTAATCTTTTTATCTACCGCAATATCTTTATTCCACGTATAAAATGCACATGTTGATAATTTTAGAGACACTTTAAATAGACGTACGAAGTGTGTCATCATCAATCGCGTTACGTAGCATTCCGATTTGAAAGTTTAATGCGGGGTCGTGCAGGTAGTGGGAGTAATTTAATTTACGATCGTTGCGGCAATAATAAATAATAATTATTGTAGTAATTAGAATCACAACCAAAACGTCATCACAATTATCGTTAATAAACGTAAACTTGTTGTTTTATGTGTACGTAATATACACGTACATTTGAATAGGTGGTAATAAGAAAGAGCAGTGGCGTAGATAATAATGGAAAAGTTGTGTCGTGCCCAAAATTAAACCCACTACTTGCCAAATCATAAATATTACATGTGGGATGGATTTTGCAATTTTAAATTATATTTGTTGCCGTTAATAAATGTCGCACGTCGGAAACATTAAATTAATAATTGATCGGCGGTGATTGGCCGTTGAAAAACTGGCCCTTAATAGGTCCGTTCCAACCACATCATAAAACCGGTTTACGAACAGTGGTACAGTACGTGCTTTCAACCAATTTACTCAATTGTCAAAATCTAACATTCTGATTGGTTGAAAGCATGTACTCGACCACCGTTCGCAAACCGGTTGATGGTGTGATTTGGAACAGACCCAACGACAACGATAAATTGATAAACAACAAATTTAGCGACAGAAAGTTGTTTAAAACGAATGCGACGGACCGCGATAGCGCTACGATCCCTTAACAAATAATTAAACATACACAGTCGGCGCCAGAAATATAGCGATCACAGTAACGGGTATTCCCCGTTATTTTAAAATTTCGCTTTCGCCTAAAACCCACATTAGTACCTACTTTCGCTAACCGAAAGAAAATCTAAAGAACATTTTCGCTTTTATAAAAAAACAAAAACAGCGAAAGACGAAAATAGACGACGAGATTAATTCCTCCGCGTTTTTTGCGTCCAACTTGTGACTTCAATTTAATTTAGGCCTTTGCCTAAGAAAGCCTGGCTTAGAAATTGAGCGATACGGGCGTTATTTTGTAACACCCTGTATATACAATACCTGCATCAATAAAATACCTAATTCAAATTCAGTTATTTCAATTTAATTTTGGAAATTTTTCCCCAATCGTATTTATAGTTATATTGAATAATTTTCAAAAATAAATCGAAGGCGAGGCTCTATTTATAACAAAAATATCTTTAACTGTATACTATTAACAATAAAAATATAGATAGGTAATAATATTTTGAATTAACATTAACAATATTATTTTCGCGATTTAATTAAGCATCATATTTAGTACCTACTTTCTTCGTCTACATATAAATAGTAGTTTTATTATGTTTTAAATATTTACAAAGTTTTCCAACTTCATAAATTATATCTTCAAATTAATTAGCGTTAAAAATAAAGTTTTTAATCAGGATATACTAGTCGTATAAGTACACACCTACATTAATCAGTTCCTAGTTAGTTTTCGCGAAAACATTTATTTTTTATAAAAATCCATAAATAATTAATTAATTAAGGAACTGTGAAATGTGTTGTGTTTTTTTTTGTTTGTTTTTTACATATTATGATTAACCGAATACATTTCCTCATTTTTTCTTGAATTTTATACGGCAATTAAATATAAAAAGTTACAACTATTTTATAATTGTTACTTTCTATTCCATAGAAAATAAACTAGTCCTACTACAACGATTTTTATTGCTAGTTCACTTGAATGGTTAATAATTATGGAAATAAAATGCATTTCTTTCCCAGGAAAATTATCAAAGTATAGAGAGATTCGTTAAAAGTGCATTCACGTGATACATTTTAAACTTATAAAAAAAACATGACACGATTTAATACAAATAATCAAAGCAATTTTATTCCATATAGGTAAATGGTAATTTAAATAATACCCACTGAAGCTTTTTAGTAATTCAAATTATCTTTCTCTTAATCATAATTCCGAGTTTGTCATTCTTTATTGTACGATTTGGTTTGCGATTCTAATTTACTTCCACGTTAATTGAATAAATTTGTTTACATTGTACACTAACATCGACAAATATTGCGTGTGTTTTGAATTTCGAACTTTCACGATAGATACCATCTACTTTTAAAATTTTATACGATATAATTAAAGTTAGAAATAAAACGTGTTCGATTTACTTATCTATTATTACTTATTGTGAATTAAGATTAATTTAAGCGAACTAACAACTATCATGCACTATAGGTTAGTTGAATAGAAATTTTAAAGTCACTCACCGGGCACCGTTTCACCATTAAATCGTATATCAACTCGATGGGAGAGGGCTTGATGAGGTGTAAATGCTGCTTTGAACCGTTGTCCACCCAAACTTCTGACACTCGAGGTCACTCTGCCACCTTCCACCAAAATTTCTAAATCTCCCGAACCGGCACCACTTCCGTCAACTAATCACAACGATACTTAGATAAATTTATGAAATACAAAAATATTTTAAAACCCTAATACGAAGATTAAAAATTAAATTTTATTTTTTTTAATTAATGATGTCACTGACATAATAATAAGGTGCATTCATGTGGGCAAGGAGTAACAACACCCCTCTGACGCTGTAAAATTAATTTTTTTAGGTTGAATATTCATACTTTTATAGCAATTTGGAAAAAAATCATATAGGCAGCCACAAGTACACGCATTACTTTTAATAAAATAATATAATTTTGATGATAAATATATCTAATCGTAAGGGCCGATCTTGCCATCTTCTAATAAAGCTCCGAACGTTTACTTACAGAATAACTATTCTACGAATAGCTTATTTGGAACTTAGAAGATAAAAAAAGACCATTCGTACATACTTTCGAATTCAACCGGCTGTCCCAACATTCCATCAGGCACAGGTTGAACTTTAATTACTTCAGCTCCACCGCCCCTGTTCTTCTGCAAACCGTCGTAGCTTCTTTCTCCCATCGTGTAATTTTGCGTGCTTGACGAATAATTTTGCGAATAGCTTTGTTCGCGTTTTGTGATCCTTTCGTTTTCTTCCACGTTTTTCTGCCGAAATTCGTTATCTAACTGCGAATTTGCTAAATTGGCGACAGATTCGAGACTTCGATGCGATAAGATGTGTTTCGTTTTGGCAATAGCGTCCCAGGAATCACTTCTGGAAGCGGAACGATCATTCACGCTCGACACTTTTATTATCGGAGTGGTGTCCACCCCAGTATCTGCTTCATCAAAACTATTGTACGATTTACTTTCCACAATCTTCCTATCGTAGTGAGTTGTTGAAGTGTAACCTAAATTTGGACTACTGCGTTCCATGAAATGCGGACTGTGCGAGTCAGAAACGCGTAATGCAGACATTTTATTCGTATAATTAGATTCGTATTCGTTCTTTTTCGCGAAATTAGGGCTAGCCGTTTCGTATCTTCGTTCGTTGAGCCTCTTGCTCGATATGTAATCGGGACTTTGTTCGCGGTTGTAACTAGGACTTTGCCCGCGTGGAGCAAGTGATGGACTACTAATTCGAGGAATAGGACCAGGACTGCTAGCCCTAAGGCGATCGTCGAAACTGGGAGAATTCGGTGATAAGTGGTTTTCTGTAACGCTCACTTTGTGAAAGTCTTGCGTGTATTTATTATGAGAATTGTTAGGACTAGTGTTTTCCTGATATTTTGTATAATTTGTTTTATTAGCATTATAAGAAGTATTTAAATGTGTCGTATGACTTATTGGACTGGGAGTGTTAAGTCTGTTTGATGATGTAGGACTTTGTCTATACGTCGAGTTTGGGCTACTATTAGACGATTTCGATCTTCTTTGAGTTCCAACTCTCATCATAAATGGAGAACCTTTCACGTCATAACCATTGAAATAAACATATACCTAAAAATGTGATTTGTTTCATTGTTTGTTCAAATAAAATAAATAATACTAACTCTATGTTTTCCGGGACTTTTTGGAGTGAAATGAATTCTGTAAAGAAAGCCCGACGTATCTGCTTTTTCGATACGACAGTGTATTGATCGTTTTTCCTGAACCACATCTGCGTATACCTCACCAGGCACTCCGACACCCGTGCAGTCTACATCGATGATGTGTGGAACTAAGGGAAGAGCTCCTTCTAATCCGGTTACATGAACACCATTAGGATCAAATACCGAACAAGTAAACGGTCCACCCTGAAATCATTAACATAAATTAGGTAATTGTAGAAAAAAGTAGATTATTTTAATAAAATCGCATTGCATAAGTGCATGTTGATTTCCCAATTATAATTAAGAAAATATATAGATATATATTTGGTAAATAATAAATAAAATTGTTTCTTATATTAACAAAAAACAAAAACTGGTATTGTGCCATTTAAAAAGTAAAAGTAGATATAATTTCCAATAAAACCAGAATATCAAGATTATAATATGTGCCGCTGTATTTGTGCTTCATCAGTGTAAGTTTTCTAAACAATTTCTTAACCCTAGATAACTAACCATTCATAAAAATGACGAAGCAAATATTGAAATCATGTTCTATCAGCTGAACTCAATTATTTTCTTGTTTTTAAGTTATGGTTGTCATTTTTACAAATGCTTAATAATAACGTTTCTAACAGGATAGCTCAATTATCTAGGTTTAAATATAAAATATGAAAATCTAAAAAAATATATAAAATATTGATTTTTCCAATTGCATTCGCATGACAATAACAATCATTTAATTTTCATTTACCTGAATCTGTTTGCCTTGATAAGTTATTTCGATACGCCATTCTCCAGGTTCGTCGGGTTTAAATGTAGCAGTATTCGTTCCATCTATAGTTTTTAAACCACAGTCTAATGGACGTCCATGGGGACTATAAGCTGTTACTCTTATATCTTCTCTTCTAGGTGCTCCTGTTAAATCAATTTAAATAAACAAAAAGATAAAACGAGAAAGTGAAACTTTACCATAACATACCATTTGATCACTTTTTTTTACTAAGATTATTTAAATTTTAATTGAATATTGTAACAAAATATCTAGTCTAATAATTAATAATTAAATAATTAATCGCATTAAGTACTAGAAAATACTACTATAAAATTGAAGGAAAGCAACGAAAAGTTCTCTGCTGTACCGACTTACCTGTTGCATTTACAAGAACTTGAACCAGAGATCCGAGAGCACATGGAGCAATTCCAGGAGGTTTAACTTCTACAAGGGGAGGCAGAACTCTGAAATAATGCGACGACGACACTTCTTGCGATTCGTAGAGTACAATAATTTCGTGCATGCCAACTTTTTGTGGTACAAAAGTGCCATAGCCTTGTCTTAAATCTTTTACCAAATACAATTTATTATCTGGAGCTCTCACATCGGCAGAGAGATGTTTATACGACAATGACGAATCGAGAAGCACTATTTGAAATTGAGTCTAAAAATGAAATTCATTAATTTTAATTTAAACCACAAATAGCGTTTACTTACTGGCTCTCCGACACGTCCCGATGTGCTTTCCAACCTAACGTTGATGAGATCGTGCAGTGGCGGTCTTTCTGGTATCCACTGATAATTGGCCATGTATGCCATTACACCAAGATGTTCTACGTGAGCATCGGCCATATCTTTTGCCGATAGTATTGGTTGAATGCCTAAATTATGAAAATAATCGATTAAAAACATTTATGGGCGACACTTATGAAATGATGGAAGCTGAAAAAGCCTGAAAAATGTTGTTTTCCTAATTTCGAATTTTATGTCACCTATTAAAATACGTCTACATCCAGAAGCTTGCGTTAGGAAAAAAGATGATAATTAATCGACGAATTGTAGTTTTTTTGACCATTTTTTATAAATATTACAACCATTCAACAAAGTTTTAGAAAAAGACATTTTATTGGTCTCAAAGGTTTTGTTATTGCAGAATCGGTAGACAAATTGGTTGCAATGCATCGAATGTTATGAGATGGTGGATTATGAGAATAATCTGGTCATGCTCAAGTTTACACTGTTCCTGAAGATCAGTGTCTTCGAGTGGTGGTTGTAAGAAATTAATTTGATACAAAGTTGCCCAAACACCATTTACAGACGAATTTGATCTTACTGGCACTATTCATATCGACAAAATCGATGGCAGTAGATATATGGCGAGTTCAGAAGTCAAACAGTGTAAGTCTTGCCGTTGCACACTATGCCGGCACGCCATTGGATTTTTATAGTGTAAGTTTCATTGCAATGTTCATATTTTCGTTTGACAAAGCGTCCAGCGACGTGTATGAACATTTCAATGAGACTTACACTATGACAATACAATAATTACTTACACTGATTGACTTCTGAGCCCTCTATATTTCGTCACTTCAGAGCAGAACTAGTTTATCTTTAAAACTACCATTTTTAAAAGTGATATGCACTAGCTCCATGGTGGCCTGAACTATCCAAAAAATGCTAAAACGCGAAAAATTTGGCTTTTCGCGTTTTACCACTTTTTGGATAGTTCAGACCACCACGGAGCTAGTGCACGCCACTTTTAAAAACGGTACTTTTTAAAAATATGTTTAATTCTGTAAAAACTAAAATAAAGTGTACAGTCATTTGCAAAACTCTTGTAAGTGTTCATAATACGCAGGGTAGTTATCAGATAAACGGATACCAACAATACGCATGCCTAAAGCGGGGTCTTAAGCAACAGACACGAGTTTTGATAATGGCTGTATTTTTATTATCACACGAAGAGTAACACGAATATTATGTTAGACGTGCTAGGTTTTCATTTTAGTCGATAGAAATTTTCGCATATATCTTGATGATAACTTTAAAAAACAACCTTCCAAATTAAAAAGAAACGAATATTACTAACGATAGTTTATATATAAAATTGGTGAACGAAAATATTTCTCAATGCCAAAACCAAAACTAAGGCGCATTTTTTTTTAACGATTAACAAATTAACATTGCAAATAGAATAGTTATTATGAAAACAATGTGATTACAATATAAATCAAAATAAATTTCACTTGAAAAAAAACGAATAAAAACGTGTCAATCCAAAAACTCCACAGTTTTAAAAAGTTTTGAACCTCTCTCTCAAAATTTGGAAGTTGTCCATTTCTCCTTTAAATCGCGTGAAAGTTATTAAAAAAAATAATGTATCGTACATTTATTTAGAACGCGATAGACAATTCAAGGATAATCGATGCAAATAAGTTGGCGTGAATGAAGTTTCGTTGTTTACAGGGCCTCGGCTAAAAAAGGTAGCCGAGATTTTTAGAATATCTTAACGTTCCAAATGTACATCTCGCATTCTAATTTTTGTTTCTATAAATAATTTGTTGGCAATTAAGGCAAACGTGCAACTCTTACCCAAACGCTTTCCTGCCTCGAGCGCCTGATACAGGTTGGATTCCCAATGTTTTGGATCATTCTTTAATTTATCAGGTGATGGCGCAGACCCTCCTAATGAGCGAATAACTTCGCATATAGCTCTACCATCATTCCAATCCGACTAAAAACATAATTTCGTGATATTAAATCGTTCAATATTTATTTTGAGCATGATACACATATGATTCATGAATAAATAATAATAATTTAAATAATGGAAACGCTATATTTGCCCATTCAATAGTACTACTACCAAATTAACAGATTTCAAGGTCACCTCTACTACTCGGATTTTATTTATTTTTATATGTCACCTTTTGCGCAATGACCTCTGCAAACGTATCTACATAATATGTGGTGATGGACATTCCAAACATTTTTTACGAGAGTTACACGTAGAAATATAATTTAAAGGATTTTGAGTTATGTAGGTAGTTAAAAAAATCCCAAATTCGATGGTGGCCTAAATAAGATTGTATCACGGATGTCGCTGATGATTTTTCCATCGAGTTCTCAAAATCCTTCTCCTATCAACATGTAATTTTAAAATTAAGATTATTTACAATTAGAAGTTTTTGGTCTAATGTCGTCCAATAGATTTTCAAACCTCATTGTCAGTTTTTAAGTAAAACAATTAACTTGTTTAAAATACGAATAAAAATAAATTTCATTCTAATAAATCAATGGACATTAACAAAATAATTTAATCAGATTTTATTATAATAATTATTGAACAAGACAATGAAAATGATCAAAATAAATAAATAAGTACTTGATTCGATCTGGATGACCTAAAAATCAGAAATGGCATCTATAAGTTCAGTTAGATCTAATCTAAATTCATCCATTCCTATAAAGTTTTACTATTTAAAGAAGATGGAAAGATGGGAAATCCAAATATAAAGCTAAATATAGCGTTTCGAATGTCGTCTTGTTCGAAAGTATGTATGTATAAATAAGTAAATCAAATACGCCCACACCGACAACTCCATAAAAAAAAACTAACCGTAAAATTGCTGACGGGCCGTTCTAGTCGCGAATTAACCCATCTCAACGTCGCGTGAAATCCTGGAGATCCCGGTTTCATAAAATACGACAAATAGGTCATTCCGGAAAGTTCGTCCAACCATGGCGAAGCCAGATACTCCGGCTCCAATACAGCCGGTATGCCCAATTCCTGTTGGGCCATGCCCATCGAACGACGGCAATTTTCGATCCCATTATTTTTATCTAAATTCGACACGCGTTCATCTCAGTTCGCCAAGCTACCATTTCAATAATAGATACAAACCTAGTCTCTTCCAATGCGGAAACAGTCCCGGCTTGCAATAATCTACGAGCGCCGACAGGAGAATTCCCGAGTTCCAATCTGTCGTTAAATTATTAACTTTGCATTCGGGCAGTACGGCCTGCAGCCATGCCAGCATCAATTTTCGCGGAGGAAATTTCGAACGACCAATTTGGTATCGAACAATTAATGACCATATTAGACCGAGGATAAGTTTCAAATTTCCATTCACGATATCGACGTTGCCTGTGAACCATAAAACAAATGAACGGCTTCGTTTCTAGACAAATTGCCGCAATTGTTTCTTGCGAACGAGCTATGTGCGACTTAAAATTATTATACTCTATCACCATGAGAAAAAAAATCTTCTATGAAACATATATATTCGAGGTATGTGTGTATTTCACATTCCAATTTCACGGGTGCATTGTATGATAAAGTTCGGATTTTTATGTTATAATTAGCTTGTTATAATAATACAATAAAATTCATGTTCACAAAACGAACTTGAATCTTAAAAGATTATAACGTTATTAAGCGATGTGACAACTAGGCATCACATCAATTTTTATTATACCTACTAATAATCTCAATTTACTGAACAATCGCTTTTCCCACATTTTATAAATAAAAGAATGGTTCCTACAAACAAATTTAAGGATAGTTTATGGTAAATCGTTTCAAAAAATGTACCCATATGGCATTATCAGAAAACGTAGGTAGGTAACGACACAATGCTCACTTCTCTTCTGGACGGCAAGAATAAGTTAAAAAAGATCTCTCTAAAATGCCAGTTAACAGAAATGAAAATGAAAAGCTGAATATGTTTTCTCAATAATGTGTTCTGGATAAATGAGTAAATTTTAAACTGAAAGGAACGCACGGGCAAGATGAACGCAGGACGTTCACCAAAAATGGCATTTGAAGATAAACTTAAAGGAAAACGCGACATACATAGGAAAGATTAAAATTAGATTAAGATAGGAAAGAGCAACAAAACTACTATTGTATGTTTGTTTTTCCGTTTCGATTGCGAGCCCCAATGTTTGACACGTAAACCATTTAGACGAAATTCCAATATATGGTATAGTGTTAAATTACTATTTGACAATTGAAGCGTTTAGAGATTCACGAGAATTTCGTTTCCATATACTCGTAGAT
Source organism: Rhagophthalmus giganteus (assembly GCA_036326145.1). Lineage (NCBI taxonomy): Eukaryota > Metazoa > Arthropoda > Insecta > Coleoptera > Rhagophthalmidae > Rhagophthalmus > Rhagophthalmus giganteus. The sequence goes on from JARFJA010000005.1 coordinate 6,476,837, forward strand.
ATATGTAGATCTCGGCTCAACAAATTTTCAAACATTTATCAGCGGAAAAAAGAATATAAATATGTATCTATAGCTCAAAATTCATAATCATTATATAATCACAGATCATCACACCTACATATTATACATATGTAGGTTTGTACTTAATTTTAATAAATAACAATTGGAAAAAATACAAATAATTCCAATTAATTGACGTCGATTTAGGAAATTACGTAATTCTAATACAAAATGTGTAATGTAATACATCTATACACCAGCTATGGTAGTAAAGGGTATGGGATATTTGGCGATATTTGGACATGGGCGATATTTGGGCCGTTTATCTTAGATAGGTAATCTTTATAAAAACATTCATAACCCGCCATATCTACGGCATTTCGTTATATAACGACCTTTAAAATGTTTCGATATGCGATAAAGAAAACGAGTAATCCAATAAATACTTATAGTCCAAATTCATAAACGAAAATTCTCATCTCATAATCGCACTCAAACTAAACTATTGCAGTATAGGGAGCCCGCCAGCATATTATGATATCATTTATTAATAACCATCTATAACTTCTTGTATGGTTTTTATGAGTACCACAGTTTTCCCCTGTGAAAATTCTCGTAACCGGGGCTTTCTCTTTCCCATTTTATTGAAAATTGTATAGATATCGTTTTTTTTTTAAATTGTAGTTGCAGTATAATTGAATAAAACTCGTGAAAAAACATTTTCCCGACAAAAATGTCGGGTCCTGAAGGGTGTCTACCGCCTTAAACATGTCAAGTTAATGATTTTTGAAAATTTATTGATAACTTATTTACACTGGCACATATCAATATATAAATATATGTATGAGTGTGTGTGTGTGTGTGTGTGTGTATATATATACTTACATATATACATACATATATAATATATTCTCCTCTCGAAGACGTAAGATCAGTTTTATTGATTCTTTTTACAAATAAGCCCCACTTTTATTGTCGGACAACTAGTTCATCACGTTCTATACTTTATTTCAAATTAAAAAAAAACAAAATTAAATTGTTATTAATAAATTATAAGCTTATCATGAAATGGTCGTTTCAAAGCGTCGGACTGCAAATCTGGAAAATAAATTTTGTCGGACAATGTAACCATTGGATTTTAAATATTTTTATTAAACAATTCCGAAAAAATCAGTCGGTTATCAATAATTTTTTTGAAAATCGTTATCTCGACATGTCTAAGGTGGTAGACACCCTTAAGGCCCCGACATTTTTGTCGGACAAATGTTTTCTCACGAGTTTTATTCAATTATCATGCAACTACAATTTAAAAAAAAAGGATATCCATAAATTTTCGCGCGTTTTTCTGAAAAATGGGAAAGACAAAACCCCGGATACGAGAATTTTCACAGAGGAAAACGGTGGTAGACTCATCATAATTAAGCTATACAAGAAGTTATAGATGGTTATTAATAAATGATATCATATGCTGATGGGGGGGGGGCTCCCTGACTAGTACTTTTCCACGGTTTTTTGTAGTTGTCAACAATGTTATTATAAATAAAATACTTAGAACCATTAAAGTAGGTATTAATTAACTGAGAATAAGTTTCGCTTATGAATTTAAATCTAAAGTCAAAGATTGAACCTTTGGCATCGGGATTTTGTTTTAAATTGCACATTCAAAACATTTACTAATTGTAAGCAAAATGTTGAAAATCTTGGATCGCGCACGTTCTATCCAATTAAATTTGATGCACTCGGGATATAATTCCCTCGAGTGTATTCAACTTCGCATAACTACCAAAAAAATTGATCAATAAAAATACAAGACTCGACATTTGTGAACCAATTAAAATGAATTATATCTACAATTTTCGCTGATGGTTTAAAGCCATATTTTTGACTGCAACCATTTATTTATGTAAAAAAATAAAAAATATGTTCTTCAAATATCATTCGTAGTCGGATAGTAAGGGTCGCAGTCATAAATACCCCCACGTATTTTATATTTGTATTCATGATACCGTGCCGCCTCGAAAATAATCAACACAACTTTTACTACTCGGTACTGTATATGTTAGTTTTCTTCCACAATTCTGGATAAAAATTTACGTACTAACAACCTTCCAATAATTTGATATTTCTTTTCAACCGAATACAGACGTAGATAATTATTAAAATAGATTTTATTGCAATTAGTCATGCCCCTTACAGGACAGGAAACCAAACGTTGTCCCTTGTTGGGAGACCATTCGTTTGGAAAACAACTTTTTATAGGTATGTACAGTCAAGTTCAAAACTAATGTCCCGAAGCGCGAGCATAACATTTCGATCGTTATTCCAATATGAAAAGTGTTCTTTTCCGGATCATTCCACCTCAATTCGTCCAGCAAAATTGAATTTTGACATCACTCGTCTAAAATTTTCATAAAATTCACTTCTTCGTTGTGTTAGAAAGGTGCCTATGCAAAATTTTACTTCTCGCCTCTGTAATAGTTCTTAAGTTACTGGCGGTTAAAGTTTATTAAAATTATTATAATTCACTTTCCAAGACTTCTATTGTGGACTTCTTTCATTTTAAACAATCTAATTTCTTTGGAGTTTTAATTAGGCACCACAAATAGAATAATAAAACTATGTAAACAAATCTTCACTGCATTAGTATCGTTATAATGACAGTAGAGCTCGATTACTTATGTCGAACAAGATACCACAAATGTTTGCACGTTGTTGTAGAATTGAACTTTCTGTTATTTGCCTAAAGCCAAGTAGATACCTACACACACACTCGGGTACTGCAGTACGTGTATATTTTTTCACAATAAGCTATCATAAAATTACCATAAAACGAGATTAAAATAATGGAAATAAACTACAGAAATAACAAAGTTTAACTGAGGTTCGGACTTTAATAAAGTGATGAAATTCCCTGATTTTTCCATCAGGTTTTCCCTGGCTTGATATTCATCCCCCCCCCCCCCCAACTATACTAACCACAAAAAACAAATGTTTATTCAAAGTGGAATTAAAAATGCGCACATTATATTGCAGTAACCTAATTTTTTTTATATTGAGCTTTTTTATTTAATTTGTTATTTAAAATAAATAAAACAACGAAAATAGGTATCTACTCGAAGCCCTGTGTAACATACCATATTATGTTAAAATAAATCAATTTTTGATTAGTGTCGAAAAATGACAAATAAAATTCCATCTAGGTGTTAATAAATGTAATTAAAAAAAATCGATAATTTTGCGATCAAAAACTTAATTACAACCCTGTACATATAAACATTCACAGTTCAAATAAACTTTCAATAAACGAATTCGACTACAAGACAATGTTGCAACTTATGGCGTTTTAATAGGCTTTACACTATTATATAAAAACGCATTTTAATTGCCGATTTTCATTTTGGAAAAGTTAATGTTTTTTAACACTACAAATCCAATTTTCCAGAAGAGCAGGTTCAATTCCCTGACTTTTTATCAATATTATAAAATCCCTATCTTTTCCAGGTTATCCTTGTTTAACAGTCCAGTCCGAACCCTGTAATATCACGACCTGAATGAACTGATATAAAATGATCCTTCCGTTTCTTCTTTTTCAGATAACTAAGTGCAATGCAAATGCAATTTTAAGTTTTTAAGACCAACGGTGGCATTTGCAAGCGAAGTTTGGACCATGGGAGAAAGCGAAGCAAAGAATATTTAGGGTATGGGAGAAGAAAGTTTTCACAATCAGAAAGATATAAGTATGGGAGAAAAAAGATTCCAGAAGGGTGGAAAAGAAGAACAAATAAAAGGAACTGCGATAACCGCACGAGGAACCAGACATGGCGGAATACGTGAAGGATCAAAGATTGAAATTTGTAAGATGACTTATGGGCACATTACAATAGTATACCATCATAGGTGCAAAAAAGAGACGAAGAAGACCAAAATCAAAGTGCAAAGTAACAACTGTATAAGACGACGCGAAGAAGAGAAGTAAATCATGCAAACCATGGGCCTGCTAATAACCTGCGGAGCTAAATATAATTTTGAAATGTTAAAAGTGAAACGAGTCAAAAGCGGTAGTTATGTAATTTTCAATAAATTTTTATGTAACACGCGTTATTACGTTATAGAGAATACCTGCCACAATGTAAACAATTAAAAAGTACGTCACATACCGATATTAACAAGCTTAACTCCGTCCTGTTCGATTGCATTTAAAGCTGCCGTAACGTTTTCTAAATAGTGATGTTGATTAACGGGCCTGCGATTCCACGACGGCTTGATAGGGCGCCCCTGAAGGGCCTCGACTAGGGCACATAACGCTACGCCCGAACACAAATCTTGGGATAAATCCGTTACCCTTAAATTGGTGGGTAAATACTCGTTGACCCAGTTCCTAAATGTATTTGCCTGAATTTCCACCCATACATCTTCGTTTCCTTTTATTTGCATCCCGTGCGCGGCATGTCCTTCCGGACTTCTGGCAAGAAGTCCGCTGTGCGAAATTTTTCCTTGCATCGTTAATTGCACGTTCACAGTTTACCTTTTTTTTAAGCCATAAGTAAGTTTTCGAATAATTAAAAACGACGACCGCGAACGTTCCACGTACTAGATTAATCGCAAACTGAAGTTGTACTGAACATAAAACATAAGCGTACTTCAGATGCGATGTTGCGCAAGAATGGTACCTGTGTATGGCAATCTACCTGCGGAAAGTGGTTTTGATGTAAAAAACGACAAATAAATTCTCGGCATGTGTTTTAAAAACAAGTATAAAACGCATTTCTGGATATAAATCGGATTATTACGATGATCTATTATAATTCGGACGACTCGAAAAACTTGAAAATCGGACGTGGAAATTATTTGGAGAGCGATTTCGATGCATGGACGACAAGGAAACCTCTCGGTGCAATTGCGACGTTTCGCGTAGATATGCAATATAAGTAATCGAACTGTTAGGTGTCGTTAAAAAAAATCACATTGAAGAAAAAAGACGGGCAAACTTTTATTCCGTTAATAGGAAACACCTTTTTCCTACCTATTCAATTTACAAACGGTTCATTACGTAAGTTTCCTAATATAGATTCGCCAGCAGCTGTTCAAATAAACAATTACTGTAATACCCCAAATGCAAAAGTAGTATTAGGTAGGTGCTTGCGGTAACTTTGCAAAGACTCGACCAATTAGTGACACTTTTCGTACAAGAAGTTGATTTTATTTTTCTTTCCTTAAAATTACATCGGTGTTTTTAATAAGCAGCAGGTATCTACCTATTTTTAAACTTAAAAGAGGGACCCTGAAATTTAGACGTTTACATTCCAAACTTATGCACTCATTGAGAACATACGAAATTGATAAGTATACACACATAAATACCTAATACACTACCTATTTCAATTCTTATAAAGTGTTACAATAACATCATAAATTACACGTACAGAATTACAAGCTCATTTAAAACTGGAAGTTTCTCCTTATTTGTAGACCTACCTAATTTTAAATGCAAGTACAGTCAGTCGATTTAAAAGTGTCGCATACCTACAAAATCAGATTATCGTTCTGTACTTGGTACTACACCGATTTTAAGTAAGTATAGGGTACATTAAGAAGATTTTCTTCTGTTTACCTCGAATTCTTGTTTAGATTGTAAATAATCCTCTTAATAAAGTAGATATATACGAGACGAAAATCTAGTTTATAGGTACCAATGACATTTTCAAATCGACAGATTGTACTTAATTAATCGTCATTTTTATAAAAATTGCGGGTAGGTACCTGGTATATTTGAATCACGTATTTGAGAAACCCCACATGTCTAACTATCTTAGTTTTAAGAAAAACACGAAAAACGATTTTATGTAATAACGTTGTTTTCGTGCAAAATAGCGACTGTATAATAGTATTAGAACTACATATATGGCTAAGAAAATGTTTCTTGATAAAAATGGTTATAATTTCGTGTCTGTCCTGAGTAGGCAATCTTTAGAATTTTATTATAGATACGAGGGATTTCTCAAATACATAAAAATTTTGAAATAATGCTGTTAGCAAACCGGACGGTGCAAATGTGTGATTTCTTTTACCTAACATGTAGAACTATAGGTAAGAAATCATTTTTTTGTAAAAAAAACCGTATGTTCAAAATATGGACATGTGGGGTTTCTCAAATACGTGATTCGTTCGTAAATTTCGATACATTTTTTCAGATTTTTTAACTAAAGTAGCAAAAGCATTTCCAAAAACTACCTAACCAAGAGGATTGTTAGTACGTACTATTAGTAAATTATTATTTATTTATTATTATTTTATTATTATAAATTATTATTTGACCTGGTACCTATTACGAAATTTTAGACGTTCATTCTACCTACAAGGCCACAAAAATAAGATTTTTCAATTATTAGGTAAATTGAACTGTCTTCTGGGTAGAGCCACTTACGGAGTGCAAAATCATGACCATTTATTTATGATAATTTATTTTAGATCATTCTATTTTTTGTTATAGGGCCATTCCATGTCAAATCAATTTATAAAAGACTAAAATATCGATAAAGCAGGTCGCAGTGAAATAGAAAAATTGATTTAATCTTGTGAAAAATAATAGAGTTTTCGACTAATAGAATTGCTTAAAATTATCCTAAAATAAAATTAATCGAAGTATATGTAGTTGTTTATTTGGAATAATATGCAGACTATCACCGGTACGAGTTTACCATAGCTACCTATTCTTACCTATATATCTAATGGAAAAACGTATTCTTTATAAAACTATCCGTTTGCCTCAAAAACAAATTATTATAGAAATTAACGTTATTGTAATATTCAGATAAATTAATAACTCAAAAAAAAAATGAATGTTGAATGAATGAATGAATGAATTTTGTTGTATTACTGTACTCAACGCCGCGACGAGGGTGTGACGAAAGAGGCGCCCGCCACGGGCGCAACTAAGTTTGGGGCGCAAAAACGTAAAAACTAAAAATAAATAAATAGATAAGCATCGGAATAAGCGATAGTCGCGATGCGGTGCGGCGTTGTACTACCTGCTTTAACACTGTAAATATTAAAATCTATAACACGTTATAGTACTGTAATTATTAAATGAATTCGTCAAACTACCCTGTTGTCAAAATAGGCAACTTCAACAACTAATCACTAGATATTTCAACGAATCGCGTAAACGACGAACCCGAAAAATATACGAGGTAACACTAACTTACATGTATAGTCAAGTATTATTGTAAGTACAAGAACATAACATTTTTAACACTCTAGGTACACCTTATTGCTGTATGACACGATGCTAAATTTTATACAAAATGCACTCAATAAATACGAATATTAATATTATTTCCTATAAAAGATTTCAATTTATAACGTTGTAATCTTATATTATATGTACCAAATTTTGTATCAAATTTAGGACCGTGTCATACAAGCTTAAGATGATAAAGATTTTATTATTTATTTTAAAGTCTATAAAAATTTTAAATTCACTATTTTGTGTCATATAGGTATATACCTACACTATTAAATATCATTATATCCGACAACATATACCTACATTTAAACACTTTATAGTGACACGCTTTTATTTGCAACGAAATTTGTGCCAGTCAACTGTTTCTGTTTTCTGGAAAAACCAAATTAATTTAAACCAAATTAAAACCCATTAATTTGTTAACCTACAGAAGTCGGTTGTAGTTTAAGATAATTAAGGATTAGGGTTTACACAAACGTTTAAAAACAATCGTGCCAATATCAATTAAGAAAAGCCTACAATAAGCATTCTCGCGATGTAAAACGATTTGATTACATTTTATGGACAGTTAACAACGTTAGCTATAAATTGGCACCTGTGAAAACCCGCGTTTCCTTGATATTACATTCTTCATTATTTATACGTCTGAATGAACTTTTAACACCGTAAATATTAAGATCTATAACACGTTATAGTACTGTAATTATTAAATTAGTTCGTTAAACTTTCCTGTTGTCAAAATAGGCAACTCGAGCAAGTATAATTGCTGGAGATTTCAACGATCGCGTAAGCGACGAACCCGAACAATTAGCGTAGGTAGGGGAAGGTGGGGTTATTTCGGACAAAAAGTTGATTTTCGAAAATAATTGAATGCTATAAGTAGAAATATGTGTTTTATGAACTAATGTTGAAGCTACTATAAGTCTTTGTTAAATAATGTGTAATTTTATCCTCTAACATAAGACACTTATGTAATAAACTACAAAAAAAATTAAAAATTAACGTCCGAAATAATCCCCAACGATGGGATTAACCCAAACTGTCAGTGAGGTAATTTCGTACAAAAAGAAAAAACAAAATTTTGACACAAGGCTTAAAATAAGGTTATCCTTTCAAAACAACATTAAAATTTATAGAACGTGGAAATATTAATATTAAAAAAATTAATCTGAAAATTTTCTAGAAAATTTTGTATTATATAAACATTAATTAAAATTTATCGTTGAAAATAAAATTTTTAAAAAAATATTTTAAATAAAATAAGAAACGTAGGTAACGTAAAAGAATAGTATGATTAACGCATATTCGAGGAATAGAAATTCACATTAAAAATTGCACTTTTTTAGTCATCAATGCACATATAAATGTTTAAAACATACTTTGCAATTAATTACTTTAACTTACAAAGTATTGAACAAAAATGAAACATCTTAATTTGATTAAAAGTTCAGCTAAAAAAATAAAAGTCTAAAACATTGTCAATAAATAAAATACCTTAAAAAATCAACGTTGTCCTCACCGTCACTCGATAATAGCTATATGTACTTTACAGACATTTTATTTTCCATAACCAGCCTATTACTATGTCATTTGTTGAGAATATTTTCAACTATTATTATTTAAGTATTTAGTCCCACTATTTTATATTGTATTTTTAAAATTTTATCAATTTTAGATTTTGGGTTAGACACTTGCTGCGGGCACTTCATACCCTCGTTACGGCATTGTCTGTACTTATATTGTTTTCTAAAATTACAATGTTAACTACGAAGCAATGTATTTTTATTGTAAAATTTTGTAAATCGCAGAATGTATCTCATTCATTTGAATAAGTAGAGATTTTTAAAAATCAAGGTTTCATAAACTATATAGGTTCCAAATTTAATGCAACTGGATGTTTTAGATCGATGTTAGTAAAACGATTTTCTAAATCGATAAAATAAAATTTTAAAAATCGCAATGTCTTAAACATTTTGATCAATACAGAGCTAAAATTCCGTCGTTTTTTCTTAGTATAAAATAAATATTTTAGCAAAATTTTCAGAAAATCTTTAAAGTAACACGGTACTGAATCGATTTCTGTTTGAATAGCATTGAATAAATAGAAGCAATAGAATAAATTCTAAATGGACTCCATTTTACTAATATCTACTTTAATTTAGAGTACTGTAATTTTTCGTTTTAAATCATCTACTAAATTTAATTATTCTAAAAATTACCGAGTTACACAAAATATTAATTATCACAACTTAGGAATGTATTTCTATACAGTATAGACTTTTCCACTAAAGCCCGAGGAAGCACGAAAATTTACAAAATGTTCAGAAAATATGTCTTTAATTGTCGCACGGTGCTAAATTAAAACATTCACGTTACTCCCGTATCACAATAATGTATTTTTTAAACAAATTCTTTGTTTTAATTTACCTATAGATACTTATACCCGAATAAGCGACATTAAAAAACATTGTGGATTAACTTTTTGAATAATTATACGCTCTTTTTGTGTAATATTGGTTGCCTACCACTATTATTGATTTGATATACATATTTACAAAATAGTTAGAAAATAATATTAATAATATTTCCTAGAGCCATTAGACCTACCTACAAATAACACAAACTATTAACTATACCTAAAAGTACAAAAAAAACACAAACGAAAGTAGATATTGTTTTGCAAACTGTTTTTAGATAATTATGTTTGCAAGTTCTAAAAATTGATTGTACATATTTTATGGGCTTACAGCTAAATCTGTTGAATCCAAATTAGCAATTTTTAAAGTTTGCCATTTGGGGCCACGATGATTACAGAACACAACGCTCACCTAGTAAACTAACGAACCGAAGGTTAATCCTCTTATAACCTGTAGAGGTTTGTGATTGTCATTAGATTTACAATATTTCCTATTTTTAACACAAATTACACTGGCTAATTGATGTCAATACAGGGGCCATTAAAGGTTTTTGCACTTTTTCAGAATAGAATCTACACAAAAAACCTTGCAAGTAAATCTTCAATTACTTATATAAAAGTATGGCTTTATAAAATTCAGTAATACATTTTGCATAAATAATTACCTAGTAATTAAATTAGTAATGTATAATGCAATGAGAAGTGTAAAACAATTGAATAAATAAAGAAGTCCGTTCTCTCGACAATATCTAATAAAATCAACATGAATAATGTTTTATATATAGACAGTAGATCAATTCAAAAAGCAACACGATAGTTATGCAGATAACGCCCACTTATTGTTTGTTAATAAATACTAATGTATGATGTAATGCATATCGTTTTAACTCATTGTGCTATGCTTATGTATACAAAAAATATGGTAAATTTTAAATTGTAGTTCAACTTTAAATACAAAATAATCATATTTTCCATTTGAATATGTCTAATCTTACAGAAGTATAATTATAACGTGTTAATGCTATGAATTCATACAAATTACTCTAACGACCTCATACTCGGCATACATAATAATTATTCCGAACGACATATTATACTTATGAGTTGAATCAATCTTAAATAAAGTTCAGTACTTACAGTTCTAGTTTTCTAGATTTCTAAAAATTGCACTGGAGATAATACATTTTCCATGAATAACCTACAAATGTTTTATTAAGTAATCTTGTACCAACAATAATAAACATAGATAGCAAATCAATTACCTTTTAATACTCTAAAATAGTATAAACTATGCCCTTTAAATTTCAATAAGCACAACAATAATAATATATATTGGTAGTGGTAAGCTTCAGGTTTACCAATCACTTATAGTCTGCGCAAACGCCCTCTCACGGAAATTGACCGGCGTACTTCTTATAATTCTTGTAATACAAAATGTCACCACTAGAGTTGCAACAACCGATTTACTGTTTTTATTGTGAAGAATGTTGAACGATGTTGTTTAGCTATTTTATCGTATGGGGAATTTTATATAAAATATAAAAAACGCCAAATTCACTTTTTTTTTAATAATATTCGCGAACGTACACTGCCCATAATGCGTAAGTTATTAATTATATTTAAAGGCACTTTTACAGTAAACAGAATATAATTCTTTATTCATTTTTAGAAAGTGAATCTGGCACAACTTCTACTGAACAACTTGTAAACGATCCTGATATTGTTAAGGAAAGTGATAACCCAGAAAATGTATCCACAACTGAATTTAATGAGGAAGGTGATGGTGAGGTCTATAATCAACAGTTTAACTACAAAACCAGTGAAAATCAAGAAGAGTTGGAGAATCGGATTGGTACAGCAACGCCGAAGCAAAACAGAGAGTTAAAATCGATAAATGTATCCATAACTGAATTTAATAAGGAAAGTGATGATGAGGTCTATGATCAACAGTCTAATAACAAAGTCAGTGAAAATCAAGATATTGAGAATCGTGTTCGTGCAGCAACACCGAAGCAATGCAGGGAGTTAAGATCGATATTGGAATTATCAAAAGAGGCTAATCTCGATACCAACATAATACACAAACGAAAGTCTATTGAACCTACCGGACGATGCCTAGATAAAGAATGCAATATTAAAACTTTTACTTCAATGGATTCTGATGAATCAGATGATGAAGATAAAGTCGCAAAAGAGAAACAAATACACAGCAATAAATTAGGTAAAAGGAAAAAAGACGAATTGTCAGATTCAAGTATAGATGGCGCTACCGAAGAACAAAAGAAGAGATCCAAAAAATTAACAAGCAATTACATCCTTAATGAAAAATAACAAGGTAAGGAAAAATGTTTAGTATGAGTCAACTAGTTTGATTGTTTTGAAGTGTAATAATTTAGAAATATAGATTGTACAAAGGGTTTTTTTTTTTATAGAAAAAGGATCCATTCTGTTGGATTTGTCATCATGAAGGCGTGGTCATATTTTGCGAAACGTGTCCCCGTTCGTTTCACCAGAAATGTATAAAACAGAATGCTTCGCAACTTGCTCATTGGATATGTCCGGAATGTGCGACCATCTTAAAGGCAGAAAATATCAAGAAAAGGTAAGATGAATGCCTTGTGTAATTTTTGAAATGAAATAGTTTTCTCGATTCTTTTGATTAATTTGACAATTAGGATTATTATTGTGGATATAATCGTTTATAGTAAATATGACCATTTCAACACCGTATTTAGTTGACACCGTTCACATATATATATATATATAAAATAAAATGTGAATAGACCATACTGCAACTGCAACAGCAACTGATTATATGTAATTCAAAGGTACTGATGCAATTATTTTAAATGATGTCTGTTTTCAACAATACTTGAGAATTGCTTCACATATTATTAAACATTACAAACTCAATAGAAGCAATTGGAAATATTTTTTTGTCATTCAAATGTTTAAAGATTTTAAGCACAATAGAAAACCATTTAAATAATAACACGATTAATCAATAACACACTTATTTGTTATCTGTTTTTTTTTCCTTTTTCGGTTTTCATTCCACTGTATTCATGGTAGGTAATTTTTATGCTATAAAATAAATTGATATATAGTGCAGTCTCTATAATGTGAACATGAATGACTGATTTGATATTCTGCATATTCCAAAACGTGAACAACGGAATAATACAAATTTAAACTATTTTACTCTTAAAGTGAGATTGTGCGTATTGAAAGAGGATACAATAACTATCCAAACATATTGAAAGTGTACCGAAAAAATAAACAAACTCAGCTATTGTATTCATTTCCAGATTAGTTCAATAAATTATTAATTGTTTAGACTTGTGAGTGTAATATTAAGTTACCAGGATAAATATTGTTATATCTATTATGGCATCTAAGAAAGCAACAACTTATTTAACTTTAGAAAACAAAACTGAGCTTTTATCAGATGCAATGAGTAACTTTTTTATCAAACAAGTACTGAGTTGCCAAGTCAACTATAATGTGCCCTCGAAAAGAAAAATTTTTTTAAGAAATTGCATATTTTTTGTATTTCTTTTTATATCCCATTACATAAATAAATGTTATTTTAACTATTTTTGTTGTTTCACATTATAGTATGCATATCGATTATATTAACAATAAGTAGATAGTCTATTCAGTTACATGAACTCCTCGAAAACGTGAACGCCACTTGCATTAATTAGTTCACATTATCGAGACTTAACTGTACTTAAATATTATACATACTATAGCTTGACTTCATCTATTAATTGAATATAATTAAAATGATCAGAAAATCCAATTTGTATACTAATTGTAAGTTGTGAGGTAAAAAAATATATGACAGTAAAATGTGAAAAATACTTACGTGGGAGTTGTGGGTTTTGATTTCCATATTTTTTTCTTCGATCTTTCCTAACTTCTGTTAGTCTTTTCAGCTCTTTACTTCTTCTCGACATTGATTCCTTGGTCGTCTCTCTTTTTCTTTCCCAGTTCCTACATGAAAAATAATCAATAACAATCTTATCTTGATATTTATATTTTAGATCACCAGCCATGCGAGATATGACATTAGAACACTTATGTGGTCTCCTGAAATTTGCTCTGAAGAGAATGTCACAAATAGAAAATGTAAGTATTTGACTTGTTAGTATAACTGGATTTTAATTAAGAAACATTATTAGTGTGAACCCTTCATTCATCCTGTTAACGAAAGTGAGTTTCCCGAATACAAAAATCACGTTGTTCAACCAATGACCTTAACGTGTCTCGAGAAAAATCTTAAAAGTAATATTTATGGTAGCACGCAAGCATTTGAAGCGGACGCAAAGTGGCTTCTACATAACAGTGTTATATTTAATTCCAGTAAGTTGCCAATTTCTTCTTTTCTATCATTTTTAACAATTCTCTTTGTTAAGGTCATTCAAAATTAACATCGATTGCTAAATGTATGGTCAAAATTTGCAAACAAGAAATGTCCGAAATAGAAAACTGTCCCACCTGTTATTTAAATGCAAATACAAAGAAAGACACTTGGTTTGTGGAAGTTTGCCCGAAGCCGCACTTATTAGTTTGGGCTAAACTCAAAGGTAAGTGTATCGAATTGTTAATTGTCATAACTTGCAAACTAAAATTTGTAGGGTTCCCTTACTGGCCAGCGAAAGCGATGCGTACAAACACAGTGGGAATGGTAGATGTAAGATTTTTTGGTGCGCACGATCGTGCATGGGTTCCATCTAAGGAATGTTTTGTGTTTTCGTTAAAGGATCCTAATTCAAACAAACAAAAACGGAATGATATAAATGAAAGTCTTAAGGTAAAAATTGATATTATATATATATATATATATATGATCAAGCAGCACTTAAAAAGATTTCACACCCTTGCATTTTAAGATATTTTATCGATATCTCCTTTACTATGTAATGAATCAAAACTCGATTGTTATGAGTAATAGTTTTACGGATAAGGCATCTAAGAAACACGATAAAGTGCAATTTGTCTGTTTACCATTACCGCAATAAGTTCATTATGGTATATTATGAATAAAATACCGATGTCGTTCATGAACAGAACTTCAATATTTTTTAGAAATTATAAACACATTTTTAACCCTTTCACTGCTCTGGACGTATATGTTCATAAAAAAAATGTGTGCCCCCATACGCTCTGAACAAATATTTTCGCGTCTTGTTTTAATACAGTTTATTGCTCAACGCGACTATTTAACTATAACACAAATCAATGCGCACAGCGAGCACAAAATCTCAAAACGCATGTCGCAGCCAAAGGGTTAATTATTGTAAACAAGTGTAAGATTAATAAACGTAATATTTTGTGAGAAAACTCTTGGTGTTAATTACCTACTGCTCGATAGTGGCGAGGCATAGGTATTCTCAAGCAATTTACCAATTACCGACTGTGGTATCATTCCATTTTGGAAAAAAAAATGTTGTCCCACTGTTTATTGAAAATTTCAAAGCGATATGACTTATTTGTAGAAGATTCGTAGAAATACAGAGTGCGAAATCTTCTGTGAAAGGAATATTAACATGCATAAATAAATAATACATTGTTAGTAATTCCTAATCGTATTGTTATAACATTTTTAAAATAAAGGATGTTATTTTTATCTTTAGGAACTCAAATGCCATATTGAAAATCTCACTAAAGTTTATGGGATGTTCAACTATGCTAGTTATCGTTTACCTCTTGAACCGGACGATGAACTTAAACAGCTTCAATTATTATTGCCAAAATATAATCCTAATGCACCATCTAAAGTAATGAATGTAAATAAAAGTCCATCAGATCAAAATAATCTTAATGGAATTTCCAATCATACCAGTTTAGGAACATCTGAAATTGAAACGAAAAGTTCCGAAACCAGTTTGGATAAGAAAAACGTCCAGAAGAACCCCGTTTCTGATGATGATAAAATGGAATGCGAAGAAGACAAATTATCAATAATTTCAGATGAAGCATCTAAAGATAACAAAACAATAACTAGCAGTACTTCTGCAAGTATATTCCTCGATAATTCAGGTAAATTATCTTTTTATTTTGTTCGAAAAATCATTTTTTTTATACTGTAATATACTGTAAATGAAACATTACTAGATGATGACGTTTCGCACAGTACTGTTGCCTTGTATTTTTACAGTTCTAATAAATAAGTAAGTAAATTGTCGATAAAATATGTTGCTTTTCAAACATAGAACTGAATTACAAATATACAATCTAGTATCTTATAGATAGATGGACCATACATTATATATAATTTTCATCTACAGGTGTAGCTAGTAAAACTAAAGAAACAATTCATGTGAAACGACCATCGTCCAGCACTGAAGACGAACCGCCACCAAAATTATCAAGGCGTAACAGTAATTCCAGTGTACATTCAAATGTATCGGATAAAGCTAGCAAACCAGATTCCTTAGAATGTTTTAGAAATGACGATAGTTTGGAAAGTATAATTTCTGATACATTAAGCAATAAAAACAAAGTCGCTTACGAGGCAAATGAGCCTACCCAAACAAAATCCACTATTGCAGATCTGCTCATGAAAAAGCTTTCGGAAAGGATAGAACAATTGAAAATGCCTAAAAAAACTATTTCGAATAATTCAGCGCAGATAGAGATTGCATCGGCAGATCGGAGTGTTGCTTTAAAGAAGGAAAATGTTACAGAAACATTACCAAAGTCTGAAATTCCGAAAGCGATATAAATAAAGTTCCGAGTGAAGTGGAAACGAGTAATTTCTTATTAACGTCTTTGAATGAAATCAAAAATTCTACGTTGCCAACAACTCAGGAATGCACAAACGACGATGTGGATATCTCAAATAAAACCGAGGCGGCTGATGAAAATGCGATCGAGAACAGTTCTGATAAAAACAATATTACTACAGAAATTAATGATGTTGTCGGTGAAAATTCTGACCCAATTAATAAATCGGCAAATATACCAAACAATAACGAAAATATTAGTTTTGAATTTACTATTACAGGTAAGTTACAATTTATTTTAAAACATTGTAGAAGAGTTTTTTAATAATTTTAAAATTTCTATCATAACATCAATTTGGTACTTTCATACAAAAACATTTTTTAAATGTAATCAAATTTTCTGTTACGTAAATAAATATTCGGACCAATTATGTATTCAGAACCTTAAAAACTCTCGTACATGTAAAACTTGAATGGAACAAAATAGTTTTTTTTTTTAATTAAAAATTAGTTTTTATTTAGCTGCTCAAAAACAAATTAATATATAAAAGAATTACAACATGATTTTTTTAGACACAGAAACCGATACTCAGGATATGCAGTCTGCAGGTTCGAGTGAATATGAAATAGATCAAATAAACGCCGAAAACGAATCCAAAGAAATCTGTCAACCCAAACAACAATTTATTAAAATTGTAGATGTAAACGATATAACGGGAAAAAGTTCAGAACGTGCGATCAAGAAGAATAAACAGGTGGAACATACAAAATCAATTTTCAACAATTATTCAGACATCGAACCTAACGAAGACGATGATTTAGAAAGAAGCCCGAACAAAGATGTTACACAAATATCTGACACGGATTTGTTGCATTCAATTGTTGTTAAAAGCGAACCGTCGTCCGAAGAAGAATTCGAAACTGAATACGAACAAAAACGAAAATATCTGTCGGCATTAAATATTTCAGAACGACTTCCCGATAAACATAAATTAAACGAAATAACACATATATCTAAAGAAAACCCAAAAACATTTGAAATTGTAGATAACATAACTAAAATAATTGACGATGTTGCTAAAGATCACAATACACAGCTTAAACTCAAAGAAACTAATATGATGAGCATATTGAAGAAAAAAGAAATATTCATTAAACCTTTATCTAATATGCAAATACCAAAACAAAAGGCGAGAAAATCGTTTCCATTGCCTGGCATAAAAACTACATATCCTGCACAAGTGCATAAAAACGATATCTTAAAAATATCTAAATCTTTAACTACTCCTATCACCAGCTCGTCTGTTCAAAAAAGTAATCTGGTTGCTCTTGTAACAAAGGCGCCCGATTCATTAACAAATAACATTATGTTTTTAACACAACCATCGTCGACATCGGGCGGTTTAACATTAATACCGTCCAACCAGTCCATTTCTTATTCGGCTAATATATCCAATCCTATTCTTACCATGGTTCATCATCCTATTAGTAATGTTTTCATACAACAAACAAACTTGCCAATTTCAACAACAACTTCTGTCAATCCCATTTTAAGTCGTATCGAAAAACCTTCCGAATCGCAAAACTTCATACCGTTAAGTGGAGAAATAAAAACAAAAACAACCGGCCAGACTACTGTACCAACAAAAACCACAAGTGTTACAGTTGCACCGATTACTAGCAATACTACGTCTACAATACCGCAATTAATTCCGGTTAATTTTGATAATGTTAGTCCCGTAGCCACAGGACAACAGAATGAGTTATTAGAGAAATTGCAGACGCTAACGGCGTACAGCCCAGGAAATTTGGTAAAAGCTGTGAACGATATCATGAGCAGGCCACCACCTAAACTTATACCAAAACCACCGGGACCGCTCAGCACATCCGCCGAAGAAGAGGTTGCCGGCACGGCTGGCCCTTTCATCGGTCAAATTAATTCTGTTGCACATCGGGTAAGTTTTAAATTTTGTGAGCGAATGTATATTTTTTAATAATTATTGACAAAAATACTATAGGGAGGATTATTTTTAGTATATTTACTAGGCAGTGACAATGTTAATGACAATATTCAAAATGCAAGGTGTCTTTGAATTCGTTTCATCGAATAATAAGTGACAAAAACTTTAAAAAAATAATATTCAACTACATATAGTAACATCTCAAAACCTGATTAAAATACCTATAATATACTAAATATATAACATATATATATAATTAAATTAGAAAATAATTATAAACTAATTGTGGGGCTTAGAGGAAAAGCAGTACAAGTGATATTTGTTCAAACGGTGATATAAGTGCAGTATAACGAGAACTGTGAAGTGGAAGTTGCTCAAAATAATACAATTGATAGAAAAAAACAGTTGTATTGATATTTAGTCCATATGGCACTCAAAATTTTTAGTAATTGTATTTTAAGTTTAAAATTAAGTATATCCTGTAAACTCAAATGTCACTTGTATGGCTTTGTACAATGATAGTTATAACTGACACAAGTGACAGTCATGACAACTCTTTACAAGTTTAGATAAGTTCAGTTTTTGATACTAGAGTGTGTATCTCTTAAGATCAGTTCCCAATAGAAAATGGTAATTTAATGTTCAGAAAAAATTCAGTTCAAATATTTGTCATTTCGTTAAAACGGTCCAAGGACATCCTGAATGGAGTAGTATTTACAAAACAAATTATTGAAGAAATGAAAAAGGGAACGGCTATATTTTTCTTTTTATATATAAATTTTGTATTGCAGAAGACCTCTGTACAACATACACCGATCGAGGGAAATAATGTGCCCTTGGGAGAGAAACGACTACTGTGCAGAGTGAGAAAGCTTTTTTAAAATTATTTATGTTATTCTCGTTGATTTTAATAAATTAATATCGGTAATCTACCTTTTAGTAAATATTTGTAAATACTACACAGTTTTATTATGTTATTCAATCATCTTGTTTATTTTTAAATTTGAGAACAAACTAACAAATAAACAAACTTTGTTTGTAAAATTGATAATTATTTTTTTAAAAACCTTGATTTCGCCGATCACAGTAAAAATTAATATTGTCTTAACATAAGATGACCTCGTTCAATTCAAAAGTCCTTAATACACAATCATAAATTACCTGTAAAAATTGTTTGTTCTATATTTATTAAAATTTTGTCATTGGTAAATAGTAATCAACTCTCGACTATAAACTAATTTCACTATTATGTCTTTTATTGTCTATTATTATATTGTTATTAATTAAAATCCCCGTAAACAGATATACTGAAACATGTGACTTTAGAAAATAGGATACGTTCTATGTGATTTTAAATTTAATGTAGAGTGCATGTTCCAAATCGCTTTATTTCATAAATACGTGTGTAATTTATGATCGCCATATTATGGACTACATGTTTTGATTTTGTTTAAAAATGTAAATACAGTATAACACAATATCAAATACTAATTGCCGAAATAGGAACGTGTACGAATTTAATGATTTTTATAGCATTTGGTATTGTGTTTTATTTTAATTTAATGAGTGATGAGTGCAGTTTTATTTTATTTATAAATTTAGCGACAGGTTTTATTATACTGTGACTAACTGTAATTATCTTTACAGTTGACCGACTACTTTCGCGAGATGTTCATAGAGTTTCTAAAAGAGATGGGCGAACGTTCTTGTCCAGAAGCTAAAATAGCAAGCCTTAAACTTCAATTAGAAATGGAAAATCATAAACATGCAGAAGAAATGATGGAGATGAAGAAAAATATGGACACATTATTGAAGGATTTGGAAAAGGGCTGGGAGAACGAACGAAAACGTCTCATAGAGGAGGTCCGTAGCACATGTCAGACTGAAAATCAAAAAAATCTCGAGGAAGCCAAATCGAAACAATGGTAATGTGCATTCTCCTCCTAACCTTCTATGATTTAATGAACTGTTAACAGGTGTGCAAATTGTTCAAAGGAAGCTCAATTTTATTGTTGTTGGAATACGAGTTATTGCGATTATCCGTGTCAACAGAAGCACTGGTCTAAACATATGTCGAACTGTACACAGAACGTGCAGGGCTTCCAGCAGCCTCCAGCATCCACGGCGAATTCCACAACTAAACCGTCAAATCAACCTATAGTTCTTCGACAGGCTGCACCTCCTAAAGGATTTACGGCGGTAATTCGGATAATTCATTATCGTACTAGTTATTCATGCATAATTGTTTTTAGAAGACATTGATTGCAAAACCCACAAAAGTTTATGTTACAAAATCTAATAATAAGAATACAATAAGCTTTGCCAAGGTAAGTTTGTTGACAAATAAAAGTATTTCCAACACATATATCTTCCATATTGAACTTACAAGTAGTAGTCGAATACTAAATTCCGTAAAAATAAGGCATGCGTTTTTTAACATGGATTAATTAATCTTGTTTTTGCCACTTGCGAAGAAGAGTTAAAATCTATCGCCTCCAAATACAATCATGTACATGTGTCGTGTGATAAATGCACCAATTCAATACGCATCCTTATGTTTTTTTGGAAAGAGGTAGAAAAAGTTGGATTTTCGAAAATAGTTTCTCGTTTATGAGGTATAAGATAATTTTACTTTTAGTCTACAACCGGAAACCATATTACGTTAGTGCAATCGACGACTCCTGGTAACTATGAAGTTGTGGGAAACGGAGTACCACTTCCGGCTGGAAAATTTATAACAAACTTGACTAAAGTGAAAAGTGGGAATCTAATGACAGTTTCGTCTTCTTCGAGTGCATCGACGTCTTTGTTGACAGGAAATGGACAAAAGGCCGTTCGTATTTCACAAGTTAAACAAACAAATACAACTAATACACCATCTATTGATTTATTATGTGATGAAATATGTAATTAAGATATTTTTTTTGTTATGCGCTACGTTCTATTGGTTTCAATTGAACTTTGTTCGCTTAGTCTTTAACCTGTTTTTAAAAATTAAGTTCTACATTTTAATCATTATTTTGTGTAATATAAACTTTTTATCTGGAATGTATTGAACTGCATTGTTCATCATGTACATTATTGTTTTTTATAAATATAGTAGGTGTTAAGTATACATTTTTTGTATAGACAATTTAAATATTAGAAATAGGGTTTTCTGATATTTTGAATGTATCGTACTATTTTTAAAAGAAGATATAATCACTTTTTTATATTATAGTGACACCAATTCTCCTTTTTGAAAATGGTTGTTAAAAACATTATTCTACTATAAATGAACCACTTTATATTTATGTATACATTTTTAAGTTTCATTTAAATTAATTATATTAATTTTGTTGTGTAATACATTCATGTAATATTTTGTTCCTTTTGTATAAAAAACTCAATTTATTAAAGGCCGGTTATTCAATGATCGATCACCACTGATCGTCAATCATTATAAAAACGTTTGTTTAATCAGTTGTTTACAACCGGCCTTAAATATCAAAATTGAGATCCAAGTGTATAATGTAAATAGAATTTATAAAAAAACCAATTTTGTGAAAAAATTATAATGGTGTAAATATTTTGTTCGGTTAATTGTCAAAATGGTTTAATTTGAATTTGTATAGTAATTATTTTGAAAATAATTTGGCATTTTGCCTTCCTTAAATTCAAATTAACAGATGACAGAAATGTAAGAAAATAAAACAACTTTTGCAAGAACTTTAAACATTGTTTTTTTTCTCATTTTGTTTGGTACTTTATGGTGTAGAATATCTACTTTGGCGGGCAGAAAATTCATTGATATGTTCTCATTGCTGCAGTCTATTTTAATTTGCCTCAATGCTACCGCACAACGTTATTAAATGTCTAGGTAAGTTATATGTTCGATTTATGATCAGATGAGATTTAATATCTGAAAAGATTTGGCATTTAACTTGGTTTAATGTTAATAAACGATAATTTGCATAATATCTCGAATAATTGCAAAATTAATTTAAATATATCTACGCAAATGCTTAGTATTAAGGTACTAGTATACTTTGTATGACTGTATTTGTGGTAGATGTAGGTATCTCTGTCGTACATTTCTAATTATGAGCTAGGTATGTAATAATACAAGTGCAAAAGTGTTAAATTATTTTCTTTACGTTCGAAGAAACACAAAATAAACTAAATTTTAGCGGTACGGTGAAATCGAACCGAGTATTTCTAATCATCGATGATTTATGTTTGCAAAGACCATTTTTTAAATGTAATCAAATTTTCTGTTACGTAAATAAATATTTGGACCAATTATGTATTCAAAACCTTAAATTACAGACGTATGTAATATATACATTGATAATATGAAGTAATGTAGTAGAAGTAAAGTAATGAAGTATGTGACGAGAAGGCACTTTATAGATATAAAAATGTGCATATGAGAAATTTAACATTTGTTATATTTTTGGGTACAAATAAAGTTTACATTCTGTGAAATTTGTTAATTATAACGGCCTGTTAACATGTGAGCACCGTAGAAACGTATTAAAAGCTCAACGGAGATTGGCTGTTAGTTTTTTTAACAGGTCTTTAAAAATAACAGTTTTGTTACAAAATAGACCCCAATAATAATATCTAAACTTACCTACGTATTTTCTTTTAGCGGACGGCTGCGATGGCTTGTTGAAAAACGGTCATATTGCTATACTAAAACTCCAGCATTTACATTCGGTAAATTATCGAACTTCACTTGTGAAAATCCCGTTTCAACTTTTAAAGAGATCTTTATAAAATAACTACATAATAACTTTGATAAAACAATAATAACGTTCAAAAACTATAACCGCCGAAATTAAACGCTGAAAACAAAACTGAAACTGTGACGTCACGTTTTTTACGAGTGCGCAGATCCATTTTGATACATCGAATTATTTCAAATATTTATTTAAATTATATTGCCACTAAAGGTATTTTAAGTTAAAAATTTTACATAAAATTGTATGTAATTAATTTAAGTCTTGTAGTTTATCTTTCGACGTATTTGAAGTATATCATTTTAATTTTAGCAGTTACCGAAAGTGCATATTTTAAATATGTATTTATTTTATGTTGGTGAACTTGATAAACATTGTAGGAGATTATTTTTAGGTTATACTTTTTAATAAAATATCAATATGACATCTGTTTCGGTGTTTTGTTGTTTAAAAGGTTGTTTGAATGGTATAGGTTTTACGTCGACTGTTCCACATATTCCTAGAGAAAATCCGATTCAGCTTGACACAGCTTTTATGGGTAAAAAAATCGGTAACATATTCTACCATTAATTCTAACAAATCTTGCTGTAGGGTATGAAGTTGTGATAGTTAAAGGGGGACAGCGTGTATGTGGAGCCGGTGCCGCTCTAGGAAACGCGCCGTTGGTGCAGTCGAAATCTTATTTTGAAGTAAAAATACAACAGGGCGGCCTGTGGTCCATAGGATTAGCTACTAGACAAACTGATTTAAGTCTAACGCAAGGTGTGAAACGACTTTAACTGCTCTATGTTTGTACTAACGTGCAATGCTGTAGGTGGCATGGACGAATTTTCCTGGGCACTAAGTAGCGATCATGTGATTCGACACAACAAACAAGATTTGTATAGAATAGGAAGCACCTCGTTACTAAACGGAAATGGAACCATGACAAATCAAGTACCTCAAGAAGGAGACATTGTAGGCGTATCCTACGATCATATTCAACTTAAATTTTATGTAAACGGAACTGAAATAGAATTTCCAACTGTAAATGTTAAAGGCACAGTGTATCCCGCCTTATATGGTACGTATAAACTAAAGACTTGTACGGTTTTTGTTTTAAAAGAAATATTTTCGTAGTCGACGATGGCGCAATATTGGATATAATATTTGAAAATTTCAGTCATTCGCCTCCGCCAGGTTTCGAGAAAATTATGTTGGAACAATCTTTATTGTAAGGTAATAGCGAAATTTTGCTGGTACGCTTTTTGTGCATTTTACTTTAGGATTACAAGAAGAAGTGAATTATTGTATATAATAAAGAAACGTGAAATTGCTTATTGGAAGTCTTCAAATATGAAACTGATTAAAAAATAACTAATGGTTCATTAATAAGTGCTTGTTTCACTGTATTCTTGAAAATGTGGCGATTTTATTTCAAAAATTAACTGCACTGAAACCTCTTATTACAATTGTTAATAAACATTTTATTGTGTTACCTCATTATGAATCCGATTACATTTTTGTTGTGATGAACAATATGAATGTGGCACTTAATTATCAAAACAAATTAAGTGATTTTTAAGTGAAGAGTGCAATTTACGAAAACACAGGTTTTGTATTTGTACACTAAACCGCTTTTGAAAATTCTCTCAAAAATGCCGTTTTGAAATAGTTTAGTCCATTTTTATGAGTAACAAATTCAGTTCTGAACGAGTCTCGATTGGTAGTGATTGTATTGCAATTACTGTCGTTTATGTTGTTTCAATATGCACGCACGCATCTCCAGGTGGGATTTCAGTTAGTTACCTTGGTAATTTTTCATTTCATAGGACAGTCATATCCTATAATGATTAGGAAAATTGAATCACAACTTATACGCTGTCAAATTACTGCTTAATTCTTTATTTAAAAGTACTTGATATCGAGACAAAATTCAAAATCATTTCATTTCAATGAGAGGTTTCGTTGGTAGTATTAAAATATTATTAGTTCAATTGGTTAAGTTTCATATCTAAATTCTTAAGAATCTCCCCATATCGACACTGTATTGTCCAGCAGCAACAGTGATAGATTTAAAAGCTGCTTTTACATTCCGCCTATTTGGTTTGTTTAAAACTTATTTAAACACAGTGACTTAAGCATTCTAACATTGTATTTAATATAATATGATGGATTGTGTGTTGAACTGATAAAGTATATGGGATCTCTCATTATTAGAAATATATTTTTATAATTATTTTGGAACTATACCTACCTTAAAGCCCTCCATTTATGATTGTAGGGTTGACCCTTTAATTAAAAAAACAACCCTCGATAGCTCAATATATTTTGATTGTATCCGTAACCATTTTGTGATAATACTGTAATGATGAAATAAAACGCAATTGCATATTATAAAATCTGTCAAATGTAGCAAGTGTGTTATACGTCGATTCTACAGTTAGAAAATTGACGACCAAAGCTATAATCAAAATGTGTATGTAATCTGCGACGCATAAAATTTGCTATTTTGACAAAACTCCTAGGCATAAACATCACTTTGTGAACTTTCTTAAGTATTATAGGTACTTGTATATTTTAATTTCAATTATTTATTTTGTATACATAATTTAATAACTGTACTAATTAAATTAACATGATTATTATTTAAATACATTTTTAAAATTAAATGTCTTAAAAGATTTTGCAGCTTCTTATTGGTATTTTGCATCGAAAACACATGGGAACCGCCATGTCGTTCTTTTGTTCAGCAGCATGTCTTTTTTTTAAATAAATATGCCGATAATGTTAATTAGCTTTAGTTAAAATTTGGAGTAGTTCTACACTTACAAAAAGAAACTCCACATTGACTTTATAAACAATTTTTATGAAACACATTAAAATAAGTGTTTGGCATTCGAGTTTTTCAACATAATCTTGTCGTTCCTGTACCCATATTTTTTTTATTTTATTTTCACATAACAGAATGATTATTGACAACTAATATAATTCACAGAAAATGAAACTCGAAAAACGAAAGTTAAATAAACGGCCAGTTTTTACTTTAAAATACACTTTATTGTGTTGAAAGCCATCATAGATGTAACATAATTATAATAAACAGTTCTAACATAATATAGTAAATAGAGAATATTGGTATGTTAATCTAAACAAAATTTTTGTGACAGTTAACGAAATAAACGCACATATTGAAAAAGTTCATTGCTAGGATTAGCAGTCTTAAGTTACTTTTCTATCTTGAAAGATATGAAGTTACACTTAAACGAGCCAATAACATCTTACGTATTTATCTATTTACCTACTATGATATGATATATGGTAATCCTTACAGTAATGAACATTAAAAATAAAAAGAAAAACAAGAGACATTAAATTTATGTAAATATGATGTACTTTATTAAAACTACAAATATATCATCAAGAAACTGAGACTATTTAACACAGCAAAGAATTAGCGAAGATCACCTCTACCTATTTAATTCACAATTATTGCAGTGTAACCATTAGACTAAATTTATATCTTCAAATAGCACC
Organism: Rhagophthalmus giganteus; assembly: GCA_036326145.1. Taxonomy (NCBI): domain Eukaryota; kingdom Metazoa; phylum Arthropoda; class Insecta; order Coleoptera; family Rhagophthalmidae; genus Rhagophthalmus; species Rhagophthalmus giganteus. The sequence continues at coordinate 6,503,434 of JARFJA010000005.1, forward strand.
TACGATAAAGTAACTTTTAAATATATTTTAACATGCTTTAACAAGGCCTATAGCTTGTGCCATCATTCATCTATTCTCTTTGATTACACGTAAAATCGATTAGTGCATAATTTTATAAAAACGACATAGATTTAAAAATTAACCAGAGTATTAAAATGACTAGAATTATATATTTAATACACCTGTCCAAATAGATGCAATAGTTTGTAACTACACACAATTTGTTTAATATACTAGTTGTTTAATTTGTTGATGTTCTAAGAAAACGTTCAATACTAACACGACATTAATTAAATTAATCTGACATTGAAACAAGAAAGATTCTGTTCAATCAAAAGTTTCATAATATAATCAAAGAGACGACTACATTGCACATTAACAGTATGAAATATCACAACTTTGGGTTTTCTTATAAAAACAGTTAACAAGAATGTGACAGGCACATCAAAGTGATTTTGTTCCATAGTAGGTATAATGTACTTACGGGGCGCGCATTTTTTACTTCTAAAAACTACAGGTGCAATTGTAATCTACATATTTATTTAGTCGTGCTATTTTGTTAAGCAATCTCTTTTAATGTTATTTAAAAATCTGTAGAACACTATCAAAATAACTATGTAAATATTACATCTTTGCACTCGTGCGTGTATAGACAAAAATATAATTCATATCAATATCTTACAAGAGTTCGAAATTTATATAATCTTTCAACTAACCGTCGCTATTAATATCTTAAAAACCTTCTTTCGTTTTAACAAAAATAATATGAATAAGTACTCGTTAAATTCTATTTCAACAATTTAACGTCACGTCAACATGCAAAGAATTTATAAAATTCAATAAAACTGTAATTATACAATAAACAATATTAAAATGCTAAAACTCTACTAACAACAAGCTTTTTCTAAATTAAAATATACAAAAGACTAGGGAAAGATGGGGTAAACTGAAATACATTTTCTAGTTTCGCTATAAAATCCACAGATCATAACATTTTGCGACGAGTGAGGTGTCGTTGGAAGCTAACCTTATTATCCAAAGTTTTGTACAATAAAACCCATAATCCAGCTGTTACTGTTTCTGAGCTATGGTCAAAAGTTTGGAGGGTTCAATTTTATGGGACAAACCGAGACATCCCACGAGGTAAGCCAAAACAGGCTCAGTTTTTGTGTATTTTAAATGGAACTTAATTGTTTGACCTATTTTGTTAAAATGACGAGCTACTGTTGCTCGGGGAACATTAAATTCCCATGATGCTTGTCTTAAAGACATACCAAAATTCATAGCATGAACAGCTTGTCGAAGTGAGTCTTTGTCGTTTTTTTTTTAGTTTTTCTATTGTATTTCCGTATCATTTTTTACTACTATGTTCTGGTAATATTTGAAAAAACAACAAAATCACAAATTAAATCAAAATCAAATATGTATTGTTTTCAAAATTGAAAACAACACACAAAATGGTGTCTAGCTCGGTTTGCCCCACCACACAATTACAACTTTAAAATGCAATTTGTGAAAACACACGAACGCAATTACAAAACTGTTAAATGTCTCAGATAGTACATGCACCAACCTTCACGTATGAATGCACCAAAACTGAAACCTATATTAGGAATTTTGTGACAATACAAAAATGAAAATCGAAAAAATATATAACACAATTTCTTCTAACATGGCATGTACTCGACTGAGATATGTCAATTTTGTTTTATGTGTCAAATGTTCATATACAGTGTGGGCCTCCAGTGGTAATATCAATATGACATTTAGTGTCACCGTACTTGAGAAATTCGTGATGTCTCAGTTTACCCCACCTTCCCCTATGTAATAAAGTAATTTGCACTTGAAAGGGGCAGTTCAAAATTTACTTAATAGTTTCTGATCGGACCGTTTTTTTCGTTAATTAATTCAATGTGATAATGAATATGGCAGGGTTACAGATTCCACCTTGAATTAACTTTGGAATTTTGTATGAATAATATATTAAACCATCGTTATTCGGTATTTTACTTTTCATTTTTTTTTTAAAGCTAATTTTTAGTTGTCAATAATTTAATACAATCTATAAATTTTAATGTAAATCATTAAATAAAATGTATCTCAATATTTCATTTTCTTTTTAATACGTAAGTATTTCGAAAGTTTATTCATATAAAAATGACTTGTTATCAAATTAAAAACAAATGGATAATTTCCACAAACCAAAACAGTACCTATTCCGTCATATAAATGCAACTCTACACATTAACATATTTCTGTTAACCGCAACACCTATGGTTCACTTATAAATAGAAGCACCTTTTTATCAGCCCAATAACGACAATTACATTGCTAACATTCTTAGCATTAATTGTCATATTTGAAAATAATAAAGAAAATAAAATTTTAAATTCCTAAGTATATAATCAAACCACAAAAACAAAATACAACTAAATTACGGTAGGTACCAAATTTTATGAAAGTAGGCGATGGTGTAATTTATGAATCATACAAAATACCGTAAAATTTTGTAAGCGGCCCGAAATAATATGAAACGAAAATCCAAACAAATACAGACAATTACAGGATAAAATGTTATCTTTACCACTAATATTGTACTTTTTTAAATTTAAATGAAACGATGCGCTGCTACAAATAAATGATTTTTCGCTCCAATAAATTTTTTTCCTAATTGCACGTTCGTAATTCACAACCATTATACTAACATCAGACTCCCATACATACCTTACTGCCTATACCCTTGCATTAGTTCGCTGAGGTTAACCAAGCCGTTAAGGTCGATATTACAGTCGTCTAGTTGATCGAGGTAATCCATTCCTGATCCTGCACTCGTCATGGTAGTGGCCACTGAGCCGGCATAACTGCACAGACATAACCAGACATCACATACTGCAACACAGACTAACCGAGGAAGAGGAAAGGGGTGGATTAAAAATAAATGACTAAAATGATCTATTTAAATGTTCTCAATAAAAACAAATGTTGCAAGATGTCTGGTCACGTCTGTTTTGCAGCATGAGTTTTTTTTGTTTTTTGTTTTTCTTACCTATGTTTGTTAGTATTGTATTGTAACAATCAACAAGTATGATTATTTTATGGTCTTACTAAGACGTTGCATTAATAAGTTATTTTAATTTAATTAAGAAAGGGAAATACTTTATCGTTGAAAAAATATATTCAAAAATAACATCAATATATTAATTGATTATATCGAACTTAACCGTTTGTTAGTCTGGTCGGAGCCTGACAGACAAACCCCAAGCTTAGTTTTATTGTAATAATTTTTTAAATAACATTCGCAGAATCTCCACGTCCTAAATAGTTGTTGTAAATGTTTTAGGTGTTATGTTGGTAAAGTAGATCTTTTTCTGGGAAACTTTGAAGTTGCAGAAATTACAGGTGGAAGCCTACGAGACCCCCACCAGACTAATGACAGCACTGTTTTTGCTGAACTACAGTTAAGGCTATGTTAAGTGGTTTTTCTTATTTAGACTGTTTGTTTTGGAAAAGACAGACTAATGGGTAATTATGAAGCTGACGAACAAAGATTATTGTAGTCATGGGAAGAAGTGGATAGTACCAACGAAATTGAGTTAGCAGAGGACAAAAATGAACCAGACCTATAGGAAGATCAAGATATACTCATTATTTGTTCCGACTATCGATCACAACAAAGTTACATATTCCTATGCATGTGTTAATAAACAATATAAACACTAGAAAAGATTTAAAAGCCATCAATTAATTACAAAAAAGAAGATATTAGTTAGGGGTATGTCGGACCACAGCAAAGTAAGTGTAGTAACGGTGGAAAAATATTTCACCAGACTGACGAAAAATTTTTTGAACCAAACACAATAGATAATGTATACAAGTGTGAAGATCAAAAATAGAAAGGAATGGGGATTACCGACTTTTAAAAAAACTTCTTAGGGCCCATCTTTTCATTACTTGATAATTTTATCCGACAGATATTTACTATAGAAACATTTGTTCGAACAATTGTTTCCATGGTAAATATCTGTTAGATAAAATTATCAAGAGTTGAAAAAATCGGCCCTCGAAGAACTATAAAAATGAGTAATGTTGAAATACTTTCATATAATCATACAAATTGGAAGTTACAATTTCTAAATTAAAAAAGAAATTGCAATTAACATTCCACATTCAAGAAAATACAACAATTTTAAATTTAAATAAAATGTATTTTGACGGTATAATTATCAAAATGAAAACAAAATTCAAAAATATATAAAAATCATTAAGTAATAAAGAAATCCTTAAAAATAAAATATATTTCTTATAAAACTTTTATAAACATATATCACTATCTTTTTCTTTTTTAAAAAAAAAAGCACATTATCTATGCAACATTAAGTATAAAGTAACATTGTTATAAGTTAAAATATAACAGTATTTAAAAAAATGCAATGTTTAAATTGGTCCAATTGTTTCTTATAGATCGAGCATGTTCTGAAAACTATATAAAAATGTGAATTACTTTAAGTGCAATTTATTAATTTTGTCTAAAAACAATAATGGACCATTAATACCAAAAAAAAAAAACAACTAATCTAAACTGTAAACAAATTAATTAAATTTAAACTAACCTGCTTGCAACAGACGGTGTATCTCTGCTAGGATCGGGTGATTGTAGAAACGGATGTTGTGGTGTATTTGGATAACTAACTCCACCAGGTCCACTCCAGCCAGGCACATGCGTTACAAGCAATGGTTTAACATAACCATTATTAGATGTTGGTTGATTATCTGTTTTGTTAAAAAAAAAGAACCAAGAATTAAACAACAACTATTCATAATTTTACCTTGAAAAGGTGTATAGTATTTATTAAAGGCGATATCTTTAGGAATATCCGGATACAAATTCACAAGGTGATTTAAATCTGCTAAGCGATCGGCTAAAGATCTGATTGCAAAATCTTTAGATGTGAACGGTTGCAACATAAAAACCTCAGAAGTATCTATAAGCAAACAAGTTAATATAAATTACAAATAATAAAAATTACATACCCGAAGAAACCCATGCGATCGTAACTCCCCCTAACTCACTATCAGAAAAACGCAATAAAAACGTGCCATTCGTACAACTTTGGAGCATCTCTTCTGTTTGCTTTTTACGTATAAATCCTTCGATGGCTCTACAAAAACAATACACGTCCGATGAACGTTAGTGAAAGTAAACAAATAAGAAAAAAAAATTACCCGTCGACCCAGGGACCGCGCAGGTGTTCCCGAGTTAATTTCATCACAGCATAAAACCATTCCCAAAATGTAAAGGTGCGCTCTTTGAGAGGCTCCTTGCAAAACTGCGCCCAACTTAACATCTGATTTGGTTCTGTATATGTTTCTCTGAACGCCTTCTCGGCTAAAAATCGGACATGGCCGTCGGATAGAGGTCGTCCCGTAGCTGCTCTGAATTTAAGAGACAGTGTTTCTGCAATATTAGCCCACGGGACCTATAAATGATTAAAAATTATTCAGAAGTTTGTTTACGAAATTTAAATTTAAACACATTCTTAATCTATTCAGATCAATCAATTGCCTTAAATTCCAGTTTGAAATTTTTTAAAGCGTTCAAAAAAAAATTATAGTAACTATTATGATTGACAGTTGCAATCTTAAACTTGACGAGCTCTAACATCAACATTATTACATCTTAAATTTACAATAAAATATACCTTATCAGGTACAGCAAAAGGCACCCGGCCAAGTTCCGAAAACGCATTGTCCCACGTGATAGTCGCCCAAGCGTGGGGTTCTTGATTACCGTGTACAATTACAACAACAGGAAGGGAAAGCGTCCAAACGTGAAAGGTCAATTCACCGCCACCCACATTGAATTGCGACTGAAAGAGCAAAGAAAACTTTTCGTCCATCACACTTTCGGTCCCTTTCTTCTCGGCACGTTTTATTTTCTTCAGTTGCATGTTCCGGAAGCTGACGGACAACTGACGAGTTCCCTGTTGGTATTCCATGGTACCTGTGTTGTTTAATATTTCGCCGCTTGCCTCTCCGTTCTTGCCAAACTTATCGTTTTTTAATAAAACGTTCGCTTGCGCTTCTGATATGATAGTGACCTTTACCTGAGGTGGTGTCATATGTACGTTTAATTTACCACCAACCAACAATCTAATTGTTGCTGTAAATCTATCGACAAATATATATTTGGTAAATTTGCAACAAGCGCAATTTAAGTTACCTTGTATTTGTCTTCATAACTTGTGGTGGTTGTTTTTCAATTATAAATGTCGAGGTGACCAGAGAACTAAGTAGCTGTGTAATATCTTGCAGTAACGTTTGTAAAACATCTGTAACACCAGGTGGAGATAATGCTAACTTTTTCTTCAATAATTCGACTTCTTTAATTTGCTGCCGGTTTGTCCAAATTAATTCGGCAAGACTTTCACACCTACAATTCATAAAGTCAATCATAATACTTATTGTTGTAATGGATTCTAAGCTTTTACCATTCTTGAATTGTGTCTAAATTACTATTAAAAACAGCACCATTTCCAGCATGTTGTTGTTCTCTTTTCCATCGAATTAGTTCTTCGTCTAAGACTTGCGTTTGTAACATATTGATTAATTGAAAAGTTTCTTTTAATTTATCTATCAACGTTAATCGTAGTTGCATCAATCCGGCAACCTATAAGGCGATTTAATGTTATCGCTGTTTTGTGTACAATTTTGTTTTACCTTTTGATTTAACATTTTTTCCATTACTTCCTTTTGCTGTGTAATTTTTTGTATAGAAGCCGTTGTTTGTTGATTCGATGGTTGCGTCGATAACTGTTGAATGTGTGCTAAAAATATTGCCTTTAAACTTTTCACCTGATTGGATACAATTACAACTTACCATTAAGTTTTGTACATTCATGATACTGTAGTTCGAATGCTTCTTGTTCCTGTTCCATTCGTCGTAAATCTAGTGCACTATCCTGAAATGAAGATGCAAGTATGTTTATTATCAGAATAGATTGCACGATTTAAAAAACTACACATTTAAATTTGTTTGCTTGTTCATTTTTAAGTGTGATTGATACACAATATATGTAATACAGTCGAACTTCCATATAATGAAGTGTCACGGGAATCCAAAAAAAATTTGTAGTACTTAAAATAAAAAAAAACAAGTGCTAGAAAATCAAACCTGTGACTCTGCACGGTGATAGCGCACTATACAACAGCTAGGTAGGTATATACCATAAGAACTGTATTAGTTTTCAAAAACGCTTCAGAAATGTGTCTTAAAATTTTGTCCAATAACATTTCTTACTACATGCAATCTATAAGTATGCCAAATTTCATTCAAATTGGTGAGGGGCAAACCAGTCCCTCCCCTTGTAAGTCTCGGATTCATAATGAAATCGTCCACGATTGACAATCCGAATAATCGAATTTTTACTGTATATCACTTCATAAAAATTCTTTCTATTTATATATTTTTTTCACCAGTCTTCGACAGGCCACCAGACCTAGATATGGTCATATTGTTATGCAAATATGATAATAATCACGTTTGTTTGAAGTGTTATAATTTTAAGCTTTGAGAGGGAAGGGATTAAGACGTTTATCGACTATCTGCCACTTTTTGTGGCATTTGGTTACAGTTGTTTTTTTTTCATGCAGTTTGACATCGTTTTAAACTAACATTTATAAGTATTTCGTTTTTGTAAGTAATTAAGTAATTTGTTGTGAGTAAAGTGTATTTTGAAAGAAAGAAATTGAGAATCTATGTGTTAAATTGTCTTTGTTATCTTATTCCACATTGTTATCTTGTGCCACCAGGTATAGGCATTTTTTCTTGGAGATTCGGTAAAAATTCTTAGCGTACGTGCTTCGTAAAAAAAAAATCTTTGTGGCAATACAAGATGACCATTGCTAATTTTTTAATTAAGAATAATTAAAATTAGGTCCTCGACATTTCATTTAGAGTAATACCATCTTTACTATACGCTTATCTGTGTAACATAAATCTGATGAAAAAACGTTTTCATTTGCTACAAACTTTCCTTGTTATTTTTCTAAAAAAAAAAGTAATTTATAGTTCTGGTGTATTCTTTCATATAACTGCAACACCAACAAGATCATCAGATTATTTTGTTCTGCCATTAAAAACAAGTGAACATTGAAACATGATTCATTATTTATATTTAGGTACGTAAAATAATTTGAAATTTCAACAGTATATGTGAAAATTTTTATACATTTACATTATGAACTACCAACTCAAGTTGTTAAAACTATTTCAATCTTGATGAATTTTTATTTAAAAGGGGATATGTTATGTTTATAAACTTATAAACCTATCTTTCTTTAGTTACTAAGACTTCGTCATTGTAACTATAATACACAGATAAAAACTGATAAAAATGCAGATAACTTGTAAGTGTGCTTTTGTAAATTCGTATCATATTAACTTCTACTAAATAAATATAAGTACAGTAGACTTGTGCTAATCTGACGCCCCTTGCATTCCTCTCAAATACTTGTGTTTAATGTGTGCAAGAGAGATAACGAGATAACCTGGTCCACTAACCCGGAGCAACTTGGATCTTGTTTATGTTTTCTTATTAATCAGCCCTTAATTACGTTCATTTATTTACGAATATTCATTAATCCAACACATCCTCGGTCCCATAACTGTCCGATTAGCACGAGTCTACTGTATAAAAAAACAATCACTTTTGATAAAAATGAAATAATCTTTGGCCTACACTTCAAAAATTAAAAATCTCTTCGAGATATGTTTATTTTAATTATAATAGAACTGATTAAATATAAAAAAAAAATTGAAAGACGACTTGCTGAAAACAGGTTAAATACAATTCCAACATCAACGATTGAAACATCGCACCACGCATTTTAATAAAATTGCCCCGTCAATGTTCATAATAAATAATTTCAAAGTATGTACATACTTTGCTTTAAATAAGTATAATAAAAGTGTGTTTAAAAATTTGGAAAAATAGTGAATAGGCAAAATAAACAAATCCCCAGATCCTTTTAAATAATGAACTGTGAACTGAATTATCATAAATCTTCCATGAACTGTCAATTTTTCAGCATTATCCAAATAAAACTATAATTTCTTTCCATGAACTTGTTAAGACTTGAACCACTGTTGCAATAACGAATGGCTTAATTAAGTACAAACCACAAATAATTAAAATATCATAGGGAACACAAGCGAAAATATAATTCTAGAACATCCTGTTTGAATGTTTTTGTTTAAATTTCCCCGGCAATTTCAAATAGAAATAACCTTTGCAATTGTAAATATTGATATTTGAGATTAGATTCGTGAATTTCAAATCACCCGAGAGAAATCTAGCAGAAGATTTAAGTGAACTTAAGTGACTTTTGTTTTTTTTTATTTAATAAACAGCGATTAGAAAGACAAAGTGATATTAAATATTTTGTAAATAATCTTGAATTATAGAACTTTATGTGTAATTAATAATTGACATCAATATGAAGTACTATTATACATTGCATTAATTTATCAGCAGATATGAAGATTAATTTATGAGCAATTTTCATTACGATTGATTACAGCCGGCTCTGATAACAAGTTAATTGATATACAGGATTGTCGTTTAACAATAACAAGAAAAATACATACCCGTGTACGTGTTTTTAAAATTTCTAATTTGTGCATAACATCGGCCCCTGAACTAGTCGTAACCAAGGTGGGTAACCCAGTTAATCCTTCGCCACTAGCTGCTTGTACTAGTCGCATTTCGGTCGCCAGGCACTGTCTTATATAATTGAATAACTGCATCGGATTTGCACTGTTAACAAACGAAATTCATAAATCCACTCTGTAATGTTCAAATCAAAAACACTTACCTATACTGCTGTCTGAACATTTTTGCAGCTTCGGCTAGTTTTAACTTGGTTAAGAAAAATTCGGTGTCGGTAACAACTGCAGCTTTGTTTTCGATTTCTTGTACTAACGAATTAAGTAAACCCGCCACGTATTGTTCGTGTTGCGGATTGTCAGGTACAGGTTCGATATCGGTCCTAAAGGAAATGCCCATACAGCTAGTGTTCGATAAGTTTAAAATTGAATACTCACCAAAACTTTTCTTCGATCCATTGAGCTAAATAGTGCCGTACTTCTATGGGAAAGTGTTCTCCGTAAATCGCGCGAATCTGTTGTAAACTTTCCGGTGGCAACTGCTGCGCCTTCGCCCACAAAGCCATGGTCGAATGTGTTCTCTATTTAAAGAAAAATGCGGTGTGCGGTAAACATATTGAAAGATCGAAAACAAACGAGGTTATTAAATGTATATTTAAATAAAAAATCATAATATAGCAACCAAGGTCGTCTAAAGAGCGGGACATGCGTTGGATGATAAAAATGGTCTCGTTCAAACACACAATTGCCATCTGTACTCACCCCGAAAACACACACTAAAACTTAATTACAGGTTGATTGCGCTTCTGTTTTGTTCGATTATAACCCTGTATTGTTATTAATTTGTTGTTTACTTATGATAGAAGTTATTTTTACGTTTTAACAATTAGAATAAAAGTCACATTTCCCTAACACACTATTCTACAAAGTAGCCATGTCTAAATAATGATCACGTGACGTAGATAATTTCCACTCCGCAATCCATAATTTGACCTATGCCCCATTCAAATTTTATTTCGATGTACGTCACCACGCATACCTCGTATTTTTACGGTACTAATAAATTGTATTCTAGTCTTTTTTTCTCCACGTAATATGTGTGCAAGTAGAATATGCTGTTGTCCAAGTTAAAACTGAATATTACAAATACACAATTTTATTTATGACGTATTCGGAATAAAATTTCATCGACGTATAAATAAATATAAATTAATGGCATAAATTATCTTTTTACGACGACAAATGCTATTACAATAACTTCCTTATTTCCATTTTACTAATTTCGATTAGCGTGAGAAAAATATAAAAATGACAAGTTGTTTTACATGCCGGATAATTTAAAAATCTGAACTTGACCAAAAGCGAAGACAAAAAAAATCGATACAGATTACATTTTTTTATTCCTCTGTTTGTTATGTAAATGTTATGGCAACCTAATTTATAAACTGCTTATCTCTGTTCGAAATCCTGCAATCGATCAATCTGTAAAGATTGTGTGTAGTAACTCAATTGACTGGAATATTTTAATGAAAAGTTTTTATTCTCTTTTTGTTATGACCCAAGAAAAATTAAAGTAATGATCTTTTTTAATTGTTAAATTACATAAATTATCATTAGAATAAACATGTGAACATCAATATCAATTTTGTATATACAGTGCAGTCTCTATGACGTGAACAACTGATTCGATATTCTACATATTCCACAACGTGAATACAAAACTTTTTAAGTTTCTAAAACACAAAAACAATTGAACAATTTAAGTCTGCAACAAATTCTTTAAGTCATTTTAATGTTTTTCACAATGTTATGTAGTTTTAACATATCTATTATGTTTTGGTGATATTTTATTAAAACTTTTATGTTTGAAATCATCACAAAAATCATCTTAAGCCTGGCATACTTGCCTTAAGTTTTAGCTATACAATTGTAAATTGTAATGCAAGCCGGAATCCTAATTGAGACTACATAAAGTCAACATGGCAAACGTTATGTGCAGCTACTGCAGCTGTTATTTCATTTAAAAAAAAAAAGTAAAACACATTACAACTTAGAACTGTATAGTTAAGACTGAGTATCTATGTCGGCCCTTACTGAAGAAACGTGATTCGACACCAAAACGCAAGTTAACTTTCAAAATAATAAGAAATTCTATATATCCCTATGATAAATAAAATCTTGCACCGTGTGATTATGTGTGTAACTAAAAAAATAATTTTAAAAATCTAATGTTTAGCAACAAAAATCTATTTATAAAAAAACATTAACAATCCACAAATTCTTATAATAAATATAATATCTATTTTTTCGCTTAGCATCGCATAGAATTGACATGTAACATATTTACAGATCATAACTGCATATAAAAGTATATAAAAGTTATTTCAAAGATGATTAACTAGTAGTTCCAGTCAATAATTTTCGTAAAATATCTCTAGTGTTATCGTACGTGGCAAAACTAATTCCGACGGCTATTGGACCTTTAATCCAATTCATAGAAAGGCCTTTAAAGAATCCCCCTTTTATACCTTCATATCTAAAAATTAATAGGTGGAAGTTCTCTAATCCTTCACTATTTTTCTAATAGTATACTTACTTATAAATAATTCTTAGCGTTTCTAAAATACTGTTGTACGTTTTAGCCGAATCTGTTTGCATTCTTCTACGCACTATATCTAGTGGATAACTACTTGACTGTCCCAACATACCGGCCACTGCTCCAAATCCTAACGAAGTTAATGGATGAGGTTTACTATCTACATGTTCTATAACAAAACCATTTTGATAAACAAAAACAGCTCATAAGCAAATTAGTTACCTTTATACAACCTCTTAAGTGTTTCATACGTAAAAAATGATACCCCGGCATACGGGATTACTCCGATTATTGTCGGTACAAAGCCACGATAGAACGTTAACAAGCCCTCTTCCCTGTAGATCTTCAGGAAAACCTGCAAAAGTTTGCTAGTTACCTTGGTTAAGTTCGCGGTTGCGGTTAAAATTAAAATTTACCTGCCTTAGTGTTGCATAATGCTCCTTATGTGTTACTGCCATGCGAGCTCTAGCTAAATCTAAAGGATAAGTGAAGGTATGCGATGTCACGCCTGCTAGCGAACCTGAGAGAAACTGTTTGCCCGGAGTACGCCTACGGAAAACGAATAAATAAAGTAAAATCTGGATTATCGCTACATACTAATACAGCCATATAACTCTCTGAAACCGCATTAAAAAACGCAAAACAAGCAGAATTGGTTGTAAAATTAAAAAAAATATATATAGGTATAACTGCTGATTGTTCGAGAAGTGCAAATGGATAACCAGTCAGATTTGGATTTCAGTTAAATCTATAATTATGATTTAGTTTTACTTGTTGAATCGACGTCAAAAAGGATACAAGTTAATTTTAGAATACCTTGTATATCGACGGCCTAATTTAAAAGAGCACGAGTTCAAAAAATCAAATATATAGTTAAAAACTTCTGGCACGCTCTCACATACAGATTGAAATTAAGATTTTATTTATATACATCATCAAATGCTATTTAGAAAATATGTTGAACTGATCGAGTATAAATCAAAAGTGAATGTAAAAACAGTCAATTTTAATCAGATATGAAATAAAATATTTAATCAATTAATAAAAATTCCCATTTTTTTTTTCTAACTTTTGTGTTTAAGGAGTCATCAACTTGCGCCTTCAAAAGGGCACTAGAAAAATTTGAACATAATACGCAAAAGTATATAAGTATGTAATTATAAGTAGTATAACTAATATACAAAAACAAATATTTATATTAATTCTTAATTAAATGTTTACTTATATACCCAGTAGGATCGACACGTAATATTCCCTTCCATTGTTCGTGTGCTGCAAACTGTATTGCGGCAAAAGGAATAATCCTAGCCATTGTGGCACTGTTTCCACGCCATAGTGCAAAGAACCCTTCCTTTCTGTAAGTGATTTTCAGAAATTGGACGGCTTTCCTTGCCGAATACGGCTCTTGTCTGCAAACATGAAAAAAAAACTAACATCCGATATATAGGTACGTGGCCTTTATAATGTTTTTCACCTAATTTGAAAATTGATTTTTGTACGATCCAATGGTGCTATGGTGGTTTTAGCTAAGGCACCCGCAATGGCCCCGGCACATAGACTTGTTAAGACAAAATCGGTATTACTAAGCTTATTGTTCAGATTTTGGCTATTCTTGAAAGTAGTTGCCATGTCTTAGAAGGCCAGGAATCACCTCATTATTTTAAAAATACACTGCAAAACGTAAACGATAAAAAATTTAAAAGGTTTGGTTAAGTAAGGTTCAAAGTAACAATAAATATAAATACACGCAATACAAAAAGTAGGTAAATGATTATATTTTACAAAATGATAAAGTTTTAAATCAAGATAATGCGTGTTGTATACGTCCTTAATCAAATAATTACTATATAAAAATTAATAATTTATAAATTTTATTGCTGCTGAAATCATTAAAAACAAACTATAAATTTCAAGTTTCCCTGCCATTGTTTTTTAAACTATCGCGGTTGAAAATATTTTGATAAAACTGTACCATTTTCACCTGATGTTTTACCTGTGGAAGATTACAGCTAGAGTTTGACACGTCAACTGTATTAAAAAAAAAAACCAACAGAACATCCTTCTTATAAAAATAATGGCAAGTATTATTTAACGATTTTGTTTACAAAACCTGTTATCAATATAGGAAGTACACCTAGGTATCTAATAATGCAGCTCTATTTTAGGCAAGGTATTTCAAGGAACAAGATATTGATGGTAAGTTAAACATGCATACGTTAATTATTTTATTTACTCGAAAATTTTCCTCGCAGAATTCAGGGAATGTTTTTATTTATTTGCTCGATCCGGACAAATTAAATCCTTGGATGAACTAACGGTAATTATGCGAAGTCTCGGGCTTTCGCCGACAATTTCCGAACTGACCGGATATTTAAAACAGAAAGTAAGCATGCAATTTATTCTTATTTTTATATCTACCATTAAATTGTAATAATATTTATATTAGCAAGGTAAAATGTCTTTTGCTGATTTTTTGGAAGTAATGCACGTACATTCGCGACTGGAGGACTTGCCCCGCGAAGTGGTGAATGCTTTTAAAGCTGCAGATCCGCATGGGACGGAAGTAATTTCCGCTAAGCAACTACGACACCTACTTCAAAATTGGGGAGAGTGTCTTAGTTCGAAAGAAGTGGATCGCATATTTCGCGAGGCAAATGTGACCAACAATAGTATGGTTCGATATGAAGATTTTGTTAAAATTGCTTGTGCACCTGTCCCCGATTATTATTGAATAATGAAACAAAGTGAACTGTACTGAAAAGCTATTTATGTAATTTATGTAGAAGAAAGAAAAAAAAGACTTACCCTTTAATGTGTTTTAATTAAACAATTAAAGTGCTATTTTTAATGCTACTAAAAAAATGATCACAAAAAGAATTTAATTTCGGCTATTTTATCGATTTGGAATTTTGGCATTTTCATTTTTCGATGAACTTTGACATTACACGATAGTGACTATTATTTTTGTAATCTCTTAATGACAGACAACAACAACAAAATATACGTTCGACTAAAAATAGAATTGCAATGTTGTCGTATTTAACGTAATTTCTTTAAATATTATATTTTGACGATTATATTTATCAATTTAAAACGATACTCGGAATTCCTATGAATTTCGTTCAAAAACAAAATAACAGTTAAAAATAACATTTCGTGTTTTTCGTTCTCGATTACTTGCACTGGATTGAATTTCAGATTATCTAAACTGTTTATAATAAATCATTGCTTGAAAATTATTTTCAAAGCATAATTTAGATGTTTGTTAAACGTCGGTTGATTTTTATAATATAGAAATTTTAATATGTATTATTTCAGTTAAATTACTAGATTTCAAAAAGTAAACGGTGTCGTTTGGCAATACTGCATCTGACAACAGAACGAAGCCGGGCAACGTGATATTCTATAACCTTTAATTTTCTACGTTTTGTATATTTTGGAGCAGTTATAATTAATCACTTGAATTATGGCTACGTCGATGCCAATAAATCCAAAACCTTACCTTAACGGTCTCACTGGAAAAGCAGTGATAGTGAAGCTCAAATGGGGCCACGAATATAAAGGTTATCTTGTTTCCGTCGACGGTTACATGAACATACAGTTGGCCAATTCCGAAGAATATATAGACGGAAGTTTCACAGGTAAGTGTAATTTCAAATAAATATTCAATTTAGTAATAAAAATATTTGATAGGAAACCTGGGCGAAGTGCTCATACGGTGCAATAATATCTTGTACATACGAGGTGCCGAAGAAGACGACGAAGAAGGTGAAATGAGGGATTAATGGGAGTGTAATGGTTTAAATTTAAAAAGGACTTTCTATTTTCTTACTTAATAATAGTAAATTAATAACCATTTGATATGAGCTGGTGTCGTGTAGTCAACCTAAAAGTAAGTGTACAAATTTTATAAATGTTGTTTTAAAGAAACAATTTAACTGCGGTAAACTTATAATTATTAATGTACATTACTACAATATGGTTATTGTACCATATAAAGTATAATTTGGGTCTGTAATGTAAAATAAATAGTGATCATTAATTTATTTTAATGATAATTTACAAATTGATTAATAGCGATTCATAGTGTTAATAATAATAATGCGTAGCTTAGCAATGAGATACTGTCAATTTTATACATATAATTGGTATTAAATGGTTCAACAATTTAATTTTTATAAAGTTAACAAAAATACAATTATATGTATTATTTATGAATAAATTGCTTCCTATAAATTCTGGAGTACATTTTACATATTCAGCACCATATAATAAAACAAGTACAGTGAAACTTCTTAATGCCAGCAACTCCTAGGACTAAAAAAATGAGAAATACTGTATGCACTATAAAACAATGCCGGGATTTTTAAAAGTGTCTTGTATTTGGAGATGTCCGTTAAGAGACGTTTCACTGTATGTGGGTCTGGAACGAAACTTATGTTTTATTATCCTAAAATTCCTTTATTTGAGAGGCTTTTACTTTGTTTTTAGACAAATTTACTCGTTGCAGTGCTCTACATCGTCCAATGATCGTCGAGTACCAATAGCTACTGGTATTACATGCGTCTTGGGCCAGTAATCAACAAATGGTAAGTTAAAAAATATAGATAAAACATGTTTATTGTGAAACATGCAGCATCGAACCCAATAATGTAATATGTATTGGTTTAGTTAACCGATAGTGTGGTTCAGCAAAACAATACCGTTACATATTGAATCATTTAATTAGGGACTGTTTAAAAATTGATTTGCTACAATTATAAACTTTCAAAGATGAATTTTTGCAATAGCCGAGTACAAAGATAACAATGTGCGTATTCAGAAACAATCAGCGGCTTGGCATTAGCACAGTAATTACATTCAATTGGAAGGTTTAAATAAATAAACCAATTTGCATACAATTCCTGTTTCAACATTAAGTCGCTAACTACCTCTGAATGTGCTCAGCAATACAAAAAAATATATGTAAGCATGTTGTGTATATTTAAAACTGTTAGATGTTATCGAGGTAAATGATTACCTAGGCCATGTCGTACTAATAACGAAATAGAAACGATTTCAAAAATGAGACATTCACTACCGAAAAAAAAAGAACTTTAGATCAACGGAAGAATTTAGTCTTCCACAAATTAGACAACGCTTTAGCGTTGTCAGAATTGCCTAAGTTACAACGCCGAGTCAATATCAACGTTAATGTTTGATATATAATCAATTATTTAAGTAATTTTAATACATACTAATATTAATTATAAATTCATATGTCGGTAATATAATGAAAGAATTTAGAGAACAAAGTATAAGCATTTAAAATTACGTTTGTTGAGGAAGTATTGATATAGGCAACCCATCGTGCCGATCATTATTTAGTGTGCCTACATGAACGAGACATTTCTTCCATTTCTTTTGGAAAACTTTTACGCTAATATGCGTAAAAATTTAAATAATACTTTTTGTATATACTATGTGCGTACGTACAATTTTTATAATCATTTCATTATTTTATAATGTAAATACGGAAACTCATATTTTTAGGTGTAGATGCACTGGCGTTATTTTTACAAAAATGGAACGAATTCCATTTTTTCAAGAACAAATTTGAATCAAAAATTCGCACTTGCTATAATTCAAAATTAAACGTAATGTATTCTTTCTTTGACTTAAACTCAAACCTGAACGTTATCGAACACTTGCGCTACTTATCGGTGATATTTGTTCGGACTTGCAACGTTTAGTTAATATTTATTAATTAGTTCGAAATCCGTGCGTGATTGTTAAAAATGTATTGTTGTTTTTTTTATAAATTCTATAAATAATTCGTTCGTATTGTTCCTAATGGACGTTCAATATGTTATGTTATGATTATTTTCGAACTGTGAACACTGACACGTCCGTTTTAGAAATAAAATCGACGTGTTCGAGTGATTTTTGAAAAAAATGGATATACTTACATATTTGATATGCCTACCTACTCAAAAGACATATTTGTTTCGTTTCAGATAGGTTATTTATTGTTTCTTTAGAGAGTGATTAATCGAGAAGTAGCGATCGAAATAAAAAATTGTAAACATCATCGCAAAGAAAATTCGCCGTACTTTCATGACGCCCCTTTTAGTGCCGTTTACTATTTGCAACTTTTCGGACGACAACAACCCCCCTCCACCCCCTTTGGAGTTGAAGTTAGACAAACGAAAATAAAACGTGCTCGAGCGTTTTTTTTTTAAATTAATTTGTAGATATAGACGCCTAAACTTGGAAATTGCATGGGCGACTGTTAATTTCTGTGACCGGACGACTCAGCAAAATTAGTTAGGCTTATGTGAAAGTCCAAAGGATGGCCTATCTTATAAAATTAATTTGATTTTGATTTTGAATTTTACATTCGCACACCTCCCTTATGATGTGTTCAGCACAACAGATATACAACAAAAAAGCATAACATCCCTTAGGAAACGAATTTTTAGATAAAATAATTTCATACGTACGTTCCGTGACCAACGTCATTCGTTTAAATTACAATAGATAAACAATAATAGTGGGTTGCATAAATAAGATAAACAATTCTTCTCAGGCATAAATTGGATTTTTACTAATCGACAATTAAATTTTTATTAGGTGACGTATGTACGAAAAATTTTTTCGACGCAATCAGTACAGATAATTAGTTTTTAAGATTTCAATTTAAAACAAAAATTGATATTTTGTTGATTGCATAAAAAAGGGATTGCGATAAAAGGAATGCGATAAGAAATCATGGGTCACAGCCAAAATGTGCAACATTCCATAAACATATAAATTAGTTCCACATTAATCTGTCATGTAATACAATTACCATTGATTAACATAAATCAATAATAAACATTCATCTAGTTACTAATATGTACTTCATATTTAGGTACTTACAAACTTACTTATTATGATCGCGAAACTACGATAAATCGATTTATTTATTTTTTTAACATAGATATTTACCTTATCTTAATTCGTAAAACCATCCAATTACCTATATTACATTATTATGGAACCTACCTACCTATTATAGAAAATTGATTAATAACAAAATGAAGAAATACGGGGTGTTCCCCATAAAGTCGTACGTAATTCTTCCATTAAATTATTTTTGGTAATCAAAATATTCAGATAGAGGAGCAAAAGAAGGGACAGAATTTGACTGGATAATTTTCTTATTCGACGAAATAGAAACAAAATCTATTAAATTATCACAATTTTGTGAAATTTTAAACCCAATATTACGCTGCGCCGGTAAATTTTTGAAACGTCACGATTAAACTGAAAACTTGCGATTTTTTCGATGTTAAACAATTCCGCAGCAGTTTAATCTACACCAGAATTGAAAATGGTTTTAAGAAGTAGACACTTCTACGCATAATATCATAAAAATCCATACACAATCATTTAAAATTAGACCATAAAAGAGGAATTTATTATTATTAACAAACTAGATTTTTGTGTGTACCGTTATTTTTATATTGCGAACTAAACCTCAAAAGTCCTCTTCGATAGCACGTCCGCAAAAATTGTTATAGGTTAGTTAATGAAACGAGTTCAAATTAAGTTTTTCGCAATGATTTTGAAAACTATCAATTTTTCGCGAAAAAGGTTAGCATCAAAATTGTAGCTCGTAAAATTTGCTACAAAAAAGGTCCATTGACTTTTTTCGTATTAATAATCGTTTTCGCGTAAAACATCTGTGTAAGGGCTGATTTATTTCGTGACCACTATCTGTTCAATACCAGCCCTTATCTAATTAAATTTAGGTTATGTAGTATTTTAAATAGAGCGTCCATAGATCACGAAAGGTCCGCAATTTGGAAAATGGGCCACGAAAATTTCGAACGTCGCGGAATTAAAATTTGGCCGCCACGGAAAAAATCCGGTTACTCCCCATGTTTGGAATTTTACCTTCGTATAAAATTATCTGAAAACTTATTCATTTCTTTATTTTCTTCTACCATAGGGCACTATTCAGGCGCACCGTAAAAAAAGTTCGGGTGTTAGCTATTCTCGGAATGAAAAAATGGGCGCGAAATTTTTTTAAGAAACCCCAAAAGTCGACAGGTTAACTTTCGGAAACTCTGCAGACGCCCCCTGTAATAAAATAACGGTTCGAAGCATGTTGATGATGAAGTCGTGTATTATGAAGTCAATTTCAAAGTTAAGGTTTAATCTGCGTACCGCGTTGTCGCACGCTATCTTACATACATACATACATATACATTTTCATCAAAAATAGCTTTAATCTCCAACTTCCTGCGAACTTTCGGTTTATTTTCAAACATTTATACCGATTTATTTATTACTGTTTCATTTCTTTTCGAAACTATAGTGAAAATTGTTCTTATACTGTCTTCGCACAGAACATGATCACACTTTTCAACCTATGAAGTTGGCACCCATATAAAAGTTGTAAATCATGTTAAATATCTAAAAAAAGTCACACTTCGAAGAATTTCAAATCATATCTTTTCTTTAATTTTAACCTTTGTCTCGGCCCAAATCAAGTTCTACTAAAAAAAACGCATTTCTAAAATCCTCACAAGCGACACCAATTTTATATGTGTGCAATCATAAACGCAAAAAGGCCTTATAAACTGAACGAGCACTCCTTGCACACACGAACAATACGACGCCGTAATTTAAAATTCGAATTATTAAAACTGACGCGAAAGATCTGAAACTTTTTTGTCAGAATTCTATATATACATGCATTCGAGTTATTACAAGGATATCGGGAAATCCCGCTTTTATTTTAAAAACATTCAGTTCATTGTTTGCGCACCGATAAGCTATGAAAGTAGACGTTGCACATGTTTTATTAGTTGCTTTGTATTTTATCGGCTACGTAAAAATGCGATTAAACTTTTATCTGGTTTATCGTTTGTAATAGGGAAATTTTCAATGCTTAAGGGCATACGAATAGTTTTAAATTAAAAATAGATTTGTAATTCTGCGGTATATAAAGGCAGTAGATAATGATTATTCAAATAATTTTAAACTGGTATTTTTTATTTGGATGCCGAAATTTTTATAAAGAGTGATGGTACGAAATTTTTTTATATTCTTTGGGTAGTACGTGTAACCCACAAGCTTGAGAGCCTGTTACAATGGTTTCTTGTCGAAAGCAAGTCACTGTTATAAACAATACCTACACGAAATTTTCTAATAATTTCAAAGCCGGTCATCATGACCAGGGTAAATTTTTATACGTAAGATCAAATAATACCAAAAGACAACAACAAAAACAATTGACAAAAACGTTTGATACTATTTAATTTGTATGTTTTCTTGAATTTTGTTTTGTTTAAAATTTGTTATTTTTCTTTATTTTATAACTGACACGTACCTAAAATTAAGTAGGTATGTGTCTACATATAAATTCCTACATAATTAGGTAATATCAAAACCAAAAATTCTTAATTAATATGTAATTCCAATAATATTCTTTACAACTACCGCTACGCTGCGCTGTGCTGATCACTCAGTAGCACTCGTGTCGGTGTCGGTTTACGCGGCGAGTGTAGACAACTCACTTTTACGTTACACGCACACGTTCTTGGTGGTTTTTACAGGGTTCAGATAATTCAAATTATATAAATATATATATTGTATTAAAGCTGAAAGTGTGGGGAATAAATTTTATTTAAAGCATTTTGACTGTAAACTTATTAGTTTCAGAAAGAATTGCCAATGTTTATGGAGGGTTGATTTTTAAAGCGCGTTTTTTCGTAGTATCTCGCTCATTATTGAAAAATCAGTCATTATTGTTATAAATTTTTTATTCCTTATGAAATTTTTTATATTTTAGTTTTAAAACGCGAACTCTATCTTTTAAGATAAGTGAGATGGGGCCTTTTGAAATATTTACCTTTTAAGGGATGGTAGAGGTAAAGGAGGTGATTTTGAAATGGCCAAGAAATAATTCCGTACTCTACAATTGACCCTCTATTAAGTAAAATAGGTCACTAAATTTCTTCATTCGATCCACACGACATGCATAATATTAACACAAGCGGGTGTACTATATCGAAATAATTATCAGTCACCGTTCAAATACAGTTTTATTAGACATTTCACAAAAACGATCGATAATAGTTTTTTTTTATAAGAAATAAAGCCGTTACTATGAATTCGTTAAGTATCAGATAATAAATAAAATACAAATCTTATCACAAACGGAATAAACACAGCAACGTTAGAACAATTGTATATACATGTATCTATTCTGTTAACAAGAATTCAATCTTTATTAGTCATTTATAAAATAAATTCGTGATGCATAGATGTATATATAGTAAAACCCGCCAATGCGGAACCTGCATAAAACGGAAACCTCAAAAAAACCCGAAAATTACCAAAAATTTACCCATAATATGACAGTGCGGTCAGTTTAGGCGGTTATTTATTGTTACCAGAAAACACGTTTGAATTTGTTTTCCTATACATTTTGCATCGTAAATACTCACTTATGTAATTCTGTTATTAAATATCACATTATCACAATATCAGGTAGAAGTCTGATTGTTAAAATGTTTCGTCCATGTCGTTTTAAGTTGTATTATCTATTACGTTATTGATAAATTACTAATAATACAAGATAATTTCTAATAGAAGATGAATTAGAAAAATACATTAACGTGTATTACCTAAATAGCATTTTAACAAGCATTTTTCAATCGGACCTGACAAAAACGGAATCACGTATAAAGCGGAAATTTGGCATATGTATAGTCTCGTCAATTTCCGTTTTAGCAGGTTTTACTGTATTATTTTATTATTCTGTTAATACTGCATTATATTTACGTATGACATTCAATTAAAAAGGTGCAGTAAAACTCAAGACGACCGACCACTTTTTTAATAGCAAACCATCTTTAAATGTGATCAGTAACATGTTTTTATAAAACGATCACTTCTTCTACGAAAGATCAAAAATGCCTGAAACCAAAAATGATTTGTTTATAGAGGTTTTACTGTATTTCATATAAAGCACCCCTCAAATATGTTTGAGCTTGTAGCTCACTTGAACATGTAGCTAACTAACAAGTTAATAATATATATATATATGTAGGTAAAACGTAGATGATAAATATTCAAATGATATTTAATTTAATGTCATTCATGGGTCGGTCGTGTAAAATTATTAGTCGAAGATACTGTGTCTTCGCTACGCTACACTCCAAATATGAGACGCAAGTAGACGTTATCTGAGGAACACTCGTATCTGAAATTCAATTCATGATATAAAATTTCAAGACAACGGATGGTGTGTTTGTGAATCGCTTTAAAAACGAAATAAAAATTTGTATTTTAGAAATTCGCAATGTTAATACTATTTGAAATGTATGTACAGTCGGGTGCAAAATTAATGTCGCTGATCGTGAGCATCGGATACACATTACACAACGAACCAATTTTGATCAGAATATATGCAATTTAACTTTGTATTATTGTAATAATTCGAAATAATACTTTCTCGTCGTAAGTACCTAACGATAACAGGATGTGCCATCCCTATTCAGTGGGTAATATTAATAAATTAATGCATAAATAAAATAAATACAGTATCTCTTATCATAAATCATTATTCGTTATCTGTATTTTGTTAACTGCGGTTGCATTTATACGCGGTTATAAAATTTAAATAAAAACACTGTTAATAAATTAATTTTAAAAGCGTCCGCGGGGGCGCGTGCGTGGAACCTATCTCTCGCGAATACGAAGGGAATAATGTAAATTAAATAGCTTAACAATTTAATTTACACGATTTATATTTCAATTACCTACAATTACACACGAATTATTGTTCGAAAACAATTTGATTATAATCAATCCATTCGTATTGGAAGGCTTTCGGATTACACTAACTATTGGTATAGCGGCACTGAACGTGTTTGGTAACAGTATTTTTCCAAATTATCTGATAACATTAGAAAAGGCGTCCCAAAAGTGTACCTCATATGTGGGGCACATTTGACAGAAATGTACGATTGTGTTTATATACTTAGTAGATTAACTTTTAGTCGTTGTATCGGTACCTAATACATGATCGATTATATAACTGGGAAAACGGCATTTCAAAAAGTATGTCAAATGTGCCCCGCTCGCCCCTACGCACTAAAACATAATTTTAAACAAAATATAATTTATTTAATTGATATTTTATTGTAAGTGTGATCTTATAACTTGTAATTTTTAAATAATAAAACCATTTTGTTATACTCTGTTATTGTCAATCAAACAATAACAACGGTTTCGTGAACGAAGTTCGTCGGATAACAAAATTATTTGATTTTTAAGTGGCTGTAGCAGAAAAAAATGTATATACTAAAGAAATGTGACCAACTATCAAACGAACTTGTCCATTCTAAAGGAAAATACAAAATCTGCAATAACTTTAAAAGCATCAACAATTAAATAACCATATACCGGGTGTCACCGAAATCGGTATCAGTCTGAATTTTTTTATGAGTAATACAGTACGTATTAGTATGGTATATTTTGAGTGTTCAAGAACTATTATTACGCTTTCGATTACGCTGAAAATGATCTCAAATTTTGATTTTTAAATGAAACATCCTGTATGTTTCGACTTTTTTGGAATCCACTATTGATTTTTAATACAATTATATCATTTTGAAAAGTTTTTATATCCTACTTGAATTTTTAAGACAATTTTATTCGTGCATCTATAATGTCGCGGTTGGGCTAAAAGGAAGGGCAGAAAAATTATAGAAGCGCATTTTTTGTAATAGTTTTGGACATGTAGGCCTTCGAAATTGAACAAATAAATTTTTTCCACGGCACTCTTGAAATTAATAAATGTTTAATTAATTAGTTATAACAAAAAATCGAGGTCATTATCGACGTAACCGGAAGTGTAATAGTAGTTCCGCAACATTCAAAATATAGCACAGGTGTATTATATTATTCACAAAAAAAATCAGACTGATACTTTTTTCACCGTCGAAAATAAACGCTGTCTAATGATTTCGTTAACACCCGGTATATGATTGTTTTAGTTCCTGATTTTCTCCTCTATCACCTCGCTTTATTTGATCGTCCACTTTCGAGGCACCGTGTATAACTGCATATTTATGTAATCAGTAGCGCAATTAGGTAAAAAATACCCAATTATTTTATTAAGAATATCTGTAAAAGGAATGCAGTTAAAATGTTTTGGTACCGCTGACACATTTAACTGGTTACATTTAAATTAACAACATTCAGTTAATGGAAATGAATATCTTTAAGCCTCATTGGCAGATAAATATTTTAAGTCGAAAACCTTCCATTACGAATGGATCGATTATATTAACAAAACCACCCTTCTTTATTACGACAACTAATAAGAGATTTAAGCTTTCATTTTTTAGACAGAACAACATAACAACCTTGTCATTTAGAATACATTGTTTTATTACATTACAAAAATTGAATTTTTATCAATATTATTATCGGTAATTTACTTTGTACGAAGATCTTATGTAAAATTCGAGACCCCGTAAAAATTTGTGCAGCTAATCTATTTAAATAAATACGCCGTTAAATAATATGCAACATTGTAGTTATTTATCAAAACACATGTGTTACTAGTAGAATTTTTCTATAAACGATTAATAGATTATCAGCAACCAGAGACAGTAGGATGCCATGTGCGCAACCTCCTGACCCACGGCCCATGTTATGGTCTTTTCTACTTCTATATTTATCTGTTATTGTTATTATGTAATTAATAAATGTAAATGTTTAAAACTTTTCTATCCGCAAACTGCAATAGTTTAATGTTTTAGTTATTCCCAAGGAAAACACAATATTAAACTTTATTTAAAAATAAAACATAGGTAATTATTATGGTCTTTCGTAACGGAACCTCCACTCTTAATAGTTTATTTTTTTTTTGGTTTTCATGGACATTCCAAATTTATTCTTTAAATATTTATAGGTATCTGTTACTTATTATTCGTAAAAATAATTAGTAAAAATCACCATACGATGTCAGGTGGAATTGTTTAAAGCGCAGGTTTTTTTAAAAAATCGTCAGTTAAAATTCTCAGTCTAAAACGAGATCAAGTTTCTGCTTTATAAACAAAAATAATAAGATTTAAAAGTAAATAAGACTTTTTAGATATACCTACTCAACCGTAAAAGTCAAACGGATTTAAATCAGGAGAATGAGGTGGCCGTTAAATAGATTCTCGTAATCGACCACAAACTACTTAAATCGGTTTTGACGCAAGTGACCATAGATTATCTAATTTGTTGTTAATCTTGCGCCGGTTTTGCTTTTAACACTTTTTGCTTATTTTAGGGTGTGGAATAACAACTTTTTGCTAACATCCCGTATTAACTCAATCAAAAACTACGTCGGAAATCGATAAAAAAAATAGCAAAAATTTTCAATTATTTATCATAAAGTGGTTTTCGATAAAATTTTCATCGTTATTAAGAAAATGTAAAGAATTTCTGTAAAAAAAAAATGTTTTTATTGACCATTACAATTTACACGAATGCAAGAAACTATACGTATGTATGTGTATGTACTATATACACTTCAACAATCTGAACATTTACGCAACAGGTCGTTAATATCATATGCACGCCTAATAATAAAGGAATTAGAGTGTCGTCGAAATGTCATTTGTCTGTCCCATGGGGCGACTTTATAAATAATCGTTGTCATTTTGCGGAGATTATCTAATAAGTAAACAGGCATTCCATCATTTTGCTTCGCCGTAATATGTGCCATTGTCCTGAGTAGAATAGATGGGGCATTCGAACAACCCCTATACCTACCTACACCTCCTTTTTATTTTTATTTAAACTGCTTTCTGAGTAAATTGGTCGCAATGCACAGATAAATTTTTCAAATTGTAGAATAATCGATACTTTGAGTTTACTGTTTTTTTTTTTTGAAAAACAAAAATATGCCGCATATAAGATGTTTTTTTTTGGACACGTATTGAAAATGTTGAGAGATTAAATGTTATTATTTTTTAGTAGAAAAAAATGCGTTCTTTTTGTAATTGTCGATTATGGAAACCAACTTAGTTCGGCCCTATATTTGGAAAATTATCTGTAGGTAAAGCGCGTTTATATTTATTTTCAGTTTGATTCCACATTTTATATTGGATTTTGTTAGAGGAATCGATAGAATTACGAGATGATAGAGGGTGGAATTTACATTACAACCCCAACCGTCGAACTATCGTGTAATTACCGCAATTCTCTGCGCACTTCCTAATTCAACTAACAAATTCACAAATGTAGGGTTAAAGGGTTAACATGCTTAAAATTTTAATTGTGAACAAATAATGTTCGCATTATTTGAACAATAAGCTCGCTAACGTTAACCGTGGTAGGTACCATATAGATGTAAATGAACTGTAGGTATGCAGTTTTCACCGATTCTGCAATAAAGTTTCTGAATTGCAAGAAATAAGTTTACTTTTATTGTCAGCGTTCGCATTTTGTAAATGTATTTGTTTGATGCCCCTCGGCGTAAACGTACTTGAAGCGATTTACTTGTATGCATGTATATACGTATGTACGAGTATAAATAAATATTAAAAATGGACGTTCCGTTTAAACTAAGTCAAAGGGTTAACCGATAATTAAAATTATCATTAAAGATGGGCGTTGTAAAAATTTAAGGATTCTATGTCAGGGGCGCGGTCATGATCGTTTACTCGCGGATCAGTAAGATGTTGTTGCATTTATTATTATATTTAGGTATTTTAAAACTTAAGTAGTACATTTATAAAGTCCCATCTTGAGCATTTTTAGACTAAATTAAATGCTAATAAATAAACATCTAGAATTTAATTGTGAATCTTAGCCTAATATACAGTTAAACTTTTCTAAAATGACCATCTTCGTTTCCAGCATTTCCATGATTCCTTTAGATAAACATGGTAGATATGGTAAAACTACTCCGATGTACCTAACAATAAGGGTATAATAATAAATTTACTTGACAAATTTTTACCACGGAAACAATTGTCTGAACAAACGTTTCTGTGGTAAACATGTGTCAATTAAATTAAACGGAAGATGAAAAGATCGGCCCCAAGTCTAATTTTTGTGTTCTTATAGTTGATATCGGTTACATTTATAGAGGTGGCGTTGGTCAAAACATGCTCAACGTTGCATAGTATAAAATAAATGGAGGGCTCCGAAGTCAAACAGTGTAAGTCATTATTGTCTTGCAATGGCAAGGCAGAATGTCCAACGTTGGCAAAGCGTCCAGCGACTCTTTGTCTACCGAAAATATGAACATCGTAGTCGTAGGACTTGCACTATACATAAATCGATGGCAATACAATAATGACTTACACTGTTTGTCGTCGGAGCCCTCCAACTATGCCGAGAAAAAAACAAATAAGACGACCTTTGTTATAACGAACGTCCGCATCGAATCCCCAATGAATAATAAATTGAAATAATATTAATGGTTGTAGTTACCGATGGTCTTAAAAAAAAATTATTTCGTTGGAATTTGTTTTGTCGTCTACTAAAATTAAAATTAAAAAAAAAACAAACTTAAGTTTATTTCTGGATTTTTTTTTGTATCTCGATAAGGAAGGCATTAAGAAAATATTTGTATAAACTTTTCAACTTTTTTAAGGTCGTCAGTAAATCCTTAAATTTACGATGCGCATTTTAGGATCGTTTTGTACACCTACCGACGCTCGTAAAATAACTTCGAGTGCACCTACTTATGTAGCGGAATTTCCACTAGTGTCCTTGTATCCATCGTCCATCCCCTGTAAACTTTATCAAAGTTAAAGTTTTATACATAGGTATGCATTTGGCGAAACTCTATTGAAAATCAATTCGTTGGCGTAAATAGGGGTGCCATTTATCCAAGAAGATATTTATTTCATCGTCTACGATTCCGTACAATCTATTTGGTCCGGTCCTTGTTTAATAACAGTTTCGGAGCAACGTCTACGCATAATTTTTTTATTTAAAAATATACAGATATCATATATTTATTGACATTATGCTCTAAAGAAATGTATAGACTTTTTTATATGTACAACTTGACGAAACATCTATGGCGACAGGGTTTGGTTTTTTCTAAAAAAATGTGTCGACGTGTTATCTTATACATAGGTATAAATATTCCGAAACGAAATAAAAATAATAATTGAAGTCGTCCTAATATAGTCCTCGTCTCTCTTTGAATTCAATTTTTTTAAACTGTCGACCTACCTATTTATAAAACTTTGTCGTTTGAACCTCTTCCACCTGTCCATCGATTAGTAAAAGTATCATTTAGAAATTGTCGATAATTAAATCCGAAAAGAGGTACCTATGTAGAACTCCGTCTTGCCGAAACAATATATTGTATTATGAGATATATCTGGATCTGCTTCGTTCAAAAATAAAACAGCTAAGGCGGCATTTAATTTCAATTTAAAAGAAAATATAAATAAACATTTGAAACGTTAAATTATCTTCAAAAAAAAATAAGGCCCTAAAATTTGACTTCCAATCATTTCTGCCAGTCGTGCATTTAAATAAAAGCATATTATTTTTCTAATACGTTTAGATTACAGACCTGATTGTTGATGATAAACTTGGAAGTTGCACTATTTGCATTTTTCTCAAACATTTCTAATCATATTGAAATTTTGCATCATCGAAATGAAAATAAATTCTATCGATTAACGAGGCGCATTGTTTAAAAAATAATAATAAAATGTTGTCGCTCTTTTATTTTTTAAAATATATCTATAGTAGGTATATTTCATACTTTTTGGACACTCTGTATTTTGTAACATTTCGCTTAACTCGTATTAAATCCGTCAATATCCTACAGATCACTGTGAATTCGACCCTTCGACAGGACGATTAGGATTATCGGCACCTAAATAAATTATCTAATTTATTACTTCAGCTCATCAAGCGCTTGTTTAATTTATGTGAATTAATTCAAATACGTATTACTACGTGTAAAAACAAACTTATTTTACGATGTTTGACATGTGTCTATAATACTTATAGGGGCGTGAGGGGGCACCTTTATACATATTCTAAAATGATGACAAACAAATTGAAATTTTAGGGCACTATTTGAAATTAATTTAATTGTCAACCTGAGAAATGAAATAAACGATAACTGACGACTTACAGTCATAATCTTTGATTTAAATTGTTTCAATTTTGGTCAATTTCAACATAAATTAAGTTTAAAAGAAAAACAATCAGTTTTAAGTACCTACTCACACGAGGGTAAAATATAAAGCAAATCTGGCGGGATAAAATTGTTGTTCCAATGAAACGCTAATTATCATTGGTTTTATGACATTTTCTACTCGTAAACAACATAATTAAACTATATTCTATACATTTATTTAAAGGCAACAACGTATATACAGGGTGTTTCATTATTAATGCGACATAGAGTCGGATCCATGAATCCGTGACCTAAAATATGACGATTTAACCTAAAACACTTATTGTTAGATAAAATGTGCCTCCTTACTAATATACAGGGTGTTTTATTTCAGAATTTAAAAAAGCTTTATGCCAATTGTTTTTATACTTTTTAATATTTTTTGGTAAAATTCAGCAGAAAGTTTGGATACTTTAGAACACATTAAATCGTAAAAAAAGAGTTTCTAACTATTACCAGAGGCACACAACAGGGGCATAGGAAGAGTTTTCCCGCTCTAACATTATCGTTATTTTTAATGCTACGTGGTACATTCTCGGGTTGATTATCGGTTTAGGTAGTACATATACATAATCAAATTTCTATGTGTAAGTTATACCGGGTGACCGCACGAGACCCGGGCCACGCTTATAACTATTACGTTTATTAACCGATTGTTTTCAAATTTGGAGCATGCATATAAGACATAATTTCCAATTTATTGACTGGTGGATTCAAAATTGCCCACTTCCGGTTTTGACGGAAATGACACCAAATTTGATTTTTGAAATGGAACACACTGACTATTATTTGAACTATATTTGACTATTTTTTGAATCTACGAACAAAATTCTATCCGATTACGTTGCGAAATTGTCGTTTTTCTCAAAAATAAATTCAAAATTTTTAATTTAATTTTTTCAAAGCAGAAGGCCGCGACTGCGGTACAGTAAAGTTGTTTTGTCTTGACGTTGGCGCCCAGGACTGTATGTATTCATTTATTTCTTTATTTCCAGGCCTGCTATGTTTGTAATTCAATTGAGCAAAACGACAAATACATTCAGGCAATAAAGAATACCTACTTATTTTTGAATTATTTAGTGTTACATGTCGCATATCGTTGTATTCACAATAAAATTTCCTATCTAATGATGCGAGTGGTTCAAATTAACCTTTTGATTAAAAAACAAGTTTTTAAAATGTATGGGCGCACAAAATAATTATTATTTGGATGGATAACAGGTGTATTTGGGTGGATCTGTGTTGAAAAATTAAATTAAAATTGTTTTAATTATTTTTGGAAAAACGAAAATTTGGCAACGTGATCGGATAGAATAGACCGGTCCGTAGATTCCAAAAATAGTAAAATATTTCGTGTTCTATTTCGAAAATCAAATTTGGCGTCACTTCCGCCGAATCTATATATGCATGTTCCAAATTTCATCAAAACAATCGATTCGTAAACGTAGGAGTTATAAGCTTGGCCCGGGTCTCGTGGCCACTCGGTATATGTATGTATGTACTTACAATTAGCGCTAGTTTTCAGTCACTGAATTGAATGGTGCAAATTTAATTAATTTAAAAATGCCAAATTGATTAATGTTACATTAAAAATTGCAATAGGTAAATTTCAAAACTTCGTCTCGACCTTGATATTTTATTTGCGTTCAAATTAATGCAGCTGTGCCAAATTAAAGAAAGCGAATAATTGATTGAATAACAGAAACAAAAACACGAATAACTAATATTACTTTACACAATGTTCTCCCACCTTTACATTCTTTTCTAATTTTTTTCTAAATTTGTGTAGGCTCCTGTTATTTTTTGATTTGAATAGTCTGCATTATTATTAAAATTAATCACATAAAGTTTTTGCTCGAAGTATCCTCATAAATAAAAATCAAGTGGGGTAATATCAGGTGAACGTGCAGGCCGTGTTATAGATTTCTATCTAGCCAGTCTTAAGCTCGAACAACGTTCCCTATAAAGCAAAAGTACGAACTTTGAGATAAAATTTTTGAAATTTCATATTTGATCTTCTATTGACGTTAGGAGTAATTCTTTCTTCTAACATTTTTCATTTTTACTCAAATAATTGGTACTTTAGTATTGAACAAATTGAACGTTTCATTATTTTTAAACAACCCCGTATGTCGTAATTGACTGACTAATATGGTCGAGGACTTTTCAAACTCTTTATAAAAAATGACCTTTTCTCTAAAAACAAGAAATAAAAAAGTTTACTAGTATAGTTTAAGGTCCGTCCGTGGACACGCTGTACGTGTATAGGTACCTATTTGTGACCGAAACGTGTACTTAATAAATTAAATTAAATAGAAATTAGGAAGGAAACCAAAAAGTGGAAGACGTTAGAAACAAGACGTTAGAAAACGACGCCGACCGATGGCGATGTCGCGAACCTGCAGTAACGGCTGCAGGAGCGTCGCGGGCGCGCTTATTCGAAAAATTCCTTAAAAATAATAATTGAAAATCAATCGACAACTGTTTCAATTTATAAGTAGGCGCAAAACGCAAAATGATAATTCGTGCGCGCCGATCGTCCGATATAGCCCTTTTTCGAACGAGAGGTTTCCCGCATAAGTACGTTTGGGGTTCGAATGGTAATATACGTAGTTCTTAATAAAAGGACAATGCGACGCTTATGTATATTTGACGCTTGATAGCGTCGTAAAATCCGACGTAACAACAATATGGTGCGAATCCGAACAGTGTTGACTGGCCGTCGAGGTATAAACAAATTTCCGGTGTGGTGTCAAATGGGCCTATCCGGCACTGGTGGAGGCGGTGCATGAGGTCGGCCGCCCCAAGCCGCAGTCCGCAGCATCGGAGAAAAGACGGGCATTCTATCGCCGCCTCAGGCAAGAGTAACACGCAATATTATCGATACGCGTATATCGCGAGTGAGGTGCGACGCGCGTGCAAATGCAGCAGACGCTAGGGGTGCGCGACGCTGGTATGGAGCAGGACGAGCAGCATTTGGCCGAAGAATACGTGCAAGAATTCGTTTTGGATCACCTCGAAGATGTTACCGTGAAACGCGAAGATAAACGTTCCATTAACGAATCGGAATGGATCGCGATGGAAGACGGTAACGGGAAGGTCTGCAGAAATTGGATGGACGAAAGGAGATTGCCGCCTATATCTCCTCACGACTCGTCGATGTACGGCGCACCTCAACCTATGTTTTTGAACATGAGCTTGGATCCGGGATCTCCTCCGAACACGCCACCTTCTCATTCTCCGACGCCTTGTCGGCCTGCACCCTTTGTCGAAGACATAATGTACTATTATCCGAATAATAGGCCGGACCCTCAACCCTTGGACCTTCGGCCGTCGCATTCTTCGATGACGGACGGCGGCGATTGGGAACGTAGGGAGTACATTCCCGCGGGAATGCTGATCGATCAGAATCATCATCATCATCACCATTTAATTCATAATCAGCGACCGCAATCTTGTAGCAGTGGCGGAAGCGCGTTGTCGCCACGCATGAACATTAACAATAATAACAATAATAATAGTGGTTATTCTACATGTAGTGATGATATGTACTTGAACGATGACATGTTGATATCGCTTTCGGTACGGGAACTTAATAAAAAATTACACGGCTGCCCGCGCGAGGAAGTGGTGCGTCTAAAACAAAAAAGGCGAACACTGAAAAACAGGGGCTACGCGCAAAATTGCCGTTCGAAACGCCTTCAGCAACGTCAAGATTTAGAGGTCGCGAATCGGAATTTGCAAGTCGAATTAAATCGGACGAAGGTCGAGTTGGCGCGCGTAATCCAGGAAAGGGATATTTTGAAGCAAAGGGTGCAATTGAACAGCCGCCTGTCGCAAGGGCAGCAACTACAAAATCTCGACTCCGATGGACAGAACACGCCGGAGTTCTACCTGTGACATTACTTTCCGGGCAGGAGGACGACGTAGTATTCTGCCCGACGCTGCTGCCAGCCATCAGCCCCCTGGATTACAAAGTGAAAATTCGGACTTCGAAAAGTGGTAATTCATTCAAAATTGCACAAAGATGCTTCCTTTGTTGTTTTTTAAATTTAAGGAAAAAAAGGACTTGTTTGTTAATGTTAGAGTATTTTAGTTACATGTTGATGATAGTTTTTAAGCAACCCCTGGGGGGCTCCTTGCATATCGTTTTCATTCCAAATAGTAGTGTCGGGGCAATCATTTTTTCTGTCTATTTTTATACGATCGTAATGCGATTTGACGTTACTATAAAAAAAAGAACCCTTACTTATATATCTTTCCTATAAAAGTAATAATGGTTGTGTTGAAAATACAATGTTAATATAAATATGTTACATAAAAATATTGTAAATAAATTTAGCGTCAATAAATTATGGTTTAGAGAATCGCTGCTTATTTTCGATACGGAAGTCGTTTGTGTATATTATTAAATATAAACGTTTATAAAACATTGTACGATTCATTACGAACTATCAACCTTACTTGAAAAAAAAAACATACTAAAAAGAAAATATAAATCATACTACTTTACTGCAATTCCCGGAATAGATTTTGTTTTATGTATTAACTATATCTACGTTTAATTTTTCACCCGTAAATTTAAACGCCTCGGTTTTTTTTTTTGATTCTAAATTGAAATTAAATTCAACGTTCAACAGTACGTGAAAGGAAAGCGCTCAGGTATACGTAATTGTATTGGGCGTCGGCGTAAGGTGCGCCGTCGCGACGCTTGGCACCAATGGCAAAGATACAGCGCCGTTATTGGTCAGCAGTCAGCTTTGACCCGAACATCCCTGGTCCTTTTCGTGACGTCATTCTCATTATGAGGTTATTGTTCATTATGCGCATCTCGAAAGCTTCCTTTTTCGGCAATTGTAAATTCTCCCCCTTGCGTGGCCGTTCTCTGTATTATTTATCCGCATTCCTACAAATTGCATTCGCGGAAATTCGATATAACCGCAATCTTTTTTGAGGATCTATTTCATATTTGCCCTAAATAATCGACTAACTTTTGTCCCTTTCGGACGTATTTTATTGAGATCTAATCGCGTGCTCATCAATTAGCGAAAGATTAAGTGCCGTTCCTTCGACCCCATAAAGATAGGTATACATACGCATTATCTACGTTCCCGATTTCTTGAGCTTTTTTCCGTTGGAAATTCGACCCGGAAGTTAAAAATTACAATAATTGTTTGATACGATCGGCGTGGATGTTTTTATTATTTTTCTTGCTAAATGTTTTTCGATTTTTGATGAAATTTATCACGCCGATGTCGATGTATTTTTAATACAAAATTTACAATCGACGTTAGCGAAACGTATTTTTGATTTGAAAGACAATTGAAAATCTGGATAAAAAACACATTAGAAAAGGAAGTTTCCTTCGTTTATTCGTTTAGAGTAATAATTATGCTGAATTCGAAAAAAAAAGTATATATTTTTTTAATTCTCTGAATTTTTGTGGGCTTACTTCTGGTCCTTCCGTTTTGATTTTATTTTTTGAATTATTGATAGGCACCAAGCTCGTAACTCCTACGTTTACGAACCGATCGCTTTGAAATTTGCAACATGTATATAAGACGTAATTTTCTACGTATTGACGTGTAGAGTCAAAATGGCCGACTTCCGGTTTCGACGGAAGTGACCCTGAGTTTGATTTTTGAAATGGAACAACCTACATATTTTATTATTTTTGAAATCTACGGACCAAATTCCATCCGATCACGTAGCCAAATTTTCGTTTTTCTTAAAAAAGAATTTCAAAATTTTTAATTTAATTTTTAACGCAGACGGCTGTCGCCGCGTTAATTGTTATATCTCGACTCTGTTATTCGCCCAAATAATTTCTCGCAGCAAGTTGCTATATTAGATAACTGTTTTGTGCGCCCATAAATTTAAAAAATCTGGTGTTTGATAAAGAAGTTAATTTTTTAAATGGAAAAGTCGCATCATTAGATAGCAAATATTGTTTAAATATTATAATATTAAAAATAGACAGGTATTCTTCATTTTCTGAATATATTCGAGGAGCGTTTTATGACCAGCGAATTACGGTTTTAATTCGCTTGTTAGAAACTTTGGACATGACCATTTTAGAAAAAAACGCTCCTCGTTTGTCGTTTTGTTTAATTGAATTGCAAACATATAGCAGACTCGGAAATAAAAAAAATAAAGGAATATCTGCAGTCCTCGAGCGCCATTTTCGAGATAGCACAATTTCATTGTACCGCACCTTCTGTGCTGAAAAATAAAATCAAAAATTTTGAAATTAATTTTGAGAAAACCGAAAATTTGGCAACGTAATCAGATAGAATTTGATCCGTAGATTCCAAAAATAGTAAAATATGCGGGGTGTATCTATTTCAAAAATCAAATTTGGCGTCGCTTCCGTCCAAACCGAATGTCGGCCATTTCGACTATGCACGTCAGAAAATTTGAAATTATGTCTTGCATGCGTGTTCGAAATTTAAAAACAATCGGTTTGTAAACATAGGAGTTATCAGCTTGGCTCGGGTCTCGTGGTCACTCGGTGTGTTATCCAAATTTTATTTCGATGCACGTCGTCAATAAATAGTTACTAGATTGTATAATTGTAATATTCAATTTAAAGTTTTGATACTGGTATATTCTACCGATGATTTATCTGCACAAATACTCCATATCTAGTATTTTTTATACGAGTGATATTTAAATTAAACGTACTTAAACGTTGAGCTTTTTGTTTATTAATTCAAAAATTGCATGTTGGTCACATGGATATCCGTTGAAAAATTTAAATTAATAAGCTAATGAACTTTACGTTGCTGGCGATCAATCGACCGATAACATTTACAATCGCAGTCCATACTAACTTGTATGGTATGCCCTTAAAGGGCATCCGCACGTTACGTCATTTTAAAAATGGAGGTTTGCGCAAACCAAAAGAACGACGACTTGCTAAGCTAAACAGATCAGTTTTATAAATACAATTAAAAACGAAATGCACACTACCGCGAGCCGCATCAGTTTGCGCATTAAAACCGTGCAAACAAAACGCAGTGTGTGGGTACCCCTTAAGCTATTATCATCTAACCTCGCGTATATTATACAACATTTCAACATTGTATTTTTTTATAAAATAAAAACATACGCAACGCAACTTTGCGAACATTTTTGGGCATTATCGAAAAGATTGACGATATGTAGGACAGGTATTTATAATATTTTTTAATAATGCATTAACTGAGTTAAGTTCTGCAAATTCTTCGGACGAATTAAACGATGTTGGGGGCTTTAAAAATTTTCGCATTTCGTAAGTTGTATTTTACAATTTATTTTAACATTAAAAAATGGGATTGTTCTGCAAAATTAAAAATTAAAAATTCAGGCTTTGACGCGTGCTTAAAATGTTCGAGTTTTTCCGCCGAAGAGTAATTATCCATCGACAAAATGATGTACATAAGGGTTGTTTAAAAAAAAACGATCGATCAAGGTTCAAAACGAAAAATTATCGATTGAAATTGTATAATTGGGTTCGTGGATGGCCGCCGTCAAATTGTAAAACTTGGGTAACTTTTATGGCGTAGTTCGGCGATTTGAAAACGTGCAAAACACGACATTACCAGTCGGTATTTCTTGCAGTAAGTACCTAAACATAATAAACTTTAGTTTGAACGTAAAAATAAAAACGGACGATATTTTTTATTCGAACACGATATTTTCATTTACTACATGAATCTGAAATTGTAAACGGCACTTCTAAATTACCGAACGTGTCATTTTTTTTTAATTTGTCGAGATAATGCGCTTACGTAATTTCCTTCAAAGGGTGGCGTACAATTACAATTCAGGAGTTAGTTTCAGGAATGCTGAGTCAACAACAGCCACGATGTCACCTTGTGCGTTCAGCATAGTTCTCAACTATGAAAATTATCCTCTCGGCCGATTCAATAAACAATGTGGGCATGAATGAATTTGTTGTATTTATTACGACTACGGTGCATACAATAGTGTGCTGTGATTGAACGTGACAGTGCAGATAAAGTTGCATCCAGCGTCCCACACGGGCAGAGGGAACATGCAATTTGCCGGTTAATTTCTTAGAAGCCATTATGACTTTATTTTATCTTTAATTACGATACCCAACGCTCACGTTACTTAATACATTTGATAGTAACCGTGCGAAAAAGGGATCACGGTCCGAATTTATCAGCTTATTATTTTATGTTTTTCAAAAAAAATCCCACATGTTTCAGATGTACGTGGGCAGGTAATTAGTGGAAGGTGTCGTCGCCCTTATTTCGTTTAACGCACTCAATAAATATATTTCTCGGGATTTCTACGTATCGGTTATTTTGTGAAAGCTCTACAATTTTGTAACATTTACAAATAGCCGTTCCCATGAAATAAATAGAATTACTTTGTATTCATTTTCATGTTTTGGCAATTTAGAACATGATTAGTTAGTTGGCGGGTTGCTTTGATCGGCCCTGCAGTCGATGGTTTAAATGTTTAGACTGTACCGGTTTTTTCGAATTTATCGAAATAAATTAAGTTGCAATTTTTACCGTAAACATTCATATCGACGGCGTTTTTGCAAAAGGACTAACCCACATTTTGTGTGTCGTCGCGTAACTATTATAAACAGATATGTTTCACGGAAATAAAAGCCGAGATAAACCGAGGTATTACCCCAAAATGTGGGTTACCTACGTCTTTCTGCCAAAAACGCAGTCGAATTATTACTTATTTTATTATTAACATTTTTGCGAAGTTTCTGCATCAACATTTTCTAAATTGCTGTGGCGGTGTTAGTGAAACCTGCGAATACCGCTTTAAAAAATTATCGATACAATATCTAATCGAATTTTGCGTTTAATCGTGCAAAAATGTGTGTAATAAACATCACGCATCAATTTATTTTAACCCTTTCGTGGCGCAGTAAAGTATAGGTAAGTATAATTAAGTTACGTCGTTATAGAATCCACATAAAATAAGGAAGTTTTTCGAATAAATGTCCCATTTTATGGCAGTGGGTATAGTCGCCGTTACTTTAAATTTTCGTCTCGAATTAAAATCCGTTATCACCTCCTTACGAAACGTACTTCGTTAATATCCGCCTATTTTTGTTTACGCCAATCAGAAAACGATAGAAAGACCACCATAATTGCACGTCAAATTTAAATAGACTTAGAATAAGGCGTAAATAAATTTAGGCGGATGTTAACGAAATGCGTTTCCTAAGGAGGTGGTAAGAAATTTAAATCCCAAAAGACGAAAATTTAAAGTAAAGGACGTACGACTCGTACTATTTTTTTTTTAAAGCGATAGAGTTGAAGTTACACATAACTATATGCAACGATACCACGGCACGATCAAAATTAACCTTACAAAATTTATCCCGCGGACTGTGTGACTTTTTAGTGAAGCAGATCCTTCGATGGAGCACAGTATTGTGTTTACAATAAAAGGATTAGCATTTATCAGGAATTGCAAAACAAGAAAAACAATTTAGAATAACAGATTTTTCCAAAGATTCAAATAAATATATAACAATACGTATATTTTAAATATGTAAAATGTACCATTTTAAATGTTTTTGTGGTCCTCCCCTTATTCGCGGATTTTCAACACATTTCCGTATTCGCGGTGTTTCGTGGGAACGCATTACCCGTGAATATGGATAGTTTACTGTACAGATTTTGATATTTTTTTTGACGCAATAAGTACAAATTGTCTACGGGTCAAGATCACATGTAAACTTTCACGTAAATATACGAAAAACTAACGAAACATTGCAATTTTCCAAAATTTAACATTAACAGCTGGATCTTTGTAACCGATAAGAATTGGATATTGACGGATAAGATAGTTCCTCCTTTCGTTTTATCCAGACTTTTTGGTGCACCCTGTATATTAAATTGGTAATCAATCTTGTTATACCAGAAATATAATTGGAAAATCCTGAAATTGGTTGGTAAATCGAGAAAAGCTACTTTGTTTGCTTTTTTTTTGTTTTTTAGTTAAGTTCGATTTTTTACTGTTGATGTGGTCGCCGTAGATAATAAAAATTATTACCTGCACTTAAATAGTAGGTATTTACCTATCTATGTATGTAATATTTTTGTGTTCTTACTGTTAGTGTTACTGATCATATTTCGAGGTGATTGTTTTTAGAGGTTTTATTGTAATATTTATGTTTTATGTACGAAAACAGAAAAATCAATAATAAAATGTTGAAAATGTAAAAATCCAATTCGCTGGTGCTTCAATTTAAGAAACTTTTTGTATTTCAATATTGTTCGTGATTAATGGGAAGTATACAAAAATCTTTCATTACTTACATAAATCTTAATCTATTCCGTTTACGTCACTAAATCAGGTATTTAATATAATTTATGTATAATAATATAAAATTTATTTTTCTGTCCTACATTTACTTAGGTATATATACATAATTATGTATAAAGAAACGATTAGTAACATTCGTATCTTCTTACAAATTATGCACACGTGTGTTTGGGCAACTTTTATGTGTAATATTATTGCACAGTTAAACAGTTGAATGACCACAAAAGTAAATTGTGAATAATATGCAATTTTGTTTCTATATATAAATATGGCAAGATTTACCTTTATATCGACGATTTACAGGGTGTCTCTGAAAGGTCTGTATAATATATATTTTATTATAATATATAATATATATTTATATACATTTAATATATATATATATATTTAATATATATTATATATTAATATATATTTATATTTTTAATATATATATTTTTTAATATATATTTAATTTTACTTGCCCATCACAGATTCCTGAGCTGAAAATGTGCCGATTTACCACAATTTACTTTTTCGAGATACTGCCCCTTTATTATTATTATTATTATTTTATTATCCACATACTTTTTTCAAAATAATTTATTAACGACTTTACTTAAAATATTAAATTTGGTGCAGGCATTGCTGCTGTTAATGCTAACAAACACTCGTCGTGTGTTAACTCAATTTAACACGCAGGGTGTTTACTTTAGGGGACATATCCTTAGTTAAAACTTAAACATATTTTTTTTGTTTCAATTACTTTATTCACTGTAATTAATATGTCATAGAACCTAGCCTACTTTTTTACTCGGGAAGATGCACTCAACATTTGCGAATTTGACATTCGCGAGGGGTTCCTAGAACGTAACCTATGCTTTTCGTTACCTATGAAACATAAATATCACAATCAAATAACAAACTGCGGCGTGTTACCCAGTGCGGCATATTCGTCCTCTTTATCCAGGCGGCACACTGACGTTA
The DNA here is from genome assembly GCA_036326145.1 of Rhagophthalmus giganteus. NCBI lineage: Eukaryota > Metazoa > Arthropoda > Insecta > Coleoptera > Rhagophthalmidae > Rhagophthalmus > Rhagophthalmus giganteus. The sequence continues at coordinate 6,545,170 of JARFJA010000005.1, forward strand.
TAATGTCGTCAACTATTGGCCATTTGAGGACCAATGGGGACGTCAATATGTCGGGTTAATGTCACTGCCCAACGACGTCAAATTATGACCAATCTAGTACGTTACTTGAGACGTCTAATTGACGTCTAATTTCCTTAAATGGAACTTTTTACTTGTTTAGTTGTATACTACTGTGTTTATAACGATGCGATAGTGCATAATTCCAAAATGTATTGATATATTTTTTAGTTAAAATTTTGGATTAAAACATAAACATGTTAGTAAAAATTACGAATATTTTACGGTTTAAATTAACGCTTCAAAACGTCTTTATCTTCACTTTTCCAGTAAGGATTCACGACTTTGGAACGACCAAAAAAAGACGTCTCAACGACGTCAAATGTTCGTCGTGAAAGTGTCGTCGTGCGTACGTCACTTATTGGGTCCACGACGTCGCCGACGAATAATTACCAATAATTGACGACATTGTGACGGCAGTGTGCCGCCTGGGTATCCTCACTTTTCGTCATATCACGAAGAAAATTACCCATTTATGAAGAAACCGTGCAAGATATTGAATTTTTCTAAGAGTAATAAAAGTTTCTAAATTAACCTGTTTTTTTGAAAAATTCTCAAAAGAGTCAGTGGCGTACGTACGTATAAAAAAGTTGTTGGTAAAAAACTGAGGCCGTATCCTTACAAATAAACACCCCGTGTGTTAAATTGAGTAAAGCGTCTTGTGTTCGTTAACCCTTAACTGCAGCAATATGTGCAATACCTATCAAAATTAAAATTTTTAAGTAGTCGTTAATAAATTATTTTGAAAAAAGTACGTGATAATGTCTCGCTTCTAGGAGCTGTATCTCGAAAAGGATGCAATTTGAAATATAGGTAAGTTGTGGTAAATCGGCATATTTTCAGCTCGGGAATCTGACCAAACGTTGTACAGACCTTTCACGGACACCCTGTAACAGAAACTGAAATAAAAACTTTTAAAACATCAGTAATTTACCGATAATTAATGATTACGAGTGTGGACTTCCCCGTGAAAAAGTTTATGCAATAAGAAGGTATATTGTTCTAAAAACATTTCTGTCGATTATGTAACATGTTAAAGAACAGGAAAACGCAATTAGTACAACAGATATACTATACTACGTCTAAAAATGAAATAGTAGTAATTAATATAAAGCCGAAATTCTTAATTTGAGTTCTAATTAAAGATCCTTGTTCGCGAATCGACCGGAACCCAATTTGGATTTTGATTGTAGCTCGCTGTAGACCGACACGATTACAATTAGTGACGTCACGCCACGAATATGTGTCAACGAGAACGACGAGGGTGAGAATTAGGTTCGTTATGGCGAGGGTAGCTTTGGATTTATCATGTTATTGGAAACTACTTCAACAAACATGATAGCTCTATATATTACTTTACTGCTACTTTCTAGACTTCTGGGTACCATAATTCCTGAACCAACATTACGCTTGATTGTTTGTTTAATGAATTATAGTTTAACAGGGTGTTTAATTGATAAAAGCGTAGTAGATATCGAAATTTATGCCATTCGAGGATATGAAAGCTTCACTTTGGGCAGGTTTGAACAAGGTTTGTTAGTAGATGATGTACAAATTATCGATTCCACTAGTCTAAAACTTTTCTTACATTGTAGAGGAAGTGTTTTTTTTTAGAAATTCATTTCACGAATCGAAAACAGTTAAATTTTATCATTTCGAAAAGCCGCTTCAAAAAACGCAAATAAAAATATGTTTGCAACACTTTAATTGGTCGCTATTTTGGTGTGATAATGGACGTTTGTCATTTGTAACAATTCAATTTGTCAAGAAAATCGATAACGGAACGTATGTTTTAAAAAAAAGAACATTTGATCGATGTTACAATTTGATTACGGCAACGTTCAGAAAACTACGTGAAAAGCTCGGTGGAAATAACGTGCCAAGCGTATGTAGTAGAGCGGGCTTCTAAATTAATGACACCCCTCTCGAATCGGTAAGGGCCACCTTATTGCAGTTACACGTATCTATGTCGTCTCGAAGGGAGTGTAAAATTAAAGGGACCAACTGTACTTAGGTACGTAAGTTTAAAATATCGTAGCGTAAAGATTCAAATCATTTTATTTGTTAGCTTGAAAACGTTTGTGGATGTCTTTAATTTACGAAATTAAATATTTTTTGTATTTAAATCAAAATGGTAACTAACAAGGAAGGTTAGGCAGGTGGAAATCTCAGAAAAATTTGAAACTTTGCAGGATTGTAGTACTAGTCAACCCTAATCAAGAGCCGTATTCCGTTCGTGCTCTTGCGCGGTTTAAGAGGATGAAATCCACCCTCGAAAATTGGAACTTTTTTCGATTTTGCTTATTAACTGTGAAACAAGAGCTATCGCCAACAAACTAGATATTTTTGTAAATGGCTGTTCAGGACCTAAATTATGATACAAAAATTAGGGATGAAAATCCTAAGGGGTGTCATCCCTTCGAATTTTCATCCCATACGTTTTGCCATGCTTGGGTACATTTTTACATCGACAGACATATATATTCATGTAAAGACAATTAAAACTATAATTTGAAAAAAAAACAACGCGGTGTAGTTTTATATACAGTAGGTGACAGATTGAAACACACTAAGAAAATTTTAGTAGTGTTGTGACGTAAGTTTTTGTGCGATGGGAACTTGGGTCGTAGTGGAGTTTGATAAAAAAAAATGGAAGATAATACCGAAAATTTTTAAAATATGTACTTTTTAGATAATTAATTCTAAAATTGTGTATTTTTTATGCAGTAAAATTATTTGAATAATCACGATCTGCAGAATTTATACTGCAGAACTATAAATTTACTCTATTTTTAATTTAAAAACTATTCGTGTGCCCTTAAGCGTTGAAAATTTCCTGTTACAAACCATGAACCAGATAAAAGTTTAATCGGATTTTTATGTGGCCGATAAAATACAAAGCAACTAATAAAACATGTGTACCGCCTACATTCATAGCTTATCGGAGGGCGAACAAAAAACTGAATGTTTTTAAAATAAAAGTGTTTTTAAAATTAAAATAAATCCACGTATAAACTTGAATGCATTTATTTATAGAATTCCGGCAAATCCGCTTCAGATCATTTGTGTTAGTGATACAGAGCGGTAGTGCTTGTTTCAGTAGTTCGAATTTTAAATTACGGCGTCGTATTGTTCGTGTGTGCGAGAAGTGCACGTACGGTTAATAAGGCCTTTTTGCGTGTGAGTGCGCGAGTTAGAATTTAGAAGTTTCTAATTTTTTCTTATAGTCTGTTACAGACAAGTGGTAGTCGCAGCGGCACTATTCCGCATTGGACGAAACGGATGAATTTTAGGTACTGCGTGCATTGCATCCGCACTATTCGGATTTCCGAAAGATCCCTATTTTGTTCTCGACATTTTTAAAGTAGGTGTGAAAATTGCGAAGGATGTAATTTCTGACGTTTAGGTAAAATACCGCCCGAAATCAGCGGAAACAAATGATGAGTGTCAAAAAATTAAAATTCGAAAATTTGTATGCGAAAACCCTATTTTTAATGAAAACATAGTGGCGATTTCTGATTACTTAATTCAGATGGGTATCATCGAAAGATTCAAAAGTAACGTCAATTTGTTAGTTTGAGCGGATCGCCGTGTAATGTGTATGGCTGAATTTTTAAATTTTACACGAAGATTCTGAAATTCTACGAAGTTGCGCAAATTGGTTCTGACGGTTTTTGATAGGAAAACTACGCGATAAGTGCCGTTTATTGCCGTTTAACTAATTTTTTAAATTACCTTATTTAAATTACATTAATTACATTACATTACATTAATTACAGTATTTAAAAATGATTTAAAAAAAAATTAAGCACGAGCGTTATACAGTATGAATACCGACAGTCAAGGTACCAAAAGAATTTAGTTGTTATAGGTATATGTATCCGTCGCTATAAACAAATTCGATATAAATAAAAAACAAAATTTATTGATAGAAAAATTATAGTAAGTAAATACACTTTGTTGTTACATAATAAGGACTAGGTATTAAGTTCTCTGCATCATCGTTATTTATTTCAACTTCGCGTCATCGCGCCGAATACATTCAATTTTGCTAAAATTTCTTCTTCGGTTTCGATATTTTCGTTTACGATTGCAAAGCTTTTTCGATTATTCATGTAGTGGTTAAATTTTTCACGTGAAACATGTAAACCCATTCTGTCAAAGGCGGGTGGAAAACCATTGGAGGTGGGGTTTGAGGATTGAAATCCAGCACGTGTAAAATAATTTTTTTCTCGCGTTTTTCGCCTTTCATAATCTGGAAAACCTGCCTTTAAGCGTGTAATTATTGGCATTTTTTCGATATTGCATAGGTACGTATTCGGCACCTATCTGTTTAAACGGCAACTCAACACCCCAGCTTTAATCTCGATTTTCTTCTAAGGTATGAGAGCATTAAATTCGGGACTAAGGCAAATAATTAGTACTTAATTATGGGATATACCAAAATTTAATTTTCGACAGTGTTGGTGCTAGATTAACGAAGGTAACAATATTACCTAACAATACTGGACTATTTATGGTAACATTGTGGCTTATTTGGATTTTAAATTATCAGACTATCGGGACTATCAGAAGTGAGTTTTCATAAGTGTTTTCCATTTTTTCACGATTTTACAAATGTTCAAAATTGTTGTATGTGTTATCTACTTATGATTGCTGAAAATTAACACTTTCACTAATGACAATCCAGTTTCTAAATGCCAAATAATTTCAACTTGATTTTTTACTGTAAAAACTATCCGCTTCAACGTACTAACCATATTATTTTTAGGCACTTACACATCTTTGCCGTTTCCCGGCAATACGGTAATTCCAAATAATTATACATTACCTGACAAATATTAAATAAATTTGTATGCAAGTAATTTAAATGAATACGACACGTGTGCAATTGAGTCATACCCGATTTCAAATGGCATTGATTATACCACAACTTGGAAGAACCGCTACTGATAAAATAAACATTCTAAAATTTAAACAAAGCATTTTGGTATTCGTGTAACAATAATGTAGATAAATGCAAATGAAAATGTTTTAAAAATTTCCTTCAGTCGAGCGTTAGCTATATAGCACCTTATAGGTGTTCCTAACGTGTGCTATGCGACGCGTGTTGTTTTGATTTTAATTGCGCCTTTTATGTGTATATTTCGGTTGTTAGCGAAATACTTTCTGAAAACAGGAACGATCTATGAAATGAAATTTAAATACGCGCCTATTCGAATCTTCGTGGAAAATGCAATTTTTTTTGTGTTTGGCCTAAAAAAATTGATGTACCAAATTACTACCTGCCCGCCGTTGAAATCGAGGCGAAGATCGCAACTGCTTTTTAAGGTAAAAACGAATTTACTTACTTAATTATCTTACAATTAGAAACCAATGGGATTTTTTTTAATCGTTTTTGATTTGTTCGAAAGGTAATTTTTCTTTAATACAGTGGTAATAACATCATTTTGTGTAGTAATTGGTATAGGTAAATTAAAAATAAGTTATTTTAAATAAACCATCAGAATCGTTTTTTCCAAAGCGTTTTCTAGACACAGACTATTTTCTAGTTTTGTACATTTCGGTCTTTCGTACCTACATTATAAACTGTTTCCCGAAAATCGAATTTTGTATTTTGTGTATCTATACGGGGTGAGTTAAAATAGTGACACCCTCCTATTAATTCTTACTGATTCATAGATTAGATTGTTTAGCGAAAGATGTTGAGAATGATATCGATGGCGTTTTTCCAAAAGGACGTAACCCACACTTTTTGTGAAAATGAGTTATTCTGACTATCTTATGCATCTAAAGCAAGGGCACCATCTGTTAAAATCTAGTAACAATATTCCGATTTTTTCCACCGGAAAAATCGATTTGTATTTCCGCGAAACGTATCTTCTTGTAGCTATGCGACGATATAAAATGTGCTCTCTTGTAAAATTTAGTTTTTGTGGGTTACGCCCTTTTGAAAAAACTACGTCGATATGTTGTATATTATTGTACATTTATTTTATTTCAGGGCCTAATTCGATTTTGGCAGTAATATGCAACTTTTTATTTTTACACGACACCCTGTAAATATTTTATATTTTTTGTAAGAACTATTTTTTCCCTAAACGCTGTACCTAAACTAGAAGTAAAACGCGACTTCTCGTGATAGTTTTTTGTAAATATTTTGCACGAAACGTCGCAATAGAATCTGTGAACTTTCTTATGGCGCGTGAACTCGGCGAAACAACTATCGACACAAATTCTGAAAATAAACTAAATATTTTTCGTCTGTTTGCCCTTATATTTTCATTTCGAAATTTTTATTGCTTTCGGAGATATTTGCGATTAACTTGTTGTTTCGTCAACTTCACGCTGGCGAAACAAATTGAATTTTTAAATTAAGTAGTCGCATTTTTAATTTTTTTATTAATAAGTTGCGCCTAGTAGCGCCCCAATTTTCATTTCTAAATTTTAATTATACTTTCGGAGATATTCGCGATTTACTTATAATTTCGTTAACTTTTTGTTGCGCCGACGAAATAAAGTTGAATTTTAAATATTTATTTAGCAATATTTTCCACTCAACTTGCGCCCTAATTTTCATTAATTATTTTCGGAAATATTCGCGATTAACTTATTATTTCGTCAGCTTTTTGTTGCACTGAGGAAATAAAGTTAATTGTTTAATTCGTTGTTTTGCCAGTTATTTTGTTAATTTCTTAACTAAATTAAAATATAGGTATATATAGTATATATTTTAGTCGTAAAATAATACAGTATTTTCCGTTTTCCGTTCCGAAGTGCTTGAAACTGAAAAAATACGACTTCAAACTTCTCCGAAAGTAATGAAGATTTGGAAATGAAAATTAGGGCGCAAATTGAGCGAAAATATTGGTAAATTAAACATTAAAAAAAAAGTCAACTTTATTTCTGGCCGCAGAATTTCTGCGCTGGGACGCTGGGACAGCACAACAAAAAGTTGACGAAATTGTAAGTTAATTGCCAGTATCTCCGAAAGTAATGAAAATTTGGAAATGAAAATTGGGACGCAAATAATGGCAAATTGAATGGAAAATATTGTAAAAAAATATATTCGAAAATTCAACTTTGCTTCGTCGGCGCGACCGTTCGCGCCCTGATTAAACAAATTGCGTAATACAAAGAACCTACTACACAAGATAACGTACCACTAATTCCAAGAATTATTTTACCAATATCTATAATCGTTCGAGCATCCACCAGTTTTAAATTGATAAAATCCATTTATAAGGGACGCTTGAGTTCACTTATACTGTATTAGCAATCGCTTTATGTGATATAGGTCCAAATCCCCTCGCTGCAGTCTATCATACGGAGCGATTCTTTAGGGGTAGGTGCTTTTGGGGAACAAGAAAATCACGACAGGCGCCAAAACGGTACAATTTACAGGGACCCGCCCACCCGTCACTTGTTAAATTAAGAATATGATCATCCGAGTTAATTTTAATGTCGCGGAATGGCCCTTAATTGCAGAGCCTAAACCGTTTTACGTTTTGAGGCGTGCGCGAGAGTGACAGGATCACTAACAAAATGACAATTACGTTCGTTTCAAACGAGGAAATAACGAAGTTATTTGTTATTTATTAGATCTTTGTTATTGTAACAATTATTGTTGTTATTGTTTTATTCGTATAATTATTTATGCGACGCGGTTCCTATTAATAATATTGTTTATAATGTTACTGTATAGACTTTGACGGTTATAAAGAAATGACGCGACACGTCCTTTAAATTTAAAAAAAAATATTGTAACTATATGTAGTTGTATAAAGAAATAACATTAATTTAATCGATTAAATTGTCAACTGAAATATTTGATTATTGGAAATCTAATACAGAGAAGGACTGATTATATTTAAAAAGTGAGAAATTTTTAGATGTTATAATAAAAAAGAGGAAAGAGATTAGCTCAAAAAATTGAAAATTAAACGACAATTAGGTATAGTGGTAATTAGTTGGAGTTTAACGTATTCACGTTTTACTTGCTTTTAAAGTCTTTTTATTCTTTTTTTGTCGATCTTATCTTATTTGCTACAATTTCTCTGTCTCCTTATCTGTCTTAAGTTTATCTCCTTCTAATTGGAATTTTAGAGGTTACCGAGGCTTAGCGAGATAAGAAAGCAAGTTTATGTACATACCATGGATGGTATAAAGTAGATATGTATGTAGGTACTAATGAAAATGTAAGTCTGAAAATGTCTGAAGACAGACGATTCAGCATAAGATCCCGAAATTAATCCCACAACAAGTCCAGTGTTCAATTTTGCAGGTTCTAAACCCAATACTCGCAGAACCAAAGAAACCAAGGAACTATACAACAAGAAATACGAATGAGTGAATACAGACTGCTAAAATTTGGAAAAATAGACGAGATATCAAGATCCAAAGATACCAAAGGGGTAAAAATAAAACGAATTACCTATACTTTGTATCGATTAAAACAATCGCGGGGTAGTGATGTTGCGAAACAAATATATTTTTGACGTTGGTTTATCGGGATCGAATGTGCAAAACTAATTCCTAAACTTTTACATCGATACCTATTTGTGGGAAAAAATAAATTACAAACTAAAAGTTAGATTTCTCTTTCAGAATTTCACGGTGAATAGTTGCGCGATTAAAGTTTGGAAGCAAAAATTCCCACATCAAGATTTCTCTAAATCTATTAACTTTGGGAAATTGAATGGAAAAGTATAGTCGCGTCTTTAATCACGATCTAATAGACGATCCAAACGACCAAGTCCCGGGATTAGACCAACCACGGTGGTTATGGTGTAAACTGAATCGATTAAGAACTGGTCGTCATCGAATATCACTGGAATATCATTGCTAACCCTGCTTGAGAATGCGGAAATGAAGTAGAGTAAAGTGGCCAAATACGGAATAGGTTCTTAATATGGAATATCTAGTTATTTTCGAAACAATTGGCAGCATCTAATGTTTAAGACTACAAACTATACTCACTAGTTGGTAACTATTTACCACCACCGTGCCGTTACCCAATTTGACATTGCAGAAATATTTGGTAAAGCTTACCTAAAAATACAAAACGGTGCTTATGCTATAAAAGGGTATGAAGCGACAGGATTATATCATGTCTGAAGAAACATTTTTGAAGCTACTGATTTCTTAGCAGCTCAGCAAACGCAATATCCCTTGTTGGAGGATCGAAAGGTGAATGAAGATGCATCTGATGTGTTACAGAATAACGTTGTAAATAGTTTGTCTTTATCGCAGTCTTTTAGTAACACCAATTCAAGCCGTCCACATTATGTGCCTCCTGAAGAAATATTGCCAATTCCAACAATAAGAAAAAGATTGGTCTCAGAATTGGAAAGCCGGGAAAAACTAATGTTATAAATTCGTCACAATATTTGACGGATTTAGAGACTTCAATAAATGTCAGCAAAGAAAAAAAACCAAAATAACGAGAAACCTTACAATTAATGAGAACAGAAATTGAGGAGGCACATTCACTAGGAAGAAAAAAGGAGATCAATGTAAACCTAGTCCGAACGGAACATCTGGTGGAAAAAAAAACACGAAAGAAAAAACATTCTCAGTTTAGTTCATCCGATGATTCAATTTCAGTAGAATTTCAAGTTTCTTCTGATGATATATTGTCAAAACAAACTACTAACCAAATCCCCGAAAATGATGCTATCTGCATATTCTGTAATGGCAATTTTTCTGAAGTTAATGATGGGCAAATATGGATTCAGTGCGTATTATGCTGTCAGTGGGCGCACGAGGACTGTTCAGGTGCCATAAATCAACACTTTGCGTGCGACTTTTGTAAGTAGTAGTAGCATTTAGACCTCTGCATCTGTCTGTGCTCATAAATGCATTACCTACCTAATATATTTTAAGTAACATTTTCTTTTGTTGTTCTCGAAAATTTTAATTTATTTTAGTTGTCAATTTAAATAAAGAAATATTTTAAAACATGTTGGAACATTAATATAAAGCATTCCATACAAGAAACAGGTCTATTCCATATTACGCACACATTTTCATGTCTTATTAAAATCGCACTTTTTGCCAAAAAAATCGCTGATAATTTTGTGTGTCGAATCATTTTGTGTGCGTTAGAGGAATGCATTTTTTAATAAGACCTTCGAGGAGTATCTTACGTATATATTTAATTATTTTTCAGAAAAAAAAAACATACTTTTAAGGGCAAACGTAAAAACGGTATTCCATATTTGGTCACTTTATTCTACATAGAAACAATCAAGCGCATAAGAAATTTCAGCATGATTTTGCAGAATTACGCGGGGTAATCCACTGATGGCTCCGATTCTTGCCCGAGCAAGTTGTTTGTCGAGACCAAAACCAATTTTCAAGTAAATCATCGACGCTAGTTACCTTTTGTGCTGTTAGAATAACACGAAATGGTATTTATATCGATTATTATGCGCTTGTTTTATTATGTTTTTAACACTTATGTTAGATATGCATTTCATACGAATATATGTTTATAGTGAATAGTATCTACGCTGCTGTGTTGCTTGCGTTACGGTTGCGTTGCGTTACGTCACGCGTTATGATGCGCGATTTTCGAACAGCTTGCGTTTGCGCTGCGTTACGTGACGTGATTTATAAATGTACGTATAGCTTATGTAACGTATAGCTTATCCAAATCTACAGGGTGTTTTCAAACATAGGATCTTATTTGAAAGGGGTGGTTTTACAGGACAAATGATAACGTTAGACATTAACATATCTTAATAAAAGTTGCATAATAACAAAGTTATGAATGTTCCAAATTTTGGCACAAAACAGTTTTATAGTCACTGGTACTAACTATTTATAATAAATGTTCAAAGTTAACACCGGGTACTTGAAGGCATAGTTGAGCTCGGCGTATCCATGAATCAGCATACGTCATTAAACCCACGCTTTGTCGAATTATTGCTGAAGCCGCTTCTACATGGTTATGAAGATCGCGTATATTAGCGACTTCTGTTATGAATACTAGTGTCTTCATATGGCCCCCCTTAAATAAAAATCTACCGGATATAAATCTGGTACCATCGTGCATAAACCACATTCGCATACGCACATCCAACGGAATATCCTCTAAAAGTTCAGGGAGATTATTGCACAAAAACAATAAGTAGTCAGCACCTGTTAAGCGAAGTGGCAGCACATAGGGACCAATAAGATGAGCGTTGACCAGACCGGTTCAGACGTTCACGGAAAATCTTTACTGGAAGTGCGTCCAACGTACAGCATGTGGATTATTGATACTCCAGATATGAGTATTGTGGTTGTTGTGTATTCCGTTGTTTGTAAACGTTGTTTCGTCGGTCACTAAGACAATTGAGGAGAAGTCAGAAATTACATCATGGTGTCTTAGAAACCATGAACAAAACTCAACATGTCGAAGATGATCACCAGGTTGTAACGCGTGCACACGTTGCACGTGGTATGGATAGAGGTGCTCTTCACGCAATGTTCGCCATACAGTGGAATGTGAAACGTCTACTTGCCGAAAAATTTGGCGAGTACTGGGGACGGGTTGTCATGCACCAGGTCTAATATTAACTCCTCGGCCTCTAACATTCGCCGGGCTCGACCAGGTCCTCCATCACGTCCTCGATGTGGATGCAAGTCACGTTTTGCAATGCTTCTCCATAAATTAACAACATATCTACTAATTCATTATTTGAATAGTGATAGACCATCGCGATTTTGGGTTGCGTACACTCACAACTACCTCATATTGTGCTGCAATATGAGAGGTCAGGTATTGTAAATTGTCAACAGTATGAAAAGTGTTGACAAATATGAAAAATAATACCCAGCATCAGTTGGTCATTAACGCTAAACGTGATGCAAAATAAAGAAATACAGATTTCCGTTATTCAGGTACCCAGCTGATGTACCAGAGTGCCCAAACATGTTCGGAATTATAACAATTCATAACTTTTTTATTATCCAACTTTTAGTTGGGTGTTTTACTGTCTATCGCCATATTTTGGTCTGTAAAACCACCCCTTAAAAATAAGATCCTAAGTTTGGAAACACCCTGTATATGATGTCACGTCATCAAAAAAAGTCACTAGATTGTTTATTTGTAATTCGGTTTAAAGTTTGGAAAGTGACCTATTCTACAGATAATTTACTTGCGCACATATTAGATGGTATGAAGAAAGACTACAATTTATTAGAACTGTAAAAATACGAGGTACGAGGTGACAACACTGTGTGAACGTCATCACCTTGTATCGATGACGTGATTGCATATAGGTTTGGATAGACTATACATGGGTTTTCTAATTGACGCATTTTAAATATAATAACGCCTAAAATATAAGAGTGCCCATAAAAAAAAAACAATTTCTGCGATGATGAAATAAATTTCGCGATAAAAATGTTAAGTAAGGAACGGCATAAAATTGAAGTGCGGCCGTAAAGCTGGATTAGAACTGTTCAAGAAAATACACCGCCGTTTGTTTATCGTAAGTTTATCGACCGCGCGATCTAATAAATATTTAATTCGTTTGTTGGTCGCACGTCCATTTATGGGTACAAACTTAGTTTTGGGTAATTGCTTCTCTACAAGTGTATTAAGATAAATCCAAAGTTTTATAGGATATCGGCTTTCCGTTTGAGTTACAGATATGAATTTGAGTGTCTGAAAGTTACAATAATCAATATGCCGTGGGATTTAGCTCCCGTACAATAAAGAACAAATAGAGCGTGCGGCTAGAGGATAGACTCAATAAAACAAAATCCCATCTGCGGAATACGGTGTCGTGAGTCCCGGGGGAGGTCCAGGCGAGGACATCGCCATCATGCCGGATAATAAATGTCCAAAAACGCAAATACGAAGTAACATTTGCTCGTAACGGCCGTCTAAGGCCGTCGTTTTATTATTATGCGGAAACAGTAAAAAAGCAGATGACGGTCGGTCTCGAACGGTCAGTGGGGGTCTTCTTTATGAGCAACGCATCTAATTAGGAGACATCTACTGATTATTGTTATCGACCCCAGACGTTCGATCGTCGTAATGACGAGAAGTCGTAGTCGCATATTGTGTATTCCGCCTCCAGCGAGGGCCGTAATGGCCCTGGGCCGGCTTTATCGCATCTATCGGAACGAAGCTCTCCTTTAGGTGCCTTGCAGGAAGGTGGCCGGCTATTTATTGACTGGACATCGCCCATAAAATATATCGGATCCGGGTCCGGCACATAATGTCTGTTGTCGTAAAAAGTTAGCGTCGCACCGATCTATGTATGCGTCATTGCGACGCACACACACACACACACACTGATACAAACAGCTCCTTATCTAACTCGGCTCGTATTTTGTGCGTCGCCTTTCAGCTGCAGTTTTTTTCTTTCGATTCCTGCAGCTGACGTTTATAGTTAAATTGACGTATACGTCGCACATAAAAGCGGTATAATACCGCGGTTTGTCCACCTTGACCGCTAACGACGACGGCGACGCTCGGGGGTCGCGCACGCCCGCCGCCATTCTTCTCGAAGCTAATTGAGCGAAGGCGATCACCGGACCTTACAATAATGAAGTTAGGTCGGTGTCGCTAATGGCCACCCCAGATAAAGCACGCTAAAATAATGATCGCGCACTGTGCGGCGCTGAATTTATCACGGTTGTAAATAACTGGACGCTTTGTCGCTCCGATTAGTGTCATTAAACGCAATCGTCGTTTTTCATAGGGTGTAAACATTTTCACCTATTACTTAACAGGTTCGTTACTGTTTTTACTACCGAATTTTAAATGTAGAAAAATACGAACGAAAAACACGGCACGGTCTGCAATGGACAGACGGGCCTCGGCGTGGCAGTTAACGTGTTAATCGACGATGCGATTCTCGTTTTTTAAATTTCATAATTTTCATTAGGCACGGCTCGCACCTTAACGGGTAAGGATGTAAAATTTCGAGATTGACTCGAAGCCGAACGCGAGTTTACGAGTTACGTTCGCGCGGAGAGAGTAAAAATAACGAGCGAGCGATTGGAATTGACGATGAACATTCTCGACGTGTCTCTACTTCGGTAATGTTATTTCCTGGCTGGTACTCGGTTAGGCCAGTCTCCGGAGCCTCCGGAATACCAATAGGTCCGTGCCCGGACAAAGACATGAGAAGCTGCCGCCAGGATGAGCGCGCCACTTAACCACGGCCCGGGGCTCGAGTTGCCCGCCCCTCGCACATAACTGTCAAGATTTGTAAAGGGTGTTAGATAAAGTATAGTATCGAACTCTAATATAATAACGGCCGGAACAAGCTCGGCTATAAAGTATAAGACGGGCATAAATCAGTCGGATCCGGAGCGGGCCAATATGTATCATACGTGCTAAAATATGTGGAGCTTCCGGTGGCACGATGTGGCGTGAATCACGGTCCATCCGCGTCCCTTGGGCCCGAGGTTAAGCGCTCGATTTGTCGCACGGGGTCATTAAAGGCCGGCGGTCCCTCGACGCTCGTCAACAGGATTACCCTCTAAACGTAATCCAATCACACGAACTTGACTTTATGTGACGCTATTGCCGCGGGGCCTACCTACGCCTTGTATCAGTCTTCTCGAACACCGACTGCATTTCCGTATAATGCGCTCAATCATCGGCCCTACCGGACTCGACTGCCTGTATTTTGTCCGTTTATTTGTGACAAGAATCGCAATGGTTAGGGGTCGTTCGGACGGATATCGATTTGCCGCTATCGATATAGAAAGACACGACTCGGATCGCCTATTTACTGGAATGAACCCACATTTGATTCTGATTGCGTTCATATTTGGAAGCTTTGAAGTGGTACCGCCGCGGAGACCGGATTAAACTAAACAAAGTATCAGTTAAGATGGAAACTCTAAGCCCGGTTTACTAGAAATCCATTAAAGAATATCTCTGTACTTAACGCTGCCCTTTAAATTAAGGGCTCGTAATAACTTTCCTTTGGTCTTAGAATACCTATAGAAATTGAAGTACTTAAACTATAGAAACTGATTTTAGTTAGAACGGAACGATATTGTTAGCTTCGCGACCGACGAATCTGCAATTAACGATAGTTTTATTGTACCTAACGGTGGCGGCGACTCTTGCAATCAATTATCGCCAGGGAAACGAGCAATCGCTTTCGCAGTTATTCGGGTACTGATGGAAAACCTAAGACCCTAACGTGGTTTAAGGATATTTTATTTCCGGAGAATGACAAATGTGGACATATTTTCTTCATACTTTTCTAGGCCGAACGGTGCGAAGGTAGAGTCTACGACGTTTGGGCGCAAGTACATTTTGACGCAGACCTACCAGACGCGAGCAATTTTGACGCATGTCCTTACCAGATTGTGCATTTGCCTTAGATTCGTAAGATAGTAGATTTCGATTGCGCAGTTTTGCCGAAACGCCGTCGATGCGTATTTCGCGCCGTAATATCTCTGCGACCTATTGGACTTGCGTCAAAATCGCAAAATTGTTTTTGCGTCCAAATGGATCCGCGTCAAAGTGAATTTGCGCCCAAATGTCGGGTTCTCCGCGAAGGTATCCCCTTCGAAGTGTAGTTCAGTATTTGAATTGAAGGTCTTACGGCGCCCGAACCGAACGAAGTGGATTTAGGAAAGGACCTTACGGGTTTTTATAAGGAGCTGGGCCCAACTGAAGATAGCAATGAACCATATACCGTTTGAAAGCTCTCAACGAGTACTACAACGTAGGTCCAAGCGTAAGTCACGAAAACGGAGTACAACATTTTTACGAGCATTCAAATGTTTTATATAGGTTTTGTAACTAAAGACATTTATCGATAGAATTCGTGAACAAGTACTCATGTGTTATATACCATCGGAAAGTGCGCTTCGAGATCTACACGATGGTGTCAAATTCAACGTCTTAACTGGTGGTAAAAAGGTACTTTCAATGCTTTAAATGAATTTTTATACGGGCCCAGCAACTTGTAACCAGTCTAGGACACGCATACGTCGACGGACCCTCACGAGCCATATACCATCGGAAAGTGCGCTTCGAGATCTACACGATGGTGTTAAATTCAACGTCCTAATTGGTGGTACAAAGGCACTTTTATTGCTTTAAATGGATTTTTATACGGGCCCAGCAACTTGTAACCAGTCTAAGACACGCATATGTCGACGGGCATTCTCGATCCATATACCATTGGAAAGTGCGCTTCGAGATCTTTACGATGGTGTTAAATTCAACGACCTAGTTGCTGGTACAAGTACTCTTTCAATGCTTTAAATGGATTTTTGTTTTGTTCTGTGATTGCTTTCGCATGCTTTACCGACCAATTCGTATGCACCATCACTAATAAACATCGCTAATCAATCAATTTAAGTTAATGTTACGTTAACTTAAGCGTGCAATATCTATCACATCAAGTACTTTTTTGGTTTACAATTATTTCTTTCGTCTAGACTTATGCAATATGTACTAATTCTATAATATAAATAATCCATTTAAAGCATTAAAAGTGTACTTGTACCACCAGTTAGGTCGTTGAATTTATCACCATCGTAAAAATTTCGATGCGCGCTTTCCAGTGGTATAAGGCTCGTGAGGGTCCGTCTACGTATGCGTGTCTTAGACTGATTACAAGTTGCTGGGCCCGCATAAAAATTCATTTAAAGCCTTGAAAGTGCCTTTGTATCAACAGTTAGAACGTTGAATTTGATACCATCGTAAAGATCTCGAGGCGCACTTTCCAATGGTATATGGCTCGTGAGGGTCCGTCGACGTATGCGTGTTCTAGACGAGATAGACGTTGCTGGGCCCGGACAAAAATCCATTTAAAGCATTAAAAGTGTGCTTGTTCCAAGCAACTAGGTCGTTGAATTTGACACCGTCGTAAAGATCTCAAAGCGCACTTTCCAATAGTATATGGCTGGTGAGGGTCCGATGACGTATGCGTGTCCTAAACTGGTTACAAGTTGCTGGGCCCGTATAAAAATTCATTTAAAGCATTGAAAGTGTCCTTGTACCACCAGTTAGGACGTTGAATTTGACACCATCGTGTAGATATCGAAGCGCACTTTCCGATGGTATATAACACATGAGTACTTGTTCATGAATTCTATCGATGAATGTCTTTAGTTACAAAACCGATATAAAACATTTGAATGCTCGTAAAAATGTTGTACTCCGTTTTCGTGACTTACGCTTGGACCTACGTTGTAGTACTCGTTGAGAGCTTTCAAACGGTATATGGTTCATTGCTATCTTCAGTTGGGCCCAGCTCCTTATAAAATCCCGTAAGGTCCTTTACGGTCTCGACGAGACTGTGTTAAAGCAACGTACCGAATTTGACGTGGCCAAATTTTCGTTTTGCGAGGATACTTCTCTCAAAATCAAAGTGGCTACACGACGACCATGAACTTCGTCTATCTTGTATTATACACATAATATATTGGAAATTAAATCTAACCGAATAAAATATTATTATCTAAGATACGTACTTTACAAATTTTGCGAGCGGAGTTTTTTCGGGCGCATTGGTAATATTCGAGATAGCCGTCGCTATAAAACGAAACAGTTAATTGTTGCTAATCAATTACAGTAAGTGGAGAAATTCCCTTCCGACGAATCTTATTAGACGTAACGAATTCGGTAATTTCCATCGTTTTATTAATAGGAATAAAACAATAAATAAAATGGAAGTTAATCCGTTATAGTGCCGGTAGCTGCGCTATTGATATTCGAAGATTTAGTGTGGTCAAATCCACCCCGAAGACCCACGTCTCCGAACAGATTTATATGAATCGAATATTTATATTCCGACTGAAACAGGACAAATTAAATATAATGCAGTCCGCGCGAGGCTTTATTGGATTGAGGACGTAGGGCAGTATGTTAGGGGTGACACTACATCGACAGCCAAAGATACGATCCGCGTTCTCGGTTATCTTGTTGTTTGTTTGTTTGCCCTACGCCGGCTTTATAGGCGACAGCTATCGGACGATCGACTCCTCCGGTTCCGCATTTGCACATCGCTCGCATGATACATCGTCGAGATCATCCCCATGTGTCTTAACAGATACAGTCGGCTTTATAGGCAATTTCCACGCTTTGGTTACCGCGGATTTGAGGCGAATGCTGATGACCATCGGTAACCGAAACACGAAAGGACCCTAGCTGACGCTCATTTAAATGGCTCGAAAGACGGGGGTTGCTTTTAAACTATTTTACGGATTCCCACATTGAATGTCGATTCGGAATGCGGGCGACTAACGACATTGTTTCAACTCGACGAAACCGCGACTACCGCTCCCGATAGATGCGTTTTAGCGGCCTCGTCGTTTGAAAAGTTACGATCGAACGTTGAGGAAATTAACCGAATGTTAACTATTATTGAAGCGCCGCCGCCGATCGCTGCGGTACGGCGGTTACTAATGACAGTATTGTGCTCGGGGCAGCCTTCGGGGAATACATTTACCCTCGTTCAATCTTGATGTTCTTACCAAGTTTTTACGGTAAAATGTTCGTTAAGGATATTTTCATCAAACACTTTTAACGACGAAATAATTTTTCTTCCGAAAATACGAGTCTACGACGCATTAACGATATCGGCACGTGTGAAGATTAGCGTGTTTCGGTTACACGGTCTTAATTTAAAAAAAAAAAAACAGATAGATGTGGGTAGGTAGGTAATTAATATTTAGTATCGAAATACCAGTGGACTGCATCATAATAAATCAGATGCAATTTCCGTTCAACGAAGCGTAACTCCACAATTACTACAAAGATTTATTAGTAATAACTTGTACTGATACATCGAGTGCGGTCATAATTAAAACAGAGCGACTAAAGTGAGGTCTCTTCGGGTTGATTAATGAGTCGCGGGGGTGATGCGCTGCCGCGAGCACACAGACGTCTAATTTTGCTGATTCAGGTGAATTTCAGCGCCGTAACCGACCGCAAACACCACGCTCCGTTCACTAATTATTCGTTTATTAAAGAGCATTTATCCGCGTGTCAATATCGTGGCGATCGCGGAAGTTGCTTCGAGTGCGGACGTGACGTATCAACCATCTGACCGGAGCGTTAAACCCGAAACGCTCATGTCATTTACAAGGGTGCCCGAACGAACCACCCTCGTTAGATGCTCGTATGATAAAAAACGCGCGTTTTATTTGTTACTTCGTGGCCAGTTGACTACATCTAAACCGGGGAAAAAAAAAATCCATAACCGCTCGTCGCTTCGATTTCCGCGCCCTAAATTAAAACGGGCCCGAAATTTATCGAATAGGGTTCAATTTATGTCTTAAGTATTATTGATTAACGGGTTCGCGGTTTCCTTTTCTTATAGTTTCGGTGATTTTTGCGCGAACCCTCATGGTATAGCGGAGAAATTTTAATCGGGGGGGCACGACCGGGCGTAAACGAAAATTGCGATTCATAAATCGTTTTATGACGTAACGTATTCTATTAAACGGTTTTTCTCTCCTTGCCAACGAAAGGTTTGCGATTACGTCGGAAAACAAACGCGTCCGTGTTTATGATTAAAAAGAGAAGCGGTTTATTGTAAATTAGGCCGAACGGCAACGGTTTATCAAACGTTAATGATCTATCGACGCGATACCGAATCCTTTCCGATGCAAGTTTTGATTATTCTCCCTGTACGCCATCGAAATAGAAAGGTCGAGTCTTTTATTATTAATATAAGCATACAACCATTTTGTGCACCCAATATTTACTCTTTAACTGCATTATTATCAGCTTTAATACATTTTAGTGGTAAAAATTGATTATTAAATGTCTACATAATTATATCTAGGTACTACCTACGGTTGTTTGTTTTATCGACATTAACGCAATGTCTTTGAACGCTTAATACGATCATAAGACCGTATTTTCGGTTTTATCTCGCCTGTTTGTTTTATTTATTTCTTTCTTGTCCCACCTGTTCAATCGCCGATTGCTGCCGGTGTGCATGAACTTTTTGGCCGCGACTCCTGTTATCCGCCGGGATCGTAACAACGACTTCCTTCTATCATCCATAATAATAATATACATTTTTCAACGATATCGCCGCACTTTTTTCTCACTTCCTCGTTTGATTTTCGATGTCAAACGACGCGGCCCGCTATATTTGTCCTGAAAGCTTCGCGTCTCGATCTGCCTTTTTTTGTTAAAATTCAGATTTCTAATCCGGAATTTCCGGCCCTCCGACTTAAATAATTTTATCACTTCACAACTAACACACAATTACGATGGTAACGTCGTCTCGCTTTAAATATTTTCAATCGCAGCAAGTCCGAATCCCAATTTTTGCGACAATCGCGATTCCGCCTGTTTATTTTTAACGAAAATGGTCCAATTTCGGTATCGTAACGAAGTGCAATCTTCTCGAAATTAAGCGCACTAAATAAGATCTGTCATGTACATAATAGTATATTCAAATTTTAAGCCGTCTCGGAATAACTTTTTAATTTGAATTTCAGTACAGAGGCTGTTCCAGTCGCTATCTCTAAAATTATGGGAGCCATCTTAGGCGGGTGGTATTTAAAAAGGTTGCGGCTTAGTTCGACTGAAAGGGAGCAATAGAATAGTAATAGCTTTATATTAACGTCTGCACGGTTGTGATTACGCCCTCGGCCGATGGAGACTGTTTTTCCGCGTCCGCCGTTTGCGCGAACGAGATGGAAGTAGTTACGAGTTATAGAAAAGATTAGGTTTTTAAAGCGGAAACTTGAACGTAAACGACTTGAAAATAGCCAAATTGTTAGAATAACAATCTAGACTCCTTTACCTTTTTGAGACTCGTTTCGTGCAATTACTCTTTGCGAATGTTGTTTTCATATTTCTATCGATTTTCCACTTTGAGAAAACTCTCTACTTACGTAATATGTATAAGTAGTTGTGGCATATAGATATTTCTCAAATAGGTACGAAATTTTTGTGGGATTGTAACGCGTGATAAATAATTATTTATCTCTGTTACTTCGTGGAATTATTCATAATTACTTATTACTAATAGTTTTCACCTTTTTTTTTAACAACGTCAAGTTTATAGACAGTGACACGTGATAAATCTCTATTTATAACTTTGAATCGACTTTAAAATTATTATAACAAAGTTTTTACTTAGCATATACTTAGTTATTAAAAGAAGGAGATGAAATAAAAACGACAATGAAAAGAGAAACAAAATCGCTATTTAATAAGCTAAAAATATATATAACGTTCTGTTTGAAATAATAAAATTGACTTCATTTCCGGTGAAACCGGAAGCGATATAATATTGTTTAAAATTGAAGAAAATAGATTTTTAACCCAAAATTACCTATGCAAAAATTCATCTTTTTATCTGTACAATCTGTTGAGTTATTAGCTCGAGACATGTCGGCCGAATCACCCAGTCATAATTATTGGAAATATTTGTTTTTCTCGATTAAATTATTAAAAGGCGAATTATTCAAGAAACGATGTTCTAATTTTTCTAATTTTTTTTTTCAGTAAGACGCAATGGGGTAAGCGAAAAAACGGGACAAGTGAAACATGCGACGTTACGCGCTCCGTGCAAAGTGCAAAAGCTATTTCTTATTGTGACAAATATTCCACGTTCCTGTTAAGCAGCAGCATAAATATTGACTAAACCTAAACAGTACGTAATTGAAAAAATATGCGATAAAATCAAGTTGACTATCGTTTGTTTCAACTTTCAAAAATATGATCAAACGATGTGACAAGAACAGTTGTTCTGCTTTTGGTTATAAGCGATATAACAACTGGCCACCGCGATCCTGCGATCTCACCCCCTCGGACTTTTTCCTGTGGGAGGGGGGGAGGTAATTTATGTGAAATCTTTGGTTTCCAAAAATAAGCCACGAACAATTCTCGACCCTTAAACTGAATATTCAACGGACCATTGAAAATATACCGGAATGTATTCAGTCAGACGAAGTCAAGGAGGACATTTAAACGATATTATTTTTAAAACATAATGTCATCGACTGCTTTTCAAAATAAAATCAAGATTACTGGCATTATCACTTGTAGTTATTATTGTGTCTCGCTTTAAAGTTCTGACACGCTTATTGGAAAACCCTTAATATCGTAAATCTGTTGTTGTTTACATTCTTCGTACCACGTTTTTCGAAATATGCGAAATTCAAATACGAATTTCCTGGCGATTTAAGGTAAATTCGTCTACAGCAATATTCATCTATACGACAATTTTTCATTCGTCTTACAATTGATTAAAATTAGATGGAAGTCATGAATTCTAAGAGCTTTGTTCATGTGTTATTTGTGCAATAGTATATTTAAAAACACGTCAACAAGCTTTTCAATACAAATAAGGATTCATTATAACATAAATATCGTTCATTAAATTGTTAATTATATGTATTATATTATAATCTTATTAATTATATGTATAGGTATTTTAATAGTATAATTATAATTAATTAATTATATGTATAGGTAGATATTTTCATATATTATTATAGATGTCTGAAACTTAAAAAATCTGAAAATCACAAATACGTAATAATCATTATCGACAAAAATACAATTGTCTTAATTTTAAATTAAAAATATCCGGGATGATTAATAAATAATGCGAATAACTTAAGACAAACAACATTATCGAAAATTAAGGGGGGCCTTTCATATTATAAAGTTTTTTCTTAAAACGTCTCCTTTCGGAATTACGCCCCTCGAAAGTGGAATGGTAAAAAAGATTTAGGAAAAACTTTCCTGTAGTAATATTTTCGATCATTTCCTATCTTTGCGAGAAGGTGAAAATTACGACCCCCGTTGGTTTTTTTTAAAGACCCTTTTGGAGGGTTAAAACTTTTCAATTTAGAAAATCCCGTTTAAAACTTGCCTTATTTAGAACCTTTTTTGACTCTTTGATTTTTGTCGTAAAATATACAGTTTTTGAGTAAAAAAAATAAAATAGGCGATCGCACATTACGGTGAAACTTGGAACGTACCAATATTCACTGATATTTTATTTATTAATTCAAGAGCTTCCCGGTTGTGTACGTAACTGTATACGAAAAGAGACGTTTTTTACTTTATATAAAAGGTCCCCCACCCCTCCGTTAATTTTCGACAAGGAATCGTTTCTTTAAGTTTTTCGCATTGTTTATATTATTATGTCGGTACGTACAATGCAAGCGAAATTTAGCAATCTGTTTTAACTAATAAATTAGATACACGCGCCATAAAAGCACAAGCTAAAACGCGATTTTCATTTTGCAGTCAATAAGAGAAAATAATTCGAAATTCATACCGCCCCCAAACATTCCTTAAATCTAAAATTGCCATTTAACCTTTCTAATGTAAGACGAAAATTAAAAAAGAAAAATAACTTTTGGACAAATTTTTTGTAGATAAATTGTCTTGAATGTACAGTCAAGTACAGTCTTGTACAGTCAAGTTCATATGTTTTACCTGTCGCGTCGCCTGTGTTAATTTTTATCTATTATCTGACGTGTCCCATTTTACAATTCAAAAACAACTGCTACCCTTCATCCCTTTTGATCCTCTCTCGTCGCTCGCTGGACAAAACATATGAACTTGACTGTACCTATAAACGAATTGTCGTGTAGATGAATTTACTTGCTACGATTTTCTGGAAATGCGTGGGCTTAATAATTTAACATTTGTTATTTTAAAATAATTTTATATACCTAATAACGCGTTCAATTAAAAAAAAAATTGGACGAATTGGGTGACTTCCACTTAATTGGTCGATTTGATATGGAATTACCCAACAGCAATCATCTGTTGTTAATCGAAACGTTTACCTACACAAATTTAGAAGACGGCCTATACTTTATCTCGCCAATTTAATAGTTGGTGTCGTAAAAGAATAAGCGGGCGAAGATATTTATTGTTCAGTATCACAGAAAAAAGTATCGCGAAT
The DNA here is from genome assembly GCA_036326145.1 of Rhagophthalmus giganteus. NCBI lineage: Eukaryota > Metazoa > Arthropoda > Insecta > Coleoptera > Rhagophthalmidae > Rhagophthalmus > Rhagophthalmus giganteus. Next base: position 6,569,103 of record JARFJA010000005.1, read on the forward strand.
TTGATATTTTTATTAACGGTTTATCTTCGACTCGTTTTTGAATAGACTCGACACATGGTTTGTTTGATTCTTTTTTGGGAGTAGAATTAAAATTAATTTAATAAAATTAAATTAAATTAAATTAATTTTGAAAATGAACGCGGAAAGCCCGTAACACTTCCACTCTCGTTATTTACAACTCGTTAGTCTCCTTGGTATTCCGAAAGATATTTCAGTGCTTATCTATACAATTAAATGAATATTACCTACCCTTAAACCGAGTTACCTACTATATGTATAATAATCAAAGCGACTTCGCCGTTTTACAATTTAAAACGTAGTACCTACGCCAAAAAAAAAGACAAGAAACGAACCTCGGTAACTCCGAGTTGAAGGAAATGGCTTTATAACAACCCCGCTTTGCATAAAATCACCTACATCTTCGACTTTTCCAGCCCAGCACTCCTCGGTCCGTGCGCGAGGTGTGCGTGAAACGTGCTCCGAAAACTTTTGCCTATGCAGCAACCTCCTATATTGGCATTATTTATTCCCTTGACATGTGCTCGATATGTATATTGTCGGTCAATCCATATTGCCTTCCATTTCAATCTGGTATATCGCGTCTGACCCTAATGCAGCTTTTTTCCCTCTCGTACATCATAAATGCCCCAATAAAACGGACGAAGACGATTTTTCGTAGCATAATACAGAATTTTTACTAAACGATTTATAGTTTTATATGTCTACGGATGGCGGCAGTTAGGAAGATCGTTGGTCAAGTAATTGATTTAACTAGAGAACCCCCGGTTAGACCATTTAGGAGGGCGCTGCTTTTCTCTTGGACCTTGTTTGTGTAAAGAGATCTATTTTTAAATAAACGCCCAATAAATTGTGCGTACATATTTTGTAGATGAACTATCATAAATTCTGTTTTCGATGGAACTAACTATTATAAAGATCGTAAACACAATAATATTGTTTTTAGACGCGAAAAGTTTATATTTTCCGGGAAAATCAAAAGTGAACGTGTCATCTGGAGCAGCAACCTCCACGTACCCTATTAACGCGAAAAGGGACATTTTGAATTTGAATTTGGTGTAGGTATCTCGTTAAATATTTAATACGGCCCTGGAAAAGCGTTACAGAAAATCTTCGATATAACAAATTCGATTGTTGCGGTTTGAATTAAATACGACAATTAAAAGAACTTTCCTCTAATTCTTTAGGGTAAAAATATAGTGAAGCCCCGACTCGAGCCTGGCATCAGGACGCACGTACAGGAAAAAATAGGGAAATTAGGGGTCGCGTGCGCTTAGCGGTGCCAGTCTCTCGATTGGCATTCTAGCGCACTCACGGCTATGGGTTCGATTCCCGCTTCAACTTTAAATGAGCATAATTTTATGATGACTTTTTATGAAAATGTATATACAGGGTGAGCCACGTAACGTGGAATCCCTTACAACTTTCGACTAGCAACCTACTATACAATTATCAAGGCAACATAGATACACGATATTTATTAAAAATAAAAATCGATCACGGAATGTTAAAACACAATTCAGCCGGAGTCAAGTCCGGTGAACGGGGTGGCCAAGATCTTGGATCTAATCAACCGATCAACCGTTCGCGGCAATTATTATTCAGCTACTCACGGTTTACAACAGCATAATGCACTTAAATTTAAACACCCTGTATCTTCGAAACTGAGCATATCCCGTACATGAGCGTTTTTTCTTATTTTGAATAGTTTTATCACGTGGTGAAATTTGGTCCGTGCAATTCGAGACCCCCCCCCCCCGTATATACATACCGTAAAACCTCTAATTGACCGCCACCTGTAATTGACCGCCACCTCTAATAGACCGCCACTACGGCGGAGAGGTTGGCGAATAGAGCGCCACCCTCTAATTGAACGCCACCTCTAATAGACCGCCACTCTGGCGGAGAGCGCTACTCTCTAATTGAACGCCGCCTCTAATAAACCGTACTATGCTATATTGTGCGATGTAAAAGCAGTGCTGACTTCTAACGTGTTAGTTTTGTCTGGCTGTCAAAAAGTGACGGTTCACCAACGCGTATTCTGTACGGTAGAATAGTCGGTTGTGTCTAAAGTTTTCGTGAGTTTTTGTGTTGCGAAAAAACCATGTCAAGCGGTTCCGAATCTGAAGATCCGACTCCGTCAAAGCGAAAGAATTATGACTTGAATTTTAAGCTGGAGGTTGTTGCATATGCTGAAAAGCACAATAAATCAAAGGCTGCAAAAGACAAGAAGGTACCTCGTTCATGTGTCAAGGACTGGACTAAACAGAAAGTACAGCTCGAGGCTCAGTTGAAGGATTCATCAAGCTTGAGCGTTTCAAGCAAGCGACTTGGAGGTGCCGGACGCCCTTTAAAAGACAAGGAGTTCGATGAGAAGCTTATCAACTGGATTAGTCAGCAACGCCAGAAGAAGCTCCGCGTCAGTCGCACAATGATCCAGAAACAGGCGCTCACTTTCGCGACCGGTGAAGACTTCAAGGCAAGCAATGGGTGGCCAGAAAAGTTTTTAGCTCGTCACAACTTGGTCTCACGCCGTCCAACGACGACTTGTCAGAAGGAGCCGGAGGAGTACATTGAAAAGATCAAGTATATTTTGTTTGTTGAGCAGAGCCGTCGCACCTCCACCTATCAGCATATCTTCGCCGCTGACGAGACCGCCGTTTACTTAGACTACTCGAGCAGCTTAACCATTGAAAAGAAGGGAGTCAAAGAGGTCCCTGTTAAAACTACCGGCCATGAAAAGTTGCACATCACTGTCATGCTGACCGCTCGATTTGATGGATTCAAGTGCCGGCCATACGTCCTGCTCAATAACAAGCGGCCGATTAAGGAGATTGTCGACAAATTCAAGAACAAGCTTCAACTCTGCTGGGCCGGCCGCTCCTTCTTCAATGACGACCTGACTTCCGAGTATCTGCAAAAGATCTTCGGCTATTCATTGTTCGGCAAACGTCTTCTCGCCTGGGACTCCTACCGATGTCACATCAGTGAAACGATCAAAAAGCAACTAAACAAGCTCCAGATCGACACAGTTGTGGTTCCAGGAGGTTGCACCAAGTTCATTCAGGCTCCCGACGTTTACTGGAACGCCCCCTTTAAGGCCAAAATTCGACAGTTCTATGAAGATTGGATGTTACATGGTGAGAAGGGTTATACTAAGTCCGGCAATATTCGAGCACCATCGATGGAGGTCTACCTTCAGTGGATAGTCGACGCTTGGGACCAGTTGCCGAAGGATCTTATCATCAAGTCGTTCAAGGGATGCGGACTGACGAACGCCCTGGATGGTTCTGAGGACGTCAAGATCCATTGCTTCAAATCAGATGGCCCAATTCCGACTGGACGCAATCTTCTCCAGCAAGCACGAGCGAAAGCTAATATGGCTGAACTCATTCAACAACTTGAAGTTGATGAGGAGGAAGACGTCGGTAATGATGAAGACAGAGATGACAGCGACATGTCAGTTGATTTCTAGTTTGTTTAATTCATCACGTTGACCTACTTGTTATATTTTATAAATATGGTATGATTCGCATTTGCATTAGACAAATAAAGTTTGTCCACTCGAAATTTTGGACTTTTTTGAAAAATAGACCGTCACCCTCTATTTGAACACCACCTCTAATAGACCGCCACCCTGGTAGAGGAGTTGAAAAATAGAGCGCCATGGCGGTCAATTGGAGGTTTTACGGTAATTAAATACGTACATAGAAAAATACACACTTTTTACCACAACGTTATAATATTTTTTTCTTAATTTAAAACATTCGTTTAAATTTAAAGATTAGTAACTGCCCTACCAAAACTCGTAAACTACTTAAATGATTAATCGCATTTTTATGCGACCGATAAAATACAAGGTAACTAACGGTCGTTAATATAAATAATTCGTTCGAATAAAGAATAGAAACGTTCTGAAATAAAAACGGGGTTTTCTAATCTTTATGCGATCCCTTTAAACGCATTTATAAACATAAATTTTGACAAGATTATTTTAGTTCTCTCGCGTTATTCAAAGCGGTAGTGTTTGTGAATTTTTCAATTTCGCGTATTTGCGCCTCCGTTTGCGGAGTGTTTATAAGGCCTTTTCGTGTGCGTGTTCGTGTCTTGTGTGTGCCCAAAAAATGATTTATACGACAAAGAAAGATGTAATTTTTGTGTCAACTAACTCTCGATGTATTTATAAAGTGTACCATTCTATGAAAATCGGATCGGCTTAGTTAGGCCCTTTTTAAATGTCTAACGTTCCAATTTCGCGACTTTCATTTTACGCTCGTTTTCGCGATTGTATTTCTGCTTTCATAATGATTGGTAATTAATACAGTGGAATGTTTACAAGTCCATCTCTATTACCTTCCATCCCCGCTTGGAAACTTGTGATAAGGACAACGACGGCAAGGAAAAGGTAAGAAATACATTCAAAAAAAAAAACTGTAGCAGTGTCTAATTTTTTCTTAAAGTCTTACTGCATTTTATGTACCTACTTATTGCATAATAATTAATTTTCTTTCGGACAAATATTATTTCTTTCGAGATTTTCAATTTTTTTAAATGCTTTTTGCTTAAGAATAATAAATTAACGAAATTCATTAATCTATTGGTAGGTAACTAATAGAAAATGCGTTTTTTTTTTTGATCAATTTACCTTTTCATCTAATTTGTCGACAGATGGAAAACAGCTTTAGCTTTCAGTTTATGCAGACAGAAGTGATTAACTTTTTTATAATGACTTTTCGAATGATTATTATTAATTATTTTCTAAATTGTTTAAACGTTTGCTCGTTTTTTTTTTAATGGGAAATGTTGGAAAAACACTGTCAATTGTCGAAACACGAAAAAAAATGTTTGATTTTTCATACGAAATACAGGTGTGGCTTGCAAGGTCGGTGATTAAAAAATTTCGTTACGATTTACAGTAGATACAGGGTGATCTGTAAATCGTGACAAAAGGACCGATACTAATAACATAAGAATTTTGGGCTGGGCCAAAATTTTGTGAAAATCAGGTATATTCAGGTACTTACCTATCTATTTATTAAACCTAACAAATAAAGTAGATACCTAAGCCTACTGCTCTACTTATCGGTGTCAGATAAATTCGGTGAATATAATGATGACTATTTTGTTCAGAAAGACGCCAAGTAGTAGCTTACTGATAAAATAAGCTAAATATACATAAATATCTTTATTATAAATAATGAATACCTTTATACCTACGTTCCTATAATTAGCAAAACGGTAATTTAGTAATTATTGTAGCCGCAGATTGCAAATTAACAATTTCTTTTGTTAATATTTAGTTGTCCATTGTTTTGTTGATTGACGCCCATATGGAGTGTCAAGGAAGTTCGATTACCTGTAAAATTGCGATTTCAGTGAAAATTATAACTGCTGCCGTGTGCCACAAATCACACACGTGCTATGTTGCGAAGTACCGGGTGGTTCAAGACTTTTATACAGATATATACGTAAATACATACAATTTCAGAAATGTTGAAAAATAAAGCAGCAATTCCAGGTAGGTGAATATGCACTTTTCTGATCGATGATGGGACAATTTTTCTATTAAACTGTGAACGTTTCGTCAATTTCTATGGATTTTACTATGATTTACTTGATTTTATTCCCCAAATTACGTAAGCAATGCGTTCCGTAAGCCTTTACGTAACTCGAATTTTTCGTAAGTCGAATTTTCAAATTAAATGCATACTTAAATGTAACTTCTCAGGAAACTGCAATACCTACCTATGTATTATACGAAATGCGAGGCGACACCGTCGTCATCATCTTTAGTGACCCATTATTGACGACGTGCATCGGAATAAAACGCGTATGGCCTTTATGCGATACAATTTTAACGCCTAGACGTATTTCATTTCTTACATAATATTATATTTCGAAATAAATTACGAACCTTTCTCGAGACGTTTAATTTCATTGCAATCGTTTTTATTAAAGCTCAAACGCACACATAAGAGGGCATTATTCGAACACGAACCAAAAAAAGGGAACAACCTTTATAGATTTATAAAATATGCTGAGTTGGCACGTTCCCCGTCCTTCGTCCAGTTTTCCAAGTCCGTTCTTTAAGCGTGTGCGTCCATCTCTTCCCGAAACCCCATCACACCCTCTCGCTCGTCATCGGTATTCTCCAACAACAGATAAGAGGCGTCTGTGTGCTTTGCTTTCATTAATATGCATAAATTGACATTGTTCGAGTCAACTTGTATAGTACGTCCCGATATTAATGCAAAAAACTTTTGAATGTTAATGTGTTTACACGAATTCGATGAATATTAGAAGGGCGGCTGAAAACACCACCGGATTCTGATCTACATGTGGACATGTTTGAACATGGAAATCGTTATGGACTTGTGATGTTTGAATTGCTTTTGTGGCTGACCAGAATTTCGGTCAAAGATTATAGGGTGAAATTTATCGCGTTTGCACTCTACGGCTCTGTTTGATAATAGCGACCCCGCGCTGCGTATAGAGAACGACAACGGAGCCCGTTCGCATTATCAAAGGACAACTTCCAGATAAGGAATGTTTCATATAGGTATTATACTTATTAATATCGACGCAGTTTTTCCAGAAGGGCTTAACCCACAAAAAGTAAATTTTTCAGGAGAGCACATTTTGTGTCGTCGCGTAGCTATAAGAAGATACGTTACGCGGAAGTACAAATCGATTTTTCCGGTAGAAAAAATCGGAATATTGTTACTAGATTTTAACAAATGATGCCCTTGCTTTAGATGCATAAGATAGTCAGAAAAACTCATTTTTACAAAAAGTGTGAGTTACGCCCTTTTGGCAAAACGCCATCGATATTAATAAAATAGAATGTCCTGGTATTTTTATGTGTACTTTGCAATAATTAGAGGCGCCTTATTTTTTAAAGTTCAAAAATTACTTCGTGAACTGAAAAAACACGTTTCTCTCGCCGGTTCGGCACATTATGTAGATGTTCACATAGGTTTATAGGGTGAAACGCGCATACGTTTCGACTTAACAAGGGATTGTCCCAAAACAGTTCGCGAAATAACGATGTAAGGGCCAGTTTTATAATGAATCTCAAAGTTAACCATCCAAAACATTTTGTAATTCATTGTTACAATAAAATAGTAGGTAATGAGCATAGTTTGCTTAAATTATCGTTATTAGTTATTTAAATACTTTTTTTTGTCGTCGCGAACGTCAATAAGTCGCTGAGTTTCAATTTTGAAACGAACAAGTACCTCAACGAAACTATGCCAACACCGTTTCACAATCGTAGAAAAGGGCACTGTTCGAAACTCCGTTTAGTTCAACATGCGGAGTATCAAACTTTTTTTCGTGGGTACAGTGGGCGCCATGGAAAATGGGACACCAACATTTGTATAATATAAAACTGGCTTTAAAACTTAAAGTAGATATGACTTATCCAAGTGTCCTGACGATTCGTGTCATCAATAAAAGATTACTATAGATGGATGCCGTTTTATTTTTACAGTTCTAATAAATTGTAATCTTTTTTTGTACCATCTAATATGTGCGCAGGTAAATCGTGTACCTATACAATATGTCACTGTCCAAACTTTAAACCGAATTACAAATAATCAATCTAGTAACTTTTTACTGGTGACGTGAATTGCCAGGCCGCTTGGATAAGGTATATCCGCGATGTGACATTCGATAATTTTTACTCGAACCATGAATTAAACGTCAAAATAAAGTTTTTAGGTTAGGTATCTTACTTGCTGTCGAGTAACTTCGTTTCGCAGTAATAAATATTCGTGCCGGGGCCGTGGTGGGTTCGAATCTCGTTACAACTATGGATGTTTGTGAATATACTAATCCCTAGTTGTATATCCCTACTAACCCATCATCAAACAAATCTAGACTGGCCAATCTGCTCCGCCAAGGCCCAAAAAAAAGTGTCCCATTTTGTATAGCGGCCACTGTACAAGCATTAGTCAACTGTTTCAGATGGTTGTTAATTGAAGGTTTAATCGCGATAATATCATCATGGTTGGCTCAAGTGTGCGAGACCACTAATTCTTGAGGCACCGGGGCCAGTTTACCGGAATGGGACAATTGAGCGTCGCCAGTTCATCGCCGCCGATTCATCGTCGGCCATTTCATCGCCGATTATCTTAAAATGTTAGCGTAGATGAGGCGAGTTTAGACTAATGCAGATGAGACGATCTTAGATTAGTCTCTTTTACTAATGGTAATATAAATTTTAATTAATTATTTATCGGCGATTAAATAGTCAAAGATTTGGTCGACAATTAATTGTCCCGACGATAAAAGGCCGGCGATGAACTGGCGGCGCTAAAATGTCTTAGATACACAGCTTACGCACTTGCCTCAACAGCATGATTTTCTTCGCCTATACAGTTGGAAAAAGGATAGCTTTTCAGCAATAACCAGCGTTGTCGGACTGAACGGTTCAAAAATGTCCATCAACGTTTTTGAAAAGTATTTGACGAATGCGATTAAGAACTAAACGTCAGAAGTTCGAATTCTTTTACTTCGTGATCATTCGTGAATGCTTTAGTTTAAGAATTTGGAAGTGAATTACGGAGTTTCCCAAAATTTGTTTTATTGATCGAATTGCTCGATGACGAAAATTTGATGAGTTTCACCATGTCAATGTTTCTAGACTACGACCATGAAACTTTCCCATCGAGAACTGCGTTTTTTTGGCCACTTAATTCTTCTGATGCGAATTTCGTTGTCAGCTGACGTTTGTGAGTTAAGTGGAACGCGAAATTCGTCGTCCAGTGTTCGCTGCCCAGATTGGTCGTCGTACATAAATATTTAGACTTACGACGAGAGAAGTCAAAGTTGCGACAGAGTTTAAATTTTAAAAATTCGACTTTCGACATTTTTAATAAGAAAAGGACATCGCGTTCACAAGGCCCATTAAATTAATTCGTATGTCCCAGCTAATTTAGCTTAAACTTCTCGCGCCAAAAATTAAGACTCAAAACGCGCTCGTAAAAGTAATTGCAACGATAAACTAGTAGAAAGAGAACCCCCACAATAGAAACCACAATCAGTGTTTATAACTTCATAAAACACAAGGACGCGAATTGATTGAGTGAGGCTGATTGAAGGTGAATTCATTCATAGTGCGACTCACAAGGGGATGTTCGTGCTCGTCATGGTATGCCGTCGAACGAGGGTGACAGTGGGCGATAGGGTGGCGGAGCGCACGACGTATGGAGAGGGAACACCAGATCACTGCCTTTAGCGACGTTACACTTCAGTAATTGAAAATCAATTGCTTCAGCTGTATAGCAGTACCTGAACTTTAATCGGGGTGGAATCTTTTAAACTTCAAAGTTATGGACTCTCGTTCAGAAATGGGAGGTACTTAATGTCACTTTAAACTACGGCCATTATTACGTCAAATTTTCCGCGTTCCTCTTTTTTTATGGAAAATTTTTCGTCGAGCACTCGCGAATTTGTATACAATAAAAGTAATTGTCGTTACAATATGAAGAGGCTGTTTCGGAGCATATTAAGCCGACGACGAGTTCCGCGGATTAACTTTCCAGTCAGCGGGAGTAAATGATTAATAGTCACTAACTTAAAAGCAAGTGTATATAAACCGCAGTTAATTAATAACACATCACTTTCCCAACTGATATCTGTATTGGGATGTTTGAACATGAATTATTCATGAACGGTAGCGCCGCGAATTTAAATCTCAAGATGCATAGACCAGATACGCGGTAAAACGGCGCTGTGGAAATTATGATTCGAATTTCCTATGTCTTTTGTGTTAAAGATGACGTTTCGAGATATTATTCTCGTTCGGAAAATTTTCTGACTTATTTCCGTTAGTATAGATTTTAAATTCGTTTATTAAATTATTTTTTTGGAGATTGAACTTGTTTCTTCGGCCGTTCGCGCAATATTAATTTAACGATTTTTCAAAAAAAAATACCTATAAAATCTATCGATTTTCAATAAGGACGTAAAATTCGCAATTTCTAAAACGGAAAATTTATTGTTAGACGAAATATCGTAAAAAAAAACTATTTACTTGAATACATTTAACAAAATATTGATACGTTTTTTTTTCTAATTTAAATTAAATTCAAATTCAATTTCGGCATAAGAGGAGTTGGCTGGCGTAGGTTTTCAATTATTAAGGGTGGTCGTTTAGGAACGAGTCAGTAGAAAAATAACAACAAAAATAGAAAGTCGCATTTTTAATATTCCGTTAATTTTAGTTCATTTTTCATAGTTTGTGTTACTTTTATCGCTTTAGAGCGGAAAATAATAAGAATAACGGCCGGGGTGTTGAGGACCCACCGACATAGTCGGATCAACTAAAATATTAGTCCAAGAGCTGGTGAACATTTTCACATCCGAGTTTGTACCTCTTGAAATTTTGTAGGAAGGTAGTTTTTTTAAGTCTGGCTAGGGAATGGACCACCATTTTAAGCAACTCCGGTTTCGAACTACCCCACAATCGTTTAAAATTGCAAAAAAAAGGGGTGAAACATTATCGTTTGTACCTCTTGAAATTTTGAAGGAAGGTAATTTTTTTAAGTCTGGCTAAGGAATTGACAGTCTGGCTAAGCAACCCCGGTTTCGAACTACCCCACAATCGTTTAAAATTGCAAAAAAGGAATGTAAAATTGTAAGGAGAATTGTAGTGGTATTTCTATCTCATGAAATTTTATAGAAAAGTAGTCTTTTTTTAAGTCTTCTTGAGGAATGAACCACCTCATTAGGTAAATACGTCCGCGAACTACCCCTAATTGTTTAAAATTAAAATACATTCGAAATTTTCATTTGTACCTCTTGAAATTTTGTGGGAAGGTAGCTCTTGCAAGTCTGGCTAAGGAATGCACAGTCTGGTTAAGCAACTCCGGTCGCAAACTACCCCTTAGCCGTTTAAAGTTGCAAAAAGTGGGTGTGAAATTCTAATTTCTATCTCTTGAAATTTCGTAGAAAGGTAGTTTTTTTTAAGTCTGGAAGAGAAATAAATCACCTGATTAGGTAACTCCGTTCGCGAACTACCCCTAATCATTTAAAATTAAAATATATTCGAAATTTTCAATCGTACTTCTTGAAATTTATATCATCTCATACCTATTGAAGTATGAAAAAATAATTGCCAAACGGCCAGGCCGGTTTTAACCTACTTACAGACAGTGTTAAAGTTGCATTTTAATAAATGCAAAAATGATTTTGCAAATAATGCATTAATTATATTCTACCTTTTGTCGTTTTTACAGGAGCTTGTTAATAATATTTAAAAGAAATCGCCATGCTTCCTGTAAAAATTTTCATAATAGGTGTGAAATAGAGATGATATAAATTTCAAGAAGTACGAATGAAAATTTCGAATATATTTTAATTTTAAATGATTAGGGGTAGTTCGCGAACGGAGTTACCTAATCAGGTGGTTTATTTCTCTTCCAGACTTAAAAAAATCTACCTTTCTACGAAATTTCAAGAGATAGAAATTAGAATTTCTCACCCATTTTTTGCAACTTTAAACGACTAAGGGGTAGTGACTGTGACTGACTGTGCATTCCTTAGCCAGACTTGCAAGAGCTACCTTCCCACAAAATTTCAAGAGGTACAAATGAAAATTTCGAATATATTTTAATTTTAAACGATGAGGGGTAGTTCGCGGACGTATTTACCTAATCAGGTGGTTCATTCCTCAAGAAGACTTAAAAAAAGACTACTTTTCTATAAAATTTCATGAGATAGAAATCCCACTACAATTCTCCTTACAATTTCACATTCCTTTTTTGCAATTTTAAACGATTGTGGGGTAGTTCGAAACCGGGGTTGCTTAGCCAGACTTAAAAAAACTACTTTCCTACAAAATTTCAAGAGGTACAAACTCGGATGTGAAAATGTTCACCAACTCTTGGACTATATATATCGTAACATCGTTGAAATAATAGGACCTCCGTACCCTCCGTAGGAGGTGAGTAGAGCTATGCCTAGATACTTCTAGGTAATAATAGTAGTCTTTTTAGGTCCTAGATTTGGCTCATATTTTTCTATTTTGGATTTTCTCTTTTTGGATTTATTTTTGTTACTGTTCTTGGATTGGACGTGTTATTGGTTGGACTTGGATTTTGTTGCCGGAAATTAAACTTGAAAGATCGATTTTGGTTACCACGCGGAGACAGCTAAGTTTAATCAATTGCCGTTCGGAATAATTTATATTTTTGTTATTGTTTATATTAATTATTGTTAACGAAGTGTTTCTCGAGAAGCATTAGCGTATTTACCTATTTATATAAAATTGTTCATATTAAATTTAGGACTTCATTTAGGCCAGATACCAAAATTAACTCTTGCATTGTACGTTTCTGAATAATTTACCTATTGTAATTATTTAACATCATATAATTTTATTAATTTTCCCCTTCTTAATAGTTATTGGTCTAAGGAAAATTACTTGGCGCCCTTTATTTAATTTTGTTTGTTATTATTAGAACCCGACCGAAAGCTAGCCGACAGGCCTCTAAATTTTGTTAAGTGCTACTCTAAGTTTTGTTATTATTATTTTATTTTTATCATTTATTTTTTTGCACGTAACAATATTAATTATAATACACATGATGAATACATTATTATGAAAGGAAATTTGAAAACAAATGCAGAAAACGGTTCATAGAAAATATTCGAAATAACCATCAGGCGGATTGTTCAACCAAAGTTGTTGTTCGTTTCCGATTGGAGCCGCATAAACAAGTGTTTTTAAGTGACCCGACAGATAAAATCAAGTGGATTTAAGTCGGCATTTACTTGACGGTTTAACACTTTAACTAACATTAGCACTTGAGGACCGCGCTTTATAAAAACTTGCTCGTTTATTTTAACGAAGTATAGGCAGTCCAACCTTTTCAAGACGCCCTTGTACCTGCGTATGTTAGGAATTACAATTTTGAATTTTTCATAGAAAACGCGATAAATATTTCTTCGCCCTTAAGCAACTCGTTCGCGCAAGTCCATTATATGCATTAGGTATAAATTAAATCGCAATTATTATCGCAAACTCGAAACATCGAGAAAATAAATCTTCGTCCTTCGAGGCAAGCATTTCTGGTGAAAAACAAGAGTTGTAAAGTTTTCCGCTTCGAGTCGCTTAATCTATGATCCTGAAAGTGCACCGCTATCGTGCACTGAAAATGCATGAGCTTTTTTCGATTTTCTTAGTTGCTCGCGCGTCTAGCCAACCGTTGCCCGTTTCCGTTTTAAAGTACACATAAATACGCGGCAAAGTATGTTTCGATAAATTTAATTAAAATTATCAATAAAATCGGAACAAAATTAATCTAATCGAATTATTTGCCGGCACTAATTTTCTATCTGGTGTAAAATGGGGAACTGGGACTTCAGGGGATTATGGTTCATGGCCGACCCTTCCGGACATACGAAGGCCGTCGCAAATTCTTGAGAATTGGTCACGATATTTTCAACTTGCAATGGACGAAGGTAAATTTTCCGACTCGTACAATTGCAGCATGTAATTGGTTATGTCGGTTTTCTTGCAGTATTCTGTGAAAAAAATCGTTTAGTATTATTATTTATTGAGGTCGATGGTGTACGAACCTTGAGCAACCGCTACGAAGAAAATTTGCTCTCTTGTATAAGACATGTTTATCCACGGTAAAAGCAATTCTTGTTTGAAATCGGGAAAACCATTTGTAAGTAATTTCACGCCAGTGTTATCGGCAATTCGTGTGTTCGTGGATAATGTTAGATTTGCCTATAAAATTCGATATACTAATAGATAAAAACAACATATAGAAAAAGTTCTTGTATTTCGTTAATTTCGCTTTGTTTTAGAAACAAATTGATGTTTCTTGTAACATCACAGTGTCGAAACTAAAAATATCAGGTAGGGTTAAAAATTATCAAAAAAACCACGGGCATTTTTTCAGATTTTTTGAATTTTAGAACTAGACAAAAACGCGTGTACTTCATAACTTCCTGATTTTTCTATGGTGCTTTAGGATTAAACTAAAAACTTCAGATTGAGTCACAATTTTGCAAAAACCATGAATTATAGTAAACCTATTTTAACGAAAATTACCGAAAACTCGATATCGACGAATGCGCCTTTAATTCACCATTTTATACCTGTTTTACGTGAAAATTGATATCTTTTTACGTGCGGAAACGCAACAAAATCTTTTACGTCCTTTCAAAATTTTAACAAAAAGCATGTACGTCTTTTTTTCGAGATTCCGAGAAAATTTTAAATCGATTTAAATGCGTGCAGTTTGTCATTTCTCGTCTTGTTATGCTTGAAAAACGAGTTCTCAAGTAGTTCCGGACTTGTTTTAAACAATTCAGATTGGGTCAAAATTTGGCCAAATCCATGGATTTTTATATAATAATAAGTCTTTTTCTCGAGATTTTTCGAAAATTTTAAATCGACGAAAAAGCGCGTAGTTTGTCATTTTTTACTTTGTTATGCATAAAAAACGAATTTTCAAGTAGATACGGACCTGTTTTAAACACTTCATGTAGGGTCAAAATTTTGCAAAAACGATGAACTATAATAAGCCTTTTTTTTGAGATTTCGCGAAAATTTTAAATCGCTTTAAACGCGTGCAGTTTGTCATTTCTTGCGTTGTTATACTCGAAAAACGAGTTTTCTGGTCGTTCCGGACCTGCTCTAAAAGTTTCAGTTGGGATTAAAATTTTGCCAAAACCGCGGACTATAATACGTTTTTTTTTTCGAGATTTCTCGAAAAATTTTAGATTAATTTAAAAACGTGTAGTTTGTCATTCCTTAAATTGTTATATTTGAAAAACGACTTTTTAAGTAGTTTCCGGCATGTTTTAAAAATTTAAGGTTGTCAAAATCACGGACTATAACACGTCATTTTTTCGAGATTTCTCGAAAATTTTAAATCGATTTCAAAACGTGTTTTTTGCATTGTTATTCCTGAAAAACTACTTTTAAAGTAATTCCGGACCTGTTCTATGCATATCGGGTAGTATCATTTTATTGAGATTATGCTAAATTTATAATCTATTTAAACGCCGGCAGTTCGTCATTTATTCC
Organism: Rhagophthalmus giganteus; assembly: GCA_036326145.1. Lineage (NCBI taxonomy): Eukaryota > Metazoa > Arthropoda > Insecta > Coleoptera > Rhagophthalmidae > Rhagophthalmus > Rhagophthalmus giganteus. The sequence goes on from JARFJA010000005.1 coordinate 6,584,173, forward strand.
TTCGTTATACCACAAATACGAGTTTTCTAATAGTTTTCGACTTGTTCTGAACGTTACGGCTCAAAACCTTGCGGTCAAAATTTTGCCAAGAAAAAATGGCGGAAAAAATGAAGAAATGAAAAAAGAAATTTTTTCGAGATTTGGCAAAAATTTTAAATCGCCGAAAACGCGCTTAGATTGTCATTTCTTGCATTATTATTCTCGAAAAACTACTTTTCAACTAATTCCGGACCTGTTCTATGCGTATCGGGTAGTGTCATTTTATCGAGATTATGCAAAATTTTTAATCTATTTAAATGTCAGCAGTTCGTTATTTATTGCTTCGTAATACTAGAAATACGAGTTTTCTAATCGTTTTCGACTTGTTCTGAACGTTACGTCTCAACGTTGCGGTCAAAATTTTGCCAAAAAAAAGCTGAATTATACTAAGGGATTTTTTCGAATTTCGCAAACATTTTGAATCGAACGGAAACGCGCTTAGATTGCCATTTCTTGAATTGTTATTCTTGAAAAACTACTTTTAAAGTAATTACGTATCTGTTCTATGCGTATCAAATAGTGTCATTTTATCGAGTTTATGCAAAAATTATAATCTATTTAAACGCCTGCGATTCACCATTTCTTGCGTTGTTATATTAAAAATGCGAGTTTACTAATCGTTTCCGATTTGTTCTGAACTTCCCGTCTAAAAACGTTCGCGTAAAAATTTTGCCAAAAAAAAAAACGTGAACTATAGGTACATAAGTTTGCATGTTTTGAAAAATCGCATTAATTCAAAAATCGATTTTTTGTTGTTTTCAATTCTACTTGTTATTTTACTCCATTAGATAGATTTTTGTCGACTTAAAATAAAACTATTATTTCTGAAATAGTTCGCAATTTAGAATGAGTTCGATTTTCACTCGCCACAAAAAATATTTAATGAAAATTTTAGACGGCTAATTTTTTTAGTGTACATGCCATACCTAATTTTAAATTACATTATCAAGTGGGAAACTTATCTTAAAAACGACTTAATTGAATGAGATATTAGATTGAACGGACGTCTATCCGAAAATTTTATATCCTACCGAAAATGTAACTCTTTGTTGTCCGACCAATTTAGTAACCTCCTTAAACAGGGACTCGTTTTCCATAATAGTTCGCAGAAAATCGTATGAAGGTTTAGATTCGGGAGATAAAGTCATTCCGTATTGTATTCCTACGGGATCGAAATGACGACCGATTTCTCTTGCTAAGGATAATCCGATTCGTGCCATTGTTACGTATCCGGGAAATCCTTTTACAGGTTGCTTTATGATTCCTAAAGGAGCCACTGAAAATACAATTTTAATGATGAAGGTCAAAATTGTAGATTGTACGTCGATAAACTCACTTATTAAACCTTCCGAGTAAAACGACGCCGGTTTATCGTCGTAAACGCTCACAAAATAGCACCACCTGCAATAAATAGTTCGCTTTTAAACAATTTTAAACAAGTTTTCCCAAACCTTACAGATAATCAATTGTATATTGTTTCGGCACTAAATTATAAAACGCGCGTCGGTTCGCCGTCATCGTTGCGATTGCGTTGTATATGAAATTGTCGTCGACCAAGGCAACATCGTTATATTTTAAGTTTAAAAACGAGTCCCTATTATAAATGTCGTCTTTTTTGTTGAACGTCAGCTTCATCTTTTTGACCTTGTGCAGCATCGAGATCCTCGAAGCGACGTCTAACCAATCCGCCGATTCCGTCGAGTTCGCCAGGTTCTCCTTTAGCTCCTCGAAAGTTTTTCCCACGAATTTTTGCGATTCCTCTGTGTCGTACGCCGTCCACGTTCTCATGTAGAGGTTCGAAGAGATATCTCGAAATAGGATCGTCGACAATTTTACGCAATAGTTTTCCCTGTCGCTTTTGGCTTGAGGTACGATCAAGTTTTCGTACAGCATGCCACTGTACATCGCTATCAGGGCGTTGTTTATTTTCCTGCAAACACATAATCGGTAAGGACTGCAAAAGGAAAATCGCAACGAGCGTTAATCATTACCATTCCTCGTTGTTGTTTAACGCGTTGAAGAGGACAGAGAAATATTGGGGAAAGTATACTTGAACGAAGGTGTTATCGTCAAAATCGCGTCCGGATATAATTTTGAACAGCTTATCCCACTCTAAAAACGAATAATGGAGTTTTAGATCGGAGATCCTCAAAACGGTGTAGTCCTTGAATAAGATCGCTTTCCGTATTGAAGTCGGTGGCGGTAATCTCTGCGAATAACAATTGTTATTTTAAAAATATATTGTGTTGGGGAATAAGTTCGTAGCGTTTTTATATTTTCTTTTGTTTTACAATGATTTTTTTGATTTTCACACCAATATTCATTCGATAGAGCTTTTTCTGCTCTACAAAACTGTGCTAATCGTCTTTTTGAGTAATTTAATTTTTTATTACTTTTCAGGCTTAGAAATGGAATATCCAGGAGGTAAAAATCAACATTTTCGACACCTGCTCTTCTTCGCCTTTCATCGAGGCCAAAAAGCTGCCGAAGTAGCCCGGGACATTTGCAACGTGTACGGAGAAGGTGTCGTAGGCGAGTCTATCTACAGCACGGAAATGGTTTGCAAAGTTCAAAAATGGCGATTTTGACATCTACGACACGCCCCGCAGCGGAAGACATTCTGAATTTGACGAAGAGCGTCTCAAAGCACTTTTGAAGGAGGACGGTCACCAAACAAGTCACCAAACTGCGATCATAAAACGACTCTCGATCATCTTCATTCAATGGAATTTGCCGAAAAATTGGAAACCTGGGTGCCTCACGAGCTTAACGAAAACAACAAAGAAAATCGCCTTCAAATTGCTTCTCAACATCTCGCCCACCATCGAGCAACACGCGGTCATAAACAGCGCTTTTTGTACCGAATCGTCACGGGAGATGAGAAATGGTGCCTATACATAAATATGAAGCAAAGAAAGGAGTGGGTGGCTCCAGGAGATACGCCAAAGCCGAGAGTCAAGCTTGACCTCCATCCAAAGAAGACCATGATCTGCGTTTGGTGGGACTGGGAGGGCATGGTGCACTGGGAAATGCTCGAATGGAATGCCACGGTCAACAAGGAGCTCTATATAGCCCAGCTACACCGCGTGAAAGAGGCTATTCGACTGAAAAGACCCCATCAACAAGGCCAAACCAGACCCCATGTTGCACGAGTCGTCAAAGCCGCACTCCAAGAGCTCGAATGGGAGGTCCTTCGGCATCCGCCGTATTCTCCGGACCTTGCTCCGACGGATTACCATCTTTTCCGCTCCCTGTCGAACCATATGAGGGGCGTTACCTTGGACAATGAAGAGGACCTTAAAAACTGGCTCAACAACTTCTTCGATACCAGACCGGGCGATTTTTGGCGGAACGGCATCGACAAATTGGTCGAGAGGTGGGAGGAGGTCGTAAACAGCAACGGCGAATACATAATTGATTAATTCATTGTTATAACTATTGATTTTTGTTTAAATAAAAGTCTTTGATAAAAACGCTACGAACTTATTCCCCAACCCAATACTTAGGTTAGGTTTAGCTTTTACTCGGGACTTCGGCTGCGACTGATTGAAGAAACGTATCCCGCGAATTTTATAATTCAAAGACAAACCGATCAAATGTTTAAAAAAAATAAATTTCCCCTTTTCGTCCCCTTAAGAGCGGAATTTCGTTCACACGAGGTTGAAAAGAAGGTTACCACAAGACCTGTTGCAAAACACGGACAACGAGATATGAAGACTAACAGAAACAAAACAAAAACAATAATACATAACAACTATGTATAACATTTATTTTGTTGATCTGATTTATAAAAAATGAGTGAAATTTCGAAAAATCGTATCATCCAAATCTCACGTTTCTAGGACCAGCGATTGGGGTCGGACGTTGTTTTTTCAAATTTTAAACGACACACTTTCCCCCGTTTCATCCCCTTAGGAATGGTATTTTGAAAAATTCGTTCTTATTGTTAGTGGGTGTCTACGTTGAAAAGGAATATGTCCTCAAAATTCTACATTTCTAAGATCAGTGGTTAAGGCTGAACGTTGATATGTCAGTCATTCACGCTACATTACTATATACCGGGCGATTCAGTCAACCTGTTCCAAGCTAATAACTCGACAGATTTCGGAGATACAAAGATGAATTTTTGCATAGCCAAATTTGAGTTAAAAATACATTTTCTTCTATTTTAAGAAGCATTATATCACTTCCGGTTTCACCAGATATGGAGTAAATTTGATTATTTTAAATAGAACGTTATATATATTTTTAGCTTATTAAAAAGAGATTTTGTTTCTCTTTTTAACGATGTAAACATTGTTTTTACATTATCGCCACTCTTATAAAAATTAAATGAATAATAAAATTACCCACGTAAATTTAACACAAGATAACGTCCAACCGGTAGCAGCTTTTTGCTATGACAATTGTAAATAAACACTGAAATTGCTTTGAAATTGATAAAGTTACTTCCAAGTTCTTATAGATAGTTATTAATAAAAGTCGAAAATATATTGCATATATTGCATAAAGAAAAGCTAGTTACGACATCGATATTAAACACTACCCCATTAGAAAAATTAAAAAAATCAAAAAACGATTTTTCTGAGTTTAAACACTCCTTATCAATTCCAGTTTCACCAAAAATTATGACAATTGTATTTTTTTATTAAAAATACAACAAAATATCTTTTAGCTCATTAAATAAAATGTTGTCTTTTTTTAACGATATAAACATTGTCATAACTTTTTTACTGCGACTTTACCTATATATATTAAATTTAAAACAAATACTAAACATATGGTTATCTGTCGCAGAAAAACAAAGAAAAATGCTCTGTTTAGAGTTCATCTTTTTGCTCGAGTAATTTGATTATTCAATATTAGTTATCCGATTTTGTTAGTATTTAAAAGAAGACAATGGAATTAATCGACAATGTTTATATCATTATAAAGAGAAAAAATACATCTATTTAACAAGCTTAAAAATATATATAGTGTTCAATTTAAACTAATAAAATTGACTTCATTTCCGGCGAAACCGGAAGTGATGTATCGGCATTTAAAACTGAAGAAAATAGATTTTCAACCCAATTTCGCCTATGCAAAAATTCATCGTCGTATCTCTAAAATCTATCGAGTCGTTGGCTCGGGACAGGTCGACCGAATCGCCCGGTATATAAATTATCGAACGACCCATATCAAATTGCCGAAAATAACAGATTAAGGGGAAATTCTTTGGGAAGCTTCTTTTCTCTATCGTCTTTAGGTCGCCAGTCATAATTTTTGATTACAAAGGTCACATAAGTACCATGATTGCTCAAAAGGATTTTGAATATTTCGTTTCATCTGTTTCTTTTTTATCGTGCAGTTCTTCTGGTTAGTTAGCCAGTATATGCATTAAATATGTAATAGTTTTAAATGAAACTTTTCTCAAACCTAATGATCCTGTGCGATGGCCCGCCACAACTAACTGACTCAAATCCCTTGGATCTCCGTTAAAAATGATTGCGTAACGTTAACGTAAGATTTGCAAGAGTAAATACGTTCGAAAGAAAACGAAATTCGAACCCCCATTATATTTTACATTCTATTGACCTAGTCGTCGCTTTACTTCCCCTCCATCAAATTCAAACGAGGACGCGCAATTGATTACGAGGCGCGTTTTTTAAGTAAGTACCGTTTTGGAATTAAAAAAAGACGTGCAAAGATATCGCAATAATTTTATTTTTACATGAAAGCCTGTACCTTAATCTACTTTTCTACATAATTTCCGTGAATATTGAGGCACTTGTCATAACGTGGCACCAGTTTTTGAATACCCTCCTCATAAAATTCTGCCGCCTGACTTGTTAACCACTGTATCACAAATGTTTTGACTTCGTTATCGTCTTGAAGATGCTGACCACCCAGGTGTTTCTTCAAGTGCAGGAACAAATGGTAGTCGCTGGGCGCCAGATCAGGGCTGTATGGAGGATGATCTAGAGTTTCCCATTTAAAAGATTTGATGAGATCTTTGGTCCGATTAGCCACATGTGGACGGGCATTGTCATGCAGCAAAACGATACCCTTACTCAACTTGCCACGTCTTTTGTTCTGGATTGCACGACGCAGATTGTTCAATGTCTCACAATAAGACGCTGCATTGAGGCTTACATTACGAGGCAGAAACTCCACTAGCAATACTCCTTTTCTGTCCCAAAAAACTGTGCACATGATCGGACCAAAGATCTCATCAAATCTTTTAAATGGGAAACTCTAGATCATCCTCCATACAGCCCTGATCTGGCGCCCAGCGACTACCATTTGTTCCTGCACTTGAAGAAACACCTGGGTGGTCAGCATCTTCAAGACGATAACGAAGTCAAAACATTTGTGATACAGTGGTTAACAAGTCAGGCGGCAGAATTTTATGAGGAGGGTATTCAAAAACTGGTGCCACGTTATGACAAGTGCCTCAATATTCACGGAAATTATGTAGAAAAGTAGATTAAGGTACAGGCTTTCATGTAAAAATAAAATTATTGCGATATCTTTGCACGTCTTTTTTTAATTCCAAAACGGTACTTACTTAAAAAACGCGCCTCGTATTTTACTTTTTTAAAAGTTGTGGATCGCAGATCTGTAGAATAAAAAGTGAAGAATTCGCGCGTTCGCATATGTCGAATGCAATAAAGTTGGAGAAAACTGGATCAAAAAAGAAAAAATAAAAAACAACGATAATTTAAAACATAACAAACATAGATAAAAAGATTGCTGGAAGTTTGTTTACCGCGTCCCCCATAATTCTTTATCTGTAACATAGAAGTTGACAAAAAAAGTTCCCATTTCTTACGTTCATATGTGCGAGGATTTCCCATTCGATGGTAGTTCTAAGATCCAGTATTACTTGCGTTTGATTGTACGTGTTGTTCCAGTGCGAATAAAAGCCAAGAGTTCGGACGGCAGTTTCTATAGAATTCAAATATACGGTGCAGTCCTTCTGACAGTTCAGGAACGACTCGTGAATTTTGTTCAGATTTAAATCTTGTTTCCGAAGTTCGTGACTCTGTTCATCGAGACACCGCTTTTGGCCATCCGTCAACGTCGAGCGGTGTCCGCTGCTTTCGGCCAGTATCGAAACTTTCCTGGGCAAAGTTAACTAAAACGAATCGTTTTAGTTTCAAAATTCAAATCAAATTAGCAAATTTACCTTGAACGCGAACTTTGAGCTTTCCCTGTCGATGTCGACGTCGACGTCCATAAAGGGTAGGGACTCGCGCAGAATTAATTTAGCAAATAACAGGGTCATATTGAGGTCGCTGCTTTGTCGTTGATCATCGTATATTTTGCCCACTTCTTCTACCAGTTTCAAAACTAAAAAAAAAAAATTGCTCCAATTATTTTAAAATTTAAAAAAAGCCATCACGCATCAAAATATTACACGAAACACGAATAAAAAAATATCGAACATCTCTCGTTTTTTTTTTTTTTTTGAAAAGTCAAACGAAGATAATTTAGCTTTTCACGCGAAAATGAATCTAAAACCTTTGCAACAAAAGCCGGTTAAATCGGCTATAACAAACAAAATTAGAAAGAAAATCGCTTTCGATAGGCAACACGTTTAACACTACAACATATAACAGGTTGCAGCACTAATAGGCGTAGCAAATAAAAGGACGAACGAACGTCATTTTGAACGTCGTCTGTCGGATTTGGTCCGTGTCCAAAGAAATTTGAAAATCGATTGAAAAAATCGCGACGAGAAACTACTGACGAGAGCCCCCAACACCTCGACCGTTCCGTGCTAATAAAACGTTATTCAATCATTTTATATAACGTAACGTACCTTCTGCGACTCTGTCGTTATAATCGAATTGGTGTTCGTGCGAAACGCAGCTGTCGTAAAACGTTTTATACGTTCTTAGATACGGAGGCGAGTCTTTATCAATTAGATATAATTGTTCCGATATCCTGTTCAACGCATCGACATTAGAATTATCGGCCTGCATTCCTCCGCACGCGAACTCATAAAAATCCTCGCAAGGATCTGTGGCGTGGTTCATAAGGCTCAATATGCGGGACGACGTTGATTTACATCTTGCCGTAAGGCATACGGGCTCGCCTCCGATAGTTTTCGGAATTTTCGTCACTGTTCCCGCAGAAAATTTTACCGGCGTCGCTGGCGACGTCGACGTCGTGGTTTCAATTGTTGTTGAGATGGCCGTAGCGTTTCGCAGTCGAGATTCCATAATTTCCGTTGAAGGATAATCGGTCGCGTCGTCCGTATTGGTTGCTTCGACAACCTCGAGGGTTTCGTAGTTGTAATCGCTCTCGGTGGTGATGGAAATTGTCGTTGTTGTTTCGGCGTCGTTTTCGCTAAATCGTCGTAAACCGATTAAGACCGGCGTTGTGGAACCTTCGGTTGAAGTTGCTTCTTTCGAAGCAGCTTCGGTTGAAGTTTGAGTTTTCCTTTCGTCGGGAATTGCGGAAGAAGTTGCTTCGGATTCGGTCGTAACTGTAGTTTCGTAAGTGGTCGAAAGAATGTTGAGGAGTAAATTATCCTCGGATTTGGTGGTCGTTTCAAGTTTTTCCGTTGTGGTACCAGCTGCGGTCGTTGAACGTGTGATAACTACCAAAATATTACTATCATCTGCAAATTCTACCGTCGACGTTGGTTCCGTTGTAGGTGTGGTGCCCGGTTTTTCAGTTGCTAGCTCGGTTACTGCATGAGTTGATGCTTCAGTTACCGTTTAGTTGACTCTTTAGTTAATAGCTTTAGTTGGCGCTTCAGTTGCCGTTTCAGTTGACTCTTTAGTTAATGCTTTAGTGGACGCTTCAGTTGGCGCTTCAGTTGACGCTTCAGTTGGCGATTTAGTTGGTGCTTTAGTTGGTGCTTCAGTTGACGCTTCAGTTGGCGATTTAGTTGGTGCTTTAGTTGGTGCTTCAGTTGACGCTTCAGTTGGCGCTTCAGTTGGCGATTTAGTTGGCGCTTTAGTTGGTGCTCCAGTTGACGCTTCAGTTGGCGCTTTAATTGGCGCTTCAGTTGTACTAGTTGTAGTTACTCTTTGTTTCTCCGTAATTGTTGTTGTTGGGGTTGTATCGATATCATAAAGTATTGTACTCGATTCTGTGGTATCATATTTACCACCCTTAAAACGGTCAGAGCCTCCCTGAAAATTATACACTAGGTTCACGATCTTTATATGCAACGTTCGCAGAATGAAAAGTTTAAGGGTCGATCGGGCGCCACTTAATTTATTTAGGATCAAATTCATAAACGAAACTTAAGTGTAATTTCTACTTAAATACCTATGTCATTTTATTTTCAATTGAAAATGAGATTATGCGTTAAATTAAGAGTCAATATTTGGGCATAATTTTTACGTAGGTATCTCAATCACAAATACCTTGTTAAAACATATTCAAAATTTGTTATAAGTAAAAGCTATACTTACAATTAAGTATCGTTTATGATTTCGGCCCTTAGTGTCGGTCTTATCATCTTTCAATTTTAATTGTCGTATGGAAACAATTGCTCCAACAAACATTTTTATGCAATAAGTATACGACAAATAATTTTATCGAAAAACGAAGAGATCGACCCTTATTAGAACATTTCCACCGCCGATTTGATCATTTTAATAATTTCATTCTAATAAATTAAAAATTTATTAATTAATTTAAAAAAAAATTACCTTGTCACTTTTAATATCATCTTTCTTCCACTTTATTCCCGCCAATATGATAATTAAGCAAATCGCAAAAAATATCAAAAGGGCGCACAAACACGATCTATACGAAACGTCCCTCGCGGGAGTATCGGCATCGCCACTCACTACGTACGCTCCTGTAGCCATCCTACGGGAATTTAAATTTGCCATTTCCGAAAGTAGTCTTAGGTCGCCCAAAATCCTTGGTCTTATCGATATTCTAAGGAAATAACGGACTAACGCCGGATATATTATGACCACACGTTATCAAATTACAATTACAAAAAAAACATTTTACGTTTCTATTTGATGCATAACTCTCCAATAAAAATTTGGACAACCGTACCTATTAGAGCGCGTAAGAAACATCTACAATCGGTAGATGCAAAGAAATTTTTTTTGAACGACATGCAACGCGATCAGACAAGATTATATCATCTAATAAACAAATAATAAACCCGCTTCGAAATTTACTTGAATTTTACTTGATAGAGGGTCAATTGTAGCGTACGAAACCACTTAAAAACCGTGTCCTTTACTCCTCACCATCCCTTAAAAGGTAAATATTTCAAAAGTCGCTATCTCACTTATCTTTAAGATAACAGATTTCGTTTTAAAAGCAAAACACGACAAATTTTATGGGGAATAAAAAGTTTACGACAATAATGATTGATTTTTCAATATTAAGCGAGATACTAGGAAAAAACGCACTTTAAATATCAACCCTTCATTAAACATTGGTAATTTTTTCTGAAACTAATAAGTTACGGCCAAAATGCTTCAAATAAAATTTGTTCTTCTTCACCCAACTATTGCATGGTGCGAGTCTACTAACGTCTTTTATAGCGCTCCACCGACCCCTTACATGTCTTCGTTTCTTCCTGAATGTCTCATTTACATCGACTTGCATCGAAACGTCGTAGTCGTTGATGTGCCTTCTTTACTCGAATTAAGTCTAGCTTAACAATAAATCGTTAAACTAAAGATCAACTTGCATCAACTAAACCTCATAAAAACTAATATCGCAAGCGCTTACTGCAGTTTTGGCGATAAATTTCGAAATTTTCCTTATTTTTGAGTAGTTAAGTAATCGGGAAACTAACCAAACCGTATCTTTATCCCCACACGTTGCCTTATTTTGACTTTGTTAGTAAAATAACTACAACAATTGCATTAAAGTATTATAATATTTAATAAAAAAAGGAAGAAATTTGGAACAAGGAGAATTAAAGAATGCCACGAAAAAACTGGAATTATTAGAATATTTTTTTAAGGAAAGAGGTGACAAAATAAAAAGTTAATCGATCAAATTTCGTCTCGTTGTCAGCCTAAATTGTTTAAAAATTGTTGCGACAATCGAAACTTTGAATTTCGTTTTTTATCCGAAAACGAATGCATTGAAAAGGTAAAATCTATCAAAATAAGATAAATTAAAATAAAATCAAAAAGCATTAAAATTGAAATCCTGAAATAATTTTTTTTACTAATACTTACATAAAATGCAGATTAACACTGCCGCCGCTGCGACTACCACTTGTCTGTAACAGACTATAAGAAAAAATTAGAAACTGATACATGTTTTTTTCTATTTCCTACCTTAATTTTCATCGTAGATTCTTTCGTTGAATGCGAACTTGCATTATTACGTACTTATACGTTTCATATTTCACTGTATTTCACTAACCACTTTGATCACGAAAACGCGCGTAAGATAAAATTTCGTTTGAACCACCCTAACCAAGACCCTAACCGAGTCCCTATCCAAGAGCCTAGCCAAGCTCGATTTTCAGAGAATTTGCGTTAGAGCTTAAAGGTCCAAGTATTTACACTTTATTATCGAGTAACATGGAGATTTAGTCGACAAAGAAATATTCTACCGTTCCTCGTAGTATTAATCCTTTTTGTTTGTAATCCTTTTAGAGAATATAATACAATACTCGCGCACTCACACGCAAAAAGGCCTTATAAACCGAACGAGCACTCCTCGCACACGCGATGAATAATACGACGCCGTAATTTAAAATTCGAACAACTGAAACAATCACTACCGCTCTGTACCACTGACGCGAAAGATCTGAAACGATTTTGCCAGAATTCTATATATAAATGCATTGGATACTAGGAAATAAAAGTGGTTTTATTTTAAAAACATTCAGTTTTTTGTTCACACGATAAGGTATGAGAGTAGATGGCGCATATGTTTTATTAGTGGCTTATCGGTTGCATAAAAATGCGATTTAAACATTTATTTGGTTTATGGTTTATAATAGGGGAATTTTCAATGCCTTAGGACACACGAATAGTTTTAAATTAAAAATAGAGTAAATTTATAATCCCTGCTCAACCAAAATCCAGTTCTTTGACTTCGGCTCTTCGTATTATCCATCGATTATGATTCCATTTGGACGTTTTCATCATCTGAAAATAGTTCGATTGGTTTCAAAAACGACCGATACGTATTCTTACCTAGTCTTTCTATTTATGTTCGTTACTTCTTCCTCATTGAACTATTGCTTGTTACGCCCGAACGTTGCCTGCGACATAAAATAAGTCCCTCACTGTACTTATAATTAGTGTATTCGGTTCATAAACGAAAAAGAATTTTTTTGTTAAATTTTGAAATTAAATATTGTTACATCTTCAGGTTGCCGATGAAAGTTTATTTGTTTTCAATTTAAAGAAACCCAATATAAATCCTTACCAATTGTAAAATATTTTTTATCTATAATTTAGATTAAAAATTTAAATGTAAATGTTAGAAAAAAATTATACTACATTTATCGATAATTTATGTTTTTGTTTTGAATTTAAAAAATAAACTATAAATCATACAATTGTATCAAATAATTTTCTTTATCTTTATATAAAAATGTATTTGAAATTTAAAAAATATATAAACAAAATGTTTTAGAAAAATAAATACAATCTGAATTTATGAAATAATAATAATTTTACTATTATAATTATTATATTACAAAATTACCTATAACTGTTCAACTTATGCATTGTTCATCATTCTATACAAAAGTTATAATTGTTTATTTAATTCGTTTAAAGTTTGGAAAGTGACTATTCTATAAAATGATTTACTTCGCACATATTAGATTGATTTAAAGAAGACTACAATTTATTATGAACTGTCAAAATACGAGGTACGAGGTGACAGCACTGTGTGAAACGTCATCATCTAGTAACCTTGTATTGATGACGTGAACATCATATAGGTTTGGATAAGCTATATACAGTCGCATGAAAAATATGAATTAAAAGATAACCACACTTTTAAAAAATATCTCAGTTCTTATTTTTTTCATAAAACTCACATTATCAAGCATTGTTAATCTTAGCAACAGATAAAATATGTTATCGTATGGAAATGATCAATTTTGATGTAGATTTGATGAAATATATAACTTAGGAGTACTGATAACCTAAATCTATTATCTTTATTCTATACCACTATTCGTTGGAGTTATAGTTCCTTATTCACCAAGTATAAGTATCAACAATGTTACTCAACAGATTTTCTATTTTCTGCAAGAAAATTATTTCAAATAATCGGTCGATTCATCTTTGTCCGTTGTATTTGAACAAACGCGAACACCCTATCAAAAGAACGATTAGAATATTAAAAGATGATTTAAGGATGTTCTTTAAGTTGCCCCAGGAAGAATCGAGGGCCATAACTGGTGTGTTTCCGAGTCATGTGGATATTGTGATAATTGGTGGTGCAGCTATTGGTTCATCTGTCGCATATTTTCTAAAAGAAAAAACTGGCATCCACGGCTTACGAATTGCCGTAATCGAAAAAGACACAACGGTAAGTAATTCCTGCCTATACTTTTCCTGTTACCGATACTTAATTTGTAGTATGCAAAATGTTCTACTACACTATCTGTAGGTGGTTTACGGCAACAATTTTCTCTGCCAGAAAACATTCAAATGTCGTTATACGGTGCCGAATTCATTAGATTATTGAAAAGCGTTTTGGTCCGGAAGCAGAAGTTTTTTTCACACCGAATGGATACCTTATGCTCGCAACTGAACACGGAGCCCAACAATTATGGGATAATTCGAAATTACAAAAAGAGCTAGGTGCCATGAATATTGTTCTAAGTAAATCACAATTAAAAGAGCGGTAAGAATTAGGTATATTATCGTACGTAATTTTATATTACAAATTGAATGTAGATTTCCTTGGTTGGACGTAACTAATATCGAGTTAGGATGTTTGGGGTTGGAAAAAGAAGGTTGGTTTGACCCATGGGCTATGCTAAGTATCTTAAAAAATGGAGCTACAGAAATGGGAACTCAGTATGTAAAAGGTGAAGTTGTAGAATTTACATTTGGAGATCAACACGACATCTTAGTTGAGGGTATACTACAAGGTACATATCAAGGACTTAACGAACTTAACGTAAAACTACCAAATGATGAAATAAAATCAATAAAGTTCTCGTACTGTGTAATAGCTGCTGGTGCAGAATCGGGCAAAGTAGCCGAACTTGCCAAAATCGGAGCTGGCCCTGGAATTTTAACTGTACCCCTTCCAGTCGAAAAACGGTAATACTCTCTTGTTATCTTAATTAAAATCGGCGAGATGTACGTTTTTCTCTCAACAGGAAAAGATATGTATTTTGTTTCAATTGTAAAGAAAACGCTCCTGGATTTAATATGCCATGACCATCGATTATACAGGTACTTATGTTCGACGCGATGGTTTGGGGGGTAGTTTCGTATGTGGCTTATCGCCACTGCCAGAAGAAGAACCGGACACAACAAATTTGGATGTCGATCATCGGTTTTTTGACGAAAGAGTTTGGCCTACCCTTGCAAATCGCATACCCGCATTTAATAATATAAAACTAATAACGGCTTGGAGTGGATTTTACGATTATAATACATATGATAGAAACGGAATAATTGGACCTCATCCGTATTATCATAATTTATATATCGCGACAGGTTTCAGTGGACACGGTAAGTTTCATTTTCGTCTGCGATTCCCGAAATTATGATTATTGTTTAGGTATACAACAAGCACCTGCTGTAGGGAGAGCTATTGCCGAATACATATTAGATGGAAAATATCAAACCATCGATTTAACACGACTTGGCTTCGATAGACTTTTAGTTGATAAGCCCATGTTTGAAGTTAATATAGTTTAATTTTTTAAATAAACCAATATTTACAATTATTTAAACTGAGTTGGTGTCGGGCCAAATAAACTATTGCCTTGTTTAGAAGCGGCACGTGATGGGGCAAATCCAAGTAATTTCTGAATATTTTGTCTTATAGACATCGTACATAAAATATATAGGAATATAAAAGAACAGTCTGTATAATCATCTCCTGGAAGATTTCTGTGACTTAAACCCTGAATCCATGCTATAGGGACGAAGGGAAGTTTAGCAACTACCCGACCATCAAATCTATAAAAAAATTAATAACATATTTACCGTACAAAGAAACAGTTAACCATACTTACATGCTATTAAACATACTTAACAAGGCAGTGAATGCAAACCCGATTGCAAACATCGATTTCATTTTAACCAACGATAAATCTCTATTATTATTTTTTAATCTCTCTTCCTCCCGTTCTATTTTCTTCTTGTGTTGTTTATCTAAAGAATCGCCATGAGCTTCTTTCCGCTTTTCTACTGCAATTAAATTATTATTCCATATTAAAATTGAATAGAAATTTACTTACATCTTTTGCTCTGTTTTTCTACTTCAGTCTTGAGTTTTTGGTATTTTTCAGTTCGATATACCATTAACCAAGTCAAACCTTCACCTAGTAATGCAGTACATACCGATATGAATACAATTAGAAGTGTATCGGACCACATTCTAATGATATTTAAAAAGAAAGATATTTAAGGTTAGCTCTGTGGTTACGTCACATTTATATTCTCAAGAACGTCAAGGTTATTTAAATAATATAAAGGTCTATTTACAGTAAAAATAACAAGGTGAATTTCTTCAAAAGAATTACTACTATTTAAACATTTCAGGGGTTACCTAATCAATTCATTTTATTTCTTATATAACGTTGTTAAAATATAAATCAAAACATATACCTATTACTTACCATCAATGAAATAATGATAAATTAGAGAAAGAAATGTAAATTTAATTAACTTTCAATATTGTATTCATTGTAAGAAAATAGTTAATTTATCAAAGATATATAAATTATATACAAATAAGTGTATCTTTTTGTTTTTTAGTTCTTCATCCTTATCTATCGAACCACTAACCAATTTGCCAACATCAGACAAAACATTAAATATGTTAATTGCAAATAAATAACATCTTACATAAATAAAACATTACCAAATAGAAAATTTTTGAACACTCAGTATGCAATCATATTCCTTTAATGCAACGTAGTTTGGGTTGCCTGCATCGTGCAATACGAGAGAACCAATGAGATGTCTCCACATGTGTGGGTTGTTGCGTGCGTGTGAATTTAACTTGTGTTTGTCGTATTTAATATAAACGATTTTCGAGCATTTTATCAGTGAACCTCGTCATGTTTTCAGATAGTCATTAAAAAATAAACCACAATGCATCTATCGGCTACTTACATTACGATATTTGCAAATTTGTTATTATCTATAACCTTAGTGTTAGCGGGCAGAGACTTTTATCAAATTTTAGGAATTTCAAAGTCGGCAAGTTTACATGACGTTAAAAAAGCGTATAGGAGATTAGCCAAAGAACTACATCCAGATAAAAATATGGATGATCCCGAAGCTTCACAAAAATTTCAAGATTTAGGTGCAGCCTACGAAGTGTTATCGGATGACGAAAAACGAAAGAAATACGATCGTTGCGGCGAAGAGTGTCTACAGAAAGACGGTATGATGGACACCGGTTTCGATCCGTTCGCCAGCTTTTTCGGAGACTTTGGTTTTCACTTTGGCGGAGGGAACGAGCAACATCACGAGACACCCAAAGGCGCGAATATCCTAATGGACATCCTGGTTACGTTAGAAGATTTATACAGCGGCACTTTTATCGAAGTACGACTTATGCATAATTAGTAGATCGAATTGTAACTGTAGTTTTTTTTTCCAGATTACAAGGAATAAGCCCGTCATGAAGCCGGCGAAGGGTACTAGGAGATGTAATTGTAGACAAGAAATGGTTACAAAAACTTTAGGCCCTGGCCGGTTTCAAATGATGCAACAAACTGTCTGCGACGAGTGTCCCAATGTTAAGTTGGTGAACGAGGAACGGATATTAGAGATGGAAGTGGAACCGGGCATGGTGGACGGTCAAGAAACCAAATTTACGGCCGAAGGCGAACCTCATACGGACGGCGATCCCGGCGACTTAATATTAAAAGTTAAAACGCAACCCCATCTCATTTTCGAGCGTAAAGGGGACGACTTATATACAAATATCACAATAAGTTTACAGGTATCTATTATGGTGCGAAAAGAAAACACGACGTTTATTTATAACGAATATTCCAGGACGCATTAACCGGTTTCACCTTAGAACTGAAACATTTAGATGGGCACGTTGTTTCGGTAACGAGGGATAAAGTGACCTGGCCCGGCGCTCGGATTCGGAAAAAGGGAGAAGGCATGCCCAATTATGACAACAACAATCTTCACGGTACTTTGTATATCACTTTCGATGTTGAATTCCCTAAGCAGGAGTTTGCTGAAAACGATAAGGAAGGTAAGTTAAGCAATTTTGAATGCTGTTTAAGGTTTTGGTTGAGTAATTGAATGATTTTTTTGCCACAGTTGATACAGAAACGATTCCTAGTATTAACATGTTTGATCTTACTAGTATCACATTAATGTTACTAATATTGTTAATATTTCTGCCTGTAAATTTACAATGATGAACATTACTATTTACTTCGTTAAATTCACGCTCGATGAGCATTTCAATTTAATTAAAAATGATTGGGGTTTAGTTTATTCCGTTAACGACAACGTATATTTGGTTGCCTATAGTGTCATCTTGAACATCTTCATAAGTTTCTATTTCTTTTAACATTTCAACCCTTAAATTTAAAGTATGTAACTTATGAGACCAAAACGTTTTTTGAAAAAGCTTTAACGTCCTGTAATTTAGAAACTAACGATAAGCACTTTTCAAAAGTGTTTTAAAACAAATTGTAAGTTGTTCACGATAAGTTATTAAATTCTGTATTAATTTGTAATATTCAGTTTAAATTTTTGAACGTGGCATATCCTACGGACGATTTATCTGTGCGCATATGACATTACAAAAAAATACTGCAATCTATTAGTACTGTAAAAAACGAGGTTTTATTGATGACTTATTGCAATATTTTAAATTGTATTATTGAATTGCATATTAATTTTCAGCAATCAGGAAAATCCTAAACCAAAATTCGAATAACAAGATATACAACGGACTTAGAGGATATTAATGTTAAAGTGTTTAGTGTATAATTGTATATAATGTACCTATATCATATATTTGCGTGTGAAGTGCTGTGAGACTGTTTATAAAATTAGTAAATCTAAAATCGACATCTTTTTTGTTAATGTTATTCTTAGTAATGTATTATTCTAATAGTGTATATATTACATATTATTTTGTAGTTGAATTTGAAAATCTATTTATTATCTGCAACTACAATTGACAGCGTATTTAAATTTTATCCCGAACCTTTTGTACAGAAAAAATAAACCCGTGTATGTTACCGGTGTTGTTTTATTGCATAATTGGAAGCACTCAATAAGTTACGTTTATTCTATTAATATTTATGTTAGTAATAGAATAATACTTCTGCACTGCACTAAAGCACGAACGTTTTACTACTTACTGATAAAAAATAATCGAGTGGGTGAAAAATAAAACTATTTCTCGTTATCAATAAGCGTCGCACATAAATTTAGTGGTTTCCTGTTCTAAATTATACGAATTGTTTCCTCGGTGTACTTTGACATTGTTTGTTTTAGTTCTTAAAGCAAGGTAAGTATACCGATATTTTCATTTTTAATTATACTTCAGAGATGTGCACTAATGCACATTTATGCCCATTTTGGTTCAGTTATGCGAATAACAATGTTGTTTTTCTAAATTAGTAAATACCTTGAGGATTCCCTTGATCTACTGTAGAGTTAAGGTACTTATTTGGCTTTTAATATCTTTTTAATTTGCACATAATAAAAATGCAAGGGTCACTTATTGTTAGATGCATTTGTAACAATATTTAACTAAACGTAATGGTTAACATAAGTACGATTGTACTTTATGCAACGATTTTACATAAATCAACTTCTCTAACGCCTGAATATGTACTGTGTATCAAATATATAAATTAATTTGAAGTTTTTACGCCTATAGTGGTATGTATTTTAAGTAAATTACCTACATTTTTTTAATTATTGTTTAAATCTGTCAATTATTTTATTTATTTAAATATTTGTTTTTTTTAATAGATAAGTATATTATGTTTATCTCATAGTTTTTATTTAATTAACATTTTTGTAAAACACTAAAGTGTATGTATATTTATAATTTTTTTAATTTATAAAAATATTTAAATCTAACATAAGCCGATAATTTTAAAAATGGCACGACTGTTGTATGCATTGCTCTGGAAAATTACCAAGTTTTCGTGGTATTTCCTTTGTAACCCAGCCAAACGTTGATGCGCAATTAAAAAAAAGTAAAACGACATTTATTGGTATCAAATACTTGTAATTTATAATTGTAATAGTTTTCCATATTGTATAGGTATTGATGGTTTATTTTATTTCACAATCATTTCATTGTTATTCGGTCAATGTTTCCATTCAAGACACCGTTGACCTTTTATAATTTGCATAAATCAACAAATATAAATGAAGAAATTCAGCTAATTATAATAAAATCAATTTACGTACAGCATATAAATTACCATGTCTTGTTAACAAAAACTATTTTCGAATTTTTTGCAGCTGCTCTTTATTTTATTCGGGGCCGATGTCATTTAATAGAAAATGCAATAGATTTAAACGTTAGCAGTTAATAAGCCATATTGTGTTGAAAAAAATTGTAATATTAAAATTTTGAATTAAAGTAGATACAAAAGTAAATAAGGGGTACTTTTGTTCATGATGTAATCCATGTAAAAGCAGTTGTGCGCAAAATTCCCTTGTTACCTACACCGCTTTAATTACATGCTAGCGATGCTTTTGAATACATGATTTATTGTTTCAAGCGGTCGTTTATAGGCGAGCAAAAATGCAATCACCGTATTTTAACGGCTCCACAAGAACCAACTTCTCAGGAGAAATTTTAAGAAAGCAATAGTGGCAAATATGTAAATAAGAAAATTATACCAGTATTGTTGTAAAACCTATGTAGGTCAAATTAAGATTATATTTATAAACAAAAGCTGGTTATTATCAGCTACAATAAACAAAATTAGGGGAAAAAAATCACTTACGATAGGCAACACATGACGACAACATAATGATAACGGGTTGCAGCACTAGTAGGCGTGGTAAATAAAAGGACGAATGAACGATACAGAGTATATAATAAAAAAAAAAGAAAAACAACAAAAGCTAAATATTCTAATTAAAAATATGTCACAAGAATTATGCGAATTACGAAGAGATGTTGAAAGCGCAAGAAATGAAATCAAGGAGAATAATGATATAACAAAAATGTATGGCGAAGAAAGCGTTAAGATTTAATTAAAAATGAAAGAAAAATCGTGGAAGGAAAAGTAAAAAAACTAACGAAAGAAGCAATACAGTTATTAAACAAATGCATAATATGTCGAAATATTAAAATCAAATCAAAGACAAAATTCATAGAAACGAAAATCAAAGTAGAGAAAATTATCCTTTCTTGAAACGCGTTAATTAAAACTATTCGTCGCAAAATGTTGAAACGCAATAGTCGTGTTATTGGTTTATTTAACATTAAGATTAGTAATCAAGTTCGCTTTCGAGTACTTGCCTAATCTATTAAATAAAATTTACTTATATCAGTACATAATATACAAGGTGAAGCGGGACCAAACTATAGAATTTATTGTACACATGGAAATAATTTTTAGAAACTCATATATGTTCTTATCCGATTTTCATTTGTTATCGAGTTACAGTGTATTTATAAACAAACAGAATGATCTACATTAACATTATTTTAGTCATAGCGTTCTCGTAAAAAATTTTCAAAAACATCGCCATTAACATTTAAACATTTTTTTTTTAATAATTCTTCTAATGCTTATTTTATTTAGGTACCTACTAAATTTCTACAAATAAATGTTATTAAACTTACAATTCTCTGAATTTACTCTTTAGTCGTGATCCTTTCAGTTTTTATTATATTTATTCATTTATTTATTATTATTATATTGTATTCAGAACGAAAATTAGAAACAATTACATTTTGGTAGTTACGCAATAAATTGATAACAAACGAAAATCGAATGTGAGTTTTTTTAAAAATTATTTTCACGTGTACAATACACATCTAAAGTTTGGTCCATTCTTCCCGACTCACTCTATGTACTTATTTAAATGAAATGATTAGATAAGATCGGTTCAATCGAAAATTATCTAATTAACATTTTTATAATGGTACATATCAATTTAAAATTTATTGAGCTAATACGATCATCATTTCTAAAGAACGGGATTATGAAAATAATATTTCAAAATCATATGCTGATGTAGACATATTTCATTTAATAGTTTATTTAGAAATTATAGTATCTATATTATTCAATAGATATCCAAAACAATATAGAAAATAAAATGCATCAGTATTTTTTATTAGTTCGGAAACTGCAATTTTACAAATACGAGAATACGGCTTGTGGACGTGTGATACACGGCATTAATACATTATTTTTTTGTACAATGTTTGGCACGACATAAAAGAGCCCTTTCTCAAGTTGAACCACACTTCAACCTCTTTTCAATTTACTTTTTGCTATTTTGGCGGCCTAAGATATGGTCTCGTTGTTATGGCAGTCACAACTGTATTTTTCCAAATGGCGCAATTTCCTTGAACGTTTTTTGAATACTTGCCCATACAACAAGAAAACATCATGAAATTTGTTGAAATATTCTTATTGCGGTTGAATCGGAAAATGGAAAGGAACCGTATCAAAAAGTGATGACGTTGATCGTTTATCCAGAAGATAAGCAAAGATAAAAAGCTTTACGGCATCGATCAAAGATCCGTTATTGGAATATGTACTTGTTAAAAACAGAAAAAGTCCATTCGAACTCGTGTGTCACCATTAGTTCAGGAGCTTACAACGATTTCGATAGAGTTGGAATTTTGGGCAATTATAAAATAATGCGTCAATAGAATTGAATCGTTTATTGTTAAAACAGCCCATCAAGTGACATTTTTGATTATTTTCGTTTTCTGTTAGAATGACACATAATAGATGGAGACGCATCGATGGATGCAAGAAATTATTTAAATTACACCTTTTCGTTTCTGATTCAATGTATTGTAACTTATGGGGTGCAAAAAATCGTGTATAGATACAAGGAGCGACCACGTAGCTTATTGTTAAATTTTTTAAAACGCGAATTGTTGACAAGACGCGGAGAGTCGATCATGACTACTATTTGGAAATGCGAGGTAGACGCTTATGGAACTCATGGAAACATTTTTACATAAGTCGTTAATTGACGATATTATGAGCCTGGGGTCCAATTCTCAAACCGTTCGCTTACATAACGTATGCGAAAATGACGTCAAAACAAACAGATTTCTATGGAAACCCGTCGAAATTTGTTTTTTTCCCGAAAACTTCCACATGCAACGGCACAAAAATTTTACGCTGTCGCTTTCAGATCGACATGCCGAATTAGAAAAAAAATGAAACGGAAGAAAACCTGTTGATTCGTCCGAAAAAATACGAAGTTAATTGTTGGCATGGAAACGAGACCACGTCGAATTCGACGTCGTTTGTGTCAGGGCCGGTTTTTCAATCCAGTTAACTCCGACCATCAGTCGGTCACCATAAAAACAATCGTTTCTAATAATAAATCGACCGATGGTCGGAGTTAATTGGCGATCGAAAAACCGGCCCTTAATAAAAACAAAAATGAACCAGCAGCAGAACGTTTATTTAAACAATTTGCCTAATTTGTTGGTGACGATACTCGTATGACAAAAATTAAATCAGTTTGGCCATTTTATAGGCGACAGGTTCTCGATCCAAATAATAATCAACTTTCGACCATTCGATGCTTATTCGTCAGAATAAATTTGTCCGTCCTTTCCGAAAATAATTATATTGTCGTATCTAGTTCTTGCGATCGACCCCTTCTTTGTTTGGCAGTTTCATTTTAAGAAAAACCCCCTATTTCGGTTAATAATATTAGATATAAATTTGTATCGATTTCGTGGCACAAACGTTTAAGTTATTAAATACTTTAAAAATGTCAGATGTGGGAAAATGTTCACGAGATCAGTCATGCGCCACACAGCTCCGAGACATCGTATTGAGCGCGTTTACGATACATATATTTCAACCGCACATCAAAACAAACCCCGCCGGTAATTCGCTAGAGGGTGTCAAAAACTAGTTTATTTTTCCCATTCAAAAATAAGTGTAAATGGAACGAAAAATTTGCAACTAGCGAAAGCTGTTGGAAATCGTAAGGTACGTTTTCTTTTTTGCTAACAATTTATTTACAAGCAATAATTAGTGCAAGTAAACCTTAAAAATGTGTAATTTAATATACGCCCGACCAACGCTTCATTGATAGATTAATTATGTATAAGATAAACAAATAAAAGAAATACGCAAATCTACGTTGCTTGTCGAAAAAACGTATGCATGCGCGCAATATGCGAAAAAATTTGTCGTTTTAGATGATTCGAGTTACCAAAATATTGAACTTTTTCATTTTTGTACTGCACAATTTAAATTTTTTGAAACCGCTCGCCCGCTTAAATTGCTAATTATTGTTATCCAAGATTTTAATGATGATATAATCTACTGTTAGTATAGTAAATTTAAAATTGACTTACGAAATGTGACCATTGAGTATTTACCATCAGCAGTTTATTTGTTCTTATAATGGGGAAAAAAGTTCGATCGATACCTTTTGTTTCAATTAAGTGCGACTATACAAGGTATTCCTAAAATCGGTGGTCAAAGCTCGAAGGCACGTAGAGCAAGTCAAACATAACGAAAACCTCCATGTTTTTTTTTCTAAAACGCCCCCTAAGGGATATAAAGCCCCATTCAAACGCGCGTTTTAGAATCATTTTATTTAATATCTCCTGAACCTTTTAAGATAAAATTGACGAAAATTTACTATTGTTTTAATGCTTATTAAATTTAAACTATCAAATGCACAATATTCAATTCGGAAGTGTGTCAAACTGCGCAGGGAGTGGATAAATATCACCCTAATTGTTTTGTATGTGAATTTTTTCAACTTTTGACAAGAAATTATGAAACTTCAAAGTTTTCTACTAAAGCAATGTACTTTAATCAAATTTCGATGGGACGCGCCGTTTTCGAGTAAAATCATTTTGAATATTCCATTACATTAATAGTAAAACAATAATTTCGACGAAAACACTTTCTTCTTTTAAAAGAAATTTAAGTACTATCAAACTTTTAACTGTTTATAAAAAGACAGAAAATAATAACCGTGAAATCAGAAAAAAATAAATTAGAATTAATTTTAATTTAGTACCCTACAATTTTCATATTTTCTTATCTTCGCCGAATAAAACTTCAGAAGGGAATATTGATGAAAAAATAATGTTGGTTAAAAAAATAATAATAAAAAGAGTGCTAGTGTCTCAGTTGGATAATTTTAAAAATTAATAAAAATTGTTTTCACTGCATCACAGAATTACATCCACGAATGGAATATTCAAAATGATGTTACTCGAAAACTCGTCCCATCGAAATTTGATAACAGTACATTTTTTTAGCATAAAACTTTGAAGTTTCATAATTTCTTGTCAAAAGTTGAAAAAATTCACATACAAAACAATTAGGGCGATAGTTATTCACTCCCTGCGCAGTTTGACACACTTCCGAATTGAATATTGAGCATTTGATAGTTTAAATTTAATAAGCATTAAAACAATAGTAAATTTGGTAATTTTCGTAATTTTATCTTAAAAGGTTCAGGAGATATTAAATAAAAACGATTCTAAAACGCGCATTTGAATGGGACTCTATCTCCCTTAAGGGGCGTTTAAAATAAACATATGGAGGTTTTCGTCATGTTTTTGACTTGCTCTACGTGCTCTCAAATTTTGACCACCTATTTTAGGAACGCCTGGTATAACGTGTGCCGAATTTCCTCTTCGGGATAGAGTTATTTAATTGAATATACGGCTAGGGTTGATGGATTTTAAGGGCTAACTTCATTAACTATTGTCGATTAACGATAATCGGAGAAGAATAGAATGTCAAGAAACCGTTACAACAGTATGAATGCTTGGTGGTTTTTATAGAAATTAGATCGAAACGTTTATTGTTGTTTTCTTTTAAGTGTAGACAATTTTATGAAGAGTAATTTCAAAAATGTGATCCCAACACGCTTTTTACTTGACAATATTGTCCAAGATAACTTTAATGTGCTATTATCTAATTGGTTGTGATCAATTTCGCCCTCAATTATTGTAAAGTTAAATTCATACGGCGCGGCGTTAGATTTTTTGAGTGTTTCAATTTGTGCACATTTATTTTACGAATTCGAAAATAACACAATCTAATTTAATATGTAACAATTGAAAACTAATTAATAAAATCAAAATTCATAACAATCGAACATTATCTACTATTATTTTATCGACGACCAGAAAGTGTGCTAATGGTCCTTCGGAAACGATCAACTTCGGAATATTTACATGTTCGAATAATAGTTTTGAAATTGATTATATAGTTCTAATATAGCAATAAATAAAGGTTATTGTTTAAAAAAGAAATTTTATTACCTTCAGTTAGTTAAGTGTGCGATTATTTTGCTTTTAATTAATTTTGCTTTTTATTTTGCTGTTTGACTAGTTTTCAGTAAAAGTATTTTTATCATTTAATTACTATTAGAATAATGAATTCATATAAGTAAGAACCTATCTACGTTTGTATATTATTTATCTGTCTCGGTGCCATCATAGGCTGTTTATCAAACTAATTGAGTACCTATTACTAACAGATTTATCGTCTAATAATTGAATTACCATGTAAATTCATAATGTTCAATTTATTTTAAATTAAATTAAATGGCAAGTAGTACCTAATAAGTGGTTTCTTTGGTTCTCGTCGACAAACAGAAATGCTCTAAAAATTTGACAAAATAAAAATTAAATTAAAAAAAAATCGATTTTCCAAAAAAAATTAATAATTCTCGATTCCATTGCCGTCCCAAGATAAGATTTGGAATAGTAGTAGCCAACGGATGTAAGAATTACTCGAAAAAAAATTAGAAAAATTAAAGCATAGTTTTTTTGAAATATTCGCGTTTTAGTATTTTAATCGAGAAAAAATATTTACAATAATTATATATCGTAAAGCCATTATTATTTGCATTCTCTGCACTTTTCTGAACAAAACGTAAACAAAAGTTTACTATCTATACATCAATTCATGCAACGTCATGTTTTTCAAAATATGCGAAATTAAAATACGAATTTCTCGAGTCTAACAACATAAAATTTGATATTTTCAAATAACTTTATATAAATAATGTGTCCAATTTAAAAAACAAATTGGAGATGGTGATGTGCAAATCATTAGTTGATTTGACATGGAATTACCATTTTTACGGTTTTTTTTTTAAATATTTTGAAACGCCTGGAGCTGATAAGTGCTCGCTTCTAACAACTACTTCCTAAAGTATCGAATGTGAAATTGCTTGAAATTAAAAAAATATTTGATTTTAATCAATCAATTTTTTTCAACATCACTCTTTTCATGCACTTTACATTTTTTTTTTGAGTATAAAAAAACCATGTATTAAGATAGGTACCCGAATTTGTATTTGTCTTAATCATGGCGATTGCGGGACAGTTAAAGTGTTCCAGAAGAAAACAAACTGTATTTGTCAATTCACGTACATATCATTTCAGAAGCTAGTGAATTATTAACTATAGACTCATTACCGAAAATAAAATAACGTGTAGTGTTTCCGTCGTTTAAAAAAATAATAATAAAATCAGTGTTTTAAATGAATTTCTAAAACATCAGTAGTTCCAAAAGTTATAATTTATAAGTAAATTGCACATAAAACTTTTATACTGACGAATAATCTACTGATTGTAAGTTATATGAGTAATTATTATATAGTAATTAAGAAATAAAATTAGTTGATAAAATAAAATAAATATAAATGCTATGCTAATAAGATTTTAAATCTTACTGTTAAATTTAGTTGCCATTAGTTACTTATCTCGAGCACAATTACAAGAACACCATCGTCAGGTAAATTTAAAAAAAGATTTCAAGTAGCAATAGAAAAAAACACATTAACAAAATGTTGTTGAACTCTTTGGTTTAAAATACTTAAGTAATACACGCCCGCAATTTAAACGACGATATAAAAAGCGCATCTTAAAATAAACTACAGAGAAAAATCTGAAGCCGACAAAGATAGTTTTAATAAATACCCTCTGTGTTCCTACAAAAGTTTCTACACGGTCTTTTTGATTCCAATGATTTTTCTAAAAAAAAACAAACGTCAAAACACGTCGGTTTTTGTTTGCGAGGAGACATCTCATTATCATAAATTCAACCAATCACCAACATCTTTTAATAGAAGAATGCTGCATTTATTTTTTTTTAATTAAATGAATTAAAAAAACGTTGTCCATAGCTTATCCAAACCTATATGATGTTCACGTCACCAACAAAAAGTTACTACATTGTTTATTTGTAATTGGTTTAAAGTTTGAAAAGTGACATATTCTATAGATGATTTACCTGCGCACATATTAGATGATATAAAGAAAGACTACAATTTATTCGAATTGTAAAAGTACGAGATACGAGGTGACAACACTGTGTGAAACGTCTCATCTAGTAATCTTGTATTGATGACGTGAACATCATATAAGTTTGGATAAGCTATAGTTGCTGAAATCTTTCATAATTTCCCATAAATTTCAAAAATCACGATATCGTCTCCGCCATCAACCTGTCACAATATGCTGACTTGGTAATACGAGGGGTGAATCGAAAATTGGAGCGGTCTCGTACCCACCAGTCGATATCGCAACAACTTCATGTGTTATTCGAAATAAAAATTTCTGATTATTTACCATGTTTAAAAATCGCATTAAAACGAAAATTGTATAAAATAGATGTTGCGGTTTTTAAGGGTGTTTGGTACAGATTTTCAAAATTATTTTTTTCTGTTTATTTTATCACATATAGATAATTTATAATGTTTACATGGTAGTAAACGCAAAATTTTTCGAAAAAAACAAATGTATGTATCAGTAATTGTCGTTCAAAGTTCAAATCTAATTTCGCAACTATCTTGAAATCTAGTAAGAGAACTACAAAACTTTTGGTATTACCAGTAGAATAGCCAATGTACTGTTTATTGAAATATTTTCATTGTCAATAAACGCAATAACTTGTTTATTATAACTGTTATAAAAATCTACAAAAATGACGTTTACACAAACTCTTAATTTGTCGTCCTAGAAAATTATATTCATTGCATAGCTTAAAATATCTACGTTCAAGTTTCATTTAATAACTTCATCGACATTTTATAGTTTTCAAATTAACACCGAAATTAGAGATCGAGTGCATTTTCGATTTTCCATCCCGTAATTTTGTCTCCGTCTAATTTCTCCCACTCACAAAATACTATTTTACCGCACGTGGGCCAGTAGAGGAGGTAAACATTTGATAAATACCGAAAGCAATAAATCTTTATTGCTTACGATTAGTGGAAGTTACGGTTTTTAAGTTTGACTCGCAAATTTTGAAATGGTAGTTTTAGTCGTAATTATATTTTGATGGATTTATTTATATTTATAATTAGATACTTATTAGGTAATTAATATATTTATTTATAATATTTATACCTTCTAATTATCTGTAGGTACCTATAAGTTTAGTAGACAAACTGATTTTAATTAAGAGTAGCGGAACTCATGTCCTTAACTTGAATTAAAGACACGCAAATTACGATATAATACGAATTATTACGAATTAATAGTAAATTACGAGCAGAATGCATATATATATATATATATATATATATATATATATATATATATAATTTTCGAGAAATCCGGAAAAAATTCCAAGGGGGGGGTGTTGCGATTTTTACGTTTTTCGACGAAATTTTTACTCGCTCTATTTTCGACGCGAACGCGAAGAACGGATCGGAAACAAGCAGATAACACCTATTTCCTGCACAACGAAGCCCTACTCGAAGAATTGCGGGCGAAGAAACGAATAAATTAAAATCTCGATGAAACGAAATCGTCCGATGCGCACGCAGCAGGTCGGGAATTACTGGGAAACTAGTTTTTAGAGAATAACAATGCAAGAAACGACAAACCGAGCGGGTTTCCGTCGATTTAAAATTTTCGAGAAATTCCTAGGGGGGGGTGTTGCGATTTTTACGTTTTTCGACGAAATTTTTACCCCCGCGTTTTTCGACGCGAACGCGAAGAACGGATCGGAAACTATAAGAAAACACGTATTTCCGGCATCTCGAACACCCACTCGAAGAATTACGTGCGTGGAAACGAATAAATTGGCGGTATTTTACAAACGTAACTGTAAAACGTGTGCACGCCGTGCGGACGTGCGGGAGGTCATGTAGGCATGGTGAAGGGCGATGGGGCGAGGTGGTGGTCAGGGGCCGTGGGAATCGGTGGGCAGGGACCGTGGGAATCGGTGGGCAGGGACCGTGGGAATCGGTGGGCAGGGACCGTGGGAATCGGTGGGCAGGGACCGTGGGAATCGGTGGGCAGGGACCGTGGGAATCCGTGGGCAGGGACCGTGGGAATCCGTGGGCAGGGACCGTGGGAATCGGTGGGCAGGGACCGTGGGAATCGGTGGTCAGGGACCGGGGGAATCGGTGGTCAGGGACCGGGGGAATCGGTGGGCAGGGACCGTGGGAATCGGTGGGCAGGGACCGTGGGAATCGGTGGGCAGGGACCGTGGGAATCGGTGGGCAGGGACCGTGGGAATCGGGGTAGGGACCGTGGGAATCCGTGGGCAGGGACCGTGGGAATCGGTGGGCAGGGACCGTGGGAATCGGTGGGCAGGGACCGTGGGAATCGCGTGGGCAGGGACCGTGGGAATCGGTGGGCAGGGACCGTGGGAATCGGTGGGCAGGGACCGTGGGAATCGGTGGGCAGGGACCGTGGGAATCGGTGGGCAGGGACCGTGGGAATCGGTGGGCAGGGACCGTGGGAATCGGTGGCAGGGACCGTGGGAATCAGTGGGCAGGGACCGTGGGAATCGGTGGGCAGGGACCGTGGGAATCGGTGGGCAGGGACCGTGGGAATCGGTGGGCAGGGACCGTGGGAATCGGTGGGCAGGGACCGTGGGAATCGGTGGGCAGGGACCGTGGGAATCGGGGGCAGGGACCGTGGGAATCGGTGGGCAGGGACCGTGGGAATCGGTGGGCAGGGACCGTGGGAATCGGTGGGCAGGGACCGTGGGAATCCGTGGGCAGGGACCGGGGGAATCGGTGGGCAGGGACCGTGGGAATCGGTGGGCAGGGACCGTGGGAATCGGTGGGCAGGGACCGTGGGAATCCGTGGGCAGGGACCGTGGGAATCCGTGGGCAGGGACCGTGGGAATCGGTGGGCAGGGACCGTGGGAATCGGTGGGCAGGGACCGTGGGAATCGGTGGGCAGGGACCGTGGGAATCCGTGGGCAGGGACCGTGGGAATCGGTGGGCAGGGACCGTGGGAATCGGTGGGCAGGGACCGTGGGAATCGGTGGGCAGGGACCGTGGGAATCGGTGGGCAGGGACCGTGGGAATCGGGGGCAGGGACCGTGGGAATCCGTGGGCAGGGACCGTGGGAATCGGGGGCAGGGACCGTGGGAATCGGTGGGCAGGGACCGTGGGAATCGGTGGGCAGGGACCGTGGGAATCGGTGGGCAGGGACCGTGGGAATCGGTGGGCAGGGACCGTGGGAATCCGTGGGCAGGGACCGTGGGAATCCGTGGACAGGGACCGTGGGAATCGGTGGGCAGGGACCGTGGGAATCGGTGGGCAGGGACCGTGGGAATCCGGTGGGCAGGGACCGTGGGAATCGGGGGCAGGGACCGTGGGAATCGGTGGGCAGGGACCGTGGGAATCGGTGGGCAGGGACCGTGGGAATCGGTGGGCAGGGACCGTGGGAATCGGTGGGCAGGGACCGTGGGAATCGGGGCAGGGACCGTGGGAATCGGTGGGCAGGGACCGTGGGAATCGGTGGGCAGGGACCGTGGGAATCGGTGGGCAGGGACCGTGGGAATCGGGGGCAGGGACCGTGGGAATCGGGGGCAGGGACCGTGGGAATCTGGGGGTAGGGACCGTGGGAATCCGTGGGCAGGGACCGTGGGAATCGGGGGGCAGGGACCGTGGGAATCGGTGGGCAGGGACCGTGGGAATCGGGGGGCAGGGACCGTGGGAATCCGTGGGCAGGGACCGTGGGAATCGGTGGGCAGGGACCGTGGGAATCCGTGGGCAGGGACCGTGGGAATCGGTGGGCAGGGACCGTGGGAATCGGTGGGCAGGGACCGTGGGAATCGGTGGGCAGGGACCGTGGGAATCGGTGGGCAGGGACCGTGGGAATCGGGGGGTAGGGACCGTGGGAATCCGTGGGCAGGGACCGTGGGAATCGGGGGCAGGGACCGTGGGAATCCGTGGGCAGGGACCGTGGGAATCGGGGGGCAGGGACCGTGGGAATCGGTGGGCAGGGACCGTGGGAATCGGTGGGCAGGGACCGTGGGAATCCGTGGGCAGGGACCGTGGGAATCGGTGGGCAGGGACCGTGGGAATCCGTGGGCAGGGACCGTGGGAATCGTGGGCAGGGACCGTGGGAATCGGTGGGCAGGGACCGTGGGAATCGGTGGGCAGGGACCGTGGGAATCGGGGGCAGGGACCGTGGGAATCGGTGGGCAGGGACCGTGGGAATCGGTGGGCAGGGACCGTGGGAATCGGTGGGCAGGGACCGTGGGAATCGGTGGGCAGGGACCGTGGGAATCGGTGGGCAGGGACCGTGGGAATCGGTGGGCAGGGACCGTGGGAATCGGTGGGCAGGGACCGTGGGAATCGGTGGGCAGGGACCGTGGGAATCCGTGGGCAGGGACCGTGGGAATCGGTGGGCAGGGACCGTGGGAATCGGTGGGCAGGGACCGTGGGAATCCGTGGGCAGGGACCGTGGGAATCGGTGGGCAGGGACCGTGGGAATCCGTGGGCAGGGACCGTGGGAATCGGTGGGCAGGGACCGTGGGAATCGGTGGGCAGGGACCGTGGGAATCGGGGGCAGGGACCGTGGGAATCCGTGGGCAGGGACCGTGGGAATCGGTGGGCAGGGACCGTGGGAATCCGTGGGCAGGGACCGTGGGAATCGGTGGGCAGGGACCGTGGGAATCGGTGGGCAGGGACCGTGGGAATCGGTGGGCAGGGACCGTGGGAATCCGTGGGCAGGGACCGTGGGAATCGGTGGGCAGGGACCGTGGGAATCCGTGGGCAGGGACCGTGGGAATCCGTGGGCAGGGACCGTGGGAATCCGTGGGCAGGGACCGTGGGAATCGGGGTAGGGACCGTGGGAATCGGTGGGCAGGGACCGTGGGAATCGGGGGCAGGGACCGTGGGAATCCGTGGGCAGGGACCGTGGGAATCGGTGGGCAGGGACCGTGGGAATCGGTGGTCAGGGACCGGGGAATCGGTGGGCAGGGACCGTGGGAATCGGTGGGCAGGGACCGATGGGAATTCGGGAGGAACCGAAGAAATTCTAGGGGGGACCGTGCGGATTTTACGTTGCAGGGACGAAATTGTATCGTGGCTATTGTTCGACCGGAATCGGGAAGAACCGATCGGAAACAGGCAGATAACACCTGGGAATCGTGGTAGGGACCTGAAACGAGCCTGGGACCGTGGGAATTGCGGGGAGAACGGGGAATGGATGGGTAGGGACCGGGGAATCGTGTAGGGACCGGGGAATCGCCGTGGGCAGGGACCGTGGGAATTCGGTGGGAGGGACCGTTTGGGAATACGGTGGGCAGGGACCGTGGGAATCGGGGGTAGGTCCGTGGAATCGGTGGGTAGGGACCGTGGAATCGTGGGAGGGACCGTGTGGATTATCGGTTGCAGGGACCGGGAAATTTCCGCGTTTGTGAGGGACCGGGGAATCGGTGGAGCAAGGAGACACGTGGGAATCGGTGGGCAGAGGACCGTGGAGAATCGGGGTAGGGACCGTGGGAATCGGTGGGTAGTTTACAACGTGGGAATCGTGGTAAAATCGTGGGTAGGGACCGTGGGAATCGGTGGGAGGGACCGTGGGAATCGGTGGAGGGACCGATGGGAACGGTGGGTCAGGGCCGTGGGAATCGTGGGAGGGACCGTGGGAATCGGTGGGCAGGGACCGTGGGAATCGGTGGGCAGGGACCGTGGGAATCGGTGGGCAGGGACCGTGGGAATCGGTGGGCAGGGACCGTGGGAATCGGTGGGCAGGGACCGTGGGAATCGGTGGGCAGGGACCGTGGGAATCGGTGGGCAGGGACCGTGGGAATCGGTGGGCAGGGACCGTGGGAATCGGAAGGGCAGGGACCGTGGGAATCGGTGGTCAGGGCCGGGGAATCGGTGGGCAGGGACCGTGGGAATCGGTGGGCAGGGACCGTGGGAATCGGTCGGTAGAAGATCCGTAGGAAATCGTGGGCTAGGGGCCGTGTTGCGATTTTACGTTGGGTAGGGACCGGAAATCGGTGGGTAGGGACCGCTGGGAATCGGTGGGCAGGGACCGGCGGAATCGGTGCGGAGGAACCGATCGGAAACAGGTAGGGTAGGGACCGTGGGATTTCCGGTGGACACGAAGACCACTCGAAGAATCGGTGGGCGAGGAAACCGAATAAATTAGGGAAATCGGTCGGTAGGGACCGTGGGAATCGGTGGGATGGGACACGATGGGCAGGTGGGTAGGGACCGTGGGAATCGGTGGGTTTGGGACCGGGGAATACGGTGGGCAGGACCGTGGGAATCGGTGGGCAGGGACCGTGGGAATCGGTGGGCTAGGGACCGTGGGAATCGGTGGGCAGGGACCGTGGGAATCGGGGGCAGGGACCGTGGGAATCGTGGGCAGGGACCGTGGGAATCGGTGGGCAGAGGACCGTGGGAATCGGGGGCAGGGACCGTGGGAATCGGTGGGCAGGGACCGTGGGAATCGGTGGGCAGGGACCGTGGGAATCGGGGGAGGGACCGTGGGAATCGGTGGGCAGGGACCGGGGGAATCGGTGGGCAGGGACCGTGGGAATCGGTGGGCAGGGACCGGGGAATCGGTGGGCAGGGACCGGGGGAATCGGTGGGCAGGGACCGTGGGAATCGGTGGGTAGGGACCGTGGGAATCGGTGGGCAGGGACCGGGGGAATCGGTGGGCAGGGACCGTGGGAATCGGTGGGCAGGGACCGTGGGAATCGGTGGGCAGGGACCGTGGGAATCGGTGGGCAGGGACCGTGGGAATCGGTGGGCAGGGACCGTGGGAATCGGTGGGCAGGGACCGTGGGAATCGGTGGGTAGGGACCGTGGGAATCGGTGGGCAGGGACCGTGGGAATCGGTGGGTAGGGACCGGGGAATCGGTGGGCAGGGACCGTGGGAATCGGTGGGCAGGGACCGTGGGAATCGGTGGGCAGGGACCGGGGAATCGGTGGGAGGGACCGGGGAATCGGTGGGCAGGGACCGGGGAATCGGTGGGCAGGGACCGTGGGAATCGGTGGGTAGGGACCGTGGGAATCGGTGGGCAGGGACCGTGGGAATCGGTGGGCAGGGACCGTGGGAATCGGTGGGTAGGGACCGGGGAATCGGTGGGCAGGGACCGTGGGAATCGGTGGGTAGGGACCGTGGGAATCGGTGGGCAGGGACCGTGGGAATCGGTGGGTAGGGACCGGGGGAATCGGTGGGCAGGGACCGTGGGAATCGGTGGGCAGGGACCGGGGGAATCGGTGGGCAGGGACCGTGGGAATCGGTGGGCAGGGACCGGGGAATCCGTGGGTAGGGACCGGGGGAATCGGTGGGCAGGGACCGGGGGAATCGGTGGGCAGGGACCGGGGGAATCCGTGGGTATGGACCGGGGGAATCGGTGGGCAGGGACCGTGGGAATCGGTGGGCAGGGACCGGGGGAATCCGTGGGTAGGGACCGGGGGAATCGGTGGGCAGGGACCGGGGGAATCGGTGGGCAGGGACCGTGGGAATCGGTGGGTAGGGACCGTGGGAATCGGTGGGTAGGGACCGGGGGAATCGGTGGGCAGGGACCGTGGGAATCGGTGGGCAGGGACCGTGGGAATCGGTGGGCAGGGACCGTGGGAATCGGTGGGCAGGGACCGTGGGAATCGGTGGGCAGGGACCGTGGGAATCGGTGGGCAGGGACCGTGGGAATCGGTGGGTAGGGACCGTGGGAATCGGTGGGCAGGGACCGTGGGAATCGGTGGGTAGGGACCGGGGGAATCGGTGGGCAGGGACCGTGGGAATCGGTGGGCAGGGACCGTGGGAATCGGTGGGTAGGGACCGGGGGAATCGGTGGGTAGGGACCGGGGGAATCGGTGGGCAGGGACCGGGGGAATCGGTGGGCAGGGACCGTGGGAATCGGTGGGTAGGGACCGTGGGAATCGGTGGGTAGGGACCGGGGGAATCGGTGGGCAGGGACCGTGGGAATCGGTGGGTAGGGACCGGGGGAATCGGTGGGCAGGGACCGTGGGAATCGGTGGGTAGGGACCGTGGGAATCGGTGGGCAGGGACCGTGGGAATCGGTGGGTAGGGACCGGGGGAATCGGTGGGCAGGGACCGTGGGAATCGGTGGGCAGGGACCGGGGGAATCCGTGGGCAGGGACCGTGGGAATCGGTGGGCAGGGACCGGGGGAATCCGTGGGTATGGACCGGGGGAATCGGTGGGCAGGGACCGTGGGAATCGGTGGGCAGAGACCGGGGGAATCCGTGGGTATGGACCGTGGGAATCGGTGGGTAGGGACCGTGGGAATCGGTGGGTAGGGACCGGGGGAATCGGTGGGCAGGGACCGTGGGAATCGGTGGGTAGGGACCGGGGGAATCGGTGGGCAGGGACCGTGGGAAACGGTGGGTAGGGACCGTGGGAATCGGTGGGCAGGGACCGTGGGAATCGGTGGGTAGGGACCGGGGGAATCGGTGGGCAGGGACCGTGGGAATCGGTGGGCAGGGACCGGGGGAATCCGTGGGCAGGGACCGTGGGAATCGGTGGGCAGGGACCGGGGGAATCCGTGGGTATGGACCGGGGGAATCGGTGGGCAGGGACCGTGGGAATCGGTGGGCAGAGACCGGGGGAATCCGTGGGTATGGACCGGGGGAATCGGTGGGTAGGGACCGGGGGAATCTGTGGGCAGGGACCGTGGGAATCGGTGGGTAGGGACCGTGGGAATCGGTGGGCAGGGACCGTGGGAATCGGTGGGTAGGGACCGGGGGAATCGGTGGGCAGGGACCGTGGGAATCGGTGGGCAGGGACCGGGGGAATCCGTGGGTATGGACCGGGGGAATCGGTGGGCAGGGACCGTGGGAATCGGTGGGCAGGGACCGGGGGAATCCGTGGGTATGGACCGGGGGAATCGGTGGGTAGGGACCGGGGGAATCGGTGGGCAGGGACCGTGGGAATCGGTGGGCAGGGACCGTGGGAATCGGTGGGCAGGGACCGTGGGAATCGGTGGTCAGGGACCGTGGGAAACGGTGGGCAGGGACCGTGGGAATCGGTGGGCAGGGACCGTGGGAATATATATATATATATATATACAGGGTGTTTGGTTCACCGACGTATATCCGAAAGGAGGTGATAGGTGAGTCGGTTTGGAACTTATTTAACCAAAAATACCTTTATACAAAGTGTCACGGTTTCTGAGATAAAGCCAACTTTGTGATTTTATTAAATTACTGCAGTTTTAGTATGATTAATTTTAATTAGACACAACTGCAAACTTTTAATTTCTTGTAACTTTTATTTTAGTAGTCTTTGATATCTGTTCTATCAAATAAAATCACTTGATACACTCTACATGTGATAAAACAAAATATTTAATAAAATCACAAAGTTGGCTTTATCTCAGAAACCGTGACACTTTGTATAAAGGTATTTTTGGTTAAATAAGTTCCAAACCGACTCACCTACCACCTCCTTTCGGATATACGTCGGTGAACCAAACACCCTGTATATATAGCAAAGGTTAAACGCAAACTTGGCTTTATACCACTTTCCTGCCGCGCCGCCAATTTTTATTGTTACAGGAAGTAACAAGTAACATTTTGCTACATAAATTCTGGCATATTTGCATATGACCAACTGAAACATTTCAAAATACGTTCAGATTCTATCTAATTTTAGTGCTCGATAGTTTGAATTTTCAACATTTTCAAAATATTTTATAAATAATTGACCCTGGGCTCTCTAGGAATCTTAAAATTAGAGATCCAAAGGAAGATTTGTAAGCAACTCCATTACCAGAAAAATAAATATTTTCGATTTCAAATTGTATATATTTTTCTTCTCCTTTTTTCTATTTGTATATAGTATATAATTTGTAAGTATGTATATATTATTTGTATTGCTGCCGTACAGCTAAAAAATAGCAGCCTACCCTACTAAACTAATGGGCTCCAGGGCCTACAACAAAATGAGACTTTTTTTTCTATTTTTTTGTTTGACAATTTTTTATGTGGTATATGTTTTTTAATGGTCTAACATGAAAAAAAATTAGTAGATATCTCGTGTACAACTAATTACGATTATTTACGATATTTTGAGCTAACCAATACTGTCGAAAGACCTATGACGTCATCTATTTCTATAAACTTTCCACATTTTTTATAAACCAATTTTTATAAGTCGTGGAAAACTTGAAGATTGAGTTACACCTGTGACTAAGGGTCGGTTTTTTCACCTCCCAATAAATTTACTTGACACATTTTTATCACGGAAACAATTGTCTGAACAAACGTTTCTATGGTAAATATGTGTCAATTAAATTAAATTGAAGATGAAAAGATCGGCCCTAAATGTATAATGAGCGTAAGCGTAAAAATACATTCAATTTTGAATTATCTTACGATGCATCGGTTTCTAATTTCTTTGTATTTAATAAATAATCTTTTATTCAAAAAAATCTTTTTCTTTTTAATAGTAGCAAATAGGTAACTAATTTTTACATTATTCAGAAAATTCAGAACAGCAAGTCTGTTCGTAGACCGAAGGTATATGATTCTAGAGCTAATAAATTATGTTAATCCGCAAACCAAGGCGTTTCTAGGATCGCTGTCGGTTCCGTATTGTCCTCGACTATTCGGGTAGTGATGGTAACATAAAAAAATAGGGGAATACCCGCTTCGCTTAGTATTAGTGGTGCCCCTATAGCGGAATAATTTGGCTAAATTACCTACAAAACACCTTTAAGTGTGATAAATAATGGAAAGTAGTTTGTATTCCGAAGCTGTGAAATGGGTTTAGACTTCAAAATCAAAAGAATCAAAATTATAATAAATAGGT
This sequence comes from Rhagophthalmus giganteus, assembly GCA_036326145.1. NCBI lineage: Eukaryota > Metazoa > Arthropoda > Insecta > Coleoptera > Rhagophthalmidae > Rhagophthalmus > Rhagophthalmus giganteus. The sequence continues at coordinate 6,622,565 of JARFJA010000005.1, forward strand.
AACGAAAAACGTAATATGGCACGTTTGTCAAAATAGACACGTGCAATTAAGACGTCCAATGAGAAAACGTTAAACGATGAACGCGCACTTGCATTACAGTCGACGAAAAATTTTTTATCCGTAACAACTACCATGGCACAGTAGCGAAACTTCTTGTACGTATAGAAGACTTCTACTGTATTTGCGACTTCTTTCAATTTTCAATGTTTCAATTTTTGTATATCTACAGATCACGCGTCCAAAAGCGAATGGATGGCGATGAAATCCGCTGGCGGCCGCCGTCGGTCCTCTTCATCCCGCTCATCCTCTGCGGTGGTTTCATATTCTACGTAGACATATTCCAGCTGCGCGCGTTCAACATCTCTTCGAGGATTCGCGTACCCCAGCCGCGCTTCGTGGGATACTCGATGGACAGTTCGAAGGGCTACCTCGTCAAGACCGAGGGTTGCAGAATTCCAGACATGGACCCGTTCGACCCATCGATAGTTCAATATGTATTCAAAGAACAGCACGTAACGTGCAATAACGATACACCTCCGTTGATAAATTCGAATTTGACGTACATATATTTGATGGAAACTTCTCTGTCGTTTTACGGAGTTAGTGATGTTAGTGCTTTAAAATGTTGTTATTCGAATTTCACACGCCTCGATTCTTCAGCAAAGGAGTCCGATAACAAAATAAAAATAAATAAACAATGTACCGCCTTCAACAATTCCGCTTCCATCGCCGAAGAGTTCATCCGAGTAGTGTGTTCGTATAACGGTAGCGATATTTACAAAGACTTTTTTTCTTTCGTGCCAATCAAGAGTAAACGGAACGATAGTGTGCCGACCAAACGCGATAGCTCTAAATTAAACGTTTTAGTCGTAGGATTGGACGCCGTTTCAAGACTGAATTTACATAGACACATGCCTAAAACGATCCGAACGTTGGAAGAAATGCAAGCGGTCGAATTTTTCGGTTACAATAAAGTCGCCGACAATACTTTCCCAAACCTAGTACCGGTCCTGACTGGTTTACACGAAAACGAATTGGTGAAGAAATGTTGGAAGAGAAAAAAAGACAAATTCGACAACTGCAACTTTTTGTGGAACAACTTCAGCAACGACGGGTTTAGAACGGCATTTGGGGAGGATTCCGCTTGGATGGGTATGTTTAATTATGTAAAGCGAGGCTTCAAGAAACAACCGACGGATTATTATTGGGACGCGTTCGATCTAACGGCAGAACGTACAATCGGAAACGAGCACAGAATGAACGTCTATCAATGCATAGGCTCTAGATTAGTGTATAGGTCGTTTCTCGAGTACATCGATAAATTTGCTAAAATTATGGCGACCAACGATCTAGCCTATTTTGGTTTCTTTTGGGGTTCCAGTTTGTCTCACGATTACTTGAACAAACCGGGTTTGGGCGACGAAGATTACGCGAACTTCTTCAAAGGATTATGGGAGAGCGGAGCGTTAACAAACACCGTTTTGATATTTATGAGCGATCATGGTATACGATGGGGCGATATCCGTACTACGTATCAAGGAAGAATGGAAGAAAGGTTGCCATTTCTTTTCCTAGCGTTGCCAAAAAGTTATCGAGAAAATTATTATCATACCTACATCAACTTGCGAAGAAATACCAAACAATTAACAACTCCGTTCGACTTGCACGAGACCCTAAAAGATTTGTTGTACCCTTACAATTTAACGAAAGAGACATTAAATAAAAGGATCGAACGACGTACAAACCAAAGGGGATATAGCTTATTCGAACCAATTCCAAACAATCGAACTTGTAAAGATGCCGGTATAGCGTCTCATTGGTGCACGTGCCAAAAAAGTACCAATATCGCTAAAGATGATCAAATAGTGGTCGAAGCCGCCAAATACACCGTTCTGTATATTAATAATTTACTTGTCGGATACGCCAGTTGCGCAAATTTGTCGTTGATGGATGTTTTGAATGCTCGTGTGCATTCATCTCACGAAGACCTTTTGGGCGATAAAAACTTTTATTTAGATTACACGATTGCGTTTAGAACTACACCCGGCGATGCCATTTTCGAAGTTACCGTTAGACGAGTCATGAATAAATCTAAGAAGTCGTACAGCTTTAACATTACGGGAACGATAAGCAGAATTAATTTATACGGGAAGCAAAGCATGTGTATAACAGATTTTCATTTGAAATTGTATTGTTATTGTAAAACTTAAGTTGCCCACCGTTATTATATTATTTACTTAAATTAAATGTTCCTATTTTGTTACTGGAAGTGTGTGGTATGTACAAATAAAACGAGTGTACCTGTTATTTTTGAAAATATCCGTTTATTTTTATATTAAATATTTTAGATTAGTTTGTTCTATTTTTTTTGTTTTTTCAGATATTATGCAATATTCGGGATATTCACATTAAAAACCCTTATTGAATTTATGTTGTTTAAAGTAGGACATTAAAAACGAGCATGCATATAATCTGTAATGTAAAACTAATCAGAACGGTTCGATCAACGTGTATCTATAAACTGATTCCTTCGGCAAAGTAAATAAACGAACTATATTCATTAGTTTATATAGTAGTTAAATAGAAAAACGACAAAAATCACCTAAATTATTTATTTTATTATAATACACTTTAAATATACACAAGTAAAAAAAATCTAGCAGCATTAGATCAAAGGAAGATGGAAGGGAGTCAAAACCATATGCTATAAAGAACGAGAATGGCTGTGTCCGATGTTGATTTTCGGCTGTTCAATATCACAACATTCAATAGTGAATTATCAAAGGCGAACACTTCTCATTGCAATTTTCGATAAAATGCAGTTTTTGAGAAAATCGAAAACAAGCAGATTACACGTATCTCCATAGAAATTCGTTATTAATTATGGCTTTTGTGCACGTGCAAGATTGTTTATCTTCGACGTGTTCTATTACTTACAAAAAGTAACAACACAAAAACAAATAAACACGCACTAAAGGTCCGTTCCAACAAGCCATCAAACCGGTTTGCGAACAGTACAGTACATTGGCCTTCAACCAATCAGAATGTTAGATTTTGACAATTGAGTAAATTCTAAAATTCTGATTGGCCAAAAGCATATATAGTGTCATTCGCAAACTGCTTCGATGGTGTGTTGAAATAGACCTTAAATTGTCACTTTTTCTAACTCGAAATGTCTTAACAAAATTTATAATAGAATCAATATTTTAGAGGAAAGTTCTGTAATCGATAAAATAATTAACATTTTATTCCTTTTCATACATAATTGTAGTATCAGAAAATTTATGAATACTTTCGTCGTAAACATCTTCAGCTAAATCTTGATCTGCATTTTTAAAGTACGTTGGAAAAGCTAATGGTTGTTCGGGTTTACGTAAGGGCAAATTCGTATCATAGATATAGCAAATAGAATTAGTTTCTCCAGGTATACCCGAACCCGATACCCACAATACATTGTATTTTGTATTAATCCTCCATATCTTTAATCCTTTAGTTAACCTAATACGATTTCCCATATGACCAGGCATTTTAGTTCCGGACCAAACTCTACCCTTTTCTCCACCCCCGCCTATATTACCACCTCGTCTGTGTTTTTGTAACGCCATGCGATGCCGGCATTCCTTTGAAACCGTGTCGTTTCATCACACCTTGAAATCCTCTATCTATCCTATTAAATCACACACATAAATTCGGGAGTGTGTCAAACTGCGCTGGGAGTGGATAAATATCACCCTAATTGTTTTGTATGTGAATTTTTTCAACTTTTGACAAGAAATTATGAAACTTCAAAGTTTTCTACTAAAGCAATTTACTTTTATCAAATTTCGATGGGACGCACCGTTTTCGAGTAAAATCATTTTGAATATTCCATTACATTAATAGTAAAACAATAATTTCGACAAAAACACTTTCTTCTTTTAAAAAAAATTTAAGTACTATCAAACTTTAACTGTTTATAAAAAGACAGAAAATAATAACCGTGAAATCAGAAAAAAATAAATTAGAATTAATTTTAATATAGTACCCTACGATTTTCATATTTTCTTATCTTCACCGAATAAAAATTCAGAAGGGAATATTGATGAGAAAATAATGTTGGTTAAAAAAATAATAATAAAAAGAGTGCTAGTGTCTCAGTTTGATAATTTTAAAAATTAATAAAAATTGTTTTCACTGCATCACAGAATTACATCCACGTAATGGAATATTCAAAATGATGTTACTCGAAAACGGTGCGTCCCATCGAAATTTGATAACAGTTCATTTTTTTAGCAGAAAACTTTGAAGTTCCATAATTTCTTGTCAAAAGTTGAAAAAACTGACATACAAAAGTTTAGGATGATATTTACCCATTCCCTGTGCAGTTTGACGCACCCCCGAATTGAATATTGAGCATTTGATAGTTTTAATTTAATAAGCATTAAAACAATAGTAAATGTGGTAATTTTATCTTAAAAGGTTCAGGAGATATTAAATAAAAACGATTCTAAAACGCGCATTTGAATGGGACTCTATCTTCCTTAAGGGACGTTTAAAATAAACATATGGAGGTTTTCGTCATGTTTTTGACTTGCTCTACGTGCTCTCAAATTTTGACCACCTACTTTAGGAACGCCTTGTATAACGTGTTCCGAATTTCCTCTTTGGGACAGAGTTATTTAATTGAATATACGGCTAGGGTTGATGGATTTTAAGGGCTAATTTCATTAACTATTGTCGATTAACGATAATCGGAGAAGAATAGAATGTCAAGAAACCGTTACAACAGTATGAATGCTTGATGGTTTTTATAGAAATTAGATCGAAACGTCTATTGTTGTTTTATTTTAAGTGTAGACATTTTTATGAAGAGTAATTTCAAAAATGTGATCCCAACACGCTTTTTACTTGACAATATTGTCCAAGATAACTTTTATCTAATTAATCTATTATTAATTTATCTAATTAAGCTATTATCTAATTGGTTGTGATCAATTTCGTCTTGAATTATTGTAAAGTTAAATTCATACAGCGCGGCGTTAGATTTTCTGAGTGTTTCAATTTGTGCACATTTATTTTACGAATTCGAAAATAACACAATCTAATTTAATATGTAACAATTGAAAACTAATTAAATAACAATAAAAATTCATAACAATCGAATATTATTTACTATTGATTACTATCTGAAATCTACTATCTACTATACTTCGTCCAAACCTATATTTAATCCACGTCGTCAATAATAAAAGGTTACTAGATGATGACGTTTCACACAGTGCTGTCACTTTGTACCTCGTATTTTGACAGTTCTAATAAGTTGTAGTCTTTCTTTATACCATCTAATACGTGCGCAGGTAAATCATCTATAGAATATGTCACTTTCCAAACGTTAAACCGAATTACAAATAAACAATCTACTAACTTTTTGTTGATGACGTGATTGCATATAGGTTTGGATAGGCCATATCTATCTATTATCTACTATCTGAAATTGATTATATAGTTCTCATATAGCAATAAATCAAGGTTATTGTTTAAATAAGAAATTTTAGTACCTTCAGTTAGTTAAGGGCAGGGAATTTTGCTGCTGCAAGCAGGGTCTGACAACTACTAGATCACCTTGGTTATTATTGAAGATATATTGTTGAATTTTGATGCAAATAAAAGTTAAAACATGCCCCTATACCAACTCGTATTTTAAAATTTGAAATTCGTCACTTAAATTATAATAAAACACCTTTTAAAAACGTCTTAAAAATACCATAATTATACTAATTTATTATGAATAATGCGATGAATTTACAGGATTTTATAATACGAAACGCTATTAACGACATCCTTAGCAATAAATACGTGTCAAAATATTTATCATTGAACCTCTAGAAAAAACGTTTAAAATAAAGTTTGATTTCCCCATATGCGCAATGTATTTTTAAATTTAGCGCCACTCACGACTTGTCAATATTGAATTTCACCGTTAAATTTTAGTTCAGCTATTAGAATATAGTTGTTTGATTCTAAACTTGGGTTATTACTAATCATTGTTAGGTACAGAGACCTACATGTTTTTTTCTTTTACAGTCATAAACCAAACGGAATTCTGCTAAATCAGATCTAAAAATAGGTACTCGCATCGTGCAGTTGTTTGTTTATTTTTAACAGCTCTTGATAGTAAATTTTTGTATCTAAGCAGATAAGACCATTTTTATATTAGTAAATCTGCATATTTTTTACTTTCTTATTCTTATTTTAAATATATTGTACTCCTATAATTTTGGATATTATTTGACGGTATTAAATTAATTTGTTGACAACGTTATTACCTATTTTCATTACTTTATAATACGAGCACATCATTTAAATTGAAGATTATTTGGATTTTTAAATTTTGCAGCCAAGTTTACAACGTAACTACATAATGATGTAACAATCATATACCTACTTATTTTTATATTTGTGGGTTGGTTCCTTTCTGCAGAAAGTGGTCCAATTAAACATACAGGTAAATTACACAGGACTAATATAATAGGAGTAGTAAATTTAAAATTTACTTGTCTTAACAATTTTAATACATACCTAATACAACATAACTTTGATTTGTTCATTTAACAGAAATTACAAGTTGATAACTATCGTATCTACCGGCATATAAGCCAACCCTTAAAGTAAGAAAATCGACTCTAAAATAGGGGATCGACTTATACGGACTTTTTGTCTTGTGATCTCAATGTTACCTACTCGGGTAATTTTACAGCAGATTTTAAATTTAAATTGGCCGTTTAAAAGCCGTCCGGTGGTAGGTAGTTTTTAAACTTTTGAACCCGCCCGATGCATCATTCTTGGAATTTCCAAAATTTGGCTTATACGCTCCACATTATTAAATACCAAATTTTAGCCAAAATTTGCCTCTCGGCTTATACGCCGATATACATATACAGTAATAGGTAATACAATACATTATATATATATACATTATTATTTATGATTTGTAATACATTATTTACGAGAAGTGACATTTTTTTTACGAAAGTGAGTAGTTCGAGATCCCACGAATGTAAAAAATCCGTTTTGTACGAGTAATGTAAACTATTTTTTCTACTATCACAGAAATTACCATTCAATACCATTTTGTAAAAATTTTTCATGTCAAAAATAACGCCCAACAAAGTTATAAGTAACGATATCTTTGGTATTTTATAAACAACGTGCGGTAATACATACTCTGTTCTCTGTTTCTTAAGAATTAATTTTAGTTATTAAAATGTTTGAAATAAGTTACCTGTGCGCACCAATCATCTTAGGGTCTTTAAGGCCCAATCATTATGATAACGACATAGTTTTTTCAAAATATTAATGCAAAATTAAAGAAAAATAAAAATTTCAGTTAAAATTTTTTTATTTGAGCATATTTACTTTTCGAGAAATTAAACCAGTAGTTCCTCTTTAAACTTCAACAAGTGACATTGGTGGGTTCTGAAAAGTACCATTATCTCAGCTGGCATTCCATTAGGTTGCTACGATAGTAAACAGAAACGATTGTAGGGGTTGAAGTCGTAAATATCATGTACGGTAATTGACAAGTTGTAATGTAAAAAATACTCAAAATGTTTCCTCATTTAAGCAGATATCTAAGTAGTTATTTGTTATTCATTTTATTTTAATATTTTACATCTGCATGTGTTGTTCTAATAAAATTTCTAATTAATTTTTGTGGAATAAAAATCAATTTCGATAACGGCACTTCGATAAATGTATGGGAAAAACTTGAAATGACACTGAAAGTTACTAACACTCATTGCGTCATTATGGAATGTTTAGTTTTTAAATTTTGCTTTTGGTCCTTATGTTTGGTAAAAAACCAAAAAATAAAGTACCTACTTACCTATTTGCATTTAATTATACTTTAAAAGCCCGTCAAAATTTCTCAATTTCTCAAAATCATAAAACTAGTACTGGCACCCCTTTTGGTGCAAGCCTCTCAACGTTAAACGTAACTGTTCCAAAAACAGGCATGTTATTAATTATGTTAAATAAAGTAATCTAACTTTTACGTGTAAACCGAAAATAGGAATTGCATTCATAAATGAAAATATTCACAACAATCGGCACTCTCCTACAACGGGGGCCATAAATTAAAGAGTACAGATGTTTTAGCTGCTGACCCAACAGTCAGTGTCACTTTCCGAGTTCTTAAAAATCTTTAAAGGGAATATACTCGAGTAAGACGATTATCAAATTAATAATAGCAATAACTCGAAAATTGTTGATTTTAGGAAAAATGTTTATTTAGGTTTTTTGTTCGTTGTAATCTTACCTACCCGTAGTTTTTTTCCGCGATATTAATTCACTAACGTATTAATCAGAAAGTAAGTAGGTAAATAATTACTGTTAACAAGGGTTATAGCATGAAGGTTGTACATACATTACGTTACGCTATTTTTGACCTTTTTTTACACCCTCCCCTCACTCCCTATGTCACTCTGTATTTATCTTGAAATAGATCGAAACGTTCAGTACCATAAATGAACAAGGAATATAAACTAATGTTTAATTTTGTCAGAATTCGAAAAATTTATTTACGTTAAATTTGTTTTTACATTGATATGAATCGACGTTACTTCGTTCTATTTAGCTAAACATTTATAAAAATATTTATTTAGATATAAAATAATGTATTTTTGCATAGCTTCCATTATTGACAGCACTGCAAAACTGGTTTCTTGAACCCCAAAATAGTCAGACATAGTAAGCCGAGTGGCTCCAAAACACCTGTATTTTTTTTCAATCTAGTACGTACTTCTATTGTTAATGCTTTTACGAAAGTTCCGACAAATCATAAATGTTAAGTAGGTACCTACCTATTTCAATTATTTGGAAAAATTACCGAGGTTCCCACAGTAAAAATTATGGCCACTTTATAGTTTTAAATAAATGTAAATATCTATATTATCTATATATTATGTCAATAATATTATTTATACGAGATCTATACGTTTATTATGATCATTTCATTTTCATTTCATTTCATTCGATCATTTTCCATTCGTACATTTTTTAATGTTTATGTAGATTTACAAATGTTAAATATTTTTTTTAGTTTTTTAAACGAACTTAGCAACATTCAAAATATCTTTATTTATTTATGAAATTATATTTTTATACAATTCAAAAAAATCTAAATGTAACCACATAAAACAAACTTTAAAAAAGACGTTCAACACAAAAATCTATAGTCAGCATTCCCGATAATTATATCGAGTCCTGACATAAATAGCACTACAGAGTATTTATTGTTTCATTCATGTATTCGCCTAATATTTCATTAAACTATTCGTAGGTATTTTCATATTAGTCACTGTGTATATAACAAATATAAATACACTTCATCAGCGATAACGGTTTTAATTACTTCATAAATCAGTAATAAGGAATGTTTCATTCAATCTCATTCTTCTTGCTTCAGGTACCTACAGATTTTTGCATATTGGCAAGTAAACAAATTTATCCCTATATACAAATAGAAGTGCAAAAATTTAATAAATATTTGAAAATTGCAAGTAGTCAACGGTTCGGTGTTATCGGTTTTAAAATTGCAATAATACAGATTTCTTTTTCTTCTCTGCAGCTGCAAGTTTAAATCTATGATACGTAATTTAGCTATTTAACGATAGGCATTTTAATATAATGTAGCGAAAGTGTGACCAACGCCATCTCATCAGCAAGAAGTGTCCCAACACGGAAATTCTGTGGTCTTAAGTGTGCGATTATTTTGCTTTTAATTAATTTTGCTTTTTATTTTGCTGTTTGACTAGTTTTCAGTAAAAGTATTTTTATCATTTAATTACTATTAGAATAATGAATTCATATAAGTAAGTACCTATCTACGTTTGTATATTATTTATCTGTCTCGGTGCCATCATAGGCTGTTTATCAAACTAATTGAGTACCTATTACTAACAGATTTATCGTCTAATAATTGAATTACCATGTAAATTCATAATGTTCAATTTATTTTAAATTAAATTAAATGGCAAGTAGTACCTAATAAGTGGTTTCTTTGGTTCTCGTCGACAAACAGAAATGCTCTAAAAATTTGACAAAATAAAAATTAAATTAAAAAAAAATCGATTTTCCAAAAAAAATTAATAATTCTCGATTCCATTGCCGTCCCAAGATAAGATTTGGAATAGTAGTAGCCAACGGATGTAAGAATTACTCGAAAAAAAAATTAGAAAAATTAAAGCATCGTTTTTTTGAAATATTCGCGTTTTAGTATTTTAATCGAGAAAAAATATTTACAATAATTATATATCGCAAAGCCATTATTATTTGCATTCTCTGCACTTTTCTGAACAAAACGTAAACAAAAGTTTGCAACGGTGGCATCCATATCTCTAATTTCAATTTTCCTTTTTTGCGATAGAACTCTTACACCCCCTGGGTCGTTAAGAGCTTCTCCCACGCATCGCCGCACAGCTTCTAGGGCCTCTGCTCCCCTAATTGGCTCGATGAGAACGTCTCCACTTCTAGTTTGTCGGATTGCATTAACCTTACCCGTCATATCCGTAGCCCGGGTCTTCATGGCCAGTAGGACTTGCGTATAAGTTCTGGCCTCGGACGTTTTAATAGGTATAGCGTCAGCTTTCCCCTTCACTCCTGCCGTTACAGCAGTCCTCAATGGAGTTGCCAGATTGTCCGGTGTGTCAATCATTCCAGGATCCCTAATTCCCTTATCCGAGGATTTCCTCCGTTTCCGTTTACGCTTTCTGCCGACGCTACTCCATTCCGCGTCAACCGTCACAGCCTTTCCCGGAGTTTCCCCACCTTGAGTCTGTAACGGTGCACCCTTAATATTGCTGTCCACCCTAGTACCCTGCTTATCCTCGAAAAGTGATAGCGTCCACAGGCCTGATGTATTAGTGGATACATCTCTCGGGATTTTAGTTCCAGTCATCTCTATTCTAACCAATCTGTCAGTTAGGTCGTTGAGTGTGCTCCCCATTATCCCTATATTATTCGTTATTCTTTCCAGGCAGCCAGACTGCTCCGGCGAAATGGAAGCCGAGACCTCCGAAGCCAATCCGACGACAGACTTTTCGATCCTCAACACGTCCTCTCCAAGACGTCCAATCATGTTACAGGATTTCTTTATTACTTTCTCGATGGACTCAATCGTCTTGGTATTCTGCAACCTACTCTCCCTTTCCTTTTCCTTTTCAGTGCCACTCTTAGGAGTAGAAGATCTGGCGACAGGAGTCATTTGGGCACTCCTGGCCGCTCTCATTAGGCTCTTAAATTTTTCACGTACGACATTCGTGGCCCCTGGGATTGCCATCGATTTCCTTCCAGATGTCGATAATCAGGGTCAGCATGTCCGGACCATATATCTGAGATGCCGTCGTCTGGATCTCCTTTTCCTTCTTTTTTCCTGACACCTCTTTGGAATCCCTAACCTCCCCAGTTGAGGGACCAGGAGGCCTCACTGCAACGGCCACATCTACAGTTGCCGTCGGGGCAGCAGCTGGAGCCCCGCAACCAGTCGGAGGGGACCTAGTTAGAGAGCTTCTTCTCACAGTCGGGTCTGTTTTGTCGTCCCAGATGTAACCCGTTCCTCCGGGTCCTGTCTCGCCAGTAGCCAAGCTGCGATCCCCGGCCTGGCAAACCGCCGGGGGCGCTGTACAGACGCTGGCTGACGGTCGGGCGGGGCCTGTACGACCACCCACATCACCGACCAGCACTGGGGATTCCGAAGCCCCCTGCACCGTAAACTTCTTGACTTTATATTCGCTCATCATCCTAATAAAGGCTATACCCGCCTTGGGTTCATTGTGTCTCGCAAAGACGTCATCGTAAATTCAATCCGACGAAAAGAGATAGCTGAAATGAATGCTCCCTAGCCCTCGCCAACGCTAATAGCATCGGGAGCGAAAAGTTCACACGTAAGACAAAGACCAACAGGCACAAATAAACAATGTCAGACAACACCCATAGGACAGATTTAAAGAGAAGAGACTCCATCTGTAAGACAAGTTGAAGCAGCCGGAGTCAGCATAAGGATTCCCGGGGACGCCAGCCCCCGTACGCCCTAGATAGGCGCCCCTGAAGTGCAAACTGTTGGTTCGCGGTGGGATTTTAACCCCACAAGCCAGGCGGACCGCACGGCCAAATGACCGATTGGACCGCAAGGCCACCCTCTATCCACCACCTGGGGACGCGCCCGGTAGGGGTTACAGCTCCCCCTCGAGAGCTTATCCAAACCTGTATGATGTTCACGTCACCAACAAAAAGTTACTACATTGTTTATTTGTAATTCGGTTTAACGTTTGGAAAGTGACATATTCTATAGATGATTTACCTGCGCACATATTAGATGATATAAAGAAAGACCACAATTATTTAGAACTGTCAAAATACTAGGTACGAGGTGACAACACTGTGTGAAACGTCATCATCTAGTAACCTTGTATTGATGACGTGACCATCATATAGGTTTGGATAAGCTATAGTTGCTGAAATCTTTCATAATTTCCCATAAATTTCAAAAATCACCATATCGTCTCCACCATCAACCTGTCACAATATACTGACTCGGTAATACGAGGGGAGAATCGAAAATTGGAGCGGTCTCGTACCCACCAGTAGATATCGCAACAACTTCATGTGTTATTCGAAATAAAAATTTATGATTATTTACCATGTTTAAAAATCGCATTAAAACTATTACGAAAATTGTATAAATTAGATGTTGCGGTTTTTAAGTGTGATAAATAATGGAAAGTAGTTTGTATTCCGAAGATGTGAAATGGGTTTAGACTTCAAAATCAAAAGAATCAAAATTATAATAAGTAGGTAACGAAAAACGTAATATGGCACGTTTGTCAAAATAGACACGTGCAATTAAGACGTCCAATGAGAAAACGTTAAACGATGAACGCGCACTTGCATTACAGTCGACGAAAAATTTTTTATCCGCAACAACTACCATGGCACAGTGGCGAAACTTCTTGTACGTATAGAAGACTTCTACTGTATTTGCGACTTCTTTCAATTTTCAATGTTTCAATTTTTGTACATCTACAGATCACGCGTCCAAAAGCGAATGGATGGCGATGAAATCCGCTGGCGGCCGCCGTCGGTCCTCTTCATCCTGCTCATCCTCTGTGGTGGTTTCATATTCTACGTAGACATATTCCAGCTGCCCACGTTCAACATCTCTTCGAGGATTCGCGTACCCCAGCCGCGCTTCGTGGGATACTCGATGGACAGTTCGAAGGGCTACCTCGTCAAGACCGAGGGTTGCAGAATTCCAGACATGGACCCGTTCGACCCATCGATAGTTCAATATATATTCAAAGAACAGCACGTAACGTGCAATAACGATACGCCTCCGTTGATAAATTCGAATTTGACGTACATATATTTGATGGAAACTTCTCTGTCGTTTTACGGAGTTAGTGATGTTAGTGCTTTAAAATGTTGTTATTCGAATTTCACACGCCTCGATTCTTCAGCAAGGGAGTCCGATGACAAAATAAAGATAAATAAACAATGTACCGCCTTCAACAATTCCGCTTCCATCGCCGAAGAGTTCATCCGAGTAGTGTGTTCGTATAACGGTAGCGATATTTACAAAGACTTTTTTTCTTTCGTGCCAATCAAGAGTAAACGGAACGATAGTGTGCCGACCAAACGCGATAGCTCTAAATTAAACGTTTTAGTCGTAGGATTGGACGCCGTTTCAAGACTGAATTTACATAGACACATGCCTAAAACGATCCGAACGTTGGAAGAAATGCAAGCGGTCGAATTTTTCGGTTACAATAAAGTCGCCGACAATACTTTCCCAAACCTAGTACCGGTCCTGACTGGTTTACACGAAAACGAATTGGTGAAGAAATGTTGGAAGAGAAAAGAAGACAAATTCGACAACTGCAACTTTTTGTGGAACAACTTCAGCAACGAAGGGTTTAGAACGGCATTTGGAGAGGATTCCGCTTTCATAGGTTTGTTTAATTATGTAAAGCGGGGCTTCAAGAAACAACCGACGGATTATTATTGGGACGCGTTCGATCTAACGGCAGAACGTACAATCGGAAACGAGCACAGAATGAACGTCTATCAATGCATAGGCTCTAGATTAGTGTATAGGTCGTTTCTCGAGTACATCGATAAATTTGCTAAAATTATGGCGACCAACGATCTAGCCTATTTTGGTTTCTTTTGGGGTTCCAGTTTGTCTCACGATTACTTGAACAAACCGGGTTTGGGCGACGAAGATTACGCGAACTTCTTCAAAGGATTATGGGAGAGCGGAACGTTAACAAACACCGTTTTGATATTTATGAGCGATCATGGTATACGATGGGGCGATATCCGTACTACGTACCAAGGAAGAATGGAAGAAAGGTTGCCATTTCTTTTCCTAGCGTTGCCAAAAAGTTATCGAGAAAATTATTATCATACCTACATCAACTTGCGAAGAAATACCAAACAATTAACAACTCCGTTCGACTTGCACGAGACCCTAAAAGATTTGTTGTACCCTTACAATTTAACGAAAGAGACATTAAATAAAAGGATCGAACGACGTACAAACCAAAGGGGATATAGCTTATTCGAACCAATTCCAAACAATCGAACTTGTAAAGATGCCGGTATAGCGTCTCATTGGTGCACGTGCCAAAAAAGTACCAATATCGCTAAAGATGATCAAATAGTGGTCGAAGCCGCCAAATACACCATTCTGTATATTAATAATTTACTTGTCGGATACGCCAGTTGCGCAAATTTGTCGTTGATGGATGTTTTGAATGCTCGCGTGCATTCATCTCACAAAGACCTTTTGGGCGATAAAAACTTTTATTTAGATTACACGATTGCGTTTAGAACTACACCCGGCGATGCCATTTTCGAAGTTACCGTTAGACGAGTCATGAATAAATCTAAGAAGTCGTACAGCTTTAACATTACGGGAACGATAAGCAGAATTAATTTATACGGGAAGCAAAGCATGTGCATAACAGATTTTCATTTGAAATTGTATTGTTATTGTAAAACTTAAGTTGCCCACCGTTATTATATTATTTACTTAAATTAAATGTTCCTATTTTGTTACTGGAAGTGTGTGGTATGTACAAATAAAACGAGTGTACCTGTTATTTTTGAAAATATCCGTTTATTTTTATATTAAATATTTTAGATTAGTTTGTTCTATTTTTTTTGTTTTTTCAGATATTATGCAATATTCGGGATATTCACATTAAAAACCCTTATTGAATTTATGTTGTTTAAAGTAGGACATTAAAAACGAGCATGCATATAATCTGTAATGTAAAACTAATCAGAACGGTTCGATCAACGTGTATCTATAAACTGATTCCTTCGGCAAAGTAAATAAACGAACTATATTGATTAGTTTATATAGTAGTTAAATAGAAAAACGACAAAAATCACCTAAATTATTTATTTTATTATAATACACTTTAAATATACACAAGTAAAAAAAATCTAGCAGCATTAGATCAAAGGAAGATGGAAGGGTGTCAAAACCATATGCTATAAAGAACGAGAACGGCTGTGTCCGATGTTGATTTTTGGCTGTTCAATATCACAACATTCAATAGTGAATTATCAAAGGCGAACACTTTTCATTGCAATTTTCGATAAAATGCAGTTTTTGAGAAAATCAAAAACAAGCAGATTACACGTATCTCCATAGAAATTCGTTATTAATTATGGCTTTTGTGCACGTGCAAGATTGTTTATCTTCGACGTGTTCTATTACTTACAAAAAGTAACAACACAAAAACAAATAAACACGCACTAAAGGTCCGTTCCAACAAGCCATCAAACCGGTTTGCGAACAGTACAGTACATTGGCCTTCAACCAATCAGAATGTTAGATTTTGACAATTGAGTAAATTCTAAAATTCTTATTGGCCAAAAGCATGTATAGTGTCATTCGCAAACTGCTTCGATGGCGTGTTGAAATAGACCTTAAATTGTCACTTTTTCTAACTCGAAATGTTTAACAAAATTTATAATAGAATCAATATTTTAGAGGAAATTTCTGTAATCGATAAAATAATTAACATTTTATTCCTTTTCATACATAATTGTAGTATCAGAAAATTTATGAATACTTTCGTCGTAAACATCTTCAGCTAAATCTTGATCTGCAGTTTTAAAGTACGTTGGAAAAGCTAATGGATGTTCAGGTTTACGTAAGGGCAAATTCGTATCATAGATATAGCAAATAGAATTAGTTTCTCCAGGTATACCCGAACCCGATACCCACAATACATTGTATTTTGTATTAATCCTCCATATCTTTAATCCTTTAGCTAACCTAATACGATTTCCCATATGACCAGGCATTTTGGTTCCGGGCCAAACTCTACCCTTTTCTCCACCCCCGCCTATATTACCACCTCGCCTGTGTGTTTTTGTAACGCCATGCGATGCCGGCATTCCTTTGAAACCGTGACGTTTCATCACACCTTGAAATCCTCTATCTATCCTATTAAATCACACGCATAAATTAAAATTTCATTTATAATAATTCGCCACTTACGTTTTCGCCCTAATATCAATATAATTACCTACTGTGTAATGCATTGCAGAAATAGGAGTACCCGGCGGTAAAACTGCATCCGTACTAATAAAAAATCTAGCCAAATATTTTTTTGGCATCACACCGCTACCTTTAAAGAGTCCACAATATTCTTTCGTAAATGCAGTCGGATCGGTCGCCTCTGCGCCTATTAATAGGCATCCGGCCTTATTTTTAATCCTAGTTGGTCTTTTACGTGGCGGATCGTACTCTTCTGGAGTGTAATACTTGATTACGTGATTATCCAAAATCTTAAAATGGAAACATTGGAAGCATCGCTTTGTTTGAAAACCTCATTATCATAACTAACTTCAATTTAGCACTCCTCTAATCAATACAAAAATGTAAGTTCTTAACGCTTGTTTAAAATACACGTCACTTATAACTATCATATATGGCGTGAAAAATAGTAGCTAGTATTTTTAGGAAAAAAACGCTACTTCAACTAACAGTGCTTCAATCAAATCGATAAATAATTAGATATTTATATAATTACCGATTTAACTAATTTACAATAACTTACTTGTAATAAAGTGGTACGAATTTTCTTTCCCGTTTTTAACCACATGGGGAGTTCTCCAATTTTACGAGCAATAACCCCGGTTCTTCTCATGTTGGGGGTCCATTGGATGACATTTTCAGGCATGTACTCCTTAGCACCACTTTTATACTTATCATCTACTGTCTCCTTTACGAATTCCTTATTTTCTGCGGTGAGAAAATCATCACATTTCTACAAGACATTTCGATTAATTTTCATGTAACATTCAAAACTTAGAAAACGTACATTGCGATTTTTTTGAATAAACCAAGTAGGATTTCTCAACCTTGGTACAGAAACACAGTATTTCTCTCTTGTTTGAGTAACATTGTAGGTTTGTAAACTAAAATTATTGCTATTTATTAATGTTAACGAACTAATTATGGAAACTTACGACAATCCAAGGAATTTATCTTCTAAATATTTAATTAACGGTATTTTGGTCGCTTTTGATAATACAAAAGCCATTTTATTATTTAAAATATAAAACGTTTCTTCTTTAAATTAGAAATTGTTATAATTATAGGTTAAGTAAATCACCATCCGATCACACTTCAGGCAACAATGTAAACCTAAATACCCTGCAATATTATGGTGCTTCGGTATCAATGAAAATGTGTTGTAAAATCAAATAAAAAGTAAGCAAAACCATAATACCTATTAGTAAATTGTGTGAATTTTTACTTTACAGTCTATTAAGAACTAGTTATTTAATGATTATATTTATATCTAGATAAAATTATTGACCGTTAACTTTTTAGCCAGGACACAAACCGGTCACATTGTATTATAGCAGAAAGAAGAAAATAAATTCGATTGCAAGGTTAGTATAGCATACGGTTAGTTAAAATTTCAAATTTGCCTTGCATGTGTTTTGCAAGAAAAGCGCTATGTCTGTCATAAATCAATGATTTAAAAATCTTTGTTCTATGTATGGAATTTTTCTAATGGTTTAACGTTATTGATACGCATGCGTAGAAACCTAGATATACAAGAACTTTTTATGGTCAAAATAGAATTTGGAATGTAATTTTAATGTAATCTTCCTGTTGTATATAATATAATCTACTAATAGGTAAGTAGATTAATATTCTACAGTAGACTTATGATAACAATCGTATAATTTACCTATAGATACTGTAGATCAATGTTAGATTTTTTCTAATTACACCGTTGTATTGTTTAATATAAATGACTTAACATTATTTTTGTTCGGCACGTTGGCTTAAATTAGAATAAACGAAAATAGAGTATCACGTACAATACAGCCAACTTTAACACAAAAAAAAATTATTACAATTTCATTGACAGATCATTACATATTTTCATTGGTTCATTTTAATTCACACTATTGGGAAATGCATTTATATTATAAATAAAAAAATGTCCAACATAATTTTGGTTTATTTTATACCCATACAATTACTCAGTTCTGTACTTGAAATGCTGCACATTTAGTGACGTACGTCGTTTATAGGGAGTAACTGGATTTTTATTGTAACCGTACTGGATCTTTTGAAGGATAAGAAATCTAATAATTTTCTATTATTTTAAATGGACCGTGTGTCAAAAACGTGCCTGTTTCAACTAATTATAATCGAAAATTATTTTAAAATAATTACAGGCGATTTTTGACGCATTTTGAAGTTTTTTGTGTTCATTTTAGGTATCAGGGGCGAGGGTGAATATGGCACCTCGCAAAAAACGGTCAAAAGGAACAAAAAAAGTAATAAACCAAACGAAACTGGAGAAGTCGTTATCAGAGGAACCGACTAGCGGGAATTCCGTAGATCAAAAAACAAATGAACCCTCAAAACATAAGAAATTTGGGAAGTTTCGATATTTAGAAGAGAATTCTTGCAATTCTGCCGAAAATTTACAAATGAACGAGGACTCCATGGAAATTCCTCTACAAAATTCGGAAATTAATTTTGGGATTGTCGAGGTAGATGCCTTAGAAAGCGAAAGCGTAGATATAAGAAATAGCGATAATGATTTCGTCAATGAAACCGAATTATTTCTCGAAGACAATAGAAGTATGGAAAATTCAATCGAACTTGACAGTGACGAAATGGGTAAGGCGAAAATAGATCCCGAAGGGATTGTCGAACAGAATATGGAAACGTTAACAGTTGTATCTGAACAATTTGCAAATTTAAAAGTGCAAAATCAGTACGATGTCATTTTTGATCCATTGCATATAGAGCAATTTACCAA
Organism: Rhagophthalmus giganteus; assembly: GCA_036326145.1. Classification (NCBI taxonomy): domain Eukaryota; kingdom Metazoa; phylum Arthropoda; class Insecta; order Coleoptera; family Rhagophthalmidae; genus Rhagophthalmus; species Rhagophthalmus giganteus. Next base: position 6,641,917 of record JARFJA010000005.1, read on the forward strand.
CGAATATGAGAAAGTTGCAGAGTTTAATGTTAACAATGTTGAGTCCGAATGCATGGTAGAATGTGTTTCTGAAGAAGTAATACCTGTTTCGTTAGAAGAAGAAGTGGAAATTTCAAGTTTGTGTGACGTCGAAGTTCAAGGCAGTAGTGCTGTAGATCAACCGATAGCAGCTAATATAATTAATGAACACGACGACGTTCAAGAAGCAACAACTAAAACTTCCAAGTCTAAAAAGCGAAATACCAAAAGCAAAGCGACTACAAAGAAAAAATCCACACCGAAGGTTAATAAAAAATCTATTACTCAAAATCCTCAAGATACTATTAAGTCAGATCCTATCGAAAGCTCGATAAGAAGATCGAGTCGAATTAAATCGATCAACGTGCTAAAACAGAGATCTAAAGGTCAAGGTTTAGTTAAATCTAATGTAGAAAGAAAAAAATCTAGTAAAAATGGTTGTAATGATTCCGACACGTCTGAGAATAGCAATTCCTGTCAAACTGACTTGGATAAATCGTCTGTAGAATCGCCGAGTTTCGCAGTACCGTTTACGGGCTGCGATTCCGATCAAAAGCCCGTTAAAGTAAAATCGCGTTGGAGACGTTCCAGCGAATTAGAAATGGTAATTACGGCCACTAAAAATTCTCTTCAAGAAAATGTTCAGACGCAAACGACGGACGACCTTGAAACTGAAGAGAAACAGTTATCCAACGAGGAAAATATCAGTATTCGTCTTAAACAGTTCGTGCATTTAAAAGAAAATCAATATTTAACCACTCGTATGACCTGCAAGGAAGCAAAGAAAATGGTATGCGATTGCTTTTTAACGCCCGAAGAAATGGAACGTGGAGAAATGGGTTGCGGCGAAGACTGTTTGAATCGATTGCTGATGTTGGAATGGTAAAGATGCGGTATGGTTTGTTTTCGGCATAGATAATGTTGTTTTTTTTAATTTTCAGTGGTCCGTTATGTCCCGTTAACGACAGGTGTACCAACAAACGATTTCAAAAATCAAAATTCTTGCCGTGCGAAGTATTTCACACCGATAAAAAGGGCCTGGGCATTCGAGCCACCGAAAGTATTCCATAGTGAGAATTTATTTTCATAGATAAACGATAGACGGTGGTGGAACTTTTGTTTTAGCGGTGAATTTATACTGGAGTATGTAGGCGAGGTGATAGGTCCGGACGAATTCGAAGATCGTGCCACCGAGTATTCCAAAGATAAAAATCCGCATTATTATTTTATGTCCCTTAGATCGGATGCGGTTATCGATGCCACTCAAAAGGGTACGTATTTGAAATATGAAGCTGTTATTTTTCCTATTATTTATTCAAATCGATTATTACTTTTTTAGAATTCATTACACTTACTTAACTTATTACTTATTTCATTTTGTTTCATCATGTGTATGGATAACTGCACTATAGGAGTAATGATAAGTTGTTAACTACTATAGCTATTTGTTATTAGTTGTTATTTGTTATTTATAGCCTTTGGTCACCTCAAAATCCTCAAACCATTTATTAGGAATAAACGAATCTACATCTTATGTAACAAATGTTAAACAATATGTAATTGTATATTTATTTACTTCAGGTAATATTTCAAGATTCATCAATCATTCCTGTGAACCGAATGCTGAAACTCAAAAATGGACAGTTAATGGCGAACTTAGAATAGGTTTTTTCAGTAAAAGAACAATTTTAGCAGGAGAAGAAATCACTTTCGACTATCAGTTTCAACGTTATGGGTAAGAAGTTTGTTAAAAAAATTTTATAACCTCCACTGAATCTTATTCTTTAATATGATTGGAATTAATTGGAGGATAACTAATTTAAATTATGGTTAAAACTGTTAGGTTACAGAACAAAAAATTAAATTACCGTAAAACCTCCAATTGACCGCCATGGCGCTCTATTTTTCAACTCCTCTACCAGGGTGGTGTTCAAATAGAGGGTGGCGGTCTATTATTCAAAAAAGTCCAAAATTTCGAGTGGACAAACTTTATTTGTCTAATGCAAATGCGAATCATACCATATTTATGAAATGTAACAAGCAGATCAACGTGATGAATTAAACAAACTAGAAATCAACTGACTTGTCGCTGTCATCTCTGTCTTCATCATTATCGACGTCTTCCTCCTCATCAACTTCAAGTTGTTGAATGAGTTCAGCCATATTAGCTTTCGCTCGTGCTTGCTGGAGAAGATTGTGTCCAGTCGGAATTGGGCCATCTGATTTGAAGCAATGGATCTCGTCGTCCTCAGAACCATCCAGGGCGTTCTTCAGTCTTAATGATCAGATCCTTCGGCAACTGGTCCCAAGTGTCGACTATCCACTGAAGGTAAACCTCCATCAATGGTGCTCGAATGTTGCCGGACTTAGTATAGTCCTTCTCACCATGTAACATCCAATCTTCATAGAACTGTCGAATTTTGGCCTTAAAGGGGGCGTTCCAGTAAACGTCGGGAGCCTGAATGAACTTGGTGCAGCCTCCTGGAACCACAACCGTGTCGATCTGGAGCTTTTTTAGTTGCTTTTTGATCGTTTCACTGATGTGACATCAGTAGGAGTCCCAGGCGAGAAGACGTTTGCCGAACAACGAATAGCCGAAGATCTTTTGCAGATACTCGGAAGTCAGGTCGTCATTGAAGAAGGAGCGGCCGGCCCAGCAGAGTTGAAGCTTGTTCTTGAATTTGTTGACAATCTCCTTAATCGGTCGTTTGTTATTGAGCAGGACGTATGGCCGGCACTTGAATCCATCAAATCGAGCGGTCAGCACGACAGTGATGTGCAACTTTTCGTGGCCGGTAGTTTTAACAGGGACCTCTTTGACTCCCTTCTTTTCAATGGTTAAGCTGCTCGAATAGTCTAAGTAAACGGCGGTCTCGTCAGCGGCGAAGATATGCTGATAGGTGGAGGTGCGACGGCTCTGCTCAACAAATAAAATATACTTGATGATCTTTTCAATGATCTCCGGCTCCTTCTGACAAGTCGTCGTTGGGCGGCGTGAGACCAAGTTGTGACGAACTAAAAACTTTTCTAGCCACCCATTGCTTGCCTTGAAGTCTTCACCGGTCGCGAAAGCGAGCGCCTGTTTCTAGATCATTGTGCGACCGACGCGAAGCTTCTTCTGGCGTTGCTGACGAATCCAGTTGATAAGCTTCTTATTGAACTCCTTGTCCTTTAAAGGGCGTCCGGCACCTCCAAGACGCTTGCTTGAAACGCTGAAGCTTGATGAATCCTTCAACTGAGCCTCGAGCTGTACTTTCTGCTTAGTCCAGTCCTTGACACATGAACGAGGTACCTTCTTGTCTTTTGCAGCCTTTGATTTATTGTGCTTTTCAGCATATGCAACAACCTCCAGCTTAAAATTCAAGTCGTAATTCTTTCGCTTTGACGGAGTCGGATCTTCAGATTCGGAACCGCTCGACATGGCTTTTTCGCAACACAAAAACTCACGAAAACTTTACACACAACCGACTATTCTACCGTACAGAATACGCGTTGGTGAACCGTCACTTTTTGACAGCCAGACAAAACTAACACGTTAGCAGTCAGCACTGCTTTTACATTGCACAATACGGTCTATTAGAGGTGGCGTTCAATTAGAGGGTGGCGCTCTATTCGCCAACCTCTCCGCCGTAGTGGCGGTCAATTAGAGGTTTTACGGTATACTTCAATGCGATTGTTGTTAATGTTGTTGATGCTCATTTTTCATTTAGAAAAGAAGCTCAAAAATGCTTCTGCGAAGCTCCCACTTGTAGAGGTTGGTTGGGAGAAGAACCAGACGACGATGACGAGGAAGAAGAAGAAGAGGAAGAGGTCAAAAAAGAACCCGAAGAGTTGCAGGAGGTGAAAGAAACGCAGGTTTCGGAGGATATTGTTATTAAACTGCACGCCGAAGTTGAAATTCAAACTGACGATATCGTGCCACATGTCACTGCCGACGTCGAGCCTCAAGAAGTTGAAGTAATTATGCCGGTTAAAAAGGAAAAACGAAAAGCAATCATTCGTAAAGCGCTTAAAGACATTTTTGACAATGTCGATGTAAGTTCGTGGATGTACACGATAATTTCTTTCTATTTTATTGTTTATTTAGGTAGGCGAAGAAATAGATATGTTAGTCGGAACGGGCTTGAAAAATCAAGCCCAAACATTGAAATTAAGTCGTTTAATGGTCCGAGCAAATGAAATATCCCAAAAGAGTAAATTGTTGCGGGTTTTACGACACGGGGAGTTTCCGTGCCGTAGGTTGTTCTTGGATTACCATGGTTTGCGTCTTATATATGGATGGATGAACGAGGCCCAACAGCTGTGTAAAATCGATAAAAAACAAGAATCGTTGAGGTACCGTCTTTACTAACTATTATTCTTCACCTTTTTCCATTTTTCATCTTTCAGATTGGAATTGTTACAAACCTTGGCTACGCTACCTATACCAAATAAAACAATGTTGCAAGATAGTAAGGTGTTACCGACCGTCGAAAAGTGGTCTACTAAAATTGATGATATAACTGCCAGTTTAGATTCCGAAAGTAATTCTCCCCAAACCGAAATGGAGTCTCCTAACATCGAGATTAGTAAAACAAGTACGGAAATTAAAGAACAAACAGTAGAGATAAATAAAGTCGAAGAAGAATCGAGCAACGACAAAGATATACGTAGGTCGGTTGGAATGGATGTAGAGACCATCCGTACGAAAGCCCCGTGGGTTATTTCATCGCATCAAAAGTCTTCGAAATTGGTTCAAGATATTATAGATATGTTTGAAGAGGATCTGGATAGTTTCCAAAGCGACGATTTAGCAAAGTGTTCTTTAGGAACAAAGCAAGAAGGAAACAATTACGAGGTTGAAATTGTCGCTTTGGCACTAAAATTACTCGAAGAATGGTCCATTTTAAAAGAAGTGTTCCGAATACCCAAGAAAGAAAGAATAGAACAAATGAAAGAACACGAACGGGAAGCAGATAGGGGATATAAAGCTGGATTGGAGCACGATTCTGAAAGGAAAAGTGGAATTCGGTACAGGACCTTGCAAAGGCACAGAAGTAATGAAAAAATGGACGAACGTGCAAGAAAAAGTTTAAAAATGGAAGATAAAAATGGCAATTTGTTCCCAAAAATAAATAAGCACGAAAGGCGTAAGCTATTCGCCATGAGGGTGCATCAGGAGGAAGTCGAAAAGAAATTAATTAAAAGTCAGGACATGTGGCGGCAACACGAAATGCAATGCATGTCTTACGATCCTACGAGAAATTATCAATTTATGTGGAATCCGCAGCATGGCCAGTGGCAAAATTATCCCATAAATATTTTAAATACTGGTATGCCGACCCGTTTTAATCCGCCATTGCATTATTCGATAAATACAGTAACTAATATGCCTCCCCCGAATATTACTAGGCCGCTTTCAGTAGCAAATATACCTATACCGAACATTCCTCCTTCTTTACCACACATGATTAATGCGCCTTCCACTATGGCATGCCCGCCTCCAAACATGCAACATCCACCACCAAATATTTTGCACCCGCCTACGAACATACCTCCCCCTATAATGTCCCACTTGTCTCAAACTAATATGGACCATCAAATACCTAACATGACCGATCCTAATTTATCATCGTCCTTATGCATTCAAAATCTGCCCACAAATATACCACCGCCGAACATAGTTCCTTCATTGCCCGCCTCTCAGGTAACGTCGATGTCAAATAATGGCAGCATTTTGAATAACTTAACGCAGCTACATAACGGGCCCATTCCTCTCCCCAACATGCCTTCGGTCAATCAACATATGCCCAATCTGAATCAAATTCAACAAACACAAATGGACGAAAAACAAAATGTGGAACAGGTAAATTGCATTTATATCTTTGAGAAGAATCGAAAGTAACACTGTTCGGGCACGAAAATTAGTTTCGTTTGATTTTTTTCTTGTATAACAACTACGCATGTATGCTGTTTCGATGCGGCCCAATTTTTCACGTTCTAGCCAGGTGGTATTTTTTGTTGGTTAAAAATTTATATTATTAATTCCGAAATTGAAAAAAACTAAAACTTTCTTGTTTTATCCTTCATTTGGTGCGGTCAGTAGGGTTCGTGGTTTTTTGTGCATTTTAGAACTGTCGATAAAGCATTTAAGCATTACGTCTGGTATCTTGTAAAATGATGTGTTCTTTTAGGTCCAGTTTGCCGGACCAATACCTCCACCAGCAAAACTACCACCAAAATGGAAATGCGCAAAAGATAAATACAATCGACCTTATTATTACCATATTAAAATTAGAATATCACAATGGGAACCGCCAAAGTTTCCAGAAGAAGAAGAAAGTAAGTTTAACTTTTAAATTTAAATTGCAAAGAAATCGTAAACACCATATAGCAGTTTCAAAAACTGAGCGATTTGTTAGACAGTAAAGTATATTAATTATATATTTTAACTTGAAAGCTTTCGTAAACCTACATAAAAACGAAATATCATTTTTATTTTATAATTTTAATCATTGATTTTAGTGTCGGATTCGACAAGCAGCTCTGATACTAGTAGTTTAAGTTCGGATTCGAGCTCTGCGGATAGCGACGAAGAAGATCTCGACGACAACAAACTTTTATTAAATATACAAAAAAAGTTTCAACCAGCAGATTCCATTCTACATGCGGCTCCAACAAAAGTGGTCGAAGCACCACCGAAACAACCTAGTCCGGATGATTTTAATATTTCGAAAAATCAAGAATTGGACGAAATCGATCATAGTCAAACTTCGCTCGACGAACGACTGAAAGAGGAATTTAAACTACAAAAATCAGACACTTTACACAATCAAAAAAGGATCGGTTTAGTTACCGAAGTGCACATAATTAGTGTAAGTGTATTAATGTTTATACTATTTGAAGGTTGGCGTTTATTTGACATTTTTTAGCCAAGAAGCGAAGAAGATAAAGTAATGGCCAAGGAGAATCTAAAGAAATATAAAGAGAATAAAGAGAAACTGAAACGGCAGAAGGAACTGACTATGGAACAGAACAAGAAACGTGTTAAAGTGGCCGTTAAAGCTGCTAAAAGCATCAGGAAACATAAGTCTTCGTTAAAAACTAAACTGAAAGAATCTATGGACATGAATAATGAAATGACTAAGAAAATTAAAGAGAAATTTAGATTAGATATGGCTAGCATAATGGTCGGCATATTAAACCCTTATAGAAAGCCCGATTGCAAGGAAGGTAGAATTTCAAACACCGAAGATTTTAAACATTTAGCTAGGAAAGTAAGTATAAATGTCGATGCGCATCTTTCTCTAATAAACTATTATTTTTTAGTTAACACATTTTGTGATGCTGAAAGAGTTAAAACACTGCCAAAGTATCGAAGACTTGACATGTACTGATAGCGTAAAATCGAAAGCAAAAGAGTTTGTTAGAAAGTACATGTCAAAATTTGGAGAATTATATACTAGACCTAAGGATGATTTGGATTATTAACGCTATTGTACTATACAATACAAATAAGTATACATGTCTGTGATAGACTGATATAATATTAATAGAAAAAGCTCAGGATCTCAATTTTCATAATTCATGCGCATTGTTGTTTATTGTTTTGTGTGAAAAGAAAATTATTGCTCGTTTGAAATTTGTAGGTTTAATTTTTTAATAATACAGAGTCTGATAATGTTAAATAAAATTCAAATAAATTTTAATAACTTTAGTACTGACAGAACTGATGTTCAGTTTTAGAATTTAGAAAGTTTTGCATGTGGTTAATTTATCACTTCACAAAATTTTAAAATGTATGCAAAATCCATGTCAATAATTAAATGAATATATTTTTAATACGTTCATGATTAACGAACAATTAGTTTTGATGTAAATAATTTTATTTTACCTAATACTTTAATGTAAATATTCCACATGAAAGATTATTGTCTGAAGCAAGTAATGATTGCAAGTTTAGTTTAATTTTTATTGTTTTAAAACCATTTAATTGTAAGTGTAGAATTCTTAGATTCTATCTAGCAGATCATTATTTGCTGTAAACAGTAGACAATCGATATTTTTTTATACTGTATATAATAGGCAACACTAAAGGAATATTTATTTTAATTATTTTGTATTGATTGAATAAATCAAAAACGTGGACTTTATTTTTATCTTTTGTGTATTTGTTTTAAATGATTTTAAATAGATGTAAAAATGATGTACAATTTTAATTAATAAATAGTGATCTATTTTTAATGTGTAGTAAACTATTTAAATGCGAAAAGCCCTATTTGGACACAATCAATGTTTAATTCAATCCTTTATTAAACCTTAATGGTAACGGTAGTAGTAAGTTTATTCTATTTATGAGTTCAAAATGTTATTGTACAACATATATTACTTCATGAAAATAGCTATTTACAGAAGTTAATTACTTTATATTGACAATTATTCTAATAATAAGTAGTCCAGACAGAAGTGTAGATTATCATTGCACATTTTATTTTATTATTCGACAGTTCTAAGCTACACTTTTATTTAAAAAAGTAGTACCTTAAAAATGTTTAATTTTATAGTTATCTATTTTCTTTTTTTTTTTTTTTTGAAAAACATCCATAATGTGTAAAATACATTTTAAACAATCGTTCAGTACAAAAGAACTTCATTATCTAGTTTATTACTAGTAAATTTTGTAGGGTTTTTATTCGTAAACATTTGTTTATGCTGCAATTTAATTCAAATAGCTAGTTCTAACCGAAAAAGTGGATTCTGCTCAATTTTATAAATGTTTGTGTACGTAATTAATTTTTACTTCTTGTTTTTTATTAATGTTTGATGAAAAAGAAATATAAATAAGAATGTCATCGGTATCGAATACTCCGAAAAGCAATATAGCGACGCCTTTGAGGTTAACCAAGCGACATTATCAGCGAACTCCAGCAGAAACGCCTGAATGTTACACTAAAGTAAGCGTAGAGACACCAGCACCATCAAAGACTCGACGAAGCAATAAAGTAAAATGTGACGAAATTAGAAATTTAACGGTAGCCGTACGAGTGCGACCCATGAATGTGAGGGAATTAAGTTACGTAGGAGCAAACAACATTGTGCACGTAGAGGATAACAAGATTACGTTAAATTCTAATTTGATAGGCACATCCGTAACTAAACTTAATCACACATTTCCGTACGACTATGTGTTTTGGTCTTGTGATGAAACTAGTTTAAATTATACAAGTCAAGAAGACGTTTTCCTTAGCATCGAAACCCTACTAGCAAATGCATTTCGTGGATATAATGCCTGTTTATTTGCGTACGGACAAACGGGAAGCGGGAAAAGTTATAGCATGATGGGAGCGGACGTGGGAAATTTGGACTGCAGTAGTGCAGGCATCATACCACGCTTTTGTAAAGAATTATTCCATAGAGCTTCTCAGATAGTTTCTCCTAATTCTATTACCATAAATATTAGTTATTTCGAAATTTATAACGAGAAGATTCATGACTTACTGTTAAATTGTTCAAATAGCCAAAGGACGGCCCTTAAAGTCAGGGAACATCCCGTTTGGGGTCCTTATGTCGTAAATCTTAGCACACATACTGTAAATACCTATGAGGAAATAAGGTCCTGGTTGTTGTTGGGTAACAAAAATAGAGCGACGGCGGCCACAGTAATGAACGAGAAATCTTCACGATCTCATAGCATATTCTCGATAGAATTGAGCTTGTCGGAAGGAATAGGTGACGATAATTCCTCGAGGCAAAGTAAAGTTAGTTTAATCGATTTGGCCGGGAGCGAAAGATTAGGATACGCAAATAAGAACGACGAGAAACTTAAGCAGGGCGTCTGCATAAATAAATCGTTGATGACGTTGGGAAAGGTCATTTGTGCCCTTGCCGATCAAAGGAAAGGATCACAATTTGTCCCGTATAGAGAATCTGTATTGACGTGGCTTCTAAGGGTAATAACGAAATGTTCTTACAATTTATTTGAATTAATCGTTTAATTTGCAGGAGAGCTTAGGTGGTAATTCGCTTACGTCGATGTTAGCAACGATTACACCTGCGAACACACATGCAGAGGAAACGTTGACCACGTTACGATATGCCTGTCAGGCACGATCCGATCATTAATCGTGCCCATATTAACGAAGATCCTCACGATCGTTTAATTCGCGAATTGCGCTTTGAGGTCCAACGATTACAAGCTTTACGCCACGAATATGACAAAAATTCATTTTCTTCATCTATAGAAATTGATAATTCATCAGAATATTTGCAGAAAGTGGAAGAGCTCAGATGTAAGTTATATGAAAAAGAAGATGAATTAAAGCAAGCTCAACAGACGTGGGAGGATCGATACAAAGAAACGCAACAGCACCAACTTCAACAATTAGCCGAAATTGAACGAAAGAAGGATGAACTAGAATCTCGTATGCGAGTCATGTCCAATATAAACGACGAAATCAGCGTGCTACCTTATACGAGCAATTTTCTCGAAGAAGTCGAGAATATTTTGCAAAATCCCATTGCGGAAGAATTGCTCGACAATTTTAAAATGCAATTGGACAACAGCGGTTTCGATTATCATGTGTCGGTTAACGAGTGCGAGATGTTCTTGAACATTTTCGACAATAACAACGGCCGAAAATCGAGGTGTTCCTTGAATAAGATCAAGTCTATAATGAAAAGTGACAATTTCAACGATTCGATTCGAAGCTTAAGGTGGGAAAATATGGAAACAAAATTGACTGAGAGTTTTATAAATTCCACAATGAACGAAATATACAACGCTGCCAAGTCGCTGCAAGTGCATATTGAAAAAGAGGAACGATTGCGATTGGCGTTCGCCAAATTTATTAAGTCCGCTCAGGCATTAGAAACCACACTGTTAAATGATGTTAGTGGTTGTAAATCGAAAAAAGTGGTAACTTTTACTGTTCCTTAATTTATTTTTTTAATATGTTCTACTTTTGCTTAAAGCTTGTTTGTATTTTTTTAATAAACCGTCGTTTAAAATTTATGATGCTGTGTTTAAGTGTTTATTTATTTTTTTTTAAATTTGTGATAATTATGTAACTGTTATGTATTTTAAAATTTAAGATTAAAATTATTTGTAAACATGCATCTCATTAGTTGATATGATCAGTGACAATCGTTAAAAGTTGTTCGGCGTCCATTTGATGTTATGCATGTGTTTCGAAATTACGGGACCGCAGATGTAAATTTTATTGATATTTCATATAATTTGAATACAACTGATTATTTATCGAGTATCCTAAATAATAATGATCTTGTTCAGTTTGGCTCTCTCAAGTTGTTTGTTATCAATAGTAATATAAATTTAATCAACTGAATTTTTATTATCTTTATGTTTATACCTAGTCTTGTTTTCTTGTATTCCTCATTTATTTGTGTTGTGTGCATAATGTCCGTGATATTTGATGCTGCTGTTTTGATTTCACATATTCTATATCGTGTATTTTCAAAATCTGCAAAACAAATGTGTAGTTTTTTGAAATACTAGTTCTGGAGCAGGCTATTCATACGAAATACTAAAGTAGGTATGTGCTATACAATTAGTTTTTATAAGTATGATAGGTCAATCTGAAGTTTAAATAGATTATTTTGTGCCTTTTAATTACTGTTTACTTAAATTTTAAAGTTGTTTGTAAACAAAGAGTTATGGTCGTTCTTATACTAAAAGAATACACAAATTACTTATAATTTAGAAAAAAATTGTGAATTCTCGGCATTTCTGTGCCGAGCTGTTAAAAATTTATAAACAACTGCAGTTTTGAAAATTATAAGTAATAAGTCTTTAATAAAATCAGTTTCGAAAACTAGCGAAATTTATTCTATCAATAAATTCATAATTGCAACAACTAAGTTAAACACTAACATTCTTCTAATCGAAATAATCCTCAATGTCTATATCGGGATTTAAAATATCGTCGCCGTAAGCCGATAAATCAATTTGATTTAAAATTAAATTTTCGCAAGTCTCTTCCAAATCGGTCTCGCCTATCAATACGGCACCTTGCAGTTTATTGTTTTGAAGCACAAACTTGACGTATTCTAGGCCTTTCGTTGTACGGAGCAATATTTCGTAGTCACGACCTAATTTCTGCCCGTTATGCAAGCCCAACAATATTACCTTGTAACCGAACAACTTTGTCGAGTGCGAGAACAGTTCAAAACAAAAATCTTGCAATATTCCATCGCCATCCAAATCGGCGGACATGCACTTTGCGACATAGCAACCCATCTGCCGCGCCTGCGTCCACAACTTCATCGGGAACCAGTGCTTCGCAAAGGACCAACTTGGCGAGCATATATCGCCCGCCGCGTAAATATCTTTAATCGACGTTTGCATAAATTCGTTCACCCTTATTCCGCCGTCGTCTGCGACGTCCAAACTGCAACCTAATACCGAAAAGTTCTTCTTGGGCAAAACGCCCGTAGCTGAAACGATTAAATCGCATTTAATTTCCTCACGACTTAGAGAGCTTTACGGAAACCTGTAAATCCTTGTCCTGTTCGTCGTTTTGGTCGATACTCACAACTTCGCTTTCGTAATGTATTTTGATGTTGCACAGCAAAGAACTATCGTTCGCCCGAGCATGTTTAAGTTTTTGTACCAATCGGGTCCTAAAGCGGCTCCCGATTTGTTGTGGCCGACTTCTTCGTAACGCATTCGTATTGAATAAGGCGCGGGATCGACGGACTTGGGCGTTTCTTGCAGTGAATTTTGAAAAAATTCTGCAGCGCCCGGGTCAACGAAAGTGGCCGCGATATGTTTGTCTTTTATTATCCAGTGAACGTCGACGTCTTTTATTTTATACACTACTTCCGACGCAATTCCGCCGTTACCGATAATTGCGATTGTTTTGGACGTACTTAGTTTTTTGACAAACGTTTCAACAGAATCTGTGTCTCGTATTCCCAGGACGTTTTTGTTGTGGGAAGCTTGAGGTATTATATTCGGTTGGGCGCCTGTACAAATGCACAAATATCGATACTTTATAGTTGTATTTTGTTCTGTTTTCAAAATGTTTTCTGTGCCATTTATTTCTACTAAGGTATCGTTAATTACCGTGATATTAGTGAAATTGTCCGTTAAAGAACGAGCATCTTTTTCCACCACATCGAATTTGGTTAAAGTTCTCGTAATTGCTTGCAAATTAGTAACGGTTTTAATTAAAGACGATTTGCTGATTAAAACGATAGTTTCGTCGGGACGAAGATAGGCTAAAGTTTCTGCACAGCTTACGCCGGCTATGCCGCCACCCACGATGACGAACGTGGCATTCATGGTATTTTAATTATTGGAAGTAAAATCGTAAAACTCGGAATAGTCGTAGTTTCGAAATGGTACATCAAACGTTAACAAACCACGATCCCAGGCTCGTTCGATAACAACCAACAATTCTTCTTGTTTCGTGCGGCACAAGCCCGTTTTAGAATATCGTAATATTGTTCCAGTGTACGGACAAATAAATTGCTTTAGTAATTCCGTATTTAGTTCGTGCAATATTAAATATTCGTCACGACATATCGGGCAAGGATTTCCGGTGGCTATTTTACCATGTCGTATGCAGGTTCGTCTAGTTTTCTTGGGCGGTATCGAACCTTTGTGGTTTCTTCGATACAAGACCCAAACGGGATTATCTCCGTATGTCTGCTTGAATGCCGCACTTTTTAGATATCGTATGCTCGTTTCGACCGGAATAATTTGTGTTCGATCTTTAGTTATGTCACGCACCTCTAATTGCGGCGCGATCACTTCATTATTGTACGAATTCGAAGTACATATTGAACGAATCAAAACACAATTTCTTAGAAGTTTTGCAGACAACATTTTGCAACCTCACTTTTCTTAAACGCACATAACCAAAAATTATACATGGTTACGTTCAACAATTTTTGTAGTTGTCAAACTTAATGTATGTGTTCCTCAACGTGAATTTTCGAAGGTTGTTTTAAATAATATTTTCGAGAAGACGTTATTACTTTTAATGCGTGAAAATGTTTCGAAACCGTGTTAAAATAACTAGCGAACGATGGACTCGATAATAAAATTCTAATCTGCATTAATTTATCCTACGAACGTAAGAACGAATAATATTTGTTAATATGGAAGTTATGTCCAACGGAAAACGTAACCTTTGGAATTAGCTGTGGCCTTTTGCGTTTGCGCGAATACGTATTTCCGTCTACGCATCGACCATCTCGAGGCGTAGAAAGTCGATAACTATTTGTTTCCGCTTCGTAAACTTAGCTTCTTGTCGTACATATTTCTGTCGTGTATAATATTTAGTATATTTGTTGAAGATTTTGATTTTTTATATTCAAAATTTGTTGCTATATGTTGTATAAATAAACTAACATTAATTGAATGTTGAATTTTGACGTTCAGCAGTATTTTAAACGAACAAACGCAGATTTTATTGTCGACATCAATGGAGGTCAGGGCGTTTCTCGTTCTTTCGAAACACCTATAATGGGAAGTCTACGATTGATATTTACTTTTATCACATCATTAAATGTGATTATCAAAGGAACTTTATAAATGTAATTAATTACGTTTTATGAAAATGGAAAATTGATTTCTTCAGTGTAGCGTTTCAAAGTGTGTTAAAAAATGGTAAGGATATAATGTGAAATAATGATATTTGTATTAATAAAGGTATTAGGTCTCTTATACGTAACCTAATTAAGAATTAACGTTATAAATATGTTTTGCTTGTAACGGCAAAAAAATATTAATTTGATAGGGGTATGACGTCATAGGGTTTTGAGAGCGCGCAATTTGAATTAAACTAGAATGGTACTTATAATAAAGATGATTTTTATTTTAGCCTCGCATAGATCCGCTGCAGTTATTAAACTGCCTTCAAGTGTTATTAAGTCCTAATGGAGGTATATTATCTTTGGATGAAGTTAAAAGATTGGAAAAGTAAGTTATTTTTCAATTTTTTTTTAATGACAACTAATTTATTTCCTGTTTTGTTGCAGTTTAATGACGAAATTTTCGAAAAAGCTAGTAAGCAAATGCGTGTACGTGTTGATTTTAAAAAACACAGAAACTTCGTTATTGAAAGCGTTTATGAGTGTTGGTGGTTGGAATCTCATTCATTTGTGGTTGAACGATGCCACGTGTAATAAAAACTGGCCTCTCGTCACGGAACTATTGGAATTATTAGTTGTAACTCCGGTGGACGTGGAGAGACTAAAGTCGAACAACATTCCCAAATTGGTCAAGGGCTTGTCGAAACGAGATGAAGATGACAGTAAGTTTGCTTCTTTTTTTTGTTTGTTTATTTAGTTGATGTTTAAATAGTCTTTTGAGTGTTTCACGTGGGTTTATTTATCATACTTTGTGTGATTGGTTAGATTATCTAAATTTGAATTTTATTCGGAAAATTGTAATTAGATTGCGGTCTAAGATGAATTTTTCTTGTAGGGGTTCAAGAACTTTCCAATCAATTAGTGCAGCATTGGTTAAAAATTGTTAAAGATCAAACTCAATCTGAATCTCAACGGCAACAACAATTACAAACCCCGGTAAATTTGACAACAGCAACGACAACAACTGTTGCTGCTGCTGCTACTTCTGCTAATAATGATAAGGTTGTAGTCCAGGTCCCTACAGATCAAATGGAGCAGGTGGCCGAAAACGAAACTTGTAATTCGGTAGAAGTTGAATCGCAACCAAGACAGATTAGTAGCCATACATTTTATAAATTAACGCTGAAAGATGGCAAACATTTAATTTCGAAAATTGGTGCTAGCGAAGATAACTATCAAGTTGTCGAAAATGTGGAAGTTGTAGAAATGAAAGATGAAGACGACGAGGTACCTAAACAAAAGGACAGGGATAAGGAAAAGAAGAAAATTCACGAAAAAAGCGCAAGACACAAATCTAGTTCTAGTTCAAAAAGTAATAGTAGTAGTAGTAGAGATAAGGATAAAAGTAGATCGCATAAAGATAAGCATAGTAATAGTTCAAAAGATAGAAGCAAACGTGATAAATATAGGAGTAATGGATCTATTAGATCGGGTAGTAGCAGTAGTAGCAGCAATAGCGCTAGTAATAAAAGTTCGTCAAGTAGAGATAAAGACAAAGATAGGAAAGAAAACAAAGAGAAACAAGCCGAAAGAGATAGGGACACATTGACCAAATTGCAGCCTCAAAGTCTACAGAAATTTCCCAAGATACCAAGGAAGGCCGACGACAAAGAGAAAAACAAAGACGTTACGAAGAAAGAAGAACCCAAAAAGGGCACCATGTCGGTCGAGGTGCGCAAGAATAACGAAGAGAGACCGAAGACTGTGAAAGTATATAAATCGAAGATGAGATCCACCGGTTTAGAGGAAGAAGCAAAACCTGCACCGCCCAGGCCAACTAAAAAACCAGGCGTCACGCCCCCGATAGTTCCCCCGCCTCCACCTCCTGTTACAATAAAGAGGTCTTCACCTTTACGTGACGTAACCATGGCACCTCCAGAAAAGAAGCTGAAGATCGAGCCGTTACTCGAGAAACCAGGCGCCATTAAATTAATACCGCCTAAACCCAAACGTAAGTTTCCTAAAACACTTATTAATTTTATTTTTGCATTTCAGATAACCTCTGGCGTGCTGCTCCCGAAATTCAGCATTGGGAAATTTTTGTGGTTATAAGCAGCGGTGTGCTATTGTGGACATAAGATTTTTTTTATTTCTACAGGGCTGTTGTTTAACGAGTGTCGGTTTTTCAGTTTATAAGTTTAATTGTTGTTTTATTGGATAACGTTTGGAATTGGTTTTCGTGGATTGCACAAGAGGTACCGCATTATAATGTTCAGATTCCTTGCATTTCTACAACACCTTCTCTTTTGTCACTACATTTCGCTTCTGAAGAACTAAAAAATCAAGCCGAGGAAGTAAATAGTATTAGTCGTACTATAGCCGATCAGTTAGGTACAAAATTTTTAATATTTAATAATCTAATAGATTTAGGGACACATTCTCTAAACTGAGGCTTTGGTAAGTTCAATTGTAAATCCAACTGTATTACTTACTTTTCCAATAAATAAAACGAAATCGAAACATTTAAGAATATTTAGGTAGGATTTCTATTTCCTTTTAAGATACGATCATTGATAATTTAAAAGTGCGTAGATATTTAATAATTATTCGTAGAACTGATTTTTTTGATTGAAATTTATATGTAAATAGTGAGGTGTGAGTGGAAAATGATAACGTAGAGGTGTTCTGCAAGTTTCCAGAAGCAGCGGTGGCATCATACGACGTTATAAGTATTAGCACGTGTGTAAATTTAGAACTGCTGCCAAGCTGCGATGTTTTTAGCTCGGCTAGTAGGCCTCCATTCTGACGTCATGGGAGGTCCCTCTAGCACCGCAAGTGCGCGCGTCGCGCACTGCGCCAATCACTTGTCCGAGCCTCGCCGATCAGATTAAAATACAAATCTAATTTCTGGATTTTTCGAAATTAATATCTTTAGTAATCCGTTATCACTTTACAAATTTAATTCGTATTGTAATGCTAGACGAAATTGCGAATTGCCGCTACTCGATAGGTTGAAATTTTAAATAAGAATAAAATGTAAATTTTCAATTCGCTTTTGAAACGAGACAGAGCCACAAATACCTTGAGCATGAGAAATTAGTCAGTTTTAATAAAATATTCACAGTTACCCATATTTGCATAATAAATCGTTATTAAAATGTATTATTAGCGATTTCGAATATAAAATTGGATCTAATTTAAAATTATTAAGGCACATAAAAATAATGTTAACTTTATTCAGCACCAAACTTGTATTTTCAAATTTCGGCTTTTGTCGAATTTTTCCAATTAGAAAATAACACTGCCTTTCAAATTCAAGTTTGAATACAGGACACATGTAATTGATAAAAGGATCTTGCCGAACAAGTTTTTTTTTTTTTAATCAACATAGAAGTTTATAATGATTAATTAAATTACAAGCGAATCTTGATGATGTTCAGTTTAATTTAGGATGACTTATCGAAAATTGCACTATGTCTACATTTAAAGTGGAGTACTATCTAAATTAATATTTCAAAAACAAATTTGTAGAGTAAACTGAAAATTCAGTAGACGAATTAAATAAAAATTTCGATAGATTTTATTTTAAGAAAAAAATAATGTCGCCACAGTTGAACCTTCAGAGAAAAAATAATTACGATTTTAAAACTAATTAATATTAGTTATTTATTTTTTTAAATTATTCTCTTGATTTTATAGGTGTTATTTTAATGTTCACTATTAGTTATGTAAAAGACAAAGTTTTAATATTTATTATGCAAATGACACAAAATTGTTTATCGATATACCAAGTGTTCTCTAATATTAAGAACACCTTATAATTAATTACCTATAGTTTGTATATTTATTAAAATTGCAATTTAATGTTTTTCAATTTTATGCATAAATTCCCAAATTTGAAACCGATAACAGTAAATTGTCATAAATTTCATTTGTTTTATTACATATTTATTCAAGCTCTTGAATGGCATAGCGAATGAGGTATGGGGGTTGAGGGGGGAGGTGGGGTGTAGTAAGGTGTTTATTTAAAAAATAAAGTATGATACATTTTATTAATAAGAGTAATATTTGAAATTGGAATGCTCGTTTATTTTGCTAGAATTTATAATTTTGATAAATTAAAGCATGCCTGTGTTTAAAGATGATTGTAACTACACGAGATATTCAGTTTTGAACGTTGATATAATTTTTTTTCAATCGATATTTAAGTTATTTTGCGACTTATTATCGATGTCTCCGAAATGAGTTAACAACATGAAAATAACATTACAAACATTTTTTTTAGAACTACTTTAGTTTGTTTATGTAGAAATAACTGTAATAATCAATAATTTTAACGCAATGTTACATCGATTTATTGTTTTTATAAGCAATAGCTTAAGTAATCGGCATCAATTCTTATTTAATAATTACTTAATCGATCGATAGTGTTCTAATAATATTTTTTTTAAGGTTCCAATTTATTTGCTTATGATTTATTGTAATTTATGAATTTTGAAACACTAAAAAAATTTAAAATTGCTACGATATATAAACATATAATCTTGTTAAAATACGTATTTCAATTTTTAATGATGAAACTTTAAATCATTTTAATTCTTTTAAATTTTATTTTACGTCGAAAAATGATATTTAACAAAAATAAAATTCGTAATTTACAGAAGTAGATACAATTTTTAAACAGAAATACCTCAAAAAAACAATTTTTCATTTTTTTTTTAATAATAAAATAATTTTAACCGAACAGATAATTTTTAAATAAATATAACTAAGTGAATATTATTTAAAAAAAATACAAGATACAGTTCGACGTTTTTTAAAATCAACGACTTGTAAAATTACGTTTATTTACTAAGCGAAGCGCATTCTATACGACTTTGGAATATTTGATATATTTTGAAAAATGGTGCGCAATATTCGATGATCATTAATTAAAAAATAATTTTTTTTGCACAAATATGACGTAAAACGTAATCGATAATCTTTTATTTTGTTTAAGTTTAAATAATGTGCCTCTTTACACGCGCGATAATTAGTCATAGGTAAATAAAAATTGCAGCGAGAAAAAAATTAATCGACCTGACGTTCCAGATCGGTCCACGAAGCATACTTTATACGTATTCACGAAATTTGAATTGTGTCTTCTTTTTTTAAAGCCTATTTTCTATCTTTTCGATTTTTGGATGTAGTCCCCCCCCCTCCCCCCTTATTTGCCTCAATTTTTCTCTTGGGTAATTTTTTGCCACATAAAACCTGCGTGTTTTACTATGTCATCTTTCCATCTTATTTGTGGTCTACTTCTCGATCTTTTCGCCGTGTATGTTCCAATATACGGGGCATTTTATCTTGACAATAATCAATTCCAAACGTTATCGTCGTAAATTTTTATAAAAAAAATTAACAAATTGTTTTATTTCAGCGCCCGTACTACAAGAAAGCGACATGTTCATGGATGCCTTGACGGCATCGGCTACCACCAAAAAGGAACCCAAAAAGCGTAAGCGGAGAGCGAGCGTCTCAAAAGATACATCGGGATCTCCTCCACATTCTCCCACCAACACCACAACTACTACCACCACCGCCAGTATCACCGCCAACAACAACAACTCGGTCGTTACGTCTCCAGTCGGCCTAAAAAATATAGTGCTTCCCAAATTTTATCAGGAAACGTTAGAAACGGACGAGACATCCAAGTCCGAACCTGTCGAAAACGAAGAGACCAACAAAAACGAAAACGGCGTTCAAGACGACAATAAGGAAACTACCGAAGAAAGAGCTTCCACGCCTCTGAATCCAGCCAACGAAGAACCGCAAGAGAACACGACCAGAAACAACAACGGCTTAAAAGGCGTATTAATTTACGGAAAACGCAAAGGCCCCAAGAAATCGATTAAATGGAAACCCGACGAAGATCTCGTGGAAGTGCAGTATTTCGAATTGGACGAAAACGAGCGCGTGAACGTGACGAAAACGTTTGGGGACATGGCGAAGATGGACGTGCGCGGCGAACGCGAAGCAATTCAAATGTCGAGGAAGCTTCCAAACGAAGACAACATGGAAGTACAAACAAATTGGAGGATACCCATAGAGATCGATCTCCCCGAACTTCTTGTGGAGCCGGGCAATAAAAGCCTCGAGAAAGAAATCCAATTCGCTCGGGAAAAAAGCGTTCTGCAAACGATATATTTTAATAGAAAAATGCTTCCCGACGCTCCTTCCGAGCCGGAACCCGAAAATTACCAAATAAAAGATCCCATAACTATTCCCATCGAGGACACCGAGAATCCCGATCACGACTTCAGAAACACCCCGTGGCCCGAACCGAAAGGTTCTCCCCCGCCCCCACCCGTTGTTAACAACGTACCGCCGATGTTTCCGAATATGCAACAGCCCTATCAGAATTTCAATATGGGTCCGCCGCCAAATTTCCAAAATATACAACCGTTTCAGACGCCTCCGTTTATTTCTCACAACGTGATGGGCGGAGGAGGAGGAGGAGGAGGAGAATGGAATAATGTTAATATGCCCAACATGCACAATCCGCCGATGATACCGAGAAATATACCGCCTCCGGATTTGATGAATCAAGGTCCTCCGATGAATCCAAATATGTTTATGCAGCCCCCGGACAATTTCAATCCGATGATGAACGAGAATCCCAGGTTTCCTCCTCCTCACAATCAGTTTAACCAACAAGGGCCGGGCATGTTTTCCCAAAATAACTTCAATCAGAACCGAGGAGGTCACGGTCACGATCACGGTCCGAATCTGAATCACGGCGGCTTCAGGCGCGGCGGCGGTAACGGGTCGTGGCAACGGATGACGAGGGGGCACGGCATGTGGAATAACCCGCGCGGCGGCGGCCCTCATAGGGGCGGGCGAATATGCATACACTATAGGAACAAAGGTTTTTGTAAAAATAGAGACAATTGTCAGTTTTTTCACCCAAACAGTTGAGATACCACGACGGTTCGACCTGAAAAACAGGTTTGCGAAGGAAATGTG
Source organism: Rhagophthalmus giganteus (assembly GCA_036326145.1). NCBI lineage: Eukaryota > Metazoa > Arthropoda > Insecta > Coleoptera > Rhagophthalmidae > Rhagophthalmus > Rhagophthalmus giganteus. Next base: position 6,663,478 of record JARFJA010000005.1, read on the forward strand.
GTGGTCCTGTTCTTTTGTGATATATTAGAGAAAATAACAATCGAAAGTGCAATGCTTCTCTCCAAAATACCCTGCATTTAATTACTTAAGACTCATATAAATTTTTAAGTGAGACGAACAGAGAATAAATTTTCTACTTGCATGGCTACGTTTTGTACAGTTTTAAGTGTTTCGCTGTTTTATCATTCTGAATATTGTAAAGTATGTTTATATAGCAGATGATTGTACCGTGTACAATTACGACGTACGTATTGCGTATTTGATAAGGATGTGATTGTGTCCTCGATCATTTTAATTCACGAACAGTCGCGTCGCCTTGACACTAAAATACAGAAATGCCGTTCGGCTGAACAAATCTAGTGTCGGGGTTTTTTTTTTCAATTAATTTTAAGTTGTTTAATATTTACGTTAGTTAGTAATAGAGAGAGTTCAGTTTATATTTATTTGTTTTTCTAGAATAAATTTTTAAACTGTTATATTTACAATTGGAGGTTTTTTTTTAATGAGCGAAACGAACAATCGGACGGGGGCGTGATATATAGATAATCGTAATTGTGGTGATGCTCGACGTACAACGCAGTAGAACACGCTCGTTTTTTATTTCAAAAAGTTACCTAAAGGCGATTTTTATGGAATGCTTAGACCGTCGAAACTGTTACCTAATTTATCGCGTGATGTTTTTAACAATTTGCCGATGAGCTAGGCGTATATCGATGTACAGGGACGGACCGGTTTTATAGTATAAAAAGGGACGTTTTTTAGTTTTGATTCCGAAATTCCGTGGAAATGATAAACGTTTTAGCGTTGATGGTCCTTTATTCATAATTTCTCTTTCATGTTTTGCACGAAAAGTTGATCGAGTTTATGATGTTCTATGTATGGGTACAGCGCGATGGTGTTGTTGATGTTATTACACAATATTCGCATCTAATCTAACGAGACCAAATTGACTAGGAAAACGTCTATCGACATTCTTGGAAGTAAACGAATAACGTAGCTTTCTACAATGGTATATTTTGATCAAATTTGGACACGGAACTAGTTATTGTAGCGAAAAGTTTTTAAAATTGATTCTTTATTCTTAATTTTCGCAAGTGTAATTCTCGAGTTACTTATTTTCCTTTGCGTATTGTTTTTGATTGGATTGGAAAAATCAGCAAGATTATTGGATAACCTGAATAATTTGTTATCAATTAAATTTAAGATAATTATATGTATATATAATATCATGCAATTGCTGGTGTCTTTGTTTCATTGATTCTAATAGAAAACGACGTTTTCTTCTAAAATTAATAAAACGTGTGCTTAATATCTATCATCAGTTAAGGGCAGGGTACCCATGATTTCAGCGTATTTTACGTTCATCCTTAAACTAATTTTTGAGACATTTTGGATCATTAAAACCAAAATGTTTCTATGATTAGTTGTTTATCACTATTTTGTTTATGTATACTCGTAATTTGAGTACATGATTTTTATTCGTTAATTTGTTATTATAAATTATAATTTTGTTAGTTATGGTGGAATTTTATAAAAACTAAATAAGTTAAAGTGAAGTGGATTTTTTTGTTTTACAGAGAATAATGTACTCGAGGACATATAAAAGATTCATAACGAATGAATTATTTTAAACTAATAAAAAAATTAAATTAATATTTTATGTAAACAATAATACAATTTTGTGAGAACTTGTTAAGTCCTCGAGTACATTATTCTCTGTAAAACAAAAAAATCCACTTCACTTTAATTTATTTAGTTTTTATAAAATTCCACCATAACTAACAAAATTATACTTTATAATAACAAATTAACGAATAAAAATCATGTACTCAAATTACGAGTATACATAAACAAAATAGTGATAAACAACTAATCATAAAAACATTTTGGTTTTAATGATCCAAAATGTCTCAAAAATTAGTTTAAGGATGAGCGTAAAATACGCTGAAATCATGGGTACCCTGCCCTTAACACAAAATCTTTTGTTATAACTAAAATTACTCGCCACGTGGCACAATTAGAATTAGCCCATATTTATCTATTTATAGAGTCAACTACTATAATCAAATTTGACTGAATCGTTAAATTCGAAAAATAATTTTTATCGATGAATAAAACATAATTTCCATCGAAGCCGACTCTGTATTGGAAAAAAAAAGAAACGTACTAACGCAATAATTCAAGGTCAAAATTAATTTGCCATTTGGGTTATATAATTAGGGGGGGTCTGCCGATATAATTTATTTACTTTTGATACGCCAGAATATTTCTTGTACTTTGACTCGAGCCTACTACTCCGCGTCCGTACAATAACATAATAACAAGATGTCTGCTGACGTAATCTCGAAAGTCGGGTCCAAAGTTTACTACGATCCCACCCTCGTACCATGCGCAGATCGTTAGAAGTCCCGCAGTAGTTTATCGTCGACGATATGTTGTAGTGAGCAGTTTTCGATTAGTTGAGACACGATTCAGTAAAAAGTGTACGCCATGGTTTAGGGGGTCGAAGAGTCTCCTTTTTTTTTCAAGTTTCAACGACGCACTGCAGTTTGTTTATAATTTGTTGGGTGAGAAGAGTTGAAAGGAGATGATGCATCGAATTGTGCAATGTGTGCACATTTGTTTGTCTTTGAGCATTTTCCTTTTTGCAGTTATTTCAATATAAAAAAAAATCATTACCACATTATCTATCCAAAAAAAAATGCCCTAATAAACAAACAAATGCGCAAGCACGCGAAGGCCTAAACGTAAAATTTTTGCAAAAATGGCGTTTTCATTGTGTGACAGGTGTCTCCATTAATTTGTATGTTGTACATGGAAGGAAAAGCAAAGTGCCTGTGATGATGCGTTTGTTCTGTGTAAGCGTGTATTGCCGTAGGTGACATTCTAGTGACAGTTTGAATTTTTTAAACTCGAGGTAAATTTGTTGTTTTCCATTTTGTCTTGGCCCTCATTCATTTTATAACGAATCGCTTCGTCCATTATTCTATTAAAAAAAAAAACTAGTTGAAATTTTTGTTTCGTTTTATAGATAACCCAGCACTATGCAGCGGTGGTTCTTCTTGGAAGATCCCGGGAATGCTACCCGAAGGGGAGCTGTCGATGCACAGCCGGATAAGCAGTACACGAACGGAACAGGAACAGGGACATCTGTAAAATCGTCCAAACAATGGTTGTTTAGAGTCAGAGCTCCAGAAGTCAAAGTCGGCGAGACGGTTTGCGTGACCGGAGGCGTACCCGAACTAGGAATGTGGGATTCTGACAAATGTCTGCCTTTAGAACAGGAAGAAGAGTCGGAAGTTTGGTCTAAAACAATTACCATTCCAGACAAGCAAGAAGTACCATATAGGTATTGCATAGGTGTGGTTATCGAGAGTGGATTACAAGTAATCGTGCACAATTGGGAGGCCAATTTGGACGCAAGAAAAATCGAAGCCAACGGAATATCGCCCACAAACAAAAATGAACCGCAAGCGTACGGCGATTACGACAATATGACTCACATCGATCGCGGCTGGTTAAGCAAAGAAACTGTGGTTCAGCTAAAATTATTTAAAAACCCCGTATTATGGAGGCCTCGGTACATTAACCGGTCCATATTTATAAAGGTGACGCCGCTTAATTTATCGAGGTACAACACGAATTTCCCTAAAAACATGTCCGAAGCTCTAGAAGAATCTTTGAGTACCGACAATCAAGATATGTTGGAAAACCCAAAGTACGCTTGTACCGAAGTTGCTAGTTTAAATGCAGTCGATTGCACTTTTCAACCTCAAGACCAATTTGGCAAGGAATTCAATTACGGAGACATTCTAATATTTCAATCTAGCGTGCTGTTTCCGTCCAATATTGCATTTTTAATTGACTTGTACGTTTATAGTTCGAGAGCCGGAGAAGGCGAGCCGCCTTATCATGCGGGCTTTAGTTATTTACTACCGAGCGCTTTGCAGTCGTCTCTCGGTTCAGCAGTATTACCTGTTACAAGTACAAAACATCGACCGTTAGGTCAAATAGAGCTGGAGTATCTGATTATTAGACCAATTGCTAATTTCAAATGCGACATGGAGATATCGTTCGCTAGATATTGGAAAAATTCCTGGTGTGGCCTCGATGTCGGTCACAGAGGTTCGGGCTCGAGCTTCAAAATAGAACCGAAGAATTGTGCAGAGGTTAGAGAGAACACCTTGGCCAGTTTGAAGACTGCCATCGAACACGGAGCGGATTTTGTCGAATTTGACGTTCAGCTTAGTAAAGATTTAGTGCCTATCATTTATCATGACTATCACGTGTGCATATCTTTGAAACGAAAGAAACAGCTGGAGGAAAGCGACATGCTGGAACTGCCCCTGAAGGAGCTGACGTTCGAGCAACTTCGACTTCTCAAGGTCAGTGTTATTTGTTGAAATCTGAATTTTATTGCATGCCCTTCGTTTATATATTTATATATATATGTATATATATATCTGTATATATATATGTATATATATATATGTATATATATATATGTATATATATATGTATATATATATATATATGTATATATATATGTATATATATATATATATATGTATATATATATACAGGGTGTTTGGTTCACCGACGTATATCCGAAAGGAGGTGGTAGGTGAGTCGGTTTGGAACTTATTTAACCAAAAATACCTTTATACAAAGTGTCACGGTTTCTGAGATAAAGCCAACTTTGTGATTTTATTAAATATTTTGTTTTATCACATGTAGAGTGTATCAAGTGATTTTATTTGATAGAACAGATATCAAAGACTACTAAAATAAAAGTTACAAGAAATTAAAAGTTTGCAGTTGTGTCTAATTAAAATTAATCATACTAAAACTGCAGTAATTTAATAAAATCACAAAGTTGGCTTTATCTCAGAAACCGTGACACTTTGTATAAAGGTATTTTTGGTTAAATAAGTTCCAAACCGACTCACCTACCACCTCCTTTCGGATATACGTCGGTGAACCAAACACCCTGTATATGTATATATATATATATATATATATATATATATAATATATATATATATGTATAAACGTGCTTAAATGTTTGACGATTCCTCCGAGGAGGGTGGGGGACATCTTAACAATGATCAGATAAATTTTAGAAATGTTTTACTAGGTGATAAATTCCTTGGATGTGTAAATAACATTCAGAGGTATTTTAGTAGTTTTCGAAAAAAGTATTTTCAAGTAAATTGTGAAAGTAGTTGATGTTTAAGGCGATTATGAGGTGAAAAGATTTTAATATAACGAAACCGTTTCAAATGTGGAATATGTGAGGAAATGATACTATCAAGTAATGGAAGCAGGAATGTTAAAACAAAAATCAAATAAAATACTTAAAAGATTAATTAGTTGTCATAAAAGTCTACTCGATCATTTTGAAAATTTAAAATAGCATAGGTAAATTTTTGAAAAATTAAGGGCCGATTTTTCTGTCTCCCAATAAATTTATTTGACATTTACCATGGAAACAATTGTTCGAACAAACGTTTCTATGGTAAAATCTGTCAGATAAATTTATCGGGAGATGGAAAGATCGGCCCTTATACATTTTTATTATTCAATTATTATTATACAGTGATCGTCATAAAGTTGGACATGAATGGAAAATTTTTTTATTTGAATTTTATTCCCCGTAAAAATCTCTGCATAGTTCCAAATTCAAAATACAAATACATATCAAAATTTGAATATAACTGTTCATATACGAAGAATATTCAAAAATACTAAATCTGCTCAAGAGTAAAGCACCCTTATTTTTGATAATACACCAAAATGTTATTTCGAAAAGTTTTCTAGAATTGCAAGGAGATGTCGAATACGACGTATTACGTAAAAAGAATTTATTTAAAATTCGTTTATTATTGCTTAACATAAAAGTGTACTATCGACATTTAATTTTCCGATCACCGGATGACTAGAAAATTATCATAATTGAAACTAATGCTATAGCAATAGAATTTTTTGTTTTGTGTGTTTATGAACACACAAACAGATTTAGTAGCTACTAAATCGTGTTTATTTCCTTAGAAACAATTGTTGCAACAATCGATTTTACGAAGATAAACATGATTTAGTGCCACTAAATCTAATCAAATGTCTATGCATATGGCTGATTGTCTTTAACGAAATTTGTTGACTAATAAAAACAAAGTAATTATATTCAAATTTTTGATCTAAAATTTTTTTTTAAATAAACTATGATTTTGTATTTGATATCTTCTAAAAAACTTATCCAAATTACATTGTTGTGTATTTTTCAAAAATAAGGGTAGGTACTTTACTCTTGAGCCAATTTCATATTTTTGAACGTCCCTCGTATAGGAAAGATGGTTGGTTATATTCAAAATTTTTACATTGCGTATTTTGAATTTGAAATTTTTCGAAGAAATTTCAAATAAAAAATTTTCCATTTGTGTCCAACTTCATGCCGGTCACTGTATATTATGTAGTATTAAAAATATTATTGGATATGGTATAATGGGTAAATTCAAATTTGTTTGATTACCTAATTATTTATTTTCAATATTTCGACGCTAGATTAGAAAGAAAATTTTCACAAAATAGCGTTGAAATATTGTAAATAAACATTTAATCAAACAAATTTAGACTTCATTCATTACTGTACCCAATAATAATTTGTATAATATTAATTTGCGAACAATCAGGTACATGCTTTCAAATCAAATCAGAATTTTAGATTTTGACAGTCGAATAAATTCTAAAATTCTGATTGGTCGAAATAAATTGGAATCTAGTAGGAAACGATATGATCGAACAAACCTATTGAATTCAATTAGTTAAACAATAAACAGTAATATACATACGTAAAAATTTCCTAATGGATAAGATATTTATTTACTTGTAATATTTTGTATTATTTGAATTTGTATTACAATTATTATTATTTTTGATTAATTTTAAATTAAATGAAATTTGAAAACTGACCCTTAAACTACTACTTATTTATTTATCAAACTTACGATAAGCACATATCGGATGTCCTACAAAATTCGATATTTATCGTGGAATTTTTGTAACCACAAGATATAGAATCAGTTTATTTTAAAAATTAATTTTCTTCTGATTTTTTATGGTCGATTGTAAAAAAGATGCGTAATTTGTAATAATTCTTTGTGCGTTGTAGAGGTAAATTAAAGGTGACGTTTCTCTCTGGCTTACTTAAATGTGACTAATCAAAGTATAATTTGCATAGCTTTCTGTAAACTTGACTATTTCATATTTAGACTGCATCTTATTATTGTTTCACATTTCCGTTTTCTATTTGTTGCCATTTCTTTGTGGAAATTTAAAGATAAATTAGATTGCCTACTAATTAAATATGTCAATACTCAATTGATCAAAATAACAATATAAATTGTTAACTCGTATTTACTTAATTGTTACGAAATAATTATTATTATAGGCAGTTTCCTTAAATTTTATGAAATGACTTTTAACACTTCCTAAGCATTATTGGTTATTTGGATGGTTCTATTAGAGGTTGAAAATTACAAAAGCTTTGGCACTTTTTCAAAGAGTTGCAATGCTCACTACACGTGATAAACAACAACGAATTTGGCACAGTAAATAATAAATTTTAGTTATTTTTGTTACACGATTTTTTTCTTTTCTCGTTAAAATCATTTAATATGACTCTTGAAGACAAAGTACATAGCTCGAGTTTTGTTTGAAATTTAAAATGCAATTTCAAGTAGGTAACATTGATATTTTATCATAGAAAGTAGCAATTTAAAAAAGTATTTCCTTTGTTTTATCGAATAAAATGTGCTTAATTTTGAAATAAACTTTCAAGGAATGAAGCTGGTTTTTGAATTAATATAAAATAGAATCTATAGTAGGTATATCTCATTTTATTTTCATAAAACTTTCATATCTGCCTGTTAAATTGGGCAATTACATGAAACTTTTAATTTTAAAGATACTAATGAATCATTAAAATTAATTGATATCGCAGTTGGTGCTCCAGTGCACCAGTGATCTATCAGTTTTTTTCAATATTTAATTACTGGTGCTGTTATTCTTCTAATATATTATTTTTTAACTAACAAGTGACAGATGTAAAATGGTATTTTTTAGTATATTATTAAACAAAAAATACTTATATAAATAACGTTTCTAAATGTTTTTAAAAATCCCCCCACCCCGACAATTTTTTTCTATAATTCAAATTTAGCAATAAGACGTATTTTTTTGTCGAGCCAATAAAAACATTCCTCTGAATATTGAGCAGTAGTAAGATTAAGTTTGTTGTTCCGTCACTCGTACCGCCACCTTGTTAAGTAATTTAAGTTGTCCATTGTCGTTGCAGTTTTTTTGCTTGATCCGATGCAATATTAATAAGTCACGGTATCTATTCGTGGTTGTTAAAATATTTGCACTAAAACAATACCGTAATTATTATTGTTTTTTTAAATAAATTGCTAGTCATGAACTTTGCAAACGTATCTCGGAATGATATTTATGCTTCTCGTCCGTTATTCATTTCAAAGTCAATTTCTTATAATTTTTAATTTAATCATAACTGCACCTACAATAATAATGGAATTTTTTCTTCATTGAATTACAATTATTGTAATTTTCTATGCATTATCGTGCTGGCAATGAAATTTTTATTGATTTTTTTGAAGGGCACTCCTTTATTTTCTTAACATTATTTGCTTGCGTATTTTGAATTTCAGCAGACTATAGGCACACGTATTTAATTATTTCAATGTATAACAAATATGTATTTAATTTCTGTTTTCTTACTATCGTGCAATAAATACCTGCGCATTTATTACAAAGTTAAATACTAGATAATTAGTTTATGTGATTATTGAAAGAACCTAAAAGATAAAAAGCCATATCTAATTACTATGCCATTGTGCAAGTAATTGCTAACACAATAACTTACATTATTAATAAGTTGATTATACATGCTGATATAATTTTTATATTCAATTTACAAAGGAATTGAATTTATTGTTCTTTGTTAATTTAATATATTTTTTTTAAGATGATTAATTTTCATTCTGAACGACTTATTTATACCAAATATTAACTAATTAATATATTAAAAATTATACTGACTTTCCTATTATAGTCGAATTTTTTTGTACATTTAAAATTGATTAATGCAAAAAGAATTTATAGGGTTTTATTATAATTTAGGGTACCTATAGAACCTATACGGGTACGTAGAACCTATCTAATTAAAATGACTATTTCTACTTTTATATTTAAGGTGTACAAAAGTATTTTAATGCCTATTAATCGCAATTACTTAAAATTGGAAAATATCGAAATAGTTTACTTTTATGCATCTATGTTTAACGAACATGTAATATTGTTGTGTTAGTAGCTGCTTATTGTCAATAATGGAATGCTTGATATGTTAATCAGATGCTTAAAATATAATTATTAGAATTGTATTACTTACTATGAGGTGCAGTTTTGATCATTTTTGTTATTTGCACATTTATTTATATAGAGTTTTATCTATATTATTTATTTTAATAATAATTTTGCATAATACAAATTATTTGTCTCTTTAAATAGTCTGTTAACTTTTCTATTGATCATTCCACGTTAGTTGAGTACGATAGATGACATCATTTATCTTATTGTTGATTTTCATAAAATTTTGTAACTTTTTCATAACTTCTTATATGCCATTTTAGGAAGTTACATGTTATTGTTAAAAAGTATTTCTTAAGGTTTAATTTAAACAAAAATCAACATGGTAACCTACCTCTCATCCATGCCACATAGAATAAATTTAATTTCCGTTAATCGTCGATAATTATCTTTACAATTTGCAAAAGTTAGAATTCAATTAATCGATAATTGTGATACAAATTTTTCCAATGTATGTAAAATATGCCAGAAAGTGAATTGTAATAATTTTAACAAATTTTAAGCCTCTGTAACTCGAAGTGAAATTTACAAAATTTCATGAAAACGTGAGTTGGATGTCAAAATTTAATTTTGCTGACAAATTAATGGACCCTATTTATAAATAAAGCAGTAAAGCGGAATTAGTATGACGAGTCGTAATTAATTTACCTTCGCAATTAACGTATGCGATCATAAAACGATTTAATTTTATTCGATTCACGTTTTATCTTTATTATTTGATAAATGGTTGTTTATTTTTGTCTGTAAACATTTTAAAATTGCTTGTACTTGTGGACAACGTCTAGGTTAACAAAAACAAGTGTTTCTGATTAAGTTAATATTTACATAATTTTAAAAATATTTTTAACTTTTTTTTATATCATACGTTTTCGAGATTACAGTAATTGGGTTAAAATACAATTTTTTTTATCGTCTCCGTTTAAATAAATTATATAAGTCAAAATATCGTATTATTTATTTTTTTTTGTTTATATATCGACTAAAATTAGTTTTTTATTAAACAATAATTAAGAAAGTTATTATAGTAATGCAGAAAAAAGACTCGATTATGATTGAATTAGTGTATTTTCTAAATTTTAAAAACGCTTTTACAATTGGCATAAAAATGTTTTTAGGAAACGAATAAAAATTTTAAAGTCTATACATTTTATTGTCGGTATAGTGAATATTATTTCTTTGTTCACAATTTAAATTTGCAAGCTAAGAGAAAACAATGGTGTAGATAACATATTGATAAGAATTGATTAATTTTGTTATTTTTAAACTGACAATAAATACCTACGTTTTATAAAAATATAAGGCAAAATTTTATTCTTTTTCATATTTTTGATATTATATCAAAAAATATAGGTAGTACTCCTTATTCCTACCTATATTTTTATATTATTCTAAACACTTAAAAATATTTTTGTCTTATCTCTTGCCCATCAACTGTTATTATTTCTTTTTTTATTGCATGGAGTCATATGGGCAGCATGTACTCCAGAGAATCATCTTTTTTTTGACTAACTACTACAACATCAAGATCTTTTCGTCCACCAAAGTTCGATATATGAGTAGGTGCGTCGGTGACTCGATATAATTCAATTGCGTTTCTATTTTATTTTTCAATTATTGATTTAACTTTTTAATTGACTGCTGTTACACATAAGCAAATATTTATTACGTTAGCTTGGCAAAAAGGTATTGATTTGTTGGATTAAAAATTATAACAATTGCAAGTATGTATATGCAAAATTTCTTTTATCAGCAGTCTGCTTCCTTTACATTTACAATTAATAAAACTTGCTCGGTTAGCTTTAATTGAAATTTTAAATGTGTCAATATGATTAGTTTAAAACATTTATAATTATTTATGTTTCATTAACTCTTTATTGGGCTGTTTTTAAAAACGAGTGTTATCTGTATTACGTTATTTCAATATTTTTTTTAATAACTGACGTAAAACTTATGATTTTATTGCAAATAATTTGTCGTTAAAACTGCTAACTACAAAAGATGATAAGGAATTGTGAAAGATAATTTGGCACATTTTGATTAGTTTACATTTTTTGCGGAGGAAAATGCAATAATTAAAAAAAAGAGCTCTTGCGTACAACACGAAACATGTTTCTTCTTAAATTCTATTACGATAACTTCTTGTTAATTTTTAAAAATAATGTGCGTTAATTGTTGCAAAATAAGGAAATTAATTATGTTGCAGTTCGTTGCTGGGTAAATTTTAACACGCGATTAATATCGGTCATTTCAATTTTGACAATTTACGAGAGTTAATAGCTGTTAATAAAAGTAGTCATTATCTTCAACTATAATTTGCTACAGGCAATTTTCACCACGGGGAAGCGGAACTGTATTTACTCGGTTAAATTGTCTTTTCGTTTATAACTAGAGATTCAAATTAAATTTTAATACCTATGACTATGAAATTTTAATTGTAATTTAAGCCTTTATACTTATTGATTTTAATTTTTTTATATTTTAGATGAAACTAGAAATGTTAAAAGATTTAAAACCGTTTTGGTAACAGCACTTTAATTCCATACGTTACAGCGACCCTGAGTAATAAAATCTTACAGTGTGATCTAGCCCATTAATGTAAGATCGATTCATATATTTATTGTGTAACAAAACAATCGTTGGCTTTTGCTATTACTCGCCAGTGTTCGATTATGAATTGTGAAAAACGCAAATCAATCTTTAAATATATCTTCTAATAAGACGACTTATTGGTGGTGGAAATTACAATGTGCCCCAACAATAAGTTTTCACTCGGCCTTTTTGGAACCTAATGATTTTTTTTTTTTTTTAAACGCCGAGACGCCTCGATTTTATTTGCAAGGGCAATAGCTCATTGTAATAAATTCGCTCACTTTACGTCAATCCCCAAACGGGACAGCAACCCTCACCAAGAGGCTTAAAGGTTTTTTAATTTTCCTTACAACAGTGCTTTATTTTTAAATTTGAGCCAATAGCTTCCAATAAACTGCAAACCAAATTCAAATTGCAAATTCAAACCATTGCAATAATAAATCTTTGTTTAGTGTTAGGACGAATATTCTGCAGCACATCTGGTGTAGTTTATCTCTTCGGCATTGCCGAAGTTCTGTTAATGAAAATCCTAATGGGAAAAATTCAGGTGGACTTGGCGCAACACTCGCGACGTTTAAAAAACAAAATAACCTAGTGGAAACTTATCGTTGGGTTCACAGTATAAATACGTAATTTTGATTGCTTCCTTTCCATTCACGCCCTCTTTTTTTTTTACAGATAACTAATGTTTATATATGTACAGGTTTAATCTAATTCTTGTTTATTATAGAAGTTTGTTTTTGTTGCGCTGTCTGACTATAGAAATGATTGTAAGTATTTTAATTTGAAGTTATTTAAAATGGTATTACTGTTAATTTACAGTAGTTGCCTTATTTAAACATGCAGTATAAAATCAATTATATCGGGGAGTTTGTTTTATTTTGAACAATGTATTTTTTAATATAGATATGCAAGTTTTGAATTTTTGTTATCGGTCTTTTAATAAATTTGATATTAATTATTGTAAAGTTCGTCCAATATTAAATGAGCTATATCGGATTAAACATCTGTAATGAGTAAAAAAACCAAAATACACATTCTGATCTTGTTTTATACTTATTAGACATATGTCAAGTTGGACAGTCCACTACGAATAGGAGTTACATTTCTAACGAGCTGTCCAACTCGTCGCATGTTTAATAAATATAAAACTAGACAAAACGATGTTATGGATGTTTAATCCGATAATAGTTCATTTAAAATGGAACAAACTTTAGATACCGTAAACACAGGTTACTTGGGTTACTTTTAAAGACATTTCCTTTGTGGGTCCAAGTAAAGTTTCCCAGGGATCAAAGTAAACCTGTGTATATGTTGCTACACTACTATTTCTCAGTTTTTAAAATTTTAGCGAAATTGCCCAGGCACATAGTTAGCGAACTAATATTTTTCGTCTTGTAAGTAAATCTTGAATGTACACTATAAAAATGGAAACTGTAGAACTAAGAGTATTAATAACAAATGACTAACCTTAGAAATGCGTGATTAAAACTTTGTTTGTATTTTGTCTTTAGGTACTTCAATACAATTTTTTGGTCCTCCGGATATTTTAAAGGGTTGCTTAATATTGACCCTGTGACTATGCAAACCAGGGCGTAGCGAATTTAAAACAGTTCCCGAATTAAAGACGTATGGTGGAGCAAATCCCCAATTGTGTTGGGGGTTTTAAAATGTGAAAAGGTATGGTAAAGATGTCGTTAACTGTATTTAAAAGATACTTTGATAGTTTTATATTGAAAACTTGCTGCTCGATTCAGTTTAAAGAATAGGTATGCATTATGTCAATTCTGGGAGAACTTGTTTGGTATGTAATTAAATGTTCGTTTGTTTTTTTTTAATATAACACTACAATTATAGAAGTGTTATAAAAAAGCAGTTACAGGATTATTAAATAAGTTTCTTTTTCATAGAAGAGGTGGCGATACATTGTGCGGTTAAAGTTAAACATCGAGGACAGTAACTGAGGACCGAAACTGTTGAAATATCAAAAGTTGAATAATAATTGTATGTGTCGCCTGCTCTTTCAGATTCATTCACAGATATATTTACTCGCCCATCTCACATCTACATTATGCTGTTTGCATCGTAGTTGAATGCAGACTTTTAGTTTAACGCAACTAACTTAAGTTATTTGATTTAGAAAAATTGTAAAACATACACGAGTTATTCGTTTATCCCGAATTGACTATAGTGAAATATCTCGTTATTTTTAATAATACAATGGCGCTATTTTCTTTATATAAATTTACAAAGTAATCAAATAAAATTTTAATTTTGCATTATTATTGTTATCGGGATCTTAATTAACTTGGCAATTTATTTTTCAAGTGTAATACATATTTTATTTGATGAAATGACAGTGGGATAAAAGAATAAGTTCAATTTTTTTTGTACCTTCACTGTGCTACATGATCACGATTTATGGGCAGGACTATTCATTCTTGCTTGAGAGGAGCATTTAAAGATGCAAAAAGATGCAGCCTTTTTAAATAAGCCGGTGGTGAAATAAATATACATTAAAATAAAGTAAGTGTAATTGGGGGCCATGATGTTTAAGCCTCGAGTAAATGAGATCACTTTATTTAATTAATTGAAATTTTTAAATGAGGCATACGTTGTAACAGTGACTGACATATTGAAATAATACGATAAGATAGTAATTTATGTTAAGTATCGTACAAGTTACCGATAAAGCAAAACATAAAGAAACGATTTTCGAATATTTTTGTAACACAGTTCTTTATTAGCAGATCACTGTTGTACTATATGTCTCGATATGTCAATAATTTTCTTTATTTAGTAAACTCGACCGTAGTTTTAGAAATGTATATTCATGGTAAACGAAAAAAAAAAATTATAATAACATGCATAAAAACTGGTTTCTTTGTAAGATAATTATGTTTAATATTCAAAATTTAGTTAAGAAATTAATTTACAACTAAGCAGCTTTCTTTGTTTTCATGTAGGTACACAATTTTATATGAATTATATCGTTAGTTGAGATTAAAGTGATTTATTGCATTATAAATGTTCTGAAAGCACCCTAGTCGTTATTAATATAATTTCATTCAGTCAATTTAATAATTAGGCGTTCATTTGTTTAAAGAAAAAATTAATCTTATTATGTTAGACTATTGTCTATTATTGTCTATACTATTCAGTGTGGTCGACAGTTTGATGTTTTTAAAAAAAAGATAAGTTTTTCCCTAGAAACTGTTAGTTTTCTGTTCATTATAAAAAGAACAGATGCATCTCTATGATGAAGTTCAAGCAAGTGAAGTTCCCATTCCTGCTGTTTGTTATGCAGTTAAAGACCAAGTGCCATCCTAAAATTGGTAAATTACAACAGAAAGATGATACTTTTATTTTTTAATTTTTTTTAAGTTCATCCAAAGTGTGCACCACATGCGCTTATTTATTTAAGGGAAACGCTTCGTTTTTTATTTAAATAAAGTTAATTCGTTTCCTATAAATACTTGAAACGGCAATAAGGTGCCCTTATCTGTAAGTAAATGTGGAGCACACTTTGATGTATTTTATCTAACTATTAATTTGAATTGTAATGTAAATGTTATAAAGGTATATTTGTCTTGTTGCTTGTATTAAAAATTTATGTGAATCTTCATATTATTATGAAAATTCATAAGGGCATGATTTCCTTCAAATTGAACAAGATCTGTATATAGTATATTTAATAGCCAATAGTTGACTTTTGTTATTATTTCATTACAGGTTTATCATCTAACAGAAGGCAAATCTAAAAATCCTCGTTTTTTCGATGACGATCTGGAAGATCACCAACCGTTCCCGACGTTGCAGCAGATGTTGGAAGTTTTGGATCCCCACGTCGGTTTCAACATCGAGGTCAAGTGGACGATGCAGTTGCACGACGGTTCTTACGAGCTGTATCATCCGGTTGACGTCAATCTGTTTGTTGACACAATTCTGGAAGTTGTATTAAAACATGCCGGCAGTAGAAAAGTTATATTCTCGTGTTTTAACGCGGACATCTGCTGCATGTTGAGATTAAAGCAAAATAAGTATCCAGTCATGTTTCTTACAATTGGGCAGTCCATTAAATATCCCAAGTATCACGATCCTCGTTGTGTGAGCATTGAAATGGCAGTCAAACATGCGGCGATGATGGAACTGTTGGGCGTTAACGTCCACACTGAAGATATTTTAAGAGAACCGTCGCAAGTGAGATTGGCCACCGAAGCGGGACTTATCATATTTTGTTGGGGAGACGATAATGCGGATAAAGCGACGATAAAATATTTGAAGGAGCTCGGCCTGCACGGAATTATTTACGACAAAATCGATCAGTACTCCAGCAAGGAAGTTAAGGAAAGCATATTTTTAATGGAAGCCAGAGAATCGCAGAAGGAACTGATTCGTTTGGCCGCCGCCAATTCGGAGTTGTTGCCGCCATCTTCACCTCCTTCCGCCATTTTGAAGGAACGCATATTGGACGTCGAAAAGGCCCGCCAGAATTTGAATGCCTATTCGACTGCCACATCTTTGGAAAGCCTGGAAAGTCATTTGTCGGATTACGAAACCGGTAATAATATATAGCAGGTTTCCTTGGGATAGATTTAATTTATCTTGGTTTAACTAATTTATTTGAATATTAATTATATTGTTTTGATTTAAACGATTTAGTACATTATTTTATATTTTGATTATATTGTAATTTAAATTATTTTTTAAAAGTCTTACGATTTTGGTAGGGTTTTAATCAAATTATTTGTTTAGTAATATATGTTACCAGAAGTTTTCTTCGTTTTTTTTTTTCTATAAATTAATTTAAATATAAATAATTTTCTATAAATATATAAGTATTTTAACAACTAAAATTTTTTAGAAGGTACATTATTATTAATAGACAATTTAGTTTACGTACATTTATAATTTATTATTTAATTATTTTTTTTGTATATTGATTAAAATGCATCTTGTTTGGCATTAATTTAATTTGAACAAAGATGAGAAAGAATCGTTAAATTTGCTGTTTGTCTGTGATTATATTTTAGGCATTTAGAAACGAATGGTTCTCTTTGATATTTTAATATTTTATTTGATGTATTAAGACTATTGTGATTATTTAGTTAAGCAGACAGTTTTAGTGTGTAATTTTGTCCGGTTAAATAATTTTATTTCATTAAAAAAAATTATGATTCAACATATATTACACAATTATAAAAATATTTGAAAGTTTTTTAGATGCAGACAATTAATTGGAGTATTAAATTTGAAATGTTCTGATTGATGAAGTTCTTGAAAATGTGAAAAAATTATGTTGCAAATTATTTTTGATTATTAAAACCTTGTTGACATTTAGCTTTTATTTCTTATTTGGCAATTGTTTGTCATACAGAGCGACTCTACGTTTTAGAATGTATGGAAAAAATGTGGTAGATAAATATTTGCTTTACGAAAACGTTACAGTCATGGAAGCTTATCTAGAGTTTTTATTAGTGTCGGTTTAACTATGTAATTTTGTAATAAGAATTCTGAATCGCCCTTTGTAGCAAACGACTGTTAAATGAGCAACAACGCTGCTTGCTAAATTTCAGCAAAATACCAAATACCAGATTATATGCATTACAAAACATTGTTAATAGTAATGTTTAAATTTGCTATTGCACTTTTCTAAATACAAAACTGAATTGATTTTTTTAATCTAATGAAAATAATTATTTATATGCAAAATAATTACTCTTAATCGTTGTGTAATATAATTATGCGAGTTGCTTTTAAAATTTCAAAAAATTAGTTGCTTATATTTTTTTGTGTTGAGATATTTCATATTTCTGTATATATAACATTGTTAATCCGAATTAGAATAGGATTTCACGTCAATATTTTGACGAATTTGAAATTTTAAATTTAGCATAAACAGTCATGTTAAATTCTTGTATTTATTATCACCATATTTATATACGACTAGATCTTAGTAAATTTGACATGCTTGTGGAAACCTTTATATCTCGACACTAAAAAGTATATTTTTTACCACTAAATACTCTCGTGTGAATTTTACGATTATGATTAAGACACGAATTTAAAAATTTGTAGAGAATAATATTATTTTCGTATTAATTACAGTACCCTGCAAAATAGCTGTTTTAATTGAATTTTTTAATACAAATTTTATTAATCTAGAAGGAACTTTTAACTCGTGTCTTAAACTAAATATCTTAAAACTATTCAATATCTATACACTATTTATTAGTAAAAGTTAGACAATAAATCTTGCTAAAAACGAAAATATAAAAATTAAGAGCATCCTATTTTTGAATTCACCTGAAAGCTTGATGCAAAATTTACTGTTATAACTATTTGTGAAAGTTCTATAAACTTCTGATTTAATGATGTTTTACATGAAACGGTGATATTGTTTTGCGAAATAAAACCAATGATCATTGAATCGGTGGTTTTTTATGTGCTGTAAACTGTTCTTATTGTATTTGAAACTGGAGTAACTGTGTAGGTAATAGGAAATGTATTTCGATAGACTTTTGGATGATTTATCGTAATCGTGCAGAATTGTTTATTTTTAAAGTAATTATTAGAAGCAGGACTGCAGTTCAAAATATAAATGTTACCGAATGAAACTAAAAAAAGAAAAGAAAATAACGAAAGCAGGTTGGGCTTGCGAACTAAACAAAAAAAAAACAGTTTAACTTTTGTTTTCAAGTATTCTTTTCATTATAACAAAAGATAATTAAAATATGCAATAAATTAATTATTCAAAAGGTATATATTTAATTTTATGAAGACAATATTTTTGATAAACTGAAACTTCCAAGTTGTGCATGTATCAATTTGAAGGAAAGCGAGTTTGTGCTACATAAATGAAATAAAATCTTGTCAAATGTAATTAATTTGTGTTTAATTGATCAGTAATCTATATTCATTTTGTGTCTGTTGTTGCAAGTGGAAACAATTATTTCGATAACCATTTCTGTAGTGAGGACTGGCGATCGAAGAACTGATATTGAAAGTGTAAAAGTAAATTTTGGTTTTTTATTTGTAAGATAGAAATTTAATATTTTGCTGTATAAAAAGATAAATCATTAGATATATTAGTTAGAAATTGAATGATTAGCGTTATGACGCATAATTTGTAATTTCCAAGTATGCAATTAATTGAAATGACGTCGTTTCGTCGTATTTTGCATAGATTTAATAATAATAGATGCGTGATTGATCAAAGCTTATGTAAAGGAATTTTTCTCTACAAAAATTATTTTTTTACAATTTTATGTTAAAAAATGTACGTAGTATAGGTATAGGCCTGTAGCGATATTGTTATAAGTATATAAATTAGCCGTTTTAAAGTTAGTCACGTACGTCCGTTGATAACGTTCTTTCGTGGTGTAGTTTCGCGTTGCAGGTTTATTATTATTTTAATACGGTTTATTAGTTAAAATAGACGTAGACTCCGTTATGAAGTTAGTGCTGTTAAATATAGATAATCATGAAACGACGGGAAATGTTGGAAGAGGTAGACAATTGCAAGTGATAATTAGTTTACATGTACCTATAAAATCAAAAGTAGGGCCATTAGACAAATATCGGCTTCACTTCCATCTTATGGCGTAATCTTCCAAGTAAGTAGAATTTAGTTTTAATCTTGTTTTATCAGGTTGATTGCTAAAATAGATATATCGTTTTAAGTCTTTATTAGTATTTGCAAATCTAACAACAAGCTATACGATATTGTGTTATGCCATCAAGGGCATCATGTATCTACCGGAGAACTTTCAATTTTGTTTTTTGGTATTAAGTAGTGTAAGGGCCACGGAATAAGTAAAACTTAATCTTCACAAATCTCCTCGACATAGTCAACCTGTTAAAGAACCTTACACATGATCCGATTTATCATTTCGATATAAAACCATCGGATGAATTGATATACATAGATTGGTTTGTTGCATCGTAGTACATGGTATTATGAAGAAGTCGTTTGCAATATCAACATACATGTCCGATCAATCGTTCTGTTTATATATAAAATCAATTTGATTTCAGGTGCTTTATGAAATAATTATGTAGATGTAGGTGCATTAGAAATGCAAGATGGTGCTTTGTTCATATAGGTAGTGATTTATGAATGAAGCGGTAAAATTTTACATTTTTTGTTAGTAGATGTTTGTGTACAAATTGTACTTGAGTACATGTCTGGTAAGTATACTTATATATGTACATAGGACATCTTATGTCTGACTAACTTATTACATTTATTAATACACTGAATGTTATATTGACTTTCGATTCCTTGGTACCTTTGCTTCTCGATCGAAGTGAATACACCTAATGGTTTTTATTTTTCCAGCGTGTTTGTTGGAATTATTTTAGGAGAAGTTTAGGGGGAGATGTTAATAATTGTAATATGCAGGGGCAGTGGTTTTATATTGTTCTCTTCTCCGATTCAAGACTCTTTGGTTTGACTTGCTTCAATGGAACGATTGAGGTGTGTTTTTCCTTCTTAGAGAGGTGATGCCCTTCTTAGGAGGAGGGTCGGGGAGGCGGATTGACTTAATTCTGTTTAATCTTAATTGACTTAAGTCTTATGTAAGTGAAGCCCACCTTGTATACCTACATACATATGGCCGTTTGCATTGTAAAAGCCTAAGGATTCCTTATGTGTCATATTATTATTAATGGCCATTGCACCGATTTATTCGAAAATGTAAGTGTAACTTATAACCACTAAATTTTCATTTGGTGCAATTGCGTTTCGCATTGGTGCGACATCAGGGTTACCTATACCTACTTCAAGAGTATTCCTTAAAGAATCCTTAAGCATACGGAACAAAGACGGTAATAAGCTTGATAATAGTGTTTTTGTCGTTGGAGGTGTTGTTCTTAAAACAAAGGTTTGATGTAGATAAGTGTTGGAACTTTTGATGAGAGTCGATGATAATTTAGAGGCTCGTGAAAGGTATGTTGGGTCGAACACTGCGGCTGTTGACTGTATGTTAAGTCGATGATCGAGAATTAATTTTTATCTCCTTTTGTTATGAAGTCAATGTTTTTTTTTACAATCAGTTTAATCAATTCAACAATAAATTGATCAAAGCAAGCCATAAAAAATAATTTTATAATGCAAACGAACATCAAGAAGTTAGTGTTTTCGGTTAAATCTATTTTAAAAAGTTTCAAACTTTCTCAGAAAACTAAAATACAGTAAAAGATGATTGTCATCGTGGGGTGATCTTCCCACAGATCTTCTTCCATCGCGGTGTTCTGTTCTGCATATCTTGGCAATTCGATCTTCTGTCGGTCTATCCACACGATGTTGTCGCACCGTTCCAATTTTCTTTTTTTTGAACCATTCGACAGTGTCTTACATTTGATGTATTTGTTAATTTTTTAAAGAAATTCCTAGAAGGTATATTGATCCGAGGGCCTTTAATTCCACGGTTTATGCTTTTCAACACAAATGACGATTCGAAGAATAAAATCGTCGAATGGGCATAAGCGTATTAATTTTTTTATAACTTCTTTATTTTATTAAACAGTCACATTTTATCAGTGGCGCGCTCAGAGATCGGTTGTTGGGGGGTAGAGAAGAGTTTTGAGGGAAAAGGCCTTATAAAAAACAAAGTTTATTTTTATATTTATGTTTGGTGCCTACTTAATAAAAACTCAATCTGGTATTAACTTCTGGAGGGGATTATAATCTCTCAAAACACATCCTCGGTTCGTCAGTGATTTTGCATATATTTAATAAACATCGATCGGTTTTTATGTTTTAAGTTGCAGCGCGAGTTTGAATAACATATAATTCTAACGTATGTAACTATAGCTTATCCAAACCTATATGCAATTCACGTCGTCAACAAAAACTTACTAGATTGTTTATTTGTAATTCGGTTTAAAGTTCGGAAAGTGACATATTCTATAGATGATTTACCTGCGCACATATTAGATGGCATAAAGAAAGACTACAATTTATTAGAATTGTAAAAATACGAGGTACGAGGTGACGGCACTGTGTGAAGCGTCATCATCTAGTAACCTTTTATTGATGACGTGGACTGCGTATAGGTTTGGATAAGCTATACGAAGAAAAAGGTCGTAATAGAGTAGTTATAGATATCTACAGTGTGTTTCACTTTCAACGAAAACGCCCGAATAACTTTTTTATTTTTGAACCAATCAATATAAAATGTTTATAGGTTATTTAATCCATCGAGACGCATCTTTCTATGACAATAGAATTTTCCTAAGATAAGTCATATTAGCGATTAAGATGGAACAAAAAAGTATTAAAACAAGTTGTTGCAAATCACAAAAAATACCGAATACGAAGTTTCACCGAAAAATTTTCATTTTTGTAATTTTTCAACATCTTAATCGCCAATACGACTTTACAGTTGGCTAGGTTTTGATCTTAAGAAAATATTATTGTCACAGAAAGATGTATCTTAACAGACTAAATAACCTGTAAAATTTTTATATCGATTGCTTCAGGTGTCTTCATTGAAAGCGAAACAACTGTATTAACTCGGGAGAGCGAATTTAATGTTCACAACGTATTGTTCTCCAGAATACAAGGCCGAGTGCGTTGCTCAAAAAAAGTTCACCCGAGCCATTGCGAAAATGGTGGCCGGTCAAAAATTTCAAACGCGATTATTTCGGTTATTAATTATCGACTTGACAATAACAAAAGTATGTTCTATAAATTCCATAAAATTCTCCATTGAATGTTTTTCTTTGTAATTTTCGATAAAATGTACCGTTTTTGGGGAATTTTACTTAATATACGTCGAGCAATATTCGAATAATAAATTGGTAGGTTTCATTTTATATGGAAATAAATTATTAGTTAACCTACTCCATAAGTGCTGCCTATTTTAATTTATTCGCCAGTTTCATATAAATGCATTTGCGTGGAATATTCTAATTACGGAAAATTGCCCATGTTTAATATCGCGGTCAATGATTAAGTTTTCCAAACGCAATAATTTCACACTTCACATGCGAATTTAACTTGATATAGAAATTAAATAACGAGAGCAATCAGGTATTTTACGGTGAAAACGGGAAGGGCGCTTTTGATTTTATAATGCAACATGCGAAGTTGAGCGTCAGATAGGTATATATTGTTCTTCTGACCGACAAATTGCGTACTTGCTTGCGAAGTTTCAAACAGAAATCATGTTCGGAACGCGTTTTGATGTGTTGTTTTTCGCTGTTTCGGTTTTCGTTGTTACGATTAGGGCGGAAGAGCCCTACGACGATCCCGATTACAAAGTTGTACAAAGAGCAATACACCAGTGTTTTTTAAGTGATCATAAATATTCTTGCCATTGCGAATAAGGCGGCGATCGCTATGGAACGTGCCATCGAAATCGACGTTCCGCTTTTTGACGGTTTCTCGCTTGTACGCAATAACGAAGTCGTCGAAAACACAACTTCGCCCAGAAATATGAAGGAGGGAATTAGTCGTTTGTCTTCGGCAGTTTCTCGATTTCTGGACTCGCACAGCCTCACCGTGGATTTAACGGCAAGCGAAGAAAGCCCCCGCGACGGCAATTCGGGCCACAAGAGGAGAAAGGGTGGGAAGAAAGAGAGAAGGTATCTTCAGTACGCGGCGATGGTATTGCTCGGGGTTTTTGGTATATCGGGACCGTTGATTATGAAGACTTTGGCACTGATCGCGGGCAAAGCTTTGATCGCAAGTAAAGTTGCGCTCATTATAGTTGCCTCGGTGGCGCTTAAAAAGATGTTCGACAACGATCAGGGACAGTCGACCGTGAAAGTTCACACCCACACTATCCACGATCACCACGAAGACGATTACGACCGTAACATTAATGCAGGTGCATACAAATTTTTGAGAACCCTTTAAACATCGCACATATGGCTCAAGTTTTCGATTTGGCGATCAGTTAGAAGCAAGTAGAGCAAGTTTGGTCAATTCGATCTAAAACAGTGTGGTATAGTGTAGATAAGTGTTATTTATTTTCGTTTTGCTTTTATTTGTTCAAATGTTAAGTATATTTAAGTTGTTTGTCGAAAACTATTAGGTTTAAGTATTTATTAAACATATTTGTTGCGTGTTATTTTTTTTTACTTAATTACTTAATTAGATTTCTCTTTATCCGTTATCCACACAATGCTATGCACAAAAACTATGGTTTTGTTACACGATGTGATTTTCTATGTATAAATTGAAAATTGAAATTTGAAAACACTTTATATTTAGCCAGTTAACCATATAAATTCGGGTCCACCAGATTCGTGTACTTTCGATATAGGGTTTTTAAACGAAACATCTCCTCTTGAATTTTGAGACAGTAATATTTAATTTTACAGTTTCGTTTTGAAAGTATCAGAGCACTTCGTTTATATCTACAATATATCGCGACATATTTTGTTTTTTTTTTTTTTACAAAAAATGGGCAATAACTGGAAATTTGATCGAGGTGGTCGAAGCTTTGATGAATTCCTTAAACCTTCCATCACTTTAACATTTTCTTTACATTTAACACGGTACTTCCCAAAGTTCACTTCAATATTCCAATTTTTTTCAATAGTGGTTTCTCTCAACTCTTCAAAATAGGCTATATAATAAGTTGGTGATGTTACGAGGGTAGGAAATTGTTGCGTTTTGGAAACACTGCTAAAACAGACGAATGCGGAACGATCTAAAACCCCAACTTTACCGTTTTCCTCACCATTTCGGGGCGTTTTTCTTTATTGTTGCCTTCAATTTCATTATCGTTAATCATTAATTTTTTCACGAGCACCTTTCTTACGAAGAATTTGTCGCTGCACGATTTTTAGACATTCGTAAAACATGCAAATCTCTTTAAATATTACCCGAAACAGTTTATTTAATGTAAATAAATTAATAACTCAATTTTATTTACAGTTTACCACAAAGAGGTCCACGCTGTGAATTTCTCAAATTTTTCTCGTACGGGATCGATTGGCACAGATTTACGCCGATTAAAAAGCTTAAAAAGTAAGTGGCCAACTTTGCATAAAATAGATAATAGTGTTACTTATCTAGGTATCTATTATTTTAAATTTTGAAAGTTTTGAAATGAACATTTTTATTAATCGAGTTTATCGTTAATAAAATACTATAATAAATAAACTTTCAAAATTTAATTTAATTTACTTAAGTATATTTTATTTATGTTACTTATAAAAGAAGGTAATTTATTATTGATTATTTTGATTGGAACTTCAAGTTAGGCAAAGAACGCTAACATACCTACAATGGGTTGCCTAAACGTTAGGGGTTTATATAGTTTATAGAAAACAATCGTATAAAAGACTTCCCTGCAGCTCTAGATAAAACATTAGGATTTAATTGAATTTTAATTCATATTAACGTTAATAAATATGAGTATTAAACAAACCTTTAATCCAAAATTCAGAATAAAACTTGCAATTTTTGTTTCTACAATAATATTAGGTTAATTTTTTATTAAAGATTTTTTTTATTACTTTAAACGTTTAAATTTATATTCATGAATAACTTTATGATGGATCGTTTATAAAGTCAGTAGTTAACATTACATAAAATAGATAATAGTATGACTTTTACCTATTTGACGGGTGTCCAAAACGTCTTTCAGTCTCGGTTGGCCGTGGAAAGACAAAGACATGTCTTCGTTTAAGTAATTTTATTACTACGACATCGGTTATTGTGTCCATCAGACTGAAAGGCCTTAATAAATATCAACCGAATGAAAGTCTTAAAATTTAATTTAATTTAGGTACCTATAGGTATTTTATTTATGTTATAAATAAAGTTATTTGTTGATGATTCCAAATAGTTAGCGTGATAAGTTAAATAAAAATAGCTAACATGTTGCTATATGCTATATTGGGTTGCCTATAGGTTAGGGGCTTATGTAGTTAAACTTGATCATAAAATAAAAAAATCTTTGGTGCAGCCGTAGATAAAACCGCAAAGGATTAATTGAATTTTAATGCGTATTATCCTTAATAAGAATGTTTATCTGACAAAACTTTTAAATCGAAATTCGTAAACTTCGCAATTTTTATTCTTATATAATTTTCCGACTTGCAATAAAATCGAATTAATTTGTTATTAAAAATGCGAGCCGTGTTAACGATAGATGTTTTTTTATCGCTTTTAATATTTTAAAGTTAGATTCATAAATAAATTTATAGGTAGGAACATAATTATTTTAAATGAGACATATATATCGTTTCAACTTTAGTATGCAATAAATGTCATATAAAAATACATAAAATTGTTGTCATACAATCGTGTTAGATAAACATCTGAGAGTCTTTGGTCTCATGCAGGTATTCGACAACATTAAATAGAATAACGATTTAAAATTATAAGATTTCTACGGCGAGCAACAGTAATTAGATTGTTTTCGAAACGATCTATGAGCAACTTATAAAGTTGTTTTGTTGATGGTTCGGTTGTTATATGCATATATTTTTTTTATGACAAAAGGCGATCGAATTAATTTTACAACAACATCGTAAATACGTACTACGACATAACTCATACAAAAACAACATGAAGTAAAAAAACCCGAAAAATTATTTATCGGGTCATTATTTCGCATAAAATGTTTGGTTTAAAATATCCTCGATGTTTCTTAAATTGTAATTACGTTCAGTTGAAATTATATATCGTATGTCGATTATCTCGTATTTACGTTGAATGATAATCAACGATGATTTTTCAAATGTAACTGGCTGTAATTTACGTAAGCGTATACAGTTGTTCATCGATCATGGATCTATGTCTTTAATCGATCAGATAAACTACATATCGTTGTAAAGAGAATTTCATACAGTTTGAGAATATCAAATAATAATGGGCACGTTCTATTTAAAATTTCGAATGTATTTGTTATATTTAAAATATTTGATGCTCAATTGTTTTTCCGATTTTGTAAAATAATTGAAAATAGACAGTTGAACAGTTTTCGCGAGATCCTTACCGTCGCGCGTCGTCTGCGTTGATTCGTGTCAGTTGACACTTACGTCAGGTCTGTGCAAACGCATAAAACTGCGTAACCTGACAATCTTAAAGAAATAACAGATGTCGCTCGCGTCAGAAACTAATGTATATTTACAGCTAATTGTTTCCCCATTAATAACATTATTAAATATTTTCAGAATAATTCTTTTCTTGTTTACTTTACGAAAAATGCATTTTCAAAACTTTATTTTAAATTTAATGAAAGATTTAATTCGTTTCTGATGCAAGTGCTTCTAGTTGTAATTTTGAATTGATTGCACGGACCTGACAGAAGTGACAACCGACATGAATCGACGCTGACGACGATTCTCACGATAACCAAAATATCTGCCGTGACAATAAATCAAACAGGCTGTTAGGTACTTACCTACAATCAACGACATATTTAACTCAAGATTTTTTTTGTATTTGTCATGTTTTGTTTGTAATCGAATAATATTGTCGAGTTAATTTTTCAAACGGCCCCGTCTCGATTAGAAAACGACCGAACCTAAACAAAATATTATCGAATTCAATTCGAACATATGGATCGGATTTAGCGTTCTTCGTACATGACAAGCACATTTATTTGCGGTTTCTGTATTAAGCTTAAAATAAGTGGAATTCTGGGAACGTATAAAGCGCTATTCAGCGTTCAATTACGTTCTGTTAAAATTTAATTTGTACCGACGAAATGTAACTTTGTTTTGTGCAGTAAGCCGCAGGGAGATGATTCGTTGCCGGGCAGATATAACGCACGTAGATAGAACACTTTAATATAATTTCCAGTTGCGCGGTTTTGTTCAATCCCCTCGGAGTTTCCCACGTGCGTGTGTGTCTGCCAATTTTCCATCGGAATTACGTTCCGTTGCAATTATGGAATTCGCGCGGATGCACTTTATCCTTAAATTTGCGGAAATTTATCGATGCAATTCGCAGATGACTATTTGCTTGGTTCGATTGAAGCTGCTTTGTAGTTTTTGTTTGTTTTTTTTAATTCTGTCGATTTCCGTCGCTTTTCACATAAAAACGATCGCTAAATAGTAAACCGAATGCCGAATTCAAGTCTTGTCGAGAGTTTATTCTAAAATGTTTTAATCAAGTTTCGTAACACAATTAAACTAATCACATCATCAAGTAGATTATTAACTTAAGTAACACAGGTAAAATAGTAGTCGTTAACTTATAAATAGGTCTCAAAAAAGAGTAATAAATTTTAATCATATCACGTTTTTCTTCATTTGAAAATGGCATTTTCTAACTAATTTTTTTTTTAATTTCAACTCGACTATTTGAAAATAAACGCAAACTGTCAAAATATCAATTGAAACATATGCGTTGCTCTTTTGTTTTCGTGGCATATCTACAGAAAAATCGTAAAAACCAAAATAGTTTGATAAATTTGTTATTAAAACATCCAACTGTCATACATTTTGGAATCGGAAAAAATTTGTATTCAAACGAAAATAAATTTAATACGACCTTTATAAGAAAAACAAAAGTTGAATGTCGTTGCTTGTCTATTCTAAGTTTATTTATGTAAGGTATTACAATTTTTATACTGTCATTTAGACAGTCGAAGGATCTATCCAAAACTCGCAAAAAATCAGGAATTGCCATTTAAAAACAATTACGACGACGTCATAACTTAAAAACAAATGACTATCTGAAGATGATTTTAACATAAAAATGTACATATTAAAAAATCGACGCGTTTCGGGATTTTTGAAAAAATTCATTTGTCTCAATTTTATTTGATATATACCTTATTTTCGACTCGCTCTGTATAATGCATTAATAAAATATTACTTATAATACAATCAAGTAACAATATTATAAGAATAAGTACAGCCTATTTGCAAGAAGGAAAAAAAAACAAATTAAATCTGATATCATGGGTTCTGCGGATAGTTTTGTAACGTTTGGTACGGTTGTTAAACTTGTGGTCAACGTATTAAAATGGTTTTCTATAGTCTTATGTGATGCCTCGATGTGTACAGGGAGCTATTTGTTCACGAGCCCATTTTATTTTGAGGTCTGCATGTAACGTATCATTATACTGACGTATTGCGGTGCGTTCGAGATCATCCCGATGGGCTTTATTTTGGACGCGTTGTATGATGTTAATGTTAGAGTTTTTTTTTTACACGACCATGATCCTC
The DNA here is from genome assembly GCA_036326145.1 of Rhagophthalmus giganteus. Lineage (NCBI taxonomy): Eukaryota > Metazoa > Arthropoda > Insecta > Coleoptera > Rhagophthalmidae > Rhagophthalmus > Rhagophthalmus giganteus. The sequence continues at coordinate 6,692,653 of JARFJA010000005.1, forward strand.
TATCAAAGTTCATATAAATATGTAGGGACAAGGACAGTTTTATATAGTTATTCGGGAATAATTTGGATTTATTTCCTAGTAGTCAGTACATTTTTTTATTTTTTATTTTAATGTTTACTTCGTTTCTTTTTGGTATAAGGTGGTCTCTCCACGTAAGACGTGATCTTTATTAAGATGCATTCTCAGATATTATTTGGCATTGTCTTTTTCGGGTATTATTTCTCCATTTAGTTTTATTTGTGGGAATGTAACGCGTCTTAACGCGTATCTTTACACGCCACTTTTCAAGCCATATTTCCAGTTCATCTAGTGCTTTTTTGCAAAATGTTTTTCATCAGTGGCGCTCGCATTTCTCACATTCTTACTACTACGATAGTAATGGTTCAATGAGACTTGTGATAACGATGACAATGTTGAACAATTGTTTTTGTAGATACGTACATATCTCATAAACTAAAAACCATCAAAGGAAATGTAATGCTAATTAGTTGGTGATGTTAGTTGTTGACTGTTTATTTTCGGGACACCTTGTATATGGGTATATATATACACGTAAAATAGGTATTACAGATAAAGGCGAATACACTGAAAAAAAGCCAATGAACGCTTCTAACGTTCATACATTAAATGATAACTCTTATAAAGTACATTATATTAACAAAAATTCGTTATTTCAATGATAATTTTCATTGTACTACATATATATGAAAAAAGTTATTAGGTAAAAAATGATAAATGATCGTTTTAATTATAATTAGGCACTTATGTTTTTCAATGTATGCACTGAAGAAATAAAGATGATGGTATGATGCAAATGATAAAAGTATAATGATGTTGATAAGGGAAATATCGTTAAAAATGCTGCAACTGTAAATAATGAAGAGTGTAAACAATCCGGAAAGTGTAACATTTTATTTATAAAATTGTTGATAGAATACACCCCGTAGGTGTTCGTGTTCGGATTGTAGAAAAAAATAGTGAGTATACGAATTCGGTCTATTTGTGACAGTTCATCTGATGCGCACGCTTCTTAAAGTATTTTTACAAATTATTTAGGTCGCCCTAGAAATTTGTATGTGTGAACGTTTGACGGACACGAACAGTAGCTCAACAAGTGTCGGCAATCTCAAACAGTCCAAGCGTTCTTTTCAAAAAAAAAAAAAAAAGAAAACGCGTCAATCTATTTATTTGCATCTATAGGAAAAGTAAATTTTCCCTAGTGTAAAAGATTGTAAAACAAACAAAATAATGATGCGCTGACGTAATCAATAAAACAAAGCACACTATAAAAAAAAATTAGCTATGTGTATCTATTTTATTACTAAATTATTTGCCGTTTGCGACCGCAATTGTTTTCGTATACCTATTGAGCTAGTTTATCTATAAACTGGTTTTGCTGCGATTTTCCCGAAATATGTTTTAAGGTGTAATTTACGTTATTATCTTGCCAGACATGTCGAACACGTAAAAATATTTTTTACTTATATATTTACTTAACAAAATAATACCGGATGTTCAGAAAAAATGTCAAACGTGTTATCCGAAAAAATCAATATCTTGGTAATTTTAAATAATAACCTATATTTTTTCAATTCGATGTGCAATGGATAATGTGCATTTACTTCACTATAACTAAAAATGTCATAGTTTTCAAGTTATTTTGGACAATGTATTAATTCTCTAAACGTTAATTAATCTAAAACGTTAACGACACATAGAGCTTGATGATGATGATTCGACGTGCCACACATATCCAACATTTTAAAAAGTATATATAAGCGTTTGAAAATTGTAATCGATTCTAGAAATTAAAATTTTTAGGGAGTTAATACATTTTTCGAAATAACTCTAAAACTACGACGTTTAGTTATAGGAAAGTAAATACACGCTGCCCCTCATTTTTAAATATAGCTTGCTATTTAAAATTACTAAGATGTCGATAGTTTTTGGATAACAAGTTTGGCATTTTTTTCTGAACATCCGGTATTATTTTGTTAAGTTACTTAAATACTTACCTAAAATTTTTAATTTGTATGTGCATAGATGTCTTAGAAATTGTATTGCAGATGTCAATTTTTTTGCAAAATCTGAAATAATTCCGAAAGGGCTAATTTTAGAGGCAACTTTTATTGGATCAAAAAGTCGTGTAATTGTCTCGAGAATATAAATCTATAATAAAAATTAGGGCGTTCCATTTGAAGTAAGGAAGATGGTGTCCATTTCCGGTGTAATCGGAAGAAGTGGAAATCTAAAATTATTTTAAATCGAAAGGGCGCAACTAATCATGTACGATTAGTTTCAAAATTTCCAATAGCAACCCTTATTACTTGCCTATATTCTTTTGACCAAAACTCGTCGTGACATACCCTGTATTTTAAAATTAAAAAAATAGTTTTAGAGTAGGTACCAAGTAAAATTATAAACTTTATATTACAATTTTTCATAATAAAGTGAAAAGCACATTTTAAAATTTCAATTTTATGTTGTATATTTAAAAGTTATATGCGTAACGTACATTTGTTTGTTTCAGAACTAAAAATTACACACACTTGGGGCCGGCCTCGATACATGCTGTTATCGTAGCATCGAGATAGCACATGTGCTGTTTTGTACCTCGTGGGTCGTGGACTTATCAATTTCTATAGTGACGCCACGCCGACGAATTTATAAGTACCTATGCAGATTATTGTTTCGATCACTTTATTGCCGATCGTCTTAAATGAACGATGTGTGTGTGTAAATTCGATCGATCATTAAATTTCGGCGTAAATTTTCGATTTTCCCCCTTGCGTTTAGTGAAAACAGTGGACGTTTTTGAACAACGCAGTGCGACGAACGAACAAATAGTGTGTGACTTTATAAACGATATTAACGGGTTTCGCGATTATAAAATGTTGCATCGAAGGACCCTTCTGCGTGGAGGACACGGTACATCGAGGGATATGGACTCTCTTCGATGCCGAAGGGGTAAGTCGCATAATTAAATTTTATTTTATTGTTATAATGCTAAAAAAATTGTATTGCGCTGCGTTTAAATTACGCTTTTAATTAGTATTATTTCGAGATTTTCGAAATGAATTTGTGAATATGTTATGCCCGTTTATAATTTAAGTATTTGTAACATAACGAACACATTTAGTGCCCATAATTTAAACAAAGCAACTATTTTATATAGATTTGAACTGTTCGTAATTGTATGAGTAACAAGCATATGGCATAAATGTTACGGTCGCCTGACAGGTTTATCACCAGCTTATCGTCGAACGTGAGCCGATAGCGCTCTACACTATTTGTTTAAATCAAACAAATGTAGATAAGTCGAGCTCGTCTTGCTATTATATCGTGGGTTTTTCTCGTTTACGTAAACCTAGTGCCTATTCATACTGGTATAATGATAAATTCGTATTTTTCGGGATTTTAATATGTGTATTTTGAATTTGAAATTATGCAGAAATTGTTACCAGGAATAAAAATTTTTGAAAAACTTGAAATACTAAAGTTTTACGACTATTAAAAATAGTAAGCGGTATTTATTTTCCGTTCGAGGATGAGGTAGTTTCGAGTTTTGCAAAGGGTTTTTAGGAAAGCCGTTAGAAAGGCGACAGATTTTTCGAGCAATTTCGTGGGCGCTGTTCGGGAAAATAAGATTTTGACGAATTTTTTGAAAATTTTCGTTTTAAGAGGGCGACCGCCGCGTTTGCTGTCAATAGATGGCAGCAACTACAAAAATAAGCATTATTTTACGAATGGATAACTTTCGAAAAACGTTATTTATATTTATAATGACTAGAGCTTGACGATAAACTTTAAAATTGGAAATAAACTTTATTAGTTCCATTTCGATATTCACATTTTAAAATTAGAACATTTATAAAATAACTTAGGCGTACTCATATAGAAAAAGTTATACATTACTCAAAATAAAAGCCTTCTATTAGCAATAAATTTTTAAAAACAGTTATGATCAACATGAAATTTTGTGATTCGATAAATTCAATGTATTGCATTTGTAAAAATTCAAGCTAAAATCAAAATTTTAACGTTTTTCAAAAGTTATCCATTCATAAAAATAATGCTTAATTTTTGTAGTTGCTGCCATCTATTGACAGCAAACGCAGCGGTCGCCCTCTTAATCTAGATATTTAGTTTTTTAAATAACGAAAATTCGGTTTTTCAAATCTATATGCTGGTTGTCTTATTTTTTTAACGTTATAATACGTGTGTAACTTATCTTATTATAAAAGAAAAAAGGTGCTAAGATAATCGAATAAGTAAAGATGATATAGTTATATAAATGTGTATAGGTACAATGTTTCCGACTTTCGTTAATAACTCATGAAAACCACACGATAAAGTGGAAACAGCCCTTAACTTTTTTCCAATTTAAAAGTTGCTCAAGTTTTAAATTTTATAGGATCTGACTTGATCTCCGTCAATGAATTAATAGTATCTTTAGAGTTGAACTAGGTATATTTTGTGTTAAGGTGTAATTGAAAAATAACGAATGGTTAACGTTAACATTGATTGTGTTCGTTAGCGACTATTTTTTTTTTATTATCAACGTACCGTTTAGGTATTGCAGAATGATTATGAAACGTGCGTTTATTATACAGCGTGTAACTAAAAACCTTGTGAGCATATAGAGCGATTTAAAAGATGTGGTCCAAACTTAAGTGTTTGAATAAATTAAATTAAATACATATGTCGGTAATGCAATTACCATTTACTATCGTCGTTTTCATAATTTTCAAATTATTCGACCGCTTTTGTCCTTCGACATATTAGGTCCTATATTATGCACTAACAATAGAATCATATTCGGTTTGTACAGTTGTTTGCAAAACTCGTGTTCCCTGTTTAAATAAATAATACGCAACTAACAATACTTACATATCATATCGAGTGCGAATCGACCTCAAACTCGAAAAAACGTTCTTTTGGTGTTTTACGTATTTTCTACTACCAAAATCGAGTGGGGAGAAAAAACCGTGTGTTACGTTAATCGCGCAAATTGTAAAGACGGCAGCTGCAATTATAGGAGGCCAAGCGATAAACTACGTCGCGGCGATGTCGTGTCGCAAACTAAGTGGGACAAATGGCGTTGCTAAACTTAAAGCCCGGAGTCTTTAATTTCATCAATCAGTAATTAGATCGCTAAGGTCGCCGGCGACCTCGTGGCCCCTGGCGTAGTCGAGCTGATGTTTCCGGCGACCTCGTGGTAGCTACGCAACGCGATGTACAATCTTACCGTGAGATTATTGCTGGGACGCCTTTAGATGGTGGCGGCGAGCTTTGTCGTTTTACGTCTATAGCCACCTTAATTTGATATACAGTCAAATATTCTAATATTTACACATAGCTACCTTAATACCAAAAACCGGGGTTTTCACAGATAGCGTATGGCCGCTTATTCGGCGTGACGCGGTAGCGGTAATGCACCGACGAATTTAGTCAATTAAAATCTTGACCCAGATACGGGGTTATAAACATCGCGATAAAAACACTGCAACGAATTAAATGGATGGCTCCTATCTCACGATTCAGTGAGTTCGTTAATCGAAAATTTGATTTATTAAAAACTGATGGATATTTTTTTCGCGTTGCCGCTCGAACTGGCGCGGATACCTCCGAATAGATGGATAATTATGTCGCCGTATGACTACGAATGGGGGACTTAATCGTGTACAAGTAGATGCGTGATTCGTTATATAAGATAGTTTGTTGTTGTTGTTGTTTTTTTAGTGTCCATCCGGCGGTTACGATTCGGCATCATTAACTCGCGTACCTGTTGCTGGAACTATTAGGGGTTGAATGTGTTGCTTGTTGCTTACCACAACGAAGCTTAAGGGAGATGGGTTGTTGTCTTTGTAAGGGTTTGCTCTAGCACGTGTTTCGATGTATGCGGACTTGCCGGTGTCGTTTCGTTTCGTTTTCGCGCGACGTCTGCCTTTCGTACGAAAGGGGTCACAATTACTATTCGCGATGATCGTCGCCGAATTTGAGGTCATCTGCCTAACGAGCCGCTAGTTGAGTATATCGCGGTGGCGGTCCGAAATAGCGGCGGCGTTAGTGGCACGTGGTGTGCGCGGCGACTATTGATTACAGTGTGCATGCTAATGTCGCGAGGACAGTGTGCTCGCCGGTCCGTTCCTGTTTGCGGTAAGTGGCATGCATCTGCTTGTTCCCCCGCATTGTTCTGCGCCTGGCCGTTATGAACGTCGTCCAATGACGATATACAATATGATATGAGACTCACGTGTGTATAGAACGGACGCTATCGATCCGGGTTGCGCCGACGCCCGCGACTACGTCAACCAATGCCCGCGCTTTATTATTTCATATCTGAGCTCGATTGGCCGGCAATATTTTCATCCCACCAATAGCTAATCGCTTATTATTTTTCATAAGTACCAGTTATGATTGGTGTGAGAGCGTGGGCGCCCTACGTTCGCTTGCCAAGTCGGCGGTCTATTTATGTAACACTTTGACCTAAAAATAACGCGAAGCGAACGCCGTCGCAAACGCTCGATCTGCTCAGACAGACGCTTAGATCTTATGTTAGACCAATTTTATTCTAAGCGATATACCTACACAGTTTTTGATCTAGATCTTCGGTCCGGGGGGTTTGGGGGTTGGGGGTTTGGTTCCTTTATCCCGGACGAAAAAATGGAACGCATTAGAGACGGTGTCCGGTCAAAGGGATTGTCCGTCGGATTCGAAATGGACTCGATGTTGATATTGCATTTCTCATTCTTTATAATGCAATAGTAGCCGCCCGTGGGATTGTGGTGCGTGTGTGCACTGCCAAGTGTTTGCCGAAAGATGTTATTGATTTTCAAGTTGTGCGGGCGCTGTCCGGCGGCGAGGCTCTATCAGCGCGCTAAATTGAAATCTTTCAGACGCGGCGTTTGCGAGCTTTTGTGTCGTCCCGAGAATCGGGCAAGTCCCAACAGTAAATATCGTTTCTCTTCTATAATGAGGTCCGGCGCACCGGCCGCTGTCCGGCACTGCGCGCGCATCTCGCGACTCGAGACACAAAAATTCAATATTAATATCGAGGCGGAGAGAAGAAGTCCGCATTGCGCCACGGGGATACTTTATTCCCCTCTAGGCCGCCAATCGTAGGGAACGGCACGACCGGGCGCGCTATGAATATGATGAATTTATGGAAGTAATAAACGAAAGGGCGCCCATTGGTTGCGTCCCGTCGGAGGGATGCAAAATGTCTCAAGAGCCGGCCTCCGCGCCCAAGTGTGCTTCGATCATCGATTGTATGACGACCGCGCCGCGATTTGCATACCCGCTCGGCTACCTGCGGCCGACCGCTTCAATTGCCGCCGTCAAAAGCGGCCTTCCGAGCGGAAGCGTGGAACTCCTTCGTTTTCCGCTACGACTGCCGCGTCCTCCCGCACGATCTGCATACAAGACACGATCACTTTGACTTCTCTTTTTTTCCTCAAATGCATCGCCACGAACCACGAAATTTAGGGCCGCGTTTTCCGACTCAAAATTCATTCTCGTCTCATTCCTGTTACACCCCCCCCCCCTTCCTCCCATTAACCCAATTATCTGCGCACATATTACATGGAAAAGAAACGATACGATGTTATTAATAAGTATAGATATATAGATACACATTGTAAGAATTCGAGGTACGAAACGACGCCGCTTTGTGACACCTTTTATTGATGACGTGCATCGGAATAAAATTTGAACGGATCCTACGGCCGGTAGATCTGTGGGCTCGCTCGTAAGTTAGTTAATCCTAAAATAATGTCCACGAAATGATTGTTTCACTTCAAATTATAAGTTTATCGCGAAATCGAAATTTATTTTAGTTTATTTTCGCTACAAACCACGAATCGCTTTCTGAAGTCTATGAAGTCTTGACTAATGAGTAATCTACAGTGGACGCGCCATGGAAAATGGGTTAACGAAATTTGTACAAATTTTTGGTGCCAGTTTTTATGGAGGTCACCGTACAATACAGTATCCAAGATAGATTCTAATACACGTCGTCAATAAAAGGTTACTAGACGATGATATACCTTGTATTTTTGCAGTTCTAATAAACTGTAGTATTTCTTTGTACCATCTAATATCGCAGGCGGCACACTGACATTATAATGTCGCCATCTATTGGCCATTTGGGAACCAACGGGGACGTCAATACGACGAGTTAACGTCACAGCCCAGTGACGTCAAATTATGATCAATCTAGTACGTTACTTGAGACGTCTAATTGACGTCTAATTTCCTTAAATGGGACTTTTTACTTACCCAGGCGGCACACTGACGTTTTAATGTCGTCAACTATTGGACATTTGAGAACCAATGAGGACGTCGTAAATAACGTATGTATGACGTCAATATGACGGGTTAATGTCACAGCACAACGATGTCAAATTATGACCAATTTAGTACGTCATTTGAGACGTCTAATTTCCTTAAATGGGTCGTCGATTTGACGTCCCATTGACGTAATCCCAAGCCATTAATGACGCATCTAAAAGTGAAAAAAATACAGAAACATTCAATATAATTATTATTTTATTACAAAAATGAAGGTACAAATAAAAAACCTAAATCTGAGAAATTAAACGAGGTATGTTAATATGTCAAAGAATGAACACAAAATTATTTGGGTTTACCTACTTAATAACCAAATAACTATTTACCGCTTACATCTTATCTTAAATATATTATTGTATTACTCGTATATAATAATAAGAGTAATACAATAATATATTTAAGATAAGATGTAAGCGGTAAATATAATATAAGGTATACAGTGTGTCCACGAGTTCTGGGATCATTTGATAGAGTCCAAACTAAGCACAATAAAAAAAAACTAATTTAAATAAAATCTTGTTGGTTGTAACAGTCGCACAATGTAAAATTTCACACCAACAAAAGACAACTAAATAAATTAATAAGGAAATGGGGGTTACTCACGCCACAAAGATTAACTAGTCATAAAGTTAAAAGTTAAAATAAGTACAATTTCTGTTTCTTGTTAAGCCATGATTTCGTAAAATTATTGTAAAAGATATTTTATCCAGTTGTTTAAATATTTAAAATTATTCGCTGGCTGGTGTAAATATAAGGCTGAGATTAAGTTATATCAAAATTTCATGTACAATTTAACGTAGAAACTCAAAGTAAATCCTAGCACATTGCGGTAAACCAAGCGTGATCAGTATACCAGTGGCGTGACACTTTGGAATAGTTGAACTTTCATTTCAACTAGTTGGACCATTGACAAAATTAGAATAAATAACTGGATGTGACTTTATTTACTTGTTTAGTTGTATACTACTGAATTTATAACGTATAGAACTATTACTATTAATCGCATAAGAGATTTATATATTTTTTAGTTAAAATTTTGGATTAAAAGTTAGAAAAAATTACGAATATTTTACGGTTTAAATTAACGCTTCAAAACATCTTTATCCTCACTTTTCTAGTAAGGATTCGGGGCTTTGGAATGACCAAACAAAGAGGTCTTAACGACGTTCTTTAATGACGTCAAATGTTCGTCGCGAAAGTGTCGTCGTGCGTACGTCACTTATTGGGTGCACGACGTCGCCGACGAATAACTACCAATAATTGACGACATTATGACGGCAGTGTGTCGCCTGGGTACTTGTTTAGTTGTATACTACTGTATTTATAACGTACAGAACTATTACTGTTAATCGCATAAACGCGATAGTGCATAATTCCAAAATATATTGATATATTTTTTAGTTAAAATGTTGGATTAAAACAGAAACATGTTAGAAAAAATTACGAATATTTTACACTTTAAATTAACGCTTAAAAACGTCTTTATCTACACTTTTCCAGTAAGAATTCGGGACTATGGAATGACCAAACAAATACGTCTCGACGACGTTCTTTAATGACGTCAAATGTTCGTCGTGCGTACGTCACCTATTGGTCTTGATCATACCGACAAATAATATATTGACCAACATTCCGCTTGTGTTCCAGTAAATCATCGATAATAGAACCGTAAAGATGGGCAATTTTTAATTTGGAAAATTTGATAAAATTTATATCTGTGATATTTAAGAAACTGTATCATTCTGAACATTAAAAAAAAAACGCAAAAAGTCCATCTCTCCTCCAACGTGTAGACGAGATGGATTGGGGTAACTAATAATTTTAGTAATTAATATATTTTGAAGGGATAATGTTTTCCACGTTGTTGATAGAAATTCATATGTGGTAGATATATCGTTCGTGTGATCAATAACCACAAATAATATATTGTATCCAATCATTCCGTCTTGTTGTTTTTCCTGTAGTCTTTTTGCACCCCGCACGTGTGTTTTCATAATCTTCGGCTTCGTCGTTGTTTATTATCCTCCGATGAAGTATTTAACAAAATGATTTCTTCAGAACTCGACGTAGATGAATAAGGTTTTGAAGTCTGTTCTCGGCCCAGAGGGGAGATGTATTAACATACAACGATACTTTTAGGTTATATCTAGTGTTATAAATATAATTACAACATATTATTACGGATTAATAAGTTTAAACTTACACCGAAACTGTATTTATACGGCGCCAACAATTTTTAACAGCGTTTTTCAGTAAATGTTCAATTGTTTTGTTTTAACGACAAAACTGATGTCAAATAACGACAAGGAAAAGATGGCTCTCTAAACTAGCTTTAAAATTTAAAGTCCATCTCACCTCGTGGTCCATCAAATGCGCAATCTAGTAACGTTTTATTGGCGTCGTGATTGGCAGGCCGCTTGGGTTGATTATACTTCGTAGTATAATTAATAAATTCGACATTTTTTAGTTAAAACGATTTTGGTATCTATTCGGTATTCGATAACAGTTCTTGTTCGTCTCAGCAAAAAAATCGTGTAGCGTTGTCTTTAAAAAACGAACTTCATGCTTTTTTCATGTTTTTTTTGACGATCTCGAACTTAAAATCGAATAGTTAACTTAAGAAAATTATAATTCCGAACGATTCGCGAAATTGCGTACGGTTAAGGTAATCGTTGCAACGTCGTCGACTTACTTAAAGGTAATACGATTGCGAGAAATGAAAACAAATGTGGGCACTAAGAATTTTACTGTCGACATAAAGAGTCGCAAAAGCTTCCATTACCCTTTAGGTACTCGAACTCGATAACTCCTTCCTTATTTGAATTTGATGGTAATCGGAACCTCTTTAAAAATTGAAAACCTGAATCTGATGGGTCGCAATCGAGCAATACAAATCACCGATGCTCATGTTCAGCTCCTTGTCTATTAATAAAATCATTATTTAGGGCCGTTTGTGTCTGTAGTTGACAGAATTAATTTACCTTTTCAAAAGGGAGCCGGCTTTGATGTGGCATTTCAGGTGCGCGATTTCGATTTAATTTTCGTATTTTTTATTTGCGACGAGCGCGCCGCGCCGCGCCGCGCCGTTGGCGAGGGAGTTCGTCAAGTTTACGTGGTCAATACTAAGATATCCAACGTCTAAACTAAACTTTTATTGTCGACCTCTCAGAAAATCCCGGAAACTTTGTTTTTAGTTCGTTTGCCGTGAGGCTTCCACGGGGTTTCATCTCGCTCCAAGAGAAAAGTATATATATATAGGGAGCGACAAGGAATGGAAAAAGAAAAGCCGGAGGATGAGATTTGCCAGGAATTTGCGGAGCATAGCGCTGTCGCTTTAAATAATCCAACTGGACTACGTCTGTATATTCTTATAAGGATAAAAGTTTAGATTTGTTTCTGTTCGTATGACTCGCGGCGACAAGCCACCCTAAAAATTATAGGTACGTGCACCGCCGACACGTACAGTATAAATAAGTGGGTAAATGATAAACGCGATAAAATTTTATTACACTACGTAGTTCTTAAATATAATTTCTCGATCGTGTAATAAAAGTGTTATTGTTCATTAAAGAATTCGTCATAAAAAAAAGATCGTAAAAAGCGAAAACGGCACAATTTATATCCAGGTGTTTGCAGAGACCCAACTTCGAACTTCTGGCCGTGTTATATATTTGTTCTTTTATCAAGAAACTTGTGCCGTGTTGTTCAGTTTGCACGCCAGAGGTATTTCTCGGGGCGCGACCATCAAACTTTGATAAGTTTCCCTCGCCTCGAATGCCCGTTCGGACGGCGGTCATTTTTCTCTCGTTTTCAATCTACGCAGGAGAAGTTCTCATCCTTTCGGGCGAATTTCTTGTTTTACGTTTCCTTTGTTTCTTCGGTGGACGCCGTTGGCTGGAATTAAGCCCGGCACACGAGGGGCTCGATAAGCAGTCGAGCATCCCTGGACGATTTCGTACGTCCCCGACAGAAGCGCCGAATTTGTTTCGGGTTAAACGCTACGAGAGCGCTTAGGCGTCTTTAAATATTATATGGACAAAATCAAAGAGCAAATAAAGTAGACGGGAAATGGTAGATCCAACACCGCGCTTGCTCCGGGCGCAGCTTAATGGCCGGATCCCGGAAATTGTGAGCACATATATCTCGTAGCAGATTTATGAAAGTGCTTTTCTTCCGAGTGGGGTAAGGGCGAGGAAGAAATATATACAATAGCTTCCACCCGACCCCACCTGCTTTGGCGGCGGCGGCGGCGGCGGCGGCGGCGGAGGACTTTGATCAAAACTCATCACCGGCGATGATGCGTGCCGCGTGGTCGAATAACAGAAATCGAATTCCTCGAGATAAGTGTGCGAGGAGATCTCTCAAAGACGGCTCGAAAGCGGATATTGACAGCCAGAACAATTGGACGCCCCTAAAATGAGATAAAGGAAACAAATACAGAAGGTGAGGGGCTGCGGGGGAGGGGAGGGGGAGGGGGAGGAGGAGGTTGGAGGTGGTCGAGAAAAACGAACGGAGGTCAGAAGTCGGGGGGTGTAGATGGAAATGCTTGCCGCATCGCCATCGCATCGTTCCGAACGTAAACACTTATTAAATAAACAATTTCGGTTTCCCGGACCCCGATATTCGTTCGAATTTAATAGTTCTTTTATTACGCATACGCGGTCGCGCATTTCGTCCCATTAAAATCTAAATTTCATTTCGGCTTCTTGGACAAAATTAATTTTCTTCGAGATCTACAAACTTCAAAACGAAATTATTTTCTCAGTCACCCCATTTCACTTTGTCTCCGAATCCAAATACTCAATCATTCATGGAAATGACGGATTTTAATGTTACAAAGTTTTAATTCGCGGAAGAGGGTGGATGTCATTGGAAATATCTGCATTTCCATTTAAATGTATTCGCTAGGCCAAGTCCGCCGTCCGCTTCTGAGATGTCGGAATTAACTTCGCTTTTTATATCTCCGCCGAGAACAGTATCAAAAGTTAATTTGTGGTGAAATCTGAGGGTCTGGCTAGTATTTACTCTCTAATGATGGAAATGCGCACTTCTTACTTTAACTTTCCGTTTACATTTTATATTTATAGACGTTCTTTTAAATTAAACTCGAAAAGGAAAATAAACACGGCTCGCTCTTTTCTAGTATTTTTATTAAAAAAATAATTGAATTGCGTTTTCGAAACGCGACGGCGACGGCGAGGGCGAATAAGTGGATTAAATATTTAAAAATTAGGGCGGTCGGTAATTAAAATGCATGTTCTTTCGGAATTTTTTTAATTAAACACTTAAACTTACGAGATTACGATAATTAGGTATACTAGACGATGCTACATAATAAAATATCGAAACTTGATAATTAAGGAAAACATAAATTTTATTTGTAGGTATTTAAATGTAACGACATATTTTCTCATTAAAACGTTGACGTTGATAATTGATGATTAAAAACATCGATGCGTTACGTATTTGGCACGTCGATACACAATATTATTTATTTAATAATTTACCTATAGGTTTTCCTATTAATTAGCAACGCAAAGTTGTTTTCGCAGTAAAAGTTATTTACGAAAACAATGCACAAAGTAACTTATTGTTCAATATGAAACCGTTATTAACGAACATATATTTAAAAAAAAACCGCCTATTTATAACTTTCAAAAGTTTATGCAAAAACACCTAGTATACTCACTTATATTTTATCATGTTTGTGGCTGAAAATTGATTTTAATTTCCCAAATGCCGATTAGAAGTGTTTAAATTGCGATAATCCTTATCTGTGCCTGCCGTCTATTTTAGTTACAAGCGTTAGCCGGTTAATACGTTCTCGAAGACGAAAATCCAGCGGAATCAAATCCGGCGCACGCGTTGGCCACGTTCGATCTTTTCGCAAGATTGCAACTGAAGATTGTTTCAAGTACCTACTCAACTTGTAAGTTAAGCTAACGAAATAATGAGCAAGTGAACGTTTTACAAGTATTCCGTTACTTTAAGGATGGGCTTTTCTATTTAAAAGTATTTCTAGTTTAAGTTAAAAAGTTTTTAAGTTTAAGTTTAGTTAAGTTAAAAGTTTTTCTATTCTATTTTTCTATACCTAAGTATCTACGTATTAGAATTATTTTACTATAGCTTATCCAAACCTATATGATGTTCACGTCATCGACAAAAAGTTACTAGATTGTTTATTTGTAATTTGTTTTAAAGTTTGGAAAGTGACATATTATAATAAATATTATAAAGAAAGACTTCCAATTTATTAGAATTGTCAAAATACGAGATACGAGGTGACAGCACTGTGTGAAACGTCATCATCTAGTAACCTTGTATTGATGATGTGAACATCATATAGGTTTGGATAAGCTATAATTTAAATATCTTTTAGATAACCGTAATGAACATAGGAATAACACACTATAAAGCAGTTGTTTTAACATTCAGTTTTCGCATCCAGTACAAAATTGTGAGTATACAGGGCGAGCCATTTAAAAAATGCCAGGCGTTTGAGTTTTTCGCAAACGGTTAGAGTTATCAATTAAATTTTTATTTTGACTCGTATCTTCGAAACGAATGATTATTTCGAAAAAAATACCATTAGTAAAACTTTTAAATTTTTCGACGAACTATCCCCCATCCAATTTAAAAATAGGTAACTTAAGCCTATAATTCCAAAACTAATGTGTTTCAGGGTTGTTCAACGTCGCCATCAGACGGCCCATTTTACACTGTACAATTTTTGTAATTAGTGATTTTTACATAATTCTAGTCGTTTTCGAAAAAAACGCGTGGCATTTTTAAATTACTCAACCTGTATGTGGTTAATGTGGTTCGTGGTTTTATCTGCATGTCGAAATTTTTATATTATTTAGATCTTTCTCCACTTCATTTTTCCATCGCGATTTTGGTCTACCTTTTCTTTTTAGGAAGGAAGTTCTTCCGTCCATTTTACTTTCTGGACTTTCACCGAACTCCAATTAAGCCCGGTTCGCGCGCACGAATATTCTTCTTTTTCGTTTGTCGGCGACCGTCCAACACTGAAGATTGTTTTTGTTTCGAAGTTTCCGTTTTGTTTCACGTTAAGTTTCGCAATTTACTTCCATGCGCCAGTTTCAGTCAGCTTTAGCTTAAACTTCAGATTAAAATAAATCGTTTGATCGTATAGGTGTGATCATAAACAAGTGAAATAGCGCGAGATAGAAAAGTCGTTATCTACTGGAACATTGCTTTTTGTGAAAAAATATAGTTTTTATTGACTAAAACTGGATAAAAATAGAAAGTGGTTTTCCATCGACGATGCTCGAGTTTTCCAGCTGGTTTTGAATTAACCCCAATTAACCGGACACACAATATTGTTTTGGTTTAGAGTTAAGTACCTCGACCTACGTGGAGGTCAGTTACTGATTTTTTTTTCACATTTTGTCACAAGTGTACAATTTGACGATGACATTTTTACCATGGAGAGCACTTGGTGAAACTATTTAGGTACATATATATATATTTATTTAATTGTGAAACTCTAGTTGATTTGGATCAGGATTAATTTTAGCTCGTAGCTCTTCATGTACAGCATCTTTGGGGTTGGTTTCCCACTCAAAATTTACCCTCAATTGTTTGTGTCTCAGACTAACTAATGGTATTTTTACTTAATACGTATATTTGTTGAATTTTGTTTTCGTATAAGACCGTAGGTATCTGTAGCATTTTCTATTTAAATGTTTTAAAATTTTGTTGTTATTTCTCTGTGGTCGTTTCACCGTCGACCATTTCGCCGCCTGTATGTATTTATATTTTATTAAATTGTACGTGCGATTTTACCTGTTATAGATCAACGAAACGAATCACGCTCTTTATAAAAACACATTTGATTAGGAATATTTCGAATATTTTTTTTGAAACGTCTTTTATTGTTTTACTTTTGTGCGAAATTCTAAAGCGCGCAATTCACACCTATATCATTGATTAAATCAAACGTGTCAGTTTTATTTCAAATCGATTGTATAATTTGACATTAATCTTGGATACCATTTTAGGGATGTAAACCCGTGGAATAAATCTTTTATCGTTGTTCTCGTTGTTAAAAAACAACTACGTCATTTGACGGAGTATTTGATAGGTGCGAAACATGTTTTTTTGCACATTGAAACGTTCTATTTCCGAAATCTATATAAAATGGTGGTGCGATTCAAAATAATTCAATCGTGGAAAATTAGAAACGTCGCCGTGCACTTTACGCTTTACCTTCTTAAATGAACTTAAATGACAGTTACGTTAAACAACTTGACAACTTCTTTTGTGTGAAATTTATTGGAGTCGTATGCAACGTTTTAGTAGCATTTATGTACTGCTTATAAGTAATTCTTTCTTTTGTCGATTTATCGTTGTATTTATGGACTTGTTTAAGGGCGAGAACTATAACGTGGTTTTGACATTATCGAATTTTGTACTTCTAAAACTGACAAAAGTTCAATAACTTAATTTTGGGCAAAAATTCAATTATGCATCACCAGCATTTTTAATCATCGACAATTTAAGATTAATTTTTTTAAATAATTCGGTCAATGAACGTGATTTTGACGTCGATTATCTATTGAATATAATGCGTAACATCGCTGAATAGCACCTGATACGTCAAATTTTTCGGAGACGAGTTTAACCGGCCGACCATATACAATATTTAGATTGTGTCTCATACCTATCGAATTAGTCATTCAATCGGACAGGTTGCGTGTGATACGGTGGCTAGTTTGGTTTATTTCATTCTGAACTTTTATAGGTATAATGTCAGTAAGGTTTAATTTTCGATTTGATTGGATTAATAAATATAGTATACGTTTTTGTAGATTGTATTTACGAAAGCGCTGCTTTATTTTTGATTTTGGTTAATCGAAGGTGAAAATAATAAGATTATAAAAATTACAAGCGTGAATTTTTGAAAGGAAATACCAACTTTTAATGTTGTTTTATATATTGTTGGCCCTTTGATTCGATTTATAACGTTAATAGTGGTAACAAATATACCTAGGTATTAAAATATACATAAATTCAAAATTCGACGTACAGTCGTGGACATAATTAATGTTGTCGGCAACGTGCTTTATATATTTCATATATATCGTATATAAGCACTTATATAATATTTATGCTACGTTTAAGTATTAATTTGCTTAATTTCTTATTATTATTTATTATTCCTAATGAACGTTGTCGACGACATTAATTATGACCACGACTGTACCTAACAAATAAACAGTTTTAGTTATTTAAACGAAGATTAAGAAAACAAGTATTTGACCTGCGTTTTAGGAGGAAAAAAAACGAATTCCCATCCTTTTTGTTTCTTGCTTCCAAGTAAATTTAATCTGCCCCAAGAAACTAAATGAAAACTCCCAAATCTGAGATAACTTTGAAAGCAAAACAAATAGTACAAAATCCAACTTCTCATTTTATCTCCTGATGAACAATAGCCTAGAATTCGCTATAGTTGCTTTGTTAGCACTCCGGCGGTGGACCTGAGTATTGATCAGTCTCCCCTTACCACCCTCTGCCCCTGAAAACCCCTCACTGACCATTGCCCAGTCCCGGCCGTCCAGCACCCACACTATGACAAATGCTCGTCCCAATCGATATATAACTGATATTGACAGTAACATCGTTCGAAATTACTAGAAATTATATTACGCGTATAGATGAAGGAAACGTTCCTTTAGGGCCCGAAATGGCCTACCCTGTCCATTATTCCTCTATACAGCGTGCTTTTGATGTTTCCACTTTCTGACCGTTATCACGCTGAGGAAATCGTTTGAAGGTTTTGGAAGCATCTGATGTTTTGCTGTTAAATAAAATCTTTCTCTACGGAACCGAAATTGAAAATGCGGGACGTTTTCTGAAAAAAACTCGCTTTTACTTAATAGGCAGGAAATATTTTCCATCGAAGGGGAAGGATAATAAATGTCACGCTCATGAATAATAAACAAAAGCAACATCTGGGCAGACTAGAAAAGGCACAGCATCCAAATATATGTGAGGGAGCGACAATTGTCCTTTTACATCTGAAAAGTCGTATATAGAGTTTATCGCTTTCGTTTAACCATCGAGTCGATCCTTTTTCGGTCGGATCTCCGTTCGCCGGGCGAAGGGAGGACGGAAGACTTTCGTAGTGCAATTCTTAAATTAGATTATTTGCCGGAGTTATATTTCTGCTGATGCTGGACAGTGGCCACTTCGGTCCCTTCGGCGACTACCCCTAGTTGTTGCTTAATCTTTCAGCCGACAGACTAATAACGGGCTCCTATTATTAAACTTGGAATATGTGTAATGACTAATTTTTCCCCGTTCGAATAGGTCGCGTGTCGTATTACGTATACAACGATTCTTGTGTCTCCTTGCGAATGTTTAGTTAGAATGTTGTTATTTCGGTGCACGTACGAGGGTCGACCGTAAAGTCGAAATCTAACTAATCGCTTTGCTAAAACGATCACATTCGAAAAATTGTTTTCTCGACATCGAGACGTTTTTAATTAAAACGTCCATAAGCAGTACGTCAAGTACTTATACACCACAATTATCAAAAGTCGCGAAGAACTAATTAATTACAGTTTTAATACTCAAATAATTCTGATAAAGTTAAACATTCATCAGCGTGACTTAATGGATATATTCTCTCCGAGTTTATCGCGGAATTACATTTAAAGTTATTAATTCGTCTGGCAGGGGTGGGAAACAAAAATGGAAATGGTTAAACTAAAGATGTAAAGGGGAATAAACTTTACATGCATAACTTTTCTCGGCAATTGCTGCTTTAATTTAATATCCCGTTTCATCTTCGCGAAATTGTGAGCAAAGCGCGTAGAAGGACAGAGAGAAATGATAGAAGGAACGGGAAACCCATTAAGCTTCTCTTCTATATAATGTTTGTGTCACAATTATTAAGATTTCGTTTTCATCTTAATGTTTACCTGCATAAATGACATTCCTGCGAAACGCCTCGCGCTGGAGTTATTACGGCTCGAGTGGCTCCGGCGCGAATTAATTTTCTGTATAACGCCTACGATGTTATTAAAGGGTTATTAAATTGTTATGAGAGAAAATTGAGTCGCTTTGTGTACTTACCGCCAAGTTAAACATTAATATACGGAATGATGAAAGTTTAGGGTTCTCCGCAGTAAAATCAACAGTACAGGTAAAGCGGGGCTCGTTAAATTCGTAATTGACGATTTTCATAAATTATTAAATCATTGATATTTTAATCATCTCGATGTTTCAAATGTAGTTTAAGTTTGATCTTATTATGTCAACCTTATTTGGTGTTCCCAATAAAAGTGCAGTATAATCTGATTATCCGAAATAATTGGGGCGTAACAATTTCGTAAAATACGGCGAGTTCCAAAAAGTTCTTTTCATACGGAAAACTTTTTTATTATTAGTTTTTTCGAATAATTTCGTTCTTGATAAAAGTTGACGAGTCCTCCAAAATTACTAATGCATCTATCAGGTGTTATCGGGGATATAAGCATAAGCGAGGAAATGAGAATTAGTAAATTTTGGTCAAGGATAAAGTACCATAATTTTGCAATATATCGGAAAATTGTATTAACAAATATTTTTTAGAATTACACGTAATACTTAAATATAAATTTTCGTCGTCGTATTTTGAACTCGACAATTTTTGTTTTTTTTGGCTCTCATTTCCTAAGTAATTATTTGATATCAAATTTGTGTCTACATTGTTTAATGGGAAAGTTAATTTAAAATTGATCGAATAAAGTAATAAATTTTATCTTTAAAAAAACGATTGTCTGAAAAGTTTTATTCGAGCGGAAATTTGCCCATTTTTGACTAGATTAATAACAACTTTTGAATTTTTTTTAATTAAATTTTTTTTTAAATTGCAAATTATAAATTTTTATTCAACATCGTTGAACGATCAATTCAAAATTTTACAATTTCAAAATGCGACGACGAAAATTTATATTTAATTATTATTTGTAATTCTAAAAAATATTTGTTAATGACATTCTCCGATATACTGCAAAATAATGGTATTTTATCCTTGAGCAAAATTTACTAATCCTCATTTCTCGCTTATGCTTATATCCCCGATAACACTTGATGAGTTCATTATTAGTGTTAGAAGATGCGCCAAGATGTCAAGAATGACATTTTTGAAAAATTAATATTTAAAAAGTTTTTCCATATGGAAAAATAGTGAAAAATATTACGTATTTTTATTTGTATTATACTTGGAGCCACAAGACTTTGTTTAACACCTGGTGTATGGTTTCAAAGAAATTCAAGAAAAAAAAGACTTTAAAACAAAGAAAATACACCTATTATGTTTACCTATTGCAATTCTTTGTTTTTTAAAAATCACTTATTTTACACAAGTTCCAATACATTAAACTTCGATTTCGGATAATCGGTTCTCAGATAATTGGTTCTCTATTGAACCTATACGTAAAAACTAGTAGAAAAGTAAAGCATCGTAAGAAAACATTAAGGGCATTGTATTTCAAGAGTAAATTACTTTTTGTTTATTTTCGAATTTCAATCGTTAATTAAAACCGATTAAATACTTGCATTGTTTAAATAATTGTTTTTAGATAACGTTCGACTTATTCTGCCGCGTTAGGTGCACATTTGCATCTCGGTCCGTTACCGTCAGGACCTGTTACTTGATAACAAATCCATAAGTTCAAAATTAAAATAAAAATCGTAAATGTCGAATTGTTTTAAAAAATTTTCAGTTCTTGGCCCCGATAAATCGAGAGACAACTGATGTATAGTTTTATACGTATTTTCGTCTAGAAGAACAGTGTTCGGCATAAAACTCGTAAATAACGAACTTTCGGATACAACGTTCGACAAAATTGTTATCGCACATCAATATTTTTCCATGAATGTAGGTAAAAATGTTTTTTCGAGAATAATAGATTGTTTATGACGTTGCCGGCGCGCGCAGATGTTGTCTTTGTAACGTTTGCACAATTATTTTCTTAGAAAAACACGTTTATCAGTTGATCAGCTCCAGCGGATATTTAAGTTTTACTAGATAAGGTGGTACATAACACAATCGCGTGCTGGCTCGGTTTTCTAAAATCACTTTCGAGCAGAGAAAGTTCTTTTTTTTTGTCATTTATCGCGAACTTCGGATGTGATGAAATCACGTTGCGAGTCCTTTGCGGTTCGTTATAATCGGATTTTACCGTAGTTACTTAATTACAATATGAAATACTCCAAAAAATATTTACATAATTTTTGTTAACGAGCACACTAACGTTTTTCTTATGTATATTTTTGTTGTAACATTTGAGTTTTAGATTTAATTATTTTCGTTTATATCCGAAAGCGGTGGCAACTGTTTAAAGTGCATTGGTTTGTAATTCTAAGCGAGCTGCAAGCGCATGCAGTGTTTATGAGTGTGTAACAAATAGTCCTTGTACGGCGATCGATCCTTCATTAAGATTGATGGACGTGCTCTACTCTCGTTGTCCAGAAACTTTTATAGCGAACGTTCTTCGCCGCCTTCTCTATTTTTTCCGTTTGTTTCTTCCGAGACGGACAAGGACGAGACGTCGTATATTGTTCGAAGTTTTAACGGGAAAATTCTTTGTATATACTACTGTTGCGGAATGAGAATCATGATTGCTATTTTTGTTTTATTTCGCCATTTCTGTGCTGTTCCTGTCGGTCCATCACTAACGTTTCCGACAACCGCATTACTTCTTTCTTAATCAATTATTATTTTATGGCGTATTGCGTGGAAGGAGCGATTTTTTTGTATGTTTCGCAGGAGACGTTTCGGACGAAACCAGAAATTAATTTTGGTAAACGTGGCAGCAGAGCGTTTGCTTTGTCAAAGACAAGTTTAGATCGGCTAGTAATAATTTAACGAAGCAAAGAGCCGCGTAACGGAGTTTACTCGATTTAAGGCTTGTTTTAATCAAGTGTCCATTCGGTGCGATGCGGTGGCGGTGATTTGAACGCATACATATTAATAAGCTCGAACGATCGAGTGCGCGTCTAAGGGTTGCTTTTATTTATTTTAGTGTTGTGGTATGAAACTCGTACCCGTGTCTATTGTAACTTTAAATCGCGACCAAAACAAATTCAGCCTATACATATTACCTATCACCAGGCCATGATGAAATTCCAAATATCTTGACCAAAAGCAGTAACCTACTTAGCAACAATCTTCAATAACTAACTGCATTAGTATCAGCTACTTCCCAACTACCTGGAAAACAGCTGAAATACTGATATTCTTGAAACCCGGCAAGAAAAAGAACGATCCAAATAGCTACAGGCTAATCAGTCTATTGTGTACCATCTCAAAAGTCATTGAAAAGGTTATCCCAGCAAGATTAAATGATTATTTGCACGCCAACGAAATTATACCTCACTTTCAGTTTGGATTCAGACCTTTCCACTCTACATCACATCAGCTCCTAAGAATAACTGAAGCAATAATAAGAGGGTTTGAAGAAAAACAACACACTACGGCAGCATTCTTAGATATAGCCGAAGCTTTCGATAGGGTATGGCTGAAAGGCGTAATATACAAGATGAGAATTCTGGGCTTTCCCGAATACTTAACTAATCTCACAAACTCACTCATTCCTCACAAACCGAATTTTTCGTGTTAAAATCAACACCACACTGTCACAATTAAAACCTATTGCAGCCGGAGTGTCACAAGGATCGGTCTTGGGACCGGTATTATTCAATATATTGATGTACGACATACCCAATGCAGGAAACAACACCATTTCAATGTATGCAGATGATACTGCTGTCCTTACCCAACATCAAGATATTAACGTAGCCGCTGCAATGCCCCAGGACTCACTGGATAACCTCTTAAGATGGTTCAGACGCTGGAATATCCGGATTAACTCCACAAAATGCCATGTTAAAATTTTTACCCTACGAAGACCATCAGACCCCGAACCTATAATTATAAATAATCAACCAATAGCATGGAAACCATCACACAACGCCGTCAAATATCTTGGGCTGCACTTAGACAGACGACTCACATGGAGCTTACATATTAATAAAAAGCTACAAGAAGGCTATGCGAGAATTGCAATGTTTTATCCCATATTAAATAAAAGAACACGTTTAAAAATAGAATGTTCTAAAATGTTGTATCGAGGCATCATAAGACCCGTCATAATGTTAAAATGTAAAATGTAAAAATGTTAATAGTATGGGGAACTACAAGTAAAACAAACATTAAAAAGCTACAGACGCTTCAAAATAAGGTCTTAAGACTTGCTACGAATGCCGACTGGTACATCCGAAATTCCCAACTTCATCGCAAACTAAACATGCCAAGCATAGAAGACTTTATAAAAAACTCAGCTAAGTTCTTCAATAACCTCCATAATTGTCCAGCGTCTGCTTATTATAAACTAGGACTCAAATCAACAATAACGCGACTGAAACCACGGCTGCCACAAGATATCCTACTCTCCGATAGCGATTAAAAGTGTTTGATAGTGAACTACTTAGAATAACCGATGCGCTTAGTGAATTGTTAATGTCCATATGTCTAAAGGTTAATGTAATCTTATTTATCAATGCTGTGAACAGCCCTAGTGTGCTTAACCAGTACCTCTAAAAATAAAAAAAAAAAAAAATATTACCTATCGATCAAATGAGTAATGGGGGAGGGCGATTCCCGCATTCGTCAGAATTACACATGTTTGTAATGCGTGCGAATTTCCGAAACGCCAATTTGAGGTTCGAATCCTCATTAAATCGTAAAAAAATGCGCGATTAAAAATACCGAGTCGAAGGACCAACAATTAAAAATTTCATTGCTCTATTTTACTTTTGCTCCGAGGTCGGTTAAATTGGAAATGAAATGTATCGGGGAAGGTATATTTTAAATGTTCACGTGTATATTTTATAAGTGCCGTGTTACAAACATATAATTTTAGCGATCCGGTGCCATCATTTTGGCAAGAATCGTCGGAGCGTGAGTCTTCTTTTTCTTTTCCATCCGAACCGCACATCAATCTTATTTATGTGGCTACAAAACGCGAGAATGGTGGCCGAAGCTATTCGGCTGGTTCGCGGTCTAACTGCCCCAACCGCCCTACACCTGCAGATAATATGCTTTTGTAACGACATTGTGTAAGTTTAGGCAGAAATTCGTTTAACTCTGTACAACTTTTCGTTAAGACTAACTTCGAGTTTTTCCCCGTAGAGCCTCTTCGGCTTCATTTACGTTACTCCGAATGCCCTTAAGGAAAAGTTATTTCCGAAAAAATAATCTAACGGAACTGAACCCAAACGTAATGCAATAAACAAGTATCTCGCAAGCATCTAACGAGTTGTGTATATGTTGTTTGTATATATTTTGCTGTAGGAAACGCCGTGAGTGATTGATTTTTATGAACTATCGAAAAAAGAACGATTTTGCGGCGTTCGCGTCACAATAATTAAATAAAAGCTCCGTTTAATTTTAGAGACGTTTGATCGTCGCGCCGAACGGCCGCGGCCGTTTAAAAAACGTTTATCCATCAAATCGGGAAAATGTTAAATTGAAAATTTCGCAATCGATTTCGTGGAGAATTCTAGGAAATTTTCGTAATCTATTTGATGGGCGGTATAAACCGGCGGAATTGTGGAATTACCCGTGTTTGTTATTTACCGCTTCATACTAATCTGCTACAAATTCACGGCCGAAATAAGCTACAGTCCGACTTATATTGCTGCTATTAATTTCAGTAACCGAGTCCAGTCATACCTTACGTCTAATTGTAGCACCGTGAAATAAATTGCTCGCAATGCATTAATTACGTGGGGTCCATTCTTCCGTATGTATGAAGCATAGCGGGGAGATGCTGGTCATATATTACGGAACTGCTGGTGGACGTGCAGAGTATTAAAAACGGGGCACGTTCCACACTGGACGTTGCACAACCCGGAAGCGTATTTACGAATTGGAGCTGTACATCTGTCGATTGTAAATTGCGAGAAAAATACTTTTCAAAATCCATAAAAAATTAAGAAACGCTTACGTAGGTTATATTGGTTCTACGAATGACGACTCGAAGGACCAATCGATCCAAGTTTAATAACTGCATATTAATTGATCCGCATTGTGAAATTGGAAATTTTTTTTAATGGACCTTTCCCGTCGTTTTAAAGACGTGTGACGTCTAAACGTAATTTATTTGACGTTGTCCAGTTTCCTAAATTGTATAGAGGTTTTACGGCATCCACGTGCAATATTTATTTTTTATAAATCGGCGTAAGGACGCTATCGATCCGCGTCGCTGCTCGATTTAGAAGCGTATCTCCAAATTAATAAGTAAAACCAAACATTCGACGATGGCGGGCATTCGAAAAAAAAAATTGTCCACGTCGACTTCCTTAGGCAAGAACCGTTTCGAACTCGAACTTACAAAAACTCGATTAAACCAGAAAAAGGCCGTAGTCGGAGGGTATAGTTTCGAGAATTGCGTCCCGGTATCATCGAGGGGGTCAGCAAAGGATGATTTGTGGCCCACAGAGCGCACCGGGGCCGCGCAGAGAAATGGACTGTCCACTTCCAGCATCTTTCCCTCGCCGGGTGGAATATTGACGAGTGTGTTCAGGCTAAAACCCCTCATACCGTCCATCTCCCGGAATTTATATGATGTTCGCTTCGCGGCGAGTATTGGTCGACGCCGGCATCCAATAACTGGAGCCATTTCATGTCAAACTGAAAGAAACCGCACCGATAAAACATGACATTCCAAAATGGTCATAGGGAATCTATACGTTTTCCCTTCTTCCAGAAAGCACGCACGTCTGCACTGTTTCAGACAACGAACCCTTAAATTATATATAGGACAACGCAATGAGATTTTCCCCTACTACCGCACTCCTGAAATGTTAATGCTGATTGTAAAACTTTGCAGTTATAAAGCTGGGGGTCGCGTTATTCTTGCTTTTAGGTGTTCCTACAATGTTTTCGGTAATTTTTACAAAACCAACTAAATATTCAATGAGTGATACGGCGTCGATTATCTGCGGGAACGCTCCCATTTTTCCGCTATTCCGCTTTATTTCTGGTCTTCCCTTTATCTGTTATTCGATTAGGAAATGAACGTTACTTAAATTGGCTTTATTTTTTAGTTCTTTAAGAGTTTTTCTAAATCGCAATGTAAGTTTCATTATCGAAGGAAGTACGTAACAATTAAGATCGCATTTCGATTCAATTTGTGCGCCGACGTTTTTAAATAAATATTTCCTTTTGTGTCATACGTGTTTGCCGATATCGTGTTTCATCGTAAAAAAAAGTATTGTTAAGCCCCAATTAAATTCCCTCTGGTAATATTAACCCAACAAAAATTCGGTAGGTATGAATTACTCGAGGGTTTTAACGATCCCCTCTGTTATTTGCACTTTATTAGAAGCAGGTGAGCTTCTTTGTTGAGGTTTTTTTCAAAATTGTGTATTCTATTTTTACTTTTACTTTCGTTTTTATTTTGTTAACGTCTTTCGCGCTCCCGAAAACTTCAATTTGATGTCATTTCCGCCACAAAAATATTCGAAATAAGACGAAGGTTTTCTAAAGAACAGTCGAGTGTGAAAAATTGAACGAAGAGGAAGGAATTTTCATGTGAATTTTCTGTGAGACCGCACGGTTTTTACGTAGGTACCTAATTCTGGCAAAAAATGAATAATAGATTATTATTTTAGATGTTCGACGCTTAAAATTCGATTTTTGCTTAAATTACAAAGTGTTATCGACAGATGGTCGCGTTTAATTATTTATATTATTAGCGAGGGTGCGTTTTTTAATTCCAAGTTGAAAATCCGAACTGTCAGATTCTAGTTTAAAAATGATATTGGAGCGATTTCTTTTTAATTAAGGGTCTCTATAAATGAAATATATTTTTACTAAAGGGCGTTTTGATGGCCACAGTCGGTATATATAGTAGTGATTATCGTATAGGAGTGTAAATTTTGTAATTCAATCAAAGATGATATTATCACAGTCACGAATGAACTCTTATTACAGTTTGGTAAAAACTAAAAACATCAAATGAACGTCATACACATTTTATTAAATATTTTTGATTCCTTTTAATTTATATATATATTTATTTACGCTTTAAAATGCGCGAGAAAATGTATTAAATAAATATGGATTAAGTAATTTTCAAGAAATCAAAATATTTAATATCACGTATATGACGTCATGAGCAATAAACTTCGAACAAATTCTAATTAATCTCTCGTTCAAATTAATTGTTAACTTTTTAATTGTTCCTTAAACTATTTAATATAGGCAACTAATCGAACCTTTTATCTACAAAAACAATTTAAATAACTCGCAGAGTGTTATTTTTTTTAGAATAGGTATAGGTAATAAGTACTTGCGTTACTAAAATTTTGTTTAATACATTTATAAAAATCGATTGATCTGTTTAAAAATAGCAGTCGGTCAAAAATGTTAAACGGGTCTGTTTTCATTATTACTCTAACTTATCGAATCGTTAATATCAAACATATGCTCTGGGATCTCCATACAGTTTCCTACCAAATATTTACTTTTTCTGTGCAATTTTCAATAATCAGAAAAATCAGAAAAATGTGTTAAATTATTAAAAATAGGATAAGAATGGACATAAACATAATTATGAATATACATTGTTTTTACTAGTAATTTGAATTTTTGAGGAAAAAATGGCCTTGCAGTTGTTTTGATATCACATATAGGTGCTATTGTGTGCGACTGAACCCCCCCCCCCCCCAGTGGTCGGTGAACATCATTTTCTAGTCTCTCCCATCACGATGTTTGCGTCAAATTTTTAGTTTGAGAGTTTTACTTAATGCGAGACACCGATCCGTTTCGGGCCGGTCATAGGATCGATAAGTAGATTGCAGAGGGACGTATAAAATGCTTTCGCTGTAAATTCGATTTCTTTCGGCACGCAAAATGCGACTGTCAAACAGTAATTGGAATGGAGAAGCATTTTAATTTATGGTTAAATAAAATTGATTTTTAATTATGAAGTTCATCGAAAATGTATTTATGCGATTATTTTAGATTTCTTATAATTTTAATTATAATAAACACTTATTTATAAAATAAGAAGTCGAACACTTATTTTGTTTTTCAACTATTATGTCGCGGAAAAAACTAGGGATAGGTGAACAAAAAACAGTGAACCTAAATAAAAAAAGATGAGTTATTACGATTATTAATTTAACAATCGTTTTACTGGAGTTTGTCGTTTTTAAGGATTTTTTAAGAACTCTATATGGCCTCCATTATGTCAGGGTATCGATTGTGAGATTGTAGTAGATATTTTTATTTATTTAAAACATTTTAGGATTTGTCCGATTACCATAGGTACATAATTAGTCAATAATTGCAAAAGTATATATTATACGTCATCCAAGCGGCCTGGCAATCACGGTATCAGTAGAAAGTTACTAGATTGTTTGGAAAGTGATGATTTAGCTGCACACATAATAGATGATATAAAGAAAGATTAAAATTTATTAGAACTGTAAAAAAATACGAGGTACGAGGTGAAACGTGATCATCTAGTAACCTTTTATTGATGACGTAAATCGTCAGACAGGATGGATAGGCCATACTTAAGATTGGTTCTTACAAACGTTTTTTTTTTAATCATATTTATACGTAGTAATCTGAAATGCCAGCAGAGAAAAGCCGGTCTTTTTAAACACATAGGAGTATTTAAGTTTTATGTTCCAATTACTATTCGTCATTTGCATTTTTCGCGCAGAAGGAAATGGAATTTGCAATAAAAACATTTTGTACATCTCTCTGCAACCCGAAGCGGATCGATATTTAGCTTTAAATAAAACTCGCAAACTGAAAATAAATCGTAAAAATTCCGGCGGGAGAAACTAGAAAAGGATGTTCACCGACCATAGTACTGGGGGCTCGAGTCGCACACAATAGTACAAGACGAGCATCGAACTTGAATAAATCGTAAGAAAATGGATAATGGAATATTTTTGTGTAGGTACGAGAGATACCTACATACGGTAGCTCTTGCGCGGGTTTTTTTGGACCTCTCTTTTTCTTCTTCATTTGTCCCTAGCTTTGCGCATCCAATTTTTTATTTTCGCTTTTCTTATGTCTCTTTGAACTCTGACACCCATCTTGCTATTCTTTTCGCTAGCGTTTTGTGTGTACTCGTGTACTACTACTAGCCAACCTAATTCTTTTCGATTTACTAACTTTTGATTTGTTTTTTTTTTCTCCCACTAATTCATCTGATTATATTTTCTTCTTCCACTTATTAACTTTTCTTGTACGCTTTTGTTCATCACCTACGTTTCCCAGCACTTACAATTTTACAATTATTAGATTAATCTGCCTAATGCTCGTATTTTTTTTTAATAGACAAATAGTTGTAGTTATTATTCTTTTGCTACATCGGTTGCCTATTAATCATATCTATAAATGAGTTACTTTTGTTAATAATTGTGGGAAACGGTTGGAGAACTGGTCGCGCTGGTTTGTGTTCCCTTAAAAATAAAATTTGGACACGCCGTATATGGTACAACCATGATGATATGTTATAATCATTAAAATATGTTAATATTATGACGTACGATATGATAAACAATCATTAACTGCGGTATTTTATACTTTGATGTGGGTCGTATTTACATTCCTCGAACGATTCCAAATACAATTCAAACTTAAGACGGCTTCCGCGCATCGATCTGGCCCTTATTATTATGTTGCCGTTTAAAATGTATCGTATCACAATAGTTCTTAAGCAACTTAACGTACCGAACATTGACTTCATTAATTGCAAGTGCGCCATCGTCTGTAAATTTCGGTAGTTATGCGAAGGAGCATACATAAGAGACTCTTAATGTCCCAATGATCCACTCGAGATGATTTGATTAGTGACCGTTTTCCGGGCGAGCGGCCGCACCTGATCCGGGAGATTGCGGACCACATGGTCATTTCACACCCCGCTGCCATTTGCGTAGATGATAACGTTGCCATCTAATCTAATAACTAATTCCATCCGAGATCAGACCGCGTCTTGATTATACCGTAGTACCCTCGCCCGAACTCGTTACCCTTGTATCTGGCCACTGCTATCCGTGTCCGCCTGTTCTTAATTCTAATCACACTCCCTACTTTATGGTGTACTAAAATGCTGTACGAAATTCGGTAACTCCGTTTCAGTTCCCTAATGACGACCGCTTATGCGCTGACGTCAGACGAGGGCGACGGAGATGACGGATGGATGCGCTGACACGGGGTTAATTTGAAACAGGAACCAGATAAATGTAGTTAATATAATAAAATCCTTCTTCCCCGGCGAACGAATAATTCGGCACTTCGTCAAATTTATATGTCGGCCGTTAATCGGGCATAATAGAGAGACTAAACGCGGACGTGCGCGATTTCGGCGGTTACAGATGGCAAGCGCATTTATCATTATTATCTGCGACCGCAAAAGAGGGATCAACTCGATCTATATTTTCTACTTTGCATGGACAGCAGGGCGGACCGAGGTGCCGAAGTATGGCGCCGCTTTTCGAGCAACGACGGCACATCCATCAGTTCTCCCTGGCGGATCCATTCTTCGCGATGATGGAACTGAAGCTTCTACAACATCCCTGATAAGAGACGGCAAAAAGTTGAGCGAGATGTCTCGAGATACTTTATGTATAAAAGAAACGGGCAGACGAGGAATCTTCTCAGATCGCGCAAAAGCTTCACATTTATAACTAACCTCATCCATCTTCCTCCGGAAGGGGGAACTCAAATGCAGCTCAATTTGTCAGAAAATCTAATGCTTCAGTTTCTTCCATCTCGAGCTATGGCAATGCGATCTCGGTTCCAATAAAACCGAATCGAACAGCCAGTGCGGCTTTTGTTCGAGGATTGAAATGCCATCTTGGAATTTATTTTATTTTTGTGCAATGTATATCGACGGCATCGGCGGCAGGTATTGCCGGCGGCGCGGCGGGGGCGGGGGCGGGGGCGGCATAATCGCTACTAGATTGGCGATCGACACGACGTTCAGACAATGTCATTATCTTCGAGCAATACCGAATTAGCTAGTAAATAAATATTCATGGTTAGCGTCTCCTCGTTGCCGGTGTTCATTAGGCGGGACCGCGCCTTGCACCTCGAGCGGACACGGGCATTAGCATGTCAAAAGCGCATATTGCTTGCCCACGCCGAAAGTCGCGTCCGATGCCTTTCTCGTGTACCGACCGTGCGTCGTAGTACTTGCTATTTATTTATCTCGCCTTTATTAATACACCCTCGATGTGCAGGCAATAAAGGCATTTGCATGGAGAGTGCGATGTGATTGAAATTTATCTGAGTAGCGAGCCGATAAATCCCCGCGACTTTATTAGATATCTCCTAATTTATGGCGCTTGTCTCGAGTCAGCAGTACAAATAACGGGTGACGCTATACGGCAAACGCCATTCGTAAAATATATAAGAGCTAATGCAAAGTTGGGAACAATACCGAGCTTTCGATAAAAAAGCGCCGCCGCAAACGCGTCGCGTCGCGTCGCGTCGGAACAAATCTACTATTTTATAAATAGTAATAACGACGTCGATCTAATAGCGTGTCGGTCGTCAATTTGCTCGTTAAACATCAAGCTCTGGCTTCCGGTCACGCCAACCTAATATCAATAAGTAAACACTGTTATGATTACACGTCTGCATGCATCCCCGCTTGTAATAGGGATTTGATTTAAAATAGCTATAACTGTAAAACTTTTCCAATTTCATCAGGCGCCGCTGTTGTAATAGCCCATCAGTTTTTGATTGCTTCCTATCTCTCCGCGCAGTCATTATATGATGTTTGTTGCGCTCCAATATCGTTCGGAGTTATGATGTTATTGTCCTCTATCATGCGCGATAAATTTGAAAATTGTATAGGTGTGTACCTACCTACGAACGTCTCGTTTATTACTTGATTGATATACGAATTACGAATGAAAAACCTTTCGGCACAAATTTTCCCGTCCCGGTGCAAGTTTTTCATATTTTCCTGATATTTACGTAGATACGTATTGTATACGTTAGTCGTCAATAATTTCGTTTTTGATTTACCTATACGACGAAAAAAATCGCGTGAAGCAATATAGACTAATTCATAAATTATAGTAATTTCGTTTACGACAAGCATCCATGTTTGGGTTTTCCAAATAACCCAGACGGCACACTGACGTTATAATGTCAACTATTAGCCATTTGGGGACGTCGTAAATGACGTATACATGACGTCAATATGACGGGTTAATGTCACAGCCTAACGACGTCAAATTATGACCAATCTAGTACGTTACTTGAGACGTCTAATTGACGTCTAATTTCCTTAAATGGAACGACGATTTGACGTCTCATTGACGTAATCCCAAGGCATTAATGACGCATCTAAAAGTGAAAAAAATACAAATGCATTCAATATAATTATTATTTTATTACGAAAATGAAGGTACAAATAAAGAAACCTAAATCTAAGAAATTAAACAAGATATATTAATGTATCAAAGAATGATTACAAAATTATTTGGATTTACCTACTTAATAACCAAATAACTATATTATTATTATATACGAGTAATACAATAATATATTTAAGATAAGATGTAAGCGGTAAATATAATATAAGATATACAGTGTGCCCACGAATTCTGAGATCATTTGATAGAGTCCGAGCTACGCACAATAGAACAAACTATTTTAGATAAAAGCTTGCCGGTTGTAAGAGACGCACAATGTAAAATCTCACATCAACAAAAGACATCTAAATAAATTAATAATGAAATGGGGGTCACTCACGCCACAAAGATAACCTAGTCACCTAAAGGTTAAAACCTATAGAAATAAGTAAAATTTGTCTGTTTCTTGTAAAGCCATGATTTGTAAAATTATTGTAAAAGATATTCACAAATTTACAACGTAAAACTCACTGCAAAGTAAAACCACTAACCTAACAAAACTGCGAACCAAAGCGCGATCAGTATACACAGTGGCGTGACACTTTAAAGGAACTAGTTATAGCCATTGAGGTACACAATTACAATAAATAACTGGATGTGACTTTATTTACTTGTTTATCCAGACGGCATACTGTCGTTATAATGTCGTCAATTATTGGCCGTTTGGGGCCCAATGGGGACGTCGTAAATATCGTATATATGACGTCAATATGACGGGCTAATGACACAGCCCAACTTGTCTTGAGACGTCTAATTTCTTTAAATGGGACGTCGATTTGACGTCCTATTGACGTAATCCTAAGGCATTAATGGCGCACCTAAAAATGAAAAAAATACAAATTCATTCAATATAATTATTACTTTATTACAAAAATGAAGGTACAAACCAAGAACCTAAACCTAAAAAATTAAACAAAGTATGTTAATATATCAAAGAAGGAACACAAAATGATTTGGATTTACCTACTTAATAACCAAATATCGTTATTATTATTATATACGAGTAATACAATAATATGTTTAAGATAAGATGTAAGCGGTAAATATAATATAAGATATACAGTGTGTCCACGAGTTCTGGGATCATTTGATAGAGCCTAAAAAAGCTTTCTGGCTGTATGAGTCGCACAATGTAAAATTTCGCACCAACAAAAGACATCTAAATAAATTAATAATAAAATGGGGGTCACTCACGCCACAAAGACAACCTAGTCACCTAAAGGTTAAAACCTATAGAAATAAGTACAGTTTGTCTGTTTCTTGTTAAACCATGATTTGTAAAATTATTGTAAAAAATATTTCTTCCAGTTGTTTAAATATTTAAAATTATTCGTTTTAACTTTAGGTGGCGATAGGCTGATTAATTCTTCACTTGCCGTTAAGAAATTATATCAAAATTTACAATTTACAAATTTATAACGTAGAACTCACTGCAAAGTAAAACCACTAACCTAACAAAACTGCTGACGGTAAACCAAAGCGCGATCAGTATGCACAGTGGCGTGACACTTTAAAGCAGCTAGTTTTACCCCATTGACGTACACAATTACAATAAATAACCGAATGTGAGTTTCCTTACTAGTTTAGTTGTATACTAGCGTATTTATAACGTATACAACATTACTATTAGTGGCATAGACGTGATATAGCATAATTCCAAAATAGATTTATATATTTTTTAGTTAAAATTTTGGATTAAAACAAACATGTTTTTTGGAAAAAATTACGAGTAATTTACGCTTTAAATTAACGCTTCAGAACGTCTTTATTTTCTCAAATTCAATTAACGTAACATGAAAAGGATTCGGGACTTTGGAATGACCAAAAAAAGACGTTCTTTAATGACGTCAAATGTTCGTCGTGAAAGTGTCGTCGTGCGTACCTCACTTATTGGTTGCGCGACGTCGCCGACAAATAATTACCAATAATTGACGACATTATGACGGCAGTGTGCCGCCTGGGAAGATAGTACGTTTTCGTTAACTCGATCAAATTATTGTAAAATATCTCCAACTTCCGCTTTCGTCGACTCGCCTGCACTCGAAAACGATTCGACTGCCACTCTCATTTTGTGACGATTTAAAAATCCTCGAATTTGTTCTTAAGATTCGGCAGATATCTCATTACTTAACACCTCTTCGGTTTCTGGACCAGAAACCGTTGATACTGCGCAAATTTTGGAATAGGCTCGATAAAATAACTGAATTGTTTCGCCCATTTTTGAAACAAATTCGATCTAACAATAAGTAATTAGTATAAAGTGGACACTTGCTGACTGACATGACAAAAATCCCCAAGAAATTCCTACTGTTTCGGCGGCCATCGCGTGAAATAGATGCTAAAAATGAGTTTTTCGTCCGAATCTCCTAAGCGACTCATTTTACGACTAAAACACCTATATGATAAAATAAACTTGAAAAAATTTCCTACAATTCGTGTTCTTTATAATTTGCATGTAAAGTCGATAGTTGCGGCGTGTCGGCTTCGCATAGTTCAGGTAACTCGTTAAATAATTAGCATAGTGTAATCACACTTTGCCTTTCGATATTAACATTAAAATTTGTCATCGTTAGACCCATCTAGAACGTACATTTTCAGATTACTCTGCAGAAAAATTCTTCTACGGACAGTTGAACGCCACCACGTAAAATTTTACCGATAGATATACCACACCAGTTCTATTTTCGTTTTTATCGTTTTTAAGTGAGACCTTTAAAAAGTATCCTTCGGACGGTAATAAAAAATTCCCGATATGTTGACGAATGCTTGTGTTAGTTAATGAACAAAAATGGTAACGACGAGTTTGTTTGTTGTTTTTTTTTGAATTCGAATTTGAAAAAATTGAAAACAAATTATTTTATTTCGTTGTACGAAAAATACAAGATACATTTTTTATAATAAATAAAATAAGAAACAACTTTCGCTAAGCAAACGCCTATAGGTAACAATAATTGTATAAATAAAAATATTGTCGTTTATCTTCTAACATCTAAACAAAGTAATCACGTTGTATACAATAGTGACGAAGTCAATTCGTTTTAAATTAAAAAAAAAGACAAAATATTTATTATTTTTATTAATTTGATTGTCTTCTCCTTTTTGTTTTATCTTGTTTTGATCGTCTTGTTTTTTTTTAGGAGAGATTAAAATTCGTACGCCAACGGTAATATAAAATCCAAGTTTTGATATCTATTTTTATTTACAAACGAAACGTCGATTTTTTTTGTGATTTAATTTCAGCGCGACCGATTTGAAATTTGTTACGAGCGTAAAAAATAGACTTTTTATGGCTCAAACGAATCCTCCTATATTTACCTTTGAAAGCATATGTAGGTTTTGATATAAAAATAACCGGGTATCGCCTCGTTTACCGTATGTTAGCGTAACACGAGATCAAAAGCGGGTCGTAAAGATTTGTTATGTTGCTTATATAAAAATGCTGTGTTAAAAATTCAATTTTTACATAATACTCGCTATTGCGTTGTAAATATGTAAGAGGATAAGAATAAATTAGGGGTTGTGGTTTCGGAATTGGTTTCTTACATATTACGATTGTGGGCTTTAATTAGCAACGAAATCGAAGGTACAACCGGAGTGCTGGCGTATTGTTGATGAGAATTTGAGAACTAAAAAATGTTTTCTTTTGTTTTTTAATTTATACATAAAACCAAAAAATAATGGGTGCTGTGGGTGTTCAATTTGGGCGGTGCAGTATTTAGGGCACATATTGGGGTAATTTCGGACACTTTTATACCTACGAAGTAATAAAATGTTTTTCATGATACTTTTATCATGTTATACGATATTTTTTATTGCTTGTAACTCACCGACAGCTTTGGAATTGCCTTAAAAATTTTCCCTAGACGAGTATTAGCTGCAGTTTTCTGGTTAGAAGCGCATTCTGACGGAGAGGTGCATATATATATATTTTTTTGGCTAAAACATCTAAACGATTTGTTTTTTTTTTCAATATTTTATTGGCAGTTAATCTAAAACATAAACTAAGGTATTTATTGTCCCTGGTAAATTCGAAGGTTTAGAGACTGAACACGACTAATCGTCGACATGGCTTGACGTAATCGTTAATGCGCAACTAATTTTGAGCGTCATCGGCTAGGTGCAAGGACAATTAGGCGCGAAACACTTGGACGCAGGATAAAAATTCATAATAATTACGAAACATTTCAAATTTTAATTATTTAAAAGTGAATGATGTTTTAGAAGTTTTTGGAACTAATTTTAACGTATAATTAACACGCATGATAGTATATTAAAGTACGAAGTACTTTAAAATAAGACAAATCGTATGTAAGTACATATCGTGAATTTAGGGAATTTTGTTGTGGTTGGTGTGATATATGAATTTAATTCAAATATGAAAGTGTTGGGTTAAGTTTATTGAGAATTGATGTGACGTTTAATGTTGTCATTTTCGAAAAATGGAAAGTTGCGTGTCGTAATGATCCTATTATAGCACTCATTTCGGTGCTATTGGGAAGTAATGTTAAGAACGTAGCGCCATTGTGGCGCATACAGTAACTACTCAAAACCCGATTAAAATATAAATTATTAGATAATTATAATACAGGGAGAGTTAAGATAGTAGCACCCCATTAGTTTGTTTAATATCTATATTAGAAAAATATTTTCTTAATAAAAAATGTTCAGAATGATATGTTGTATATTGGTGTATATTGTTGTACATTTATTTTATTTCAGGCCCTAATGAGATTTGATCAGTAATATGCAACTTTTCATTTTTAAATGGCACCCTGTATTATTTTTATACTTTTTTGGAAGAACTATTTTTTCTCTATACTGTGTTATAAAAATACAGTGCTAAACACGATTCAAGTTGAAAAATGTCCTTGTTAGCAATATCATTTAGTAGCCACAATTTTTTTTAATGGTTCCAATAATATTTTTTTTTCTGAGTTTCCCAATTGTTTTCTCTAATGTGAAGAAAATGTCCGTCCCTAAGTCTCTTTTTTTTTGAAAATTTTGGTTCCCAACGGTTTCTAAATGAGGTTAAAGTACTAAAAGCCCCGTGTTTAAAAATATTTTTAACATTTTAGCAGTAATAATCGTAAACTTATTTCTAATTCTTATTTTCATGTCGTCGGAGTATACTGTAACACAATAATTTAATTCGCCAATTATTAAAATCATGTCTACCAAGTCATTTTTCGATAAACGAAAGTTGTTAGCCATTGTAAATGCATTATTATTTCAGTTTACACTTTTTTAAATGTTTTGTTTCGCGACTATTAGATGTTCCAATTTGAATCGTGTTTAATATTGTAATTTTGTCATTTAACGCCACGATATTTTTATAAAACCGTATAGAGAAAAAAATAGTTTTTCCAAAAAATGTATAAAAAATACAGGGTGTCGTTTAAAAATAAAAAGTTGCATATTATTGCCTAAATCTCATTAGGCCCTGAAATAAAATAAGTTTACAATAATACACAACATATTCTGAATATTTTTTGTTAAGAAAATGTTTTTCTAATGTGAGTATTCAATGAACTAATGCTACTGTGCTGCTACCTTAACTCACCCTGTATATGTCAAGATTTGATTTTTGTATATTTAAGTATATTAGTAAATTTGGATCTAAAGTATACTTTCGAAATAAGAAACAATAATTTTGGTATTGATTCTAAAATTAGCAAATTTCTTGGTTCAAGAAATTATTTTTATATGTTTAGATAGGTACTTATATTAAATACTATCATAAAATTAATTTTTCGGTTGTTTTTTAAAACGATTAAATAATTTCATTTTACAGTACAATTTATCAACTTATTTATTTAAAAAAGATACGAGTAAAAGTACGAGCAAACGTGTTAACTATGTATACCTAATAAACTAAGTTTATTATGTATTTATTACAGGGTTTCAGAAAATTTCAATTAAAGTTCGATTTAATGTTTTGAATGAACGGAGGTTTGTAAAGGTTTCGCAGTTGATCGGGTCCAGTTGTCCTTGCATTCATAGTCGCTTTTATTAAAAGCTCGACTAAAGTCGAACCGAAGCTTTTAGGCAAAAAATTCTAAGATTCTGCTGTCGATTGTTCCAACAGCCGCTACTACATAATTTTGATTTCGAATTTAATGAACTTGTAGATTTTTTTAGATAAACAAGTGGTATTAAAAAAAAATTAATGGTTTTTTAAAAGGTTGCCCAAGAATTTGTAGGAACCCTAAAATCGTAGAAGAAATGCCGACAAATAATTTTAATTAATGTCCCGTAATATCGTAATAAAATAAGCATAAAACGCTCTAATCAATGTCTTTCTCTATAACTACCCTATATAGGCTTTTACGGTCTGCTATCCTCATTAATACCGATGTTGACATGTAGAATTACCTGGCATGAGAAAATTTATCGGCACGTTAGTTTATTAAAGCTTAAT
Source organism: Rhagophthalmus giganteus (assembly GCA_036326145.1). NCBI lineage: Eukaryota > Metazoa > Arthropoda > Insecta > Coleoptera > Rhagophthalmidae > Rhagophthalmus > Rhagophthalmus giganteus. Next base: position 6,731,897 of record JARFJA010000005.1, read on the forward strand.
AATATATAGATTTCGTCGAAAATAATAATTTTAAACAGCATGCGTTTGTGAAAAATGTTTCGCAAGATACAGAATGTCGTTACAAAATGTATAGGTCTACGGGTCTCGATAAGTCGAATATCTCGATTACTTGAACTTTCGATAGATCGAAGTTTTTTTCTCTTTCTTTCAGATTCGAGTTATCGAGGTTCGGCTGTATTTATTTTAAGACACTTGGTGATTGTTACATTTTAAATCTTAGAAAAAGTTTTCTTGTTGCAGTAAACTTACTTAATACGAACTATGCACTTTCGGCGTCGTGAACAAAAAACCAATTAAAAACAGCTCCATTTCGCCAGCCCCCCCCCACTTTTGATTTGGGGGTTGAAACTTGGCCAGTCGTTAGTGCTACGTAAGTGCTGGTTTGTGTCGTCATCCCCAACGTCAGTGGTACTCGTTAAAGGGGTGAACTAGCATGGGGAATTCATCAAATTCCTCCGCACCTTATTTTAGAAAATCCTGATTGTTCGCGATGTGGTTCTGTTAGGTAATATCAATGGCGTTTTGCCAAAAGGACGTAACCCACACTTTTTGTGAAAATGAGTTATTCTGACTAATCTTAGATAATCAAAGGTATCATTTGTCAAAATCTAGTAACATTTTACAGATTTTTTCCATCAGAGAAATCGATTGTTATTTCCGCGTAACGTATTTTCTTATATTTACGCGACGATACGAAATGTGCTCTCCTGTAAAATTTACTTTTTGTGAATTACGTCCTTTTGGAAAAAACTTTGTCGACATGAATGTGTACTCATGCATGTACTGTGCATTATATGTCGCTGTTAAATTAGCTGGATTATGGTTTAAATAATTACCTATATACATACCTATGTAACAACTGATAAAGTTGTGTATAGCTCATCCAAACCTATATGATGTTCACGTCATCAATAAAAGATTACTAGATGATGACGTTTCACACAGTGCTGTCGCTTCGTACCTCGTATTTTCACAGTTCTAATAAATTGTAATCTTTCTTTATGCCATCTAATATGTGCGTAGGTAAATTATGCATAGAATATGTCACTTTCCAAACTTTAAACCGAATTACAAATAAACAATGTAGTAACTTTTTGTCGGTGACGTGAATATCATATAGGTTTGGATATGCTATAGTTGCTATGCAGTTTAGAAGGTAGGAAACATATATATTTACCAAACTGAATTTTAAAGTGTGTATTCCTTTTATATTATATACCTGCCTAACTACGTAAAGGGTGTTACAATAGTTTGGACAGATTTTAAACGTGAATGGAGCTTAAATGTCAATTGTTTTTTGAGGTTAGTTTTTTGTTTTGACATCTTCAGTCGTTTACAAATTGAATCATGGAAAAGTTGAGCATTGAAGAACGTGTTAAAGTTATTGAAACCTATTACGAAAAATGGATGTTCAAACAAAAGTGCATTTCGCGCTCTTCGTGATTTTTTCGGCCCGCTTAATCGACCAACCGAGAGCGCTATTGGCAAAATTGTGAAGAAATTCCAAGAAACTGAGTCTGTGGCAGATGTTAAGAAGTCAGTACTCGTGCAGGATGCTCACCCGAAAACATTACTGCCGTGAGGGAGAATGTGGCGGAGAGCCCAAACACCTCTATTCGATATCGAGCACAGGAATTGCACTTGTCCACGGCCTCTTTGCATCGGATATTGACGAAAGATCTGACGCAAGAACTTAAAACGACGGACCATTTCGAGCGCCGTACATTTGCCGATTGGATACACGAACAAAGACAAGTGAATAACGAATTTTCCACCAAAATCTTCTTCGGCGACGAAGCCCATTTCCATGTCAATGGCTACGTCAACAAGCAGAATTGCAGAATATGGGCTGATGAAAATCCAAGGGCAATTGTCGAAACACCAATGCATCCACAAAAAGTCACCGTGTGGTGTGCTTTTTGTGCTGGAGAAATCATTGGACCATTTCTCTTTGAAAATGATGCTGGGAATTCGGTCACAGTGAATGGCGAGCGCTACCGCGCAATGTTAAACAACGTTGTGTGGCCAATATTGGATGATTATGACAACGACGATATGTGGTTTCAACAAGATGGCGCCACATGCCACACAGCCCACGCCACAATGGCTCTACTGCACGAGAAGTTTCCCGGGTGCATAATCTCCCGATACAGCGAAGTCAATTGGCCACCGAGATCTTGCGATTTGACACCGTTAGACTTCTTTCTTTGAGGCCATCTGCAGAGTAAAGTCTATGCCAACAAGCCAACCACCATCCGGCAACTCAAAGACGAGATTTCACGGCACATTGATGAGATTGAGGAGCAATTATGCCGAGATGTTATAAAAAATTTCGATAAGCGGATCAACGTGTGCCGCCGAAGTCGTGGCGGACATTATCTTTCACACTTAATTGTAATGGATCAAATAACATGTTTCATTAAAGAAATCTTCAATTTTGTACACTACTGATTTTTAATTAACGTTTAACATCGATCCGTCTTATTGTAACACCCTTTATAAACAGTAGGTTTATTGGAATATAATTTTGATATAAGACAATAAATATAAACTTCCTTTTCCACGAAATCTGTAATGAACTCGTTACCGAGCAAGCGCTGAAATAATGATGAACCTAAGCAAATTTTTATAAACATCTTACAAATATGTGAATACTTTATAAACAATAAATTACTTAATAAAAAGAAAAATCATTAATAGAGTGGTTTAAAAAAATGTTTTAGGACCGATCGTAAAATGTCAGTTTAGACTTGCAATTCAATTAAAGTTGAAACTGTTCATTTTCGTAGTAACAACAATAATAATTAAGAAAAAACTATAATTTAAACTGCGAGTTACGATTAACCCTAAATCGGTACAGCTGGATCTTAAATGATCATTAAAAGTTTCTTGTAACTACAGTCAAATCTCTTCAAGTAGAATCGACACTTGCCACTTAAAACCGTTCAACTTTAGTATATGTATATTTATCCATATAACTTGTATAGCAACTACGAGGTCTGACAAATAAGCAATGAGACTGATTTTTTAGCCGCGCTTGTGGTAACACTGCGAACCTGAAACTTCAGTCGGTTAATCTCCCATCCCTCCTCTATCGATACATGTGCTCGTGACTTTCGTACGTTCGTTAGTTCTCCAGCTGTGTTGTGTTTTCGACAACGTGTTTGTAAGGCATGTCACGAATATAGAACGACGTAATATTGAACAGCGGTACGCGATTAAATTTTGCGTTAAACTTGGCGATTCTGTTACGGAAACGTACGGTAAATTGGTCAAAGTGTTCGGTGATGAAGCCCTGAGTCGTGCTCAGGTGTTTAGATGGCATAAAGATTTTAAAAATGGTCGTGAGAGCGTCGGGGATGAACCGTGAAGTGGGAGGCCGGTCGAAGCTCGAACTGACAACAATGTTCAGCGAGTGCGCACTCTCGTGCATCAAGATCGGCGGCTAATCATTCGAATGTTGGCTGATGAACTTAATTTGAAACGAGAAATCGTCAGAAAAATTTTAACTGATGATTTGTCCATGAAAAAGTTGTGTGCAAAGATGGTACCGAAGAACCTTTCGGCGGAGCAAAAACACGAGCGAATGTCCATTTCACAGGAGTGTCTGCAACAGGTTAAAGCTGATCCAACTCTTCTCGATCGTGTATTTACTGGTGATGAACGTTGGTATTTTCAGTACGATCCCGAAACAAAACGGCAAAGTCAACAGTGGCTGTCTCCTGGTGCAGCCAGACCGAAGAAGGCGAGAATGAGCAAATCAAAAGTGAAAACGATGATGATTTGCTTCTTTGACAGCAAAGGAATCGTGCACAAAGAGTTTGTACCACCTGGGCAGACCGTCAACCAACATTTATACCTGAAAGTTCTCGATCGGCTGCGAAAACAAGACATTAGAGTTCGTCCAGAGATTGCCAAAACGTGGATCCTTCATCATGACAATGCTCCATGCCATCGTGCCTTCAGTGTGTCGCAGTTTTTGACCTCTAAACACATCGCAGTGTTGCCGCAAGCGCCCTATTCGCCGAATATGTCACCCTGCGACTTCTTCTTGTTCCCCCAAACAAAATTGGCCGTGAAAGGAACGCATTTTGAGTCCATAACTGACATCTAGACCGCCGTGACGAGGACGTTCCAGTCGAAGCCTTCCAGAAATGTTACGAAAGCTGGAAGAAACGTTGGAACCAGTGTGTAGTTGTGGGAGGGGAGTACTTTGAAGGGGATCACATCAATGTACCTTAATTTTTAAATATACGTATTTCATGGACTTAGTCTCATTACTTATTGGTCAGACCTCGTATAGCTTGTTTCTATTCTTGTTTTATCTTGTTAATTTGCAAAACGTCATTTTTATATTTTCGTTTATAATGGACAATAAAATATTGCTGGTACCTTATTTTTTCAACATTCATTAATGAGGTTGGCAACCAGTGTTTAACTGACAAAATAATTATTAGTTTTTCTAACATTCATAATATTCCTAAAAGAACAAGTTTCATAAGGTGTGTTTTTATTGCACCATTCCGTTTAAAAGACGAGCTTATGTTACAAAAAATTACCTATTTAGTTCACAAGCCGCGACTTTTCATACCAGGTTCGTGTTTAAAAAATTAAGTTGTAGGAAGAAAATGAATAAAATGAAAACAAGTTACAATTTCCAACTCTAAACTGGCTCGCATTTCGCCAGCCGGTTTACCCCTTTAACGAGTAGCACTAACGACTGGCGAAGTTTTGACCCCCAAATCAAAAGTGTGGGGGGGTTGGCGAAATGGAGCCATTAAAAACCGAACAATTAAATACGTACAGTTAAAATCGACTAATTCGAAATTTTGTCCAACAAACCGCAACCTATATACCTACTTCAACGACACGTTCCGGAGATTTAACTTAAGGCGACGCCAAACCAAAATTTCCTCCCGAACCAAAATCGAATCATACGAAATAATACGTTCCGAGAGCCGCACAAGTTATTATTTCGAAGATTGGAAAACTTCGACAGTTGAAAATTTCCTGCATGAATTCAAAGTCAGATTCGGAATACATAAAACATTTCTCTAAGCTTATATAGACTGCGCCGGGAAACCAGCAGAACGTTTTATTTTATTATTAGTGGTAAAAGGGGGTGGGGAGGGGGCGGGGGGGGGGACGCGACGAGATTCGACGAACGTGCAGGCACTCGCACATATTCTAAATAGGAACGTGCACCACCATGGTAAACAAATTCGGGCTTCGCAAACACGTTAATGCGCTGCAGCGAGTATGAATCATGAACTGCTTGCTGTATGTTTGTTACATTATTAAACTACAGTTTCGCGGCGCTTGGGACGACGAACGATATGCATATGCTCGACGAACAGAATTTCTGTTAGAGCTCGATGCTGGTGGCGTTGGTCCCCGAGGATTTTCCCCTTCGCGTTTAGTACACATCATACAGCTCCGACACTGTGATTTGTATTAGCTTTTTAGGCCACGGTCACTACACGTTATCCGTAATTATTTTGCGCTCGTACGGCGATTGTCGCGGATTTCTCCTAAAAAACGGGAAATTTTGTTTTTAGATGATTGCGAGACTCGTTAGCCGCCCACTTCGGCAACGGAATGTTGATTTATGCGACCCTACCTTTAAATTTCAAGCTGTCTAAAATCAATTTGGAGTAGATGTTACGGGGTGCGACATCGTTATTCCTTAGAGCACTTTTTTAGTTCGTGTGTTGGTTTTGGTTATTTATATAAAAAAAAAATTGAACGTGGGATGTGTTTTACGACGCGTGACCATCAATTTTATAATAATTGGAAGAGCTCGAGACGAATGCAAAATTTTAGGATTCACGTACGTACTTTTTTTTGGACATTTCAAATGTATCACGGCGGCGTTCGAACATAATCGGTTTAATGTTTGCAATAAAGAAAACGTTAGATTTTGGATTGGTAATCCGAAGGCGATAACGTCACATTGTTCTACAACGCACTGTGCGAGAAATCAAAATAACCGATGGGTATCAATCATCGGGTTTATTTAATATTTTGTAACATAAATACATCATTACGCGAGCGGAGTTTACCCCTGGGACGGAACGACTTGTACTCGAAAATATCATTTAACCTTCTGTCACTCCATCTGATCTGTCAGGCGCAAAATTGATATAATGCTTAATTCATGTCATTTGCTTTACGCTTTAGAATCGTGCTTATGTTTATGTATTTTAGGGTCATTATTATTTATGCATAATTGAATCGCCCGAAATTGACAGGGGGCGGGGGAGGGGGGGAATTTTATTAATAGTTTTTCGTTGCAACGCGTCGTATTATTATAAAACGCTCGATTGTAAATTGCACCTTCGTCCGTGCGCGTAAAACGATTTTACTTGGCGAGAAAAATTGATTAATTTCCATTAGCATTTTCTCTATTTCGGAGAATGGCGTCCGGACTTAATTTATTTAAGCTAACCATAATAAAGCCGGAGATATATCGCAAAGCGTATGGGGGGGTCGCTGTAGCTTTTAGTAATAACACAAAATAAGCGAATCTGTATTCCATATGCTTACTGTAATAAAGTGTAGCCATCAACAATGGCTGGTTATTTTTTCGGTTGTTTCGGGTTGAGTGGAGTAAATGGTCTGTGTGATCAATCCCGTTGGCGGGAGGATTATAAAGCGTTACTGTATGTATGAAGTTCATTAATAAACGAACAAATGTTTAGTTATAGTAGTCGAGTCGTTTAAATTTTTATCGTAATCTCGAGCGAAATATATTTTTTTGCGGCTCATCGTTAACGATTTTTTTTACGTTTTAAATATGTAACGATATTATGATCGATGACAAGACGTGCGTGTTTATCATATTTCAATGATGATTTATTAATTAACGAATATTTTATTGATAGAGTGCAAAAACGTACTTTTGCCCGTTTATTGAGGCAAAAGTGCGAACTCGAAGTGTTTTATGATATAGCACAATTGATATAATTAACAGAAAAACTGATTGCAAAAAAGGGTAGATAAAAGGGAGAGCACTCTTCGTGCCACCACTGGTTACGCTGTACCCATTCTTCATTAGCTGTTTCTTCGTAGGTCGAGACAAGTAACGTTTTCTCCATATTTGTTGTCTTAGTTTCCAATTTTTTTCGAATGAAGTATTTGTTAATTGCTCGATTGGAAAGCTGGTCATAATATCGGAATATTTTTCCTTTGCTGTGGGCCTAAGAGTAGAGCTTTTCCTCTTCGACTGGAGCGTTGACTGTAGGTTTTTGATCGCTAGTTTGACAGTGTCAAAGTACTTATCAGTCTGTAATTTATTGAAGTCCATTCCTCGCGCAACACTCGTCTCAGATAGTGTGCGCAATGACAAATTTCACATCTTCATGAAACTATGGGCCCAGTCTTTTCCGAAAACTTGCGAGATATATTGTTGATTGTAAGCTTGCGAAGCGATTTTAATGCCAGCCCATAAAACGGCGTTTCTAAATTTACAACATGCCGAGCCAATTCAGTTTCTTGTACTGTGCCGAAAACTTTCTCAAAGCGGCCCAAATTTGTCGCTCCGCAATCCAGCTTCAATTGCTTTCTTGGAGCACATTCTGAAAAACCTTATTTTTCAGCAACTCGGCGTTTTGACGTCCCATTTTGAAGCGGTGTTGCGTAGCTCTTTGGAAAATTTCAGGTGCGATTGGGGATTCGTTCGCTTTTACGTTGATAATTTCTGCAAAGACTTAACGATAAGCTATAATAAGCTTTAGTATTTTGTTTTATCTTTTTTCAACCACCAAAGATTTGATTTGGTATTTATAACAACGCCGCGATTATTAAACAAGGAACGGGGTAAAAGTACTTAGTGCGAACTTGCGCCCTTGTTTTCTTGTTTATTTATTTGTTCACGTTCGCTGCCAGGAGTCGCCCAAAAGAAGACTCGCCTACGTCAAAATCAATTTTGACGAAGCGAACGGGTTCGAGGAAAATGATTTTGAAATCGTGTTAGAGGAAATAAACCGTGTTAAAAAAGAGAGGCGTTATCTTAAAATCGTGTAAAAAAAAATAGGTTGTACCTGTACATTAAGTCGTGACAACTTTTGAGATTTAAAGTTTTCTTATCTACTTATTTATACTCTAATTTATTCTACCTTACATCCCACGATGGATAAAATAGCTTAGAATTATATTATATATACAGGGTATTCAGGAAATGGTGTAAAATCAATCGAAAGCGTACAAATTACCACGTCAACACAATGACACAAGTGCATATAATTTGTTTGTTACGGCGGCGTTGCCACCACCAAAGTTAAAAAATAAAAATCAGTTTTTTAAAATAACATTTGTAGTTTCAGTTGGAATTTAATAATTTTTGGTGTACACGTGTAATAAGTGAAGATCTTTAAAATTATGCGGTATAGGTCTTTCGATATCACCTCAGGGGAACCAGGAATATACCAAACACGATTAAATTTCAATGAAAAATAAAAATGTCGCTACTTAAAAAAATTTATTTTTATTTTTATGTGAATATTTCAACAGGGTGGCGCAGTAGGAAAAAAAATTATAGGAACTTGTGGTTTATACTCTCCCGAGAGATTTTACGCATATTGTTTTAGTAAATTAAATAACAAAATGATTTTTAGCGCAAACAATTGCAGTCGGAAACAAAAAATCATTTCCTAAAATGTTTCCAATAAAACAATTGAATTTTTATACTTATGTAATTTGCAAAATAAAGCCAGTAGGTAACGATTTGTCATTTCGGTAACTAATCTAATAAAAATAAGGATATTCAAAGTGTAGGTATCCAAAAACCTATTTCCCAAGTGTAATTGTTCGACAGAGAATTATTCGAAAACAGTGCGTGTAGGTGTTTGAAATCCTCTCAATTCGCACCGTGATTCAATCGAAGGGCTCGAAGGATAAACGTTCACGTCCAATTGAAATAGCGTCTATATAGAAAGCCAGTAAGTGATTTACAGTCAAAGAAATTTTAAACTGACAAAAAATATAATAGCGAACTCTCCCGTTTTTTTTTTACCCTCAAGAAGACGAAGTCGTACAAGTTTTCTGTCAAGAATAAAAGCCTATCCTTTTAAAAGCATGGCATCAAAACAATGTGCGGTACTTCTTTTTTGTGTTTCTTCGCTAAAAATAATATTAGCCAACGCTGAAACATGGCGATAATGCATTACAGGAGTCGTTGTTTTTTGTCTCCGCGGCAAAGTGGATTCCTTAAATCAATATTGCATTACTGGAGAATTGCAAATTCTGAGCCACCATTTGTTTGGCTGATTCTAGAAACAATAGATCGTGATTTGGAGACGCATTTAAATGTTTTATTTGCATACGTACAATGAGATTTCCGAATAAAAAGTAATAAAATCGACTATAAATTTATCCTTCACGCCGCTATTGCCCTTGCAAATAAAACGGCGTATTTTCCGCATTGACTGTGTCGATAGCGAATGTTTTGTCCTAAATATTTTCGGATTAATTTCCGGAGAATTCGGTACATTTTATGATTTAATTTTAACGATCGCGTAAGTCTGCGGAGATAATTGCAACGTGGAATATGTGGTCACGTTTAAGTTACAATACGTAATATCGTGCAGGTTTGGACGCACGCCAAAACTCTTGTGTAAGTTCACTTTGGCGCTTTATCATGTACCTAATAATCATTTTCAAAGACTACTTGATGGGGTAGGGCAACTGTGGGTAGGTTTGCAATCTTCTCGTGAACGTACCTAATCCGGCTTAATTTGATTGAAATACATGTGGTCACGTAATTAATTTAATACGTTCGTAGTACATGTAGGTGTCGCAGCTGAAAACGAACGCTATCGCGAACAAAATTAGTTTATCTTTCACATAAAATTAACTGACGTTTACTTTTCTTTTTTTTTTAGTCATCTTGTTAAGTACAAGTGTATTATAAGGGTCGTTTTTCAAAAACTAATCAATTCTAATTTTTCTATTTTTATTTATTTTATTAAATTTCAGTTAAATTTTTGAATTATTTGTTCAGTTATGAAGATTAAGGGGGAGACCGCTCCGTTTGTTGTCAATAGATGACAGCAGCTACAAAAATTAAGCATTGTTTTATGAATGGATAACTTTTGAAAAACGTTAAAATTTTGATTTTAGCTTGAATTTTTACAAATGCAATACATTAATTTAGGGAATCACAAAATTTCTCGTTGATCATAACTGTTTTTAAAAATTTATTGCTAATTAAAGTTTGAAAACGGAAGGTTTTTATTTTGAGTAATGTTTAACTTTTTCTATATGAGTACACCTAAGTTATTTTATAAATGTTCTAATTTTAAAATATGAATGTCGAAATGGAACTAATAAAGTTCCAATTTTATTAGTTATTCCAATTATTAGTCCAATTAGTCCAAGTTATTTCCAATTTTAAAGTTTATTGTCAAGCTCTAGTTATTATAAATATAAATAACGTTTTTCGAAAGTTATCCATTCATAAAATAATACTTAATTTTTGTAGCTGCTGCCATCTATTGATAACAAACGCAGCGATCGCCCTCTTAAACGAGAAAAATAGAGATTTTATAGGAGACGAAGAAAAAAAGAATGAAAAGCTGGGTTATACAAGTTAAATAAATCATTTAGCCGATAAAAGGTATACTTTCTGAATAATTAAATATTCGAAATGTAGATTTGATTCTCAAAAAAATTTTCAAAACCTTTTGTCGCTTATTGATAATTTCCGAGAACATGCCATTTCCAATTTTAAGTACGATCCTGTCCTTACTCAATTGAAATTAAATTCATAATGACGAAGAAGCAGATCAAGTGATCAAACGACTTATTTTCAAAGTAAAACGAACAACGATATAGTTTATTATAAATAAGTAAACACGTATATAGCTTATCCAAATCTATAAGATGTACACGTCATCAAAAAAAAAGTTACTAGATTGTTTATTTGTAATTCGGTTTAAAGTTTGGAAAGTGACATATTCTATAGATGATTTACTTGCGCACATATTAGATGGTATAAAGAAAGACTACAATTTATTAAAACTGTCAAAATATTAGGTACGAGGCGACAACACTGTGTGAAACGTCATCATCTAGTAACTTCGTATTGATGACGTGAACGTCGTATATAGCTTATCCAAACCTATATGATGTTCACGTCATCAACAAAAAGTTACTAGATTGTTTATTTGTAATTCGTTTTAAAGTTTGGAAAGTGACATATTCTATAGATTATTTACTTGCGCACATATTAGAAGATATAAAGAAAGACTACAATTTATTAGAACTGTCAAAATACTAGGTACGAGGTGACAGCACCGTGTGAAACGTCATCATCTAGTAACCTTGTATTGATGACGTGAACATCATATAGGTTTGGATAAGCTATAGGTTTGGATAAGCTATAGGTACTTACGTGTGGGACGGATATCTAATATTAATTGTTATGATTACTTATTGTCGGCAACATGGCATCGATATGTTTGATTAATTTTATTCTTAGGCGGGTTAGTGTAAATTTAAGTATATTTCATTATGTTTATTGCTCGCAGTAGCTATATCACTGTCATATCGTCGATTGTGCGTTTGATTTTGTGCTATTAATGAACTTTTTCGCGATGTTTTCCAATGCGGAATAATTCGATTATTTAAAAACAAAGCAGGTCCGTATTTATTTCTATTATTTGACACAAATTTCAAACGAAATTGTAAAAATTCGACAAACATATTATGTTGTTTGATGGTTATTTTGTATACTCCCCTTTCGCCCCTCAAGAGCTTTCGAGTTATTTTAGATACACCCTTAATTATTATATATTTTTTTATTTTAACTTCTACAACTTGCATTTTTAGCGCTTTTAAATGCTAAACTTAAATTGCGTTAAATTTTTGATTTTCCTGCCGATCTTTTTGGGAATCCAAAATGTAGATGTAGCTAAATCAATTCGCGGTTACTTCAACAAACAAATTGTGCATTTTTCTCTACCTAGTAGGGTAGACATTTGTCAGACGAACGAAATACATCTAACGTCATAATTTTAAATTTGATTCGACGACAATAAAAACGGCGTTCCGCAGATTAATCGACGTCGATCGTGGATCGAGTTCATCCAATCTAATCGAAATTTGTCGGCGATCGCTATTCAAGAATACGATTACCGACGCAATTGGGTCAACGGTGACCCAAATCAATTTATCGATGACCTTTAATCATCGCGAATGTACTTTAAAAGTTAAACGCAGATTAGGACGAAATTAGCAACAGGTGAGGCCGTATGAAAATAAGCGCAAAACGTGAAAGTAACGCGTCGTCGTGTGTGCGGGGGGGAGGAGGGGGTGGCGGTTTTCGGGCGCCTCCTTTATGAAATCGTAATTTCGTAACGAAATTTTTTTTGGGGTCGATCGCGTGATGCGTTTTAATTGCTCGGTTGTCGGGTGTGTAAACAAGGAGAGAAGTGCATTAGTAGCGGTAGTAGTAGTGTATGGCGACTGCGGGGTATTGAGATGTAAGTGACACTGTGCGAACCCAGCTGTGTCTGTTTGCTCCATCTGGTTCCATTTCGCGGCTCGCCGATTCTGCCGCCCGACCGATTCGTTTCGTTGCCGACGAATGTTTTGATTTTTAATAAAAACAGATACGATTCGAATATCATTGTGAGACGACCCGATTATACGCTTTCTGCAAACGGACAAATTTTAATCCCCGAAGAAAGAGAGGTTTAATAAAAGTAATATGGCTCCCTGCGGGGATTAACGCATCCGCGTGGAAGAATGTCCCCGCTCTTCCGATTGGTGGTACGGTTATCATAATAATAGTTGTCCCCTGTCTGTTTGCGTATGCCGGGCCGTTCGCCTCCAGGAATATTTCACGCGTGGATGATCGCATTGAGTCGCTACATTTTATTTAATCTGTTAATAATAATGGGGGGCCCCCGGTTAAAACCGTTGCCTGCAATTTCTCGCATTCCCGACCGCTTTCGCTTATAATAATCCCGCGAGAAGAACGAAACGGCCGTTTTCTCGACGACCGAACGTTTTCTTTTGCCGGCCGCCGTCCGTAACGGTCAAACGATACTTTCCGTCCGAGTGGATGATAAGGCGAAGAGATGAAAGTGGCGTTCGCAAAGATTGCAACGGCCCTCGCGAGGTGGCGATGTTTTATCTGGATTGGGCGCGGTTTCATCTCTCCCCGTTTGTTATTTTATTACTCCTCGCCTTGTTCCAATCCCTGCTGCGAGCAACGTCAGCAGAACGTTACGAGGAAGAAGAGGTGGCCCCGGCTTATGAGTCGCGGGTGTCACGTAGCATCCGCGAGGGAAAGTGAAATGATAAGAAGAAAAGGTTTGACGGGGCGCGAGACCCGAGCGGCAGCGTAAGCCGCCGTTTGTGGGGCGGATCACGTCGCGGCTCATCTCGATAACTGTATAAACATCGGCGATATCATCTACGCTCGCCGGTTGTCATGTCCGTCACGCTCGACGCCTGATTGCGGCCCGGACTTATGCTGGCCACGTCCGACCGGAACTGCAGCTCCGGACTTAATATATATAACTTCGTGAGTTGCCTCGCTGCCGAGCAATATTTTCGACGACGGACTTCTCTCGATCGATGCGCCCTTACACGACGTCTTCCATCATGGAAATTAATGTTCCCCAAAGTATAATTTGTGGAGACGGCCCACCCCGGCTGACGCGATGCTGTATTGCTACGACGCTTCAGCGACTATAATATGCCGCTTAATTGTCTCGAAATGAGAAATTCGTTTCCAAGTTATAATTGGATACGCGGCACCCGTTTTACTTAATTCCGCAGCGTTCTCTGTCTGCCGTCGTCTCGGGGCGTCGAGGCGACGTTCGCTCGTTCGCCTCTCGCCTCCGGGGGGGTTGCGAGTACGGCGGTGGCTATCGCTCCGGGTGCCGGTGCTAATTACTTACATCATATCGGCGTCGAAGAACGCGCAAGGAGCGCGTATTGACAGGCCGACGCTTGAGATTGCGTGATGGCCGACGCCGCGCCGCCCCCGCCGCACCTGCTGACCGCCGCCCGGCCCTGCCCAGTGCCCGCCGTCGTCATGGAAACCACCTCGTCATTAAAGCATCGCCTTATCATAACCGTGCCAGCCATCTTTGGTGACCGCACACATGTATCGCGCAAGCCCCGCATCGCCAATTATGATAAATTTCCATCCTCAATTATTGATAAGAAAGACGACGCGTAATATCGCGAACCGCTCGCCTTTCACTTTATCGCCGCCAACTCTCCGATTTGAATACGTTTCTCTATTTGTCATTTCCATAGGCCCGCTTTCAGAGACCGTTATACATAATAATCCTTCTCTCAATAGCAGGAGTACGAATCGCTGTACGTCATTTGTTCCTGCTACATTTTAATGGAGCACGAGCGGGAGGCACAAAGCGGCCGCAGTCACCTGCACATTAATAAGTGATTTAGTGACGGCGGCGCGCTCGCTGCACCCGTACAATGAGAGACGCTCATTTATATACTTACTTGCTCGCCGTGCGACGTTGCCCCCCTATACACCTATACATCGTCATAGATTCATTAATTATAATCGCGAGTCACGGGCGCTTAATAATAATCGATCGATAAGTGTCGTTACGATAAAATTACTTTAACGCGTTCCCGCGACCGTTACGAAACGTACGCGCAAACCAATTTCGCAACCGACGACGACGACGATAAAGCTCCGGCGCGGCGCCGCGCGGCGTCCTCGCAACAGGTACGCCGTAGTTCGCCTCATTACAGGAAAAAAGCAATCGAATCACGGACTACCAGATTAGACAAAAACGCCGAAGTACCTCAAAGTGACTGAGCACTTCATTTACCGCCTCGCTCTTTATAAGCCACCGGTGGGATTTTATGTTTCGCATTTGTTTTCGAGCTCGACCGTTTTTCTTTATTTACATACATATGCATTTGGCGCACCACGATCGATAGTTGCACATTACCCACCATCACTCCGAAAGCCCCCTTTCTGCAATCGAAATAAAAAATAATTGTAGGTAGACTGCGACAATAATAAAATTAATATCGACGCGCGTCCACCGCGCGTATCGTAATTTTAAAGCGCGCCGAAGAAGAGCTTTCCGGGATCGACCTTCGTTTGACATCTCCAGGTTTCCATTTCCGATATCGAGCAAAATCGTTATTCGGAAAGTAAGGGGGCGATCGCATTATTTCGAGTTTGAATAATTCAGCAACGGTCCCGAAACAGTATCCCGAAACTAAATATTGTGCCGGCCACTTCGCATGAGTGACCGCACATCCCGGAGGAGAGCGATGCCTCAGCCGCACGCATTAAGTGTCTTGAAAATATTGATTGCAGGCTCAAAACTCCATTATGCGACCCGACCCCGTGCAAATACATGGATACGACGCCATTAATTAACGGTTAATTGAATTAATTGCTCTCATTATTTCACATTTCGTATTGTTTGTCCCGGGCAGAAAAGACATCGCTAAGCCGTGATTGAGACAAACGGTCGCCGAGGTCATCCGACTAAATTGGTTTTTATTCGTGACGTTATCGGAAGCGGTGTCGAGAAAAAGCGATGTCCTTTCGCGGGTTAACATACTCCCGGGCCTTTAATTATTCCGGAGAACGAACGCGTCGCGCCGCCCGATTCGAACGCGCATTAAGGCCGCACTTTTGTTTCTCGTAATAAATACTCTTATACGTCTCGAAATAGAACCATTATACTTTTACTGCCGCCGCACACAAGTGATGACTTTTACTGCTTATGTAAAAGCCATTTAGGGTTTAACCCCATAAAATGGAGCGGATTTAAAACCTCACTACGAACAACCGACTCCTGCCTTCAAAATTTAAAAATCTCTTCTAGGCGTCGGAGCACGCTTAATTTTCAAGGTCGTTCATTCGACAATAGTTTGGTAATTTAGGAAATTCGCGTCGTCGTTTTTGATTTAACATTAAACATAGTCGCGTCGAGTTAAGTTATTTCAGCATGAGAAAATTGCGTGGTCGTGTAAGTTTCAAATAAATCAAACAAAAATTAACAAATCAATGTGATACGTTTTTTTTTCTAATTTAAATTAAATTCAGATGCAATTTCGGCATAAGAGGAGTTGGCTGGCATAGATTTTCAATTATTAAGGGCGGTCGTTTAGTAGAAAAATATCAACATAAATAAAAAGTCACATTTTTAATTTTTCCAATATATACTCCGTTAATCTTAGTTAATTTTTCGTAGTTTGTGTTTCGGTTATCGCTTTAGAGCGGAAACGAATAAGAATAACGGTCAGGGTGTTGAGGCCCCACCGACGTAGTCGGATTAAATAAAATATATATTGTAACATCTTTGAAATAATAGGACCTCCGTAGGAGGTCCTAGATTTGGCTCATATTTTTCTATTTTGGATTTATTTTTGTTACTGTTTTTGGATTTACTTGTTATTGGTTGGACTTGGATTTTGTTGCCGGAGGTTGACTGGAAATATCGATTTTAGTTACCACGCGGAGACAGCTAAGTTTAATCAATTGCCGTTCGGAATAATTTATATTTTTGTTATTGTTTATATTAATTATTGTTAACGAAGTGTCTCTCGAGAAGCATTAGCGTATTTACCCATTTATATGAAATTGTTCATATTAAATTTAGGACTTCATTTAGGCCAGATACCAAAATTAACTCTTACATTGTACGTTTCTCGATAATTTAACTATTGTAACTATTTAACATCATATAATTTTAGTAATTTTCCCCTTCTTAATAGTTATTGGTCTAAGGAAAATTACTTGGCGCCCTTTATTTAATTTTGTTTGTTATTATTAGAACCCGACCGAACTCCACTGTTCAAAAGTTAGCCGACAGGTCTCTAAATTTTGTTAAGTGCTTGTTTACCATTATTAAATAATTATTTTTCGATCAAATTTTATTTTATTTTTATCATTAATTTTTTTCGCACGTAACAAATGGGTAATAAAAGGAATATTGAACGGCCAGCAAACTCGCCAGACTTTACTCCATTATAAGTATTTTTATTGTGAGAGAGAGAGCGATTCCAAAAATTGTATACAGGGTGTCCAGGAAAAGGGTGGCGAATCTCTCTGGAGCGTCTGTTGAGATAGGTAATTACCAATGTTGAAAAACATTTTTTTATAAAATCAACTACGTTTTTATTTTTCCTAGAGATTTAATAATTTTTGGTATACCTACGTAATAAATAAAAGTCTTTTAAATGGCGTATTAGGTTTTTTGATATCGCCTCAGACGAGCCGGGGGTGCAGTACCGTAAACCTTTTTAACATCGACATTTTTCAGTGGTTCTAGTTTTTACATTTTTAAGGACGTTTTCGGATTCTCCAAACGTTTCAGGATAAAAAACGTACTCTTGTTTAATTGCGATAAAATGAACCATAATCGAGAAAATTATACATAAAGAATAAGCGATATGCAGAGTATCCCGCATGGTTATTTTAATTGATCCGTGTCAATAAGATATTTAACATGTAAAAGATTCTTTTATGAAACTGCAACTATTGCAGACAAAACAAAAATAATTCACATATACTAACTAAGCTTTCGAAAAATCTGAGAACTATTTATTTGCAATGGCTAACGTTCAGTGATAATTAATTAGACGAGTGAATTTATGTGCTCTTCGGAAAAAAACAATTAATAGATGTATAGATATATATAAGCAATATATCTCAAGTATAGATACTCTACATTTCCTTTATGCATGATTTTCTTCAAGGTAATTCACTTTATCTAAATTAAACAAGAGTATCTACCTTTTTGTCCTAAAATGTCCGGAAAATCCGAAAATGTTGTTGGAGGAAAGGTTTAAGATAAATTATTTTTGAAAAAATCTTCTACGGAAGCCACTGTTCAACAAAGGTTTTGTAGAAGTTATTATTTCGGGAGCTTTTATTATTTTTTAATTAAAATTATTACCTACATCGTTAAATTATTTTTTTTAACCAGTAGCGTTAGTACCATTAACCAAGTACTTATAAAAATGTCTGTGGTTAGAGTTAATTGATAAACAGGTCCTTCGAGCAGTTTTTCTCAATTTTTGAATATTTTTTATCTGATGTTATTTAGGAAAACAATGGTTTTCATAAACGTTTCTTCAGATAAATATTGAAATAATGTAAATTTAATATAGAATTAATTAATCCGTTAATAATGATTATCTATTGGTCAGAAATGTTGGTTGTCATAACAACAATAACTTAATTCAGAATTAAACGTTGAACTTTTTTCGTCAACTGATCCCTATAAATGGAATACGGTTGAAACTTTGTTTATAATTAGAAATATTGAAGGTAATAAACTGTGATCTGGAAGAACGTGTTGGGTTTTTTAACGCTTCAGGGTTAACGATTTTTAGATTATCTTTTGTACCTACCCGCAATTATTATAAGTTTAAAGTTGACCATTTCCCCACGTTACGCATTTACTGTTACTTGCTCGACCGTTTAACAATGTGAACTTCGATATTTAAAAACGTTAAGGGACATTTTGAAGTGAACGAATCTTCATTGTCAATGTAGATATCAACGTCTAGTCCGAAAAAGTTGAGAAAATTAGAAAGTTGGTCCTGTTAGTCCGTTTCGGACTGACCCTGGAAAGCTGTACAGCTGTCCCATTTCGAAGGCGTACTAAATATGCGACGTTCCTGCAAAATATTTCTTATAAACGATATATCTGTTATAAAAATCACTGTGAAAAATTTAAGGAAAAATGAAAACATCGATTGATTATAATATATGTGTACTGTACTTATGCTAGATCGACCTGAAGCGGTTGATATAGTCATTCTATTGTTAACACTACAGGTATTTGAAATAAACCTAATATTGTATAATTAGTAAATACTATATTTGAATAATGGATAAGTCAACTTAAATTATGTAATTCGCATCAAAAAAGACAAGAATACGAGGTTTATTTAAAACAATTCGTACCCGTTTCCTTTCAATTAGATAATATTGTCTGGAAGTTATTAAGCCGGGCTCGGACGGCGCGAGGATGCTTGTAATAACCGAATACAAGTAGACACGCAAAAATATCGTGACACGAACAAAATAGTAAGACGCTGGCCCATTTAATAATTGGGAAGTTGTCGGCCGGAAGTTGGTCGGATCGACATGGTTATTTCTTCTTGGACCTATCGACTGTTTGGACCGATTCACTCGGGTTCTTGGCACTTGCCGATTGCCGACCAACAGCTTCCCTTACAATTTTGTACCGAACGATTTTACGCATTCTTTTGCGGAGTAATGACTTGATGGGATTTGCGCTTTCAATCAAGTCGGCGTTTATGTCGCAACTTGATTTTTATAGACGACAAAATTTATTTTCTTTAATCCTATTAGGTCATTAGAACAGTGTCGAAGAACACACTGGATCTACGCGTGCCACGAGCCCGTGCGATTCCGGCTTTAGGAGTTTTTGTTTTTGTTTTTTTTTGGTCTTGTGAGCGTTTATGGGATGTCCTTCGGAGGATTGCGCATCGCGTTTTAGACATATATCAACTTTAGACTTTCAATTAAGAAAATTATCGATCGTTTTACTTAAATTATTTCAGTGATCCTTCTTTCTTCCTATAGGTTTTTGTTTACCTCTTTCCATCATTTCCGTATGATTGTTGATTGTTTAATTTCTTTCGATTTTCCCGTACTTTGGACCAACCAAAACCACAACCAGATTTTTTCAGCTACTATAGTCCGATGTGTGGCACGCACTCACCTCCTCCACATATCTTGGACAAACAAAAGCAGTATTACAGGTAGGAGAGCCAGATGAGCCTCCTCCAAGATGTGTGGAGGGAGTGAATGCGAGCTGCATATCGGACTCTCCGGTGGCTGGAAAGATTTGGATGGTGTGGTAGTTTTGGATGGTCCACGGTCCATGGTGAAGGATCACGTAATAAAATAATAAGTAGGCATCTGAGCTTCTCCTTTCAATGACAATTAGGCGTTACGCACTTCAAAACATAAATTTATTGCCGATAATTTTCGACAAGTCCACGGTCCGACTACTAAATTATCTATATATCACGCGGAAAGAAAATTATCGAAGACGGTCGTTTCAGATACTGATCGAAGACTAAACAAGATAGAATGTTGATTGCGTTATCCAGATTGATATCGTCACGTGGCGCAGTGGGGCGAGATACCGTAAAACGTGGCAGAAACTATTTTGATTTATATAACTGTTTAAACTACACTCACCGGCACAAAATTCGATCCATCTACAATTTTTAGTAAAAAATTGCGATAAACATTTGTTTTATCTAATAATGGGGAAAATTCTTATTCCAATGACATGTTTACTGCGATAAAATTTTATTCGTTTGGGGAATTTAGTTAGTTTGTTTATTTGGATGATTCAAATTGTAATAGTCAAATTCTGAGCGTACTTTATTATTAACTTTGTTACTTTATTACGTGTATTAGTCTTAATTGTTAAAAATACAATTGAATTTACTATCTGTAAAAATTAAATATCGTGTTGAATCCAACCGATACTGCCAGAGCAATTGCTTTGATTCAAGTTGGGCGCTCGCAGTACTACGCCGCTCGAGTCCTTGGTGTTTTAAGGTGTAGTATTCAGAGAGCTGTAGAAAGGTTTCGGAAAACTGGAGGCTACACCAGGAGAATGGGATCAGGCAAGAAAAAGTGTACAACTGCTGGGGACGACCACTTCCTTACATTAAAAGTTCTAAGAAACGGAGATACTACTGCAGTTAATGCACGTAATAAATTGCAAGAAGTAAGAAGAAGGTTGCAGGAACACGGATTGCTAGCAAGAAAACCCGCAAACGACCCACAATTGACCAAGAGAACATCGAGTGGAGCGGCTTTACTTTGCACGTCAACGCCAAAATTGGGATAATGATGACTGGGGTCATATTCTTTTTACCGACGAGTCGAGATTTTGTTTAAGATCTGCGGATGGCCGTCAAAGAGTATGGCGCACGACTGGAGAAAGATTCGCCCAATGTAATATTGTGCCAAAGCTTAGTTTTGGTGGTGGCTTAATCATGGTATGGAGAGATATTAGCATGGAAGTTCGCACCGAATTAGTAGTAGTAAATGGAGGGGCGATGACTGCTGACAGGTAGACATTATAGAACCACATGTCGTACCTTTCGCCCCATTTATTGGTGACAACTTACTGCTAACGCATGATAATGCCCGTCCGCATGTTGCCCGAATTGTTTGTGAGTACTTGGGAGAAGTAGCAATCCACCGTATGATGTGGCCTGCAAGAAGTCCCGATCTAAATCCGATCGAACATGTTTGGGACATGGTGGGGAGACGAGTTCGTTGCCGAGTTCCTGCTCTTCTAACTTGTGACAGTTAAGTGTAGCAGTAGTCCAAGAATGGGTCGAAATTAGCCATTTGTTGCTTTATTGAGGATATGCCAAGGCGAATAGAAGCTATAATTCGAGCACGGGGTGCTACTGCGTGCTACCGTTTTTTTTTACATGTTATGCACAATTAATGTTTATCGTTTTATCTACTTACGAGATGTTGCCGTATTTTTGTTGTTAGAGCAATAAAAATGTTCCGTCGTAAAAATTTCATCGCAGTAAGAAAAAATGTATTGCTTGTAGAATATTCGACTTATTTTGAAAATAAAGTTTAGCAAGCAAAAAAATTACATTTATTATATAACGTACGTACTCAAGGAACTATCTTACTAAAAAGATAAAAAATATTACTGCTATTATAAACTGTTCGAAAACTTTCACAAAACAAACTCTTACAAAGTCTTCGTGAATAATTTTAAAAATAAATTAATAATTGAATAAAAGATGGCCCAATAAAAGGAAACGGAGAAAACAGAAAATGTTTCTTCTTCTTCATTAGGTATCTTTTTCTATTTTCTATTTAACTATTCCAATTGTAAAATTAAAATAACATTACAATTACAATAGAAAAAAGTGTAGCTTAGTCGTCTGATGAAGAAGAAACACTTTCTATTTCCTCTTCTTCGGGAGACGATTCTTCTGTATATCGAAAAATATTTCCCTCCTTGACCATATATAAAACATCTGTATATAATTGCTTCGACTTTTTTTGTGGGAAACTAAACAGTTTACTAATTCGGCGATTTTAGAACACCGACAAAAAACATGTAAAATTTTTGAAGTTTTTCGGCTTTCTGCTTCTTCTACAATTGAAGATGAATAGGGAAGAATGAAAAGTTACTTTAAAATATTCGAAATATCGGTCGAAGTTTACTTAAATTATTTTGCAATAAACACCGAGTCGGCCGTAAGCTTTGTCTTATAGGCCATTATCTTCTAATGTCGCAAAAAGTCGCAGTATTTTTTTTATTATGCAGTAGCCGTATGTATTAGTTATACTTTTATGCAAAAAAGTAACCTGATACAGCTTGATAGTAAACTAAAAGTCAACGACAAGTTGATTTAGTGACATGAAGGAAATGAAATTTAGTTACCAAAATAGATTAATTATAATAAACAAAATTAGGCACGTTAATGAACAATAACTTATTAAATAAGTTTATGTACCTGTAGACTTTGCATCCATTTCTGTATTAATTATCTACATAAAACTAAACGAAGAACAGAACAACTATTTTGACGTGTAATAAACAATTCGTACGAGTTTATCGGAATTGTCAGTTCTGCCTGTACTACACGAAAATATGTGATGATAGCAGTAATTGCTTGATCGTATAACATCCATAGATGATTAAGCTATTATAAAATATGAGTTTAAACATGATTTTTCAATTTTTGAATTTCTGCCACGTTTTACGGTATTCCGCCCCACTGTGCGTGGGAATGTTGGTACTCATCTATGTTAAAAAATTTCTAAAATTCTTAGACAAATTTCGTAACGACGAAAGATTTAGATAATGGTATGTGACTACGTAGTAGGTGCAAAGGACCGCTAAGGTCCAAATGGTGCAAAGTTGATTTATAACAACAGTAACTGACGAAAAACGAAAAACGAAAAACAACACCTAACCGACATCCTGTTAATTTAGTAAACGAGCGTCGCGCGACGATAATTTTTTTCAACACATCATCGAGTCGTTCGAACTTTTGACGAAATTCATATTGAAATTCGGGCCATTACTATTGCCGTCATGTAATATACATTTAGTAAAAGATATCGATTCAGGATGCGCTTGAAGTGTCCGAATAAATTTTTTCGAAATTCTCAGCGTACGAACGAACGTGGGAACAACCTCCGACTTTATTACGACGTTAGTCTTATAAATTATTTCGAAGTCGACACTCGTGCACTTAGAATACCTACGATTTACACGAGCATCTTACAAAGCATCGAGAAATGAATGAAGGAAGGAAGACTGGAAGAGAGAGGTTCGTTCGGTGATGGATGTCGCTCTTAGAGTTACGGATGTACGAAGTATTGTCCGAGAACGACACGGCAGCGTTTCTGCCATTACATATGTTTTAATTACCGGGATCGATGGGGCTGCTTCCGAGATTTGTGCCCGCGCGGTAGAGTCATATCGGAGCGGGGCGGAAGACGACGCTAGCGAGGTGAGATTAGCGGGCGGCCTCATTAAAGTTGTGTAATAGCTTTGCGCCACCTTACGCCTGGCTTGCCGCGCTCAGCTTTCATCGCTAAACAACACCGCAGGCCCCGGAGTTTCCGATATCTACCCAAGAACCAAGAACGGTAGTCGTACGTAGCGCACGATAACGCTGCAGGTTGCAGGAACGACGGGGTAGACGAACGTCGGCAGGAGGCGGCGAATAGAATCTCGACCCGGCCGCGCTCATCCCCCGGCGTCTTCCACCTCGCGGGCGCGCTGTTATGCTAACTAACTGAATAATAACCAACGCATAAATTAACAATTTAATTTAATGGATTCTAGTTATATTTATTCCCCTCTTCTTGAGAACAATGTCGAGTTTTTCGCGCAGCTAATTCGGTTTGTTTCTGAATACCTGCGCAATCGGCGGGGTTTGATCTGGCGGGGTACTTTATTTCACTTCATCGCCCGTAATAAATCGAGCCGTGGCTGAGGTGGACCGGTTATAAAAACACCTCTTCAGCCATTTAACTCGGCGGGCGAGCGGGCCAAAATGAATCTTATCGAACATCCCATAAGTCTTGACATCACCTATTTCTTTCTGTTCGTTTTGTGTGAGCTAAGGGAAGAGACTTATAAATATACGTATCCGGGGAAAACTTTCCCGTTTAAGAAACCGAACGTGGCGATTTTGTAATGAATACGCCGCGCCATCAATAACGCGGATCCTATATACATACCGTGATAATTTGCATTTTTTCGCAAATCTTGTTCGTTATGCGTGTTTAAGCAAACATATGAAAAAAACGTCTTTTAAACAAAAAAAAGTCGCCTCGAAAAATATTCGGGTTTTTTTCCCGATTAAAATGACAATTACCTTACAATTTATTATGGAAATCCCTTTGGAAGTGGAATTTATTTTAATTTTAAAAAACATGCCGCCTGCGTTCACTTAAAAATGTCGACGTTAAATAACTTCATTTAGTTAATGCACTTAGACGGGCGCGGTGGTTTGCGATACTCAATAATGGATATTATTGTACGCTTTGTAGTTTTGCGGCGTTCGAGGTAACAGTTAATTTTAACAATTTTCAACTTCAAAGCTCGCCTGTCTGAAAAATTAACATTTTTCAATGTGTAGTTGCCTACCCCAGTTTCCTGAAAATTTTACAGACGTCAAATAACGCCTTAATAGGTATACGTAACTACTGGAACGAGATCAAAAACGCCCACCTTAAAATAATAGGAATTGTGCGATTTTCGTGTTTTCTTGTTTTTTTTGTGAATTTAACCGTTTTCTCCCGAAAACTTAGCTTATTTTGTATAATAGTTTCGGAAATAGAGCGATATGTTCGCGGTTAAATTAACGTTATCGAGATACCGCTTTCGTACTCCCCCTTGATAAAAGTAACGCGCGAGCGGGAATAAAACGCGAGATCGCGCGTTATTGCTAAATTTTCCGCTATGAAAAAATAAAAATCCAGTTAGGAATAAGGCGGTTATTTTAGTGCCTTACATAACGAAGACCTCGCCTCGTTCGGCCATTTATTAGGTAACCTTCGACAAAGTAAAGTTTAGTTACACAGAAATTTAAGATTATTTTTATTTGATATAGGTACTTATCTATTTTTATGTTTTCGGTTTATTTCCATTTCTGCGTGTTTCCTTTGGGCAATAACCGTTGCCTGCATCATTGAATAGTAATAAGATCGCGGATGCGTGCGCTGCAGAAATGAATTGCTTCTGTTTTATGTTATTGCGAGCGGGCGCAGGTACCGCCGCCGCTTCAGTTTTATCATCCCCCAAATTCGTATCGGAAATTCTTATATAGCCGAGCTCGGGAAGCGCTATAAAATAACTGATCTCCGACTAAACGACACGCGTGATTTGCATATGAAGTCGAGTCTCTCGCATCAGAACTGTATCGGATTGTTTAAATTAAAAGGAGCAGCGTCCGCAATAAGGAACATCCTCGCGCCACCTAAGCGATATTGCTTTCGCCACCTTCCGTAACATGGCATCGACAACTCGCTTCTTGTGAATTTTAAACAGTCATAAAACGACTGATGTTAATTTTTCGTTCACGAATGTAATATCGCACAGTTGAGGACGTGCTTCGAATTTTCCGCAACCGCCTACGCTGATTGGCGCGAACTTTAACATACCGCGGAACGAGCCCCCGAAAATCATCGCCGTACCACCCGTTACCATACCTGCTCAAAGAATAACGAACGGTTTATGGTGGGAGATGAGTTTCGGTTGGCCCCGGCATAATTGCCGGATTTTACGCAACTTTTATTATTTCGCGTGTATTGCCCGGATGTTAATTTGTCCTCGTCCGCGCTTGCCTTTCTACGGGTGACAATCATAAGTCGCGGCACGTGCGAGAACATCAGTCAGGGCCCAGATTGCTCCTCCCGCTGATAACGGGGCGCATTTCCATAGCTTGCAGGGGTGACGCTATCTGCCTCGTGAATTACGCGAATCATGGATTATAATAACGGGATCGCTTTGCATATCTGCGAGCACGATTATCCTACGGCTCTATCTTGTTTATGTCGGCATTACATTTATAATCGTTCCTGAGCTACTAGTGCGGGAAGCGACCACTCTTCGTCGCCGCCGCCGCCGCCGCCGCGCCGCCCCTACAACAGCCTCCCGTCGTCTCGCGGGCTTGCATCTTCCTTTGCCATCCAAAATTGCACATAAATATGTTTCTCCTAATTCTAATTCCTTTGTTCCGCACGCAACTATGTAGTACGTCGTATTCGTTTTAATTATTTTAATACCCGATAGACTTTCTCGGGCGCAGAATTATTTCCACTGTCGTTTGTTGAAGCATTCCTTTACACGGGGCGAGAGAGTTAGTTGGTCTTAGACTAACTTAGACTTTTAAAGTTAGACTAGAGAGCTTTGCGCTCTCGTAGTGAACCCAACGGCCTGCGGTTCCACTCCTCCTGCAATCATCATGGATATTTGTGATCGTCTAACTGACGCAATATGTAGGTAGACATCATGTATAAATTTCAAGGTCATTAAAAATTTTATTTTAATTATTTATTAAAATAATTGATGAACTTTCTCAGGCTCAGAATTATTTCAACTATTGTTTGTTGAAGCACGAGGCGAGAGAGTTAGTTTTGAGTTTGAAACTAGAGAGCCTGTAGAGTGACCGTGAGGAGCTCCTCCTCTTCCAAATATCAGGATTTTTAAACAATCATTTTATAATTTGTAAAAATGTTTTTTTTTAATTTTCAATGGTCTTCGTCACCGACCATTCCAGAAACTATACCATGATAAGTACGATCACAAACATCTACGACTGCAGGAGGATTCGAAACTCAGATCAGTTGTTTTACTATAAGAGAGAAAATCTCTTTAGTCCGCCGCGGCCTCCTGAATTGTAAAAATAAGAAAAGTATTTTTTTATCATACTTATTGTTAGTATAAACATAATATTTGTATTCAGACGTGGAGAGAAGTTAGATTTTACCTCTGGGTTGAGGTTGGGTTTGGACTTAACTTAGGAAATAAATAGAACGGAAAATTTTTATTTGTTGTTTTAATTAGAACTAATTGTAAGATGTGTTTGTATTAACCGAAAGCGAGTTAAATTTGTGAATGTGGGCCTAAGGCTCAAATTCATGCACGAAACTTATTCTCGGCCATCTACCTACTATTACATATCTATGGGTAGGCAGTATCTATCTAAAACTCTAATATTGATATTTATTTATGTCTTAAATGCCCTTTTATACACGTTTTGCTCCTTAAGTTAAACAAATTTAAACTATAAGTCAGGTGAAGTGGTGGCGATATTGTATTTGACCTCTCATTTCCCAGAAATGAGAAATTTTCTGTTTTTTTCATAAAGTACACAATTGGTCCGATACGCCGCCTCATTGAAATCATTATGCACTAAATACGAACTTTTTTATGAAAATGTTTGTCTTTCTGTACAAAGCAAAATTCCGCCGTTGGCGTCGTTTAACAAGAAAACGTTCAGATCTGGTTAATTCGCACATAGAATTATCGCCATACCGCGAGACACTTGCCCGTGATGGGGCGTTAAATGGGCGAATTTTTAATACAATACGCATATTCAACTTGATGTAAAAACAGTACCAGTGGAAACTTACCAGATTTACTTATGAGTAAATGGGTGATAACATCAAAAAATTTGGAAGCAATCGATCAAAAAGCTTACTTGACCAAAACGGGACTTATTGGTTATGGACACTTGTCACTCATACTTTAAACCGATTGCCTAAGGTGGATATGTGTGATTCCTTTATACCTAACATGTAAAACTATATAGAAGAGAAACCATTTTTTGTAAAATAAACCTTATTATCAAAATATAGACATGTGGTGTTTTCAAATACGTGATTTAATTAGCCACTTGTTAAAATTACATTTACAATAGGAAAATACCGCAATAGTAGGTACATATAAAATATGAAAAAATATAGGTAGGTATAGCCTATCCAAACCTATATGATTTTCACGTCATCAATACAAGGTTACTAGATGATGACGTTTCACGCAGTGCTGTCACCTCGCATCTCTTATTTTGACAGTTCTAATAAATTGTAGTCTTTCTTTATACCATCTAATATGTGCGCAAGTAAATCATCGATAGAATATGTCACTTTCCAAACTTTAAAACGAATTACAAATAAACAATCTAGTAACTTTTTATTGATGACGTGAACATCATATAGGTTTGAATAAGCTATACACAACAACAAATATACCTTACGTATGCAATACAAACATTTAAGTTAAGGATATTCGCCGGCTTCAAATCTCCCAAATTTTAATTCGACTTGAATAAATTCGCGATACAGGGTGGAATAAAAGTAAAGAAACACGGCTGCCCTGTTCAAACGGTTTGAGATATAAATTTGAAATTTCGTATGTTGTAGTGGGAAATGATTTCGCATATTTTTGGACTAAAATTTTGCATTGTTCTCAATAGCACTGTAGGTCCTGCGATACGTCATTGGAAAGCTTATTAAAAGTTAATAAATGTTTGGCTTACGTTGACGTAGACCATTTCAAATCTCCGACCTCTGACTGCACTCTTAAATTTAGTTAACGCCATATTAGATGAGTGCAGTTGTTAATTTCATTTTATTTCATAACCTTATAAAAAATTCTAATGGTTATAAAGACGAAAAAATAAGCTTTCCGATGATGCTATTGAAAAAAAAATGCAAAATGGCGACCATACTCGAAAATCGACTTAGAAAAAATTATGTTTTAGTTCGAAAATACGCGAAATCATTTCCCATTGACATAATACAAAATTTCAAATTCATATTTCAAACCGTTTGAATAGTGAAGCCGTGTTTCTTTACTTTTATTCCACCCTGTATATGTAGAAACAATTTTTAAGGTAAAATACGAAGTTGACGGAGAATTTTTTTTTAAATCGACTTATAGAAGTTCGATTGTATATTATATATTGGTATATTTGAAAAGTTCAATTTTCCTGTCTACGAACAGATAAAAAAAATTATTTTAAACGTTTGAAACAATTTTTGAAGAACAAATAAATACTCAAAAGAAACTCTATTATTTTTATTATGAGTAAAAAAAAATGTTAGGGCT
This sequence comes from Rhagophthalmus giganteus, assembly GCA_036326145.1. Lineage (NCBI taxonomy): Eukaryota > Metazoa > Arthropoda > Insecta > Coleoptera > Rhagophthalmidae > Rhagophthalmus > Rhagophthalmus giganteus. The sequence goes on from JARFJA010000005.1 coordinate 6,761,047, forward strand.
GCTATGTTTCGGAGGTTAGCAAAAAAAAAACGAAAACTTTTTTGAACGTTCAATATTATTTTTGTTTCTAATTCGTTCTATTCCCTTAAATTAGATTATTTGCGTCGGAAGATCAATCGCGGTCGTTCGCAACTGTTACAAACAACAATGGACTCTTTATCCAGTAAAATACCCAATTAATTGCCGTATAAGGTACCTACGCAAACTCACGACTTATTAATTTTAGTAGTAGTATCGTGCTATTGAATTCGTTCTCGTGTAAACCGTCTATAGGCTTAGCGGCCCCGTCTGGCAAACGTAACCATTAACGTTTCACGGAGTGAAACAAATATTACACGGTGCTGCGCAAATTATGGTCTTCCGCCAAAAAAAAATCAAAATCGAGGCGAAGGGTTCGCAATTACACCATCAGAAAGTCAGCCGTGGGTGAGCGCACGAAGATGGACAACACGATATTGTAGAAAATTGCGAATCAGTTTTACGCCGTGATTGACAGCTTCCTTCCGCAAAGTAGAGCTTGATTGGAGCATTTCGCATTTTTCGCTTTTACATATGAAACTGCCAAAGACAATGGCGTTAAACGTGTACAATTACCGGCCGTTATTTTCTCGTACCCTAAATAATTCTAATGATTCGTCCATAACGTCGGATTTATAGGATTGAGGTTGACTCGTGATTGATTTGTTCGTTGTACTGTCTGTTGAATGTGAGCGGTGTGTACGATTATACATATTTTTTTTATTAACGCAGCTTGTGTTTTATTTGTGCATTGTTCTTTTTATAGAAGTCAAATTTGCTTTTTTATTTTTTAATTTGGGCGCTGTTAGCACCTGTCATTTGACAGAATCCCCCTCCCCCCCACTCCCGTGTTAGTTTTCGATTAAAAACGACACGTAAGCCGCAAATCGAAGATATAAGATAACCGAAGATATAAGCATATTAAAATAATTATCAAACGTATTTAAATTCGGATTTAACAGTTTGGTATCTACACCGCTATGCCGTCCTGTAGTTAGCGAAAGAAAGAATTGGGATCGTAAATATTTCTGCATTGCAAGAGTGCAAGATGTAGGATGCACTTATCTATTTTCTGGTTTTATTTTAATTTATTATAAGTACCGTAACGTTTGCAGCGAAGTGCAGACAATTTAGCACAATTTAAAATTGCCCGTAGAACGTTAAAAGGAATGTTGGGAAAAATAAAGTTAATAATTTATTGCTAACTTTGTTACTGAAATTACAAAGTTGGTTTTAAATAACAACTAATATAATTGTACTTACTTTATACGATAATTACGATGATATAAATGAAAAAATAATTAAACTACTACGCCTGTAACGTGTTAAAGAATTTATAAAAATTATTTTTTAACAAATAAGTTGCAAATAAATACGGCGTGGACATTTTTATTTAATATTTTGTTTGTTCTATTTAAACCGAAATGTAAATAACATTGTAGAATCTACTGGTGTCAAATTCAGGAAGCGTGCGGGCCACCCAGTAAGCAGTCAGCAGTTTCAACATAATTATGAGTATAGAAGCGCCATCTAAAAAAATTTATACTTATACATTTTCTTTCGGTATGAATTGTGGTTCTATCGTACTCATAATTACAGTTAACCTTTGACGTTTGCGGAGGTTATGTTCTAGGATTTTCGCGAATGTGAAAAAACTCGCGTATAATTTTATGTAAAATCTCATATCTAGTATAAAGAAACTTTTCGTAGAAACAGGCGAATAGGAAAACCGCGAATGCCAAGGCTCGATTATACAGGGTGTTTCTGGAAAGCCTGTATAACATACCGATTCGGCATATTTGCAGCTTGGAAATCTGTGGTCAAGCGTTGTGCAGACCTTTCAGAAACACCCTGTGATCAATTTTCACATTTTCGTCCATTACAAATTCCCTTCAACTTGTTTCCTTGAAAATGTTTTTAATTTCTTCGTAATTGAGCAAAACATTATCGATCCAATTGATAATCGTCCGTCCGAAAAAAAATGCGTGTTGTTGGAGCGCTTTCGCTCCATTTTTCCTCTAATTTAGACCAATTCAGTTAATTTATTATTTTTTTTACCCATTTCACCAAAGAAATTAATTTTAAGCAATTTTCAATTGTGTTATTGATAAGGCAAGAAGATTTTTATATCTAATAAAAAGCTAATTAGATAAAGCTACAGTTCTTTTAATTGTTATTTAAACAGTTTTCTAATTTTAATAATAGTGAAATTAGTAGTGGTGCAAGATAGTTTTGGACACCCTATATGTATAGTTTTATTTTTATTCTAACACGTTATACAATCTTATCGTTTTTATAAATTACCCAATTTCAGTAGATGGAAATGTAACGTTATACTTTTTTATTGCAGATGATCCTTCTACTAACAAGAATATCGTTCCCGTTTCCTTTCGTCTAAAAAGAATACCGGTAAGTTTTTGATGTTGATAATTTTTTTAATTTTAAAATGCGGAGGGAGCACTGTTGTATTCTGTTTTTTTTTTAATGTAGGTATGCGTATTTCGTAGGAATATTTTTTTGTAGATAATCTAATTAATACGACTCGTTGACGGTTTCATTGTCCGTAGAAAAAAATAATTGCGCATTTATGCAAACATCACAGACTATTATTTGAATAAAACCTAAAGACAGAAATTATGGCACTTTATGGCACAAAGAAAAACAATTTGAACGAAAATTTATGTAAAACTAGTTAGACTAAATAAAATCGCGATCAGGAAAATTAGGATTTATAACTTAAAATTTCTCAAATTCTACATATATTTATATATATTGTAGTGGTAGTATTTGTTTTTTGCATAAGACCTATAGCATATTAAATACTGCATATGTAAAGCATAATTAATAAGCCTTTAAATTTATGACTATACTTTTAGGGCACCCTGTATATGTTTTAATTTTCTTCGTGAGGTTTTACAATCTTTATACCTACACATAACCGTAACTTCATTTGCACAATCTCTCTTCTTCTGTTAACTAACGAACGTAATACAGGGCGGTTCGGAAATATGTACTTCGTTAAACTTGCACAGACAACCAAAAGGTCTCTATAAATATAAGTCTTCAAATGTTTTATTGAAGCAATAGGCCCGATTACCAGATATTAAAACGAGTATTCGAAATGCTTCCCACCAACAGCAGTTCCACAATACGAGAATTTCTCGAATCGTGTAGATATGGCAGCGAACGTTTTATTCACATTTCGGGAACGTAAATTACTCTCTATTTGAGGGTAAACATTCGTTTCACCAAACAGGTCTATTTTCAAAAGCGAGCGAAAGGGGAAAGAGGTTAATTGTTTAGCTATTGTCTAATGCAGTTAAGTAAGTCAGTGAGCTTAGGTTAGTGTAGATGACGCGAGTTTGCCGACTCGGTGGTCGAGTAGTTAGGAGACTAACCTCTCACCTGACGGGTTCTGGGTTCGAATCCCGGTACTGCTGGTGAAATATCCCCCCCCCCAACTAAAAGTAATTTTTAACGGCGGTTCCTGGCGTCTTTCGGGGTGTGCTACTAACACACAAAAAAAAGATGAGGCGAGTTTAGACTGGTGTAAATGAGGCGCAAGTTAGTGTAGATGAAATAGACCAGAAAAATGTTTAGTTATTAGTTTAATATGGGAAATTGTCTCAGAATGTACCGTTTACAAAGAAATAATGGGGTTACGCGATTTCGTTAATAATTTATAATGCGCGTTAAATTTGCTGTGCCTATTATTTATGGGTACATATTTGAAAACGGTGCACGGCCCTTGTTAAAATGAGAGGCGTCATTTGTTTATATGAATACCTATTTGATAATATTATAAAATTCAGCGTTTTTTCGTACCGTTAATTACATGCTAATTGAAAAATAATCAGTTACAGCAGAATATTATTACAAATTTAATGGATTATTTATCACGCGATTATTTATCAAATGAATTTTATTATAAAATTATTTTTTTACTAAATTTAAATATAAGTAGGCATTTACTTACAACAAATATCTGATAATTAATTAATTTTGAGCACATCTAAGTGATATGACATCGTCTAGATATAGTTCAACGAGCGTTGTTTATTCCAAAACCTTATGATCGCATCACAATCAATAACGAACGCGTTAATTAGTAAACTTCTTCTCGTCGTAGTGGAACTAATAAAAATTTCCAACTACTTTTATGCGCGCCTTTAGTAGTTTTACTTCTAATCTAATATTCAAAGTGGACGTAAAAAATCGCAATTCCACGCACTCTTTTGACACGAATATATCTTACCTGCGAAGATTACAGTGGCTTTTAACCGAAAAACCGAAGCTTTCCGTTAAATGTGTTGAATTCGATATGTTCATTTATCGCCCCCCATAAAAGTGATGAAGTACAGAGCAAAACATGGCCCAGTTTGTTACTCTTGGCATCTATACGGCAATACTCGCTTATCTGTAATTCTCCATTTCGTCTTCAACTCGCGTGGATGGCAACGTAACGCGCCAGGAAAGTGCGAATTTATTCATAGACTCGCATAATGAGAAACTGTAAAAATGGACATTTTCAACGGCGTGACGGTTTTATGTTTTGATAAGGGGAATAACATGCCATTTTTCCAGCCACGCTATAACGATGCTCTGCGGGCTCCGACTCGAGATATTTGCGATGTGCGTTCGAACTAAACGACGCTCGAACGTAGGTAGAACCCGGTTCCGAATCAAAAATTTATGTTAACTAAATATCTCATCATTAGTTTCTACTTTTCCTATAATATTTTTGTTCGAACGCCTCGAAAACGTTGCGCAACAAAACGTACGCACGGTCGTTTCATAATAATTGCGTACAGTCGGGTGCAGAACTAATGTTGCTAATCGCGAGCACTACGACACGACGAACAAATTACGATCGGAACGTTTAAAGTTCAACTTTTTATTTGTAATTTGTCTCGCTTGTCGCAAACACTTTTCGTAGATTTTGTTATGTTTGTATTGTTCGGTTAATGTTCGTGATTCGCGACATTAATTTTGCGCCCGACTGTACGTACTTTTAAACTTGAGTGCTAGTTTTATTTAGAAAATGTTATGACGGGATATGATCGAAACCGAAAGTCAACCAACCCTTTCACGCTTTTAGCCGCTAATGAAAACTTAAATTGATCACACAAAAAAATTAAGCGTAAGTACGTCGTTAAATGATGTTAAACAGATGTAGGTAACGATTGAAAAAGATTTTCGTGTAACTATCTTCGTCTGTTTGTTTTACGTTAAATATGATTAGAGCGTACAAATTTAAAAGTACAATTAAATCGACAGAAATAGTAAGTTGTTTAGGGGTGGCCGTAAACGACCGCCGCGCCGCCGAGACGGTTGAGTGGTACCGGAAGAAGCGCTGCCGTCGCACACCCGTTTCTGATTTACATTATGACTTATTGAAGGAAGCGCACGATCGAAATGTCCAAATAACATAACAACACGAGGCAGTATCAGCCCGCGGTCCCCAGTCATAACCCCATACACATGCATTTCCGGTAAGCGCAGGAAGTTTTCTCCGGCTGATTAGGCACTCTTCATTACGGCAAGACTCATGTTAAATTGTCGTCAATCACGCCAGCCGTTTGTTATGAATTGGTTGGGCGTATGTTCAAAATAATGCACGCACGAGTCATGCAACTGGAATAATAAATACATTCATTATATACATATTTTATATTGTATGGGAAAACAATTTTATAAATGTGACAAAAAATGGTATTCTAAATGCCTGCTGACGGAATAATGTATGGTTTATTTAAATATTAACGGTAAATATAGTCATAAAATACGCATGAGATGGTCTGTATTGAATTTTAGTTGATATTGAAGAGGAATTATATCGAATTTGTATGACGTTCAAATGTATTTTAAGAGATTTCGATGGTACTCGAGCGTAACGACGGTTCTCACTTATTCCTTGTGCGTACGTAATTTAGTACTATGGTTGTAATCGTCCGATCGAAAAAAAAATATATTACAAAAGGCAATAATTGATCATTTAAGTGGAGGGATGTGGCAGGTTGTGGACGGTCGATGAAATATTTCGATTTATTTATTGTCGCGAACGCTATCGTTTCGTGCGCCCAATTCCGTCACCGTAATTTTTTACAAATCTTTAATCTATGCATCTTGCAAATAAACGACTTTAATTAAATTAAAAATAAGTCTCAACTGCTAACGGTCGACTGCGAAAAAGATAAAAACAAAAGGGATGGTCACGTGGCGAAATTGTAGACCAGCGTGTCGCAATTTCGCCACATATAGTAATATTGCTTACGAAGGGTAACTGAAATAGAACGATTGATTTGAATTACCGTTGTTGTTCGTGTATTAAACATATTATCATCGCCGGCGTCTTCTGCAAACTATCAGGCTGGCAATTCATGTAGTTATACCTTTATTTCTATAGACTTAGCCATGATCTGGAAGCAAAACGGGAGCGTCTTAACGTGTTAACTGAGCGGGACGTATAAATACGTCAAACGTAAACAATATCGGGTACGGGTAGGTCATAATGAATACGTCCTTGAAATATATGTTGCGCCCTGGAACGGGCAAATTTATAATTTTTTAATTCGATGTTTCCATTTTTTTATTGGTATTCTTTTCTATTTGTTTGTAATTTTGTATTTTCCTTTGTGCTTTATATATAAACAAACGAAAAAATATATATTTCATAGTCTTTTCATTTATTTTAAGCATAAATAAAAAATAATAATAATATGAAATTACGTCCTCCGGGCGTGACGTATTTACACGTCCTAGTGAAAGAGTTCGCGCCCGTTATATGCTGCGTAATTAAAAAGGGAATTCCCCGGTTAACAGGTTAAGTAGATTAAACATGATGGTGTTCACAAAAGTATAAGTCTATAAAGGTAGTTTACGAAGGTAGAAGTGATCTAGAATTTCGCCCCATCACATCAAATTTGTCGACGGTTACAAAGCTATAAATAATATATAAACAAATTGAATGAAAGTGGCGATTGTTCAAAATTCGGTTAATGCGACTTCAAAAAACTGAACAGAACTGCCATTTGCCAATGTGAGTGCGAATTCAACGAGAATACACGCAATGGCGAATTTGCATCCTATGACGAAATTGGGTGCATCTACTTTATCGTCAAAAAAAAATGAAAAAAAACAGAGGCACTAGTAAACAAAAAAAATACAGCCGGTCGTCATAGCAACAGAACAGATAAGTACAAAAGATTTTCTTAGAAAATTGTTTTGTTGAAGTGCATTTAAAAGAAAACACGTATACCTATAGAAAGTAAATATATATTACTTTTTAGACACCCTGTGTGTTTTGGATAGTTTACGATCCGGGACTTTTATGTTATATAACTTATTATTATCCACAATGGCAATTATAATTGACAATAAATGTATTTAAATTTAAAAACTATATACCTAAATATAGAATTATTGATTAATATTTGCACATTTGCATATAGATACATATAACTAATCAGTCATATTTTTTTCATAAAACAAGTTAAGCTAACGTTATTATACTACAGGTAATTTATATAGATAAGACCTTCGTTTATCTTACATCAAAAATTATTAAATTCTAACAAGAAATTGATCTTATTTTTCAACTTTGATGGTAAATATCTCGGCAGGGGTTTATCGTAGGTTATATCCCGCGAGGTGTTGTTAATTTTACGTGCAGTTGCTTTTTGCAAAATTTTACTTAGAAAATGTCCGAGACTTAATAATACTCGAGAAAAACCCGAGACCGAAGGTCGAGTACTTTTTACACTTGTAATTTCCAAAGATATTTTGGGAAATAGTCCAAATGGAAGCCAGAAAAATGCATTTTGAAAGATATATTACATTCCGGCTCTTCATTTTCAGCTTTCACCTTTCAAATCATTCTTTTATGTTTATTTAATTAATTAAAACTTTAATATTTATAAGCGTTCGGACTAGCATTTTGTTACTTATAGTCAGAAATTATTTACGGAATAACGTTGGTCGGGGGGTTTTAATAAATTGAGGTGCACGGAGATGCAATTAACGCGAAATGTGGTTAATTTTAGAAAGTACATATTAGATCGATAAGCTTATTTTTTATTTTGCTACAGTTTCATTGTTTTGCCCATCCGCCGTATGTTTAGTTTTTAATTAATTACATTAATTTGAATATCTACAGGTGCTTATCAGGATAATACTTACGACAGACAATAAATATTTAATTAACCAATATTATTTATATGAAACTCACGTTCGAGCCGTTGTTTAATTGCTGTTTTTAATTAAATATCGAAGGTGTTCGGTGCACTCGTACGAAACTCTCTTTTAAGAACAATTTTAATACGGTCTTGTTTAGCATTCGAAAGCTTTATATTTTCCCTCGATATATTTATTTATATTTTCGTATTCACATTTTACTAAAGCAACCCTCCTTCGCGCTAAATCTGCAAGCTGATTTCGTAGAGATTTGTTTTCAAGGAAATTCGAGGATTGCCTAAACATTATATCGCTTCCAATTTCACTCAGAAGGGAGCGTGTCCCTTAATTTGTCACGTAAATATATCAAATATGCATGAATTGTATATATGGATTTCGAGTATGTAGAATACAGTCGGCCAGAAATATTCCGAACGAACTTCTACCGAAAATTGCAATTACTTGGCAGGGTCGCTGGTGTAGGGTTAACAAGGAACAATTCGATTGTTCGGGGACAAGTTTATTCCCTATTCTATAGAATATAATATTTCGTCCCCCTTCCCTAGAACCAATTCACCTACTGTATTTAAGTGCGTTATAAAGCAAACGTGTGCTGTATTATTTATTGTACATTGTGCTGTCAAGAATTCGAAAGTGTTGAAAATATTTACACATAATTTATGTAAAATGTGACACTAATCAATAGAACGCGTTTAATCGAGTTAAATGCAGGCATTTCACTTTCGTCGTGTAGGTAGTAATACCTATCTTGACGACAAAAAGAAGTTTTATTTATTATCTACAAATACAAAAACTCGCAGTATAAAATATTGCTTGTTTTTATAAACAAATCGGGTTAATCGTAACAACAAAATTATTTTAATGTCAAGAAGGGATTTAAACAAGAACGTCGTACGAACATTATTTAAACAAAATTCGACTAAAGTCGAATTCTAAGTCTAAACCGAAACGTGCAAAGTCGCAAAATCGTAGAAAAATTCGTTTTAAAATTAGCAAAAACAGCGAATTTGTCTTTTCATCGAAGCGCTAACCAACAACACTCGGGTGGTGTGTAGGTGAACGTAAATAAACAAAAGGGGTGCCGAAGCGATATATCATCACTCGAAGCTTTGACTTCCAGCATGTGTCCGAACGAATTTCGTTATGTAACGTTATTAATCGATGCAGGGGTAGGTTTAAACACTTCAAGTCTCATTGGGAGCAAGTTATTGAAGTTAAACTATTTAATTTTAGAGCATTAGCGTGTCCCCGGAGTTATATTCCCGATGGGGACCATATTTCATTATATGTACACTTGCAGGACGTGAATGATTACGGGCGTCAAATAATCGTCATAGCTAAAAAATCTAAATTGAATCATGAAACGCCGATTGCACCATTATGCTATTAGAGGGCTCGACCCTATATTACAAGAAAATGCATTCAATTGCCGATTGAGTATGTATGAACACTTATGATGACGTGTTAGGGGATAGATGCTGATCGCATTATGATTGCGCCGAGGTGGCGAAGTGTTGCGAGCTCATCCAATTTTGTATAATAGGTATAAAACAGGAAACACTTCGAGCTCACGTTCGGTCGCAGTAATCGGAATAAAACGATTGTAATCTTTTAAAAAGTTTGTCCCTTTCCCGTTGTCGTCGATGTTTATAATATCTTGAAAGAATTCGAATTCCAATTCCGAAAAGCTATCTCATATATCAAAGGAAGTAATACTTGCCGAATGGCTGGAAGCTAAGAGGGTCAGCATGGAATATCTATTTACGAAGTGCGTCCTTTAAAATGGTCAGTATTCTCCAGAGAACTTTCCCTCGCGAATAATAGCGAAATTGATTGCGTACACTACGACACAATCGCCAGCGATATATACATTTATATTTATATGTGTAGAATTCCACCTTACGTTGGACCGGCTGATTTTTCGAAATTGCCCGCGCGCTCCCGAAATTGCCGAAAAAAATGGTTTTCTTCGGAAGGATGCGAAAACAGCTTCCTCAGTTTCCGGCCAAGCACTTCTATAAGTGTAATAAATCGCTGACTCGATTGCTTGCCCATTCGTTCGACCGAAAAAATAGCGATATTTCATGTAGTACGTCCCGTACGTCGATTTGCCGAAATAGTTTTCTAAATAACGTTATCGCAAACGCGATTTTGTTTAAAATTAACCGGAATAAAATTGGTTTAATGTTGCAGGTGCATAACGATCGACGCTATACGCCAATTTTTGCAAGTTCTCGCCATCGTTTTAATCGTGAAAAATTAATTTTTCAGTCAAAAATCTAACTACGAAATTGTGACTTCGAAACACTTTTTAATTAGTTTTCAAACGTCGTTGTATGTAATCCGTATAATGATTTGTGTACTAGTTGTGTTAGGCTAGTTGGGTTGTTACAAGAAAAAAACACTGATTTTATCGTTGATCGTTATCGTGCTTGACGATTTCGTGATGTTGTCCGATGTTATGATAAATAGACGTTTAAAAATTGTGAAAATATTGTTGCGCAAATTGTTGCATATACACAGTGTTCAGTGAAATTTTGAAAATTTCGATATCTTCGACAAGAACGAAACCATGTAAACGGCGCCGGCGCAGTTACTATCGACAAGGTTTAAATTAAAAACTAACGAGTATAAAATTTAATTAAATCAAAATCAAAGTTTTAGAGTTTAGGTTAAATACATTTTGCTATTTTTAACAAGTAGGTAAAAACTAGACCTATAATTAGACGCCTATAATTTTTTTTAATAAATGAAATAAGATTAGGAATTATACGGGGTCCGCCAAAAACAATTGAACAGTTTATTTGCTAAATAACAATGTATTGTAGTAAACCCTTAACGTTCGCGAATTTCAAGTCTATTAAAAAACGATATAATAAGTGATTAAATTAAATTAAACACATACATCTTTAAATATCTACAGTCGGACCGCTCTCGGTTTGCTCGTGCCCCCTCCCCCACCACCATGTGTTTATGAATTAAGATGAAAATATGAGGCAGTTAGCGACACAATAAGTGGTAATGAGTTTGTCGTGTTATGCAGGTTATCTCGAAAGTGGACGATCAAATTAAGTGAAGTGATAGGGGAGGTCATTTGCAATCAACATAATCAGTTTTCTAATTGTTGATGGTTTAAAATGTGTATTTTTCCGCGAAATCGCCTAGTGCAAGCTTTAACAAACGATTTTAAACAATATATGAGTTATTTAATAAGTAATATCAGTTGAGACGACGTGACGCACGCTGACAAGGCCCCTTTCCCTTAAAAAGTCCACGGGCAAGTTTATGAAGCTTACATTAGATAACGTTACAGGTAGTCCAAACATCTATGGTTATAACATACCGTGCGTAACAGAATCACGGCGTATGGCACAAAATACCATGTATATATTATTACGTTTTTGGAATCTGCATAATTTTCTGAATATAATGGCACCACGTAAGTGGCATTTCAACTGTCAATACATTTGGTACCTACTTAGTTTATTTTTTTTAATTTTCCCCTGTAAATTCGATTGAATTTATCTCACAGATAAAGTGGGCACGTGGGGTAGATTCGTCATTGAATGCAAATATGTTATTTAAAAAATTAAGTTTTGATAAAAAGACTACGTATTGTTAATAAGTTTACCTACTAAACGATAGGTCAAACAATTGCAAACAAAACATGGTCGATAACAATAATCCGGACGAGGGTGGGGGGGGGAGAGTTTATGACACTCTAGTTTACGAAATACAATGGACGCCGAAATTTCTTTTGACAGTTGAAATGCCATTTGCGTGGTGCCATTGTATTCGGAAAATTATGCAGATTTCAAAAATGCAATAATATACAGGGTGTTTTATTTGAAAATCGAAAATTGATGTCAGTTCCGGCGAAATCGGAAGTAGGAAAAACACAATTTTCGTGTTAAAAAGTGACGTTTGTTGAGTACATTAGATATGTGACAAGTTTGAAAATTTCATCTTAATAAATAGCAAAATTATGGGAGGTGTGCTACGATTGTATTACACACGGTATAAACAACTAGGGTTTTTGGCTTCAGGTGCCAGCCACACGGCTAGATTATTTGTGTGAATATCAAACAGAAACATACTTTTCCTACTTCGGGGCCTTTAAAAAAAACAATCGGGGGGAGGGGGGTAGTTTAATATAGAATACATATAAAACTAATTATAAAAATCATTTATGAACTCGACTACTTTAATTTAAAATTTCAATGAATACTTACGCATTTTTAAATTATTATAGTGCTATAAATATGTATAGGTATACCTAAGACAGACTAAAAATAAGAATAGAATTAAAGTAGTGATCGAGGTGCGTGATTTTGCTTTACCTACGTTAAATAAAATCGAAAACAAACAACAACTCTTTACATCAAATCCAAGTGTGCATCATGACGCTTATAAAACGTACACCACGATGTACGCGACAAGACTCCCGCGCCCTCGCATCGGTAATGAAAATCAACACAATGTCATTGGGGGTCTCGTATATAAGTAAAACGTATCGCTTAAAAAGTTCCGAAACGCGATGTAAACATTTATTTGGTCCAATATATCTTCCCTACGTAGCGAGGTTTGACGATTAAAGAATGACAAATATTGTATCGTGCATTGTAACAGTTTGACCCCTCAAAGGGGACGAGCCATTACATTACTCGGACATTGATGCAACGGACTCAAGTACCTGTTCATCAATAATTCACTGCTTCCCAATCTGATACATTTACAGCATCTGAATCACCAACATTTACTATGCTCACGGTGCAGTACGTTTACTTTGTTATAGGTCGCATAGTGGGAGTAGCCGGCAGTCAAACCTGATAAATTAAAAATATAGCCACCGTACAATATTATGGACGGAATTTTTGCATTTGTCACATCCACGACGGCGACACGTTTCGTTCGGTAAAATTTTCAAGTCACGACGAGTTATTGGGGTGCAACGTTCCTATAAATTGTCTAAACAATTTTTTGTCGTTTTTAGCATGACTTATGATTCTTAAACAATGAAACTTATAAGATTCGATAGTCCGCGTCAAATTATCAATATAATGGTGTATATCCGGTCAGGTATTTGCCTGTTATGATGAGACGTTATACCGTGACAAAGGCTTAAATAAGAAAACGCTTCAGGGTTGATTTCCGCGACCGTGACCGTCTTGTTTATTTTACCGAGATTTATTTTGGAACGTTTTATTCGACAAAGCAAAGGGTTGATTACGGGATTTTATTTTGTTTTCTAAATAAACGAAAATTTTAATTAGATGGATGTTTTGGACAGTTTTGTCATTTTCTTTAGAACTCGAATTGATTCGTCTAACAATAACTTACGTTAAAATGATGAATGTTTTGCGTTTATTTTGCATATAAATCTATTAAATTAAGTGGCTAAGCGCGCTTATCCTTAGGTAGTAGATAATTATTTTCATAACAAGTCACCCCTTAAACTTTCGAAAGATATTCGTGACGAAATCGTTCATTTGAAAATGAATGCACCCTCTTAAAAAACTTTAGTTGGCAACGTCGCCCTGATATGACATCGTAATAGTTTATGACTTGCAACTCGGAACGGAACTCGACGAATTGTCACCGATGAAAGTTGGGCAACTTGATTTGCGCCTCAGCTCGAAGTGAAGTCCAATTCTAACATAAATACAACAACAAACTATTATAAACAGATCTTGATTTAAACATGATGATTTAAAGGTGTTAAATTTTATTATCTGCGATGGTTGTGCTAAAATATTGATTGTGTAAGAAAAAGGAAAAACATTTCCTTTTATTGTTAGTGAAATTGAAAGATTCTATATTTTTGTAATTTTATTTTTTGTACCAAAGAGAATATTTTAAAATTTAATTAGAACGAGTTTTGATTTGGTGGTGAAATGTTCACCGTATTTTCAAAAATATATATTTTTGTGTTACCTATACTTGTAATCTGACAATGAATGTATAGTTGAACTGAATAAAACATGAGATGACAATTCCGCACGTTACGTATATTTTAATTTCGAAATTCTTCGGCCGTATCTGATCATGTTTACGTCCATCGATAGTAAATTAAAGGCCTTACAATTTTACCAACAAGTTACGTTTGTAATTAATGCACAGCGTTTGCATTGTTGTGGACTTTTTTAAACAAAAGTGGCAGAACAAAAATTATTATTGTTTATTATTTGAAATGCGATGTTAAAAAAAAACATAAAACGGGGGTTATCGATTATGGTTAAGCTGCGCTAATATTCCTGCACAAGACACGTGTTGCATAATTATGGGTAATTTCATATCTCAAATCAACCCAAGACTCCAATTCTTTAAAAATTGTACATATTATAAAGTACCTATATAAAGTTATTTTAAATTACCAAATTTTTGATTTTTAGGCCCGCACATTCCCAAGAAATTCGTTAATCGAATTAATTAGAGAGTTAATTATTTTTACGTTTTATTCATAAAAGTGTAGAAAATGCAAATATTAAGGGTTTTTACGTTATATACAAATTGAAAACTATTTTATTTCCGATTAAAATGCTAAAACGCGACTATTTCAAAAAACGATGCTTTAATTTTGCTAATTTTTTTTGAGTAATTCTTACATCTATTTTGCCGCGATTGTGCGTCTCCAAAGGTTATGTACACTTACCACAGAAAAAATCGGGCAGTTGAAGGATAGAATTTTCAAAATGTTTGGTTGTGAATTGGGTTTTAGGTAAAATGCTTGTATTTTTAAAAGGGATTATTGTAAGCCATAAATCATCATCGTTACCTACAAAGTGGACAACTCTTTGTCCACAAAATACTTTAGAAGCAAGTGGTAGGCAGGTTTAGTTTATGCTTTCTGTAAATTTAAAAATTTATTAATCGACGTAATATATCGATCGCGTTTTTCCAAAAGGACGTAACTCACACTTTTTGTGAAAACGAGTTATTCCGACTATCTTACGCATTTAAAGCAAAGACATCGTCTGATAAAATCTAGTAACAATATTTCGATTTTTTTCACCGGAAAAATCGATTTATATTTCCGCGAAACGTATCTTGTTATAGCTACGCGGCTACATAACATGTGCTCTACTGTAAAATTTACCTTTTGTGGGTTACGCCCTTTTGGAAAATCTCCGTCGATATGACCGATAACATGTAGATTTATATAAAAAGGTTACTTACACACACAAAATTGATATAGCTTGAAAAATATTTTGTCTTGTTAATAGTGCTTCCTCAATTAAACTTAATAAATCACATTTTTGATTTTTCGCCTTGACTTTTCTTTAACAAGCCATAACTTTTCCAAATCGGACCTATACATTGCTACAGCTTTTTTGCTTAAAATTACTTAAGAAACGCGTCCCTAACGTTTGGTAGATTCTTCCCGTGACACCCTGTTTGTATCCTTAATTACTATATGTGTTATTTAACCTACGAACTTTATATCCAAGAACAAGAAACGATAAATAAAATAATTATGTAAGTAGGTATGTAATCATTCTTTGTGTGTATAGTAAAGTAATAAAGATACAAGTCTTCGGCCGAATTAATATATTATATACTCATTAATTGTTTCCAGCGTTTATATATTTGTAGCACTAAAGATAGCTCCAACCAGAGCCGAAATATATGGTGTTAGTTGTTCCAAGTTTTTATATTGGCTTATTACAACAATTTTTAAAATAAGTATAGTAAAGTAAGCATTCGGTCACTAGTTTTAATTTTAAGGCGATCCCCTACCTTTCAGTAAGTTCATAAACTTCAATGGAAATCAAAATTTCGCACTTTTTATGTTTTAGAAAAAAATTTTTTTTAATGATATTTGGTATCGAAATCATCAGTACAAAAAAGGAAATTATCCCACATCGACGAAATTATTGTAAGACGTCAAAATTATATCAAAAATATTACATTTAATAATAAAACAGGGTTACAAACAGATTACAATCAGAACAATGGATTAAATCTACAGGTTCTAGACGAGAGCGGTATAATGGAGCATCGACAGATATACTGGACACATCTTTCACTGGAAACAAATATTTTGAAATGTATTTTTAGACTTCATCAGTAATTATAATTGTAGAGGAAGGAAATCAATATATAATAAATCATATATATATAATATATATATAATATATATATATATATATAATACATTGACATTATTGTAGAAAAATATTTAAAAAAGCATCAAAATATCAAGGATATAATAAAAAGTAATATTATCGAAATCATAGTTGTTTTCATAACGATCACATTCTAAATTAACTTTAGAGAAATAAGTAAAGAAATGCCAAAAATCATAATTCGCAAAGTTGTTGGGCGAAGTTTGCCTGTTACGTTCTCGTCTAACAACAAGTAGAACCTGTAAATTCGATACATTGTTCTCTTTGTAACCTTTTTCTATTCTTTTACTACGGATTAGTAAATGTCATATATTTGATATAATTTTGACGTATTACGATAATTTCGTCGATTTGGGATGATTTCTTTTTTTGTACTGATGATTTTGGTACCAAACATCATATAAAAACATTATTCTAAAACATAAAAAGAGCGAAATGTGAATTTTCATTTGATTTACATTGAAGTTTGGTTTCGCTTCCGTCAAAACTTTTTGCAGAACGAACTGCAGAAATCGGCATTATTTTTACATTAATAAACCTGAGCTACAAATCTAATTGCGACTACATAAAGTTAATTAACATTTTTCTATAGCGGACGCCATCTCATCGACGCCTATTTGACTTTAAGCTTTCGTTTAATGTAAAATTCAACTTATTTTTATCAACTCACTGCGTATAATATAACATTTCGATTAAAATCGGGTTGTCGTGGCTTCGAACACGACATGGGTGGTAATCGAACGAGTTTCGGGCACCATTTCAACTCCTCTATAAAATGGGCAAACTTAACAAATGCGAAAAGAAAAATTAACTTAAATCAAGCCTTTTATTCCCATCAGGATTAAAAGAGCAATTTTTCGCGTTTCGAGTAGGTATTTCTCGCTCGTGTTTCATGGGAAATAAGTCTTTATTTATTACTCGATGACGTACCAAAAAGTGTCACCGGTTTTTAGACTATCGGATTAAAACACAACGGGGGCCATAAAAAAATTAATGTAATAATAGGTATATTAATTTTTTATTATTATATTTTAGATAAGTATTAAAATTTTAATTAACGTATTTTTGAAGAAATGTCGATTGATCTTATATAAATAAAATAAAAAAACCGGAGATCACAGTTACTGCGTAAATAATCACCTACCTCTCTCAATAAAATTACCATTTTTATGATGCTATATTTTTGATTAAAATGTCTCGGAGCGTAAACTGTGTCCTATAGAGACATAAAATAGTATTTACGCTGGGATATCTTACCGAAAAGTGCACTTTAACGCTCAGTTGTGGATGAATATGTTTAGTGATTTTGTTAAGTATACAAGTCGGTCGTGTGAAATTTTGTGCCACAACATACATTTATAAATTTTAACATAAAAATTTATTAGACTTAATTAGTTTAACATTAATTTTAATAATTACTGTCTCGATTTTTGATCTTTTCTTCGATGATCCCTAGTAGAATAAAATTATAAAATTATAAATTTATAATTATAAATTATTAAATAATAAAAATTATAAAATTATAGAAAGGCTGTAGGTACTTTCGACAATTGGTCCATTAGTTTTCCAATGTCCTGTACCGAAACTGTTAATAATGAAATATTTTTCGGTTCGTTGGTTTTTCCGAGTGCGTTTGAAAACGTTACGAAATCGTTTCCGAAAAATTTCGGTTTTTACGGTTGGAAAATTTGATCTCTTGTTTCTCCTGTTTTATTTTTTTTTCTCTTTTACTTTTAGAGTGGGAGCGAAATATTTAAACAAAAGAACAAGACCTTTTGTGCCCCTTTACGTCGTCGCGTCGGATTTAATCACGTACCTACATACTTATACTTTCCGTTTTCCCGATCCAGTTTTTCTATTTCAAGGCCGAGATTTTAATTTAAATCGCTTTTTTTATTCTCTTTTTCGTTGTTCTCACTATTCATATTAGTCCATGTCAATTTAATTGTCTATTTCGATGTAATGTAGAATTTTACGAAGTATTAGTTAACGCCGAGGTTAAAGTTTAAGAAAATGGACGGTTTGCATCCCAAATAATTTTTGTATACATTTAACGGAAGGGCAGATTTAAAAGTTTTAAAAATATTCTTCGTATTTTGTAGATTTTCGATTTGTGAACATTCCAATATGTGTTACATTTAAAATAAACGCCAAAGATATGTCGATAATTCAAAATCTTTTATCTTTGTGTATCGTTATGTCATTATATTAGGGGGACCGGAAAGTAATGTCGTTTCTGCGCACATCAATATTTGTTTACCATTTATCAGCTCATTATGTACTTCAACAAAGATATTTTAAGGTTAATGTGACTTGTTTACTTATAAATAATTAAATTTTCAATTTTTTTTACAATTTTGGGTGAAATGGCCGGCCAAATACTATAAGAGGAACATATCTGGAATTGCGTGCTTTTTAAATTTCACAAGGGTAGTAACGTAACAGTTGCTACCAAAAACATTTACGATGTTTATCCAAGTGCATTAGATGTTTGTAAATGCCAAAGGTGGTTTTCTAAGTCCAGTTCCAGTAAAAAATTTGAAAATTTGGATGACATCCAAAATGCCATCTCCAGATATTTTGCTCAAAAACGAATTGGTTTTTATCGATCCGGCATTGAAAATTTGCACACTAGATGGCAAAAGATTGTTGATAACGAGGGTGATTACATCATCGATTAAAAATAAAAACTTGTTTGAATTTTATGTAAAAAAACGACATTATTTTCCGGTCCCCCCTAATAATTATCTCTGTTCCTTCAATTTTAGTTGCAAAAATAGAAAAGAAAAGGGGCGTCGGCGTCGTGCCGTAAAATAAACTACTAAATGATGGATTAGTCGACGTTAATATAAAAAAAAATGTCGCATTTACGATTGTCATTCTGTATATATACTATCTATAGCGACGATATTAACAATCCCCTTTATGTTGTGTCGATGAAGGGTGCCGTGTGCTCGTATAACAGTTGAAAGTTTAATTTGCTAAATGTAAAGCTGAAGATGTAAGATGGTATCGCAGGCACTCGAAGTCCTATATATATTATTTTATAGGGTCGTCGAGTAGTTTTATTTGAAACTGTGTAAATGTTTATTATCCGTTCTGGAGTCGCGTTATTAAAAACGGGAAGCTCCCCGTCTCGCTACGTGACAGAATTCCGTCTCTGCATGAACATGAAAACAACGCCAACGTTTATGTAAATTATTCGAACGACCGCCCCTCCTAAGATTTCATTACGGGATGTAGAATTCAAATATCCGTTCGCATAAAAATAATCTAAGGGTAATTACTGTAGCGAGATGGATGACGGGGCTCAGCGTGCAGTTTTCCAATAACGAAGCAGTCAAGAAACCGGACAGCGGTGTGACGTCATTAGCGAGGGTCAATTAGGAAAGAGAGAGTAATGAAACAGTAAGTCTGGAGCGACATCGCCCGAAGCGGTCCGCCTCCGCGTAACGCGGATGCCCTCTCACCGGGAGGCAGAACGCATTATGACCTAAAAACCGAGGTTGCGTTAGCGGTGCCGGGGCTTCTCGGAAGATACGTGATCGACAGTCAAACGAAATTGCCTATTGTAATGGATTATGGCATAATGAAAGTCGTTATGTTAAAGCGGCGAGCCGTGCGGCCGCGGCAGCACCACCAACTATGCTCCCATCTGATTTATCGCGCAAAAAGCATATAAACATTCCGACGAAGAAATTTAATTAATTATTTCGAACAACCCTCCGGAAGAATCCGGAAAAAAAGTTCGGCATGGTACTTGGAAATGTTAAATTTTAGCAGAGCTCTTTTTTAATTGCGATTCAAAGTTCCGCGGAACCGAGATGGCGCGGCGCGGGCGGGGTGTGCGCGCAGTTAAGACAGTAATGAAAACAAAGAAGCCAATTTAAATAAGTTTTATTTTTGAATATATTATTATAAGCAAAGCGATGCCGTGATAGCGAGGAAGCGCCGGACCGACTCTTCGGTATCGGTTCCTCGAAGCACGATATGCACCACGGTAGCAAGTTTGATTTATACATCGCGACGATGCCCCCCCGTTCTCGAGATGCTCGCTATTGAAACATCTAATTAAGAGCAGTTTTGCCCCGTCATTGTCCCAATTACGGCAACCTCCCACCTGCCCGAAGGTGTGACGGCCTCGCCGCGATTAACTGCTGTCCCGCCGCGTCGGATGACGGTAGGGCCGTCACGCTGAGCTTTTCAACGTTTTTCCGATGCCGAAGCCGACGCGACCGACGCACAGATCGTTATCGATAGAACGTTATGATTTACCTACATTCGGCATTCGAGTGGCACTCGTATCGACCGGAATTAATTATAAAATCTAATATGCGGGTTATCGAAGCTTACATCCTGTGATTGATGATGGTATAGAATTAATTTTTATCGGGATCCGAAATTAGCCATGCCTGAAGGCAATAACTCTATGAATGGACCTTTTTTATGTTGCGACTTTTAGATATTTCGTCTCACACCGGCATTCCGTAACCGTATAATTACCGCTTTTTGTCTACGCCTATAAATAGAAAAATAAATAGTTTTGAGACGTGCCTTCAGAAATCCAAGGAGTATATACTACTAACTTTGTGAAATGCTGAAATTGAATATGGTTATTTCTGTTGCGGAGGTTAAATTTGTAGATATTTTTAGTTTCCCCGAGCGTCTCAGAATTTTCTACCGTTTTTCTGATGCTCGTTGCCGCCACGCTCTCTCCTTATGCAATTAATTTTCGACAAACGTCCGAATTATAAAGGAAGTCGATCGCCGTTTCACGATTTCAGGTAGAATACGACCGGTTTCGTCGTACAATTTCACTCTTACAATTAGTATCCGTCGAATGTTTACTATTGACATTAAATTTTTCGTGTCTCTGCAGCCATAGATCTCAACTCAATGGGGGGGCGGGGTGGATAATTCATGTCACTTAACAACATCGACGGGGCTTTACTCTGGCAGTTTTATTGGAGCTCCAAATTGGATCGCAGCAGAACGTGTCGTCTCACCCCCCCCCCTAGGAATTAACACCGTATCATTGATCACCCAGAGTAATAATCCACTAATTTGTCTCGTATCGGCTAATAGAAATTGCCAATCCAAGGCACCCTGGGCTACGCTGGCTCTGCATCTGATTTACGGTGGAAGCGCGAGTCGAATATCCTTCAGTTCCTTTTTCAGCTATAGAACGTGTGGAAAATTAATTTATGGTAGTTTGTATAATAAACCTGGAATTGCACATTTTTCCCATTGTACCCACATATTTTCGATAAACGAATTGATCGGGTGAATCGTTGTAAGAACGAAATAATAATTCTGACGAACCTTAAGTACAAAGCGTTCAAAAGCGTTCGAGATTAAGGTCAAACCATCTGGAAAATTCGAGATTTAGGTTGTTAAGAAAATCCCTTTAAAAATTTTCAATATTCTACTCGCACAAATTGTCAAAAACTAGGTAGGGGAGAGCGGGGTTGGTTTGGACAATTTTCAGAAAAAGATTTTTTCTTGGTCGTAATCAATAGAATCAAATCAAGTTTATTGTCAGTTCATTGGTACATATGTTGTCATTAAAACACCACATGCACGATTTTTTTATTAAAACGACAACTTTGTTTTTAATTATAAATGCGTCAAACGTCCAGACTATCCTGTCAATGAGGGTTGATATGGACAAAAACTACAACCGAAGTAAACAATAATTTATTCGAGATAAACAACTAAAACACAAAATAGGAACGTAATTAATTATTATATAATACTGAATACACCGAAATCCATGTTGAAGTAAAGCATATTCAAATACCTTGGTATTGTGTATACCCAGGCGGCACACTGCCGTCATAATGTCGTCAATTATTGGTAATTATTCGTCGGCGACGTCGTGAACCCAATAAGTGACGTACGCACGACGACACTTTCACGACGAACATTTGACGTCATTAAAGAACGTCGTTAAGACGTCTTTTTTGGTCGTTCCAAAGTCCTGATCCTTACTGGAAAAGTGAAGATAAAGACGTTTTGAAGCGTTAATTTAAACCGTAAAATATTCGTAATTTTTTCTAACATGTTTATGTTTTAATCCAAAATTTTAACTAAAAAAAATATATAAATCTATTTTGCAATTATGCACTATCGCGTCAATGCGATTAATAGTAATAGTTCTATACGTTATAAATACAGTAGTATACAACTAAACAAGTAAGTAAAGTCACATCCAGTTATTTATTCTAATTGTTTACGGCAATGTCTAGTACTAATTCCTTTAAAGTGTCACGTCACTGTATATACTGATCATACTTTGGTTTACTAGCAGCGGTTTTGTTAGGTTAGTGGTTTTACTTTGCAGTGAGTTCTACGTTGTAAATTTTGATATAATTTCTTAACGGTAAGTGAACAATTAATCAGCCTATCGCCACTTAAAGTTAAAACGAATAATTTTAAATAATTAAAAACTGGAATAAATATTTTTTACAATAATTATACAAATCATGGCTTTACAAGAAACAGACAAATTCTACTTATTTATATAGGTTTTAATCTTTAGCTGACTAGATTATCTTTGTGGCGTGAGAGACCCCCATTTCATTATTAATTTATGTAGATGTCTTTTGTTGGTGTGAAATTTTATATTGTGCGACTCATACAGCCAAAAAGTTTTTTTAGGCTCTATCAAATGATCCCAGAACTCGTGGACACACTGTATATCTTATATTATATTTACCACTTACATCTTATCTTAAACATATTATTGTATTACTCGTATATAATAATAATATCGATATTTGGTTATTAAGTAGGTAAATCCAAATAATTTTGTGTTCATTCTTTGACATATTAACATACCTTGTATAATTTCATAGATTTAGGTTCTTTGTTTGTACCTTCATTTTTGTAATAAAATAATAATTATATTGAATGTATTTGTATTTTTTTCATGTTTAGATGCGTCATTAATGCCTTGGTATTACGTCAATGGGATGTCAAATCGACGTCCCATTTAAGGAAATTAGACGTCTCAAGTAATGTACTAGATTGGTCATAATTTGACGTTGTTGGGCTGCGACATTAACCCGTCATATATACGTCATTTACGACGTCCCCACTGGGCCCCAAATAGCCAATAGTTGACGACATTATAACGTCAGTGTGCCGCCTGGGTAATAGGATTTGGTAATTTAAAAATCACTTCATCCTTCATGATAAAAGTTGTTTTTTCAGTAGAAACAGTGAACCTGTTGGATGATGTTATATGCTGTTTCAAAAATTAGAACTTCATAACCTTGGAGAGCTACCGTAGTCACTTTAACAACAAAGTTTCTCGATGATTTTGCCGTTTTTCCGTGAACTCTGCAAATCACGTAATCGTCTTTTCGAATCTTAGCGCTAATTTCTTGTTCGTCTTCTTCTTCTCCTCCTGATGATCTTCTTCTTCTGATGTTTCATCTACAAAAATTCTTTTCTTAACTTTTTGGATATTTTGACATTGTTTGTTTATCTTCGTTTTTCTTGCTGTTTTCATTTTCTTTGACGCTAACTCGTCACGCTCGGGAGTGTCGGTGACGACAACTGATTTCTTTTTCACAGGTAATTTCATGTTTTTCGCAGAAAACGTATCTTTGCGTTTTCTAGGCATTTTTCTGAATGAATGTTGTTGTTAATTTATAGTATGAATAAAGAACGGCATGATTTGGACACTAGCGGGTTGGTAGTAACAATCCTTGAAAAAGAAAACGGAAATCAAATTAGCGTCATCTTCAGCGTTGATTCTAAGTACCGGAAAGCAATTCACAAACATAAGGTATTATTGGTTAGAACAGGCAATTAATAATAAGTGACGGTTTTTGTGATATATCAACCCTATTTATAGCTAAAATATTGCATCAGAATCGCCAAAAGCACATTTTTGTTACTCACCTTTAAAAAACTCAACCGATTCACTTTGTGCGACATTCACAACTGAGGCGGTCATCGCTTTAGCGAGCAGTCCCAACATATCCATAAATAAACAATATTTTTTTAGAAATTCAAAGCTGTCCAAACCAACCCCGCTCTTCCCTATACGTTCACCTACACGAACTCGTGCGACAGCCGTTTGCAACACGAGCCGTAGGCGAGTGCATCAAATCCTCTTAATCAAGCAACCACACTGCTAGTGTTATTTAACGAACGTCGTCTGCATTGTTTTACGTCAGTTGACATTTATATCAGGTCTGTGCAAACGCATAAAACTGCGCAACCCGATAACCTTAAAGAAATAACAGATATCGCTCGCGTCAAGAACTAAGTCCTAAACCGTAAATAATAGATTTCGTTAGTTCCTGATGCAAGCGCGCCTTTTGTCGTAATTTTGGATCGATTGCGCAAACCTGATAGAAATGTCGACTGACGCGAATCAACGCAGATAACGCGACGTTAATATACGAATAACTGCTATACCTAATAATAGAAATATAATCCAGTAGGATTAAAAAAAAAAACATTCTAAATAATTACTTACCTTGTTCATCCGTTTCAATAAATACAACCGAATGAATCTTAAAACCGCCCAAATTTAATATTGCGCAATAGAGACCGTGCCTTAAAAAAATCATCCAACAGCTGACCACCCAGAACCGAATAAACGATATAAAAATGACGTGCACCGAAAGGTGACCCAAAAACTTACAGATCAGAAATAATCTTTTCCATACAAAGGTTACTCGCACCGCTCTTTTTTTGCCACCACTGATGTGTGAACTGTGAAATAGCATAAAATTAAACGAAAACGCCAACTCATTACTTCTGTTTTGTCGTCTCTTAAATAAAATATGAATGATTCCAGCAGATTAAATTGCTTTTTGTCGAGATTGAAACGAGCGATTGGTTCCGGGGGCGAGGGAAAAAAAACTATCGTCTGTCTTTAAGCGGCATCGGATACAAATATCGTTAATAATATAGATGTGTCGGAGTACAATTAAAAATCTTACACTTTGTTACATCAATTTAATTTCACGTCTCGTGTTTGGTAAACGTATAGGTAGTTACTAGACGTAACTCGACAAATCGTTTGTTCGTCGTCGCCTTTTGTAATTAAATAGTCGTAATGTCTATATTTATTTTACGATTTAATAGTTATTTGGTGTTATTCAACACGTAGGTATGCGGGTAATGTTAATACAAAAATTAGATGTGGATTGAATTGGTCGAGGTATACAAAAACAATAATTACATTCGTTTAATGCAAATGTTTAATTAGTGTCGCAACTAATCTCATTACTTACGATTAGGTGTATTAACTACGGAGAACTTTAAACCGATTATGGATTAATTACGGAACTTGCGGCATTATTTTGACGTGGTTTTAATTTCCTGGACACCCTGTACTTCTCATATTTATTTATTTTTTTTGAATTCCCACTAAATTTGCCATCTGTACCAATACATTCATCAAATTAAATGACTATTATATCAATGTCTTGCCGGAGAGTGCTCCTTAGCACTCTACCATAAAAAAAGGTTTTCGGACCTGGTGTGACTAATAGGAACAATAACTTAGAAACTAACTTACACTAAAACTAAACTTACTTAAATGTAATTAAAATCTATCTGGTTATTCATTGGGCGTAAGCCTTCTTAGTCTACTGTGATTTAGTGGTTGATTCATAAGATTTGTTACCAAATCATTGGGGTGTACACTGAGTCGAGTTTTGTATTTGGTGCTAAAATTCCGAATTTCTTCTTTGACCGTTAGTATCTGCAAATCGTGCGTTATTGTTGCGTTTGTTACGTACCACGGTGCGTCAACCATCATGCGGAGCACTTTGGATTGGAAACGTTCTAGGATCTCTATGTTTGATGTTGCAGCAGTTCCCCAGAGTTGTATACCATACGACCAGATTGGTTTTATGATAGCTTTGTAGATGAGGAGCTTATTTAAGATGTTAAGTTTTAATTTTAGTGTAAGTTAGTTTCTAAGTTATTGTTAAATTATTTTATAGGAACATTAAATTGTTGATAAAAATAATAAGTTACTAATAAAATCGGCGATCTAGCAAAACTGCTCAAGGGATGGAAATTACGAACCGCTCAGAAAATTTTAATCGCGCGACGCACGGTAGGCAGTTCGTTGCCAAGGTCGTCACTACGAAATTTTGTATACATGAAAAAAATCGTCAAATATTTAGAATTATCGTTAGCGCCATCTATACGGGCAAAATTACCAAGACAACTGCATTTCTCAACCTCGAGGGCGAAAGACAATATTTAAAAAAAATGGGCTTAAGTGTCTCTTATGCTTTAAATGCAAATTTCCATTAAAATTCCTACTTTGGGATTTTTCGGAAAAAAACTCAATTTTCAGCGATGATGATTGTTCTTCTACTCGTTTCACTTTTGTGGTTGGAAATTGATTGAACGAGATATGTTTTTGGAGATAAACGCGTCGAAAGAGAAGCAGTGTTTAAATGCTTGGTCACCAAGTTTCAAGAAAACGCAAGAATTTCAGCACTTATCGTACCTAACGTAGATTTTCATTTGTTTTAAACGTTGATAGAATTTAATTGAGAATCAAATCGAATTAAACGTTTCTTGAAAAAAAATGGATTTTTTTACACGATTATATTGACAATAATAAAATACACACATATAAAAATAAAAATAAATAATGACAACTTCGATACAAGAAAATTAATGACAGCAACGTAGATTATTATTGTACTTAGATTAAAAAATAAATAAATTGTTTATTCCAATAAATTATTTAAAAAAAAAATCGGTATTAAACGTGACGTATAAGGTAAAGTCGCCTTCTTATTCCTTATAGAAATCTAACCATAAAAGATGAATCGCATAAAACCCGATCGTTAAATTAAGCTTGACTAATGAAAACCGAAAAAAAAATGACGAAATGAAAAAGCGGCTAATAGCGGAGAACAATTAAAAATTCTTTTTATAATTGATGTGAATTTAAAATGGTAGTAAATGAGCAATATCTATTCTCGTCGGGGTTTCGCGTAATGCATCAAATGCCGGCGATGGGGAATTATCAGAAAACTAAATTATAATTTATATACACCTGTGTAGTGGCCGACTGTCTGTCAGCAAGAAATGATGGCGCGTCCGTCAAAGGATATCAACTGTTATAAATATTGTATCATAGCTGACCGTCGCCTGCCACCCACGACGCACAAGTCCAGACCCATTTGCAGCAGACGTTTTTTTTTCACGGCTGCATGGAATATCCACTTTTCGCATGCGGCCGACTCGTCAATCGCGTAATCAACCATCACCATCTCGACATGACCACCTTTACTTGATGCATGTGTGAAATGACGTAAGGTGACCGATAGACTAACGTTTCCTTATCTTATCTCAAGTATTCTATTGTATGTAAGTACGTACGAGCACTATTCTTGGATTTTTTCTCGTTTTCCTGAAACTTGGAAAAATGATATATATATATTTTTTTATTTATTTTTATTTTTTTATAATTTAGAAACACGTTCACGTATTCTCACACTTCGTATTTAGGAACTTAAACAACTTTCTACTACAGTTTTTGATAAAAATCGATCTCCACCTCTCCCCAATTAAGGCTTAATATATTTGTTTGTATTGAAAACGATATTTTTATAATAAAAATTTGGTTTAAGAAGATCATTTGAAAAAACATGTGTTAAATATACGCGATAACCAAAGGGATTTAATTGAAGAGTGATCAAAAATCCGGAAACCGGAGCGAAGTCGTCATTACAGTTATTTCGAAATCTGTATGTTGTGTAAATTAGTAAATTTTTATTACGATACACGTGTTTTCGGAGGTGAAAAGTGATCGAGAATTTGTAAAATTCGAAATTTGCGCTTCAAATCTCGAGATGTGCCGAACACGAATCCAGTGAAATTTTTATCATTTTCGTGAATTCGCAATGTTTCATTAGAGGTCAAACGTGAACGTCGTCTCCGGGACAATGTCGTCACCAACCCACCGGACTTCGCCCCGTTGGCTTCACTCTATTTCCAGTTGCAAATGCAACCGATTTTTTGTCAATTTTTGACTCAAACGACAACGAATGTTATTCAGATGAGATTATAAGCGACGAGTTGTCATCAGTCGTAATCGAAGTGCTTGAACTGTTTGTTGAAAAAGTAACATTGATAGCCGAAGGAAATTAACGGATGTTCAAAAGGTCTTTCGATCTTGGTTGGTCGCGGAAAGATAAAGGCCACGTCTTAATTAAGACAACAAAGACTGAAAGATTTTTTGGACGCCCGTTATTTGACTTACGGGTGCTTTTTTAGGGTTTTCGTGTCTCTTAAACCCTTTACCGTCGATTCCTGGATCGAGACAGTCTTAATATTTCCAGTAAACTGATGAAAAAAACGTTGGAAGCACGAAATTCTCCAACGAAAAACTTCCCCGGCCATTTTTTACGAAACCGCGCGTTTCGTAGCAAATGTTAAATCGAAAAAATGGCAGTTTTCCTATAAACTAAAGCTCAATGATTTTTTCATCGTAAGTTATTTATGTAAACTACAGTGCTTCCAGTAATTTACTTTTATTTACTTTATTTAATTTTTTTTTACGGATTTACTTTGATTTACTTTTTAATCTAGATATTTACTTTATTTACTTTTATTTAAGAGTAGAATCTGTAAAGGAGTCCTTTTCTCAGGTGATCTTGTTCTCGGTGAAGTTTGTAATGGGTGTTTGATTTGTTAGTGTTACGCGGCATTATCAGGATGTATGAATGTGTTGAACTGTGTTTAATCTTGTTATGATCATTAGTATTCCATATATTAAATTATAAAACGTATAGTTTGTCATTTCTGTTGTTTGTCATATTTGAAAAGCTACTTTTCAAGTAATTCCGGACCTTTTTAAGCGTATCAGGTAGCGTCATTTTATCAAATTATGCAAAATGATTATCTATTTAAACGTACACAGTTATCATTTCTCACTTTCATTTACTCAAAGCGAGTTTTTAATCATTCCGAACTTGTTCTGAACGTTCCAATTTCTAAACATTCGAGTCAAAATTTTGCCATCAAAAATGAACTATACTAAGGACGTATCGAGACTTAGCAAAATTTTTAGATTTCCGCAAACACGCTTAAATCGCCATTTATCGCTTAGTTATTCTAGAAAACTCTTTTTAGTAATTCCGACCTGTTTCTATGCGTAATCGACCGATGTATCAGGTAGTGTCATTTTATCGAATAAATGTTATCGAGATAATGCAAAAATTGTAATCTAGTTAAACGCCCACAGTTCGTCCTTTTTTGCTTTGTTATACCAGAAATACGAGTTTTCTAGTCGTTTGCGACTTGTTCTGAACGTTGGGTCGCAAAACGTTCTCATAAAAATTTTACCAAAAAAAAACCTAAGGGATTTTTTCGAGATTTCGCAAAAATTTTAAATCGATTTAAAAACATGTAGTTAGTCGTTTCTTTTTTTGGTATATTCAGTGCATCCGGTGATTTACTTTTATTTACTTTTTTTTGGCTTTTATTTACTTTAAGTTTGAGAAATATTTACTTTATTTACTTTTCTTTAATAGGGTTTGTGCCGGAAACCCCGAAACTATGATGTTTAAAAATAGGAATAATTAAATAATACGCATTTGTGTCATCTAGTTACAATTAGCGTTAACAATTTAGCGACCGTGCCCGACGAAGGCAGAGTTTTCGTCGAAACGTTGCATTGTGACCGCAATAAAGGGCGTTAACCGGACTATTTTGACCAAATTCGACTACTCGACTGTTGTTTATTATTTGATTTGAACTTGGTCCCTATTAATCTGCAATTAACATAATTAATATACGAAATGTTTTCAATTGTTAATTTAAGAAAACTCGACGGTTACGAGCGTTAAATTTCGAACAACAACGTTTGCTTGTTATGCGTGCCACGTTTCCTCGGAATAGAAAATGTCGTGTTCATATTTTGGTAGCGGGCGCGTGACAGGATTGATTGACAGATTGGCGACGCGGCCTAGACAGGCCTTGAACCGCGACGCTCTTCGGTTCGTGACAATATGCAGGTTGCACGTCCGGGTTTCTGTGTTGCTTTTTATAAAAAGTAAATGCATCTTGTGTCTAGCAGGTAGTTTCGATTTACAAAGATTGGAAAAGCGTCGCGTCGTGGGAAAAGACGAGTTTCGGTCGATCAGGAGTGCGTGTGCAACCATTGTGTCGCATGCAGAGCGTTATCGTCGCCAAATCGTGTCCTATTCGTCTTGACGGATAATTCACAATCCTAGTGGTGTTCTCCGTACATCCGTTGCTGATTAGAACACCTCTGCATTTTAAAGTGGTCTTTAGAATCGCTAATTAACGAGGAAATCTCGGGGCAAAATACATAATCGCGCAATACGTGCGAGTCGGCTCGATGTTAACGAGGAATTTTTGAAGGGAACGTTCCAGAGTAAGTTTGAAACAAGTTCAAATAAACATCGGGAAGCACGGAAGGCACGATAATTATACGTTATCTAAACTACAAAACCAACTCAAAACAATTTCATTACAGAATTGGAATTTTAAAGGAAAATGTTTGTTATTCCAAAAGTTTCTGGATCCGCCCCTGTTTAGTTGTTATAATATTCGTGGGAGGAGACGGTACGCACGAACGATCACAGTTAGATTGACTAAACTTTGATATGCAAACGGTACCGAGATAAGCAAACGCCAGCGCGAGTGATGATGAAACATGGTTTGTGTCTTAATCTCATCAAACATTTACGCGAGAGTTCGCGGCGAGGCATTAATACCAAATAACATCTTGGTTTGTTAAGGGCGATGCTTCGCTGAAATTCTTGACAGTCACGCTTACATCAACCGATAATAATTTGCGAATTTATTAAATATTAATGACTTTAAACTAAAATTGTAGGTGGGTAAGGAGACTGTCGAGACTTTTGCGCGAACACTTCGCCGCGGTCGTTTGCGAATTGTTTTAAAGATTCACGCGTTGGTACGCGAGATGACTTCTTCGAAGGGTTCGATTTGAGGAAAATTTACCTTGTCGCGTACGTTTTGGGACGTTTTATGTTGCGCTTGTTACGGGTATAACGGTTAATTTCGATTTATAGTTTTTATCACGTTTAAAATCTGATTTACGGACCGTAACTTTTATGACGCGGAATGACGCACGTAGTATTATTTTTTGTGGTCTCGTCGTTATGGTCATTGTGGCATTAAGGACGATATAAGTATTTACTGCGAGGGTTTAATTCGCGCAACTTTATGATCGGTTAACTGTCTCTTATTAGTTTTAAATTAAATACCTACGGTAGGTATCGCGAATATCGCGAATATCGCGAATGTCGCGTCGTGTCCGATTGTCAAAATCAAATTACGAACAGATTTTTGGATTCGCAAAGGGAATGCTCGTATTTTATGCATTCCTATAATAAACTAGAACAAAATCGGACAGGTATAGTGCAGATAACGGGCGATAGAGTAAATGGTGGGTAGAGATATCTTGATAGGAGTCTCCCAGGTGACTGGCGCCTCCTTTGATTTAGTGCTGACGTCCCGGACGCGTCCCTTGGACATGCTTTATGTGGAGACCTCTGGGACTCGCGACAATGAGAATCGCTCTTTGCAGATTTATATGCCGTGGTGGTCTCCTAGCTGCCAATCTTCCTCTCTGACCAAAGTTTTTGTATATCGTATTCTCTCCTAAATGCAATCTTTTATAGAGAAAGATATTTTTCATTTATCCGTTTCCTCTTATGTTTGCCGGAATTTAAGTAAATAATAGGGGGCGGCGTTGGTTTTTCCACGCGCGATATTTCCCGTCCTGCGACTGTATACATAGAAGAAGCTTTTGACGACGAACTCAATTACTAATGTAACTATCGAAATCTGAAATTGAAAGTTTATTTACATAAATAAGTTTCGAAAAAAAATTTGCACTTACATTAGAAAAACTTTTATATATTATTTATTTACCTAAGTGCTAATTGTATAAGATATTATATTTTTTTGTGCGTTTTAAATATTAATACAAGCTATAGTTGTCGAGAATTACCTGTTACAGCATATTGAAAATTTTGTGTTTGTTTTAGGGAATTTTCATAGAAAATAAAGCTATTGCATACGTGTCCTTTTGACTTTTCTCCGATTTCGACCCCGTAGATCACGAAAATATAGGTCATTCATTTTTGGGTCGGTCATATAGGTCATATATTTATTAATATACACCGTGTCCAAGATAAGAATGCACAGCATGGGGATCTTGAAAACGGTAGAAGATACAGGCTGGCTTAAATTAGAAAAAAGTTGCGCTATTTAGAGTATGTTCACATGCTGGTCGCAAAAGTTCATTATTGTTTATCGTTTTCAAAATTCTCAAAAAAATGTGATTTTTTGGATTTTCGTTTCTTTTCATTTTTTTATTTATTTTAAATGATATTAAAAAACTACCGGCACTTTCTCATTGCCACTTTTTAAGCTCTACAAAATGGCGTGTTCAAATTTTTAATCCGACGTTTCGTATCCGAGAACCCATCATCAACTTTATTTTTTTATATGGCCACAAACAAAGAGACACCCTGTATTCGGTAGCATTATTCATTACAAATTCAACGATGTATCACACATTATGGTTTTGAAGCCAAAAAAGGGGAAAAACAATAACCAACAATGATAACCAACAATGGCATTTTCAACCGGCGTAACAAACATTATTGGGCAACAGACAATCTTCAATTAATAAAAGAAACAAGGCATCAACGTCGATTTGGATTTATTCTGTGGGTAGGCATTTTGGGTGGCAGAATAATAGGACCTTTTATTTATCACAACAATTTAAATTCCGAACGATATTTCGACCTACTGCAGACTGATTTGGAGAATGCCTTGGATGAATTACCATTACTTATAGTTAACAACTGCTGGTTTCAGCAAGATGGTGCCCCAGCGCATAATTCAAGAACTGTGCGGGAATATTTGTCCCAGAGGTTTCCTGAAAAATGCATTGGAACTCACAGTGAAGTAGCCTGGCCAGCCCGATCACCTGACTTAACTCCGTTGGATTTTTTCCTGTGGGGTTATTTAAAAAACCAAGTGTATGACGCCACTTTTGAAACTAAAGAACAGTTATTGGCATTGGTTTTAGCAGCAGTTAATACAATCACACCAGAAATGTTAGACCATGTTTTGAATTCTTCTGTAGACAGAGCATACTTGTGTCTAGAAAATAATGGCAACCTATTTGAGCAATTATTATAATTTTTTGACATTTTGTTTCTGTTATTGTATCAGCGCCTACTAATTTAAAAAATAAAAAACCTTATAACTCACGTTTTTCCCCTTTTTTGGCTTCAAAACCATAATGTGTGATACATCGTTGAATTTGTAATGAATAATGCTACCGAATACAGGGTGTCTCTTTGTTTGTGGCCATATATAAAAATAAAGTTGATGATGGGTTCTCGGATACGAAACGTCGGATTAAAAATTTGAACACGCCATTTTGTAGAGCTTAAAAAGTGGCAATGAGAAAGTGCCGGTAGTTTTTTAATATCATTTAAAATAAATAAAAAAATGAAAAGAAACGAAAATCCAAAAAATCACATTTTTTTGAGAATTTTGAAAACGATAAACAATAATGAACTTTTGCGACCAGCATGTGAACATACTCTAAATAGCGCAACTTTTTTCTAATTTAAGCCACCCTGTATCTTCTACCGTTTTCAAGATCCCCATGCTGTGCATTCTTATCTTGGACACGGTGTATATATATAATCAATTTTTTGTGGACACGATTCCGGTCGCAATTTTGATTGTAGGTGGAAATTTGGACAGTGTATTATCTTTACGAAAACCAGCCAAATCGACCGACCCGTATCAAAATGACGACCGTTAAAAAAAAATTAAAAAATTTCTTACGTAGCGTGACGTCATCAAAATAGTTTGGTCGAACTTTCTATTTTTTTAGAGGTATCTCCCAGGCGACACATTGCCGTCATAATGTCGTCAATTATTGGTAATTATTCGTCGGCGACGTCGTGGATTCAATAAGTGACGTACGCACGACGACACTTTCACGACGAACATTTGACGTCATTAAAGAAAGTCGTCGAGACGTCTTTTTTTGGTCGTTCCAAAGCCCTGAATACTTACTGGAAAAGTGAAGATAAAGACGTTTTGAAGCGTTAATTTAAACCGTAAAATATTCGTAATTTTTTCTAACATGTTTATGTTTTAATCCAAAATTTTAACTAAAAAATATATAAATCTATTTTGGAATTATGCACTGTCGCGTCTATGTGATTAATAGTAATAGTTCTATACGTTATAAATACAGTAGTACACAACTAAACAAGTAAGTAAAATCACATCCAGTTATTTATTTTAATTGTGCACGTCAATGGCTAGAACTAGTTCCTTTAAAGCGTCACGCCACTGTGTATACTGATCGCGCTTTGGTTCGCAGTTTTGTTAGGTTAGTGGTTTTACTTTGCAGTGAGTTTTACGTTGTAAATTTGTAAATATTTTTTACAATAATTTTACAAATCATGGCTTTACAAGAAACAGACAAATTTTACTTATTTCTATAGGTTTTAACCTTTAGGTGACTAGGTTATCTTTGTGGCGTGAGTGACCCCCATTTCATTATTAATTTATTTAGATGTCTTTTGTTGGTGTGAAATTTTACATTGTGCGACTCTTACAACCAACAAGCTTTTATCTAAAATAGTTTTTTTTATTGTGCTTAATTTGGACTCTAGCAAATGATCCCAGAACTCGTGGACACATTGTATATCTTATATTATATTTACCGCTTACATCTTATCTTAAATATATTATTGTATTACTCGTATATAATAATAATAACGATATTTGGTTATTAAGTAGGTAAATCCAAATAATTTTGTGTTCCTTCTTTGATATATTAACATACTTTGTTTAATTTCTTAGATTTAGGTTCTTTGTTTGTACCTTCATTTTTGTAAGAAAGTAATAATTATATTGAATGTATTTGTATTGTTTTCACCTTTAGATGCGTCATTAATGCCTTAGGATTACGTCAATAGGACGTCAAATCGACGTCTCATTTAAAGAAATTAGGCATCAATTAGACGTCTCAAGTAACGTACTAGATTGGTCATAGTTTGACGTCGTTGAGCTGTGACATTAACCCGTCATATTGACGTCATTTACGACGTCCCCATTGGGCCCCAAACGACCAATAATTGACGACATTATAACTACGGTGTGCCGCCTGGGCAGTCAGTTCAAAATTCTAAAATTGACGCTCTTACAACATCACCAAAATTAGTTATTTATTTGTGATGTACATACAACAGTCTAGTTTTGGTTGTAACGTGTGCCAATAAAGTAGCTGGACAGAAGTAAATTGCAATTATATCTGTATAGGTGTGTTTATTTCATCTACTGTTTATGTTATGGTTCATCTAGTCTTCTTAGTAAACAGAAATTTAGTATAAATCTAATCAGTAATCATGAAGGTTGCGGAACAGAACTATCTCCGAGAGCGTGTTTACAAACTGCTTGGACAGCGTTCTAAGAAAGAAGTTTTGGAACATTTTCTAAAAGAAAATGTCGCTCGTTCCACAATTTATTCTATATTTAAACGTTACGAAAGTTGTCAGTCAAGTGTGGGAATTAAGAAAAAAGGTCGCCCAAAAAAATTAAGTAAGTCTGAGCTTCAGAAATTGAAGAAAGCTGCGGTAAACAAAGTTGGAGCATCAAATCGAAAATTAAGTAGAAAACTTGGTGTTTCGAAAGAGACAGTTCGTCAAAACTTGATAAATATGGGTGTAAAGTATCACAGAAGAGTGACCGTTCCTAGATATAGTGAAAAGCAACTTCAAGAAATCCCAAAAAAGTGCAGAATTCTTCGTCGAAAATACTTCATTGGTGAGATTGAGATCATTCTTGACGATGAAAAATATTTCTTCTATGCTTGGAATAATGGCGAACAGAATGCGGGATTTTATACAAACGATATTGCAAATACTCCTGACGCTATAAGATTCGCTGTCAAAGGTAAATTTGAACCAAAAATTTTAGTTTGGGCAGCCATATCGACAAAAGGAGTGTTGCAGCTTTATATTCAAGATTCGAAAGCTCCAGCTATAAAAAGTGACACTTATATAAGTAATTGTCTTACTAAACTTGATAAATTTATTAAAACCATACACTCTGGTGACAACATAATATTTTGGCCTGATCTGGCAAGCAGCCATTATGCTGGAAAAACATTAAATTGGCTTAAGGACAAAAACATCAATTTTGTACCAAAGTATGCAAATTCCCCAAACATTCCGAAGGCAAGACCAATTGAAGATTTTTGGAGTTTATTGTGTCAGGAAGTGTATGAAAATGGTTGGGAAGCAACATCCAATAAACAGCTTGCTGCAAGAATTAAGAAATGTGTGAAAAATGTTAATCTTCAGGTCGTCCAAGACATGATTCGAGGTATAAAGTCAAAATTGCGGAAAATTGAAGATAATGGTCCTTTAGTTCTCTACAAAAACTAAAATTATTATGTAAGTTTAATGTAAATCTAATATAAATTATTCATTTTTCCTTTAGTGAAAAATATTTCTATAATATTATGTTTTAAGTTTGTCCAGCTACTTTATTGGCACACGTTAGTACTCATTATTAGTTAAGGTTGGGCGTGGCGTTGCCGCTACGTTTTGTGTTTTAAATATTTGTTGAAAATCTCTGAACATCCGGAAACAAGTTCAGAACATCACTAAATGAAAAACTATAATTAATCAACGATATTTTTTGAATTAACCAATGAAAATGCGTACCCCGTCAAACTCTGAAAATAGTTCTATCAGTCAATTTTGATAGCGTGACCATGCAGTTTGTTGGTTTCAAATCATCAAATTTTGACGTCATCGACCGAGTTTGTTTAGTCTAATTAGATAAACTGACCTTGACTTTGACTTTTCACTAGACTGAAATACAAAATCGTTTTTTTTTACTTATAATAACAATGTTTTTACAGCGTGTAAAGACATCAATCAGATCATTCAGCTCATCAACTAACGCAATTGGTAATCTATCCTCTATGGCCAAATAACCCGGTTTTACCTTAAATACACCAAGTGCGTGACAATCGATGTTTCGTTATCTTTACAATAAAAAATTGTTTGAAAACAAAGTTCTGTATAAAATTAGTTCTTGAAAGTTTTACTTTGAGGATAGGAAATGGCAAAGTTTTTATTGTTCGATACTAATGTGGGAATCCTGTTTTCTGATACCAATGGTAACACAGTAACAATATTTAGAATAAATATAAGTGTGGTCATTTAAAAGTAGGCATTTTATAGAAAAACCTCTTAAGAGAGTGGCCGTTTGCTGCACTTTTGTGCAGCATACAAGTTTATGAGAAATTAAATTTATATGTGTTTTTTTTTCATTTCTAACGCAAATAACTAATTTTGTCATTATGATATGTCGTCAAACCGCATTAAGGCGATTTTTGATGCTATCAAAACCTATTATTTACAAAAAACTGTTTTCGGGGATGTTATTAATAACTTCCCCTTTCTCCTAAAAACTTACATTTAATCGTGCAATTTGAAATGCACATTAGATGTTAAATGAATTCACCGTAAAACTTTTTTTTACGAACGATTAATTTAGCTGCAATTCTCGATTAAATGTTTGCCTGTAAATTACCCCCATAAAAATTGAGTTCAATATTGTAACGATACTGTTAGCCCTTTTAGCGTATTAATTATAACTATAATTATAACACTGGAATTCTCTCAGAATTACTATCTCTGTTTATTTATCACTTGTTATTATTACTGCAACAACTAAAAACAATGTATTGTTACATTTTAACAGATACACGTAACGTATATGAAATCCTTTTTTTAATACTATACGTTTGCTGTCGCGGTTGCAATAGTAAAATAATTGTGTTTTTAATATTAACAATAAAATTATACGTAGGTAGTTTTCCAAATTCGTAATTTTAAATTTCTAATATTGATAACTGAACGACTTACAATCATGTTTGTTTGATAACTCACACGTGTTTATCTATAATATGCTCGATATCGCGTTCGCTTGCCCTGCAGATGTCTCGTTATCTACGCTCAGGTAGGGACCTGAATATGAACAATCATACTCGGAAAAGATCGATTTTTAGAATATTACTTATAATGCGGATTTTATGGTGTACGGGTGTGTTTGTGAATTTCGCGTTCGTGGCGGTTAAGAACTGTCCGAGGGGTGGTTCAAAAGGGGTTCTTTCGAAGCTGTTCTCGTGGAAAAGGTACTGTAGTTTCTTGGATTCTCATTATTTTTTTTGCCGCACGATGCCGGTATTAAATATTTATACGTACATATCATATACATGACATACACGTACATACATATTTTAACCACAACTGCAGTGTCAGAAAATTTATATAGTAATGTTTTTCTTAGATTTATGTAAATATTAAAACGCTATTATTTCAATAATAGTTTTCCTCAATTCTGTTTTTACACGGTAAATGCCTATACGTTTTAAAAAGATCCGTGTTTGAAAACCGTGTAGGAAATGCTAGGTATTTGTTATGTAATACATACTTTATATTCGTTAACGTTTTTGTCACTAGAGTTTTTGGTTGTAGGTAGATACCTACCTATATTTTCGCACGTTTGGGGGGGGGTATTAATGGGTAAAATGGCTTAAAACCGTATTATGAACTTAATTAATATGTAATACATAAGTTATCACGTGAGTTGCATTTAATAAAATGCAAGGTGTAAAAATATGTAGGTGAGATGGATGGCTCATTAAAAACGAAACGGGCGTATTTTGGGGTAGGTATTCAGCAAGGTACCTACTTATGTAAATTTATTTCTTTTTAAACGCTCATATACCTCGATTTTATTAGCAAAGGGAAGATATTAATAGTCTATTTTCGTTTACCTAATTTCGACCTCAAAGTGAGGGTTGACGTCACCTATACGTCATTTACCTACGTGCCTAACAATAAGTATATATCTTTGTGAATTTACCTATACGTACCTACAATTTTGTAATATTTTAATTTAACAGAATTTAAAAAAATGTAAATGAAATTTAAAATTGTCGAGACTATTTACCATAATATTAAATGACACTTCTTACTGCAACGGTTCTCAACCTTGTAGTATTTAGGACCCGAAGGCTATAGCCGAGTAAGCATTGGAAATGTACATTGACTCGAATTTGGCTAATTGTTTTCTCAAAGGTCCATTTTAAATTTTAGCTTTCAAAAATTCACACTTTCCGAAACAAAAATTATTTTCCAAATTAAAAAAAAAATTCTCAGAAACTATTATTGCGAATTCTGTGGTACTTGTATGGTATTGTAGAGGTACTAAAGGCCCATAGGTGGTATTTTTTTCAAACTTTCCTTGTACACCAAATGAGGAAAATAGAGAATATTAGATTGAAATAATTTAAAAATATATTTTATCCTCGGGGGGCAGTCACCAATTTTTCGTCAGATATCCCTCTCGTACCCACTCCCTACTGTAGATGTAAGCGTCAACATTTTCCAAAGGGTATAATAGATAAATATTTGAAAATGTTTGTTACTTGAATTCTATAGCAGCCTGCTACATATAGGATGTCCAGGAAATGGTGGAGAATCTCGCGGGAGCGTGCAAATCACGTCAAAATAATGCCACAATGTCCTATATATTTTTTACCTACGGTGCTTCCCTGTTGGGATATACATAGTTGAAAAACAAAAGACAATTTTTTAAATAACATTTTTATTTTTCGTTGGCATTTAATAATCATTGGTATACCTACGTAATAAACGGAGGCTTTTAAAATTGTGTAATAGGTTTTTTGATATCATTTCAGACGAGCTAGGGGTGCACCACCCTTAAATTTTTCAGAGGTTCAAGTTTTTTAATTTTCAAGATCGTTTTCGGATTTCCTAGACATTTTAGAATAAAAAAGGCACTCTTGATTAATTTCGATAAAATGAACCGTATTCGAGAAAAATCAAACGTAAAGAATAAAAGATGCAGAATATCCTAGATATTATTTTTAATTAGATATTAATTAATATCTTAACAGGGAAGCGTCGGCCGTAGCGAAAAAATTTATAGGAGTTTGTGGCATTACTTTCACTTGGTTTATACGCTCCCGAGAGATTCTCCACTATAGAAATCAAATGACGAACTTTTTCAAATATTTACTTGTTGTGCCCTTTGAAAAATTTTTCGGAAAGTGAATTTTTGGAAGCCAATATTTTGTTAAAATTAAATTGACTTTTGAGATAACAATTAGCCAAATTCGAACAAATGGTTACGCTGCTATGGTCTATTCATCAATTTTAATTGCCCCCCTCCTTCAAACCCCAATCTTTTTTTCTGTAATATATCTATTTTTCTTCTGCTGCTTTCTACTTTTTGATGTTTTTATTTTTTTTAATGTCCTCGCGTCAGTCTTTTGTTATTTCGCGCTTTCTTTTGCCTTACTATTTAAAATTGTTGGGGTGGCATCAACCCCCATTCCATCATTTTGGGGTTGAAGTTAGGCAAATGAAAATAGGCTAATTGTAAGATACCTACATTGACAAGATACATTGCAAGTATACATATAGCTTATTTAAACCTATATGATGTTCACGTCTTCAACAAAAAGTCACTAGATTGTTTATTTGTAATTCAGTTTAATGTTTGGAAAGCGACATATTTAATAGATGATTTACTTGCGCACATATTAGATGGTATAAAGAAAGACTACGATGTATTTGAACTGTCAAAATACGAGGTACGAGGTGACAGCACTGTGTGAAACGTCATCATCTAGTAATCTTGTATTGATGACGTGAATAATATATAGGTTTGGATGAGCCATACCTATTTAACAGTTGACAATTCCACATGTGACGTTTTTTTTTATTTCGTTTATTATAGTTGTATATTTTATGATTCCTATATTTTAACTTTACTATATATAATAAAGTTTTGAAAAGACTAATGAAAGTATGATTGGAGACCTTCATTTATTTCCGAGTGCAGAAATTGCGATCAGTATTGGATTTCATAATTTCGGAAAATTTTATATTAATAAATTGCTACGCGCATAAAGAGGCAACGTTAATAATAACAAACCGAAAAGGACAATGCTCGCAGATAGCCCATTCACAGAAAAAAATCGACATTCGTATTCGGAGCACGTCTAAAAATCAACCTAACTGAACAATATGAAGGAGTGTCGATGCAAATATGATATGGATATATGTCATTCATATATTCGCACGGTTACAAACATACCAGCAGGTCATAATAGCTCGCATGCCATATAAATATGAATGAATTAACTGGGAGCTGCATAGTTTGTCGAGTTCCCGCGATACGGTCACCGATATCGTCGCCTTAAGGGTAAACGAAAAATTCCAAGCACGGCTCTGTATGCCTATGCATATTAAATTATCGAAGCATGCAAATGACGAAACGAATGCAACACGTGCAGAATTCCGACTAATTTTCTTCTCCCTCGCGAATGCCCAATTTATAAAGTCAAAATCAAATTCGCCCCGAACCCCGAATATTTTGTATGCGGACATCCCATATCGTGTCCCGGTCTCTCAATCACCCTCACCCACCTGATGTAGTTTGCTATTACGGCGCATTTATGCAAATCATCTCAATATAGCTGCCAACCTGCACATTATACAGGCTTCAAATGTTCTCGAAACGTTCAAATTTCCCCTTTTCCGATCGAAACGCCGAAACATAACTTTTCTCGATCCAATTAATTTACGTTTTACGAATGGAAAGTCTTATTGTTAGTAAAATAAACTGAAAGCGTTTACCTATATTTTTGGTAGGTAATCGTTCGAAACTCAGATGTTTACTATATATATATATACCTAATTAAAACGTAGCGACGCGACCGAAAAACGAATAAATTTTTATTTCGATAATTTCCGAAATATTGTTCGTTTTTAAAAGAAACAGTCGGATAATCTCGAGAGTTGAGTTGAAATCTAGAGGTGATCGGAGTGTCTGGGTGACAGCTGCAGTGACAGGCGCGCCGCGTCCCTCAGACACACAAATCTCCAAGCCTCATTGTTTCTGAGTTAAAACAACACAGATTTTGACATATTTACGAGCCACGGCTGGAGTGTATCTCCCTCGAAAGCTTCAGTTTTGACATTCATTGGTAAAAATACCTCCAATTAATTTCGGATTCATTGTTCGTATCATCGGAGAATGGTCTCCGTGCGCAAATCGGCGGTTCCTAATATTCGAAATATTCGCGTAGGTACGTACAGTCAACGACGAGGATTTATTTGCTCCACATTTAATCCTTTGGCGACCATTAACATAATCCCGGTTATAAATATGGGAGTCTGATGAATGGACGACGATGTCGTACGATTCTTATCTACGTTCGCCGCTTGTTTATGCTAGATTTCTACTTGATATTCGGAGAGATCATCAGAGGGCCCCCTTCGTTATAATCACGATTTATCGAGATTTTAGTTGGCCCGTTACATGGTATAATACACATTTATTATGTATGCCCATATCGTATCGTTCTTTCTATCTATCTAATTTTTTTAAGGTCAAGGTTTTTTTAAGGCTTTTTCTTTGTTTTTGTTCAAATGCAGGGGCTCGAAGTTGTCGACTCTTAATCAATCACTGCAAGGTCGTTTTGTCTGCGCCGGTAGTAGCAATAAAATTTTTAAAAATCGGGTAGTTTGTGGCCCAAGGTTTTTGAAACCGTTGCGCTTATCGTACAACCTTTCCGTATATTTAGCTTATTTTTGTGACAATTTTGAAAAGACATATTAAAAAATCCGATTTCTTCGGCGTTGTCTTGGTTTTTGTTTTCTGTCTCTGAAGGGTATTTTACAATATTTTTAAAGAAATAAAATTGATGGGTCCTGGGTTCGAAACCCGGCACGGGTGATGAAATAACTCCATGGCAGTTGATCGTGAAGCTAAAAACCACAGTGGTCGATGCTCCAAAAGGGTGGATTAAAAAATAACAAAAATATACAGTATTTCAATTATAAAAAATAACGGTAAATAAAGGTAAGAAACAACTCGAGAACATTGAAAAATCCGCGATTATTATTTTTTTTTATAGGAGGTTTTATGCCTCTAATAACATCTTGCCATTTATAGATCAAAATATCTTTCGTTTTAGCCTTTCCAAGTTTTGTTCCTTTCTCCATTGCGTCGATGGTTAGTCTTGATCTTCAATTATACCCGACTAATATTTATTTTCGCGTAGAAAAACGACGCAAGTTCCAATTTCTTTAGATGTGGGTTGAAAAATGTCATTTGTTTCTTGGGCAGCGTTATCGTAATCTTGCCGTTTGCTTGCACTGTTCGTTGAAATGTACCAAAGAAAAAATCCTTTGTAGATAACTCTTCGTCAATTACTTATCGAACCTCTTACGTTTACAAGTCTTTTGTCCTAAATTAGCTTGTCAAGCAACATTAAAGACATTCTGCGAAATAGTTCCTGTCGGCTTGAGACACTATTTTTTTTTCCGTCTTCTTCAAGGGCCCGTAGTTATGTCAGAACAAGTCGTGTAGTTTGTAGAATGTAACAAATACAGGAATTTATAGCTTGTTCGTGCATCGAAGCAAAAAATTCCACATCGGAAGTTTATAAGT
This sequence comes from Rhagophthalmus giganteus, assembly GCA_036326145.1. Lineage (NCBI taxonomy): Eukaryota > Metazoa > Arthropoda > Insecta > Coleoptera > Rhagophthalmidae > Rhagophthalmus > Rhagophthalmus giganteus. Next base: position 6,804,990 of record JARFJA010000005.1, read on the forward strand.
AGGTGCAAAGTAGCCCCAAATTCATTGTAAATCGTAGTCAAACCACAACTTTTGACTTGAATTTTGAGCAAAGTAGCCCCCGTTTGCCGGTATTTCTTTATTTATTATATGAAGAAATTGTGAAGAAAGTAGCGAAGGCCTTCGGCTGATCCTATTTGAAATTGGATCTTTTGAGATATATCCCTTAAATGTCATTCTCGAAAATGATTCCATAAAATGATTCTTGAGGTTTACCGACGAAGATGGTCGTGTTTAACCTTATCTTAAGCTTATGCGACGACTCAACATCATCGGCCCTTTTCAAGTCAACTGTTTGACATAAATCTCTCTCAAAAACGACGAAAAATTTAAGATTTCTCTACACTTTTGATCCCTTCACGTTCGATGACGAGACTGACTTCGTGGTCGCAATTCTGGCACAACAATGAATACTTGTTACGAGTCATACTTTGGTGGTTTCGATTAGTTGATGATTTCTGATGGAGACGACCCCGAAACCTAAACAAACTCGGCAATCTTGTCAATTCGCAAGCGTCTATTCCCATCAGTTCGGTGCGCATTTTGCTGAATTAATTTGTACCGGCATGGCGGAGGTTAAGAAAAAGACTTGGAGTTAAATTAGAAACGATAGACCGTTTCGACGTTATTGAAGCGTTGTTTTATAAAAATAAAGCATTGTTTAGTACCACCTACCCGGCCATCAAATAATTAAGTGTAAATTGTGCTTTAAAACAAACCAAGTTTATTTATGGCGCATCTTATCAATTTTATCTAGATACATTGTCCAACAACTATGTAGGTACTTATGAAATTACGTAATAACTTAACGAATTCAGACGCTAAAAGAAATTTACAATAATATAAATTTTGATTTTTATTGTGATTGTGTATACATAAAGATTATTTTTCTAAATTGATATATTATTATGTTGCACGTGAGCGTTTATAAATTATAACTTGTTTATGCTGTTGTTAAAAGAAACTATAAAGATGTGAGGATCGCCTACACGACAATCCACTATTAACGTTAATATACAGCATACTCGCAAAAACATTTTTATATACATCGATATAACACCGTGTATTTTATAATTTGACGTCATTTAATTGGTAATCCATAAATTATTGATTTACGAACCTCGAATTTTTGTAAATTCAAATTTAGAAAAAAAAAACAATTTTAAACGGTCGCTTCTCCGTAGATAACGTTTTAATTGTGATTATTCCAACAATGCTGTAAGGTTTTATGCACTTCGCTTTTTAAAAGAAATAATTGTAGCCGCTTTAAATCTTGTCTGGTTTCTGATACCTGTACCTGTCAATGTGACTCTCATATATTAAGATGCGCTTCGGCATTGACGTTAACGTATGTCAAAGGATCAGGACGAGTACGGACATAAAGTGGTCGGTTAACTCCATATAAGGAAGACCACTTACGCTGGAAAATATTAAATGCAATTTCGGACGTTTCGGTTATACCTACGCAAAACCTCTACTTACTTAACTAATTAGTGACGGCGAATGACAACACGTCCCGTCTGCCACGAATTTCGAAGGCCGAGGCCGACGCGAAATTCCACTTTTTTTAAAAGTTGCAGTAAATTTGTCAGGAATTATTATGTTCATTTTATGCACAATAAATCATGCTAGACTTCTAAATGCTACATAAAGTCAGTTTAGGGTGCGGAAGCTTTAGGGGGAGGTCTCGCTTATTTACCGATAACTTTACGTCATGCTGACGAATGGAAACTAAATGCTAATTTAATCTAAGGCGCATAATATAATACATATGGCAATTTTACGTCTGCTCCGTAGTTTATCGTATGGCAATTGTCAGATTTATTCGGGACGTTTACTGTTCATTTTATTATCTGTTTTTCCTCGAATATATATATCGCTTTTAAAGTTACGAGGCGAAGAAGCGCAACGTTAATAAGACGACGAAAAGGAAATGTGAGAACGGTCGTTTGTAATCGAAAATGCATAATATCGACGGTGTTTTGGCAAAAGCGCGAAATTTTGTGTTGTGGTTGAACTGTAAGCAAATACCTCTTGGAAACCGCGTGTGTATAGGTGATTCGGCGCAGGTTTGTATCAAATAAGGTTTGAGTGAAAAACGGAGTTGCACCAGCACAACTTTCGTACAGAAAATGAAACGTACCGTAACCACGTTTCGTAATTACACCTCGGACGCTGGTTATATTGTTGTTTTTCCATGATTTTTGGACTGCGATTTGTGGTATGACGTATGGTAACGTGTCATAGTTTATCGCTACGTGTTCGATACTAACGATATACTTTTACGATGATTTGGACGGTATCACGTCAAAAGGTCGTCGACAAAAACGCCGTGAACAAAAATGCCGTCTGCTCAAAACGCCGTCAGGTCAAAACGTCGTCGTAAAAAATGCCGTCAGTTTCAAAAGTCAAATTAAATTGAACCTATTATTATAAACATTACTATATAGCAGTAATAGGTATGTATTTAACTGTATTTGTATATAAATCGAAATCGGTCAATTCCAGAATTTCAACAAACAGTGCGATTCGAAAATTTATTTTTAACATATACCTACTTGCTTTTAAAGTAAGCCTAGTATAAATTCAGATTAATTATTGTTATATTTGGCACATGCTACATAAATTATAAATGTACAATGAGTATCGTGAATAATATTTTAATCGTTTAAATCCTTGTATAAAACAGACAACTTCATCTATGCTCGTTATTTTCGATTCTTCATTTTCTCTTATCGTAAGAACGGTTTACCACTAAGAAAGTTTGTATAAAAACAAAAAGTAGTTTTAATAGTATTTTATCCCAAACATGTATCACGTAAATGTAGCATATATATATAATATAATATATTATATTATATTATATTATATCTAGCATGTGCCGAATATAATAATAAGTAATCTGAATTTATACTATGCTTATACTTATGTACTTTAAAAGTAAGTAGGTATCTGTTAAGAATAAATTTTCGCATCGCACTGTTTGTTGAAATTCTGGAATTGTCCGATTTCGATTTATATACAAATACAGTTAAATACATACCTATTACTGCAAAACTAAACTAAACTACCTATTACTGCATTACTAAATAGTAATGCTTCAGGTAATGCTAGTAATGTTAATAGGTTCAATTTAATTTGATTTTTGAAACTGACGACGTTTTGAGCAGACGGCATTTTTGTTCACGGCGTTTTAATCACGGCATTTTTGACGACGGCGTTTTGACCTGACGGCATTTTTGTTCACGGCGTTTTAACCACGGCGTTTTAACTAACGACGTTTTTTACGACGGCGTTTTAACCTGATGACATTTTTCACTAACGGCGTTTTAACCACGGCCTTTTGACCTATGGCGTTTTTGACGACGGCCTTTTTACGACGGCGTTTTGACCTGACGGCATTTTTGTTCACGGCGTTTTAACTCACGGCGTTTTTATCGACGGCGTTTTGACCTGATGACATTTTTCACTAACGGCATTTTTGTTCACGGCGTTTTAACCACGGCGTTTTAACTAACGACTTTTTTTACGACGGCGTTTTAACCTGATGACATTTTTCACTAACGGCGTTTTAACCACGGCCTTTTGACCCACGGCGTTTTTGACGACGGCCTTTTTACGACGGTGTTTTGACCTAACGGCATTTTTGTTCACGGCGTTTTAACTCACGGCGTTTTTGTCGACGGCGTTTTGACCTGACGGCATTTTTCACTAACGGCATTTTTGTTCACGGCGTTTTAACCACGGCGTTTTAACTACGACGTTTTACGACGGCGTTTTAACCTGATGACATTTTTCACTAACGGCGTTTTTAACCACGGCCGTTTTAGACCACGGCGTTTTTGACGACGGCCTTTTACGACGGGTTTTGACCTACGGCATTTTGTTCAGGCGTTTTAACTCACGGCGTTTTTATCGACGGCGTTTTGACCTGATGACATTTTTCACTAACGGCATTTTTGTTCACGGCGTTTTAACCACGGCGTTTTAACTAACGACTTTTTTTACGACGGCGTTTTAACCTGATGACATTTTTCACTAACGGCGTTTTAACCACGGCCTTTTGACCTACGGCGTTTTTGACGACGGCCTTTTTACGACGGCGTTTTGACCTGACGGCATTTTTGTTCATGGCGTTTTAACTCACGGCGTTTTTGTCGACGGCGTTTTGACCTGATGACATTTTTCACTAACGGCATTTTTGTTCACGGCGTTTTAACTAACGACGTTTTTATGGACGGCCTTTTAACATGGAACCGATTTGGACTAGACCAGAACGGTTTCTCAATACATACGGAAATACAAGTCGATTTTTCTGGTGATAAAAATCGAAATGTTGTTACCGCTCGTTTTCGAAAAAAGTGGCGCTTACGCTGTCCAGCCAAAACGCCATCGATATATTTATCTGCGAAGATTTGCGAAACAAATGACAAACTTTGGATAAACTGAAAGTCAAAATACATTGAATAAGAAAATAAAAATTTGAATTTTTTAAGTGAATAAACCGAGACGCTATAATTATCGAAAATAATAGAACAAAAGATCGATATTTTATAACCCATTATTAACTCTCTAGAGTCCTGATGGTTGTTTGTGTCACCAACGTGCATAATTAACATCAAATATCAACTTAATAGCGGTGTCAAAGGGTCCCAACTTCGCATGTAGTTAAAACAAAGTTTCCGCCTCCAAGGAACTGTTGGTTTAAGGTGGCCTGACCACCATGGACCGGAACAAGGGGTTCCGAGGAGGCCGTTCGGACGCGTCGATTTTGCACCGGGGTCGTATCTATACCTAGATTTTAAAATAGCGCCACGAACTTTCCCTTATTCTTATTTTACGGTCGTCCATAACGGAAACACGCGTGCGATAAACGTAATGTAACGATTTTGTTTGCAAATCGCGCAACATTTAAATTTTTACGACCGATTATTTTTAAATTCCTAAAATTAAGAGCCGGGCAATTTAGGGTCGACGAGGAAAACGAACGATCTTTAAATATAATTTGAACGGGACTTAAAGTAGCGCAAATTAATGTGGTGGAATGAATATGAGCCCCATCAAACAACCGGCCAGAGCTTATAGATTCAAGCGATAATTAGATTCCACCACACCCTTGTCTTGAGTTATAAGGTAATAAGACGCCAGGACATGCCTAATTTATAGTTTACCCCGTTCATAGGAACATTATACCGGAGATGGTGTAAACACTTGGGAATATAAGAATAAATGGGTTAGTAAGTGGACGGACGGATAAAAAGCAAACATCTCGGTACATAATTATTAAACTGTCGCAAACGGGACCAGGTTTATGATGCAAAAACAAGCCAAAAGCTACTGTTTTATTTTTGTTTTTTTTTATACGGCGCATTCTCGATAAGCATAATTTATTATTATTTATGGATACGGTTAGTAATAAATAAGAAATATTTGAAATACTGATGCGGCGTGTTCAAAAGGATATCTCGTGACGTAACATTACCATAAAAACAATAGTATTTGGATGATGGAGAATCTGTTTGAGACATGCCATAAACAATTCTTGCGGAATTCGTTATTAGGAAATTTTTAAATTATTTTATATTATTTGTATACATTCCGTGTAGTAGTCGGGCAGGTAGTCGTCAACTGCATAAGTTAGGCACATCCACTTATTACAAATGTAACTTTTACGAATGCGCATTTTAAAAATTGCCCCAAACGAAACGACAAAGAATAATTTTCTACTTGTTTACTCGACGGTTAAATTCATATTTAGATTTAGTTGATAATAAATTCATGTAGGTAATAAAGTTTTTGAAATGCATCCGGTAGAAATATATCACCGTAATATAAAAGCTTTTAATAAATATTTCATGTCCATTTCAAATGACGTGTTTAGTTTGCTGAGCGTTTTGTTATGGTAATTATTATGAGTTTTTGAACTTTATGCTTCAAAAATTTTGCGCAGTTTGTATGTTAATATAAATTACCATTCTGATACGATTAAAATATAAATAAATAATAATAATTAGGAAGAATCGGAATTTTTTACCTCCACGCCGGTAGAAAAAAAAAACAACATCGGTCGTCGCGCTTGCTGCTACCGTCTTGTCCATTCAAGATGATTTAGTTTAGATCGAGATGCTTTAATAAAGAACTCACAAAAAATACGGCCGCATATTTCTAAACTCTTTTATACGGGAATGTTGCTCCATTATTATTATTACGTACTGAATAGCTTATTAAAAGAGTCCGTTTGAAAAGGACAACGAAATATCACGCACCAATTAACTTAATATTGATAATCAAAATAAATAACATTAAAATCACTTACTCGTCCATTCACTATCGAGGGAAACTGGTTCTTTAACGATTCCGTCGTTTATTGACCATTTTGTCATTCGGTAGTGACAGAAATATATTAAATATATTAAACAGTTTTCAACCGACAAACAAAAATTATTCAAAAATCGCGTTATTTATTGTTGAACGTTCCAATAAAATAGATCAAAATGATTAAAATTCGTTAGTTCCACCAACTTGGGCAGTAATTGAAATCAATTTTTAAATTCCTTCGGATATGGAAAGAACCTCGTTCCGATTATAAGGGGGTTTTGGGCCCATGAGCGAACAGAACAGCTTTGAATTATGTAGTTTTCTATAGGGTAAGGTAAGTGAAATAAGAATATCAGATGAAACAGGGGGCCAAAGGTATTATAATGACTCGAGAGATATTGGGTTACTCAATAAGAAAATCTCGGTCCGGCTTTTTCGAGACACTTTGTATAACAAAAATACAAAAAAAATCATATTTCGACGACGTTTATGCCAGGATTTATTCTTTAAATTATTTGACACGAGTAGTTTAAATGTCAATAACTCAAAAACAATTGATTTTAGATATAAGGCATAATATATAACGAAAAGGTTTAGAATTTTAAAAAGAATTCGAAATTATCGAGAAAATTGGGAGTTATTATTTGAAGAATTTGAGTCATCGGTGGCTTAGATTTTTTGTGACACCCTGTATAACAAAAGACGTTTTTAAAGTGAGCCCAGAAAATAAATAAAATTCTTTGAACATTAAGCGTTTTTAAAATGTAGAATTTATTCCATACTTTTTTTGACCTTACTTTATATAAAAATATATATATAAAATACCTATAATAAATAAATAAATAAAATAAATAAAAACATTGTCTGAGCATAAAAAACATTTTTGTAATATTCTACAGCTCCGACGACGAGCCAAACGAAACTTGAATTTCTTCTTTCATACGTTATGTATCATAGCGCATAGAGTGAATTGAGCTAAAAAAAAATTTTTATAGCTGTACTCGAGCCGCTCTGCGTGCCAATATATGACTCTTGCAGTTCGCCATATGGCCCAAACGGGACGAGGTTCTTTGAAATTTGCAGAGGTTGCCTCGCCATGCTTATTTCGTATTCCTTTGGAAATAAATCGGTTTTTAAAATTGTAAATTCTCGTAACAAGCGGATATTTCAGCTATTATTGTCGACGCTACATAATGGTTAGCGACATCACGTCCGTTAAATACGGGGTACTCGAAAAATACTAGCTTTTTTATTTCAAATTTGCGTTTTCGGCGCTTTGCAGTCGCTTGTCGTGGAATTTTTTTATCGCAAACGGCCAGGGGCGCCATGTTTTATATGTACATACAAAATAGCGACAATGGTCATCGTTAAAAACAATCGATGTTGAGAGTTCTTTATGTTATTAATTTAAATTTTTTAACCGTTATCATTATTATCAATTTGTATTAAAAACGCTGAAGAAGACCTCAGAAAACACTTGAAGTGTGTCCACGGATAATTAAAAATATATACGTGTAACTGACCAAAAATTTTCGAATCGGATTTTGATATTCTGGATTTCTCAAATAGTGTTATAGTGAAAACGAGTTCGATCTTGAGTTTATTTGAAATAGATTATTTAGCATTAATCGATAGCCCCCCCCCCCACCGTGTTAAACATTATCAATCAATATTATTTGTTAAAATAAATAAATAAATAGTGGAAATAAAACACAAAAATAACCGAAATACAAATTTTGTTCGAAAAAAACAATAGATGATGTCGAAAGCTAAATTTTATCATTTTGGATCCGTTTTCTGTCATTATTGTAATAACTTTAAGCAATTCTTTTTGTATTATTTACCAGCATTCTTGGCGAATTCAATTACAGTGTTCATCTTTGTTTTGAATATCACTGTTAAATATTAAATATATATATATAGGTAGGTATACTTTTTGTTTTATTATTCCACATAAATAAAAGTAATGGACTAATAAATTTCTGTAATAAAATATGCCAAGAATGCCGTGAAGCGACACAAAAAAATAACGGAAAGTCGATCGAAAAGTGTATAAGACTCATTTAATAATAGGGGTTATCGTTGTTTTTGTTGTAATAATATGTAGGTCACTTAACTAATACTTGAATAAATAAAATAATTCAGTTGGTGCGAATATGACGTATTTTATATTTATTTATTACGAGAAATAAATGTTCGACCTATTTCGATGATTAATTGGTTTTTTTCGTAAATGTAACCCGGGTCGCGAGCGTGATGCGTGCTTTAACAGTACTTATCTAATGCTAGTTTCAATTATTATCAGCTTTTCAACGTCATGTTTTTAAAATTATTACTCGATTGGAAATTGTTCGAATGTCTTACTTGATCAAATTTTTGTCGTGCGCTCGTTAAAAATTAACTTAGCGCGTTCAATTTTTGTGATCGATTTGAGCGAAAGAAACGGCGCGCTGCGCGTCTTCGAAAGCGCGCAATAATTGGTAAATATGGAGGGCGCGTAAAAAATTTGGAGGAAAAAACGAAAACTGCAACACTCGCGCGAGCAGCACGCGGTCGCCACTTGTAACCTGGGGTGAATGAAAAAAAATCAATGCACGTTTGGTCAGTTTACACACAGATGGCTGGTTTGTTGCTTTTTAAGGGTAAAAAGGAAAAGTTAAATTGGGTGTTCGACTTCCCACCGTCTACAATTACATCGGGCATCGATTTATTTTCGCTTTGTCGGTTTTTTTGGAGTTTAATAACATAAAAAACGGAACGTCGCCGGTTAATTCGCAAATACGGCAATCAAAATTTATTTTCAATCTCAAAACGAAATTCCGAATCCAACGCACGTACCTACATATAAACGCATTACAACACTGCCTCATTCAACTCGTTTTCAAGCCCAATTTCATTAAGCCACATTGTTGACTAAAACGAAAACCTCCCGAATAAAACTTTGCCTCCAACTTCCAATCGATTCAATGATGGTTAATAATGAGACAAGAAGCCGGTAATTATATTATTATAGACGAACGTATATCAGAGTAGGAACTCGAAGGCCCGCGAGGCCCGAAGTAAGCGATCATTTTGTGGAGGCTGTGTGATTTGTCCTGGACCCCGGGAGGCCGCATTTCTCACCGCGGGGGCACGGCTCCCTTATATTGCTCCCCGTCGTTTATGGGATGTGTAATTACGGCCAACGTTATAATAATCTTCTTCCATATAGCTCCTGCTAAATGGTCGTTTGTGTGTGTTTAATGGTTTTTTTTTATGTCGAAGCGGCCGATTTGTTGTAACTATATTTTTATTGTTTTAAAAAAATAATAATTTGATTTAAACGAGCGCAAGGTTCGTTTAGAGCGAAGGTAACCATCGCATACAGCGTGTCCCGTATTCATTGTACCTACACGTATTATTTGATGATATTATAAATGATTGGGAGTTGCGAATTTTTGTGTTAATTTCGATGGTCGGCAAATTAAAAATAACAGCGCGTCACCGTTTAATTTCGAGTCATAGCCGAAAATCGAACTTTTCACTATTTTATAGAGGTCTATATCTCGTTTCGTGTTTACAATTTGAAATATTTTAGCGATCCTGCCAATCTACCGTGGAATTCAGTGGCGTGCATAGGTTTTTTTTCTATAGGGTACAATTTTCGAGTTAAAATAGACACCCATTATCGATTTTGGCATCGTTATAATGAGAATTTCTTGAGCTTTTCAAAAATATACGTATAACTCGATATATTTATTTTAAAATATTGAAAATTTATTAAACTTGACGTCAGCATGGCTACGAAAACAACAAAAAAATTATAGGGAAAGGCTAAAAACTTACAAAAAGCTCAATCTTTTTAAATTAAGAAGAATACGTATACACGTAAGAATACACGTATAAAGAATATTATTAAAATAAATTCGCAACTGTCTATCGTTTAAGTATATAATAACAGACGACCCCGCAAATACAACAAAAATGGGACACACTGTACAATAAATTTCAACGTTTCGTAAATAAAATACGATAAAGGTGTAATCGTCGCCGGTGATGCGGTTTATTGTAAAATTGATGATTAACTAACATGGACGATTTTTCCGGGGTGTAGGTATTAGGCGCCTATTTAGCATTCTACGATTTTGGTAGATTCCAATCGGTCTGTGCAATAGATGAAATGAACTGATAATCAAACTAAACAGGGAGAGGGAGGTTCAAAATCTAATCAAAAGCGATTGCTATGATGTTTTGACTGAGTGGACTGTTTGCTCGTCATGTACCGGTTCTGATTAAACCCTTTGTGCATTAACACTGCACGGATTGGTGCTCTGCAGTATTATACTGTACATACAAGCAATTAACATAATTTTATGTAAAGCACGCCGACCAAATTCAAATTGCCTTCGTGAAATATTTACGTAGTCTCTTGATTTTTTTTGTAAGCGAACTTTTTTTTTCGTCAGAAACATGCAGGATACGTAGTATGACAAGTACGATATTGCTCGCTCTTCGTCAACCCTTCTGTTATGATTAACTAGGAAATAGCCCGGGTTATTTATTGCGGCGCAATAAAGGTTTAACACAACACCACAACTTGCCAGAAACCATATATTTATACAAGAAACACGCGTCTTAAGTAAACATTGTATATAGTGCGTATGTCTCGTTCATCGAGAAATATATTTAATGCTCGGTTATACGGGGCGATTCATAACGTGCGCAACGAACTTCGGCATTTTGATGGGGAGAGGTCGTTTTGAGTAAAAAATGTCACACGAACATAAGTCGTATTTCAACTAGTTACCGAACTAAAACAGATCAAAGTTTTATTATTGTGGTGACAAATCTAATTTATGATTTTTCGAAAAACAAAACATACGCTAGGAATTAATAATCTAATTTTTCAAAAATCAAAGCAAAACGAAATTTATGAGTAAAAAACTAAAAACCTCGATTTTTTCGAATTTATATTTTCAGTTCTTTACTTATAATTGGCCGATTTTCAAAAAATTTTCAAAAGAAAATATTATGTGCCTACATTTTTTTTATTTGATTTTAAACTATAATTTTTGTTACAGGATGGGCCATGACACGTCGCACGAGACTTAAGCTAACGGGAATTGTAAAATTGTAAGTTGTGTTTTTATTTATACATATAGCTTATCCAAACCTATATGATGTTCACGTCATCAACAAAAAGTTACTAGATTGTTTATTTGTAATTCGGTTTAAAGTTTGGAATGTGACAAATTCTATAGATGATTTACTTGCGCACATATTAGATGGTATAAAGAAAGACTACAATTTATTAGAACTGTCAAAATACGAGGTACGAGATGACAGCACTGTGTGAAACGTCATCATCTAGTAACCTTGTATTGATGACGTGAACATCATATAGGTTTGGATAAGCTATAGTTTGTAGTTTTTATTGGATATGATTTGTTAAGTCCAACTAAGAATTTTAAAATAATCCAGTTATTACGGATTTATATTTTTGTACGTTGAAGTTAATGGTCGAATACTTGAACGTTAATATTTAAATTAGACAAAAGTTTTTAAAAATGTCACTGTCCTCTATCTCAAAAACGACTCGGACAGGGAACATTTTCACTGCACGTGGCTGTACTTACCTATTATTGTTACATGCATAATATGAGCGATTTAAAATAAGGTATTTATTACTTTTTAAATTGTTTATATGTGGTCGGTTGCATTTATAAAAATTTTTATTTCAAATTTTGATTAAGATCATTTATCTACATTACAGTATACGGTTAATTAATTTGTGAACAGCGACGGTTGAATTAGTGTTGGATTTAAATTTTGCGTAAGTCGTAAAACAAATGTATAGGAGACACTCTCGCACTATTTCCATTCGTACTTGCAATTAGATTAATTAATATTATCGAAATATCTTTGCGCCAAAATGGTCGGACGTCGTTATGTTCAAACGCCGTTACGTTCACGAGGCGCCGAAACGTTCCAAACCGTTTTATTATTGCCATCGACGTATTACTTTGTTACCTTTGTAGAGCTTTATTACCTGTAAATTATCAAAAACGTGCTTTTTTATCAAACTTTCTTCAATTTTAATCAAATAAAAATAAATTTCCTTCTTTCTGAACATTACAAAATTTCAAATTAAACTCCAAAGAATCGTTTTTGCTTTTGTTTTTTAAATCGAGTTATTTCGAAGTCGCGTAAAAAAAGAATTAGTTGGTATAGATGGTAAAAGCTATCTATAAAATTCAGTTTCAATCTTATTTTTAAATTCTTATATTGACACCTGCTAACAATTAAGGTTCTGTCATGAACTGAAATTTATATAATATTATAATGCAGATGCTATGATTAAATATTCGTTCTCGTCGCAACGCAAACATTTCGCAAGCGCTGAAAAGTCGACGTTTTCGTTTCGTTCGTAATTGAAAGCAGCGACAAGTAATACTTACCTAAGCAACTCACACTGATTAGTTTACGCGATCAAAACGGGAAATGCCTCAATCTTGTTAAAATCTTTACTACATAAATATAGTTTTGCGGCACCGACCGGTCACCACCGCCTATCTGCTTTATTCGCAGAACGTTCCAAGAAATATGAGTCTATTATGTTATTGGATGTTATAATGCGTCTTGTTATCCTTTCGTAAAATTTCAAATCCATTCGCCTCGACAATGTTAAATAATCTCTGAATTGTTGGGATTTTAATAAATTTTATCTACGAATTACCTGCCTAGTTTCGGCGAATTTTGTATCGATAAAAATATTAAGTTCGGCCTTTGTCGAGTTTCACGGTTAACGTGGTACCTCGATGTACGTTACACACTTATCGCGTTAGACACACACTTCAAAGTTTACAAAATTCCTCCACCTTTCCCAAACTCGACACTAAATGACCGCACATAATTTTGTCGTCTACATATTGTAAATTAAGGTATTATTACGCACTGTTGCTGGTAGTCTTCAGGCAATTGAGGGGCGTTTTTTTTGAAAAATGATCATATCACGAAAGTTCACGAATTAAGGCAGGTTTTCGTGTCTTGGTCAACTTTTAAACATATATCCACCTTGTGTTCTAATGTCGTGAGATACGAAAACCGGTCTTAATTCGCTTTTCATCATTTTTGGACTTGACCATTTTTGACGAAACGCTCCTCGATTGTTTTTGTGTCGAAACTAAATTTAAAATTCGTTTACAATTCTTCTGAACACTACAACGGTTGTTAACGTTTTTTCTAATTAGTAACCAAACGCTTATTTTGGTTACATACAAGGTAAAAATGTTCCGAAGAATAACGTTATAAATAACCAACAATCAATCTTATGCTGTATCATTTCTGTTATGTTCAACGGTCCGGTTAACATGTTATTACCATGGAAATGTATATGAAACTCTCGATTGTGATTGGTTAAAAATAACAAAATTGATATGGTATAGGAGTGAATGTAACGTTATAATACGTATAAGCACTTAACGTTATTTTAGAGTTCAAAACTGGTAGTAAATAACTAACAATATAACGTGACGTTTAATTCAAGCAATTTAAAGAGTTATTTTAACATTTAAATAACTAATTCACGAACCAAAAAATAACGCATTTTTTAATTACATCTATTAGCCATCTAGTTACTTTTTTATAACGTTCAAAAAATTCACTTAAACAAATAAGCTCAAAAAAATCGTGATGATGTAGGGTTATGTTTTTGGTTATTTTTGTAAAAGGCCAACGTATTTACAATATTAATAACCGTATATTTTCAAACGTTATTTATACCGTGACGTGTTTATTGGGAATGCTCTTGACGTAAAATTTAAATAGTCATTTTGCTTAGGCACGTTACAGATGCTCGATCTAAATTACAAATTTTAACCAACTTCAATCAATCCCAGATTTGTTTTGGAAGAACAAAGACACCGTTGCCTTATAAATATATACGTATATACGTATACTACCGAATAACGACACTGACGCGAATGTTAATTTCTCTTTCGATCGATTTAATTAAGTAATTTTAATTCATTCACATATATTTATCGATAATAATAAGTCGTTTATAGATTTCCATACGTTATAAATGATGTTTAAATCTTAAATCTGGTCAGTGAATCCATTCCAACCGGGTTAAATATGTATAGTTTTTTCTTGTAAAAACCAGGTAAACTGCGACTTGGAAATTAGCATTTGCAAAAAGTTGACGTGCATTTTTGAATTATTTGTCGTTATTAATTTAATCATTATTTTACGTTAAAAATAGTTTTATTTCAAGTGCATGGTCGGGTCTGGTACAATTCGCCGCCGCCGCTTCGCCTCCTTATTTCTGTTTCTTTTGAATACGAACGAAACTAGAATTTTCCACTTTCGTGTAATCATTTGTTTGAGACAAATATTGTTTTTAATAACAAAAAATTATCTGGAAATTGGGATTTAATTTGTTCTGAAACGTTGTGTGTATGATAACCACGTTTGAAAATTGCGTGCTTCGTTATCATTGGGCCGTTATAAGGTAATCTTCAAAATGCAAATGTTCTAAATTGGATACGTATTCTACAATGCTAATTGTATAATGAAATCGAAACCGGTATATTCATCAATACTGGCTTATAGATATTGCAACCACCAAGTCCGTCTCGCAAATACACCCACAAGTATTCGCGACAACGTTATGGTCACGAATACACATAAACAAATCCAAATGAGTAAAGTATGGGGGTTGTATAAATTGATGAGCGATAAAAAGTTTTAATTAACGCGAGCTTGTAATTCTTTCGCGACGGCGACGTATCGTCAGTTTCGAGTTAATATAAAGGGAAGATTGCCAATTTGCAGTTTCAAATTTCGTTTGCTGGAAAAGTATTTTTTTTTTTCGTGGCGATTCAGTTTGCGTCCTCGTCCGCAACGTCAAGGCAATAAATATAAACCCGTATAATTTTATTATAAGCCCCCGATTTTCTCAGTCGTAAATATTAGTTTTTGTGGTCAGTCTACCTAGAATTAAAATACCTTTTTAAAGTAAAATATTTAGTTTCATTCATCCTCGTTCGTTTCCCACATCGGTCGTTCCTTTGTGGCTCTTCTGTCGTACACGCATAAATATGATCGCCTCTTCCTTCCTTTCGCGTCGTCGTTTCCTCATTCACACGATATTATTTCGCAGTTTCCTTATTTGTTTGGCTTCGCTCGACCGTCGTAATAATCCGCATTGTTCGATGTGTGTGTGTGTGTGTGTGTGTGTGCGCGCACTTTAAGTCCTTTACTAAAAGAAAATCGTAAAATATGTTAGTCGTTTTAATACGAGACGTAACGCACAGATAAATAAATACTTACTTAATAGTAAATTATTATCAAACAAAGTATTAAATTGCGACTCATTAAATACGGCGGTTACCTAATGAGGTCAAATAATAGAAGAAAATAAGGTAATAAATCCATAGCTATTCAACAAATCATTGCTCAACGTCCGGAATTTATTTCTAGAATTAATCTTGTAAATTTATTGCAAATTTAACGTAGACAGACATACGGGATGATTGCCCTACAATACAACACGCGCATCTGCTTTATAATTAGATAAATAAACCCGGCAGCTCTCTAAATAAATTCCTAAATCAATCAAAATCCAATTTGTGAGATTTTAATGCCGAATTAATATGGAAATTCGTTACGTTGTACGAGTGCTAATTATACTGGAGGTATAAAATTTCGTATTTACTTTCGGAAAATTTTGTTAGAATTCCCGTTTCCTTTTTGCGAATACTTATTTGTAATTTTTTCGCTACTTTTAATTTATAAAAAAAAATTTCGTTTAAAATTTGTCGATGCAATTATTATTATTTGTTGTAAAAATAGGGCGGTGCCAAGGTGCTATTGTTACTGGTGTCTTGATGAAGCCGATCGTCGGAAATTCGATCAGCACGTATAAAAATATTGAGGGCGAGTTAAGGTGGTAGTTGCTAAATAGGACATTATTCAACTTTAATCGTGTTTAACAGTGTAAATTTGTCATCTACCCCCCGCAATATTTTTATAGCGCCGTATATAAAAATACGTATAGCGTAAAGGACGGTTCTTCCCAAAAAAAATGTAAAAAGATACAGAAATAAAATAAAATATTTTTCTAATATGAATATTTAACGACCTAATGGGGGGGGGCTTTGTTTTGAAAATCGGCACTTTTAAATCAAATGCAGCGAGATTACTGGAGAATTAATTGTTAAACGAACGGAGTTGCCCAGATAAGATTATCAATAAGATAACCGATTATGTAAAAATTAATATACAGTGTGTTCCCGGATTGACTTTGCGATAAGTGTCAATGACAAATAATTTTGTCAACGAGCCCTGCAACAAAAAAATGTTGAAATAGCTATATGCAGGGTGGTTTATTAAAAATATTCGATAATTAACATCAGTAAAGGGCCATTAATATTGAAGAAACGACAAAATGTCATTAAAAGAAGTTGTTCGAAAATTTAAAGCTATGTCAGTATACAAAGTTGCGTAAAAATCGCTCAACTTTGATAAATACATCGTAGGTACCTTATACCATCTGCGGTACCTTATATTAGGTTGGGGAAAAAGTTTCTTCGTATTTTAGTACGAAAATGAAACAAGTTTTTTTTTTATATTATAAATGAAGTTTATTAAGCATGTAAAATTAATATGCCAGTGTGTTCGATTGACCTTTTGCCACTATGTCAATGAGGTAATAATTTTGTCATACGATCCCATGCAACTATAAAATGTTGAATAACTATATGCATTTTATTAGCGAAAAATTGCGATAATTAACATCAGTAAAGGGCCATTAATATTGAAGAAACTACAAAATGTCATTAAAAGAAGTTCTGTAGAGATCGAAATAAATTAAAACTGATGGTGCAAGATCAGGACTATAGTGGCGTAAGATCGCATCATGAAATTTCCCAGGCCTAAACTCTCGTCAATTTTTGACGGTGTCGCAAAGATGTGTGGGGTCTGGCGTTGTCGCGATGAGAAAACAACGTCCTTTCCTATTGATCAAATTCTGAGTCGCTTTCTAACTAAATATGCCATTTTGTCGACCACTTTTGCCATTTGAGGTAAAATCATATCCCATCACTATAAAATTTCTGTGATTTTTAGCGAAAAATTGCGACAAGTGATTTTCACAGACCTCTTTTGAAATCAACTTTACACCATTAAGAGAGTTCTGTAGAGATCGAAATAAATGAAAATCTGATGGTGCAAGATCAGGACTATATGGCGGATGCATCAAAATTTCCCAGCCAAACTCTCTCAATTTTTGACGGGTCGCAAAAGATGTGTGGGGTCTGGCGTTGTCGCGATGGAAAACAACGCCTTTCCTATTGATCAATTCTGGTCGCTTTCTCTCGATTGCTTGACGTAATCTTTCCAGTTGTTGACAATAGAGATTAGAATCAATTGTTTGACCGGGTGGGAGCAGCTCGTAATAAAGTATTCCTTTGTAATCCCACCACACACACAACATCACTTTTCTTGGCGTCAATCCTGGTTTTGCTACCGTTTGCGGAGCTTCATTTTGCTTCGACCACGATCTTTTTCGTACATTATTATCGTACGTGATCCATTTTTCATCGCCCGTAATGAGCCGTCTCAGAAATGGTTCGATTTCGTTCCGTTTGAGCAATGAATCGCAGATGGAAACTCGATCCATTAAATTTTTCACTGTCAAATCATGTGGCACCCAAACATCGAGTTTTTTTTTATATCCGGCCTTTTGCAAATGGTTTAAAACTGTTTTGTGGTCAATTTTTAGTTCCTTGCTAACATCATAACTACTAATATGCCGGTCTTGCTCAACTTTTCTCATGATTTCATCGACTTTTTCAGTGATTGGCCGACCACAACGAGGTGCATCTTTGATATCAAAATTTCCAGCTTGAAAACGCTTGAACCAACTTTGTGCAACGCGTACTGTTACTGCATCATGTCCATAAATATCACAAATTTTTTTAGCAGCCCGAGTCGCATTCTTCCCTTTTTTATAATAAAATTTCAAAATGTATCTAATTTCCTCTTTATTTTCACTCATTTTCAAAACGCAATAACTTTTGATTGAGTGAATAAATATCACAATTTTTTAGGTTAATTTGTTCTGTGAAATGTCAGCTTTCATTTGCATGTAAATATTACTTAATTCGATTAATAGTACCAGAGTTATGCGATCTTAAAGCCATCTACCGCGAAAATACGAAGAAACTTTTTCCCCAACCTGATATTGTGCGCTATTAAAATAAATGATTTTTTATTGTTTAATTGCAATTATAACGATTTAAATGAATGCAACTAAAAACTTATTCAAACAGCCCTTTGTCCAAATTACCGCATACCACTTACTGATCACATTAGTAATTTCGTGTTTTAGTGTTCCCGAATTATTATCAAAGGCCCTCCGTATAAACTTGTTACATTAATTTGCCCCAAAAATAAAAATCCATAATCGTTACATCTGGACTTCGTTGGTGTTTTCGTGGACCTCAGATAGAGAAGCTGGATTTTAATCGTTTCTTTCATTTAATTACCTAAGCAATTGACAAAGCGCCGACGACCGACGACCAAAAACTTACAATTAGACGAATTTTACCAATTTTATACATAATCGTTATTAATCGAACACCAATTACGCTATTTTAGCGTTCTTGTACAGATTCAAAAAGGAAAATTTATGTATTTTTTACCTGGAGCTTTTCTATTAAAAGAAATAACGTTATGTCGTCATGCCCAAAAATGATAAGAGTTTAACGTTCATTTTTTATTAGGCGTGGAGCACGGTTTGGTTCGATACTTTTGCCCCACCCTGTATATACCGGAGTTACACCTCAAACATCCCTCACGTTTACCCACATCTGTTTGATAACGGCGAAAAATTGATAACCGATAGTTCCGAGTGTTCGGTAGGTCAACAAAAACAGTAATATATATTTCTCACGTCAAGGGGACCACACGTACCCAATAAAATTGTTTCTAGAAATTTTTATAACAAAATATGTTAATCGAATCGTTTGCCCCACCTGCGCATCGTTAATCGCGGTTGGAGATAATAAGTGAATTAACTTGTAGAAGAAACTCGAGAAGCATTATATTTGAAAATAATTCGATATGGGTACATAGTTGTAAGTCTAATTTTCAATAAAATACCACTTTTCTACGTGTTTCTATAGCAAAAAAAAAAGTAGAAAAGTGGAGGTTATGTATACTTGGTTAAAAATGATATTATTAGTCGATCAATTACTATTGAAATTTCATTCAAATTGTTTTTCTCTGAAAATTTATTCGTCGTCCGTACATACATTTGCCCAATATCAGAGCGATTCGAACGTATCCGTTCAGCACGTTTCATAGAATCGTCCGCTTTATAATTGTAATTCAACGGTCGAAGGCCGCTTTATAAGTTTATTATAATAAAATACACATAATGCCAATATGAGTGATGTGTTGTGACTACACGAAGTTACTCGCATACATAATGCAGATTAAAAGGTATATATCATAGCGGTCCGACAATCGAATTAACATACATACTTCAGATATGATCGGCTCGTCAGCCCTGAGAATTTATAAGGAAGATGTATAATGCTAATAGGATTTACCTGATTTCTATTTATATGGAATTTTACATTCTGTTTATTTAAAAAATTCTATCGAGTTATTTATAATATTGTATAATCAATCACGTATATTCAGCATGTATATAGGTATGAATAAAATCTTTTGTTAGATAATATTTTAGAAAGTTAATAAATATCGTACCGTCGTCGGCGTCGGTCTACAATATTTTTATATGCGATTACATGTTATAAATATTTATTTATACGGGGTGGGTCGGGAGAAAAGTGACAAACTCTGGAAATGGGTACACTGCACACAAGTGTAGGACTAAGACACCTAAAAGTTGCGTTTAATCCCATTTTATTTTTATTTCGCAACAACAATCTGTCGTTTGTAACCGATTGTTTATAATTGTTTGACAATTAAAATGTGCCTAGCCTCCTTGTTTAAATTTAAACTTTTTAAGACGTGGTATTTCGACATAAAAAAATGGATTAGGTACAGTCAAGTTACCTACGACGCAATTAACGTCATCGGCAACGTGCTTTATAGGCGTATTTTATATGTATATATGTATCTGTATATCCCATATATATATATATATATATATATATATATATATATATATCAATGGCGTTTTGCCAAAACATTGTAAACGACAAAAAGCAAATTTTACAGGAGCGCACATTTTGTGTTGCAGCTTAACTATAAGGAAATACCTCCTGGAAATCGCGTACCTTTATAGGTACTTCAAGGCACTTACGGCGTTGTCATCGATAGGCGGCGATCTTTAAAAATAATTTGAAGTCATCGGCAAAAATATTTTTTTAACAATAATGCCGATAGGCACGATAAATCCCCAAATCTATAATAAAAACGGTAAATTAGAGCCCCTGGGGTACGCCCGATGATTATTTACCTATACCGATTTTCCGTGTTCGATCGTATCTTTGATGATCTAGTTACCTAAAACCATCGGAAAAATTTCCGAAATTTGTTTACCTACTTTTCTTGATGTGCGGCCAAAATATTATCGTAGCGATTTTGTTTTTTTTTTATATCGAGTTACATGGAATAGACGAATGCCTCGGTATCTAAAAATTTTCACCGGGCGAAATTCGCCTGTTTGACCATAATATATAGGTATCGAACAATATTTAAATTGTACGGTGGTTAATGTATTTTGATGGTAATAATTCTTTTCGTCGATTAATTTTCAGCTACCTACAGTAAAACCTAGGCATAAGTCAGAAAAATATTCCGTTTTAAGTAGGTTCCGGCTTAAATTGATATTGTTTACTTATATGTTTATATGGGTTAGACAAGAGCCATTTTTTCCAGTGTCCGTCTTACACAGGTTTCACTGTATAACAACTTTATTTGGCGTTACCGCATCCCTCCTACCAAAAATCAGAAATTATTGTAATGATCGGGGTTTTTAAGAGGCTTCGACGCGTCCATTTTGACGCGAAGACGTTTCGACGCGAGGTCATTTTTAATTTTTTTCGGTACTTACTAATTAATGATTTTCCATTTCATTTTTATTTTTTTTTTTAAGTCAATAACTGGTTCAGCAAATTAATGCTATTCACAGTTGAGTTAGCACGTTAATATTTTCACTGTTTATCACTTGAGAGGATAGCTGCTAAGAGCTCCTCATGCACTAATCGTTTTTATTGTTATTCACTATTATCACTATCATCACTTGTTATCAGTAGATCTTGAGGAAGAAGTCGCTTTAGCCTCACATGTAGGTTTCGCTCTCCAATTGAATAGTGGATAGCTCCTGCACAGCTTGGTATAGTATTGAAGAATTTTCTGTTACATTTTTTATGAACTGTCTAATAGTTGGAACTCCAAGTTCATCATGGAGATGTTTATTCCTGATAAACCAAGGGGAATTTGTAGCAATTCGAAGTATTTTATTTTGCAAAACTTGAATTTTGTTTACGTGTGTTTTTGAGGCTGCTCCCCAAACTGTGCATCCATACGTGATTACTGGTCTTAATAAGGCTTTATAAATAAGAAGCGCACATTCAATTTTTAAGGAAGATTTTCGGTTAATAATTGGATACAACTGCATTAGTCTTGTATAGCATTGATTTAATTTTTTGTTAATATGTATGCCCCATGTAAGTCTTTTGTCGAGATAGAGGCCAAGGTAGAGGCCAGCTCCGTCTTTGGGATTCCATTCTATTTCCGCATTATTAATCTTTATTCTTGGTGGGTTATTGGGGTGTCGTAGTGTGAAGATCTTAGTCTCACATTTATGAGGGTTTAGTTGTAAATACCAATTGTTGTACCAGTTAGTGATTTGATTGATGGCTTCTTGAAGTTGCCTGGCTCTCTCAATGATGTCGCTGTGTTGGGCAATTATTGCAGTGTCATCCGCATACATTGCCAGAAGCGTATTTGGTGATTCAATTAAATATTAAAGAGGGTTGGTCCTAATATAGAACCTTGCGGTACTCCTGCATTGATAGATCTTCTACTTGAGAATTCAGTATTAATACTTACTGGGAAGGTTCGGTCAACGAAGAAGGAATCAATTATTTTTATTAAGTAGGCAGGTGTTTGTAGTTGCAGTAATTTATATATAAGTTCCTTTGGTCCAGACTTTGTCAAATGCCTGCGAAAAATCTAGAAAGGAGACTAATGTATGTTGCTTGCTTTCGAAACCCTTTTCTATAATTTCAATTAGGCGTAGAAGTTGGTGCGAAATAGAGTATTTAGCTCTAAAACTGAACTGGAAGTTGGGAATGATGTTATTGCTAATTAAGAAAGCATTGAGTCGCTTGCTTATGATCTTTTCAAAGATTTTTGAGATGGTACATAACAAACTAATAGGTCTGTAGCTTGAGGGTTCATCTGGATTCTTTCCAGGTTTACAAAACATCAGGATATGTGCAATTTTCCATGTTTCAGGAAATATCCCAGTCTGAAGTAGGCATTAAATGTGGTGGCTAAGAAGGCGAGAGATTTGGGAGTTAGTTGTTTCAGAACAATGTTTGGAATGGAATCGTGCCCTGGTGATTTACGTGTTGGTAGTCTCCTTATTAGTTTCTTAATACATTTTATTAACAATGGCAATGTCTGAGCATTAGTCTAAACTTGCCTCTTCTACACTAACCTAAACTGATCTCACCCTACATCTCTATATTAATTACTGTTAAATTTTGCTTTCGTATCTTTTATGTTATCGTCGTGTGTTACTTCACTCACTTACTTAATTTCTTACGTCTGATACGGATCTACACCATGTGCATTTTGATTAATTAAAATTTATTTAAACCTATGTGAGTAAAGGTTCGAGTTTTTCAATCTGAGTTTAACCTCTGATTAAAGTTAAACTACTACTCGTTCCTGTAGCAACAAAACGGTAGCTAACTCAGATAAATCATGGTTTCGACTAGATCAAAATTAAACCCGTACTAATATCACTATAATAAAGTTACCGTAATCAGTTAGCATTTTCGTATTTCTTTAGCATCGAAATGACTGCGTTCGATATGGTCGCGTCGAAACGTCCAATTCCATAATTATCGACACCATTATGACGAGCACGGGAGGATGACAAAATATTCAGATTAAAAACAAAAATGAAAACTATATAGTCGCGGCACGTTGTTAAATTATTCGTTATAAATTATTAACACCTTTTATCTGTATCTATCTGCACGGAAATTTTAAATAATCCCAACGTCTATTTATATATAAAAAAGTATAAGTAAACAATATTCAAATTATTTACCCATCACGAATATATATTTAGAAGCAACGTTTAATTCGAT
Organism: Rhagophthalmus giganteus; assembly: GCA_036326145.1. Lineage (NCBI taxonomy): Eukaryota > Metazoa > Arthropoda > Insecta > Coleoptera > Rhagophthalmidae > Rhagophthalmus > Rhagophthalmus giganteus. Next base: position 6,828,674 of record JARFJA010000005.1, read on the forward strand.
TTTTATTAAATTAATTTTAAGGTCACGCATGTGTATCCGTTTATAATGGTTAACGAAACAATTAACATTTACATCTTTTTTTCTCGAGCCCGAGCGAAGAAAAGAAGAAGAAGAAGAAGAAAAAAAAACTTAATTTTTAGGTCTGTTACCCTTTCATCAAAAGTCCGGAACCAGTTTATCTTAACTTTGTCTAAATTTCATTCCGAAATTTAAGAATGCAGCGGGCGTAATTATTCTTTTAGTATTTAATTGGACGAAAGGGTTCGAGAGAATTATTTTTTCCCATTTCTAAGAATTTTAGGGTTCGTCCCTTGCTTTCAAATGATGGCTTGTTTAAAGCAATACAAGTGTAAATTAGGGACGTTTTCCGAGTGATTTAAAATATCGCCACAACTTTGGACTCGAATGAAGCGATTATATCAATTTAAAAGTATAAACTCTCGAGGCGTATTCCTTTAATTGTATTCATAAAGTCATTTACAAGTTCATGATGTAATAAAACTTTCTCGAGCATTCCTTTTATTTATTAAGATGTCCAGTTCGTTCGTTGGAGGCTTTGATATTTTATTTACGGCTTTGTTTTTTACTCGCAACCCATATGTAATCATATACCGTGATGCTAAGCGATATTTGTGTTTCGATACAAAACGTAAAATAAAAAGCCCAAGTTATCTGCATACAAACACTATCATAACTAAATACCTTGTTAACACCGGCAAGAAAACTAAAAATACCTAGCACAAGGCACGTAAGCTACGACCCAGTCCGGGGTGACAATAAGACAATACACAACTACACGTCTTCGCCTCCTACGAACGAACTGCCCGTATGAATATATTATCGTCGCGTAAACATTATTTTCTCGGCAAAAGCGGCCAAGCGACGGACGGTACCCCCATCCCCCCTCCCCCCGTACCTCCTTATTTTTAATTATATCGAATATCTCCCCCACCTCCCCCGCACCCACCCCTCCCGCGTTTAATCGTAAACTTTACCAATTATTCGATTTAATTAGAATTCAAAAAGAAAGCAATAATTTGATTCGATTTGTGAAAGTTCCTAAGGATGTTGGGTAAAACTGGCGAATTTACACAATTGCGATAAATTCAAATGTCGGCGCGGTTAATTAGACCGCGTCAGGGTAACGAACGTGTGAAGTTTTAGTTTGTTAATATAATTATTAATTACACTGTTAATTGATTCTGTTATCTCGTTCTGCATCGATTTTTTTTCTTAACTTTAATTTAGTAGAATTAACGAACTTATTCGCGCCCACACACCTAACACGTGTGAGTCGGGCTTAATAAATAACAATGGATAATTCGGTTATAGGAGGTGGGCGGCGAATTAGAATCTATTTTAAGACTTTTCGCACACTAATCTTCGAGAATCGTCCTAATTAACATTTAAATTAGCGCGGCAGGCACGATAGAGTAATATGATGGGTGTTATCTTAAAAAATTTAAAGCCCTCCCGTATATAAGTATTTATTGTCGAACTTTTCGGTTTTGTTAATGGCCAACAAGATAAGAATTAAATGTGTTGGAATCTTCGAAAGCTCACGTATATCTTTAACGACTTTTAAGGGTCTTCCGCTGGGTAGACTACACTTTTATATTTCGCAGCGACTACGCTTGCAGTTTTTATTTCCCCATTTAATATTGCAGTTACTTTAGCATTTTTATTATTCTCGTCAGCTTTATTAAGGGTTAATAACGGCCTACCATTTTGTTACTAAAAACTTATGGCCCGTAGTAAATGGAGGGGCATTTCCAATTTCTTAACAAAAATGGACTTGCCCGTAATTAATTGTATCTATGACCTACTGTTTTAATGAAAATTTCGCACCAACATTTTCTGACCAGATTGGACGCTTTTATTTTGAACCGTTACTCTAGCATGGCGACGACAAAAATTTCGTGGAAATTAGGTGTGAAATTTTCTTATCGAATTTTCATCGTTTTCGAATTGACATGACCGGAAAATTTTCTCTTGTACCTACTACCTACACGATTTTTTGAGAAAATCGTGTACCTATTCGAAAAAATTTTCTAGTGAAAAAAAAATTATTTTCGATTTCTCAATAATTTTTATTCTACGTAATTTTCCCCTGCTTGATTTCTAACTTAGCTGAAACTGTTTTTACTTTTCGCATAAAATTTTTTAAAACTTGAACAATTTTTCGCTGCGATTTTAAATAGGATCAGGTGGCACGAATTAAAAAAAAATAAATAAAACTTCAATTATATAGCTTTAACTCGCGACTTTGTCTGCGAGAGCTTAGAAATATTCGAAGAAACATATCCTGCAAATATTATTGAAAGATAAACGGACAAACCGATCAAATTTTAAAAAAAAACGTACGTTCTCCGTTTCATCCTCTTAAGAGTGGAATTTCGAAAAATTCCTTCTTATTGGGCGAAAAAGGGACACATTCTCCAAATTTCACGTTTCTAGAACCAGCGATTGAGACAGCGTTGATTTATCGAATTTAAAAAAAAAACGTACTTTTTCCATTTCCAGCCCCTTAGAGGTGGGATTTCGAAAAATCCTTTCTCGGTGGGCGGTGCCTACATTATAAAAGGAAACGTATCCTCCAAATCTCACGTTTCTGGGATCAGTTATTGAGGCTGGGCGTTGATTTGTCGAATTCTTAAAAAAATTCCCGTTTCGTCCCCTTAAGGGTGGAATTTTGAAAAATTCCTACTTAGTGGGCGCCCCCGTCATAAAGGGAACGTATCCTCCAAATCTCACGTTTGTAGGACCAGCGATTGAGACTGGACGTTGATTTTTCATTGAAAAATCGGGGATTATCAAGGTCAGGGAAATCAGGAATTAGTCGGGGGGAAGACAGGGAATTTTCTCTAATGATAGCAAATCGGAGAGGAATCTTTTGGTACTCTATATAGTTCTCATCGGGCTATTGCAGCACTTTTTTTATGTTACGGTCGATGATGAATAATCTCCATGCGATGTTACAATGTCACCTAAAATAGGAAACTTTCCCCATTTAACTGCCATTTAATTCTAGATTGGGCGATTTCATATGAATTGATCTTAACGTGAGTGTTGCGACACAAACCTTTTGAGACAACCTGTGCATGGTACCATTAAAACTTAAAAAAAGTCCCGAACGATCAACTAATTTAAGTAGATAATTAATAAAAAAAATAAGTACAGGCCTGTACTAAGGAACCCCGGGGTTCCTCAAATCTCCAATATTTCGAAAACTAATGGTTTTACGAAAAAATTACATTCTTACAAAATTATTTGCAATTCGATGCCCAATCGCGTACGCTATGTTTCAATGTTTCGGCTATCGAAAAATACTTTTGCATTTCGGCGCCATGTTTGTACGACTCATTAAAAAAATCGCGAATCGCCAAGTGCTTGGTGATTACCTGTTACCGAATTTCAATATTATTGTTACCGTTACCAAAATATTCGCCCGATGGGCAGTTTTATGTGAATCGTCCTGTACACGCTGAAACGAAAAATTTAAATTCAACACTCTGTATACATATATTTAGGTACTGCTCGACATTGTCTTTTAAATAAACGAATCAAAATTTAATTATGGTCGGACGCCTTCGGAATTAGATCGGATTCGTTAACGTTTTGTTTCGATTTATCGATCTAAAAAAAAAATATCGATTTATCCACTTTTTTTTTTGATGAAAACGTTATTCGGGCACCGTTCTAAGGAACGTTGCGCGGTCTTCAAATATTCACGTTTAATGTAGCGAAGTTAAATATAATTCCGTTCCTAATTCTGACAAATTCGTCGTAACTTTCCGTCATTACGTTCACTAATTATAACTTCTCCCTTCTTTTAGGAATAAGGGGATAATTAATTCGGGGGAAATATCAATATGCGAAGCATGCACACAGTTTCATCGAAATTTTCCGTGCGCAAATAGCGGAAAGATATCTTACATACGCAGCTATTATAAGCAATTTGTAGTTGGAGCTTATGTGTTGTTCCGTACGACTGCTCTCATCACTAATTGGCTTTCCTTCACATGTTATAATCTGACACGAAACATAATTGTGCAGTGATAAAGGCTTTGTTCTCGTGTGCGTGTTCATGTATGGTTTGGTACTTGCTCTGCTTGAGTTGTTTCAGTTTCCGTAATGTTAGATATAGAGACAATGATAAAAGACGGTCGATATCTTAAATAGGTGAATTTGGATTTAAACAAAAGCTCTCTCAACACACTGTGAAGATCTACCGATACCGGTATAACATGCAACGGTGTTTTGGTAACATATTAGGAACAAATTATGTTAGTGGGATTTTTACTGCAGCCAATTCACGTCGAAACGAGACGGAAGAAAGTTTAGGTTTTATATCGTATTTGGACAATAAATTATGTTATTCCACGACTCGTCGTTCTTAATTCTAAACTGATAAAGTCCTTCCCATCGCTTAACATAAGTGGTAGGTTGTAGGTTGTAGGTATTTAAAAAAAAAAAAACGTTTCCGATCATAACCTCCAGGTGTGTAAGATGCGCGTTGCAATCGATTTCGAAAAGTTTACTTTAATATTTCACGGCGTTATCAATTAGTTACGTCGATTTATTCTCGTTCGTGCCCCGCGATGAATTTGTCCGATTTTACGGTTTCATTAAACAGATTACAACAAAAACGACAGGATGGGAACAGCAGCGTAAAATATGCATTAGTTTTGTACACGCCTTCGGAGCGTTCAATTGAAACTATTACGTGGTAAAAAGTTGTACGGCTATTATTAAACAAATTATCATATCACGGCATAAAAGGATAATAAACCTGCACCCACAATTACAATATTACACCTATTACGCCGTCGACCTTGTTCATACGAATCGAGATTTAAACCCATCAATATGGAACAAAACAGTTACAACAGTTCCGCTTTATAAATATAGGGATATCCGGTCCGTCATATAAAAGAATGATTTAATTTCAATTTCATATACAAAGAGTGTTGATTTTGTTTATATGCGAGATCGTTAAATTGCGCAGCGGTAAAATATAAATTATGAGCGCACCTGTATCGAATCGGCGCCGGCGGCGCGGCGCGGCGCGACAACGGGAAAAATATTTCTATTTCGACCGTTGGCCTTCCTTAACGGAAGTTCGCGTTGAACCGACGAAATTTTTCGTTTAAAATTAAGCGGCGCGATTTTAAAGTCTTCTATAATAACTACCGATGCGACGCCGGAAATAGATCGCGAGACTTTTTACCAAAACCGCCTCATTTTCCAAGATTTATTTGTCTCGAGATTAGTTAATTCCGGATGAAGTTAAAGACCTCATATTTCCAAAAAAAAACAAAAAATTTGCCGGGATTCGTATTTCACCGACACTCGTGTTGTTCTTTTCGGCGTTTCAGTCCCTCCCCCCTAACCCTCCACCGCCCCCCCGAATAATACCTACATTTCTGGCGATTCCTCGACGTCTCTATCTCTATCAGAACAGAAATAAGGGAACAAGTCAGTCAAGCACGGAATTCGCCTTCTAACGGACAGGAAACAAGAACAAGCTATCTAAGGATATAATTTGTTTTATACAAAAAGGCTATTAAGTTAATAGTTGAATCGAACGTAAAGGTAAACATTAGTTTTGTATCTATTTCGCAATTTTTAATCATTTTCATCGAGTTACTCATCGTGTTGTTCTTTTCGGCGTTTCAGTCCCTCTTACCTGCCTCCACCGCCCGAATAATACCTACATTTCTGGCGATTCCTCGACGTCTCTATCTCTATCAGAACAGATAATAAGGTAGATATTGCGTATAGGTCAGATCATAGCTTATCGGAATTCGCTACATGCTAATCGGACAGTCATCAACAAGAACAAGCTTATCTAAGGATATAATTTGTTTGTAATTCAAAAGGCTATTAAGTTAATAGTTGAATCGAAGTAAAGGTGAACATTAGTTCTATAGATGATTTACCTCGCACATTTTTAGATCATTTTCATCGAAAGTTACTACAATTTGTATTAGAATTGTCAAATATTTATGTAGGTACGATTTTTCAGGATGTATGAAACGTCATCATTTAGTAACCTAGTATTGATGACGTGGATTGCATATAGGTTTGGATAAGCTATAGGTGGGCGTATATATTTTTATAAGATATTTAATTTACCCAATTTCTCATTTTTATAAAGTAAGCATCTGCTTAATGTTGGTTAACTACAGAGTGTTACAAAAACCACGTCCAATTCGATTTTCAAAAATCGAATCAGTAGCTAAAAAACAAATCGAAAGTCAATAGTCAAAAAATAACCCAACGTTGAGGTTTAAGAAATAAAAATTACAAAAAAATATGATATGATAGAATTTATGGTTTTCTCTCTGATCTTTTGCGCGGTTTAACATGTATATATTGATCATCTCTAAGAATGTGTTCATTAATTTGAAGCGACAGTTATATGAACACGGTGTTTCACAACTGGTTCAAGGTAAACATTTTCTGTGAGATATCTCCATAAAAATCCACCGGATTAAGGTCGGGTGACTCACCGGCCAGGAAAAGTAGCATATAATCAATTTCGTACTTGTATATCATAATGATCTGATGCTGTATCGTGTTGGTACCCACAATATATCATGCCGAAATAAGACGATTGGACAGAATGTGTAGACCAATTACATTGTTCAAGTACAGTTACGTGGGGATTCATCTCGTCACGCTCGTCGATCCAAAGACAGTTTTCGATTACGATTTATTCTGTGTATCTATCGACAACCGTCTACAGAAGTTGAGGGATGGCGGCATGTCTCCACCCTTTAAGACTTGTACCTTTTGGGACCGAAGTGGATATAATCATCGACTCTTTTTCATTTTTCTCGATAGAAATACATCTTTTGAAAAATTACATTTACTAGAGAAGTATTTTTATATTAACTTTTTTTTGTCACTTTCCCCGATTATCTCGAAAACGGCGCATTTTATCGAAAATTATACAGATAGACGTTTTTTAGAGAATTGGACGGCGAATGTAAAACAAATTTCGCATTACCGATCCGATAATTAATAACGGAGATAATTGCCATTTAAATTTTTTGAACGGCCGCCATTTTGAAACGGGCCGGTCGATTTGGCCGGTTAACGAACTTCTTTTTCGTATTCGTAAAGACAATACACTATCTATATTTCAGCCTCCCACGATCAAACTTGCGACTGGACTCGAGACTGGCAATTAGCACGTTTTGAGTTAAGTTTGCTCGCCTATCAAACTTCGTGCAGGTACCGCAAAATTTTTGTAACGACCGTTGTAACTTGGTTCTGAAGGTAGTTCGGATTTATAGGGACATTTCCACGTTGTTTTCTGTTTTTGCCATCGCGACCACGATTTTACAATTTAGTTTGACTTTCTCTGTTGTAATATACCTACACGTTATCAAAGTACTTCCCTATTTGTAAACTATCCATTACCGACAAATGTACATCTAATATTCGAATTCTTTTTTCAAATCAAGAATTTAATCGACTTTCTTGATATCAAATGGAATATAATTATGTATTCAAATTCGTAACGTTTATTACTATGCCTACCTATAACACACGTAACTGTATCTCCCATAACCGGCCATCGTCACAGATATGACACATTTTATTCTGAAAGGGCGACCTCAAAAAAGCGGACACGTCTAAAAGCATCATCTAAAAACAGATATTATTTGAAATAACCGATAACATAAGTAGCAATTATTTTAGAGTATAGCGTGTAATGGGAGAGGAATTTCGAAGAATGGAATTCTATTTCACTTCCATATATGACGTTTATTCCATCAGTTAAACCTTAGTTTATAAGGCTAGTTTTAAATATGGAAACAGTATCTGTTGTTTATGACTGCAGGTATTATACAGGAAGAGATGAGCCGAGCACGCTCTCGTTAGTTTTTATTATACCGGGTACTCGGAATTCGTTCAGCTGATAAAAACCAACGTAAATAATACTACTGTAATGGGTTTTGCACGACTTCTTCTGAAAGTAAATACTATTTTATTGCGGCAATGGCGCAATACCTGAAAGTCGACTTTAACTTTCAGGTTACAATTACTCGAACGCTAAGGATTTTTTTGAAATCGGCTCGTTTATCGAAGTAAATTTAACTGTATGTAAATAAGATATGGGCAGCCGCTGAAATAAAGTTATTATCCGGGGAAAACAGGTGGTTACGTAACGCGGTTCGAATCGATCGCGATGAAAAATTAAAAACAAGCTCCGCGCTTGTAATTTTCGTAATTAGAAAGCAACGATAACGTAACTTAACGTAAGTAACGTTAACTCTTTTAAATCGGCGATGCTATCTGTAATTAAACATCTTGCCGCTTTGAAAAGCAAAACGAAAATAGAAGGACGTATATAGATATATATATGTATTTAGGGATCGTTCGCGGGAGCAACTTAACTGGGACAATTGTAATGCTTCATTAGAGCATGCGGAAGTAAGTAACATAAGAGAATAGGGAAGGGTGGCAGCTTTGCCCTTTGGCCGCTGCGAGCTGCCAGATGTACTCATCAACTCTGCAATCAATGAGCTGACCAGCTGCCTGGTCGCACACTATGTCCATCGATGTTTAAAATTAGTAGAAATACTTTTCCGGAAAGGATTTCTTTCATTTTTGCAGAGGAAATTGATCTATTTTTTTCTTAATCGGATTATTTGTTTGGGAACGTAGCATGAGTGAAGGAGGAGGGGGGGGGGCTATTTTCGACATAGTTTTGGTATAAAACGTCTTTATACCGACAAATAAATCACATCGATGTTTTATCGAATATGTTTTTATTTTTAAGTTTAGCGCCGAAACAGCGGTTCAATTGCAGCGCCGTTTATTTGCGTTTTCTTATTTTATTTTTATAGTTTATGTACATCGATCGTGCCACGTGTTTATCACGATAGCTTAAAGTCCTTCGGCCGTCGTAGTCGGCCCCTATAACGTAGCATTTACTTTTCGCTGTTTCAGCGATGAGCCTGACTGAACGCGCCCATTGTTGCGTTTAAGGTGAGGTAAAATGTATACTATAAGTAACGTAAAACGAAATAACATCAATACTTGACATCATATTTGACCTTTCCAACGGATATTAAAGCTTTTTAGATTTTACTAGATAAGGGACACAAGGGGATAACCAAGCACAATAGCCTAAGGGTCCATTCACACACATCGGTCATGTTAACAATAAAACATAAGACAATTGCGTACCTGATTTGGTTTTCCCAAATCACTTTCAAGCAGAAGAAGTCTTTTTCATCGTTTATTACGAACTTCGGATATAACGAACTCGTGTTGTGAGTCCCGTCAACCGAATTTTACTGTATTTACGAATATGTATCTGGATTCGCTATAGTTCGGTTTTGAATCCTAAAAAATTGTTACATCAAATTATTTAAAAAAATAATTAACTAAACTATGCCACGAATTACACAATAACTAAACAATCGTCGAACGGACTACGAAATAAAAAGCACAGAAATCGTAGAAAATCTATTAAAACCTATGTACGTATTTAGTTCCTTAATTAGTCCGGTTTCAAACAGATATTTTTAAACATGAACATTAATTAGAATAATGTTTATGTTGACAAAATTTTTGACGACCCTTTTCTTGGATGAAAATGGGTTGCGAAATAATTTTTTTAAATTATTTTAACATTGAACATACAAAATAAGGGTTAATTTAGTTTACGAACGTTTCCATACACGTAGGGATGCTGTCCGCGGTTCACGTTGGCATTTAGGTAATTAAAAATCGATGTCTCCTTCAATCGAACGGAAGAAGTAGATAATGTGCATCGAAACGTATCACATGTTCACAAACATGTTTACATAATGAAGTGTCAATTCAAACTATAAATCAATGCCAGTTCGTTAAACCGGACCTATTAATCTATAAGTTTTCAACTATTTCCGTTAAATCGTGACGATTCGTGCTTTTCCTTTCTATCGAGCTTTAAATTTTTATAAGTACCTATATCTATCTTTTCCTGTCGTTTTCAATTATTATTACTTACAATTAGTTTTAAATTTAATTAAGCCGAAGAATTTAAATACATACCTAGTTACCTGATTCGTTTTTAATAGAACTCAAGATTTTTATCCGAGCTTTCGGGCACAATTAATTAATCGTTTATTAGTAATCGTGGTCGGTCGCATTTTGAACAAAGATTTGTGAATCTACGACGTTAACAATTATCGTCCGAAGTATTAACGGTAATTACAGACACAAAAGACGTTAATGATTTCGAATTGTAGTTGATCTGTCAAATGTTGTCGTCGAGCCGATCAGAATCGAACTTTACCCATCATCATCGCGTACAGGCTACACAACAGTATGCAGTGGACGTATAAAGCTTTGCCATAATAAATATATCCCGGGGAAACATGATCCGGACACATTAAAATTAATTATAATAATAATTTAGTCGTATCGACGTGCTTCGTAAATTAACCATGAAATGCACAAGGTCCGAATGCGCTCCGAAGAAATTGCATATTACACAGAATTACGAAATTGACGATCGCTTATGAAGCTAATTAACCATCGCTACTTTACCGCCTGTCTCGCGCTGCGTGCGTAATTTGCTCCTGATTTATTAGAAGTCAATCGGAAAAAGTAAATCAACAAAAACCTTAACTGTTTAAAAGCATAATTATAGACGTATTTTATTCAAAGTTCCGAAAAAAAAATCGTTTCGATGTCGATACCAGTGAGTGAGTGCACTCCTACTGATTTTGAGACGTTGTTCTCAATTTTATCGCTGTTATCAACGGTCGACTAATTAAGTGACGCTCGTCGCGAAACCAAAAAATAAAAATAAATAAAAAGGTTTACGTTTTACAGCTTATCGAACGAGCCTCGTATGCGTAAAATTGAATAGATATAAATACAATTGAAAGTTGCTCGAATTAAAAACGGAAGTTGCAAAATTTTCAAGCGAACGCCGAGATGACGTCGGTTATCAAAACGAAAATGATAATATCCGGAAACATGGAATTGCTTTATGGTCTGCACCGTAAACAGACATGTCCGGTTAGGATTAATGAGGACGTATCTCCGAGAGAGAAATGGGGATTTATCACCACATATCTGCCGCTTTATTAAGATTTATACAGGGCGCGCATGCAGTCATAGACTGGCGCGGAATGCTGTTGGTCCAGTATGGCACACCTGCGCAAGGTCGCATTCGATGTCCTACTACCGTTGCTTTTCTTTACCGAACTTTATTGCAAATGTTTATCGTCCGACCAGACGAATACTTTCATTTAAAAAGCGAACGTGTTCTGCAGCAGCTACGGTTTCATGACATGCACATGCCGTGCGTTTGATTTTACTTTTTGTTATGCAATTTCGGTTATAAACGAAAAAAAGATGGAATTTTCATTTCGATTATTTTTTCAATAGATTGAGCTTATAATATAAGGTATGCGCATTAAAAAAAATGTTTATTTATCGAACAAGGAACAAATATTTAACAATCGTTAAGGGCGTGACGGAAGGCTATAGGTTTGGAGCGCAAAAACGTAAAAAATGTAAAAACCAAAAATAAATAAACAGATATAAAAGTCCACTATTTTATATTGCATTTTTATATTTTTGTCATTTTTGAGTTGGATGGAGGGGGGGAAATTGGACAGTTGCCACGGGCGCTTCACGTCCTCCACAACAATTCATTGACGCTAAGCGTCCCACGAACAGCTGCTTAGTAAATTTTCTTGCGTCCCAATTTTCGGTGCGTACTTACTTACTCCTGAAAATGTGAAGCACAATAATTTTTGGGATTTCAAAAAAAGTACCTTAAATATATGTAATCATTTATGTTGGGTCCCTTATAGACGCGTCTCTTTTAGAAGCTTTTTGAATTGTACTGACCTCAGAATAAATTACCATTACATATAAAAATGAGAGCGTAAAATAATTAACATTTAATTAAAAAAAAACTGCATAAACTGTATTAAAATTGATATATACTTGGTCGGTTTTTCTGAAAAACTCTTTTTCTGGTCGTCTGAAAATATTTGCTTTACGACAAGTTAAATTGTAAAACGTTTCCGTAATCTCCTTAGAGAGGGTTAAACTTAACCGTGGCATTTGTTTTCAAAAGTTTGGTCCTATCGACCTCAAATTTGGTACCTGTTATATGTGGAAATTCCATTTGTGGTAATCTGGGTTGGGGAGGCGTGCGGACACCGAGTGAAAAATTCAAATTGAATTTGAAAACGGTAATAGAAATGAACTAAATGCGCCAATCTAATTTTTATCACGCTTACGTGCCAATTATTTGAAAAAGTCAGTTGGTGTTAAATCACGAGATTTAATAGACCACGATAGCGGAACTAATCCATTAATTAAGTAGTCCACAGATTTTCTTTTTTTTTCTTTGACATTACGGCCTTAATTGTACATACAGTCGGTCATCCTGTACTTGTTTCTAAACTCGTATGCCACACATCTTCGCGAATTCTATCAACCCATTCAGCAAATTGTCCACAGATAGATAATTATATAAAATATTTCCAGGTAATTTAAAAGTTTAAGTAAAACTTTTACACCATATTTGATAATAAAAAATGACTTATTGTTAGGTGAGCACCTACCTACAACGTATCATTAATAAAATTGTATGTATATACAGGGTGTTGTATTTAAAAAAAAATACTCGTAGTGAATTTCTTATTTTTTAACTTAAAAATAATCCAAAAAATGGTCACGGATAAAAAATTAATATAATTATTGCCGATTTACCTACATGACGTATAAGTGACTAGGAATGTAACTTCACCGTTACCATACGTTTAACTTTGGACCCCAATAATCTTACATTTTTGATTGGCATTTAAATTACAGTTTAATTAGTGTTAAATAGGTATATTAGAAGGCATTTAAAAAATAAATCTTTTTGGCACCCACTGTAAAAAATGAAAAGTTTCTCCTTTTCGGTATATTTCATACATATACGAGGCGCGTTTTTTAAGTAAGTACCGTTTTGGAATTAAAAAAAGACGTGCAAAGATATCGCAATAATTTTATTTTTACATGAAAGCCTGTACCTTAATCTACTTTTCTACATAATTTCCGTGAATATTGAGGCACTTGTCATAACGTGGCACCAGTTTTTGAATACCCTCCTCATAAAATTCTGCCGCCTGACTTGTTAACCACTGTATCACAAATGTTTTGACTTCGTTATCGTCTTGAAGATGCTGACCACCCAGGTGTTTCTTCAAGTGCAGGAACAAATGGTAGTCGCTGGGCGCCAGATCAGGGCTGTATGGAGGATGATCTAGAGTTTCCCATTTAAAAGATTTGATGAGATCTTTGGTCCGATCATGTGCACAGTTTTTGGGACAGAAAAGGAGTATTGCTAGTGGAGTTTCTGCCTCGTAATGAGACAATCAATGCAGCGTCTTATTGTGAGACATTGAACAATCTGCGTCGTGCAATCCAGAACAAAAGACGTGGCAAGTTGAGTAAAGGTATCGTTTTGCTGCATGACAATGCCCGTCCACATGTGGCTAATCGGACCAAAGATCTCATCAAATCTTTTAAATGGGAAACTCTAGATCATCCTCCATACAGCCCTGATCTGGCGCCCAGCGACTACCATTTGTTCCTGCACTTGAAGAAACACCTGGGTGGTCAGCATCTTCAAGACGATAACGAAGTCAAAACATTTGTGATACAGTGGTTAACAAGTCAGGCGGCAGAATTTTATGAGGAGGGTATTCAAAACTGGTGCCACGTTATGACAAGTGCCTCAATATTCACGGAAATTAAGTAGAAAAGTAGATTAAGGTACAGGCTTTCATGTAAAAATAAAATTATTGCGATATCTTTGCACGTCTTTTTTTAATTCCAAAACGGTACTTACTTAAAAAACGCGCCTCGTAGCTACCAATTTAATTTGGAACTACTCGTTACAAGATAAACCTTACATCGAGAACCTTTCAACAACTTAAAATGCGATTGTTCGCGTCCGTCGAAAAAACGTCGTTATGAATCACAAAAGGATATGCTAATCTCATAAGTACTAAGTGAAAATCTAAAATGGAAAACAAATATACGACACATGGGTCACGCCGTAGAAGTCCCACGGGCTTTTTGAGATATCCGCGCGGTCAAACGGATCTCCCCAACAAAATGCATGCGTCCTGCGGACCGATACACTACTTCATTCCGACTATGCCCGCTTTAACGGTGTTGTCATACATTATTTAGCAGCACTCTGTCACGGTCTAACCCACGGCAGGACAAACCACTTCGATTTCAAAATTTGCCGTCAAATCATATTTGAACACTTATTTCTGACATACCTTACGCGTAATTTTTTTTTGCGAAAGCTTCTCTGGACGAATTTGTTTGTTTTCCGTGAAATTTTAGTTGCTATGGTCTACGATGTGTTTAAAATTTAATATTCTATTACGTATTTCGATTAATTTCGAATCGAATGTTTATATTTAAACGAAACGTTTAATAATGAATTGAATAACTATTATGTTTATTAAGTAGGTGTGTGATTAATGTTTTCATCGAATATTTTATAAAATTCGTTTTTTCTATTATCACAGGGCGATTAATTAAGAATGGACAGTCTCGTAACTAGAGATGCTAGACAACGAAATATGACGATTGAGCCCCAACATGCCTCACACTAATGTCGCTGGTTTAAGAGATACAGGGTGTTCAGTGTTGAAATTTTATTTTGAAAGTTTTTATAGTATTTACTTGAAAATTGGTTGGCACGAGAATTGCGAATTTGAAACTGATTTTGGCGTTGTTCGTAGAGGGCGCTAGTTATACCCTAGCTACTTTAGTAATTCGAGGCCTAACTATGGTCAAAATGAATTGACGATCTAAAATAGCGCCACTTTTTACATAAAAATTAGAAAAAATTCTATTAGTTTTCGAGAAATTTGCTCTTAAAGAGTTTTTATGTGCAGTTTTTAATTATTAAAATATGCAAAGTTGACTTCGCGGTGGCGGCTATTATTATTTTTATTCTTAAGTTTCAAGTAGGCTTGTGTTAGTGTTTCTCAATTTTGCGTATCAAATACATCTAACTTCGGACACCTTTCTTAAACTAGCGACATGTTGGGCTCGATCGTCTTTTACTGCCTTCCATAGAAAATGCAACGTCTAGTACCTAAACGTAAATATATTTTAATCAATTTTAGGCGATAAGTTAACTTTATAAGTTGATTTATAGAGTATTAAACGATTAAAATTTCACGACGATTAAACAACTCCAAATCCTTCAAATTCAATATTGAATTGTAGCTCCTGTAATGCACGTCCTTATTTTGCAATTATACGTTCAATGTTTTCCTGCACACTGAACCAAAAGTTGATATATATATACACCGTGTCCAAGATAAGAATGCACAGCATGGGGATCTTGAAAACGGTAGAAGATACAGGGTAGCTTAAATTAGAAAAAAGTTGCGCTATTTAGAGTATGTTCACATGCTGGTTGCAAAAGTTCATTATTGTTTATCGTTTTCAAAATTCTCAAAAAATGTGATTTTTTTGGATTTTCGTTTCTTTTCATTTTTTTATTTATTTTAAATGATATTAAAAACTACCGGCACTTTCTCATTGCCACTTTTAAGCTCTACAAAATGGCGTGTTCAAATTTTAATCCGACGTTTCGTATCCGAGAACCCATCATCAACTTTATTTTTATATGGCAAAACAAAGAGACACCCTGTATTCGGTAGCATTATTCATTACAAATTCAACGATGTATCACACATTATGGTTTTGAAGACAAAAAAGGGGAAAAACGTGAGTAAAAGGTTTTTTATTTTTTAAATTAGTAGGCGCTGGTACAATAACAGAAACAAAATGTCAAAAAATTATAATAATTGCTCAAATAGGTTGCCATTATTTTCTAGACACAAGTATGCTCTGTCTACAGAAGAATTCTAAACATGGTCTAACATTTCAGGTGTGATTGTATTAACTGCTGCTAAAACCAATGCCAATAACTGTTCTTCAGTTTCAAAAGTGGCGTCATACACTTGGTTTTTTAAATAACCCCACAGGAAAAAATCCAACAGAGTTAAGTCAGGTGATCGGGCTGGCCAGGCTACTTCACTGTGAGTTCCAATGCATTTTTCAGGAAACCTCTGGGACAAATATTCCCGCACAGTTCTTGAATTATGCGCTGGGGCACCATCTTGCTGAAACCAGCAGTTGTTAACTATAAGTAATGGTAATTCATCCAAGGCATTCTCCAAATCAGTCTGCAGTAGGTCGAGATATCGTTCGGAATTTAAATTGTTGTGATAAATAAAAGGTCCTATTATTCTGCCACCCAAAATGCCTACCCACAGATTAAATCCAAATCGATGTTGATGCCTTGTTTCTTTTATTAAATGAAGATTGTCTGTTGCCTAATAATGTTTGTTACGCCGGTTGAAAATGCCATTGTTGGTTATTGTTTTTCCCCTTTTTTGGCTTCAAAACCATAATGTGTGATACATCGTTGAATTTGTAATGAATAATGCTACCGAATACAGGGTGTCTCTTTGTTTGTGGCCATATAAAAAAATAAAGTTGATGATGGGTTCTCGGATACGAAACGTCGGATTAAAAATTTGAAAACGCCATTTTGTAGAGCTTAAAAAGTGGCAATGAGAAAATGCCGGTAGTTTTTTAATATCATTTAAAATAAATAAAAAAATGAAAAGAAACGAAAATCCAAAAAATCACATTTTTTTGAGAATTTTGAAAACGATAAACAATAATGAACTTTTGCGACCAGCATGTGAACATACTCTAAATAGCGCAACTTTTTTCTAATTTAAGTCACCCTGTATCTTCTACCGTTTTCAAGATCCCCATGCTGTGCATTCTTATCTTGGACACGGTGTATATATATATATATATATATATATATATATATATATATATATATACAATGAAAACGTACGTTGAATTAATGAAAAACAGTATTAAAACTCATCCAAAGATCGCTTTCATTAAACCAACGAAACATGTTTAATTTACTTATAACTGGATTTATTAACCAATAAAATATTCATTGTGTGAATAAACATGCGTTCGTAGGCTATATGATTTCGTTTCATTTATTCAATTAAAATATTTTATTGTATTGATGAACATTTATTAAAATGTTTCGACTTATAACTGGATTTATTAACCAATCAAATGTTCATTGTGTGAATAAACGTGCATTTTGATTTTGTTTCATTTATTCAGTTATGACGTTTTATTGTATTAATGAACACTTATTTAACGGAATTTATTGACTTAACGTATATCAAATTATTATATTTAATACACAAAATTATTGATGTAATGAATTATAACTATACAGGTGGAATAACAATAACAATAATAATGTTGCCATTTGTTAAGAAGGCCATCTTCAGCATCTTCAAAGGCAATTTTAAAATCCATATCAATCTGTAACACGATAAAAATTAATTATGTTCCAAGTAATTGCGAATTAAAAATATTTACCAATCTAAAACCTGATGGAATTTTATAAAACGGCCAATGGTCCATTATAGTAGCGGTATTGCCAAGCGTTTTAATTTGCTGCAAGCGGTATTGAGTGCATGCATGTCTTCCAACAGTTAACAAATTCTTCTATGCTTAAATTATCGTATTTTAAAACCTTTATGCAACTCTCTACGTCGTCTTCCGGTACTGAAGACAAAGTACATTAAATTATATTGTACGAATACAAATGGTACAATTACTTACCAAAATCTTTTTCATATCTAGACTTTCTCTCTTATGCGACCTTTTTTTTTGTGTTTGCGGCAGAACATGCTTGGAAACCGCAGTTTTAAATGTTGTTTTTAAATTACAGAATTTGTTATATATTTTTCCTCGTTTGCTTGTTCCGTAATACTCCTGGAATAAAAACTTTTTAAAAAAATCCGGTGTTGAAACACTAAGAATCTTACCAATTTTTCGTTGGGGAATCTTTCTAAAAGTTCTTGCTCTAGTCGGTGGCTTGTAGCTAAAGTCATTTGTAAACCTTTTTCTTCAAAAAACTGCGCAATTGTGGTGATAATTAAATTTCGTTGATCGTTATGAAATTTTGAAAATTTATTATAATAGTCTACCAACATGATTCCTTTTATAGTTTCATTCAAAATATTTGCTAATTTGATTGAAATGTTATCATTTGGAATTGAAGATCTTAACGTATAAGGTACGAACCGCAGTTTGTCTGCAGGTGGTGTGGGTGTCCTGATAGATGAACATGAGGATCTCGAAGATGGAGGGTTACTCAAACTCATTGCGAAAGGCATTCCAATAATTTATCAATGGTATTCCAATTGACTGTCGCCATTCTTCGAGATTATGGTCAAACAAAATTTGTGTTCCCATATCAAAATTTTTTAAAAGTCTCTCAACGTGATGTCGTTTAATGACTTTTAAAACATTTTATGCTACAACAAAACCAATATGAAAGTTCAAGTGTAGCTCATATGCATCTTTATTTATATAAATTTATTTTATACATACCTTACAGAAATATCAACACGCTTCGATAAACACACGCGAGTTATTAATATTGTCAAAAAATGTTTGGCTCGTGGAACAAATTCATTATCTTGCGGGTTACTTTTATATGAAATCAACGTAATTACTTTTAAACAGCTTTATTAATTCTTTTTGGTTTTTGACAGTTTCTATTATTATTCTGTCTCCTAGCTACCGCTACGCCACAATCTTAACCAACGTTGAATTAACTTATCAACCATACATCGCGACTGTGATTCTTAGAATCACAGAATCAATGATTGATAAAACGTGTAGTTGCTTAGTTAATAATATAAAACTTTAATACAACGTAAGAATATTGGACCGATTGTTAATGGGAATTACTATGCGAATTCCTATATGTAATAAGAATATTCATTCTTACAATGTAAAAATTTTCAATATACCAATGAATACTGATTCTTAACATTAATGAATCCCGTAATAAAGCAATTAAAACTGTGTACATAATGTTTCGTTAAAACAAACAATAGTTTATTGTGCCAACGAAATAACAGTCTATAATCAGCGTTTATTAATATTACGATCAACATTTTTTTCGGTGCAGTACAAAGTCCCGAGCAATTTGAATCTCATTTTTAAGACGTTACAGATCCATAAGACCGTGCACAAGTTCTTAACATTTCACACAAAAGAAAACGTATAGAGGCATTCGAAGGTTAATTTTTTCGCAATATTTTGATGTTTTGTCACAAGGATACGATCTTCGAACAAACAGGTCCTTTAATATCAAATACCTCACCGTATTAAAAAAAAAACAAACTTGAACAATATGCGAGATTTTCAACGGCCCCTTTTTTACTTAATACACTTCGAATATCCGCAACGGCGCTGTTTTATGGAACGACCGGATTGCGAGCGAAAAGCAAGCAGAAAATATTCACCTAAATGTAAAAGTCAATAAAGTCGATTCTTTTCGCAGTAGTACCACTCTTATTCTGACGATTAGCGAATTTTGGGGAAGTTTGGAAACAATTTCCGGGCCGCCGGCTAATTTAATTGACGCGTTGTTCGCAAACATAACGAAAATGACTTCATTATGCAAACGTTTTCGTTGTTATTTCAGCTTATTCGGGGACGGCGCATAAACGAAATCCTTACAGATCGACGCTGTCCACTCGTGAATGGCCGGCCCACCCTTAAAATATTGTCATTTCGAATTAAAAACGAAGAAGATTGATTCGCAATCTCATTACCTGCGACGCCGGACGTGCGGCTTTTTCGTCATTTCGAAGCATCTCGGTTTATAAATGGGATTTGTGTATTGGACTAGCGAGGACGCTACCCTTATATATGTGCCCATTAGCGCAAATGGCAAAGCTCAGACGACACGGTTTGTACATTGGGAAAGACTATTCTATAATCCGAATTACTAAACAATTCTATTTATAAATATGCATCGACGCCCGTTCTCTCCGAGTTCGTAACTATGTAGTTCTGCGGTTCGAACCGCTTTTGTTCGTAATTAAAGGGGCAAATCAATTTAAATTAACGCGCCGCGTCTGTGTATGATATCGAAGTACCATAACAGACTTATATGTTGTAGAACGTAATCGGAAGATTACTCACCGGCACGGCGTTCCAACAACAAATTGTTTAAACATACACCTACACAGTTATAAATCACCTTTAAAAACTAATTCGCGTCCAAAAACAACACGCATAAACCGCGACACCTGTTTACCAAACAAAAACACATCGAGACGGAATTTACAACGACAACGAAAAATAATAAACACTCGCGCGCGCCCGCGCTCGCTTTTTTCCGAAAAACCCTCGTATCCGGAAATTCCTATATTTTGTCGTAGGCATATAATTACGTGGGCCGCGAGATAATCCAGCTACTTTTTGATGTGATTATGTGTATTTACATATCGCGCCATAAATCTAGCGAAAATAAACCGCTCCGTTTCTTACCCCATAATTTTCTTCGGTAATTATCGCAGACGCGTTAAATTTCAAAAGAATCTCGGATGCGCAGCGACTTGAACATAAATATGAGAAATCCCTTTAAATAAACGTATTTAGACTAGCAGGAATTGCGGTTTTGAGTTCTGTATTCAAAAGAACAGATGAAATCCAGAAATCCATATGTTTTTCGTGTTTATCAAACATTTCAACATTTAAACAACTCCCTTGTTTGTGTTATGAATTCTAACTCGGTCTATTTATTGAGTTCATAACATTGGTTAAGATGTATTCGGTTTTAAATAAATATACGTGATGGAAGTCACTTATGCGCCCGCAAAAACATAAACTTCATCTTTCAATCTCGCACCTCTGCTCTGCGGCGAGATCGAATTAATAAATATATATATATATATAGACGTAGTTACGTACGCGTAGGCGTCACCTATTCGTTTGGAAATTTTGCATTAATCTCCATTCTGTAGCGGCGAATGTGCGATTCCATTATAGTCTGTACAACCCTTTCACGGTAGCCAATTGTCATTAGTGCGAACTGGACGGACCATTCAACCTCACACACGCTATTCATATCAAATTCAAACTCAATTTAGCTGCACAAGGGTTGTATAAATTTGTGCTACCCAAATTTAATTGTCTTTAGACATCACTTTGTTAATGACGTTGATGCCTATACATTTGGAAGATACCCGAGTTAGGAATATTGAATTAAACAAGGGATGTTACAGTTTCATTATCGTTACATTTATTCGGGAGAAAAAAGGAGAGGAAATACGACAAGAGAGAGAGAGAGGGCGCTCTACCGGTTCGTCGCATTTTTGAAATTCGAAAATTAAATTACCTAAACGTACCTACGACCGTAAATTTTTAATTTTCGCAAAAAAAATTAAAGCGCCGAGCCTCGGTTTTCGCGCATATATACGTGATCTCGATGTCGAATAGAAATTTTCAGTTTCTTATCGCAACGCAATGAAGTTTCGGGATGAATGGTAAATATTCTAGGAGGTGGTGCTATGGAGTAGTTCCATAAAAGCCCTACAAAAATTATTAATTTAAATTTTATATATATCTTATATTAATATAAGACAAATGACTTGCCGCTTAAAATTTAAAATAAGCGTTTAAAAATGCTACCGCAAACTTCATTTCACTTTTCAATTCTTTTGACGATATGGTGGATACGTGTTAAGTTCTTCTTAAGTCGTTTTGACGTACCTACGCCATTTAAAATACGAGCTAGCAATTTGTTTTTTTTTGGTTTCCATCCATCATCATGGAAAACAATCTAATGGAATAAGATCTGGAGACTTTGGTGGCCAAGTTACGTGACGATTTTCAGATTTGCGAATTAAACACCTTTGTACTTAATTAAATTAGAACGCGTTAATTTCGAACGGTTGTATCGCCTAAACATACTACCACCTGCTAAAATATTTAGTGTTCCTCCCGAAACACCCTGTACAGGTACTTACGACAAGCATTGTTTAAAAAAACTGACTCGCTTTGGATTGTACGTTTGAAAAATATCATTGGGCGATCCACAAGGTTCTAGTTTAAGTCCGTTAACGTTTAGCGACATCTGCCGAATTTCGAAAAATTACCTGTATGCTCGTTATCGCATTGCAAAAATGCAAGTACAACGTGGAATAAAAATTCCCTGTAAACTCGAGCTTAAAAATAAATTACCAAAAAAAAAATCGATTGAAATTGATACCTACTACGTTGTGTGCGACCGTAAAGCAAGCACACGAACATCTGCTTTGACGGAAATCATAAGAAATACAGACGCTTTAAGCACATAAATAAACAATGTATCCATTATAATAGAGTGTCGTTAAACACCACATGACTACGAAGTTATTGTCAATTTCAAACGAATTATGGATCACCTGGTTAGAAATAAAAACCAATTCGCCGTTTATGCGCAACAATAAAAATATGCGTACCTATGTACTTATATGCATAATCAATTATTCAAAACAAGCTTTCTACTAATCGATCGAGGAAAACCACACGGACAAATGAAAGTGCGCGGCATCTGTTACTATTCAAATTTTATCAGGCAACTAAGTTTCCGCACACTTATATAGTTTACATTAAATATTTTTCTAGAAATAATAATTCGTGGTAGGTTTAAAAATTAATAACAAAGTGTTTTATTCACTTTCAAGTAATATTACAACGCACATTTGACATTTTCGTTTTTGAATTTTTCACGTAGATGCTCTTGGAGTTTTATTCATTTTTAGTTTACTATTATATATTACATCTACCGGTTCTAGGACACTTCGCTATGATCACTTCGTTACCGGACATTTCGCCACCGAATACCTCAGAGAAACTCGGTGGTTATTGTTTTAATATAAGTACCTATCTAGTTATTTTTAGCTATATGTTATTACTTCGATAAAAAATAGAAAAAAAATAGTGAATGGGTTCAATTATGTGTATGATAAGCACAACAAAAATTGAAGAAAACGAAGGTGTAACAATTATTAAAAATTGTTTTGATGAACATACTCACACTGCCGTTGGTGCTTAAGGTGCTTAACAATATCGACCATAAATCGCAGCATCAGACGATGGAGAGAAGACAACTGTCCGGCTATTCCATAAGGAAGAGAGAATCGAGATTTCTGCAATACGATAGTGAAGAAAATAAGGAGAACATAAAACCTTCTGAACTACGAAATAAATAAAGCACCGGATGGAGAAGACACGGCGATGACCATAAAATCACAAAGGATGCGCTGGTACGACCACATAAAAAGGATAGCGTTTTCGAGAAAAATAATTACAGAATGGAAACCACATGGAATCAGACCAAAGATTATATGGGAGGATCGAATTAGGAAAAACACTTTGGCCGCGGGAATAAAAGGTTGGCGGAAACAAATCCAAGACAGGCGAAAATGGAGAGAAATTTTTAGTAGTTAACGAGCAACGAAAGACGTGGAGCGACTCGCCGCTAGAAACGAGTCGAATAGCTTAGTAGAAACAATAAACAATATACATACGTGGGATATGGGGAAAAAATTTACTCTGGTGGCGATGTGGCGATGTGGCGGTAGCGAAACGTCCGGTAACGAAATGTCCGATCACCATGCCTATCTAAGGTCGGTGTGGGATTCGAACCCGCGATCATCGGATTACACAAAGTGAAGTTTCTATCATTTTACTTCTTAAATCTTGTCGTTTTCTCGTTTAACGTTCAGTTTAATCGTTATCTATTCTCGAATCTTTCAATATTCAACGCACTCACTTTTCTACGCATATTTTATACGTAATACCCTCCATATTTAGGCTCGGTAAGTACATAAAAAAAAAATTCGCGAATTTCTTAGATTTTTATAGTCAATTAATCCTCTAGCGCCTACATAAACTTTTTCGAAATTGAAACGAAAATTAAATAAACAAATTCCTCGTTGTATCTATTAATCGGTAATCGTCAATAATAAAGTGGAAGTGACGGAATATAAAGATAGAAACGTACTCGCGGTCGGTTGGTTTATATGGAATCGTGAGTGGATGCGATCTTTCGGGTGCTTGTAGCAGACGGCGCGTTATCGGGACGTCAGCCTGCAGTCTACTTACTACATGTCCTGCCGTCCCATCGCGAGGGAACATCATCACGCGTCCTATGAGTTAGCCCGGCTACCTTAGTTGTGTTCCCGAGCTGATTACATGGTCTTATTTCTTGCTGCGAATATTAGAAACCCGAATGAGATTTATAGGCAGTGTCAAGCTATAAGCCATCGCAATCTTGGATAATGGGCCTCGCTGCTGCAGGAGCTAACATGGCGGATGCGAATTAATTAATTGGCTCACAAAATAAAGACCATAAATTCACATAGCGTCACAAATTATGGGCGAGATAGGGAGTGTCGCGAAATAAAATAACCATATCTGGCTGCTCCGAGCGAGAGTGGAGCAAGAGGAACGGAGATACTTAAACGAAAGGCGTCTTTCTTTCTTTCTTTCTACCTTTATTCTTTCTTTTGTGTTTGCCAGAACTTACAGATACACTAACCACGTCGCTAATTAACCTCGTGTGGTTATAACTTAATCCGTAATTTTTAAAGTAGCTGATAAAACGATTCGAGGTTTAAATTCCATCTGATAATCGAGCAAACGTGTCCGCGCCAACATGAAATTCGGATTTTTCACAAATGACACGTTAAAAAGTCAAGTATCTCTTAATTTCGGTAAATATGTTCTATATGCGACGACGCGAAAATTTCCGTTTTTGCTTTAACATAGGCATATTTTAGTTGAATAAAACCGCTTTTGCAGTGATATCGTCGAGAATTGGGGCCGTTTTAAATTACACAAAGAATACTTAACAGAACTGAGAATAGTAAAGCAACAGGATAACAGACAGATAATGAGAAGAGAGACTAGATGACACCGTTCGCGGTTGAACAGATTAATAGCAGTGCACACTGTCTCCTTTCTGGAATGTTAAAAGCGAACGAAACTTAAGCGAAGATTTAGGGAACGCCTTTTGTCTGCTTAAAAACACATCCACCTCCGCCACTAATTTATCTACATTAATAATGGAAAGTGTTAGAGGATTGCTTTGCACGTATATGCGTACTTACAAACCGCGCGAGACCGCAAGGTAGCCGTTTTTATAATTTTTTTTTTACGATACGTTTAGCGGTTTTTTCATTTAAATACAGCAACGGCTCGCATAATCCGGAGTTCGATCGGTTCGGATTCGCTTATAGTCCGGCGCCGCCGCGGCCACATCAAAAGTGCAAAGGAGGAGCGTTTTTTCAAAAATGTTCACGTACAAAGCTTACGACGAGCGCATTAAGACTTTAATTAAGATCTTATTGGCGATTTTTGAAAAAACACCCCTCCTTTGCACTCTTGACGCGACGGCTGGAAACACAGATCTTGCACTTTGTCCGAACCATTGCCGAACATTTTTCAACCACGACGAAGTTCTGCGACGCCATTTGAATAGGTTTTCCAACTAAGTCGATTGTCCTGGGTTTTCCGTGAATTTTCACACCGACGCACAGTGGGGCGGGATACCGTAAAACGCGGCAGAAACTATTTTGATTTAAGTAACTGCTTTAACTATTTGGTACATCATTTAAATTGAATAAATACAGTGTGTTAGATTTTATGTGTCACAGCAAATATTTCGGCTATTGTATGAATTAGTAAAAAATGTTGTATATGAAAGTTATTAGATTATTTATTCTTAATAATGTGTCAAAATCAGAAAAACAATTGAACATCAAATTATTCAGATAAAGCAAATAAATTTAACATTTTAAGTGGAACGTACCCAGTATTATTACATATTCTGAAACTACAAGAATTTATCTTTACAACGGTATATCACATGTTATACTTATTTCATTAATTAAAGACGTAATAGAATAAATAACCGAACGCGTCGAACACGTACAGTGTAAACAATGTACCGACGACGCACACTTTTACCCTTGCATGTTCTATTAAGCAGAGCCGAGGAGGCCGTGATATGCGCTCACTTGTTATCGCTATCGTGTCAAAGTGGCTAAGTAAATTGTTAATTGTTAATTTTCATCTCGTGACACATAATGAGGGATAGTTATTATTCCAATAATGAAAAAATGGATATGTTGAGAGTGTACATCAGATGCAATGATAATCCTAAAGAAGTTTCTGTATTGTATCGAATCTTGTATCCAGAAAGGCTACAGCCACATCCTCGCACGTTTGCAAGAATTGAACATAATTTACGAAGAAATTGATGTTTTAATGTTACAGTGCGAAGACCAAGAAATTAGTGTGCAGCACATGATGAAGATATTATGGTGTTGGCATATTTTAAAGCACATCCAAGAAATCCAATCCGTGAAGCAGTAGCCGACATAGGTATAAGTCATCACAAAGTATTTTCTAATCTAAAAAAACATAACATGACCCCCTATAAAATTAAATTGGTTCACGGTTTAACAGCTGGTGATTCTGATAGAAGGCTAATATTTTGTAACTGGCTTAACAATAATCAACATTTAGTGGATATCATTCTTTGGAGGGATGAATCTAATTTTAACAATAACGGAATTTCTAACAAAAAAAATTATCATTTCTAGGATACAGAGAATCCACGTCGAATTCGGAAATGTAGGTTCCAACACAGATTTTCTATTAATGTCTGGCTTGGTGTGTTAGGTGATACTATACTAGGTCCTTATTTTTATCGCGGAACGCTTAATGTTGAACGGTATGCTAATTTCCTTACGACAGAATTCGAAGAATATACCCTTACAAGTGCGTCGTGATATGTGGTTACAACAGGATGGCGCTCCTCCTCACAATGCAAGGAACGTCAAGGATATTTTAAACGAAAAGTTTGGTGCGAAATGGATGGGAAATGGTGGCCCTATAAACTGGCCGGCACGATCACCAGACCTCTCTGTGTTGGACTTTTTTGTTTGGAGATACGTTAAATCAAAAGTTTATGTTACATGTCCTCAAAATCACATTCATAGGGCATGTGCTCAAATAATACCAAACATGTTGCAAAAAGTGCGACGAAATTTAATAAGCAGATGTCGGGAATGTATTACAAACAACGGGCAGCACTTTGAACAAAGAATTTAGTTGTTAGGTAGGCGTTACATACAATTTTATAATTAACTTACTTATTCACATATTGGTTTGTTCATAATGTTGTATTTATGTTGAATAATCTGTTATTGAGATTGTTTTAATCAACACATTGTTTACACTGTCTACGTTTTCAACACGATCAGTTATTTTGTGTATTGCGCCCAGTTAATTAATGAAAAAGTATAACATGTGATATATCGTTGTAAAGATAAATTCTTGTAGTTTCAGAATATGTAATAATACTGGGTACGTTCCACTTAAAATGTTAAATTTATTTGCTTTATCTGAATAATTTGATGTTCAATTGTTTTTCTGATTTTGACACATTATTAAGAATAAATAATCTAATAACTTTCATATACAACATTTTTTACTAATTCATACAATAGCCGAAATATTTGCTGTGACATATAAAATCTAACACACTGTATAGATCATTTATAATATTTTACAAGTTTTATTTTAAAAATAAATGTAGATAAAGGGCTTAAAAAAGTTAAAATAAAAATACCCCGCAATAATTGTATCTTATAGAAAATATGATCTCGTGACATCGATTGGTTGTCACATATGTTGTAATTTAGGACCTGCTGAACAAAAAATGTAATACGTAAAAAGTTATATAATGGTCAGTTTTTGAACTACAGACAAACATGAGCTGTGATGGGCGAGTAGATATTGTTTGAGAACAATGTTTTTCGAACATTTTATAGTAAACCATTATTTTTATCGATCACAAGAGAAACTCCATAAATATTTTTTATACATATAAATTCATATATAAGGGGGTCTCTGAAATTGGGTTTACTGAACTAAAAATTTCATCGTAGTAGGAAAAAATGTATTGCTTGTAGAATATTCGACTTATTTTGAAAATAATGTTTATCAAGCAAACAAATTTCATTTATAACGCATTATAACGCACGTACTCAAAAAACTATCTTACTAAAAAAATCAAAAATATTACTCCTATTAAACTGTTCAAAAACTTTCACAAAACAAACTCTCACAAAATCTTCGTGAATAATTTTAAAAATAAATTAATAATTGAATAAAAGATGGCCCAATAAAAGGAAACAGAAAATGTTTCTTCTTCTTCATTAGGTATTTTTTTCTATTGTAATTAAACTATTCTAATTGTAAAATTAAAATAACATTACAATTACAATAGAAAAAAGTGTAGCTTAGTCGTCTGATGAAGAAGAAACACTTTCTATTTCCTCTTCTTCGGGAGACGATTCTTCTGTATATTGAAAAATATTTCTCTCCCTGACCATATATAAAACATCTGTATACAATTGCTTCAACTTTTTTCGTGAGAAACTAAATAGTTTACTAATTCAGTGATTTTAGAACACTGACAAAAAACATGTAAAATTTTTGAAGTTTTTCGGTTTTCTGCTTCTTCTACAATTGAAGATGAATAGGGAAGAATGAAAAGTTACTTTAAAATATTCGAAATATCGGTCGAAGTTTACTTAAATTATTTTGCAATAAACACAGAGTCGGCTGTAAGCTTTGTCTTATAGGCCATTATTTTCAAATGTCGCAAAAAGTCGCAGTATTTTTTTTATTATGCAGAATCTGTATGTATTAGCTATACTTCTATGCAAAAAAAGTAACCTGATACAGCTTGATAGTAAACTAAAAGTCAACGACAAGTTGATTTAGTGACATTAAGGAAATGAAATTTAGTTACCAAAATAGATTAATTATAATAAACAAAATTAGGCACGTTAATGAACAATAACTTATTAAATAAGTTTATGTACGCTCGCCACAGAAAAAATCGGGACAGTAGGACAGAATTTTAAAAATGTTTTGTTGTGAATTGGGTTTTAAATAAACTGTTTGCAAGTACATAAGGATTAAGCCATAAAAGCATTGTTACCTACATAGATGAGGTTCTAAAGATGTTACGTATCGGAAAGGTTGAACTGGCCTTTTGCATTTTAAGACGAGCCCTATCTTCCAGTAAGCTAACAAACTTCAATGTAAATCAAATGTGAAAATTCACATTTTGCTCTTTTTTATGTTTTAGAATAATGTTTTTATATGATGTTTGGTACCAAAATCATCAGTACAAAAAAAGAAATCATCCCAAATCGACGAAATTATCGTAAGACGTCAAAATTATATCAAATATATGACATTTACTAATCCGTAGTAAAAGAATAGAAAAAGGTTACAAAGAGAACAATGTATCGAATTTACGGGTTCTACTTGTTGTTAGACGAGAACGTAACAGGCAAACATCACCCAACAACTTTGCGAATTATGATTTTTGGCATTTCTTTACTTATTTCTCTAAAGTTAATTTAGAATGTGATCGTTATGAAAACAACTATGATTTTGATAATATTACTATTTATTATATCCTCGATATTTTGATCCTTTTTAAAATATTTTTCTACAATAATGTCAATGTATTGAATTATATATTGATTTCCTTCCTCTACAATTATAATTACTGATGAAGTCTAAAAATACATTTCAAAATATTTGTTTCCAGTGAAAGATGTGACCAGTATATCTGTCGATACTCCATTTACCGCTCTCGTCTAGAACCTGTAGATTTAATCCATTGTTCTGTTTGTAATCTGTTTATAACCCTGTTTTATTATTAAATATAATATTTTTAATATAATTTTGACGTCTTACGATAATTTCATCGATGTGGGATAATTTCCTTTTTTGTACTGATGATTTCGATACCAAATATCATTAAAAAAAAATTTTTCTAAAACATAAAAAGTGCGAAATCTTGATTTCCATTGAAGTTTATGAACTTACTGAAAGGTAGGGGATCGCCTTAAAATTAAAACTAGTGACCGAATGCTTACTTTACTATACTTCTTTTAAAAACTGTGGTAATAAGCCAATATAAAAACTTGGAACAACTAACACCATATATTTCGGCTCTGGTTGGAACTATTTTTAGTGCTACAAATATATAAACGATGAAAACAATTAATGAATATATAATATATTAATTCGGCCAAAGAATTGTATCTTTATTACTTTAGTATACACACAAAGAATGATTACATACCTACTTACATAATTATTTTATTTATCGTTTCTTGTTCTTGGATATAAGGTTCGTAGGTTAAATAACACATATAGTAATTAAGGATACATACAGGGTGTCCCGGGAGGAATTTGCCAAACGTTAGGGGCGCGTTTCTTAAGTAATTTTAAGCAAAAAAGCTATAGCAATGTGTAGGTCCGATTTGGAAAAGTTATGGCTTGTTAAAGAAAAGTCAAGGCAAAAAATCGAAAATGTGATTTATTAAATTTAATTGAGGAAGCACTATTAACAAGACGAAATATTTTTCAAGCTATGTCAATTTTGTGTGTGTAAGTAACCATTTTTTTATATAAATCTACATGTTATCGGTCATATCGACGCAGTTTTTCCAAAAGGGCGTAACCCAAAAAAAGTAAATTTTACAGTAGTGCACATGTTATGTTGCCGCGTAGCTATAACAAGATACGTTTCGCGGAAATATAAATCGATTTTTCCGGTGAAAAAAATCGAAATATTGTTACTAGATTTTATCAGACGATGTCTTTGCTTTAAATGCGTAAGATAGTCGGAATAACTCGTTTTCACAAAAAGTGTGAGTTACGTCCTTTTGGCAAAACGCGATCGATATATTACGTCGATCAATAAATTTTTAATTTACAGAAAGCATAAACTAAACCTGCCTACCACTTGCTTCTAAAGTATTTTGTTGACAAAGAGTTGTCCACTTTGTAGATAACGATGATGATTTACGGCTTACAATAATCCCTTTTAAAAATACAAGCATTTTACCTAAAACCCAATTCACAACCAAACATTTTTAAAATTCTATCCTTCAACTGTCCCGATTTTTTCTGTGGAAAGTGTACCTGAAGACTTTGCATCCATCTCGATTTCGACTCACTTTTGTATTAATTATCTATATCAAACTAAACGAAGAACAGAACAACTATTTTGACATGTAATAAACAATTCGTACGAGTTTATCGGAATTGCCAGTTCTGCCTGTATTACGCGGAAATATGTGATGATAGCAGTAATTGCTTAATCGTATAACATCCATAGATGATTAAGCTATTATAAAATATGTAAAACAAGTAAATATGATATTTCAATTTTTGATTTTCTGCCACGTTTTACGACATTCTGCCCCACTGGGCGACGTATCTCCTCCTTCGATGCATTTCCTCGTGGCCGTTTCGATCCCCTCGATCTTCGCCCTCGATAAATTTTGAAAACGTAGCTGCCCATTCTCAAATTAATTTTGGACCGCCCCGGGTATTTTATTTCTCTGGTATCGTGTCTACACCTTATCTGCCACTTAAGGTGGCGGTCGTTGGGGGGGGGGGGACTAACAACTCCACACGGGGATTGTTTTCCGCTAATTCGTCGTAATTTGCGTAATTTTTATTAGGCACTTAAAGAAAATATCATCTTTTAATCGAATTTAAATTCGATTCTATTATCGTAAAACTAAATTAATACTCCCACGCGAAATCTTTCTCGACGCGATTATGGTGCGGTCGTAAAAATTATATTTTATCTATAATTGTATTTAACTATTAATATTGAAAATCGAACGACAAATAAAATGTGCGTTTGATAACTATAGTAGAGTGCCCAGCGCCCCGAAAAACGCTTAGAAATGACTTTCGTGGGGAGGTCGGGGTTACAAGCTGAAACCTCGACAGATCGAAAGAGCGTATTTTTTTATTTAAAAAGCCAAAAGCCGTCAAAAATCGTCCAGTGCAAAAGGGCGCTATCTTCACCGAAAGAGTTATTCAGCGTACGTATAGAAGGAAACGTGAACTTTCTTTTGCCGTAAAATTCGTAATTGGTTTTGTGGAATTAATCGTTTAAAAAATTTTGGAAAAACGCAAAATACACGGGCTCTTATGGAAAAAATAACTTTCAGGGGCCGATATCTCGGTTCGAACAGCTAAAAGTTCACTTCAATTTCGCCTTTTTACCGTTTATACTGTCATAACTACAAAACAGTACGACATATCGAAAAATTTTATTCTTTAAAAAGTTTGGTTCGTCCTTGTCGCATCCGATGGTATAAAATTATATTTTGCAGGGCTTTATAATTAAGATAAATAATTAAAAGTGAAAACATGCGAAAATTGCATTTGCGAAGTCGCGCTCTCAAGTGGGCACGCGTCTCCCATCTCACTTTTCCCGTAGCTCCTCTCATTCTATACGTAATTCAAAGAATTGCGACATACTATGATTATTATTGTAAATACACCTTATCCGTTATTTTAATAATTAAGTACATAATATAAGAAGCGTTTTATATTAAATAAATTTACGAAAAGCTCCTATTTCATAATAAAACTACAGCGACTTTAAAATTTAATGTCTGCTATTGTTATTCTTCTTTTCATAAAATTGTGGTAATAAGCCAATAACAACAATTAATTAACACCATATATTTCAACTCTGTTTAGAGTTATCTTCAAGTGGTAAAATTTTATAATTTCCACAGTAAAAATCAAAAATTTGGTGCAAGAAGGAAACTCCTGGTAGGTATTAATTGTATCCTTATTATGGTAATTTATTAGGGCTATTGGCCCTAATTGTAAGTGTATTAAATAACCACAAGTTAATCACCATTTTTCTACTACAGTATGCCAAATGTGCCTTAAGTTTGTTAACAAATTTGGTTAACAAATCGAATGAGTTGCATTGGTTTCTGTAGATTTATGGAACAAAAATGTACCAATGCAGTGACAATTCTAAATGTGTCAATGTATGATGAATAAGGTGAGTGTTAAATTATTAAGGGTGTGTAATATCAAGGCTGTTAATTTAAACTGCGAAAAGTACAATTTTGAACGTAGTAATACCAAATTTGTTAACAAACTTAAGGCTGTAAGGCACATTTGGCATACTGTAGTAGAAAAATGGTGATTAACTTGTGGTTATTTAATACACTTACAATTGGGGCCAATAGCCTAATAAATTACCATAATAAGGATACAGTGAATGCCTACGAGTTTCCTTCTTGCACCAAATTTGATTTTTACTGTGAAATTATAAAATTTTACCATGAAGATAACTCTAAACAGAGTTGAAATATATGGTGTTAATTATGTTGTAGCTTATTACCACAATTTTATGAAAGAAGAATAACAATAGCAGACATTAAAAGTCGCTGTAGTTTATTATGAAATAGGAGCTTTCGAATTTATTTAATATAAAACGCTTCTATATTATGTATTAATTATTAAAATAACGGATAAGGTGTTTTACAATAATATCATGTATGTCGCATTTGAATTACGTATAGAATGAGAGGGCTACGGAAAAGTGAGATGGGAGACGCGTGCGCCCACTTGAGAGCGCGACTCGCAAATGCATTTCGCATGTTTTCACTTTATCTTAATTATAAAGCCCTGCAAAATATAATTTTATACCATCGGATGCGAAGGACGAACCAAACTTTTTAGAATAAAATTTTTCGATATGTCGTACTGTTTGTGTTATGACAGTATAAACGGTAGGCGAATTGAGTGAACTTAGCTGTTCGAACCGAGATATCGGCCCGAGTATTTTTCCATAAGAGCCCGTGTATTTTGCGTTTTTCATTAAACGATTAATTCACAACCAATTACGTTACGCGCAAAAAGTTCACGTTTCCTTCTATACGTACGTTGAATAACTCTTTCGGTGAAGATACGCCTTGCCTGGACGATTTTTGACGGCTTTTGGCTAAATAAAAAATACGCTCTTTCGATCTGTCGAGTTTCAGCTTGTAACCCCGACCTCCCCACGAAAGTCATTTTTCGGGGCGCTGAGCACTCTACTACTAACTTACACGTGTTTATCTATAACGAGCGGAACTGATGTTGATAATAGCCGATATCGCGCTCGCTAACCTCGCAGATGTCTTGTTATCTACGCTCAGGCTGTGACCTGTCCGAAAATCATGCACTCGTAAGCAGCAGTCGATTTTGAAATATTCCATTATTATTTACGGTGCGGATCGTATAGCGTACGGGTGTGTTTGTGAATTTCGCGTTTTCGGTGGTTAGAAACTGTCCGAGGGCGTTTCCAAAGGGGTTTTTGAAACGAAAAAGGTACTGTGATTTTATTGCGTTTTTGTTTTTTTTATTGTTTGATGTTGGTGTTAAGTATGTAGGTGATACCTACGTAGGTACAGGTACAGCTTTCATATAAATTGATGGAAACCGTCACGGTTGCGTTACGAAGCACGTAGTAGTTTCTTTCTATCGATGGTTTTTTAAATAGTTTTGAAAAAATTACTTTTAAGGATTATCTAATGTATAGAGTATAGAGGTTTAACTTCTGGGTGAACATTCTTTCGGGATTATGCGAGATCAAGTTTTAATTTAAGCGTAATTTCAACCTAAATATTCCTCGAAGGGTTAAACAATTTAATAAAAATTTTACAGATATAATCAAATAAAATCTGTACGGGAATTTAATAGTTTATTTTGTTGCATTATCGTTGTCGAATTCTCAACAACAAGATTGATTTTATATATATATATATATATATATATATATATGTGTATAATAAACAAAAACAACCCTGAATCACATTGTGCAGCACAATTATGAAAATATTTAATAGGCAGATACTTAAATAATGAAGTTTTACAATTAGGGCTGGTTTTTCAATTGCCAATTTGACTATCAGTTAATCACCGTAGAAACAATTGTTTTAGTGACCATTTTCATTCAAATTGAAATTGTTTAATATTAGATAAAATTGATCCTTAAATTTTTAAGCAGTTAGGTAGGTTTTCAAGCAGTTTGTCTCGGCATAGATACGTAACTGCGTTAAGCTGCCCCTCACCGACACGAGCGAGGTGCCATTACTTTGAAAGCCCACTGTACCTATATTTCGCAAAATATTATTTCGATATGAATAAGTAGGTATAGGTTCAACATCAATATTTATTGAATTGTTTTGTGAAAAGTGTCGTTTTTAACATAGATATTGGAGATATTTTTAATAAATAAATTTGATTAACATTTTACCGATCATGCAGTTTCAAAAAAATGAACATTATTTGTTTGAGGGCGATGACACTTTTTGTTACGTCATCGGATAATGCACAAAGGCATAATTTCCCATGAAACACGCGTGAAATGCCTACTCGAAACGCGAACAATTGCTCCTTTAATCCTGTACCGACGAGATGAGTTGATTTAACTTAATTTTTATTTACACCTTTATACGTCGCACGGCAATGAGACGTGGGTTTAACCCATTTTGTAGATAAGAGGGGTTCAAACTGTGCCCGAAACTCGCCCAGTTTCCTGTCGTGTTCGGAGCCGCGGCAACTTGATTTTAATCGAAATGAACTTTACGCGAAATGAAAGCTTAAAGCCTCCCGTTTACGAATATGTGACGGTTGCCAGAGGCAGCCCCGATTTTAACGGTGGTAATCGAATTTTTTTTGCGCGTTCCCGCGCGCCCATGTTTCTAGTGCGAAGGTAGGTTCGAGATTTTCGGAATTTTCAATGTAATTAAAAATTTAAAAACTTCCGATAAATTTTGGCGTTAGAAAAGTTAGAGGCTGTGAACCAACCCCTGATTCCCCTGAGGTGATATCAAAAGAAAGTTATTAATTATTTATATTAAACTATCTTATCTACTATTAATTTTATACTATTTCTATTTCTGTTCCTCCTACACATAACATTCTTGCTTGGTTTATAATTATTCACTAGTTCTCACCTTGTGAGAACTAGTTTTCATTGTTATTAATTATTAGTTATTTTCAAAGTTATTAATTATTTATATTAAACTATCTTATCTACTATTAATTTTATACTATTTCTACTTCTGTTCCTCCTACACATAACCGTCTTGCTTGTTTTATAATTATTCACTAGTTCTCACCTTGTGAGAACTAGTTTTCATTGTTATTGTTTTATTGTTCTTTTCTTTCAATACTTCCAATCTTCATTTCCAATCCACGCTCCCTCCGACTTCCTTCACTCCTCTGCCACTTTTATTTACAGTCTTTCATAATTTTTTCCCCTCTTAATTTCTCCCTTACAATTCTTATTTATTCCCCTAAATTTTTAATTATTTTTGACGTTTCTCAATTTTCACATTTTCTTTTCCCTGTCTCTCTGATTTCTTAAATTTTTTTTTTAATTTCTCGCATCCCGTATCATAGCAGTATGTATACCGAAAATTACTAAGTTCAAGAAGAAAATAAATTGATTTTAATGTTTCAACTTTGGGGGCGAATATTTCGGCAGGGGAGCGTCGTACGAAAAAGTTTGTAGAAAATTAAAGTTTTATTTTGACGTGTTCTATGCGTACCCGGTATATTAAAACTCGCATCTCGTTGCCACGTGACGTATAAATGCGCTTAGAAAAATTAACCCTTATTTCATTCCCATCGGTACAGAATTAAAGGAGTAATTTTTTGCCTTTCGATTTCGCACATTTTCATGAGAAATACGTCTTTATTCATTACCAAAAAGTGTCACCTGGTTTTTCTACTGTACCAGATAAGCTATTTTCGGAAACAATTGTCTGTAGTTTATCAGGTTTATCTGATTTTAATCGGCGCTAAGTATGTAGATACTTAATAGGTTGATTTATTTTGGCATAATCAGACATTTTTACTATTTTTTAATCCTTTATCTTCTTGGCCCTTTTTCGTGCCACTATAATTACATTATCTACCGTTCGATTTGACTTTTGCAAAATTCAAATTTATTTATTAAAAAAAAAAACGAAACAGGTCGCTTTTCTTGCGCCCTTATTTAAAAAAAAGTAGAAAAATAAAGATTTTCCGCAGGTCACGAAGGTTGGAAAATGGGCCGCGAACATTCCGCGAGGGTCGCGGAATTAAAATTTGGTCGCGGAAAATCTGGCCGCTCCGTGAAATATGTTTGGAATTTGTCTCTTTTTAAAAAGAGGTTTTTCGACGTTACTTAAATTAAGACTTAAGAAGTCTCTCAAAAAGTCGTTAAATCGACTTGCGGGAAATTTCGCGATGGATACGTAATGCATGTTGTTCATTTTTATTGAAAAACATCTTCCGATGTCGTTTTATTTTGTTGCATTTTGCGTATAACTTCGTGTTTAGTTTAATTTTTCCTGCCCTAACTGAAAATGGCGTCAACGATAGGTAGTGTGATGTTCATCGAATATAGTTTGTTCGACCCACACGTTTAGGTACTCGACGTAGAAGACGTATTAGAAAATTTAAATTTTTGAGTTATAGCACAACTCCATTCTCATTTATAACGAGTTTTCTAATTAATTTATTTTAATTAGTTGAGGTGCATGCGATCGACTCTGCAATTTTGGCTTATGTTGGCACGGCGTTTATCGCGTAACCGCTGGCCTTAAGCACTTGTCTAGGTCGTAAACTTACTCCGCACATAACAAAAGTTATCTGCATAATAGAGGTTAAATTACTTACGACTATACGACAACTTTGACGCCGACTTCTAACATGAAACTTTGTAACGTGCTGCACTAACGATTACTTGTATCTTTAGGACCGAAAGGCAATTAGGGCGCATTTAAATCGTTTGGCCTTTAAACGGAGAGTAAAATAAAATTGCAAAAGGCAATCATATAACGAACAAAAATAAGAGGCCCGTCTCGCGCGAGCTTTATTACATCGAAGGGTATTACGTTGCAAATGTAAATGTCTTCCTTTTAATTCGCCCGATTTTCATAATGCCCTGAATTGTCGGTTACTTGGGAACATGCAAAGCGCTCGTCTGGCCGACTTAAAAAGACGAGGGAGAGCCTTGATTAGCATGGGACTGACCGGACTATGTAGATTGCCGGCGAACGCAACGACTGTTTAATTTTCCGGAAGGATCCCGCAAAGTTTTTTCGCGTGCATCGATTCCCCTCGATGACTGTCAAAATTGTACTCTCAAGTTCTCATATTGTATAGAGGGTGCAGAGGGCAGCTTTAATATGAAGATTGCTTCAATTGATGGGCGCAGCGTACTTGGAGATGAAGTCATTTGCAAATGAACTTCGCATCCGTCTGGTAATCATTAGGGGCATATTCAGCGAGAATAATTTCGGGAATTATTTCAGCCAGAACGTTGCTTCGCCTCATTTCGCGCTAAGATGTATAAATGCATAATTGATTCCCACCAGTACTTCGCTATTAATCAGTAAATGTAGGTAGTTTGGGAAATTCCTCGCTCTTTGAGCAAAATTAATGCGGAGAATGTATTATATATATATATATATATATATATATATATATATATATATATAAATGTCGACGTATTTACCTATATGTCGGGTGTACCCTATATCGGAAACGACGAGGAAGAGTGGCGCTAAAAATGTTAATTCGTAATTTAATTAGGACCGAAAGGGAAACGAGCCGGCATTTTGCGACGCATTTATTGATTTAGCGTTAAACAAACCGGCACCGGTTCATCTCCGTTGTCTCGACACGTGCCTTTGTTGTTTCTGCTCCAGAAATAGTCGAGACGAAACACTGTCGTCCCATCATAAAACATTTCGTCGTGTCGTATCGTATCGTTTCGAACGTGTATCTAGTACAAAAAGTTGCGCAAGTTTTTTTCGGGGGGAGTTTTTCGTAGATTCGTGTACGTCGCGACCTTAAGGGTAGTATTTTTTGCCGTAATAAAACTATTACATTAGTTTTTTTTTCCCCGGCGAGGGTCAACGTATGTCCCTTGACGAAGTGACCGTGATACATCAAGCAATATCAGTTGTCGAGTAGACGCTACCCCTGGGCCCGGTCGGGCCATACATTTCAATTCTGTCTGTCACCACCGCGAGAGGTTTCCACTCCGCAGTGCTCTCAATGTGTCAT
Organism: Rhagophthalmus giganteus; assembly: GCA_036326145.1. Taxonomy (NCBI): domain Eukaryota; kingdom Metazoa; phylum Arthropoda; class Insecta; order Coleoptera; family Rhagophthalmidae; genus Rhagophthalmus; species Rhagophthalmus giganteus. Next base: position 6,867,617 of record JARFJA010000005.1, read on the forward strand.
CTAAGTACTACATATCTGGAGCACGGCAACGGCGACGCCGGAAAATCGAAATTAAGTACACCTCCGGAAAATATGGGTATATTTCGTGGAGTTTATTTCGTGGTATGCGCGTGATAATTTACGATAACCATTTATCTCGGGAACATAATTAATCAAGGCTGCAAAGTACAAATTATAAAATTGTTGTAATTAAAAGTAATTTATACGTTTGCGCTTCCTCTCTCGGTTATGCACCGTGCCCAAGCAACTTTAATTAGTTTGGGCGCGGGTTTTCCACCTTCGGGGCGAAACCTCCCTAGAAAATCTGCAACTCCTCAAAGTTGGCATATCTGAAAGGTGCGGCGATGAAATATTGAATGCGGAATAAGTAGGTTACCGATCCCGAGGGCCGCCTCACGCCGAAATGCGATCGTTCTTTCACTTATCTACTCTCTTACCCTCCGCAAATATAGGATATGTAAGGCAAAGCGAGCTTTGAAATTTTAAAATCCGGAGAAACCGCACTTAAATATTCCATTTTGCAACTCGCTCGTTCAAGGTTCGCCGATGCCAACTGCTACTTTAGAAATATTACCCGCCGCCACCTCGGATGATATTCATAAATAAATGAAATGACTCGGGCAGATGCTGCTGTACATCAACTAAAATGATTGCCCCCACCCCCCACCCCCACCCCTGAAACGTGTCCATTTAGACGCAGACGCTAATATTTATACTTGTCGAGAATTTGGAAATCTTTGATCTTTTAATTTATTTTATAAATGTGTCTGAGGATTTAATTATGTCTACTACCACAACCGGGTGATTTACCGAGTCGTATAAACGTGTGGCTTGTTTTGCGCTTATCGACGCGATTCCGATGACGGATCGTCGACGTCGACGCCGACGCCGACGTCGCCTAACATATTCGACGAGGTACGAGAATTAAGATGTCCTTCTTGAGGAGCCGGATCCCACGGCGGCTGGAGCACTCAACGCGGCAGTGTCCAAATCACCGAACTCCCTCGAGAGGCTTCTTGTCAAACTCGTGATAAACCGGCATATATTCGCGTGACAGCTATTTATATCCGCGATCCCCGGAGCTGCAAACTATCGCCGAAGTTGTTTCGAGACGAGGAGGGCCTTTCTCGAAATAAAACTTGACTGATGCGTTTTAAAACGTCCGAAGAAGTGTGCGTCATAAGTCGCGGGGCGGAATATTAGAAGAGGCCTCGGGGGTCGCATCAATAAGTCGACCAGAAATGGATTTTTCATCCTCTAGTCGTATAGACAAATGGCCCTCGGACCTGGGCACCCCCGAGGGCGATTTCCCATCCCCCAGTTATAGACGTAGATTGGGCGTGCGTCCCGAAACATCCGTCGAGACGCCGCGGTCGTCGTCACGAGACGCACGTCTAAACCGCATTTCCGCCGGACAACTAACTTATGACCCGGCTTCCGGCAATATGGATACCGTCTATAGCCGTTGGTGGATAGGTATATGTAATGTCGATAGCTTTTATGACACGGATATAGTAGCCGAGGGAGCTTTGATATACCGCTTATCATACGTCCGATGTTATGGATAGGTGATTTTTATGTTTACTCTTGCGCTCGTCAAATTTTCTAAGCGACGTGAATTGGAATTTATTTTTCGGCGCTTTCGTAACAGTGCATGTGGGTTGTTTCAAAATTTTCGACAAATTGATTAAAAAGCGTGGTCTCGAGCGAACATACAGGGTGGTTTGGATATTATTTCGTCGAACGCGAACACTCGATTCGGCGTGTCAAAATAATACCACAACGAAAAGTTCAACGCTCGACAATAAGAAAAAGGCATTATGTGCCCTCAAAAGTTGACCAAAGAATATTCAAGTACCATTCAATAATCGATAAAATTTGCAACTTTGTCGAAGGCCAAACGCCCTGTATAAGTACAACAAAAAGCTATTATTTTTTTTGTATCTATACATATTCTCGCCTAACCCTTAAATATAATAATATAGTAATATTTTTTATTTTACAAATCGAAAGTCCATTAAAAATAAATAATAGAAAGCGAATTTACTTTTCGGCGGTATAACAATGCGGGTTTTCCATTAATTTTTATCGCTGCCCATATTTATAATAGATTAACATTGAATGTTATCGGGTGAAACGAAGCAAATCTAAAAATAGGCCGATTTAAAATTGCCACGCGATCTAAAACGCCAATTAGTTTAATCGTAAATCGAGGTTGAAATGTTTGCATTCAATAAAAACAACAAACCATACACAGAATGTACACTTGAAGCATTAAATCTAATAATTTATTTAAAAATTTTGCAAAAACACCTACAAAAAGGGATATAGATAATTTTTCATAGGGGCACAACCTAAATTGACATCGATTAATTAAGTACCGATTTTATTTGTTTACTTATGGTTATTTTATTTATACATATCGATGGAATATTTTGGCAGAACGGCGTAAGTGACAAAAAGCGAATTTTACAGGAGCGCACATTTTGTGTTGCAGCGTAATTATAAGCAAATGCCTCCTGGAAACCGCGTATACAATACGATGGTATTTTTAAAAGTTCAAATTTCAAATTTTTAACTATCAAGACTTTTTAAAAGGCGCGCAAAGCGTGTACGGTACGATGGCATTTTTAAAAGTTCAATTTTCAATTTTAAAGCTACAATTAAGTGCAACTGTTTTGCACGTTATCTACTTTTACCATAATTTGGACTATACCAGAACGGTTTTTCAGTACGTAGGGAAATTAAATCGATTTTTCAAGTGGAAAAAATCGAAATGTTGTTGCCAAATTTTACCAGATTATGCGTCCATAACAACGTATTTAACTTTATTAACTTTTAACTTAACTTAATTAAAAATGTTTACCTACGAAAATTTTTTCAATGTTGTGCAAGCACCCAACGCCCAGCTAACAATTGTGTTGAATCGATGATACCTACATGGAAAAGATTTAGCTAAATACGTAATATTTATAGTGTGGTCATAATTCGAAAATAAACGAAGCGAAAACGTTTCATATCAAATAAAGTGGAAAAGCTCCACTTACAATATCAACTAATAGTTGAAGTTTATTCGTGGCTCGCGCGTTTTAGTCCAATCTAAAATAAATATCTTGTCATGCATTTACATCAGTGAAAACGTGTTTCCTCAAAATTTGTATTTACATCATTTTTTTTTGTGAACTTTTAACTCCCACGCGGCCGTTCTTCACCTCGAATAAATATTATCTTGGTAAATATAGCGTCGTTAATAAGTTTTTTGGATCAAACACATAAAAATCATCGATGCATTATAAAATATTTGTTTGTGTTAACATTATATTCGACTATTAAATTTTTTTTTAAAGAAACTATGCGTAAACGACTTAATGGAGCCAGAGTTCGCTTAATTATTCTATTTATTTCGAGCGTTCTTTAATCGGAATCCATTTAAAATACAAGAGCGTCCGGGAAACATGTTGGTTTTATTGTGATAATGTTGTAGTAGATGCGACGATTTTGATAAACAACGCGAAAATATCTACCTATACGTTTTTCCCTTTCATTGTTTAATGCTAAAATCGATGGAATTTGTGTCGGCATTAAAAAACAAAATGGTTTTATATTGACGTAATGAATCATAGATGTCTGACCTATAACAAAACGTGGTAACCCACCCGCAAGGGTAATATTACACGCACAAACACACAATTGGTTTGATAATTAGTCCGCATTTAATCATGTTTCTCTACAATGAATTATGTAAAGTTTTTGAGCTCGAATCCTTGAAAAATGTGCTAATCGCTTTTTTCGGTAATTTTGATTAAGAATAATTAAGACAATTAACAAAAGAGTAGAAATTCAGTTTACTTGTAAAATGTCCTTATATGCATTTGAGGGCCGATAATGAATTTTTCTAATAATATTTTTTAAACAAAGAGCTTTTGTTTTTCACGTTGGCGGAAAGTCGTCTCCAAAAATTTACAAACAAAATTTTATAATCAGTTGCTCGACTTAATTCTAACTTAACGGCGTCATAAACTTGACTTCGGCCTCCGAGATTAGAACAACAACTTTGAGCAGCTCCTTCGGCTCGAGCATTCGAAATTCGAGCTCCTTCATAAGCATTTTTCCATAAATATGGAAGGCGCGAATATAGTATGAAATCGCTTGCGTAGACGCCTTTTTCGCAAATTCTGGGGTGTTTTCTGCACTTGTACAATAACGCATTATTTCTCGTGCTTGTTGAGTTATTTATTTTTGGGATTTGGATTTTTTGGATGGAATACTTTGAAGAAAAAATGAATGTTCGTTTTATTTTACCGCAAACTGCCAAGTATTATCGACATATCTAATTATGATAACCGTAATCACTATTTTATCAGTGCCGAAATACTTGAATCTATGAAATATAATTCATAAGCGGTCAGTCGCGCTATTCACCGAGTAATCAATCAATTGTTATGGTGCAGTAGTTCGCAAATACGAAATCGAAATAATAGGCGTCGAAATGGTCGCGTCGAAGCGGTCGCGTTCCCTTTCGTTGTTATACAGGGCCTAAATAGTAATTTTAACAGATAGTAATTCATATGAAATGGAAATCAAAAGTCCTATATAACATATAGCCGTAGTTAATAAACAAAAGGCATTTTAAAGTGTGTTAGAATTGACATCTGTGTGTAGGTACGAGAGATTGAAGGGCAAGCGACCTTATCTACCGATGTTAACACCAGACGAGATACGCAAGCAGCTGTAGAAATGCTTACAAGTAGTTTCTAATTAAAGTTAATCGTTGGGGTTACGTTTTGGACTAGGTCGCGATAAACGAACACTTTATTAATGAAACAAATGATAATAATTAACAGGTAACAGTAAACAAAAATAATTCCGACTGAAAAAAACTATGTTCATTTTTGCCGCGTTTGCAATAAAGAATCGAGTGTTGCTTGTTTTGCCCGTCTGCGTTTGTTTTGCAAAATTTGTTTTATTTAAATATGTATAGCTTATCCAAACCTATATAATGTTCACGTCAATCAATAAAAAGTCACTAGATTGTTTATTTGTAATTCGGTTTAAAGTTTGAAAGTGACATATTCTATAGATGATTTACGCCCGGTTCCACCACCTCGCATTGAGATCTGCTTAGAGCTTAAGCTAAACTTGACAGAAAAATTCAGTTCCACCACGTAAAACCAGACCTTAACTTCGCTAAGTCAAGCTTACATCTGAGCGTGAATAATGAGAGCTTGAGATCATATTTATAACCTCGCATTGTTCAAGTCTGTCACGGTGACTAGAATTTGTTACTTTGATTACTAGAGTTATTATGGAAGTGGATATTATTAATATAATTCCCGTTATTGTCGTGTCATTTATTACTGAGAGAATCATCGGTTGATTTGACTGTTGATGGTCCTCCGCCAGTTCTGTACAACTCTGCGCGATGTTTGGCTTTGCCTTTCTTCGCCTCTTGTTTCTTATTACTCCATTGTTTCCTCAATGAATCATTACTCCTAGTCACATTTTTCCCCGTTATTTTACTCCACGCCGCATCTTTTTCTTTATTTGTTGTACCGTTTGTGCTTTTACATTCTATTACATTTTTATAATTTGCAATCAGTGAGGTGAGAAGGTGCTTTCTCCTCTCTGGTGTGATTGCACCATTGGTTTCTGCGAGAACGGAGGGAGGACTCCAGACTGAGCTTCAAGCAGCTGTCGACTCTGTTGTGAGGTGGATGACCAACAATGATCTGAGCATTGCTCCGGAAAAGACTGTTTTATTACTGCCGAACGGGCGTAGAAGGGTCCTCCCGATTTCGGTTGTAATCGGAGGGGAGATCATTCTCCCGAGCGATAGCGCGCGCTATTTAGGCGTCACTCTAGACCGACACTTAAAGTTTCGATCTCATATAACGGCAGTTATACGTAAATCAAAGAGACTAGCGACAGCACTGGGTAAACTTATACCGAGAATAGGTGGACCTTCCACGAAAAAAAGGAGACTTTTAGCTAGCGTTGCATACTCAACAGTGTTGTATGCTGCACCAGTTTGGGTTAAGGCATGTAAGGTGGGGGTGAATGTCAGGGCTCTTGACTCTTCAGCGCTGGTTGGGGGGTCAGTGTCTGCTGCGCATATAGAACCGTCTCATCTGATGCGGTGGCTGTGCTAGCAGGACTGATCCCTATCCGACTACTAGCCGAGGAGAGAGCTGAGGCCTGGCATTCACCGGGAGCAGAGCAGAGCTGCAAGAAGGATGGAGACTCTAACGACATGGGTGGAGGAGTGGCGACGATCTAGAAAAGGTGCATGGACTAAAAGACTTATCCCGGATATAGTAAGTTGGCATACCAGAAACCATGGGAATTTGGACTACCACCTGACGCAGGCATTCACCGGACACGGCTCGTTTGGTGCTTACCCGCATCGGATCGGTAAGAGAGATTCTGCTGTATGTAGGGATTGCCACGAAGAGGATGACTCTGCAGAACATGCCCTTTTCTTCTGCCGCAGATGGGCTGCTCTACGAGTAGAATTGGAGAGGGTTGTAGGCAGTCGAATTGTGGTAGATAGCATCGTCGCCACAATGATAGATAATGAAGATATTTGGGACTAGGTGGCCTCTCTGTGGACTTTAATTGTGCGAACTAGATGTGAGGAGGAGCTTATCCTCATGACAGAGATTTAGTGTTGTGTTATTGTGTTTTAGTTTAGTTTGTATTCATTAGGTTAAGTTACCTTACTTCTGTATTTACAGAGCTCCGACCGAAGTAATGTTTAACGACGGTTCCGGTCGGGGTAATATCTCTTACACTGAATAAAGAAATTTAAAAAAAAAAGGTTAGGTAATATTAACTACAGGCCTGATCCCTGTCCGACTGCATGACATTCACCGGGATTATTGAGTAGGGCAGCAAGAAGGAGGGTGACTTTGGGGAGATGGCAGGAGGAGTGGCAGCGATCGAGGAAAGGGGCGTGGACGAGGAGACTCATCCCTGACCTCGAGAGCTGGCATTCCAGATCTCATGGGAATATGAGTTACTATCTGACACAGGCTTTCACCGGACATGGTTCGTTCGGTGTTTACCTGTGTCAGATAGAGAAAAGAGAGTCACCTTCCTGCAGGGATTGCTCTGACGAGGAGGACACAGCAGAACATGCTTTGTTCTCTTGTCAAAGATGGGCTGCCCTACGAGGTGAGCTGGAGAGGGAGTTAGGCTGCCCCATTCTTGTCAATAATGTTGTTGAAGCAATGATCCAGAACGGTCTGGGATAGGGTTGCCTCCTTGTGGGAGTTGATCCTTCGTACCAGGTGTGAGGAGGAGCCACTCGCACAAGCTGGTGTGGGTGGCCCTCCTTGTTGTATAATGGGGAGAATTGCTGATGTTGATTCGCTACATTTCGTTGTTGTATTGTTAACTGCTTCTGTTCCCTGTTTTACCGTTTATCGTTTTGTTCACTGTTTTGCCGTTCCTGTTATTTGTTTGTATATTTGTAGTACCAGAGCCCCGAACTGACGATATGTCTTACGACGGTTCCGGTCGGGTAGTACCACTTTCACTGGTCAATAAAGGATTAAAAAAAAAGGTTAGGGAATTTCATTTTTTTTGACATTCTGTATTACTGTCGCAGTGGGGATATTTAAAAACTGAAGGAAAGAACCAATCACGCGCAAGTTCTGCAGCGTTGTCATATTTACGTACAACTTAGCCAAGACGTGCTTTGAAAAGCGTGGTGGAACGCATTTCCGTCTTGAGTCGTGCTTACATTTGAGTTCGACTTAGATAAGTTCTAACTCAAGATGGAACCGGGCGTTACTTGCGCACATATTAGATGGCATAAAGAAAGACTACAATTTATTAGAACTGTAAAAATACGAGGTACGAGGTGACGGCACTGTGTGAAGCGTCATCATCTAGTAACCTTGTATTGATGACGTGAACATCATATAGGTTTGGATTAGCTATATTTACTACTAAATCGATCTAAACACCACGACTTATTTTGATCCAAACATATCGCCTGTTAAAATTAATGCGGTCATACTATTTACACCCTGTATATTAATTTTTAGAACCGATCAAGTTTGTCGATGTGCTAAATAATCGTGCGTGGCTCACGTTTAGGATTTACAGCGCACTTTCAACTTTTAGGTATACAACGACCCATTATTCAAAATCATTTATCTACGTTGTCGTAAGCGATCGTAAGTTAACTAATTATAAATTTACATGTTAGCGTTAGGTAGGTAACTCCGTGTGTTATTTTACGTGGGTATTTTTTTTTCCTACCGTGATCGATGAATTTCGAATAAATATTTTGCCATGTATTTAAAGATACACGATACATTACATAACGAAAACGATACAAGAAAATAAATTATATAAACGCCTTCGAAAGGATTCGAATCGTTTGTACGTCGACAAAGTCGTCTAGGAGTTGTCTAACGTATTAAAATAGTGTCGAAAAAATAATATACGATCCGAACACGAGAGATGCTGCAATATCTTTCAGATTGATAAATGGGAATATAATTGTACATATGGGTCTCATATGGTGCGCGGTGCTAAAAACGATTAATCATGGGCGGCGTTGACGGGACGCACGCGGCTGTGTCATTAATATAGCCGGACACTTGCGGTCTGGGCCGCTACACAGGTACGAAGGTGTCGGCCGGCGCGCTTTGGGTTTGGCTTATTGAAATAGCTGCCGTAAATCAACTGCCCTTAAGATAGATGACCGGTCCTCGTCGTTCGACCTTATGACGGAACGCGTTGACCCCGCTTGCTCGCTTCTTTCTACACATCATTGCTCCAGTTTGAATTGCCTGCCTGCCGGTCCCGCTATCGTGCGGCGGCCGAAGCGGGATCAATCCCCGTGCATGCATTTTACGTGTGGCAGCAAAAGCTCCCGGTTACCCTGACGGGCACACGATAGATTTGACGTATAGCTTTAATCACTTAAGAGGTAATACGTTCCTATCCGTTTGAGTTATGATATGACCGGTCAGCCTATACGGCCGTAAACGCTGATTCGAACTGCGCCCGAGGTATAGATATCGCTTCCCGTCATCCATTTATCGCAGATATATTCCGGACGTAAGGATCTATTTAAGCGAAGAAAATTGTCAATCAAATTTTCTTAGACCGACAATCGATCGAGTGAGTCGTCGTGCATTTTGTTTTATTACGACGACCCTCTCGGACGTTTACGACGCTCGAAGAGAACAAACGAGCTTCGAATTATTTTTCGATTCGCTTCCAAACGATCGACTAAGGTGGTGCTTTTCGTACGTCTTCATGCAACGTCGCGTCTACATCACGAAAATTACGAAAAACTCGTCGAAGTATCGAGGAAGCGTGTACACATAGATATCTAATGGAATTTGGATGTTTGATGGAAATTTTATCGATTCCCGCGTTCAGATACAATCAATAGCTGCAATATGCTGGTCTTCTAAGGGCAGCCGTTTATGGAACTTCGCCCTAAGAGATTAACTGCGAGTGCTGCCGGCAGATACAGATAACACTGTGCTCTAATCCGTATAACAACATTAAATACGACTCCAATTTGCCGCACTGTGGATTCAGAATGATTCTCGCTCACCGCAAGGCCTCAACAACCCGCGAATCCATCCTCAGCCCTGCGTCATGAACAGAGCTTTATTTAAATGTCGGGAACTTAAAAATAATCGTGTTTACCTAAATAGCACGGAAATATCCCTTAGTCTCTCTTTCTACCAGTCACGCTACACGCTCCCCCAAATTGAGAAACTTGAACGCGGCACTTGAAAGACACATTAAAATCTTTGTTTGCTATATTTATAAAATTAAGCAAGAACAACTGCATTCTGTCAACTGAAATAATGACTACGCATTCTAAATGGGCGAGCGTCGCCCTCTTCGAAAATTTTTCGACGCTATTAAATCTACGTCCGCCGAAACCGTGTCGATTAATCGAATTTATAGATTATTCGCGTGGGGGGGGACAGTGGGGATAGTTTACCGATTTAAATTCAAAGAACTCGGACGCGACGATCGAGAACTTTCAACAAGTTGCGTAGGTACGCGGACTCGCGAAACGCCATTTCGCCGAGACGGCGTCCCAGTTAATACGAGGAAACTATATGTTTCGAGTCGTCGAGCCAGTGTCGAAGGGCCTTTACGTATATACTAACTATGATGTCGTCTTTCGACTTATGTAAATTTCTGGAGATGGTTGAATATTAATTGTCTCCGCTTTACATTAAATTCCAGATTGGTCTCATCGGCTCCAATTTATGTTGTTTTTTCCTTCGTAGGATTGAATTTAAAGCGGTCATTTAGTTGAATATACGGAGTGTAATGGAAAAGTGGTGCTCTACTTTAAGGGCAAAATGATAAAAAGGTTTCTACGAACAAAATCTGCAAATGTCTCCCTGCCGAGTTACGATGACTATTTTTTTGGAACACTAATATCAAAAATGTCGTTCTTAATAAATATTCTACTTACACTTTTTTTTTATACAGTAGAACCTCGTTGAGTCGAGGGGACTCGTCCCCAGTTGGGACTGGGGCCGATCCGGGTTAACCAGGGAATGTGGGGAAAAATCAATAAAGGCATCAATCATGCTTGCAGAAAATCTTCTTTCTATTTAACGAAACACGTCTGAAACACATTGTAAGTTTTAGCTCTCTCTCTGATTGTCGTGCAAGACTTCGTAACTTTTATTTCTTTATTTGTTCCTAAATAGGTGCGGGTCATCCGGGGAGATCCGAATTCAAGGGAGCCAACTTATAGTTTTCAAAAGAGCGCGCGTTGTTTCTTAAATCTTTTATTAGGTTTAATAAACCGAATGTTTAATCTGGATTTATTTGATACGGAAATAAATCTAGATTAGCGTGAATTAAAGGTAGAAATTATTTTACATTTTTGATAATGTTTAATATAAAACGTGTTTTTAAGCTAATTTTTGGAAACGACATGCCGGTGGTGTCGAGGGGCGCCCCGAAGTGGCCTCTTCCTTTACGGAAGCGCCCCGATTAGTTTATGAAAACTGTAGAAAATGTTCTTGTTTTGAATCGTTAGTCTAAACTGGCATAACTAAGTATCTCGCTTATTTCTGGGCCGATTAAAGCAGAGGTGCCCGGCGGAACTGCGAGCGACCGGTTAAAATGGGAGTCTGCTGTAACGTGTTCCTACTATCACGACGTTCATCGTATATGATTGAATTTTAAATTCAACTTCTCAAAATCGCGTTAGCTATTTTACCTACCACCGATTTTGTCGTCTTTAAACGACAAAGTCGATACCATAATCAAAGTACACGGTACATACCCGAACATCGAAGGTGTTCGGTTTACGTGAAAATTGCAAAAGGGGATTACGACGATTTCAAAAAAAAAAAACTTAGTCGCCCGAGACGGGCACGATAACGAGCATATTAAGGGGCTCGATCGAGTAGGACTTAAAGGTCGAGTTTGCGAGAAATATGGCCCAAGTGTAACGCCCTTAATTCGCGTTTGGGGCCAAGAGGAAGACCGCGGTTACAAAGCTAACATGATATTCACATTTGCCGTCGACGATTATTGCTCGGAAGTGTCGGCTAGTGATTCCCGGGACACGATTACACCATTACAAATGCAGTAATATGTAAAACAGGATTAATAACTTAATTTCTCTTGTTGCGGAAACTGGATAATTACATTGTTATAAAGCCGGCAGTTATCGTTCCCATTACGAGTACAAAGTGTAACAATCATACTAAGCGGAAATGCGATTGTAAGGAGTTTCCGTTTCTCAAGAAACGGTTTCTGAAATCTTAATCGTATCGCCATAAACCCAAGAGCGATTTAAGGGTTCATTTACATGACGACTATATGATTCGATTAAGGCTAAAGTCGTGACGCGCTGCGGTCGCGGTCGCGGTCGACGCAACGCACCTCGGCAGGCACCCACTTCGGCGTACACGGGCAGACAGACGCACCTGCCCCCGTGGGTGGGAACCGCTCCCGGGGCGCACAGGTGAACATAACCAACATCTGAGCATTAGCACTTTATCATCGGCATGAACGCGCTCTTCCGCCTACGCAACTCAAATTGTATGCAAATCATACTTATATGCACACGGAAACGTCGACGTTGTTAATTTAAATTATGTCTAATGCTTGAGCTGTGTCTTACAAGACGCAGCGGACCGTCATAAAGCACTTCTCCTCGTTTATGCCGCTCTCGCTTATGAATAGCCAACCACTGCTAAATAACGAGTACATATCTGTAATTAGTAGCGTGCATGAATTAAAAACAAGATGGCGGCCGGAAGGGCTCAGCGGGTGTGGGAGTGCGTCACTGCCGACCATAACTTAGATTCCTATCGCCAGAAAGCATAACCACGTTTCACATTTCTCAAACGTATAATTTCAGCAGCTGTTGAATATGTTTAAAGCTCTATGTAGTATCGCTATCTTTAATTGCCGACATCTAGTTAATAACACCATTTTAATTTCAAGTTTTGTATAATCGTTTGTTTTGACAGCTCCTTGAGATAGGTTACGTATGTAGATAATATCTGGCTGGCGCGAGCACTTGTTCTTACACAAAATCAAATTATTACGTGCGCTGGGGCTTTTCCATGGGCGTGGTCGGATAATTAATTAGGGAAATATGCGCGTTGCTACGGGTTTATCTTTTCAGATATTATGAAGTTTACGTCGAGTATGGGAAAAATCCTTCGAATCGTATATTTGCATCGGAACAAACAACGCCCACTCTATCCGCGAAAGCCCTTTTCTCATTATTTTAACTACTTAAATAGTAATCTATTTTGAAAGTTAGGGAGTTTAACGGTCGCGTAAAATTGGTCGTGTCGAATTGTCCAAGCCAGTTGTATTACGGTACGCGAACGGGACGATAATTGTCTCCTGAGTATTCAATACGCATTTGTCCGGACTTGCCCTAAGATATATTAATGAATGAATATTTACTCGAGTTGCTTTTCTAATGTCAACACTGTTCTCGAAATTTTATGAATAGTAAATAGAATTATTTTCTATATACTTAACAGTCGAGAACGAGGTTAATTCGTTTACGAATTTAAGTCTAAGGGTGGAATTCATAGACATATCTCAAGTACAACTTGAGAAGTTCCTCGCTCAAGTAATACTTATGTGAAGTAGAAACCTCAAGCAAAATTGATATTCGCAGTCGTTCTTCATTGAGATTCTACGGTAGTTCGAATGAGCGCGAGTGGTGGTTGCAAGGTATCAAATTGGTCACATAACCACAAATTAAATATTACCGGCGTCAATTAAATGTTGTGTGTGTCTAGTTGTTTAGCGTATTTAATTGTTATATCGTGTGAAGTAGATAGAGACATAGATACATTTTTAAGGTTAGGACAGCCAATAATTTTCTTGAGGTAATATCAAGGTGGGCTTGAGACTTTCTCAAGTTCGTCTCATGTTCGTCTATGAATACCGATAGTTCACCTTGAGGCAACCTCCAGTTCGAGTTTCACTTGAGATTTCTCTATGATTGTCGATTGTTTTGTAGAAAATGAAACATAAACTTTGACGATTCTTTTGGATTTCCTTTTTATCTATCGAAATAAAAGCTACCTTAGCTATAGATATACTATATACAGATATATAGATATATAATACGTGAATGAATTAGCAGTCATCTGATTTCCCTATCATTAACAGCTTTGACGTATTTAGGTATGTAAAGTAAAACCTTTCTAATGTAGACACTTTCGGGATCACAAAAAGTGGTTCGTTATTATGGAGGTGTCCCAGTGTAGAGGTGTTTTATTTTTTGAACAAAACACGCATGTACATTAAATTGCATCTAGACATATTGATTTTATTTATTGTAGTTCGATAAAACATCAGCATATTACGGGATATTGATAATAAATATATTTTATAAAATAAAAATACGTGTACAGGGTGTCCAGGAAATGGTGACGAATCTCTAGTGAACGTCAACTACGTCAAAATAATGCCACAAGTTTCTATACATTTTTTTTCTACGGCGCTTCCCTGTTGAGATATTCATCCCCAACATTTTCATTTTTTGTTGGAATTAAATAATTTTTGATATAGGTTTTCGATATTACGCCAGAGAAGCACTATCCGTAACCTTAATAACTTCAAAATTTTTAGAGGTTTTAAGTTATTAAACTTTTAAGGTCATTTTCGGATTGCCCGAACATTTTAGGACAAAAAAGGCACTCTTGCTTAATTTCAATAAAATGAACCATATTCGAGAAAATCACACATAACAAATAAAAGATGCGGAACGTCCATTAAACCTCTGAAAAAAGTTGAGGTTAAAAAAAATTGGTAGTGGTGTACCCCTGGCTCGTCTGAAGCGATATCAAAAAACCTATTAGACAGTTTTAAAGACCTTCATTTATTACTCACAAAATGCTATGATACGGGATTTGAGAAACAATAAAATAGGAAAAAAAAATTAGAGACAGTGAAAATTTTGAAAGGTGAAAAAAATTGAGAAATGTCAAAAATAATTAAAAAATTAGGGGAATAAATAAAAAAATTGTAAGGGAGAAATTAAGAGAAAAAAATAAATTGTGAAAGACTGTAAATAAAAGTGGCAGAGGAGTGAAGGAAGTCTAAGAGAGCGTGGATTTGGAAGTGAAGATTGGAAGTGTTGAAAGGAAAGAACAATAAAAAGAGTGAGAGCTAATGAATAATTATAAACAAAGCAAGACTGTTGTGTAGGAGGAACAGAAATAGAAATAGTATAAAATTAAGAGTGGATAAGATAGTTAGGTTGGCAAGAAAAGAATGACCGGTTTTGTTCTTTATTGTTTGAGTATAAAAAAATGTACAAAATCGAATAATATTTAGGGACAGTGTTCGCCATTCAATTCTATGATCTTCTGGCAGCGTTTTGGCAGCTGGTCGATCCCCTTGGCCCAAAACTCTGGTGATCGCGACTCAAGAAAGTTATCCACTTCTTTTTGGTCTGCCTCTGCGGAATTGAAGATTGCGTCCTTCAAATAAGCTTGAATAGATAGCAACCTGAAGGGGCAATGTCCGGGCTATATGGTGGATGGGTCATCAAATCCCAGCCAAGTCGTGTAGCTGCTGACGAGTCTTCGCGCAAGTGTGGGCGCGCGTTATCTTGGTGAAATAGCGGATTCTTGAGCACAGCGACAATTCGGCGTTTTTCCATCAGATTTTTTTGCACTTGCAGCATTTGAGAGTACAGCTCGCCATCGATCGTCTCTCCACTCTTAAGATAGCGCTTGTAGATGATACTGTTTTGCTGTTACGCTGTTTTGAATGGTTGTATGGCTACAATCAAACATTGCGCCAAGTTCACGTGTTGTTAGAAACCGATCCACGGTGATCACCGTCAAGAGATCACTATCGGAAATCTCAAGAGGCCACCCGGGGATGAGCTCGTCTTCGATGCTCATATCTCCATTCTTAAACTTGTGAAACCAAGTTTCCAGCGTTTTTATTGCAACAGTGCCATCGCCGTAAGTGGCACATATGCGACGATGGCATTCTGCAGCTGTTGTTGCAATAATCATAATGCGTGATCACTCGAAAATCGCGTCGGGTTAGTTCCATTTTTGGAGTGACAGTTGAGGATGAAGGTGATTTTTAATCAATTCTAGAATAACGCAGTCAGGTACCGCAGGCTTTTAGCTTCAAAACGCGACCAACCGGGTGTGCATACACAAAAAAACAGCTGTGCAAAGTTAGGTTTTTCGTGCATGCGTTCAAAAACCGGTCATTCTTTTCTTGCCAACCTAATATAAATAATTAAAAACTTAGAATTAGTTTAAAAATAAGTGTAGATTATATAATATAATTAAAAATAATAATAATATTAAAATAGCCAAAGCGGGATGTAGCAAATAAAAAAAACTATCGCCCAACGTGGGGCTGTACCGCAGCAATGTGTATACCAAAAATTATTAAATTCCGACGAAGAATAAAAGTGTTATTTCAAAAAATTGATTTTTATTTTTCAACTTGGTAGGTGAATTTTTTTAGGAGAAAGATTTGTAGGAACTTGTGATTTTGACGTGGTTTATGCGCTCCCGAGATATTCGCCATCATTTCCTGGACACCCTGTATACGGTATACCTGCGTAATATCGACAACTTTAAATTATTTTAATTCAAAAACAATTAAAATACATTTGCAGGTACTTATTCCTTGGCTACTAGTCCTTGACAACTTGAAACCATGTTTAAAAAAAAAGATACAATCACTCAGTTGATTGGATTACCTACACAAAGAGGGAGGTTTTACAGTGTAGTTGTTGTCATTTGTTTTCATCATTTTTGAATTACCTATACGTCCAAAGAAACATTCCAACATTCTGTACCTATATAATTGTAATCTTCCTTCGACATTCTTCATTGTTTTCACCCAACATTTCTTCCCCTATACATATACTAGTGATATCCTGGCGATTGCTAGTTTTCAATTGCTGAGCGTTGCATGGTTTGTTTATACATTTTATGTAATATCACAAAAAATAGTCATGTACACGAACACTGGATTACTTACACTTCCGAAATAATTTTTATCGATAAGTACCGGTGCACGCGAGTCCGCGGTACTAAAAATTATAGGTATTATTTGAAAAGCGTGCGTTTCATCTGTCGCACCCTGTACATTTCGCCAAAAATTGAACAACATTGACGATTTCCAACTTTTTAGGATACGGTACCGCACATAAACCATCCTCAAGTCCAATTGCAAGTATACGTTACCTATATTACCAACGACAGTAGTAGGTAAATCGCTGATGTGCTTATTTAGAAAGTGTTGTTAGAATTTTCGGTTGATGCGTCATAGATTTCGAAATGAAGTGGAAAAAAGTATCTCTATATTGACGAAACTTTTCCCATTCGAAACGACACGTTCACGTCTCCTTCAACAAAAATCGATAAATCCGAAACGACGGCGGTTATTTAAAAAGGACAATAAATAAAATAAAAACTTTTATAAGTTTTGCATACCTTTTATATAAATTCACGAACGAATATCGCGAGAACACTTAATTTCCAACATAACAAACGCCTCGTTGTCGCGCGAGATAAGATTAATTTTACTATAAATCGTAAATTATTTCGGTTTTTTTCGACGAAGCCAAGCGCCTCGATAATAAATAAATAAACAAAAAATTCGTTTAAAAAAGCAATTCCATTTTCGTGGCTTTCCGAATACCAATAATTTTCAATTTGATCACTTAACCGAACAATATTTTAAGATATTTCACCTTGTCAGGACGTGTATAGCGGCCCTTTTATAAAAACGAGGCGACAACCAGGCGACGGTCGACACTCTTTTATGATGCCATTATAGAATAATGTTACTGTGGGACTCTTCATAATGCAGCAATTAATAATCTGAACATAGCTGTCATTTACGGAAAGATGAATAAAATGATAAGTCTACCTGCAGCTCGCGCGCTGTATACCTTTTATATTTGTTTTAATATTGTGTCGATGTATCGCGTTTCGACCATTAACACGTACGTACACATTTTCTTCTTCGATTTATGAATTCTGTGATGTTAAGTGTGTGTACGTGTTAAACGCCTTTTCAATAGCCGGCGTTGTCCTTTAAAAGCGGCCGTGGCGTACAAGAATATAATCACAAACGCGTGAGAATTCCGTGGAATGGTAATAAGCGGACATGGACGACACATCGACGACCGACCCCAAAATTAGAATTTCTTTGCCGTTTTCATCGACGGATCCCCTCATTTTTTTTTGTTTCGTAACGTGCGGATTCGACGGTGGCTTTGCTTCGTGTTTAGTATATACACGTCCAACTGGTGGCGCCAGCTCGAAACCACAAATTCGTTTTTATCACATACCGGCCGCGCAACACGGTTCGCCGCAAATATAATCTATTCCACACAAATTTTCGGTGGCCGGAGCCTCCGACAAAACAAAGTGAATACGTTCTTTATTGCCCCGTACGGTTGACAGTAAATTACGAGCGAAATGAATTTCACGGCAATCGGAACATCGTGACCGATTCGCCGATTTAACTTAATAAAATTTGATAATCGGCTTAAATCAATGCAGTTGCACCTATTGGGGATGGCGGCCCTTAAGCCGATAATCCTGCTGCGAATAAAGCAGCAGTCTGTCACGATCTAGCCCCATAATAATTTTATAAAACCGAATAGATCGAAGGCTATAAATGTGACGGAAAATCTATTGTTGTTGGTTTTAGTTTTCGTTTTAATGATGCGTTGTCGATTGAGATGAAATACGAGATACACGTGTACGTATTGTTAATTGATATACAAGGTGTTTCAATAGTAAATGTTTTAGGAGGCTCACAACTTAACGTTTCGAGAGTTAAACCGGTCAGGATTACCACCTAAGTATTTTGAACTGCGACTCATGAACTAATAACATACGTGTAGGTAGCAATTTAAATTTATATTAACTGTCTTTTCAATATTGTCACTAATATCTCAAGAAGGGTTCGTCTTACGACTGTCATTTAGTATTTGCATTTTACGTGCAATGCAAATATGAAAAAAAAATTGAAAAACTGAGAAAAATTACATTTCGCGCAAATTAATCATTTTGTTTTACGCTTTTTCGAAAAATTTGCCACGTATTTTCTAAGTAGACTTATTAATCAATAGTCGGCGGTACAAACATTTAAAAACTTTACGACAGCTCTGGGCATCATGACTCCAAAGTTTCCTCTATTTCGTCGTTAAAGCGACAATATCTTCAGAACGGTTGTTACGTGCAAAAAAAATGATAAAAATAAAATAAAATTTGATCGAAAAATAATTATTTAATAAATGGTAAACAAGCACTTAACAAAATTTAGAGGCCTGTCGGCTAGCTTTTAACAGTGGAGTTCGGTCGGGTTCTAATAATAACAAAAAAATTAAATAAAGGGCGCCAAGTAATTTTCCTTAGACCAATAACTATTAAGAAAGGGAAAATTATATGATGTTAAATAGTTACAATAGGTAAATTATTCAGAAACGTACAATACAAGAGTTAATTTTGGTATCTGGCCTAAATGAAGTCCTAAATTTAATATGAACAATTTTATATAAATGGGTAAATACGCTAATGCTTCTCGAGAAACACTTCGTTAACAATAATTAATATAAACAATAACAAAAATATAAATTATTCCGAACGGCAATTGATTAAACTTAGCTGTCTCCGCGTGGTAACTAAAATCGATATTTCCAGTCAACCTCCGGCAACAAAATCCAAGTCCAACCAATAACAAGTAAATCCAATCCAAAAACAGTAACAAAAATAAATCCAAAAAGGAGAAAATCCAAAATAGAAAAATATGAGCCAAATCTAGGACCTCCTACGGAGGTCCTATTATTTCAAAAATGTTACAATATATATTTTATTTAATCCGACTACGTCGGTGGGTCCTCAACACCCTGGCCGTTATTCTTATTCGTTTCCGCTCTAAAACGATAACCGAAAC
Source organism: Rhagophthalmus giganteus (assembly GCA_036326145.1). NCBI lineage: Eukaryota > Metazoa > Arthropoda > Insecta > Coleoptera > Rhagophthalmidae > Rhagophthalmus > Rhagophthalmus giganteus. The sequence goes on from JARFJA010000005.1 coordinate 6,887,060, forward strand.
ACAAACTAGGAAAAATTAACTAAGATTAACGGAGTATATATTGGAAAAATTAAAAATGTGACTTTTTATTTATGTTGATATTTTTCTACTAAATGACCGCCCTTAATAATTGAAAATCTATGCCAGCCAACTCCTCTTATGCCGAAATTGAATTTGAATTTAATTTAAATTAGAAAAAAAACGTATCACGGTTAGTGATAGAAATATACAATTTTATACATTTTTGATTTTAAATTCGACAAGGAATCCAAAAATGCAAAAATTTATAAAGGTGTTCTGTTTAAAAAAAACACACACACGCACAAGTTTGTGTTGGCAAATTTTTGCGAAACACCCTAAATATATTTTAAAACGTAGGTCCATCGATCGCGTTATTGCCACACCAAAATTGGTTTTGACGTCTCTAATAATTAAGGAGTAATCCACCCTCCACCCAGTAAACACTCGCCCTGTATAGGTAACTAGTAAACTAATCCTAAAGTCTGAGAGCTATATAATTAATTTGGTTCTCGACGTACGAAAAGTGACGATTCTAATTTTTTCTCCGACTCGATTATCTGAATAATAATAACGAACAAGGGTCGGAAGACGAAATGCAATTGAATAAAGACGTCAGATCAATAATACAAGTAACCACTTAACATTCGCGGCGGTTACGTTTTAGGAAACACTCGCGAATGTTGAGACTATCTTCTATGTGAAAAAGGTGCCGGGGGGGGAGGTTCTGTTTAATCTTAATTGTAGCGAATAAAGCAGCTTTTTTGATTCGTGATTGTTTAGCAGAACAAATATGTTCTTTTATAAATTTCATTATAAGAATTTTGAATTTAAAGCTTCTCGCCAGCGAAGGTCGGTTTTCTATTGCTTTCTCCACATGTTATTGAAGTTTTAAAATTTCAATGTTCAAGTTGTTGCACGAGTTGCGTCCTCGCAAATGATAAATTTTTACTCATCCTGTAGGTTCGCGATAGTTAAGGGATTACATAAATATTTCACGATTTTATTTTTGTTAGGATTGAAAATTTCTGTTCTTTTTTTATCGTTCCTACAAAAGACTTTAGAAAAAATTAGATTTTTATATAGGCTTGTTTGTTATCGCGGGATTTTACTTATCGACTTTTAAATATAATTATTTCAAATTACTTTAATAATAAAATAATAAATAATTTCTTTTTATTCCCAGGTTATCGTCTTGTTACCTACTCCTTCATTGAAATGGGTGAGTCATTTATTATTTGTTTATAGGTACTTAGGTATTTAAATGCGGTTTTACGCGAACATTTAAAAAAGTCGTCGTCAATCTGCAGCTTTTTTAATTAAATGCGTTTCCAAGTAAATAAATTGCACTTATTCAATCAAATAAATTCCTAATTGTAATATATAGGTCGTTATAGTTATTTTTTTTTTGAGAAAACTACAATTTTATATGGCAATGTAACTCGCTAAAAACCAAAATAATAGATATAAATAACTATAGCTTATCCAAACCTATATGATGTCACGTCATCAATACAAGGTTACTAGATGATGTCGTTTCACACAGTGCTGTCACCTCGTACCTAGTATTTTGACAGTTCTAATAAATTGTAGTTTTTATACCATCTAATATGTGCGCAAGTAAATCATCTTTAGAATATGTCACTTTCCAAACTTTAAACCGAATTACAAATAAACAATCTAGTAACTTTTTGTTGATGACGTGAATATCATATAGGTTATAATAGACCCCCGTTTACAATAAGATTTAAAACGATCATAGAGTTCCGTGACGTTCAAACGGTTGCTCAAACATGTGAATGTTTCGAAAAAAAAGTCATCGCACGTTAGTTTAAAAACGACGAGTCGCACAATTTCCGAAACGCTTTTCGGACATCGAGATTTTCTCGTGGCACGGTGTCAAAAATGTTTCGTCGAATAGATGAATTTCCACAAGAAACGAAAAATAGACGTCAATTGCGTATCGTCGTGATTGTAAAGGGTAATTTACCATGCCGACAAAATTTAATGAGAACGAAAACTCGGGACACTTTGATTTAACACACAAAACATACAAAAGGCTCTCGTTCAAGTTTTACGATATTTCGAAAACGAAACGCGGATTTCTTTTGGTCGGTTTTTTCGTTTTCTTTTCGAACCCCTCCGAATCGCCGCGTCGGTGATCGTTGTGTCGGTCGCTCAAGCCGTCTCTTGCAAATACTCTCCTACAACACGGTTTCGTTCTAGCACGATAAAACCCACGTGAAACATGGTACTTTTCAGACACTAGATACATGATTTTTATTCGACTCATTTAGAAAATTACATTGCATACTATCCCAGTAGTAAATGTGGTATGGACCTCAAATAACACGGTGTTTTGTAGGAAATTATCTAACGATCGGCTGTTGTGCAACTGCCCCCCTAATTTCACTTTGCTCCATATGCAAACCATTGTATTTTGCTTTACCCCGTGTATGGGGCAAAGTGCCAAATTACTGCGATACACTTCAAAGTATAAAGAGCAACGATTTCATTATTTTCTTATATGTAGTAGACAAGTACGACGTTAAAGAAACTTCACTTATTTATGGCCCTTTGTGTTAACTTGTTCAATTTGCCCCACGTTCCCATATACTATAATATATTAACAAAAAAAAAACGTTTCCGAGCAATTCTTACATATTTATAATGACAAAGATGAGATACAATTTTGTAAAATCTTTTTCTTTGAAAAAAGGTGTGATTATCTCTTGAGAATTAATAAATTAATAACTAGTTAAACGAAATCTCTTTTTTTTTATTTTGACTAATTCATAGCAATGCAGTTAATGGACTGTTAATCGTTCAAAATAAATTTTAAAAGGGCAAAATGAAAAATTGATACAAGTATCGGGAAAACGTGACGCGTTGGATTTTTTTTTAATAATTTTTTTCATAATCGGCCCCCAAAATCTTGACACGTTTCAAGTACCCATCGATGGTTTATCAAGTTTTTTTTTAAATAAATAATCTGCTCCCATCTCAAGTTACACGACATACACTTGAGCGGTATTACGTAGATATATTGATCATGAAATGTGATGCAACGTCACTTTCGATGGTTCGCAATTTGGGGGTTAACAAAACAATGCCACACGGATGATATCTCGAGTGACTACTGGGTCTAATCTGGCTATCCAAGCACTAAAAGCTTTCGCTTGTTGATACATCCCACATAACTTTTGTTTTCGATTGTTTTTCCCAGTCAAATTACGGCTAGGAAAACTTATTTTCGGGAAAATCCTCGTATCCCACAATATTATTATATCAATCTTGATTTATAATATTTTGGTTGTAACAAAAATGTTTCGTTAGTTTGCGCTTTCACGAGCTAATTCTTTCGTCAGCCGGAAGATTTCGTTATCGCCGGTAGATGTATGGATGATAGCTAGCTACCAACTTCCGCGTCATTACGACAACAAAAAATTAAACCCGGTGATGTTTGAAATAAAACAGTTTAATTGAGTGATATTTTTATACGTCGGTAAATTGTATGCAGACAACGCGGTCGTAATAGTTTCCTTGCTGGTTAGGCGCCAGCTATAATGGTTTGTGCGGTATGTTTTACACGAGATGTCTAAACAAAATTAATATTTTTCTTTTTGGAAAAAAATATTCGCCCGAAGAGTTTTACAAAAAAAAAAAATTAGAAATACCTATACGATGTTAATTTAATTTTGAATTCAGGTAAAGGCGTCTACGCTGATTTATAGATTAATCAACGTCACATTAACGGCCTTAAAATCAAAACAAAATGATAATTAAGTTTGAACATAGCAGGCGGATATAATAGGACGAGATTTATTAAATTTTGCTTATGAATTTTAATAAAAGTCGCACTTCTTGCTCGTTAGCGATTATGAATTACAACTGTCGAATATTATATGTAGGTTTCGTAAACGGATTATTAAACGCATTTATGAATCGCCTTGATCTTTAAACGAGTTTTTATAAATTTATTATATAATTTATGAATTTGTCGATTCCTTATTAATTTTATCGCAATTTTAATTACCTCGAATGGTCTTCGAGTAAAAAAACTCGCATAGAAATATCTAATTTACCTATTAGTATAGATGTTTGTTTACTCGTTTTTTTTTTTTAAATAAAAATGCGATTAATTAATCGTTGATTAATATATTATATTTTTTTCTGGTTTTCTCTTTGTTAAAAGGAATTTGATATAGCTAAAGATTCGAATATTTTATATTTTAATAAACAATATTTGATATAAATAGTTTCTCCCGTAAATTAACGAGTCAAAAACCGATTAAATTGCTGTTTTATATGCAAATATCTCGGGTTTTGTCCGATTTAGAAATATGAAACACGTATTTCGTCGACAAATTATTTTTCGTTAAAATTAGAATATTCGTTTGTTTTTAATATTATAATTTGAATTTTTGAGCTAGTTCGACAATATCCATAACTAATCGCGACACTGGAAAAATCCGAAAATAATTAAATTTGCGACAGACATAAATTCCGTTCGCTAATAAAATTATGGCCAAAGAAAATCGATCAATAACTTATATGAGTTGCACTGCTGTTGGGTCAGTATATATATGTAGTTGGAAATACGGGTCGCATTTATCCTATAATCACGAGGAAAATCCATGCTCGGCCCTACACATGATGATGTATGGGTGTTTTTTATTTTACGTTGTCATATATCGAATAAGGTCCGATAGGAGCTCCATAATAGCTGACCGACAATATCATTTGATGAATTGCCCTTGATCCGGGAAAGTGATTTTTATTGCCATTTCTGTATCTTATCCGATCCAATTTTCCAGTTGTTTTCGAGCGCCGCGTCATCTTCCAAGGAGGACAATGCAAAATAACAAAAGCGCGAAACGTTGCCAAATTTTGTTTTACGTTTTTATAAATATAATCTTGACCAAAAAAATGTGAGCCACACTGTCAACGTAATAATAGCTTAAATTTACCGTGTTATTGTTCGTTCTGAATATTGTTCTTGTCTCGTTCGATACAAGTTATGTGTTTTTGTTGGCCGCACATTTTAATGTTTTATATATATCTATACACACACACACATACACACACACACCGCGCGATTATGAACCTCAAAAACAAAACAGAAAAATAATCTACATTGACGTTTATCTTCAATTTTTTTTTAAGAAACGTTAAATGAATCGTAAACGAAAAGTTTTATTTTCGGGAAGCTGTTAAATTTTACGCAAATTCCAGACACATGTTCGCGTTGTATTTTGTTAAGTCAATAAGAGCGCGCAATTTTCGTAAATAAAATAATAGTCGTTTGGAGAGCTTTTCGTTTGTTTGCTCTCGGAAGATTTTGACGTCTCCGATTAACCGCTCTAAAATTGTATAAATATTATAGGGGCGCAGCTCGACTCAACACCTTTTACTTTTCGACTAATCGAAAATTTTTGTATATGATTAATAATAATAAGTGACATAATTTAAATATGCCAATTTATAAACCGGGTCGTTATATCGTAACACATCGGTTAATTAATTCGCGTTTCGTAATTATTTAAATTCGAAACCCACATATTTAATAAATAAATAGATATGTAATAATTAATTGAATAAATAAATAATCGTTTTTTTTTTTAATCCGCTACCGTTTCGTCATCTACGTGTAAATGTGTAGAACAATAATTGGAGCAATATATTTGTTTAGTTATAATTAGTTGACCGGTACGTATAGAAACGCTATTTATAAAAGCTGCCTAAAAGTTAATTGTGTTCCGAATATTTCTGGAACGTACTAGCGTGACATGAAGGTATTATCAATCGGAACGAAACGATTATGTCACTTTTTTTTTATTAATCGCCGCCGTATATATCACCTTTCGCTCGACTTTTCATTGTTCGTTTTATCGCATGGAATGTTAAAATCGCGGTCGAAATTAATAACATTCATAATCTTGTACCGTTAATTAATTTAACATTTAAAAATGACATTCGAGGAATCGATATTAGGGCGTACAGAGGCCGAAAAGTGAATTGTCTAGACAACTTTTTTCGCACGGTTCGAATTAAAACCGGGCGAATTAATTAAAGGCAACGATGGTGGTGTCAAAAGTAACCGCGCAACGGTTGTGCAGTAAAGAAATTGATTTCTTATCATTTTTGCAGTATTCAAATTTTGAGCGCATCAGCGACGAAAACGTTTAGCGATTGTTTTCTATTTGAATTGGGTTTCGGTACAATCACGCGTTCGGCGATGGGTTTTTATGGTCTAAAATATTGCAATTTTTTGTTAAATGGACATTTTTGGAATTTCTTGTCTCGCCTTCTTTCTCTAATGTATTGTTTGGTGGCCGAAAAGATCTGGATGGTCCAAAGTACGAGAGAGCCAAAATGGGGCGAAGCACCTGGAAGGCAGTACATCCACTTATCCGTATAATAAAAGAATTATTGGAGCCTCTTCGAAATTTTGGCTTCGTCCAGTTCTTTCCTCGTTCTCCTCGTGCTCGCGTTCAATCGAGCACTTTCTTCCTCGTTTTCTCCAGATTTCAAGTGCTTCTACACCACATGTTTAATTTTGGTTGACTTTTTACTCTAAATGAGTTTAACATGGACGTTCCTGCTGCAGATTAATTGGTACCAAGATAAAATCACGATTTTAAGGACGCTCCATGACAATTTATTGGACACCGTCGCTAGGCGTAATTTAATTTTGTACTGTATATTTTATCAAATTTTCTAGTTTCAAGTCGACATTCCGTCCCTAAAGGACAGACGAAAGGGCTTTAAATAGAGAAGAAATTCAAATTTCAAATTACACCGAAGATAAAACTTTTTTTAAACAAAGTACCACATCAAATTCTAAAGCGTCTTTTGTATTGAAAACTGGGCAAATTTGTCGGACGTCGTTTAGATATCGATTCGAAATCGTATCTTCTCAACGATGTGGCGTTGGACGTCGAGCTTTTTCTTTTTTAAAACCATTGGCGATGCGGGACAGGTAAATAAGTAATCAAAATCAACTTTTTGGACATCCTTTGGTCGGTAGCATGTGTTTCTAGTGCATTCTTTTCGTTGGTATCGAATTTCTTGGACTGGTCGTTTTATTTACCTTTGAATTACCAACGTGTTATTTTTTCAACATGTTAAACTCGGCATTTTTCATCTGAGGTTTTTAGAATGTCGATAGAAGTTGACGACTTTGTGATAAAAGTGCTCAATCTCATGATTCATCATTCCGCCTATTCGCAAAAGGTCCCATTTGACACCTAAGTGTTTTTAGATTCTTTAGGGCTGCAATCGTAGTTTGACGAGATTGTGGTATTTCATCCGCTAGAGGTATTGCTGTATAAAAATTCAATATCAATATTTACGTGAATAATTGACGGTGCTTAATCCGGTTTTTATACGGATAACTCTGGTATAACGCGGTTTGCAAATTGTCACGTATCGCTTCGCTAAAGAAAATACCAGGCGACTTGAAAATCTGTACATACACGACGTATTAATTAAATTTACGTTTGTTGGTATAGCGGGAAACACGCAAGTACATAGATACAGGGCGATCTCTTTATACGGGAAAGATATTCGCGTTATACGGGAATTCGCGTAAAACGAGACGTATTTAATAAGTAAAAGTTAATTTTCTGTTCTCGAGTACTCATGTCGAGATTACAGGCGTACATTATATTAATTTATTTACATATAGGTGCGGTAAAGCCCTATTTTTACGTTTCGGCAATTTACGATTTCTTGCCATTTACGTCATTTTGGTTCCGTCTTAAAACAACTTTTTTTTACATTGCCTGATATTCGTACTTATTTTTCTCGGCCCTCTGGAAAGTATAAAAAGGGGATTGTACTATGTAATAGGTTGAAGTGGAGCTCTCAAAACGCGGATAACGAAATCGCGTAAAACGGGATCTACCTGTATACATTTTTTGCGCACTGCAAAAACAGGGACGACGATTAAAATTTCATCATTTTTTTTAATTTTGAAATGTACGACATTTACGTACGTGCAGTTCCTAATTCTTTTAACGATCATGCCAAATATATTTATTTAAATGCGATTAAATCGATGGCGCTATCGTACAATTAAATCGGATGAACTGAACAAAAGGAACGCGTTTATTTTTGATTTTATGAAAAATTTTTAAACTTAACTTTTCTCATTTTCTCCCAATTTTTTTTTCAGCAGACAACGATCAATTTCATTAAAATAAAGGGTGTCCCAACAAGAGCGCCGGATTTAATTTTAAAGAAAAACGCATTTATTTTTTTAATTAAGCAAACATCTTTATTTTAACATAAAGAAAAATAGTTCCGATCAAACGTGAAATGCAGCATCAGGCAAATGGCCACCACGAAACCTCTGGCACAGGGTTATTCTTTTGTTGAAATTTTGAATAACGTTTTCGCGTAAATGTGGCTGTATTTCACCTAAACGCGCCGTTAACGTTCCTCTTTAAGATGTTCAACTGTTTCAGGCTTATTCGCATACACCTTTTCCTTCACATAGCCCCAAAGAAAAAAGTCCATCGGCGTTAGATCGCACGATCTTGGTGGCCAATGTTGATCGCCAAATCGAGAAATGACTTGGTCTGCAGTAACACCATTGTTTCACGTGCAGTGCGGCAGGTCGCACCGTCTTGTTGGAAAAACATGTCCTCCACATCAATTACATCCAATTCGGACCACAAAAACTCCGTTAACATTTCGCGATACCGCACACCATTAACAGTTAGCGCATTTCCATGTCAAAGAAATACGGTCCCAATCACTCCGCCAGCCCAAAATGCGCACCAAACAGTTACTCGCGATGGATGCATTGATTTTTCGAGTATCACACGAGGATTTTCAGCACCCCAAATCTGACAGTTTTGCTTATTTATGTATCCGTCGAGTTGAAAATGTGCCTCATCTGAAAAAATGATTTTCTTCGAAAAATCCGCATTAATTTGATGATGTTCCAACACCCAATCAGCAAATCCACGGCGCTGCTCATGGTCCCTTGGCTTAATTTCTTGCACCAATTGAACCTTGTACGCGTGCAAATGCAGATCTTTTAGTTGTTTCGTTCAGATCTTTAGTTTAGAAGTTCCTGAATTCTCGGCCACAGATTCCCTTACTGTGGCTATATTTTCGAGTGACCGACAAGGATGACGACGAACAATGGTCTTCTAATCCATCAGCGTAAATTTGGCCTCAAATTTTTTAATTAAACGCCTCACTGTCGATTCATTTGGCGCATTATTGCGACCGAAAACTTGACGTAATTGGCGAACTGTTTTCGCAAAACTTTCACCATTTTTGTAATGTGTTTTCACAATAATTAAACGTTGTTCGTTTGAATACTTCTCCATATTCTTAAATCGCGTGGTCTGTACGTGACATCTGTCAAAAAAAAAATCACCATACAACTCGTATTAACAAAATGGCGGCAAATTTAAATCAGACGCTCTTGTTGGGACACCCTATATAACATTTTCGCTATTATACAAGTAAAAGTATTTAAAAGGCTCGAAGAATTTGCACTTTACTTCTATTTATATCGAACGTCTGACTTTCATAAATTCCTAAATTCAATAAGGAATAACTCAAAAGACCCATAAAACCTCTCAAACATAACATATAGGTACTCAGCTCGCCCCCCAATATGATATTTTAGCAATCTATACACCTGTAGAATCTTATATCTACGATTTTCCGATATAACGCGTTTCGGTTACACGCGCGTCCCGCGTCGTCCTTCTTCACCTCGCGCCCGCGAATATTTCCGTCGTCGTCGGCGGCGCGTCGCAATCCCGAACGGGACGGAACTGCCGCGGATGATTGAAAGCACCGACGGGCTATAACATCATATTAGGGGTTGGTGCGGGCGCGAATGATATGTGTGCGGTACCGGCGGACGATGATGATGTGGGGGCCACCTGTCACGTAAGTAACTTATTGCCCAGGTGTTTTCCCCGCCGATCGGAATTATCGGCTTACGGCTTCATTTGGCAGCGGGTTCGAAATGAAAATGTAAAGGGCGGCCATAACGTTGTTTACCGTTTTTCGTTCGAATTTCGAGTTCTAGATCGACATTAATGAAATTTACGCGCGGCGGGTGGTCTCGGAATGTTGTATTTAAAAATCCTATAAGTCCTCCGGGCGATTCGTAATTACGCGCCGAACGCGAACTTAGTAGGTTTCTATATATATATATATATATATATATATATATATATATATATATATATATATATATATATATATACGGAACAGCCGTAAAACGCGAAAATCACAATTGTTAAGTAACGCCGTCGTAATAATCGTAATAACGTCAATCGTGACGGCACATAAATGTCAAACTCGTTTCAAAATAATAGCGACGCGTTAAATCCCATCGATTAATCAAATTGGTTATAGTTTGGAGATTAAAGTTTCCGAGCGTGCAGTGCACAATCTGAAATTAATATGCGCGTATTGAAAATTAAGCCGTTAAGTAACGCGATTTTAAAATAACCTGTTTAATAATATGGGCTATGGGCAAATTTAAATATTCGCAGGCGGCGGCAGCTGCGCCTTGTTCGCGTCGTGCGGCGTCGCGTAATTTTCAATGACTAGTTGCGACAATATAATATGGCACTTTGCCGTTCACGTCCCCACGGGCAAGGTTCATATTTATATGGCGAGGTTCGTATTAGCAGGGTAGATATTAATGAGGGCGCAGAGCGTGAAATGACGCCGGACGCCCGCGACGCTCTATTAACGGATTACGGCGTAAGCGGCAATCCGATCTCCATATTACTAAAGCCCTTCGCTCGTATGCTACACACAAAAACAGACAAAATTGCCTCTTATGCTTCGTTGCTTAGAGACATGGGATTATGTCACCTCCCCTAAGCCCGAGCTAAGCTCAAAGCGCGAAGTAAAACCGTTCAATAAAATAATTAATAGTGAGCACACCTCCTGGGAAATTCTATTAAAATTGACTCAGATTTGAACGAACGATGCAGAAAACAGCAATTCTGATAGAAGCCCGATTATACTTGCCCTGTAAAATTTTTATTAATACGAGGCTTTTCCATTAGCGAAATTAATGCGCGCGTATTAATTCTACAGACGACTGCGGGTCCTCTCCACTCGGAAAATGTAAATACGGAAAATAAAACTGGTATTGTGAAATATTTTTATAGAGTTCCATAAAAACTTCCCTTCTTCCGCTTTATGGTTCGCTCCGGGGCTGTACAAATAAATCAGAATCAGGTGCATCGACTTTCCGATATATTCACAATATTTTAGCTGATTGTTCGGCCGGGCTGGTTTCGGGGAAAATCAAATCGGTCTCCGTTAGAGAAAGTTCGGGGCATATAAATAAAAATAACCGCAAGAGATGGGATTTCAACTTTAAAATGAAAAGCATCGAGCAAAGCTCGCGCCGCTCCGCGCCGCGCCGCGCATCGCCGCTTCCGGTAATTTATCTCGAATTGTTCCGGGCGTTATAAAAATTTTTAACCGAAGGTCGCTTTCGCGCGATTATCGCGTAACGAGGGAAGTACGTTTCGCCCTCAGTTTGCCTTGATGAAAATGTAAAAGGAGAAGCGTAACATCTATTAATTAAATATGCAGTAAACATGAAATTCATCGTAAAATGTCGTTTGCAGAGATTATATCCGGAACCGTGTATCCCGGAGCTTCGCGGGCCAATGGCAGAGTCCCGGAATATTAACGAGTGATGAGCAGGGGAAGGTGCGAGGCAGGGAGACATATCTCAGTCCACATAAACTGAATCCTCGAGCCGTTTTGTCGGCAGTTTATGCTTGGAAATGCAAAACCCTGACTGTTTTACATTTCAGTAAGCTCATATTTAATGGCGTCTGTGAACTATATACCCTCGGATCGCTCCGCATATGCTACCCCTCCGTATAGTAGATTTAGAGCAGCTTAGATTTTATGGAGCAAATGAAATTACATTCCCCTTTAAAATATGATGAGCTCTCCCGATAATGAAACCAGCTCAATCTCGGAATATCGCAAGATAGGGTTTGCCTGCATAACCTTACTTTATTGCTTTTATTTAGGACACGAACCACACAAGTAATCTGAGGAAATCGGCTCTCGCCATATAGTGTTGGGGGCTTCTTCGTTAAGCGCACGATAATTGTTATGTGGCACGTATCCGGCTTTCGAATTCCGTCTTGAATTTGATCTAATTTTTTTTTTAATTCAAATCCTCGTACAACAGCAAAATAATTAATAGCGAACACAAATAGTTTATCCGGAACCGGGGTATATTCGTTCCGAAACGAACGAATCCGTTTTAAACTGATTACTTATTCTATTACGTGAACTTCTATCTTTTTTTAATTGTGATACAAAGTTGTTCTCTATAAATGGCAACAATCGGCATCGGTGCTAAAATTCTTTGAAAATCAGGTAGGCATTCTATAAACTTGGTTAGGCTCTTTTTAAATGATTCGGCAATTCAATTTTTCCAGTCTTTCCTGGGTGTTTTATTATCGATAGAAATATACGGCGACGTTTGCTATCGCGCATTTGCAAACGACGGACGGTCTTTCAAATTTTATTTCGATGCACGTCGATTAAATTGTGTGTGTGCATATTTGTGATTCAGATCGAAGTTTGAAAAGCGACGTATTTTACCGACGATTTACCTGCACGCGTATTACGTGGCAAAGAAAGACTATAGTTTATTGGTAGGTTTTGTGAAAGTGCGAGGTACGAGGTGACAGCATCGTGTTGAACGTCTGCGTGGCCGGCGATTTCCACGACTTGCACCGGAATAAAATTTGAGCGGCTCTTAAAAAATTGCTGTTTTTTGTTCGAACAGTTCCCCTATTTGCAGTTAACGTTGGTGGATAAGATGTAATTAAATGACAATTAGATATTTGGAAACGTGAGAATCCTAATTTTCTTCGAAAATGATAATAATTACTTGTTATCTAGGTTCGTAATTCAAAATTATTTGCAATGGGTAAGTGCCTCGCAAGAAACGAATAAAAGTCTCACGTATATTTTCTTTAAGTCGTTAACCTAAATCAGTAAATTGTTAATAAACTGGCCTTCGAAAAGCAATCTGAAGATGCCGTATGAAAACCTGAAAAAGCAACCCCCGCCAGTTTACGATTAATTTTAAACGACGAATTGTTTATAATTCGAACACAAAAATACATATAGTTAAGTTCGACGAGTTTCTACTGTTGATTTAACTTTCGGAAGGCGGACGACAATCTCAATGAACATTACCGACGAAGTTGTTTTAGTCAGCAACAAGGATCTTAACGTAACTACAGAGCGGTTTATCTATAAAAGACCCCTTCCGTATTAATTTGAGGATATCGGGAGTCGTGGTGGGAGTTCCGTTTCGGTTTTATCGAACGTCGAAACGCCAAGTGTCTCGACAATTTCATTATGATTACGACGAATTGTACGAAACATCTTTAATTGCACGTTTTTCGGGAGTGCAGCTGAAATTTCGAAAAAAAAAAAATTAGTCCACGACGCGTAGGTAAACGGTAAACGGTAAACGTGACGCGTCGAACGCAACAATTATCTCCGGAATATTATTTATGGTCTATTAATTTCTCTCCCGACACGAGGTCGCTGTATCTAATCGCGCTTGTCGTTTCTACTTAGCAGCAAAACTGAAGAAGTCGTCATGTCAACTGTTAACGAGCCGGGTCGTACTCCTGTGTGTACGAGGTGGCGACTTTCGACAAGTGAAGCCGCACTTTCCGCCAGACCCCCATCCATCATCCGTGAATCGCGGCCTACTTTAAGGGTTATGTTACTGCACCTGACGCGTTATATCCATCCGGCTTTATGCTTCTACGTGAGAAATAACCCTCCGGCAGCACTCATATTTCCTGAAGTCTCCGGAGTAATATTCGCACCGCCGCCGCCACCAACTTCGCGCTTTATGCGAACCTATTGCAGTTTGTTATCGATGATTATTGCTTGTCGATGTGCCTACTACGGTCCCGCTTATCTTCCCACATTCCACGTTTATCCGAAATAGACGTTTTTCTTATACTTTTTACGGCGCCGATGAATTATCGACGCGGCCGGATTTAAACAACCCCCGCGCCTTTCAAAGCCGTCGTGATCGTTGTGTAAAAGGTCGCGCAATTAAAACGTCATTTATTGATCTCCTTGTGCGATTCTCCGGTGAACGGGAATGCTAAATATTTGTAATAATAAAAAAAAAGCAGTTGTCGGCAACAAATTGATATATTATTAATAAACCTTCGAGTATTGCGACGATGCATAAATTTGCTGTCGCGCCCGCAAGTGTACACGTACACGCTGCGCCTGGTATGATTAATTGCGTATTCCACGGATGCGGACGCCCGTGTGTGCGTTTTTGCCGCATTGAATTTTTATAGTGACTTTTATGTAAGTACCCTATTTGATTGACATGATACACGACCGTTAACAAATTCTTCTGTGCGTGGATCTAGTTCTATTGCACATCAGGGCTGTACGTACTTTGGTCGTAACAAGCCGCCGCGCGATTGCGATGCGCGGCATGCATCAGAGTCGAATACAAACAACAGGTGTTTTTAAGATACCGCACTCGTTAGCTCTTTTTATCGTACATTATTTATTATTATTTTAAATGTGACAATTTTTTGCCGCCTAGTTATCATACGAGGCGGGTCTTTGTTCGTCTTCATTTATTTATTAAACGTTAATTGGTCACGACGCGACGGACGGACGGACGGACGGAGCCAAATTCTTGAGTTTCAGCATTTTTGACCGTAAAGAATTGGAATCGATCAAGATCAATTTCTAATTCGATTCCCTGTTCGTTATCGACATGCGAGAAGACCGTCCGAAGGCCAGAAACGTGAAAATGATCCGTACGCGTCGCTGTTCGTTTACTTATAGTTTATCCAAACAAATATCGCACAAATACAAGCTGTTTTTTCAAAAGGGCGTAACCCACAAAAACTAAATTTTACAGAAGAGCACATTTTATGTCGTCGCATATAGCTTATCCCAAACGTATATGATGTTCACGTTATCGATACAAGGTTACTAGATGATGACGATTCACACAGTGCTGTCACCTCGTACCTCGTATTTTGACAGTTTTAGTAAATTGTAGTATTTCTTTATACCATCTAATATGTGCGCAAATAAATCATGTATACAGGGTGTTTCCAAACTTAGGATCTTATTTTTAAGACCAAAATATGGCGATAGACAGTAAAACACCTAACTAAAAGTTGGATAATAAAAAAGTTATGAACTGTTATAATTCCGAACATGTGTTTGGACACTCTGGTACATCAGATGGGCACGTGCATAACGGAAATCTGTATTTGTTTATTTTGCATCACGTCTAGCGTTAATGACCAACTGACGCTGAATATTGTTTTTCATATTTGTCAGCACTTTTCGTACTGTTGACAAGTTACAATACCTTTTTTTTTTTAATTTCTTAATCAGAGTAAGAGATATTACCCCGACCGCAACCGTCGTTAAACATTACTTCGGTCGAGGCTCTGAAAATACAGAAGTAAGGTAACTTAACCTTTTTTTTTTTCGAGGAGGGGAATCTTCATAGACGCCCTCCGGTGTCGCCGGGGGGGAGTGTCGGATTCACACCGGCAAGAAAAATCTAACCGATGTGCCTACCGACTAAACCCCTCCTCGCCAGAGTTGTGATAATACCCTCCACCGGAACCGTCGCAAGACATTACTTCAGTGGGGGCTCTGGACCCGTTGTTAAGGTAACAACCTAATGAACACAAACTAAACTAAAACACAATAACACAACACTAAATCTCTGTCATGAGGATAAGCTCCTCCTCACATCTAGTTCGCACAATTAGAGTCCACCGAGTCCCAAATTTCTTCATTATCTATCATTGTGGCGACGATGCTATCTACCGCTATGCGACTGCCTATAACCCTATCCAATTCTACTCGTAGAGCAGCCCATCTGCGGCAGAAGAAAAGGGCATGTTCTGCAGAGTCATCCTCTTCGTGGCAATCCCTACATACAGTAGAATCTCTCTTACCGATTCGATGCAGGTAAGCACCAAACGAGCCGTGTCCGGTGAATGCCTGCGTCAGATGGTAGTCCAAATTCCCATGGTTTCTGGTATGCCAACTTACTATATCCGGGATAAGTCTTTTAGTCCATGCACCTTTTCTAGATCGTCGCCACTCCTCCCCCATGTCGTTAGAGTCTCCATCCTTCTTGTAGATCTGCTCCTTTCTCCCGGTGAAAGCCAGGCCTCAGCTCTCTCCTCGGCTAAAAGTCGGATAGGGATCAGTCCTGCTAGCACAGCCACCGCCTCAGATGAGACGGTTCTATATGCGCAGCAGACACTGACCCCCAACCAGCGCTGAAGAGAGTCAAGAGCCCTGACATTCACCCCCACCTTACATGCCTTAACCCAGACTGGTGCAGCATACAACACTGTTGAGTATGCAACGGTAGCTAAAAGTCTCCTTTTTTTCGTGGAAGGTCCACCTATTCTCGGCTAAGTTTACCCAGTGCTGTCGCTAATCTCTTTGTTTTACGTATAACTGCCGTTATATGAGATCGAAACTTTAAGTGCCGGTCCAGAGTGACGCCTAAATAGCGCGCGCTGTCGCTCGGGAGAATGACCTCCCCTCCGATTACAACCGAAATCGGGAGGACCCTTCTACGCCCGTTTGGCAGTAATAAAACTGTCTTTTCCGGAGCAATGCTCAGATCATTGTTGGTCATCCACCTCACAACAGAGTCGACAGCTGCTTGAAGCTCAATCTGGAGTCCTGCCTCCGTTCTCGCAGAAACCAACAAGGCAAGGTCATCAGCAAAGGCTACTAAGCCAGTCCCTACCGAGAGTTCCAGTCTAAATACCCCATCATAAAGCAAGTTCCACAGTGTCGGTCCTAAAACCGACCCCTGTGGAACTCCCCTGGTGACATATAGCCATTCTGAGCGACCCGAAGCTTCATCCACCCTTACCGCCCTGTCACTCAAATAACTGGTGATCATCGTCGTCAAATAAGGTGATACTCCCTTGTCAGCCACCGCGTTCACTACTAGATCCCAACTGGCAGAATTAAATGCGTTACGCACATAAAAAAGTATCAAAGCACACCAAAGTTACAGTACCTGACCTCTCCTATTACAACACAGTAGATATTATGAGGTGCTTGTGAGTGTACGCAACCCAAAATCGCGGTGGCCTATCACTATTCAAATAATTAATTAGTAGATATGTTGTTAATTTATGGAGAAGCATTGCAAAATGCGGCTGCTGCACGCCGGCTTTACGCGGAAAGATTTCCGCGTAGACGGACACCTACACGTCGATAATTTATTGTTCTCGCGCAACGTGATCAAGAGACTGGTGACTTGCATCCACATCGAGGACATGACCTGGAGGACCTGGTCGAGTCCGGCGAATGTTAGAGGCCGAGGAGTTAATATTAGACATGGTACATGACAACCCGTCCACCAGTACTCGCCAAATTTCTCGGCAAGTAGACGTTTCACATTCCACTGTATGGCGAAAATTGCGTGAAGAGCACCTCTATCCATATCACGTGCAACGTGTGCACGCGTTACAACCTGATGATCATCTTCGACGCGTTGAGTTTTGTTCATGGTTTGTAAGACACCACGATGTAATTTCTGACTTCTCCTCAATTGTCTTAGTGACCGACGAAGCAACATTTACAAACAACGGAATACACAACAACCACAATACTCATATCTGGAGTATCAATAATCCACATGCTGTACGTCGGACGCACTTACAGCAAAGATTTTCCGTGAACGTCTGGGCCGGTCTTGTCAACGGTCATCTTATTGGTCCCTATGTGTTGCCACCTCGCTTAACAGGTGCTGACTACTTATTGTTTTTGCGCAATAATCTCCCTGAACTTTTAGAGGATATTTCGTTGAATGTGCGTATGCGAATGTGGTTTATGCACGATGGTGCCCCCGCATTGTAGTCGCCTACTTTGTCGATATTTAAACAGAAGGTTCCAGAATCGATGGCTTGGTCGAGGAGGTCCCATCGCATGGCCTCCTCGATCACCAGATTTAAATCCGATAGATTTTTATTTATGGGGCCATATGAAGACACTAGTATACGCAACAGAAATCGTTAATATACGCGATCTTCATAACCGTGTAGAAGCAGCTTCAGCAATAATTCGACAAGGCGTGGGTTTAACTACGTATGGTGATTCAACTATGCCTTAAAGTACGCGGTGTTAACTTTGAACATTTATTATAAATAGTTAGATACCAGTGACTATAAAACTGTTATGTTAAGGTCTAACGCTATCTTTTGACCTGTAAAACAATCCCTTAAAAATAAGATCCTAAGTTTGGAAACACCCTGTAGAATATGTCACTTTTCAAACTTCAAACCGAATTACAAATAAACAATCTAGTAACTTTTTATTGATGATGTGAACATCATATAGGTTCGGATGAGCTATACTTCTTTTTTTTCAAGTTACCGAATGTTTGTTAAAGTCTTGTTTGTTCGAGTTTGATTCGTATCGAGTAAAATTACACTGCTTAGGTTTATTTATGTCGTCTATACAATTAATGTAGGAACTGAGGGAGGTTAATCTTCCATGGGAAGTATTTTGAGTTTAACTACTACCCATCCACGTTATTCGCGCAAAAGCTTACTTTAAAAGAAACGGTATCGTCATCACTTTTCCGCAATTTGCATCTATAGTTTGTTCCGCGAAAGCGCGTCGGTCGAGAATGGCAAAGATGGCGAAACCGGATATCTTCGACTGGGTTGAAAGCGCGAAGCGCGTCATACGACGCATTGCTAAATTTAGTTCAATTTGGCGCGGGATCGTCTTCACGGCCGAATCCTCATTTTGGGCTTTAGGTTTTCCGAAGAAAGCTTGATCGATTGCGACAAATAAAATTGTCCAAATGACCGTTAAACGTCCTGTAAAAATGGCATCTGTTTACTGAAAATCTGAATGCCAAAACAATTTACAAAAATCTACTAAAAAATGTTTGGCATTAATTTTAAGGATTGGACCTTACAAGAGAATAACGACCACGAACACCCTAACCACCTATATCGGACGTGAAAAACCGAACACGGGCTAACAACAATGGAGTGGCCAGCATATAATCCAGACGCCAATCCCATCGAAAATGTCCGGGCTGTTATGAAGCCGAATCTTCGCAAAGCACAATTTGAAGCAACTTTGCGCGCAAATAAAACGAATATGACGCTATTTTTCCGTGAGATACGCGGAGAATTTAGTAAATAGTATGGTTGCCAGATGTGATGATACAATATGCAACAATGGAAACTGGACAATGTATTAGTATGTTTGCGTTAAAAAAAATGACTTATTAAAATTATTGGAACATTTTCACCTCTAACCGGCACCGAGCGATTTTGACCTTCGCGCCTATTGGTCAGTGTACACGTAGTAATTGCGCGCCAGAATATGTTTATCGTATTGAAATTTTTCCAATGTGCCTTTGAAAATAGCTCCCCACCTATTTTCTTTCATTTGTCATTATCTGCATGGTCACCATATGCAAGTCGATTTCTAGATATCATGGTATAATTCATGTATTTATGCATAAGTAGGTACATACAATCAATTAATAGATATTGCACTTTAATTCGAAATTTCGAGGACTTTAATGAAAACATATTGCTATGCTATGATATGGAATATTATATCTTTTATTTATTTTCTATATATATATATATTTTTTAACTAATTAAACCATCATAATGTCATTAACCTACCTTCATCTAACCCCTCAGTGAATAACCGTACACTCTTTCCCTTTCCCCTCGGTTCCCTACTTATTTTTGTCTCTACTCTTAAACTACTTCATCACCCTTTATTTTTCGTTTCTTCCGTCAGTCCCTATTTCGTTTCAATCCCAATTACACTGCCTTTTGACTCTTCAATAGGTTTTCCGAGTTTCCGTTGACCACTGATTCCATCACCACGAACTCTTACAAAACTTTTTAACTCTACGACGCTATTGCTCGACCTCTTCTTCGTACATTATTTATCACTTTATTTCTACACATATTCTCCCTTATTACGCTTTTATTCGGGACAATTTTAATTTTTAACAATTTTTAATTTTCTGACATTTTTCATTCAATTACAATCAAACTCCTCTCGTTTCAACTGTCTCCTTAATCTCTTTTTTTTCTAATATCCCGTATCATAACAATATGTAGAGCTTTTAATTCAAATCAAGAAAAAAACCAAACAACAATGATTTTTCCAATAATATTATTGTGAAAACTACCTATAAACAATATTTTGGCCGTTTTCGGTCAACATAAAATGTGATATTAATCTTCAAAAACTTAAAATTGCCGCATTAATGATCGGATATATTTTACGAAGTTCATTAATTACCTACCTGCATTTGGACAAGATCGTAAATAACTGTTACCTATATAGTTTATAGCCTCTTTTTTTTTGGCATGACATTTAAAGCACTTATGTTACGAATTCAAAATTCGATTTAGATCGTTTTACGGTTTTTTAATTACTTGTTAGTATTCGGTAATTAGGTCCATTAGAAAAAAAAATGATTCGACATAAATAACGCGTTTCTTCACCTTACAAGATAACATCTATTACCTGCGTATTTAAAAAAAAAAATAAGGGAAAGTCGGTGCTTTACGACAATGTGTGCGCCCAAAATGAAAATTTTCAACAAAAGCTCTCGTTGTTAAACATTCGGACGAGTTTCGGTGTGCCGTTGTTTATAATTGATTACTAAAAGGCCGTCGTCTGAACTTTTTGGCACCAAATGACTCGATATATGTATAAACAAATTGTAATTATGTTTGATTAATATTAGACTACATGCAATTTTCTTGATCTGACAAATTGGAAAATCAATTTCAGTTATTCGTTCTTCGATATCTTGCTCTACATTGTATCGCGCGCATCATAACGTGCCGCAACAGATATTTCTAGAACGTTCTAATTATGCCCATATGTCTCGTGAAACGACGGACGCGTTTAAACGTGCGTGCATATAAAAGTGAGATCTTAGTGAACTGAAAAACGATCCGTTAATTCTCGATTAGTAACTTTATATTCTATTTATTAACGAGACTAGACGATGCGACGTGCGAAGCTAATTATTATAAAGTAAGATCATAAGTTTTTTTTGAGTTTGAATTCAACTTCAATCGTAAAAAATTAAATAAACATTAGGCTCAATACGTATTTTAATTTAGATATTTATAAACAAATATATTTTTATGTCATGTTTAATTTAAAATCAATTCAAGAATTTTAAACGAACGACATGCCTTGACGGTGCACAGATTTTTAATTAAGTACAGCTGGCCTCAAAATCAGCAGGTGTTCAGTTAATTTAAGGGAATTATGCGGATACTCATCGACATGTTTGTATTAAGTATAGATAATGGATTGTAAATATTTAACTTTCATCAATTAATAATATACTTATGCATAAACGATATTAATCGACCTATTTTTTTTAACAGTGGGTAATTGAAAAACACAAATACGTTACGCAGTTCTTCGTTAAAATCCATATAAATTCTCACCACAACTAATTGAATTTTTAAAAGAAACAAAGCTAATTAATGATTGTTAAGCATTTATTAAACTTTTTTGTCATCTTATCATTCAATTTTGTTACGATTTGTAATCGAGCTTAATTATAACAATCAGTTAATTTTCGCAAATTCTTTATAAATCTAAATTAAGCTTTGTTAGGAGGAGACGCCTTGATTTTTTAATTAACGCGTTCATTTTCTTTTGTTTTATAAACTGAAGGATAAACGAATGTAATAAGTTTAATTCTAAGGAGAAAATAAACATTAAACGTAAATATTTTCTGAGGTTTTTCAAATACCCACTTTTCGCCTATTTATGACTTATTAATCGATAAGTTAAACGACTGTTTCATAATAAATATGATTTAAAATTTAACCACGAACAACAAATAATTATAAGTAATTCTAATCTCATTTTAAAATATCGTTTATGAAATTAAAGGTAATAAAAATAAATTAGATTGATTTTCGTAAAACCGCCCTCCGTTGCGAATGCATCAAAAATTTTTTTCCAGGAACAGCTTAAATGGCCCGAAAATCCACGCGGTCGTTGTTGAAACTTGTAAATGGTGTTATACAGAACGAGTCGAAAGTCAAAATTGAAACAAATTGAATTTTTGTAAAATTCCGAAACACGTCGATTTTATTTATTTTTTGTTTAAATGCACACTTTTACGTCAAAATCATCGCTTCGGATATTCATTTGTTTTTTAGTTATGTCGACGTCAGAATTTTTTTTTTAAATGACGACCCCTGATTTTTTTGCGCGATTTGGATAGATCATTCGCGATTGTCCAAATGACAGTATAAAAATGTTAATAGGTCATAAGAAAATTATTGCAATATTTTTATCGGAATGCAAAAAAGATGCTGAAAATCGAATTCTTCGGTAATTCTTTGAATTTTTTTTCGAATAATTCTTTTCAGATCTTCGACGTGATCTTTTGTGATCTAATTGAATTATACTTTTGATTTTAAAAAATAATCGAGGGGGGGGGCGTAACATCAGGTGAACTCTCAGTAATTTGATTATTCACGTCATATTCAGCAGCTGTGACTCTCGCCATTTATTTGTTATTGTTTATTTATTATTTTTATATTATCATTTTTATATAATCGAAGATTGTCGTTTAAAAACAAATTCTGATGACGTCATAACTTAAAAATATATCAAAACAGTGTTTAATCGCAGCGGTTGAAAAATTTTCTTGAAATTATAAAATATCGAGCGCCCTTTTAAATTTACAAAGAGCGATTGTTTACTAGAGAATTATTTATAACCGGACTTTCACTAGACCTTAAACTTTAGATCTTATTCGAGAGATTTCGATATTTATTGTGATTACCCACAAAGTAGATATGCCAGAATTGATAATAGTCCGCTATTATTAATCGTACCTAATTTAGGTTTACAGCGGCTAGTTGTAACTCTAAATAGATAAGCATCTCGGTATCGATTTCAAAAAGTTCGTTTTTGGGGGCAAAAATTAATATTAAACACTTTCTCGACGATCGCGAATATTTTACGGCTCGGGGAAAATTATCGTCGTCGAATCGGTAGTTGACTACGACACTGACATCCCACGCATCCTTGACGGGCGGACCTCCGACGACGACCTGATCGTATCGACGGTTGTGGCACCTGAAGAACCGTACGTTTCGCTCCTCGCCACTCATATCAATGTCTCGCACTTTTACGGGGCTTGTCTCTCCTTGAAATTCATTCAGCTTTGTTGGTGTTTACATCGGAACAATGAACTATGAGTTGCATGTAATCGGGTCGCACATTCTTTTAAAATCAATTTTCATTTTATCGCGACCACTTATACTTACAACCTAAACGTCTGTTTACCTGCAATTAAAACAAGTTTAATCGTCGGAAGACAGCTTCGACGACGAAGCTGGAAATTTCTTTTTGATAATTTATCTAACGGCGAGTGCCGTGTTTAATTTAAGTTTTTCGGTTAGTGTCCGAATTAAAATCGGAATAATTAGGTTCTGGGCCAAACGAACTATAAAGCGATACCGTGGGATCACCCCCAAATGAGAATGGTTCGGAATGCAAAATGCATTAATTAAAATACCCCCTTTCGACCGTCGCATTTTGGACGCCGAAAGAAATCGAATTTACAACAAAAACATTTTATACGTCCTGCTGCAAACTATCTACCGATCGGTAATTCGCTTCAAGTAAAACTCCCAAACTAAAATTAAGTCGCAAAAATTGCGGTGGAACGAACTGAAAAGGATGTTCACCGACCACGTTTTCTTGTGGATTGGAATGAAGAAGTTTGGTACCAAATTGGTACCGTCAAACTGTTAACGTATTTTGCTGCGATACGGCTCCCGATCGACGTAATATTAAATTAGTCGCCAATGTTCCGATAAAATTTCTTAAACCATTTCTACATATTCGCTCAAATTCTCTGTTTCTTGTTTAGGAGTTTCGTGTACTGTTTAATTGTGTTTTGGAAAACCAACGAATGGTAGAAAACCTTAAACGTCTATACTTCGCGCCATTTCTCTTCATTTAAATTAACCAATCGGATCGTAGGTCGCATCAAACTGACTGACGTAATAGAGGTTTTTTTAAACTTTAAATCAAGACTATTAAGGTTATTTATAGATGGGTAGTTTTTTTTTTTAGTTTAACTTAAGTGCAGCACGTTTTTCAATGAGGAACGTTTGGCGTGGTCCTTCGAGCTTACGTTGGGCACAAACGCGCGAGTACTACTAATGCGATTGCGTAGGTACCGAGAAAAGAACTCGAACTGAAGTTGAATTAACGTATTCCATGTCGACATCGCATTACCGTAATTCGCAAAACAATAAATCGCCGACGGTTTCTTATAATTTACTATTACAATCCACGCCCCTGAATATTCAATCGACGACCAAAGAATTCCAATATCAAATGCATAAATATTTTATAGTTTTTCAAAAGTGTTTATATAGTCTAGTTTCAATTTAGCAGTTTAATCACGTATAAAGCAACCGGGCACTGACTTAACTATCATTTATTTTAGCACCAACATAAAACCGACGCTGTTCGCGATTTATTTATAAAAATATCTTTATTTATATTACAGATGTGTCCCGCGAATACTGGCGAAGTGTAATTGCGAGTGACAAAAAAGGAGAACAATTTTCACATAAATATGCTTATATTTTTTCCTCGGACGGTACGAGCGTTGTCCTCCGCAAAAACCGATGTAATCGCTTCTTGTCAAGCATGTAGAGTCACATAAAAATGACTTCGCGTTGCATACTGAGCGTCGTAAAGCACACCTTGTGACACCTAGAAGGTCGCGCTGCTCCCACGGATCGTCTGCCCCACATTTTATGGTTCGGTTATCGACAACATATTCGAAAAGGCGTGAATTTGCTTGTTATTTGTATGCAGACTTGTAGCGTGTACTTGCGAAAATGCAATATGTCAATGGATACACGGGGGAAATATTACACTGGACGAGGTCGAATTTATTGACAACAGTAGATTGTTCCCCGATCTAGTGGCCGCTGGACACCCGCTATAACTCTGTCTGCCGGTATCTGCAGGGGATGTCGGCATGTAAAAATAGTATATTTATTCCGATTCGCGCGTATTTTATTTTTATCGGATATTGCAGGGGACGACGATCTTTTCCTTTTCGGCGCCCCTCGCGCAAACGAAATTAGAAATCGAAACGAGCTTTTGCGATAAGCTCGCCAAAAGTTACCGTTTCGACCGTACAAACAATTGCTTAATAGTCGAGCTAAACGCATTCGAAGAGTTGAAGGTCGTTTTTAAGCGAAGCTAAAGTAAAACTTTCATTAAAAGCAGTTTCGGATACGAAATTACGGGAACTCGCGGCGCTTTCCCGTAGTGTTTATAGAGTTGAATCGCCCCTAAATGTATAGGTACGGTCTTATTCTGCAATTTTCAAAGATGTTCGTCCAAAAATTTTCTACGGGCAGGACCCCAAGGCTTGCTTACGTAAAACTGTGTCGGATTACTCTCGGCTAATTAATAAATTGTTGATAAAACGCGAACGGTAACTCATCCTTTTCAAACAACCTCCCAGTAGTACGCCTTATTTAACGATTATTTAAATAAAAGCCATATTTGCTTTAATTTACCACTCAATTAACCGATTTTTATCCTAATATCTGTAATTTGTAAGAAAATTGACTGTAAAAGATATATGTAGGTAATAGACACACTTAATTAATTTTTTTTTCTTTTTAATTCGTTCCTTATTTTAATTGGGCACTACTTTTTTTTGTTATTTATATGCTTCATTTTATTTACAATGGCTGTTTTTATAGTAACGGTCGCTTGTTCCATATATTTTAAGAGACCACCAGTGCCCGTGTGAATTTAATACATTTAATTGAGGAAACGTTGAATTTCGTTTTTTATCCGTAAACGAATGCATTGTAAAGGTAAAATCTCTCCAAATAAGAGAAATTAATAAACATAAAAAAATTAAAATTCTGAAATAAATTATTTTTTTTAGTACTTACGTAAAATGCAAACTAACACTGCTGCCGCTGCGACTTTCACTTGTCTGTAACGTCTATCAGAAAAAATTAGAAACTTCTAAATTTTTCTTTCTATTTTCCTACACTTTTCTCGTCATCGTTTTCCCTCAATTGCCAATTTCGTTCGCGAAATTGGTCCGTCGAAAGTTTGAGGGGAGTTCTAACCAAGAGCCTAACCAAACTCGATTTTCAAAGAATTTGTGTTACACCTTGAAGGTCCATGTATTTACACTTTATAAATACACGGACAGTTGGTCGGCAAAGAAAGATGCTGCCTTTCTCGTCGTATTAATCCTTTTTATTTGTAATCCTTTTAGAGAACACAACACGACACATAACACTCGCGCACCCACGCGCGAAAACGCCTTAACCGAACGATCACTCCTCGCACACGCGAACAATACGACGCCGTAATTTAAAATTCAAACTACTGAAATAAGCACTACCGCTCTGTACCACTGACGCGAAAGATCTGAAACGATTTTGCCAGAATTCTATAAATAAAGGCAACGGATACTAGGAAATCCCACTTTTATATTAAAAACATTCCGTTTTTCGTTCGCACTTTGATAAGGTATAAGAGTAGGTGGCGCACATGTTTTATTAGTTGCTTTGTATTTTATCGGTCGCATTAAAAATGCGATTAAACTTTTATCTCGTTTATGGTTTGTAATAGGGAAATTTTCAATGCTTAAGGGCACACGGATAATTTTTAAATTAAAATTAGAATAAATTTATAATTCTGCGGTATAAACGCAGTAGATAGTGATTATTCAAATAATTTTAAACTGGAAAGTATTTGGTTTTTCGTATTTTTTATTTGGATGCCGAAATTTTATGATATTCTTTGGGTGGTACGCGTAACCCTCAAGATCGAGAACCCCACTGCAATAGATTCTTGTCGAAAACAAGTCACTGACAAAAAACAATACCTACGCGAGGTTTTCGGATAACGAATAAAGACGCATTTTCCACGAAACACGTGCGAATATGCACGATGTACTCGAAACGCGAAAGGTTGCTCCTTTAATCCTGTACCAATGGAAATAAAAGGATTAATTTGAATTTACCGATTTTGTAAAGGGGCTCAAACTGCGTGCCCGAAACTCGTTCGGTCGCCACTCCTGTCGTGTTCTCGAAGCCGCGGAAACCCGATTTGAATCGAAATGTTATACAACATAGGTAGTGTGGCATTTTTTGCCATCTAGCATTAAAATGAACGTGAAATGAAAGGTAAAGTTTCCCGTTTATGAATATGTAACGGTTCCCATTGGCAGCCCGATTGTAACGGTGGTAATTGTACTTGTCTTTGCCCGTTCTCGCGCACCCAAGTTTCTAGTGTAAGGGTAGGTTCGAATTTTAGTTAAACGGTTTTCAGGTTTTTTTCAACGCAGTTAAAATTTAAAAACGTAAACCTTCCGAAAATTTTGGTTTATTAGGAAGGTTAGGGGTTGTGCACCCCCGCATTCCGTAAGGTGATGTCAAAACACCGATTACACCATTTTAAATGTACGTACACTTAAAATTATTAAATTCGAATGGAAAATAAATTGATTTTAGTTTTTCAATTTTGGGGGAGGAATATCTCGGCAGGAGATATTAAATATTGTATGCAATTCATCACTTATTTCCGTCGACGTGTTAAAGTTCTCGGCTTCGTGTCGCGAGCAATAAAAGCCTCATTCGGTCCGATTCGCTAAAATCTTGTTTAACATTTTGCAAGGAGCGTTATTGCTTACTTGACAGTTATTTGCTATAAAGGGTGATTCAGAATTCATAAAATTATATGCGTAAACTAACACAAGGCACCAATAAAAATTCACGACAACCCTCCACGACTGTAGCGCACAAACAGTTCCTTACTAGATATGGTTTTATAAGACAAATATTTATTTACAACAATTCCTTTGTAAATCCTAGAACATTGTAATATGAATTCTTAATCGCTCTGTATAGCAAACAACTGTCAAATAAGCGATAAAATTGCTTACTAAATGTCAGCAAGTATTTTAATAAATACTTGAAATGATAGCCTAAAATTGTGTAACATAATAAGGTTTGACTATACACTATATTCGGTGATGGAAACGAAGGCTAATTTTAATTTGTTGTTTTAAAATCGCGGACCTATTTGGTTGGAGTTTTTTTGATTTTTTTTTGAGCACGCGTTACATTTCTTATTTTACGGGGACGATTTCTAGATCGTTCTATTTATTTTGCGTTAATTAATTATTTCGTATTTAAATATCGATTTAATTGCGTAGTTTCTACATAAAACGAGGCAAATACCAAACAATCAAGTATCTGTTTATCTTAGAAAATGCTCTCACAGTTTCAACGCAGTTGCTCTTCTAATTAGTTTTCTTTCGTTTATGTGTAAATAATATTAAAAAAAAAACACTCCCGTCTGAAAATAAATTAATCTTATTTTTGCACTATAGTAAGTTCAATTTAATTGGCTGTACGTTGTACCCAATATGATTATTTGTAAGTGAGAAATAAGTGACAGGTGGGGGAGTTCGTTAGTGATTGCAACCCAAATGATGCAATATTTTGATGTTGAGATATTTACTGATCTGTAACAAATCTGTAATTTTTAAAGGCCCGTTAAAAAACTAACGACCAATCACAATCGAGATTTTCATACGTTTAATGAGCCTATTCTGTAACAAATCTGTTAAGAGGGCAACCGCTGCGTTTGTTGTCAATAGTTGGCAGCAGCTACAAAAATTAAGCATTATTTTATGAATGGATAACTTTTGAAAAACGTTATTTATATTTATAATAACTAGAGCTTGACAATAAACTTGAAAATTGGAAATAAACTTTATTAGTTCCATTTCGACATTCATATTTTAAAATTACTACACACTTAATTACTTAATTACTTAACATTTATAAAATAACTTAGCTACTCATATAGAAAAAGTTAAACATTACTCAAAATAAAAACCTTCCATTTTCAAACTTTTAATTAGCAATAAATTTTTAAAAACAGTTGCGATCAACATGAAATTTTGTGATTTCCTAAATTAATCAAAATTTTAATTTTTTTCAAAATTATCCATTCGTAAAATAATGCTTAATTTTTGTAGCTGCTGCCATCTATTGACAACAAACGCAGCGGTCGCCCCCTTAATGTCAACGTTCTGTTAACGTCTTATTACCATGAAAACGTATGAAAATTTCGATTGTGATTGGTCGTTAGTTTTTTCGACGGACCTTTAAAAATTATAGATTTGTTACAAAATAGACCGCTAATAAAATTAACAGATTTTTACATAATAGGCCCCGTTATATGGAACGTTAACTTGGCAATATTAATTTAGTGGCTTATATGTTTAGTTGCCTATGTATAGGTACTAAGGTCACGTGGGTTACAATCATTAATGAAAGTACTGTGCCTACATATATAAAATTATGAAACATCTGAACGAAAAAAAGTGTACCTAGGTCAATTTATTGTAGGTATTGTGTACTTAAACGTTATCAAATTATTTGAGAATAAATCATGTTCGTCATAGTTAATTTATTTTTTTTTTGATGTGACGCGTGCTGCAACTGAACGAAATAACGTAAGTTTTCAAATTTCTTTGAAAGAAGAGCGTATAAACTAAAGATACGTATTAGCTACTTAATTGATTTTACGAATTACATAAAAATATTCGACTGGTAGGATGAGATAATCGAAAATCTCTACAATGGGTCGCGTTGCCGGCAATACCCATCTGAATTTCAGCGAGGCTGTAATTTATTAACCTACAACTCTTTTCGTCTGCGTACGTTTCGTCGCTTCAGAGCAGAACTGGCCCGTCTTCAAAAAGTGTCGTTCGTGAAAGAGATCCGTGGCGACCTTGAACTATCCAAGAAGCGGTAAAACACGAAAAGTCGAATTTTTTTCGTTCGAATTATCAAAAGTTGCCGCGCACCGCACCGAAAAAAATTTGACAAACCGCGATTTTGTACGAAACAAGATCGAATGGATTTAGATCGTGCGGACGAGAGGTTCGTATTTAATCGTCGTCGTTTTGTCAATTTTTGTCATATTTATATTTTAAATGACCGTGATGGAGGAAACGTGTTTGGCCACGTGCGCGTGTAACATTTTTTTGTTTATTTCGAGGTGTGAAAAACGTGCCCGGCTTTTTCGGCAACGCCCTGTATATCGAACAAAATTCGGCGACCTGATGACGCGATTTGTTACAGTGTTACAGTCGCGACAATTTTGAGGAATAAGTGAAACGCGGCAGTTTGGGCACGACGAAACACTTTCGGTTTGTTATTTTGTTCGCGACGCTGCGAAATGCATCCAAGCTTCGACCCCTCTATACAATGCAAACCCTTATCTTGTAACAAATAAGTTGAACAAAATTTTTCGGAAACTTACGTACGGATGCGCCTGCGCGCGCTTCGAACGGATAAATATTCATGTAAATATTATGTAGGTAGATAGATTTATGGTAGAAAAATTCCCACTGGAAATTCCATTACAATCATACATAACTGAATCTTTATGACTGCATTTGAATAATAAACAATTATGGTGCTTGTAATTCTTAAAGACGTACATAACCATTTATTATTATAGCATGTGAACGGAATACGTATTGTATCGTATAATAGTTTTTAGTTTTACGTGTCGGTCGCGTAATGCGCGCCGTGGATTTAATTTAGCCGTCCGAGCAGTACATCAATCTTGTCATCAAAGGAACAAGTGTAAAAAACAAACAAGGGTCATGCTTAGGGTAAATATGGGTCTAAATTATTTCCTTTACATATAAAAGGTGTAACCAATCTAAATATTAAAATCGCACACCCCTCGTTCGAGGGTTATATTTGTAACGGGGGTGGTCGCTATTGTCATATGCAGCTTCCCATAATTGTAACAGTTTATTCATCAGCGTGTCGAGTGCCGTTTGCATTATTGAATAGGAGGGTCAACTGTCTACTCCAAACCTTTTATTTACTTTTATTAATTGAATTCTCTTTATGTATTTTACAAATCGCGCCTAGGTATAGGTGCGGGCATTTTAATCCTATTTTAAAATTAATTCCATCATACCTTGCGAACTTAACACGTTGACTGTTCTTCAACTACGAGTTATCTCGTAGTTTTTTACTTGCCATATATTCGTGCAGCTAGGGATAAATTCGTAATATATCAGTTTAAATATGAATAGATAGCCTCGCGGAAGAGAACAAAAAATTAAAAAGGTCGAAACGCGTCTGTGTACGAATTAACTCGTAGTTGACTTTTGCGAACAACTTTCTGTTACATAAGCCAACTAGAGATAATTCGTAAGATCTTTTTTTCAAAAAAAAAAAACATTCTATATGCTTTTTGATGATTGCTATATACAGGGTGCGGCGCCAAAATCCGGACAAATTAAACATTTTCTTGAAACATAATTTTTATTGCAAAAATGTAGAAGTTTATAATATTTTTTTTTACTAAATTGTTTGTTAGGTCATAAAGAACACATTTACTCAATATAACCCCCTTTTGCTTGAATGACCGCCTCCATTCTCGGTCTGAAGCGTTCGCAGGCCTGTTTTAACGAGTCACGGTCCATATCGGCGAATGCCGCTTCAATAGCGGCTCTCAATGATGCGACGTTTGGATGTCTGAACTTGTTAGTGACCCTTTCAACCATGCTCCATACATAGAAGTCCGAAGGATTTCAATCTGGGCTGTTGGGAGGCCAAAATTCTTTGGACCAGAACACGTCGACGTTGTCCGACAACCAATTTTGCACCAAATGACTTGTGTGCGCAGGCGCACCGTCCTGCTGGAAAACATGCGGACTTTCCAGACGATACAGTTTCCATCCACGGCTTCGCCACATTTATCAGAACATGCAAATAAACTTATTTTGTGGCATTTTCCTCTTTGTTAAAGAAATGCGGTGGCATGTGACATCGCCCTCACTGGACACAACACTTAGCACGTGAACGTTCGCCGGAAATTTCGTTCTGGAAACAATGGGCGAGCTAGCGATTGATTTTCACATCGACAGTAAAGTTTTTTTCATTAGAAAAAAACCCGAGGCGCCCGGTAGCATTGTTTCGTAACGAACACAAAAGCAGGTTAACTCGCTTTGTCCTGGCAGCTTCGGAAAGCAACTGTCTCACTCTAATTGTATAAGACTTGTAGCGGAGGTCCTCTTCGACGATTCGATGCATAGTTTTTCCATTCACACCGACAACCGACGACAATTTTCGGATCGTCCGTCCTGGATCCTCAACAATCAGCTCCTGAGCCCGTCTAATGATTTCGGGCGTCCTGACAACGCGCTCCTTGGAGTGAGTTTTCCTTGCCGGTGTTGAAAAACTTTCGTTGGACTTCTACGACTCGTTATACTTCGCGACAACATCATACACAGTCGATCTTGGGCACCCGAAGAATCGAATGATTTCTGTCGTTGAGCGCCCAGCGCGAACACTTTCGATAATCGCGGTTTTTCGATTATACTCCTCACTTGGTTTCGACATTGCGACTGTTTCGAGGTTATGAATGTTTAGTACATGCGTCAAGCTATTTGGACGCCAATCGCGACCTCTCGAAGTGATACATTGATACAAGTGATATTACATATTTGTTTATGTTGGGCCCCTTGTCATGGTATGAACAGTGCGGCGTGTATATGTGGCGCACTTTATGTAGCTTATATTTCAATATACTACTCGCTTTGTTCTACGATGGTGTTAACAATCAGACGGTGAAATAGGCAACCTGTCAAACTTCGAAAGAGATCAAATCGTGGGTGCTCGGTTAGCAGGAGCATCTGCGACGAAAACGGCCGAACTGTTTAACGTTTCATGAGCGACAGTATCCACTGTGATGACAGCGTACACAAAACATGGCAAAACAACATCTGCGAAGAGAAGGAGTGGACGCAAAACAACGTTAACAGACAGGGACCGCCGAATATTAAAAAGGATTGCGGCCAAGCAACATAAAATTACGGCAACAAAAGTGACAGCAGAACTCAACAGTCACCTGAACAATCCTGTTTCAACAAAAACAGTGGGGCGGGAGCTTCACAAAAGTAACATTTATGGCAGGGCTGCAATTTCAAAACCTCCTATAACGGATGCCAATGCAAACTGCTACGATCATAAAATTTGGACGATTGATGATTGGAAGAATGTAGTATGGTCTGATGAATCATCTTTTGCTTTGTTCCCTACAAACGGCCGGGTTTATGTATGGAGAACCACCAAAGAAGCCTACGATTCGGACTGCCTACTACCTACAGTCAAGCACGGGGGCGGTTCTGTGATGATGGTATTCTGCTGGTCCAATTATTACCCTCGATGGCCGTATTACTGCGAATGAATATCTAAATATCCTCAATGATGTTCTTACTATGACCGGTGTATTGTTGCCAAACACTGCCATATTCCAAGATGATAATGCGCCCATACACACGGCCAAAAAGTTCAGTCTTGGTTCGAGAAACATCAGAATATTATCGAGCACAGCACAATCGCCAGATCTCAACATCATCGAGCCGCTATGGGGAGTTTTGGAGCAGAAAGTGAGGAGCAGATTTCCACCTCCATCATTGAGGCAATTGACGGAGATGTTGGTGAAAGAATGGGACAACATTCCGTTGGATGCTGTCCGTACACTCTACAAATCTATTCCGCGACGAATTACAGCTGTCTTAAAAGCAAACGGTGGCCCTTAATTAACGAATATTGTACATTAGTCAGGTGTTCGCATTATTTTGTCCACCCCCTGTATATAACGGCGGGAAATTCATAATGAATTTTGTCCGGATTTTGGCGCCGCATCCTGTAATGTATACGCTATGATTAAATTGAATTGGCTTTTTACACCGGGATCCTGAAAAGTACCGTGTGGCAGTCAACGTGTTAATTAAACGTCTACGTTTCGAGGCGAGCCCTTTAGAAATAAATTCGAACTTAGCCGTTCCTATACGTTGCGGGGCATAATAAATCAATGCGATTCTGAGAAAATCCACATTCAGTAAAAATCCGATAGAGTTATATGGCGATACGGAAGCTGTAGAAGTGATAGGGCAACTGTCAAAGCCATCGCAGCAGATCAAATAGCAAACACGATAAGTATAATGCACTGAACAACGTAAATCCATAAAATATTTATAGTGAGCCGGTCCCCGGAGGATCAGATTATGACGGGCACCGAATCTCAGACGACGGAAGTTCGAAAAAGTCACCTGATGCCGCATATTATGAATTCGAACGGGAATCGAGTAATTTCGAATTTGCGCCGGACATTTTTCTTAATATAAAAGACGACAAAGTTGCGAAAACGCGATTTCAGTAGGTAATATAAGTAGGTGGCGTCTGACCTCAAAAAAGTCGACAACATCACGAGATCGGACTGTATATAGTGCGAGTTACGTGAGTAGTCGGCATCAGGGCCTGGCACATAAGGTATAATTTCCTAAAGACATAAAGAGAATACGCTGATGTCCAGCTCGGGCCAGCGCGTCCCTCGGGAACCTTAAAGAAATTGCCGATGTATGAGTCCCGATTTGTTACATGGCGAATGTTTCGATCAAACAGATGCTCATTGGGATTTTTGCTTTACTTCTTTCGAGCATCACGAGCGATTTATCGTAAAACGTCTCGATCTCATCAAATATTAACGTTCGAAATTAAGAGCGGCCTTTCCGATCGTTTCGAATTATGTTCTGCCGATTATACGAAGATGAATATTCAAATGTTCGACCGAATAATTCTAATTTCTTGCGGAGTCTCCTCGGCGCGCTATCGGACATTTACATTAGATCAGCAGTTACGTGTAACATGGTAATATAACGAAGACGAAGTGACCGACAGGACTATAAGTCAACAATTACCGGATTCCCTTGGGCCCGAGGGCATTACTAGAATCTGTCGATCTCATCTAAAAGCCTTCCGAGGATGAAGATGTCTTAGTCAGGTCTTTGGCCCTCGCCTGCAATCTAAGGAATGATGCGTGCAATTAAATCTTCTTATACATCCCTTCACAAGGTTAAAACTACCCATTAGGGCTTTGTTTCCGAAGATAGTTTGGACATATTTCTGTACAACGCACATTAATGGCGCTCTCGAATCGGCCACGTCCGTATTTATTATCTGCGGTTAGTAAAACACTGTTAACGAAAATAAATTTCGCCGAAATTAAGGTGCGTCGAAATCGAGGTTCAATTAATCAAAATTCCATTTTCAATCTACTTTTTCAAGCGCCCGCCCTTTCAAAAATTCCCATTTTTGATTGAATGGCTTTTTAACTGAATTCGAGTAAATTATAGATTTTCAACCCAAAAGGATTAAAGGCGTCAAATTACCATGCAAAACGTAATTTCCGATTTATCGACCGACTTCCGGTTTCGCCGGAAGAGACGCCAAATTTGTCTTTTGAAACGGAACATCCCGCGATTTTTACAATTTTTGAAATCTACGGATCGAATTCCATCCGATTGCGTTGCCAAATGTTCGTTTTTTTTTCAAAAATAGCATCAAACGATACAGGGTGATTTATTAGCTCTACGTCAAACTTCGGAAGATTGAAACTGACGCAATTTTATAGAAAAAAAAAGTTACATAAACGCAGGTCCGATTCGTATTCGTTAAGGAGTTGTAAGGCTCTAAAGATTCGTTATTAAAAATTCGCTATAGCCGCTAAAAGCGCGATCACCTAAAAAGCAAGTGCCTGGACACGATTGGTACCCCGGAGGATAACTCCTGGGGCGCACCAACAAAAACATCGCATGCCGATGCCGTTGCACATACAGAAGTCTCGCGACTAACGGACTCTGATCTGGAGGCCATAATATAAAATTTAAAAAAAAAATCATTAAAACAGGCGGTGATATATTTAACTCGACATTAACGAACAAACTGGGCCATTCCATAATTTTCCGTCGGGAGTAGGTATTTGTAATAACTTGTAATAACTTTTTTCCGCGTAACGAAGAAATTTTATATTTTCAGCAGCTTTCGCGATTCGTTATTTAATTTATGTAAATATTTTCGCCCGTTTAATTATTCAATTAGTAAAAATTAAGGAGCAAAACTGAAGAATTTCGTAACGAGGTATCGGATTACATATTTACAAACACTAAATTCGCTTAATTAAAATGCGCCTTGCATTAAAATTAAAATAACAAAAGTAATTAATTAAGAAAGCTGATTATTTACATTGGAATTTTAAACAGATCATGATTTCACCAACTGCCAACAAAGAAACTAGAGATAAAATTTCTCCAGTTGAAAAACTCCTCGGGCTATATTCGGAAGATTCCTGATTGCTATACGAAATGTAAATTATGGCGACTGCTAATTGATTTATAATTACATATCTCGTTCTCTCTAAAACTGTGTAATTTCATTCTTTGTTTTCTAAATTTGAATATGCATATATGGTTTTTGTTCGATCAACGGTAATTACGCTCGGCCGCGTTCGAATTTTTATTTGGGGTGCCGCGCAAACCTAATACCGTAATATTTACGTAATTTAAACTTTTCAAGAGTTCACCTTGTTTATTATTTCTTGGCGTCGACTTCTGCAGGGCCTAAGACCGACGAGTCTAATTAAAGGGGGTATTTTTAAGAATATTCTTCATAATTAGTTTGATGTTTAGGTAATTCGAGTATTAATTAACTGCATTAAATTAAGATAAGACCCTTCGTTTTTCTACTTTAAACGAGGTTTTTGTTTTGTTTGAATTTTTTATTCGAATCAGATTTATAATGGGCAAGATACACTTTGGAAATGGAGAACCCTTTGCTCCGTTCCGGTAATTATATTCGACTCGAATATCGAAAGAAAATCTCCGAGGCTTTCTTCCGTAAATTCGGTAATAATGTAAATAACCTAATATAAATCGAAGTTTACTTATACAAATAATCTAGAAGGCTAATTACTTAATTAGTTCCGAGTCAAAGATGATCAACAGCATGGCTAATGAAAATTACGTAACGCCACTTTAACTCCATTAAGCTGTGTTAATTAGAAATCGACGCGACGGCGCTTTTTGCCTTCGGCGTCCGAAAAATCTTTTTTAAGACGATCGTTAATATGTACTAAATAAAAACAGCAAGTTTAGACGTTTCATAAAGCGCAAGCAAATAACGGGCGTCTACCAGAAATAATCTCACATTTTTCTTGTAAAGTTCTCAGCCATTTATAACGTTGTGGAATTACTGAACTATAAAAAT
The DNA here is from genome assembly GCA_036326145.1 of Rhagophthalmus giganteus. Taxonomy (NCBI): domain Eukaryota; kingdom Metazoa; phylum Arthropoda; class Insecta; order Coleoptera; family Rhagophthalmidae; genus Rhagophthalmus; species Rhagophthalmus giganteus. Next base: position 6,924,349 of record JARFJA010000005.1, read on the forward strand.
GTTACTTAAAACTCGAGCGGGTAATCTAGATTTAAAATTTTAAGATGCGAAGATAAAACACACCTTTTACGCAAATCTTTTTATTGTAAAGATGAGAAAGTCCGACAAAAGTTTACAATGGAACTCTCGATAAAACAATGGGATTGTTTATTTTTAAATGGGTTGTTCGATTAGTCTTATAGAAAATTAAAATAAACGGTAATACGTTCTTTTGAGAATTACTTTTTCTTAAGACGCGGGTTTTAGAACATCGTTCAATTAGGATGCAGCGGAGCGTATTAAAAATTATTATTATTATTATTTTAATTTAAAAACACGCTCGAAAACATTTTTAACGATCGCTAGGTAAATATTGGGCCTTTATTTTACGGGTTCGTGCGTTTGTTGTAGAACGATGTATGAATTTACGAACACCCTGTATATTACGCCCTATCCCTATACCTATGGGCAATTATTAACTTTAACTGGAATATTATCTATTGGTAAAAAACAAAAAAAAAACGTTTACACATAATCTTTTAAAATATTTTTAGTAATTCAGCACTTTTACAAAGTGTATTATTATTATTAGTCGTTTATCTGCCTACTTTGTTGATAAAAATATTATTATGGACACTGAAAATTATACTTTTACGAAACAATTCTAATGTTAAATTGAAGAACAAATACCGAGTATTAAAAAAAAACAACGTAAAATGTTGAAACTAATAAATTTTAAACGCTCTTGTCGGGCATGGCCACCTTTGCGTTTTCATCGAAGAGACACTTTTGCACATTTAAAGTTCAACATCTCAAAAATTGTAAAAAAAATAGACATATATATAATATTATGTATTATGTCGTAATTAGAGAAAAGGAACCTACGCGAAAATTCCACAATGTACAGGGTGTTCCATTTAAAAATAAACAAACTAAGTATTATTTGTATCACGTGACGTACGCACGCCACTGAAGTTTTTAATACGTTTTATAAAAGTTTAACAACTTTTTTTTGTACCGGTAATAATAAAATAAATAACGAGGGGGTCGAAATATAACCAATAACCCCGTACATACTTACTACCTAACATTTACATGTATTTATTTAAATTATTATCAGTAACATTAGGTAGTACCCTTACTGTAAATTCGGTCTTGCATTTAAAAAGAAAAAACCTTTACCGTTCACAAAGCTCACTATAACAATAATAACCAAAAACACATTTACGTTTAAATCTTTTATTTAAAAATTTTATACCTTACAACATGTGTTTACTCTATGAAATGGAAATAAATTATTATCTTGAAGGACGCGCACGTGGTTATCGCACAATTTCGATAACAGTACGATTTGTCAGAACATATGGCGTATTGATAGAATTGTGGTGAGTGTTTAATTTTACGTAAATTCTTTTTTATCGGCAATAAATTTGAATCATATTCGTTTCATTCCTCAGTTGTCGATGGTCTTCGATGAAAGGATACGCGCGCGATCGTGGTCAATTCAGTGCCTCGTTTTGTGTTGTTCGCTTTTTCAATATCGGTGAATGTTTTAGAACTTAATTTATTAGAATAGAGACGAAATTGTTGATTATTATTTGTGTTAAACAAAGCGTGTGGACCAGATTTGTTTTAAAGACAAACGAGTTTGTTCGCTGTCTCGTTTAAAATTTTGTGTCAGGGAAATTTTTGGTGATCCAACATCTTATTTTACAAAATAAGTGAGTAGCCTGCATTTGCTGTTTTAATTGTTAACAATCTTATAAATTCCGGCTCGAATTCAACCCTATTTTCTTGTGGGGCGATCTTAAAATCCAACCACTGTTTTAGAGTAAAAAAATATTGCTAGGAAAATTATAAATGTAAGTATTTTGATATCGAGAGAATGTGTGAACACGTTATCAACAACCTTGACTCTCGTTTCGTAGAATGGCCAATGTCTGGATAACATTATTTTTGGTTCATAAATGATAAAACATTTTTATAAAAACGTTCACCGCTTAGGTATAATCGAAGCACATTAAAAAATTCGACCTAAGTAATTAGTAGGAAGTTGAGACGTGTCATAGTTGTTTTAATTGGGTCTTGCTGTCTAACACGTTAAAAGTCTCCGTTAATCCAGGCTGCGTTTCAGTCGCCATCTTGAGAAAAATGAGTTCTTCGCCGGAATCTCCTTTGCGATACATTTTACGACAAAAATACCTATGCGATAAAATAAACTAGGGAACATTTCCTACAATTTATTTTCTTATCATTTTTTCTGTAAAATCAATAGTTCGGGCGTGACAACTTTATAAAGTTTATTTCGCCAGATAAGCTGGCACGCCGAAACTATCGACTTTACAGAAAAAAATGATAAGAATATAAACTGTAGGAAATGTTCCTAGTTTATTTTATCGTATAGGTATTTTTGTCGTAAAATGAATCGCAAAGGAGATTTCGATGAAAAACGCGTTTTTGGCGTCTTTTCCTCACGACGCCGGCCGAAACAGCCTGGATTGGTGGGAATTTTTGACGTGTTAGCCAGAAACGTCTAATTAACAAACGTCTGCGTCACGTCTCTACTTTCTACTACAATTACTCAGGTCGATTGAGTTTTTTATCCCGAAAATGCCTGAAATATTAGGTCATTTCAAATCGGCGTAAATTTTTACACCTCATCGCTATAAGGCAACAAACGACAGTAAAAATTTGATGTTGATTTGATTTTTAAAATAAATTTATTCCATTCAGTAACGTTTCGCCATAAGATAAAACTTTATTTTTCCCCTTTTTTCAATACTAGGTACTTATATAGGATACTGCATAAATAGACCGACAAATTGCGAGTATACATAGAAGAAATTTAAGTCGCTGAAATCCATATTCGAATACGAGCGAAAAGGAGTAATTTTTTATCGGAATTGGACGATTAGACGCGACCATTTCGACGCGAAGACGCATCGACGCAAAGAATATTAGGAAAATTTTAAATATGCCAAACCTATTGCGGTAAATTAATTACAATAAATAAGTATTCGTTTAGATTTAATTTTCATCTTTAGTTTAAACCACGATTCGCCCGAGTCACGTCACCTATCATTTTTGTTACTAAATGAACAGATAATTTAACTTTAATCGGAATTTAAATTAGGATTGAGAAACTCGCCTTTACTCACATAGGTTCAAATAAATTTTTTCGTCACCGTCATTCGAAGATGTAATTTTCTGTCGAATTTTTTATTGTCGAAAGCGGACGTTTGACTACCAGCGGGAGACAATGTACATTGTCTTCCGCTGCTATTGGCGACGAGAAGGAATATTATATTACGTACATTACAATGACAGTTGTCCACTGTCCAGTTGTCCAAAGCTACTGTGTAGATCAGGTTAGTTTAGACTAGTGCTCGGACATTGCTCATATAGTTCAGATATTCTTATCATTTATAAAATGGAAAAACCGATAATTTGTAGGTACCGAGAAAGCTGAAATCCCCATCACACGAATAGGTTAATATTACTCTATCGGCCAGTCAACGTACTCGTTACACAATCTCTAATTTAAGAAATTTTTGACGCCGAAATGACCTCGCGTCAAAATCGGTTCGCGTCAAAACGTCCTTAACTCATTTTTTATATATAACTTTTTTTACATAAGATACTCGTCGGTGCACAGGGTGGTCGAAAAGGTTTTAGACATTCTTTAAGGGTGCGGATGAACAAGATGTACAACACAGGTTTTTTAGACACAATGACGCAGAAAGTGCACGTTCAAATTGAATTGTGCAGGAGCTCCGTTATGCTGATTCAAGGAAATCTACCGTTTTGGTGTGATACTTAATATTTTAAATTGAGTATTTTTGCTCGTTTCGCTGCTCTTTATTAAGCGCTTGGTGAAATTTATCGATTTATTTATAAAACACCCTGTACGTACGTTGCGTAAATAATTTGTATGCGACATAATTTACGTTCGACGAAACGCGTTCTTAATTGTTTAAAAATTTAGTGTCGCGGCGATCCTGGTTGTTTGTAAAATGCGACCCTCGATATTAGGGTAGTACGAATTAAGGGAGCCCGTCCGAAACTTTAAAGCCGTTAGCGTTGTATGTAGCTTAGAATAATTCGACTAAGATTTCGCTAACTCTTAGAATTATATCGAAAGTCCTGTCAAGTGCTCTAAGTGTATAAGTTTCACAATGAAACATTGTCCGTGGATCAAGCGAGGGTGGCGGACGATCGGCCGGTAATTGGGCGCAGTACCCCGACCCGGCTATTGTACGCGGATCAGGGATCAGGTTATGACCCCGCTTGCCACCGACTTTGCTCGTGTTTCCTCAGCTCTATCATTATATAAATACACCACTGGGAACTCTGGTGGATCTGAAAGCTGTCAGTCATTTATCTAAGACACCCCACTATTTAATCACTACTATCATTATTGTTCTTCGCGATGGGTTTTGTGCAATACCTAATGATGATGGTCTTTTGTGGTAATTAAATGGAACGCGCGGCACTTGATATTTCATCGTTTTGCCGTCACCGTACAGGCAAATTGATTAGAATTTGTGATAAATATTTATAATAGTTGAATTCTCAAACTGTAGATCCGTTCGATAGAAAAACACGTGTTTAACGAATACTTTAAAAATAGTTTTGACAATATATGTCCGTCGTTTGCCGAACAAGTCGGTAATCTTAACACACTCGAATTCGAAGCATCGGTTTCAGACAACTTCATTAATCTCTGCGATACAATTAATTACCGAACGGCAATACTTAGTAGAGTATTTAATTGGAAGGAAGTTCCCATTCGAACTGCAGGATTATCAAATTTCGCAATACACCGAAAGGATTAGGTCTGCAGAGAACGTTTTGGGGACAACGGGCCCGTTGGACCGTCGAAATATTTATTTTGAAACCTTAAACCCGCGAAGGTGTGGAAGGTGTGCCGGCCACTTTTTGAAATTCGTAAATAAGCCGCCCCAACAATGGGATCATATTTAATCCTCGCCGTTTGTAAACTCCGTTCGATATGATTCCATCCATTTTCTGCGGCTCAGTCGGTGGTTGTTATCGTACAATGTGTTCGACCTGCGATAGGCAGGTAGTTATTCGAAAATGCGTGTGCATTAATGCAGTTGTTTTGTTGTGGCCACAAATTTTTGGCTAGCTCGAGTTTTGAGCCGAACATAATCCGGTCAAGAAGACCGCGACTCGCTAACAATCCGAAACTCGACTAAGCCAGCAGCTTTATCCGTCTTACGACAGGAGCTGCTGGTTTCAGAGATAACGCTGTTGCACTTTAGATCATAGAATGCCCGGGATTGTTTCTCGAATTTAGTTGTTGTTGTGCCGCGTCCGTAAGTCGGCTTCGATTTAGTTCGATTTTCTTTATTTCTGTTTGATTTTGTTTGACACTTTCATTGTTATTGCAATTGTCCGTTGGAAATTAATTAGTTCGTCGATTTAACGTCAAGTAAGAACAACGTTGATACTTTATCGATATAAGATTAATCAAAAACAGTTATAAAAAAGACAAATCTGCGCCGGGATAAAGGTCTCATTCGCCTACACTGTAATATGAAGACGAGATTAAACGACACGCTCGAAAACCCCTTGGAAAGACCACGACTTTCTGATAACATGACGGAACCGGACTTTCCTTATAAGTCACGTTCATAACATTTTAGCCCAGTCAAATTTAGCGGGCACGACCTGGAAAGTTTCGAAAATTTGGGGATATGTTCAGTTTAATTGTCCCAAAGAACGTTCTAGATTTTCCGCGGAGTGGGGAAGTAGAAAGGTGCTTCAAAATTGTTTTTTGAATCTAACTACAAAACGGTTAGAGATATCAAAATAAAGTTTATTATAAAAAATATAGCCCTTTAAATTATCTACAAGAAAGATTCGGTACAGTTTTTTAGTAGAAGTTATATTTTTTTCGTAAATGAGGTTAGAATACGAACCTATTTGTATTTTATAGGAAAAACGCGGTGGGGAATCAATAGTATTTATTAAGCTGTCGGTTAGTCTTATAAGACTAGTTGTAGTTACATGTAAATAATAATAAAAAATAGTATTTACACGATAAAATGATATCTAACAATAAGTAGGAATAATAAACACACTTTATTCCATTACTAGCTTTTACTCGCGACTTCATCTGCAAGTTATTAGAAATATAAATTTTATAATTCGAGTACGAACAAACTGATCGAATTAAAAAAAAAAACAACAACATACTTTCCCACTTTTATCGCCATAGGAGTTTTTTTTTATTTATTAGATATCCCATTTTATTTACAATTTGTACAAGTACATTCAGTAAATTTCGTGACTGTGGTGATGGCAAGTAGAAGTATGCTCACCAGCAGACTTCTGTAACAGTAAGCTTTTAGGTTTCTTGTGACTAGGGGTTTAAAACTTACAAACTAAGACTTATAATCTAACTTAAGCTACACTATCTACATGATCGTTCAAAATCTATTCACTAGATCATTTGGCACTAATCTTTTCAGTCGGCTATTGCTAGGCTCATTGGTTAGGTTCACAGCTAATACATTGGGATGAACTCTGAGTCGAGCACTGTAATGTAAGGTGTAGCGTTGTATTTCTTCCTTGACTGTTGGAGTTTGGAGATCCCTTCGGATAACGGTGTTGGGAATGAACCATTGAGCATTTGTTATTATACGCAGCACTTTAGATTGGAAACGCTCCAGTATTTCGATGTTTGAATTTGAAGCTGTTCCCCACAGTTGGATTGCATATGTCCATACAGGTTTTAATATTACTTTGTACACCATTAGCTTATTTTCCAGACTAAGTTTAGATGTTCGGCCAAGTAGCCAATACATTTTGGAGAGGGCCATTCCTAATTGCTTTCTCTTAGTGAAGATGTGCTTTCGCCATGTAAGTCTTCGATCAAGATGAACTCCAAGGTACTTCACTTCTTGTAGTTGTGTTAACTGGGAGTTGTTTAGTTGCATAGGGGGGCAGCTTTCTCTTCGTGTGGTGAAGGTTATATGAACAGATTTGGATTCATTAACTTTTATTCTCCATTTCTTTAGCCAATTTTCAACGGAGATAAGATTAGTCTGCAGTTTTTGCGAAGCCATGAAGGGATCGGTGTCCGACGCTAGGATAGCGGTGTCATCCGCAAATGTTGCAGTTAGGACTTCTGCTGAAGTTGGCAGGTCTGCGGTGTAGATTAAGTACAACAAGGGGCCGAGCACACTAGCTTGGGGTACCCCAGCATTTATTGGAAAGAGTTCAGAGTGTTCAGATTCGACTTTTACTAGGAAGTGTACCGTAAAGGTAGGACTTTAGGATTAGGAAGTAGTTAATTGGTAAGAGGTTACGTAACTTGTACAAAAGACCAGTAAACCAGACCTTATCGAAAGCCTGGGTAATGTCGAGAAATGCGGCTGAACAGTATTGAAGGGCTTCAAAAGATGAATTAATTTTTTCCACTACTCTGTGAATTTGTTCAACAGTGGAGTGCATTAGCCGAAAACCAAACTGATGATTTGGAATCGTCTCAGCATTTTCAAGAATTGGAAGTAATCTCTTGAGGATTAGTTTTTCAAAGACTTTTGATATGATGGGTAAGAGACTTATTGGCCTGTATGAATTTAATTCTGCAGGAGGTTTTCCTGGTTTTAAAATAAGGATAATTTGGGCTACTTTCCACTGCGCAGGAAAATATCCAGTGCGTAGCACTGCGTTAAATAGTTGAGTAATGTACTTTGTTCCAATGTGAGGCAGTTCCTTTAGGGTTTTCGCGGTAATCAAGTCATAGCCTGGGGCCTTCTTGGTATTTAGAGAGTTTATGACTTCTAAAATTTCCCCAGTTTTGAAGCTCTCAACTGGTGGTTCGAGCTGGTAAGGTTCTTCTAAGGATTGGATAAATTCATTTTCTTCGTCCGGTCCATTGTCTGAGGGATGAGGCCGGATCACTTCCGTTAAATGTTCTGCGAACGCTTGGGCTTTGTCTGCATTGCTTCGTGCCCAGGTGCCTTGGGTTGTCCTTATAGGAGGATTAACTTGTTTGCATTGTTTTATCTTTTTGGTAGCCCTCCAGAGGGAGTATTCTGTAGCTTCTGTGACGGTGAGGTTCTTAAGGAATGTTTCTATACAAGCGTTTTTATTTTCATTTAGAAGTTCAGTTAGCTCCCGCGTGGCAGTGTTCAATAAACGTTTGTTTTCCGGGGTCCTTAGTCTCTGCCATTGTTTTTGTAGCTTTCTTTTTTCTTTAATTTTGTTCTTGATTGCCGTAGGGCAATCATAGGTTGCGAAAGTTCTACTAGCTTCAGGGGTAGTAGTCCAGCCTGCCTGCTGCCATAGGAGTGGAATTTCGAAAAGTCCTTTCTTAGCGGGCGCCTACATCACAGAAAATTTATATACGATTAACGTTGAACGGGCATTTGTTTCTTTTTGTACTTAAACAAAAAATGTTTGGTATAAAGTTGTGGGGATGTTTTTGAAAATTCGACAAAAAACGAAACAAGTTACAATTTTTTTATTGAATAAAACGAACGAAAACAAAATTATGGGCAATCGATTGCTCTAAAAATGCCCATAATTTGTTGCAAATAAATTCGCATTGAAATGTACAATTAAAAAAAAAATATTTAAACAAAGTGTCTACGTCGCTTCATAAATAGAGGTGGAAAAAAAATTTTTCGCCTCATGGAATACGTATGACGAAGTTCGTCCTCGTACCGTATAATTATCCGCAATTATAACCGATTTGAAACGATAATGTATGTACAAGATAAAAGCTCGTCACTTTTGACCATAAATATAATTTAAGTATATTTGATGGGTATCGCTTGTCAGCTGTAAATCCTTAATTTGTATATCAACTACAACATAGTAATCGTTTAATAACACTCTTAACAAGTCAAGGGTTACCTATTATTTCTTCAGAAATTTTTAATCATAATGATATATTTTTTTCGTGAGATTTTCGTTCTTTTAGTTTTAATAATCGCCGTGAATATAAAATTCGGACAGGCCGCTATTAAAGTTGACGAAAAAATGATAATCAAGATTGACGGTTATGCGAGATAAAAATGTGAAAGTTTGGTGGTTTAGAATGCTCACGTGTGTTTAATTATATCTAAACAATCGCTTTTAAAGTTAATTCCGGCAAATTAAATGAAATCCGAGCTTATTTTTGTTTTGTAATAATTGCAAAGCGCACTATAGGTTTTTTTTTTAATTGCATTTATGTATTACAGTAATGCTTAGGTATTTTATTTTTTAATAGATATTATTGGAATTAAACAGGAAACCTTACATAATCGAGAAAATAACTATGCATATACAGGGTGGAATAAAAGTAAGGAAACACTATGGCTGCCCTGTTCGAACGGTTTGAAATATAAATTTGAAATTTTGTACGATGTAATGGGAAATGATTTCGCATATTTTAGGACAAAAAAAAATTTTTTACGGTCGCCATACGTCATTGCTATACGTCATTGAAAAGCTTACTTTTTCGTCTTTATAACCATTAGAGTTTTTGATGGGGTTACGTAACAAAAAAAATAATGCAATAAATATTTGAATTGTACTACGCCGACTAAGGTGATGCATTTTGCAACGCTGTATTAGATTCGAGACTGCAAGTACTTTTATTTCACTCTGTATAAGCATCGATTAAATCGATTAAAATGTATTTATATAAACTCTTTCGTGAAATTATTATAGATGCAGGTCTGAATCCGAGAAATTAGGTGATCTGTACATTGTTTTTTCTACAACTCCTAACGAAACTGCTAAGGCCGGGCTCAGACGGCGCAAGGAAGCTCGCCTTTGTTCGTCGCCGTCGAAGTGGATGCGCCAAACGAAACTGGGCCGCATGTTTGCGACCCAAGATATTTTGCAACATTGTGCATTTTCGATTTCATTAAAATTTTTAGCGTTCAAATTTTAGGTTTTGTCCTTGAAGATCGCACTTTAAATACTGCAGTAAAGTTTCTCTTCGATCAGTCAGCACGGTTTTTACTCGTTAAACAAAAAGCGGTATCTAAAACATGCGTGGCGCTATCCAAAAATTTGACCGTAAAACTTGTTATTTACCATAAACTCCTACAATTTCCACCTTCGAAGTAGCCCCTCGACGTTTTCCCATGATTCCTCCATGCATCCTTCGAAGTTCGGAAGAGCTAGTGCGTTGAAGACTGACTGGATATTCCAGCCGTAATTTTATTTTCGGGAATGGGAAACATCCAGGCAAGTGGAATAACAACAATTGGTTTCTCCACTATCATGACAACGTTCCCCCTCACTCGCGTTGTTTACAACATTACGGTGCTTTTTCTCATTTATTCTCCCGACTGTCTCCCCTGTAATTTTTTCCTATTCTCGAACATGAAATTGCGGCTGAGAAGATTCAGGCACAATTGGAGACGGTTTTCAACGCACTGACGCTTCAGAACTTTCAGGGACGCATGGGAAAACTTTGGGGATCACTTCCGAAGCAGACGGCGGAAGCCAGAATAAGGTTACGCTTAAAGCAATTGTTTTACGGTCAAGTTCCCCGAACTTTTGGGCAGCACCACGTATTTACATAAAACATTCATTTATCAATGAAATAATTAGATTTTATTTCGGGCAACGATGTTGAAACAATCGGAATATCTGTTAATTAAATTATAAGAGGGAATTGTTCTGACGGAAGCTGATTTTAAAGCTACAAATCTTTTTCAGACAAAACAATGGAGGCCCGAAGACGGTACGCGACCCCTAAAGTTTTGGAAGGTCGCCGGATGGACGCCAATGGATAAATCGTCGACGCTGTTGTAAGTAATTTTATGCGTGTACCCTTTATGACTATTTAAAAATGTCGATGTTTTCTATATAGCCGGGGGCGCATAAGAATAACCGCCCGGCTTTAATGATTCCGTGTACACGTCAGTTATCAACCTATAGACGTCAACGTTTGTCGATATTGATTGACACTGATTACTAAACTTGTCCTTTGCCGTATATCTGGCGCGATTAATATCGCGGCGCAATTTTGTAATTAAAATAACTGAAAACAAATTATTGGAATTGAAGCGTGGGGGATGCGAGCTTTTTATAGAAGTGTAAGGCAATTTATTTAAACTGTTAGTCATCCCGACGCGACGGCATTTGTTTCATTCGCTTATGATAGCGGTCGTTTTGAAAGGAAAAATTAAGGGTGATTAACGAAAAGTTTTTGATCGAAGTACTTATTTTTTGTTAATTATTATTTATCACCTTCGAAGGTGATTCGTACAAATTTTACGGATATCATTTAATTAAATAAATAAGTAAAATAGAAACTAGGTTATTAAACGCCTATAGTGCATCTGTTAAGTATCAACTGTAACTGCCTATTGTTTATTTTCTAAAGAAACACGCGAGACATTAATGTTCTAAAATATCAATTTATATTTAACGTAGGTAATATTTATTTTTAAATTATATTATGCGGTGCTTAAAAACGTAGGCCCGATAATTTTAATCGCATTCTATTGTTTAATTTGCTCATCGGTGTACTATCTGTCCATAAAATAACGTCGTAACGTGGTAATCCCGTGAGGTAGACAACTTATTAAGCACTTGAAGTTCAATTCCGTTAACGAACGTATGTTCGGGTGTTTCGAATAATTTTTACGGGGTCGTTTAGCGTTTTTACAAAAAAAATACAAGCACGGTCGAAAAAAAATAGAAAAACCGGACAACGAGCAGTCCACGCCCTTATATTTACCCGATTCAAGAAGTGATCGTTGGAAACGTTTCAAAATAATTTGGAGACAAACGACACGGCATTGTTGCGACACGAGCAGTTGTTTTCTCAAAGATAAATTTAACGGTTTTTGATCGGAATATGTTCTAATTAAATATAAAATTTCAATTGGAATTGAAATTAGCGAATTCGCGAATTCGCGAATGTCGAGTCTATTACCTAACAAACGATGTAATAGGTGATCGGGACCGAATTAGATAAAAATCTTTTTTTTGTTAACTCCTATATTTATACAATCGGTCATTTTGAGACTATAAGTACAACTTGTGTATGCTTAACCTAAAACTTAAATTATTAACAACATAACATGTAGAGTAATGTCCCAGTGGACATTCTCCATAGGGAATATTTTTTACATAATTATGACTTGTTTATTAACTAAAATCTAGTGAGTAGATCAGATGGTTTGAATCGCTTTAATCTTCTTGATTCTTCTTCGTCCAGTAGCAGTGAGGTAGCCAGTTCGTTTGGATGTGCTGTTATCTTATCTTTGTATTTTGTGCTGTATTTTGTAATTTCTTCGCGGATGATAGGTATCTTTAGATCAACGTGTAATGTTGCGTTGGTTATGACCATGGGGCATTTACTATTGCTCGTAAAACCTTATTCTGAAATCTTTGCAAAATCTCTATGTTTGAATTGCACGCAGAACCCCATAGGGGCACGCCGTATGTCCAGATGGGTTTCAAAATAGTTTTATATAGTAGCAATTTGCTTTCCATTGACTATCCATTGATTATCCAGTAAATTTGTTTGAATTTAGCTCCCAGCTGTTTTCTCTTAGTGAAGATATGAGTACGCCAAGTTAGTCTTCTGTCCAAGTGTAGACCTAGATATTTCACTACATCCGCTTGAGGTATTTGGTTTCCATTTAAGATGACCGGAGGACAGGTTTCTCTTTTCAGGGTGAAGGTAATTTGTGTCGATTTCGTTTCATTCGTTTTCATTCTCCATTGTTTCAGCCAATGTTCTAGGTAGTTTACGTGGTCTGGTTGCGCATATGGGGTCATTATGTGAAGCTAATATCACTGTATCGTCAGCATATGTTGCTATCATCGTTGTATTAGTTTCAGGTAGATCTGCCGTATAAAGTGAGTATAATGTGGGGCCCAAAATGCTCCCTTGTGGGACACCAGATTCGATAGGATAGAGTTCGGAATGTGCTTCTTGGTATTTTACTTGGAATGTTCTGTTAGAGAGGTAGGATTTAAGAAGAGAGTAGAAAGGATGTGGGATTGTGTGTTTGAGTTTATACAGTAGTCCTAAATGCCATATTTTGTCAAAGGCTTGACTTATGTCGATGAAGACGGCTGAACAGTATCTTTTCTCTTCCATAGTGTTGTTGATTTTATTTACGATTCTGTGAATTTGTTCTGTGGTTCCGTGTTGTTTCCTGAACCCAAACTGGTGAGTGGGTATTAGTTTTTCGTCCAAATAAAAATCCGTCCGATAAAAATCTAGCGACATTTTTTTTAATTGCACATAAGTGCGTCTCCTCCAAATTTAAATGAAAGAACGAAGATATTTTTGTTTGTTGAATTTACTATTTTTCCGATAGAAATACTCGCCGACTTTTGAGACATCCTCTATATATAAAATGCACGCGTCGTTTTCACTTTGCGATCTTGACGTATTAGTACATATTTCGTTCGTTTCGGTATTATCTAATTCTAATAAGGGAGGCATTTTTCATTCTTTCGACTTGCAATTTGCGTTTCCACCTCATTGCAAGCAGATGTGCGCGCGTGTGCATTGCATATATATCCAGCTAATTAAATCCACATTTCGAGAATAAATTATAGTTTTAACGTCGAGATGGCGTAGCCCATTTCGGTACGATATACAGGCATAGTGCCGTTTAGCTCGTACTTTAATCCTTAAAAAAAAAGGATAATAATAATAACTGATATAAAAAAGCGTCGTCGTAGTTCGGCGATCCTTAAAAGATAGACGACGTTTGATTCGACATGGAATAGCTACCGATGTAGTGACGGACACGGGGGCTCTATAAATTCCCATCGTACGCTCCATCACTGGAAGCGGACAACTCTGAAATTGTATACATGAATTGTTTGGAGTGACGGGACAATGCCCGCTTCGAGGTGTCAGGTGCAGGGCGTCCCGACGCCGCCCGTCAACTTTAACAGATGCGTGCGATATTTCGATTGAATTCGAACCTGGCGACGCTACTTTTAATATGGTTAAATGACAACCCTTTATCCGTAGATGGTTTTCTCGTTTCCATCCGCGAGTCCTCTAAAAAGGACGAAGTTGGAACGTCGTCGTGCGCGCGATACCTACTATCTTTTTCTTCGGCACTTTTCACAGTTCATTTCGTTTTACGAATTTCACAATGTACGCCGTTGTTTGGACCCAAGGTGCACTGTGGTAAAAACGAACTGTCGCCCATCGAGCCCTACGTTAGGCAACTTATTGAGCTTTCGAACTTCATTTCTCTATTTCGAGCAGAAAGATATCGAATAAAAACTTATTCGATCAAATAACGCGCGCAAAATAAATAAAATTGGCCTCAACTTTTTTAAACACTAACGACATGTCCAAGTTCGAGCGTTTGAAAATGCCGCATAACAACCCTTACGACTCTATCGACGATAGTGTACGTGTACGTGTCGTTTTACTATACAGGGTGTCCGATTAGGAACGTGCGTAACTTCGTACAGCAATTATTCGAACAATTCTAAGCAGTGGCGATTCTAATCTTAATTTAATTAACAGCAAGAGAATCGGACACGTCGTGCCAACTGGCATATTTTTGCTTGCGTTGGAACTGTTCAAAAAAATCATTGTACGAAGTTGCCCGCATTCCTCGAGAAAATCCCCGACACGTAAATCAACCTGATTGCCTCCGGAATGCGAAATGATTTAAACAAACAATTGCGTTATTAAAACGCGGCAGATTTTTATACATAAGAACAAATCGCGGGGAAGCTTTTAACGCTTTCCAAAATACTTTTTATACGGCAAAATAAAATCTATTAGCTGACATAATGTTTAATTTAAAAAGAATGTATATATCATCGTAGCACTTTTAATTCTTGGCACGTCAAATCATTTTTCCTGCTATTTTTCCGTACGGTCAATAAACTAGACTCCGTTACTTACTATTAAAATTTTAACTTTCACGTAAATGTCAAAATTCAAGCTGTATTTTCGGATGCTGTTTACTTCCATCACAAACGAAAATTTTAGACGAAATCGCGTCTCGAACGCGATACCGAGAAATTAAAATCTAAAGGTAACTTTACACTGTTGCAGCGTAGTGGTTATTCTTCTCTTTGACGTTCGATTTATCGACGTTGGGCGGTAAGAGTCCAAACTGTAAGATAAACAATAGGTGTTGATTCGCTTTAATATACTTAAGCGCTCGTTGACGCGAGTGCGTCATCTATTAACATTTGAAGATTAAAATTTATCGCATATTTAAGTGAGAAGTTGGAATTGAACGGAGGAATTTTCGCGAGAGAGTCGCTCTCCTTTGTTTAACGCTTATGATAGATATAGAAATCTAACATCCCGCGCGTTCCACAGAGCCAGTCGCTTTGCATTCATTTCGAACAATGAGATGAAACTCGCACGCGATGTAAATTTTGTACAACTATTCGAAGCAGGCGAGATATCATTCTCTGTGCCGCATAAAATAAAAGAATTCAAATTATATGAATACGATTTTTATGTCAGCGGTCGTGTCGGTGTTTCATGTTATATTCAGGGTGCCGCGGCGCGAATAAATATCCACTTTTTTCTGAAGCGAATAAACTGTCGTTGTTTGCTTACCATTTACACGAACATCTTTCTCATATAAGAGCTGGAAACGTATCGATTTCGGGATGGAATTGCCGAAGAAAAAGGCCCATAGAGCAGAAATAAGATAGGTAATAATCTTGGTGGAAGCGTGTCAGTTTGTCAGGCCATATTTAGACACGAGAAATACCTCAAGTTTACCGCACTTGTAAATATCGCGGACAGCACAATGAATTGTTTATTCACGACCAGAAATGCTCACCTAAGGTGCTTTCTTTGATCTAATCAATTGCCTTATTTGAATAGGAAACTTAAATTTTGAAGTGTTTCGCTGCCTAAGAAGCCTCGTATTTCTTCGAAACAAAGAATGGGGTTTCGTAATAAGATAAGTACGTTTACGCGGGTTACATTAGGGGGGAGGGGGGAGGAAAGGCAACATTTTTACACAATTTATCACCTATATGGCGGTATTGAATAATTTTTTCGCGATTTTTGATTTTCGGAGTGTACGAGGCGTTACGTGAAAGTCCTTGCACTCCATAACGAAATAGTTGGATTAAACAACATTAAAATACGCGCCGACGACTTTGCAACAAATTAGGGGAAATAATTTCTTTTTTTTGCCACCAAACTATCCGACTGATTGTTACAAAACTTTGCGTGCGGTTTGTTGCGGATTTGACCGATACAGGTGTAATACCTGGGTATATCGTTGTATACCGGAGATTTGGAGAAACTTCTTGGAGTTAACTGGTGGACAAAATAATATGAACACCTGCGATACAACGCAAATTCTTTATTAGCAAGGGGTTGGACCACCCTCGGCCTGAATTTACGGTCGTATTTGCCGTGGAATAGATAAATAGAAAAATGCGCGCCCATTTCAATTGCAAAACGGTCTCGAGTTCGGAATGTGGAAGAAATTGTGGAGGGCAGCCAAGGTTTTCTTCTGCGTCCTGGTGCTCGTCGAACCATATCGTAACGCAACGAGCGGGGGGGAACACAATTTGGGATCTTGGAGATGGGTATTCATCTCGGCGGTTATTTGTGCTACCGCGGTCTTGAGCTTTTGGGCCACTATATGCTTCAACACCCGTCGATCCGTGTTGGTACGCTTCGAGTTTCGTCCGCTGTTTTGTTTCGCAAAGGAGACGTTGACGCAGTTGCAGTGCAGAATGTGGAAGAAATTCTGGAGGGCAGCCATAGTTTTCTTCTGCGTCCTGGTGCTTGTCGACCCATATCGTAACACAACGACCAGGGGGGAACACAATTTGGGATCTTGGAGATGGGTATTCATCTCGGCGGTTATTTGTGCTACCGTGGTCTTGAGCTTTTGGGCCACTATATGCTTCAACACCCGTCGATCTGTGTTGGTATGCTTCAAGTTTCGTCCGTTATTTTGTTTCGCAAAGGACACGTTGACGCAGTTGCAGTTCAGAATGTGGAAGAAATTTTGGAGGGCAGCCAAGGTTCTCTTCTGTGTCCTGGTGCTCGTCGAACCATATCGTAACGCAACGACCGGCGGGGGGGAGCACAGTTATGGATCTTGGAGATGGGTATTCATCTCGGCGGTTATTTGTGCTATCATGGTCTTGTGCTTTTGGGCCACTATATGCTTCAACACCCGTCGATCCGTGTTGGTATACTTCGAGTTTCGTCCGCCGTTTTGTTTCGCAAAGGAGACGTTGACGCAGTTGCAGTTCAGAATGTGGAAGAAATTGTGGAGGGCAGCCAAAGTTTTCTAGTGCATCCTGGTGCTCGTCGAACTATATCGTAATACAACGAGCGAGGGGGAACACAATTTGGGATCTTGGAGATGGGTATTCATCTCGGCGGTTATTTGTGCTATCGTGGTCTTGTGCTTTTGGGCCACTATATGCTTCAATACCCGTCGATTCGTGTTGGTATGCTTCGAATTTTGTCCGTTGTTTTGTTTCGCAAAGGACACGTTGACGCAGTGCTCCTTGCGATACCCATAAAGTTGACTGTTTTTCACATCCGATACTCACAGAATGTTCCCAATACTAGCTACTCCGTTGCCTGATGTAAATCACCTGACACGGTGACATACGACAGGCGGCGTGACTATTCGTCAACAATGTCTTACAGTCTGTTGTTATTTTGTCCACCACCCCGCATGTAGGTCAAAGCGTCTGAAGGAGCAAAATTGGATCGTTCAATCCGCAGTTATTGCCAAAGCCAGATGTGCGTCATTTCACTGACCGTGTTTGCCGCCTTTTTGACATTGTGTTTGTAAAAATTTTACACCAAACGAGAGTGAGGACTGCCTTGCATTCATAGATTCTTAAATTGTAGACAGGTCCAACTTGGAAAACCGCATCTTTTTTGCTTTTTTTTACACGTGACTGGCGAACGTCTTTAATGTTATCATTTCAGGCCAGATTGACAGCGTTGTCTCATTTCCTTATTCGAAAAAACATATTTGGTCCAAATTAGGAGTCGGTCAAAACATAGGCAACTTTCCCCTATAGGAGGTAATCGCGTCTTGCTATATAACTGTGTAGCACCTATTTAACCGATAAAAACGCCAAGAATACCTAAAATACAACCTTTAGCAGTTTAAGATTGAGCTTGCAAACAGAGGTAATAAATTTTATTGCCGTCGAAATGAATTTAAAAAAATCGATGATACTTTAAATGGACGCAATTTGCGATGAGATTTCGGGAAAGCAGTTTTCTTTTGGCTTTAATTGGAAAACGTTATTTTTACATTGTAACCAAAAAAAAAACCAACAACATGGTTTAACTATATGAACTAATTTAATATCTATCTATACGGAATCGATTTAAAATGATTTTCGTACCTACACAAAACGCGATCTCGATTGCAATCTAAGCGATAAACAGTCGAGCATCGCTCTTCTTGGTCTACACCGTCCTTTTTTTTAACGTAGCAAGAAAACACATTTGAATTAATCTTCACGTCCTCACGGAATATTTTATCCACAAATTATTATAAACACGTCGCCACAAAGTTCCTTCTAAATTGGGCGACTCAATCAAGATCGACGGTCGAACAATTTTTCCTCAAAATTAAGGTTAGGTCCGATATCTAGGAGGCATCGATACTCGAATAATAAAGATAGGATAACGATTCTGTTTTTTTTTTTGTCGACAATTAAAAATATATTGAATATTCACAAACCTAATTATCCGGACGAGCTACAGCATAAGATCATCCCATATCTAACACTTAAGATAATAAGAATCAGTGCAGTGCGTTTGCTTCCCACTCACGTTCGAACACGGGCACATAAATTATACCAACATCGAATGGTCATTAATGCATTGGGTGGTGCAGCCTTCAGTGTGGTCTGCGATCCTTATTTCTTCCCTTTGCAGCTTAATTCGAACCTTGAACGTGGTAATTCTTTCATTTAATTGCGTTGTACGTACCGAACGTTGAGTATTGTTTCAGTTTATATTCTCGCAAATCTAAGTTAATTACGCCCAAAGAAAATCGTGTACGTACCTACGGCGAAACGATTCGATCGACGGTATTCGCGTATCGTAATTTTGACTTGCATTAACCTCTTGCGCGCGGACAAAAAGAGGTTGTAAATCTACAAAAGTCGCATTGTGTATTACGAGTAATTTGTATGTGAGACGATCTTATTCATATACTACCACTAGATAATTATTGCGGTTGTTTGTTAACTATATGAACTTTTTACTAGTTTTTACAACCGCGATTTAAATTCTCGATTGCACAGGAAACATCTAAATTCGTCGTAAATTTTTTGCTCTCCGGGGGTGTTTATTTGGTTAATAGTATAGTAGGTAATCATGTGAGTTCCGCATGAGAAACTACTTAATTATTATTCACGTCTAAGTATGGCAAACAAAGTGAAATAGTATCTCTTAAATAAATTAAAACGCGACCGTAAAAAGTTCTTTTTTCCCCCCGTCACAATAAAACCGATATTAGTCGCAATCAATTCCGAGCGGTGACAATATACATACGCATTAATTTAGAAATAAATAAAAAATATTTTCCCATATACAGTCGAAAGAATCCAAAATAGGTAATAATGAAAATATCTACCAATAAAATTGTAAATTCCTTCTACTACCTCTTTGACAGTCACCGCTGCTTAGCCTATCGAGACATTAATGGGAATACGAGACAAGAACGTTAATAACGTTTCTAGTGTCTATTTAAACTTGTTTTTATATTTTTAATACTAACTTACACTTTGATAAGCAAATATTTTCTTTGAAGTTAATTGTATTGGTATTAATGACAACGTTAATGCACAGAGTCCCGGTATCTTAAGATTTCGAACAAGTAAAACGTCCGTACGTGAGCTTCGAGCAAGAAAGCGAGAAAATAGTTTATTAGATTACGTGACCGATCTAGGTATATACAGGGCGATCCGCATAAAATGCCCCGGACGAATATTCCGGCAACTAACGACGACGTTGAAAGTCTGTAACGGGCGATCGCCGGGCACAAGGGGTGGCTTTAATTTTTGGCGAATCGCGATTTTTTAACGGGTCGAGGCGCAAAGCTATTTTTCGATAGCTGAAACATCGAAAATATTCCAGCTTTTCCGTTATGCAATTTTTGCGAACAATAACCACCCCGCATATTTTTTTATTGCTTATTTAAATTAGCTGGCCGTTTGGAACTCTTTTTACGGCACCGAAATATTCGCCCGGGAAGTTTTATCCGAATCGCTCTGTACGTAGGACGGCCGACATTTAATTCCGGGGCGAATTTCAAACGGACACAAACAACAGACTGCGATGTGTGGGTAAATAAACAGCTTGACCCTTGAATGCGCATTTGAATATCTAGATAACACATTATTTCCAGACTTTTCCGGATATCCTCTATCTGCAGAAGTTTGATAAATAAACAATAAAAAAGTTAATTGGCTCTTTACTTTATTTCCTTTGCGCGGAAATTGGCTTTAAAATTGCTTGTCGATTACCTACACCAACGGGGCAACTGTTGCTTTTTAATAAAAAAACCGTCCTAATGCTACAATGTAAAAAAAAACAAAAACGAAACGTTTGATGCACGGTATTAATTTTGTACATTGACCTTTGAGGCAATTATTGTAGGTTTGTTTCAAATTAAACATATTCACGTGAACGCATTTTATTGTATTGCTTAAAAAGAAAAATGTTTATCACATTTTATGCGATAAAAACACGAAATTCGTTTTGACAGATCGTAAAACAATTAACAAATCGCTTATACTTATTTTAAAAGATAATCAGTCAACAACCAGTAGATTGGAATGTTTATAAAAAAATAACTTAACAATTATCGTGCGATAAGATAGTTAAACTATTAAATTGTTTACGTTGTTTGTTCTTGCGAAAGAGCAATCAACCTTGTTGGTTACGTAATAAAATTTACAATTAGTCCGGTCGCGTAGGCCATCCAATGTCTGCGCAAAAACATCGCCCGGCCCGGATTTTTGTGTACGGCCAGAGTGTCCCGTCGTCGCCTGCAAAAATTTTTACAAGGGAGCGACTAACGGTTTTCTTTTGTTTTTGCAAATATCCTCCCAAAATATTGTTTTTTCTGCATAAATGATTCGGACGTAATTTGTGACTTTTAAAATTTGCCGCAAAATATGACAGGGTCGAATTACTTTATTCCGTAAGACCGACGCCATTGTGGCATTTTTCATGGGCCTAATTAACATTTTTGTTGAAAGTGTTAATTTTTTTGTCTTTCCTCTTTCCATCCAGCATAATTATTGATTTTTTTTTATTACATCGATAAGCGAATGTATCGATCTCCGGGTGCTTCAACCCTTTTGGCTCTCCGTCCAGATCTTGGACGGCCAAAAATGGTGAAGAACCTGAACGTGGTAATCCGCTTATCCATGTAATAAAACAATTAAGTGTTAAATTAATTGTATATCTCTTATTCTACTGAAATCTCCTCGATCTCCTCCACGCTTGAAGAACAAACGTGTTGGTTCAACAGTTTTTACACCTATATCAGGTGTCAACGAAATCGTTAGACAACCTTTATTTTTGACGGTAAAAAAGGCATCAGTCTATGGCAACATCTACATCTACTCTAATTAAACGTATACAGACCGAGTCGTTTAAAAAATACCACGCGTTTTTCTTGAAAACGGTTAGAGTTAGGTAAAAATTGTGGAATATGAAGCGAGCCGTCTGATGGTGTCGTTGAAAATGACCTTGCAACCCATTGGTTTTGGAGTTACATAGACTTAACTTGCCTTTTTTTTTAATTGCATGGGGCATTTCTGTGTTATCCAATCGATAGTTCGTTAAAAACAATACACTTTTATTTGGAGCTATTTTTCGAAATCATCGATCGATTCGAAGATACAAATCAAAAAAATGCATATGGTTTCCAAAAGAACAAAAAAAACATGTGCTTATCATTACATTTCGGAAGAGTTGCAAATTAAGCTAAATCTTTTCTAACAAATGGATTATTTCTGAAAGGTTTTTCTCTGTGACAAAGTGAAAGAGGTGGCATACTGCGAATGGCCTACTGCTCGTGAATATATAAAGAATCAAATCCAGTTTTGAAAACATTGAAGAGTCGGAGATGGACACTGTTTCGGCAGGCTTTTCGCAGAAGTACAAAACGTTCGGAGCAAAATGGTGGTCATTTCGAGTATTTATAATGAAAAATAAATCAATTTTAAACTCCAATTCATTAAAAAATTCTCACTTCAGAATCTAAATTTTTATTTTGGCTCGTATCTTCGAAACAAATGATTCTTTCGAAAAATACCTTTAGGTAAAACTATTTAATTGTTTTATGGACTATCGATTGGGCATCGCAGAAATATCTTATCCAATTAAAAAACCGTAATTTAGACTTATAACTTCAAAAGCGATGAGTTTCAAGGTCATTAAATGTCACCATCAGATGGTCCCCTTCGTGCCTTACAATTTTTATAATAACTAATTTTTACCTATCTCGAATCGTTTTCGAGGAAAGCGCGTGGCATTTTTTAAACGACTCGCCCTGTAAAAAGTGCCGCGGTGCGTTCAACTCGGAAACGCCCACATCTCTAAAAATATTACGAAAAATGCACTTTTGTAATTTTAGCCTAGATCAAACTGTCCCAAAAAATATATAGGTAAACCGGGTAAATACGCCTCAGTAGGGAAAACGCCCTATCTGTAATAGTACAGTTATCTTTGGTGAGATAGTGTTACGAGCACCAAAAGCCAGTATCTTTTATGTATTGCGCATCGTGCATATGTATCTAACAAACTTGTTGTCGTTTGGTTTGGTGAAAATAAATAAATACTGCAGTCAACTGTAAATTGAGACCTACAAAATTTATTAGTAAGTATCTTTTAAAAAGAATTTCTCGCAAACGTAGCTAGATATTGTAAATTCGAAAACGGTGAATTATACCTAAAATTCGCCATGTTTTCAACTCTGTACCGTATCCATGAAATGTGTTACGATAGTGGGGCGTTTTACACACGTGATTGGAAAAATTGCCTCGCAATTTTTGGGGTAATAGGCCTCACTAAATTATGCGATTTTATTTGCAGAAAATGGGTAAAATTTATGTACGAAAAACAACTAGTTTTAGTCAAGATGTCTCTAAGTCTTAGCCTTTAAGCCTCTGAAAAGTTATTTTTTTCAAGAAGCAAAAAGCTGGATGATTCAAAATAAGGATAGGAAGCTATCAAGAATGACAATCGCTAGATTAATAGGTAACGCATGGGGTAAAGCTGCAACTGTTGCAAATGAAGCCTCAGGATTTAGAGCATGTGGAATACATCCGTTTAATCCCCAAGCAGTTGCAGATCACTTCTTTTCAATATCGGATGCATCATTAGAAAATACAGCCAAAATTTCTCGCGAGATATCTAATCAAGACATAAATTTACCTGTAACATCAACTTTTTTGGCAGGTCCTACAACGGTAAAACGAAAGCTGGAACGTACTTCACAACAGCAAAGTTTTTTGGGAAAACCTGGACCCTCGAATCAGGAGCACACTTTAACGGCACCACCTATAGAATCCTGCAATAAGAAGGAAACTCCTTCAAAATATTTAAAAGAAATTCAACCGCTTCCACTAATCCCTAATACTGGCGTTTCTAAACGAAAACAAACGGCTCTCGAACTAACGTCTCCAGCAAATCGTATAAAACGCAGAGTATTTTCTGAAAACAAAGAAGCTAATGCCAATAGAATGAATGAGAAAAAAAAACGTTGTTCAAAGAGAAATCGGGAAAACGCCAAAACTGGTTTGAAGAAGAAGAAAGAAGTTGTTAAAAAGAGAAAGATACAACTTTCAAGTTCGACTGGTAGTTCTTCGAATCTCTATTTAAAGCTTATCGAATGAAATGTGGGATGAAAGTGAAGATTTTTGTATCGAATGTCGCGAGTGTTATTATTCCACGAAATCAAAAGTTGACTGGATACAATGCGCTAAGTGCTCTGGATGGCTTCATGAAACATGCACCAACAACAACAACATTTGTAACAAGTGTTCCAAAAAAAAAAACATAATTAGTAAGTAATTGTATGGTGGGGCGTTTTTACCAATGTACTGGCAAAAACGCCCCAATAAAAGTATTTCAAAATTTGTTTTTTTTTTAAATTATAGTTTAAATTAATAGTTCATTTATATATTTTATAAATGATTAATATCACCTTATTCAAATTTTAAAATAACTTTTAGTAATAAATTTCATTTTTGCTAATTACAGTTTTTTTCAAAATGTGGGGGCGTATTTGCCCGATTTACCCTAATGTAATTTTATTAAAAATCGACACCGCCACAAAATAATCGTCAAAAATAAAAGGCCGTCTAATGATTTCGTCGTCGACGCCCGTTATAATTCGTGTATTTAAATAAAACTGCACTCTTGCAGTAACCCTAAATTACGATTTTTGTTTATTTATACGAATTTGCAATTCAAACACGTCGCACATGTTGCACTTTAAAACAAAGTCCGATTGTTAAAAATTCTCATTCCCTTATTTATAATCCAACTTTTTAATGGAGACGTAAAAAGTCTTCGCCTCGATTACCGCGCGGGCTCAATTAGAACATAAAAACGCTTTGTTTTCTAATACGCTAATGTATCGTGGGAGTATAAAATCTAATGTCCAGGTGTTGTTCTTGTGACACTTTTTTAACGTAAACAATGAAAATCGCACAAATATTACGTCACTTTAACACCGATGTTAATCGACAAGTCATGTCGCAGGTAAATTGCGATGCTTCTTGCGTTATTAGTAAGAAAATTAATGAGTGCGCGAACATGTGCAGCTGCACGCTTTAATGTAAAATATAATCCGAGCCGAACCATTATGTGACTCGTCCCCCCCGACCTCTGCCGTTCGCAACTATATATATGTGATTGTCGTTTCATAATCTTAGTCGTCGAGGTAATTTTCGTAACGTACCCCTTATATAATAAGTATTTCTTGTTTGTTCGGCGGCTTCAAAATTATTATGGAAATTTTATGACCCCCTCGTTAATGGGACGCGATCGGTTTATAAGGCGAGGTGAAATATAACTAATAGTTTACACGAAATGGGTCGGAATACCGACGCTAATATATTATTGCTAAGAGTAGTGCAAGTGTGGTAAGCTCACCAGGACTGCCAACCGCAATAACACATAAGCTTTGCCAGTATGGCACATCTATAATGGGCAGAACATGCCAGTTCTAAACTAGCTCTAACTGTGCAGCAACCAGTCACTAGTCAGAACTACAAGCTCGGTAATTATACCGAAACAATATTATGTGTAACACGGGGATTAATTATCCTCGATACGTACAGGGGGGTGTAACTTTATCTTGTCGCAACGTCATACGAATCGGTTTAATTTATTATAATGATGCCGAACGCGCGCAAATAATTAAAACAAAAAATAAACGCGATTTTCCCTATATATATATATATATATATTGTTTTCGATTTGTCGATAAAACGTCGAGCTATTAAAAATCTATAGGTACTAACTACCGTTTAACGTTGTTAATTGACAAAACCGCCACGAATGTGTAACGCGATGCGACAGCAAAATAAAATATAATTACTATAGGTAACTCCGAGACATAAAGCAATCGAACCTTCTAATTTAGCTTCGTACGCACATAAATGGAATGTAGAAAAACCGAACAATACTTATCATCGGGTATGTTTAAGGATATGGAGCTCTGGCACATAAAGCAAAGAAGTCTTCTGCGAACGCATAAAGCAATTTTTACTCGTAATTATAATTCTTATTGCGAACGAATGATTTAAAATATCGTCGATATACGGTAAACATTAATAGTTATAGGAATTTCTCTTCGCCGTTGCCATAACTAGGTGCGCACGTGTTCTTTCCTACTTGGGGCATTAGTATTTAGGATACGGTAGCTGTACGTTATTAAAAAAAAATCTCGTTATCGTTATGTTTGCATTAAATTTTTCCACGTTGTTCCGTTAAATTGTAATAAACGTCGATAGACCTGGGATAGGGGTGGGTTATTTTTGACCACGCGAAAATGACGTCATAACAAAAGCGGTTTCTATAGAAATTCATTTGATACGACATCATTTTCGAATGTACGTTTTGTAAGCGAATGGTCAAAAATAGCCCCCCCCGCCCCCACCCCGTTAGAAAATTCCAACGTGGATAACGATTGTGTAATTGAAAACAACTCCAATTTTCCAGTTTACCATTGACGTTTCGGAACTACGTCATTTCCAAGAAGTTGTCTATACAGCTGCCACCCCCGATTCGACGACGCGTCATTGTGTCCTGAAAAAGCGTAGCCGACGGCTTTGGGGCTCGAACTCCGCACCTCGAATTGGCAACAAACCAACGAGAACTCTTACTAAATAAATTATGATGACCGCCTTGTCTTAATTCCGCGTTTAATTACGCAATTGATAGTTTTAATTAGATCGATTCGATTTATTCTACGACTTCATTACTCGTTATTTTCTTCAAGGTCGTTTTGGAGGTCGTACATGCCGTCCCCCCCCATCAATTCGAAATCGGTGTTCAATCACACGCGTCTACACGCCATAATTAGATCTATTTGGTTTTATGTGTTAGTTTAGTTATCGAACACCGAATTTTGAAATTAAACGTTGGAAATTAAACGCGTAATTAAAATAATGCGGTCTTCGTAATTTATTTAGTAAGAGGTCTCGCTCGGCTCATGTCAGTTGGTTTACTGCCGATACGAAGTGCGGTTCGAACCCCCGAGTCTCGGCCGCGCTTTTCCAGAGAATCCGGTTACCTCTGCGCATGCGCGGGAGAACGAGAGGTACACCGCGGCCCCCGACGCTGCGCGCACCCCGCTACGTCAATCAAATCGCGGAATCGAAAGAGTCCGCGGATCAAAACCGCGGATTAATTCGGGGAGTCGCGCGTAATCCGGTTGCCGATCCGCGGGCGAATTGGGTCGATCCAATTTAATGCGCGTTTTAATTAACGCGTCAAATCAAATCTAAGCGCCGCCATTCTTCTCTACAGCCGTAGGAGCGTGAACTCGGCGAAACAACTGTCGGTAAAAATTCTGAAAATAAACTAAACGTTTTGCGCCCGTATTTTCATTACTTTCGAAGGTGTTCGCGATCAACTCGTTGTTTCGCCAACTTTTCACGCTGGCGAAATTAACTAGTCGCATTTTTAATTTTTTTTTTTAGTAATAATTTGCGCGCATTGGCGCCCCAATTTTCATTTTCAAATTTTCGTTACCTACTTTCGGATATATCGGCGATTAACTTGTAATTTCGCTAATTTTATGCTGCGCTGACGAAACAAGATTATGAATTTTTTAATTTTTTCTTTTACGTATAGTTTGCGCTCGATTTGCGCCCCAATTTTTATTTTCAAATTTTCGTTACTGTCGATGACATGTTTGGGATCAACTTCTTATTTTGTTAACTTTATGCTGCGCTAACGAAACAAAGTTGCGTTTTTGAATTTTTTTTGTAGTAAATACGTCCAATTTGTGCCACTATTTATTTTGCAATCATTCGACCTTTCCGTAATCCGATAACTGAAACCTATTGGTTTACAAATATTGGTCGCACCGTTTCTCGACGTAACTCGAGCGTTTGACAAAATTTGTATAAACGGATTGAGACATTTTTAAGTGCGAATATTTCCTTCAGATTCACGATAGAAATCGTAAGGTATTTGCCTATAAATTGAATATGATTGATTAATAAACGTAAAGTGCGCCACCATTTACTGAAAAAAGTTTAC
Source organism: Rhagophthalmus giganteus (assembly GCA_036326145.1). Lineage (NCBI taxonomy): Eukaryota > Metazoa > Arthropoda > Insecta > Coleoptera > Rhagophthalmidae > Rhagophthalmus > Rhagophthalmus giganteus. The sequence goes on from JARFJA010000005.1 coordinate 6,952,076, forward strand.
TGACGACGATAGTTTATTTATCGAAACGCGTTTGTTAGGTTTGATATTGTATCGTGTAATTAACGTTGTTACTTCCGCGAAATTTGTTTAAAAATGTTTGAACATCGTATTGTACATATAAATCAAATACTTTTTTCGACAATGAAATAACGAAATAAACAACATAATGGAACGTACGATGTATAGATACGTTTAACAGATGAATGGAAATTATGTGACAATTTCTAAAATAATCAACTCGAATCAAAATAACTCACAAACATATGTATTTTACATTCAAAACAAAACACGATAAATTATTATTACTTTTACTTTTGTCCATATTAGCGCTAATAATCGACACGCGTTCGCTTCCACGTTCGCTTGAAATGTGAATGTGTGTGCGCGCCGTAAAAGTTCCTTATAATTTTCCTTAATATAGAATGGGGAAAGAATTCTCTAAGGACTACTAATGAACGTCTATATAAGTAAAAAATTATTATTAAACAAAAAAACGATTAGGAATAAATTTCCGATAAAGGTCGTATAAAACAAGACTTAATCCATCGACCGAACCGATTAAGAAAAAAATACATTTTGCAACTACAATTATCCGATTCCATAAATGTTCGACGTTTTCATAATATTATGCGAGCTACTAATAACGCGGACAAAATTGGAAATAATACTAATTACGACTGACCGATTTACATGGGCGTACGGAGGTACTTCGGGAAATTATTGCCCGCTTGCGCGGTGCCGCATTAATTTTATGACGACATTAACTTAAGCAGCTTGCATTAGTGAAAACGTAAAAAGTATCGGTAATTATAGAACTAATTTATAGTATTATATATAGGCGTAAAACATGCGACTACAAAATTTTTATTACGCCGAAAAAGTAGAACGTTTCGATAAATTATTTCCATCGAATTAAAAAATCCAGTATTTCGTTTGTTCTGCCATTAGTCACGACGAGGGAAACTGGCTAATGTGTACGGTCAGGTACAAAATTAATGTCTCCGATCGACGCGACACAACGAACAAAGTAAGTCGAAGTCTCGTCTCTCGCTTTGTTCGTTGCAACTTTGATTCGACAATTTTTGGTATTTTATCGTAAGATGACCTTTGCACTACTCCGATGCACTAAAGATCCGCAGACATACGCGCAACCAGAACTACTCATTTGTATACTTTAGAAAATTTTGCGAATAGAATCTTCACCTCGACCTTCAACGATCATCAACGTCGGCCAAAAATTTTCCACCAACAAAGGTCGTAAACAAGGTAAACAAAAAAAAACAATCGAAGAATTCACAAATCAACGACAACCCTTCGCCGCCAATTAACCTTTCTCCGCGAAATCGTTCAAGACATCATCGTTCGCATGATTAAAAGTTCCTTCAATTTCTTCTCTGTACTATTCTCTAAATAATGAGATAAGATAAGAATGTTAGAGATAACCGTTAGTACGTTCTAGGGTTATTCTGTCTTATTATGTTTGTCCAGTATTTACTGATCTCATTCCAAAATGTTTCCTTCTCGCACATTAATTTTATCACGTTGTTTTTATTTAATATCGTGCCTATCATTACGTTTAAGTCCGTTCTTTCCCTTCCCATTTCTTACAAAAAAGTATTGCATGTTCAACATTATCATCTACATTGTCACCAAATGGACAAAGGGTATTGGCTGTTTTCCCTATTTTATGGAGATATGTTTTAAAAGAACCGTGACCCGACAGGACTTGGGTGATGTAAAAGTTCCACAACACCATGTTTTCTGTCGAGCCACGACTCTAAATCGTTGATAAGTAATTTAGTTCAAAGTCCTTTCGTTGACCGTTGTAACTCTTCTTTCCATATGGCAATCGATTTCTTCTTTACCTCTTTCCTTGTCCCAGTATTTGATCCTATGTTATTGTATAAATAAGTCCTTTCGTTGCGCATGATGTTAATAGGAATGATTTTAGCGATAATCACTCGTAGAGCCATCCGAGCATCTCCGTTGTACACTCTTTAATTTCTGTAAATTCCTTTTCATCTTAAGCGAGTTAGACCAGATTGGACATGTGTATAAAACAACAGAATCTACAATTGAGGCGATTAGTCTTCCTTTGCTTTCGGACGGGCCAAACATGTTCGGCCGAGCAAATTGCTTCTCCTTTGTTACTTGATAGCTTAATATGTTTACTAAAATTTAGATGTTTGTCAAGTGTTATTCCAAGATATTTAAGGTCGTTTTCCGGTTTACTGATGATGCCCTTTACATTGATATTTATATTGGGGGTCTTCCTTCTTCCGAATTAATAATATCGATTTAGTCTTTTCCGGGCACATTTCAGATGATTGTCGTCCATCCAAGTTGTTATTAGGTCTATTGCATTCTTAATCTTTTTTCTCAGATCTTTTGCGGTGAATGCGGCGACTATTAGAGCTAAGTCGTCCGCAAACGCTATGGTACTCGTACCCTCCGGTAATGCTAGGCGAAGGACTTCATCATATGCGATGTTCCACAGCGTTGGGCCAAGGACAGAACCCTGTGGTACGCCGCATGTGAGAGCTATCCTCTCCTATGTGAATCGTTTCCGCAAATTATTAATTCCCTGTTGTTAAGGTATGATTGAATTATTTTGATCGGGTAATTAGAGATTTCTCTATTTACTAATTCCCTGGTTATGATGTGCCACTGTGCGCTCTTAAAGGTATTTTTAACATCAAAAGTTATTAGGATACATAATTTCCTACTTCTCCATGTACCAGCAGTAGCTGTTTTCGCGATTTCCGTCACTTTCTACAATGCCGTAATGGTAGATCTATTTTCACGAAAACCAAATTGGTTTTCATATAGACACTTATTTTCTTCCAATTCTAAATTTAATCTATACAATATTAAACTTTCTAAAAGTTTGCCTAAAATATCGAGCATGCAGATCGGACGGAACTTTTTGTTTATGGTTTCTCGATTAGAGCTAGTCTTGCTACTTTCCAAATTTTAGGGAAGTCAACTATTTTCTAATGTCAAATTAATTATTTTTAAAACTAAATTAGGTCTTTCTTCTACCAAAAGGACCTTACGGGTTTTTATAAGGAGTTGGACCCAATTGAAGATAGCAATAAACCGTATACCGTTTGAAAGCTCTCAACGAGTACTACAACGTAGGTCCAAGCATAAGTCACGAAAACGGAGTACAACATTTTTACGACCATTCAAATGTTTTATATCGGTTTTATAACTAAAGACATTTATCGATAGAATTCATGAACATTGTTATATACCATCGGAAAGTGCGCTTCGAGATCTACAGGATGGTGTCAAATTCAACGACCTAGCTGCTGGTACAAGAACAGTTTGAATGCTTTAAATGGATTTTTGTCCGGGCCCAGCAACTTGTAACCAGTCTAGGATACGCATACGTCGACGAACCCTCACCAGCAATACACCATCGGAAAGTGCGCTTCGAGATCTTTACGATGATGTCAAATTTAAAGACCTAACTGGTGGTACAAGCACACTTTTAATGCTTTAAATGAATTTTTATGCGGGCCCAGAAATTGTAACCAGTCTAGGACACGCATACGTCGACGGACCCTCACGAGCCTGTATACCATCGGAAAGTGCGCTTCGGGATCTTTACGATGGTGTCAAATTTAAAGACCTAACTGGTGGTACAAGCACACTTTTAATGCTTTAAATGAATTTTTATGCGGGCCAAATTGTAACCAGTCTAGGACACGCATACGTCGACGGACCCTCACGAGCTGTATACCATCGGAAAGTGCGCTTCGAGATCTTTACGATGGTGTCAAATTCAACGACCTAGCTGCTGGTACAAGCACACTTTTAATGCTTTAAATGGATTTTTGTCCGGGCTCAGCAACTTGTAACCAGTCTAGGACACGCATACGACGACGGACCCTCATGAGCCATATACCATCGGAAAGTACGCTTTGGGATCTTTATGATGATGTCAAATTCAACGTCCTAACTGGTGGTATAAGCACATTTTTTTTGTCCGGGCCCAGAAGAATTTAAATGAATTTATCACCATCGTAAAGATCTCGATGTGCGCTTTCCAGTGCTATATTGTTCGTGAGGTCCGTCGACGTATGCGTGACCTAGACTGGTTACAAGTTGCTGTGCCCGCATAAAAATCCATTTAAAGCATTAAAAGTGCCCTTGTACCACCAGTTAGGATGTTGAATTTGAGATCATCATAAATATCCCGAAGCGTACTTTCCAATGGTATACAGCTTGTGAGGGTCCGTCGACGTATGCGTGTCCTAGACTGGTTACAATTTGCTGGGCCCCATAAAAATTCATTTAAAGCATTAAAAGTATGCTTGTACCACCAGTTAAGTCTTTGAATTTGACATCGTAAGGATCTCGAAGCACACTTTCCAATGGTATATAACACATAAGTACTTGTTCATGAATTCTATCGATGAATGTCTTTAGTTACAAAACCGATATAAAACATTTGAATGCTCATAAAAATGTTGTACTCCGTTTTCGTGACTTACGCTTGGACCTACGTTGTAGTACTCGTTGAGAACTTTCAAACGGAATATGATTTATTGCTATCTTCAGTTGGGTCCATCTCCTTATAAAAACCCGTAAGATCGTTTAATAGATTCGGGAGAGTTTTGTCTGGGCCTGGCGCAAAGCGCCAAACTCAGAGTCGTTTGAAAAATTTTCTTATTTCAATATGTACCTACCTAAATCGATTTATTGCCCAACGTGCCTTCGCATTGTTAATTAAAAAAAAAACCCTTACCTATGGTTTATCCTCGATACACTAAAACTGAATCGCCTAATAAATCGATTAAGCAGATGATGCGGATCCGTTCGATTATAGTTTATTAGATATGGACGAGGAGTAACCTAGTTTTTGTATTTTATTGCGCCATCGGCTTGCACTTATTTTGCATGTTTACCATGGCGGACTTATCTGGCAGTACTTCAAAATGCCAATTCCGTTATCTTCTTGGTATGCAGTCTGGTGCCACCTATCGTTTCGTTGAACTAACCGACGTGTAGTGGTTTTTCCATTAATATCGAAACGAACGTTACGTATTTTTTCTCGGCACTTGCGGTTGTGATTTTCTCTTGCTGACAAGGAGCGTGGATTTATACGCTTATTCTCCCTCGTCCGCTGACGCTTTCACTTTACACAAGGGTTTCGATTACGAGTGGGTACTACATGGATATAAATATATCTTCGCCTATGTACGTTTTTGCAGCCCGTTTATAGAAGCGAGTCGTTATTTGATCGAATTAACAGCTCCGTTAATATAACTTTGATCAGGACATTATATGAATGTTATTCTTTTTTTTTCCGCGAAACGCCCGTTAAGCCCAAAGAAAATTTCGTTACCTACACGTCTATTTAAAGTTGAATATGCGGTGCACTCGCAACTGGTTGCTATTTTAGTGATTCTAACAGCACATGATGAATAATAACAATGCAAACCGGCGATATTTTTCTGACGTTGCAATGGAACGTACAACTGACAGGTTTATTGCCTCGACTAAACATCATTTAAATTCGAACGTTGTGTCATCTCTTAAACTTGCTCTGCGTCCGACATTCCGTTGTTTTCTGTCGCATCCAGATGCGCTTTTAGCCTTGGAATTTTGTGCATATCTTCCATTGTAGGTAGTATTCCGAACCCACAATGTATTTAAATTTAGTTGAGTTCCTTTATCGGGCATTGTTTCGTTTCGACTCGACTTTATTTCATTTGTGCACCGGGCATTAATTTACTTTTCAATTTAACTTCAATTAAAATAAAAAATACCCTCGCGCGCGCCGTTTGATTCTTTTTGTAACGAACATATCGAAAAGCAGTTTTCCCTTTCGTGCCCCGCGGGCGCGTGACATAATTCCCCCCCGCTAATGCGTTGTGTGTCGAATCGACAACGTAAACGTTACCGAACGGAAAAATCTAACTGCATCGGAAACAATGCAGCTCGCCCTGTAAATTTTCGACATTTTAATTTCAATCGTATAGGTAATTCCGACAGATTTTTTTCGACGACAAAATTAAATTTATTCGAATACGTTTCCGAATAAAATATTTAAACAGGTTTTATTACATTGCGGGTTATAAAAATTTAGCGTTTTTCATGTACAAAATCGAATTTTGTGATTAGCGTGACAACAATATATATGAACGTAGCCTGTTCATATTTTATAAATGAAACTTACAACGATTATCGTGAATTAATAATAAAAACGTGTAGTCGTTCAAAAACTGTTTACTTACTTATAAGTAAAAGTTGCTCATTTTTACAATGAAAATTTATAGGGTAGGTAGGTTCGAGGGATTCAAAATACTTAGGTATTCGAAGAAACGTTAGTGGGTGCCCTACATCATAAACGGAACATACCCTCCAAATCTCAAGTTTCTAGGACCAGTGGTGAAGTTAGACATTGTTAATATGTCAGTCGGCCAGTCACGCTACATTTTTATATAGGTATATTATCTGGTATCTAGAAGATATCTGGGGGAGATAGCGCGTTTTTTCCGTAAATACAAATCTAATCGTAAGCATAAAAAAAACATTTTAAAAGAATTGCGAGCGAAAGCTAATTTCCCGCTTTAATTTATTTCGTTACCTAGCGCTACGTGCGTATTTAATTCGTACCCGAAACTCGATATAAACTAACTAATTAGACTATCGTGGCGCATACCCCGCATTAAAAAAAAAATATATACTGGTTAACTCGCACATAGAATTATCGCCAGACGTCGAGACGCTCGGCCGTTATAAGACGTTAAATAAAGTACTGTTTAAGTCAACATGATATAAAAACAGTATGGATGATTCGATTGGGATAAAACTTTCCAAGTTTACTAATGAGTAAATAGGCCATAACCTCAAAACAATTTGTAGGCAATCGGTCTGCGGTTTGAGTGACAAGCGTCCATGGCCAATAAGCCCCATTTTGGTCGAATGAGCTTTTTGGCGGATTTCTATGTATTTGTAACACGTAACACTGACACCGGTGAAAAATCCGGAAAAAAAATTTGTAAAATTTCCGGAAATTTATTTGTTAATTTTAGGGGCCTATTCTGTAAACGTATCAAAATCTCGATTGCGGTCGATTCTTAGTTTTTTAACGGGCCATTAAAAATAACAAATTTATCGCAAAATAGACCACCAATATTATAATAAATTATAATGATAAGTATTTTATTTAACACTATTCTGACGCAACAATTGAAAAATAAGAATACATTGAGCGTAAAAAATGTAATGATTAACAGATTTTAAACGATGACGCTAAACTAACTAATTAAAAAACTAACGACCAATCGCAATCGAGATTTTGATACGTTTCGATGGCGATGATTTTATTTTACATTTTTCAGGCATGGTAATTCTTTTTAAACTCACTTTTCGGACACTAGTTATATAAATTGTTGCTAAAGTCACTTTTTTTCTTTACAAATTTTAATAAAGTCAAAGACAATATGCCGTTTTGTATGTTATAATTGATTTTTTCATCTTGGTCATCATACCACCTTTGTTTTAATTAGGACCAGGGATCCCAGTTAGTTAATAAAAAAGACTTTGATAATCACTGAATTCCTTGTCAAAAAAACTGTAGACTACGTGAATTTTGTCGAGCATATACAAGGACTTGTAATGTTCTTGCGTGGTCCTTGGTGCGGAGTGTACTGTTTAATTTCGTAATTGACCTGATGGCACAGCAGACTATCTAACTGCTTTTTTTCATAATATCTGTAGGCGATGCATACTGTGTATTCTCCTTTATTTATTTATTATTGCAGATAATCAAAACGTTCACTATTTAGACGCTATTTGGAGACTATTTCGACAAGTTTTTTGTAAATTTGGTCACTAAAGGCACTTTTTTGGGAGGCTAAACCCATTAACGACGCCCAGCATTTTCATATACTAAATGATTATTTGTAATGCTTTAGTAGGACGTAAGTGCTTTTTTCGGGTTTTTGCCGGTGTCAGTGTTATGTGTGTTACGTTTGAGGATCGTTTGAACTGTAACTTTTTGGCTTTACCCTTCGTACATTTTTTTTAAAGGAAAAATTGTGAATGGTTTATTTTGACAAATCTCGCAATACAAAAAAAATTATTTGGTAACTATATCAACATAAAAACAAAATAAAACAAAAAAAGTCGCACTAAACAATGTGTGTTGCAAATACATACGAAAATGGGGCTTATTGGCCATGGACACTTGTCACTAAACCGATTGCCTCCAAATTTTTTGAGGTTATGGCCCATTTACTCGTTGGTTAATTTGGAAAGTTTTATCCCGATCTAATCATCAATCGTGTCATGTATGTTGCGTTAAACGGTAGCCCCATTTAACGCCCTATAACGTCCAAGTGTCTCGACGTCTGGTGATAATTCTATGTGCGAATCGACCGGTACGTACGGGTCTTTCAGATGCGAGGTATGAGATTTTAAAACTTATTTTCCCCCACGTTTCCTTGTCAGAAATATGACGGACGACCGCCAAACTATAGTAACTACTTAGATTAAAACCCTTCGGTTTTAGTAACCTGCGTCGATTGTACCATTGTATGAACGACACGTATCTGATAGATAAATACGATAAAAAAAATGTCACAAAATGCGAGTGCCTGCCCACATAATCTACATCAATTATCAAGCGTAATTATAATGTTTAAAGCAAGTCCGACAGATACTAATGATCCTATCTAGTTTTCCTCGCTAGACAAGGATATATGTATAGGTAGGTACTAGAGTGAAACACCTGTTCGAGAATCTCGTAGTTTAAACTTACAAAATGACTATCTGTATATAGGATTTATTTTTAATACTAGACGATTCGTAAATCTGGGCAATTCGAAAATGAAGTAACGACGATACCGTAACAAATCGAACAACAGATTTCTGGCGCATTGTGTTGCGAAGGTTTCGGGTCGTTGTAAATAATACCACGCTACAGTTTAGAAAGCTCCTAAAAGGACGTTGTGCACCTAATATGTATATAGGTTATTTTAAATCCTCGCGCGCAATTCTCTTACCTTGCCCACCCTTTATCTGCAACTAGGTCAAACTATTCATTAAATGATGCACAAAAGTGGCAGGACACTCGAAACAGATACATTAGCGAATTTTCTCGAAGAATGATGACCGTCAGCTCCTTAAAACGATTTAAACGTTCAGCAATACCACCCAAACGAATCCTTGTCGTAAAATATATTATAGGTAATAATTTAAGGGGGCCGTGGTTATTTTTGAACGTTTACTTATTAGGTGGTTCTGTTTAACGACCTGGGTTCAGTTTGCTAATAATCGATGCGAGTCCGGGACAACGTTTTGCTTTTCGGCCGTTGTTATCTTGTCCAAAATACAGAGACGGTCGACATTATTTATGACTCATTCTAGAAACAATCAGATATAATCACACGGTCCTAATCAATGTTAATTTATAGCGGTCGTCCCTAATAAACATATATGAACCCTTTGTTCGGACTTTGTCCCGTCTCGTTCTAGCAATGGACATTTAATAACGAGCCGAAAGGACGCTGCCATTTAAAATAAGAGGTTTTAAATTTCTGGCCGTCATTATCCGTCGTGGTTGTGGGCCGGCTCGTTTGTCCATTCAAGTTTCGAGCTATGAATGTGTTCCTTATCTATTTTTAACTGTTGTTGTATAAATAGTATACGATTTACCATGTGTAGGTGATCAAGGACGTATTCTCCGTGCCACGGACACGCGAGTTATAGGTTCCAATAATTAATTTAATTCTTTCTTAATTCGCGTTATTCGCGAATACTAACCCTATAGACGGATTCGCGTACAACTCGGAATCTACCGGAATAAACTAGTTCCCCCCCGAGAAACTCGACCGGCTTGCTTGGGGCTCCGCGTTATTGTCACCGGTCGAAACCGAGCCCAACGAAACTTCATCTAATTGGATCCTGCCCGATATAATATAAATTTATGTTCAGTTTTAACCTAAAACTGGATCCCGGCGTGATTTGTGGGACGATCGCGGCCACGGACTCCTCGCCTCACCAATTATTTACGCCTATATACGAATATGCGCATAAAAATATTTATACGCCGAACGGGCCCTCGCGAACAAGAAGCGGATCGGAATGCGCGCGAGGGGACACTCGGTCGCCGCCGTTCGCGCCAAAAACCGTCCCGGTTTTTTGCGGGGCCGGCCCTCTTCATATCTAAGCGGTTATGACGATCTGCAGCACGGACACGTGTGTTTGAGATCGTTTGGACGCGATATCGGCGGCGGGGCGCATAACTCGTCACAACAATGGGTCGAAAAACACATGCCGACCAACTTGTTTTCATATCACCTTGTCGCATCCCCCCATGAATTATTTATTTTGTGCGAATCCCGGGGCCGACGAGAATGCACCAATGTGAGAACGGACACCTCTGCCGAGCGGCCACCGGGAGTCGCTCTGCATTACGCGCACGTCCATATCGGCATCATTATGCTCATAAAGGAGAGCTCCTCCGCCAACAAATCAATCCGAATAATGAGCGGTCATCTTAAGTGTAAGCGACTAGAAATCGCATTGCCTCACGATCGACGTAAAACATCTAATATATTTATTGGCGTTGTCGCAACAAGAAGGCAGACAACGGTTTTTACGGGGATGCATCATAACCGGCCCTTTACACATGTCCTGCGCCGCCTGTGTGAGGCGCGCCGCGAGAATAACAAGCGGACACATCTAACGAGCTCTTCTTCGTATGACCGCTTATTAGAGAAGAACCTATTCGGTAAACGACCGGATCTTGACAGTTTGATTACGGCAACGAAACATCCATGTGCATGAGAGTTGGCCGCCCCTCGCGCCGGCCGCCGCCGCGCCGTACGTGCACGCTCTTGTGCCGGGTTTAAATTATGTATTAGGTATAAGTAGGCGGCTCGTTACGGGAAAAATTCTAATTGCGAACCTTATCGGACAACAAGGATTCCGTTTAGACGAACTGCCCCGCGGCCGTTGTTTCGTGTGCGGCGATTTATAAAAATAAACGCGCGCGAGTCAGAAATAATCCGCAGAATTTGTGCACGTCGCCCCCCCCCCACTCGACCCCCCCGCCGCCTGCTCCGTAACAAAGAAAACTTTTTTTTTTGACGCGAACGTAATATATTTCGTTGTTGCAATTTAGAAGGAAAAAAAAAAAAAAAACGTCGGTAGGTATATCACTTTTTGCGATACGTCGACGCGACGCTGTTCTATTTTCGTGTTTCGAGTATCTTCACTTTTTGACGGATCGCATTGTATAGTTTTTCGGCTGCTGGCAATTATCCAAAATTCTACAATAAGCTTTTTGTTTGGCCGACGATCTGTAATAATTTAAAGTTTTACGCGCCGGGATTCCGTAATAGTTTCGTTGCCTCGAAATCGACTTCGATTATATGCGAGAATAAGCCGTATCAAAACATCGAAAATTAATCCCGTTTGTTTTTCTAAACCTTGAAATTATTATTCGATATTTGACGTCGCATCAACGTAATCCCGAAACCGCGCCGGATTATCGATAATGCCGTCGTGTTTACACTTGTTATATATGAAATGGACGCAGCCCCCCGTTTCCCAACGACCGTCGTGACATTACAATAAAGGATTTTAATACTCGCATCCGGGGCATGACTTTCCTCAGACGTTTTCCAATAAATCTGTCAAGCGCGACGTTGTCTGGACATGCAAATGTTCATATGATATTTGGATATTTCTGTTGTCTAGATGCTACGATGGACGGGATATGTACGTAATAAATGGCGAGCGGCTTTACTAAAGCGAGCCGGACACGAAATACCACCGTGAACTATTTATCGAATTTTTCGTCCGCTAATGTCTTATCACCATTGTAAAATGTGGAACAACGTTTTTAAAATAGATTCGTCTGAATCGTACAAACTAAAATAAACCACAAGGTGTGGATCTCGAAATCCTTATTATTTATTGGGCGTCCAAATAAGATAGTTCGCTCCCTACATCTTATTGCTAGTAAGGTCTTAAAAACTGAAACAAAATTCGGATATGGTATTCTCACAATTAAAAATAAGACAAAAACGAAGAATACCGGAATTTCGAAAGCGAAACCGTTTTCGGACAAATTTAAGAGGTTGCAAGACTTGCAGACAATTATTTAGCATCAAGTAAGTTTCCACTTAAGTACGTTGTGCGCGCGTGTGGCGCCGCCATCGGTAAATATCGAAAGTTGTTGCCCCAAAAATTATACGTTGTCGATACAAAGAAGTGAGAAATAGGAGAACGGCCAACATTTAAATGCCTATTTTTCGGTAACTGTTGTAACGCGTTAAAAAAGTCGGGGTGTTTAGTTCCTCGATTCGACACCGCAAGCGCTGACAACGATAAATGATAAGCTCCACCCACGCGTGCGTAGTCCGTACCCTTTACAAAGTAAAAGTAGACAACTGCAACGTTTAATAATACATTAGACCCTCGATTGTCCGGTTCATGCGGGGCGGAAGGTCGATCGAATAGTTCGGAAACCGTTTAAACTAGGGAATTTTTTTTACGCTGCATTTAAGCAGCTGATGACACGCGCACTATGTTTCAATGTCGTTTACCTGCTTTATTTTTACTATTGCAACTGTAAATTTATTGCTTATTGCAATAAACCTTTGTTTTTTAACAAAAACATAACATCAAATAAAACAAAAGAAAAAGCTTAAAGTTTTAGAGTTTTCGATCTACGCATTTTTGTTTGTCATTCCTTCATTTCTATTTTAATTAAAAATGTATAAAATCTGACGATCACGAAGATATCCGCCGGTAAAAAAAAAACAAAAAAGGAAAACGCTCAGACCGGTTGATCGAGGGACGGATAAACGATGGTTTACCGTATGCTGACAGTGGAGATACTATTCGTAATAATCGTAATTTCAAATGCATATTTACAGTATATTTTATTATTATATTAAGGGTCGGTTATCGTTAACTAGAGGGAAATTCCTATTTAAATACAGTAAAGCTCGGATTATCCGAAATAATTGGGAATAATCAATTTTTCGGATAATCGGTTCTCTACCGTGGAGAAGTGACTGATGGTTTTTAACTCGTAATTGAAAAGTTCGCCTTAACTGTGTTATTTAAAAAAAAACACCGTTATAGTATTCTACGTATGAATTTTAAAATAACATTTGAAATAAATAGACAATTGTATGTGTAGAGAACCAAAAAATAAAATCAAATTGTAAATATGTATATTATATGTATTTTTTATATCTATACTATTAACTTACCTTCACAATTTGTTTTCAGATTTTCAAGTGGACATCGTTTTGATTGCTGGGTCTATGCGGTTTATCTACTTCAGTAAAAGGTAGGTGCCTAAAGTTTATGCACAAAATCGTTGTTTTATAAAAAATTTCGGAAGTATTTTATACGACCAAATTACCAAACGAAACGGTCATTTCAATCGAAAAGTCGACTTATTTTCGAATTTCGCTTTAAGAGAGATCAGAGCGCGATTAAGTAAAATTTTTTTTTGATAAATATCTAGGTAGATAATACATGGGTAATATGTGCGTTACGTATTTTATTTTTAAATAATAAAACCGTAATTTCTTCGCGATAGCGCGTCTAAGTAACTTAAAGTGAAAATACAAGTAAAAGATAAAAAAGGTAACATCGCTTAAAATTCAATATACCACTTTCATAATCGGTTACATTTTTTTCAGTTTTTAATCGCCTTATACGAACAAGTACCGCGCGTAACATCTCCATACTTATAATGCGCTCCTACTATAAACGATGCCTGGGTTCGTATTCATAGACAAGTGATTAAATTTAGTCGTCACTGAATCACGCCCAACTTTATACCAATATTAATATTAATATTTACGTTACGTACTGTTATATCGATAAAATCGAGGGGCAAAAAGGAAAATACATAAACGACGTAAATTATTATTAAATCAAATTTCGCATAATTTTTTGAGGTCGTAAATAATGTTTATCGCGCAACGTTTGAATTTGGTTTTAATATTTTGAACGAAACATTAAATTTGTATGCTCGAACTATCGAATTAAACGCGCTCAAATGCAACTTCCGTTTGTTCAGATTTTACAAAAACTTCCGATGTGACAATTGGAAAGACAATCGACAGCAGTCTGTATAACTAGAACTGAAACTATGATTAATTGACAAAAATATGTTGACAAAATGCCGAGTTAATTATCCCAAGCAGCACAAAATATTGGTTCAATATTGGGCAAAAGTTGTGGCGTCATTGTATTTTTAATAAATATTGGCCCAATATAGAATTTGACAAACATTCTGTTTTATTGGCACAATATTGGTTAATAATATTATCGAAATGTTAATTAAAAATACTTTTTTGGACTTGGAGCATCAACTGCTACGTTATTTATTAATTAAGCCCCGCGATCGCAGACATCCATGCCTACCAGGAAGTTATTTCACCAACCGTACCGGAATTAGAACTCGGGACCTATCGGGAGTGAGAGGCCATAGTCTCCTTACCACTCCGCCACCGAGTAGGCTTAAAATTATTTGTTTAATATCGATATATATTTTGAAACAATGTTGCTCGATAATAATTGAAAAAAAAAACATTATTTAAATTAGTTTTTAAATATTGATGCATATCATAGCTGAAAATAAAAATTTCGGTTAATTTTATTCCAATAATGGAGCAATAATAAAATTATCAGGGACAATATTATCCCTTAATTACATGAACTTACATTTATTAATAATTAGTAATAAAATTAATTTTTACAGTTTAAAAATTGTACAAAATATCGCCTAATATTGCCCCACTTACGCAATATTGTTACAACATTTTCCCATTCGTATGCCAATATTTTTTGCTACTCGAGATATCGACTTTAGATAACTATTTACTAAAATTTACCGGAACACGTTTGATCCTTTATAAAAAAAAACAACTGTTTAAATTATTAAAATGTAACAGCGTTTAAAAGCCATTAATAAGTGAAGGATTTTGTTCGAGTTCCATAAATTTGAAAGTACCTATATGTACACTGCGCGTCATATAAATATGGTACAAGTCTTGTGAATCGAAAATCGTGTTTTTGAGCTGTGTAATTTAATCTTTCTTAATAATCTTTGTGGATTGGTTATACCTGTAGGTTGGAAATTTCCGAAGTCCATTGAATGTTACTTTTGGTGCCTTGGCAACGTCACAATGTTAAGGGTGTTTTGTAGGTAATTTAATCAAACTAGTGTATTCCCCTATTTTTTTATGTTACCATCACTACCCGAATAGTTGAGGATAATACGGAACCGACAGCGATCCTAGAAATGCCTTGGTTTACGGATTAACATAATTTATTAGCTCCGGAATCATAAACCTTCGATCTATGAACAGACTTGCTTTTCTGAATAATGTAAAAATTAGTTACCTATTCCCTACTATTAAAAAAAAAGATTTTTTCGAATAAAAGATTATTTATTAAATACAAAGAAATTACAAACCGATGCATCATAAGATAATTCAAAATTAAATGTATTTTTACGCTTACGCTCATTATACATTTAGGGCCGATCTTTTCATCTTCCATTTAATTTAATCGACACATATTTACCATAGAAACGTTTGTTCAGACAATTGTTTCCGTGGTAAAAAGTTGTCAAGTAAATTTATTGGGAGGCGAAAAAACCGACCCTTATAATTCAAGCTTCAAGTTATTCCACGACTTATAAAAATTGATTTATAAAAAACGTGGAAAGTTTATAGAAATAGATGACGTCGTAGGTCTTTCGACAGTATTGGTTAGCTCAAAATATCGTAAATAATCGTAATTAGTTGTACACGAGTTATCTACTAATTTTTTTTCATGTTAGACCATAAAAAATTGTCAAACAAAAAAAAATAGAAAAAAAAGTCTCATTTTGTTGTAGGCCCTAGAGCCCATTAGTTTAGCAGGGTGGGCTGCTGTTTTTTAGCTGTATGGCAGCAAAACAAATAATATATACATACTATATACAAATAGAAAAAAGGAGAAGAAAAATATATACAATTTGAAATCGAAAATATTTATTTTTCTGATAATGGAGTTGCTAACAAATCTTCCTTTGGATCTCTAATTTTAAGATTTCTAGGGAGCCTAGGGTCAATTATTTATAAAATATTTTGGAAATGTTGAAAATTCAAACCATAGAGCACTAAAATTAGATAGAATCTGAACGTATTTTGAAATGTTTCAGTTGGTCGGGGTTGGTTCCCAGATGTATCAGTAACTGGTCGACAAAATATGCCAGAATTTATGTAACAAAATGTCTTATTTTACTTGTTACTTCCTGTAACAATAAAAATTTAAAATATATATATATATATATATATATATATATATATATATATATGTATATGCATTCTGCTCGTAATTTACTATTTACGATTACGTAATTTACATGTCTTTAATTCAAGTTAAGGACATGAGTTCCGCTACTCTTAATTAAAATCAGTTTGTCTACTAAACTTATAGGTACCTACAGATAATTAGAAGGTATAAATATTATAAATAAATATATTAATTATCTAATAAGTATCTAATTATAAATATAAATAAATCCATCAAAATATAATTACGACTAAAACTACCATTTCAAAATTTGCGAGTCAAACTTAAAAACCATAACTTCCACTAAATCGTAAGCGATAATGATTTATTGCTTTCGGTATTTATCAAATGTTTACCTCCCCTACTGGCCCACGTGCGGTAGAATAGTATTTTATGAGTGGTAAAAATTAGACGGATGGAAAATCAAAAATGCGCTCGATCTCTAATTTCGCGTTAATTTGAAAACTAAAAAATGTCGATGAAATTATTAAAAATTAAACTTGAACGTAGATATTTTAAGCTATGCAACGAATATAATTTTATCGCAGTTAAGTATTTTCTAGGACGACAAATTAAGAGATTGTGTAAACGTCATTTTTGTAGATTTTTATAACAGTTATAATAAACAAGTTATTGCGCTTATTGAAATGAAAATATTTCAATAAACAATACATTGGCTATTCTACTTGCAAAACCAAAAGTTTTGTAATTCACTTACTAGATTTCAAGATAAACGCGAAATTAGATTTGAACTTTGAACGACAATTACTAGTACATACATTTGTTTTTTTCGAAAAATTTTGCGTTTACTGCCACGTAAACATTATTATAAATTATCTATATGTGATAAAATAAACAGAAAAAAAAATTTGAAAATCTGTACCAAACGCCCTTAAGTACCATACGAAATTGCGACAGATCTTTCGTACTGTCAATGTCACCCCAAGCAAGTCCAATTTACATCGATAAAATCTATATAAGTGTGTCGCATTTATATGACGCGCGGTGTGTTACCTATTTTAAAAATTAAATTAAAAATTCCACCCCTTCTTATCCGCATCGTGTGTTATGATCGAACGCGATTAAACACGTTTACGTCTGCGTAGACCGATAAAAATACCGAACAGAATACGAAATAGAGTACACGAAGTCGATCGAAACAGCAATAACGGAATGGAAATGCATATTGCATTGGCGCTTATGGTTGTGTAAACAGAGGAGTGCGATACCGATGCAATACGCTATTGCACCCCCGGGCTCCGGGGACCGATTTCGCGCGAGGTACCCCGTAACGTACACACCAGTTCGCACACCATTAAAGGGTTAGAATAGTACCTATCTATTCGTGACTGCGATATCTCGACCCGGATCGCCGGTGTCCAGATATAGTGCAGCGTTACATTAATCCGTGCCAGAATATCATTAAGATACTTGGGTAATATCATCGGTGATTTATGAATTACCTGGCCGCACGCGGAGTAAGGTGAAGTAGCAAGTCCCTTCTCTTTCGCCAGGTGAGCAGAAGGCGGGACTGGGCCGGCCCGATCGCCACTTAGTCAAATGCCGCTCGGTGAGCTGGACGCTCCTTCAGTCCGTCAGTTAGTAGAACCGTTGTCACAACAGACACCCACACGCAGGGTGCACGCGTCCGTCGTACCTGGAAATAATTTCGGCAGCCGAAAGGGCCGATTGCGGGCGGACAAGGCGAAACTGGCGTTCGCGAGTGCGTCGAGGGTTTGTGGTGTGCGAACTGCGGACGCTAAAGGCGCGCCTCTTCTCGCTAATTAGTAGTCTTCGGTGGTGTTGTGATTGTAACGGCCAGATTAAATAGCTTCGCAGGATAGTGGTTGTATGAGGACACGGGGCGCCGCTCCGCGAGTGCCGGGCGAGTAAGGAGCGAGGATAGCCGACCCGTGCCGAGGGTAGCGTCGACGCCGCCCGCCCTCAGCGCCGGCCCCCACCACGAGAGCGCCGGACACACACACAGACAGCATCTCGGCGCCGCTGAGCTCGCACGTCACCTGCAGCCAATCACAGCTATAGACATGAAAACTGAACATCATAACCGTCATAAGAGCGTATCATAATATTTACCCTTCCGAGCAGCCTCGGGCACGATGTGTAGTTAGTTGACTGTGGTGGACAGTGAGTGGACTGTGAAGTGCGGCATGTCACGACGGAAACAAGCGAGGCCCATCCGACTCCTCGAGGAGGAAGACGGCCCAACTTCGACACCTTCCTTGGGTAAGTGGTGCAACGGTGGATCGACGAAAGTGTGCACCCTTAAATCGCGACCGTAAAATTCCGCGAAAACGCTAACCGCGATCCCGGGTCGATCGTGTCGTAAATAAATAAAACGCCGTTACCGTACGTTTTTTTTTTTTTTTTTTTTTTTTTTAAATAAAACACGAAAATTTCGATTTTATTTAAAAATAATCGAATAATTCCGAAATGTTTTGTTTTTAATGGCGACAGATACAACGACAATAGTTTTTAAATTAATAAGGCACAATAGATACTTAGGTATTCGATTTAATTTATTTATTTTATTTTTTTGATTATTACAAATTATTTAGTAAATACTTAAAAATTATTTTGCGCGCTCGAAAATCGGTAGTGTCGTCGTCGAACGTCAATTTTTCTAATAGAAAGTGTATAACCAAACAAGTGAAGCGACGGATTGTTAAATCGACTTCGGAATCGTTTTTGAGAATTGACAAACATTATTGCGTCGGAAGTTGTTCTTATTACGGTAATTTGGTCGAGTTTAATTGAGAGTCGGGGATCGCGCGGCATTCGGAAAATTTGAATTTTTTCGATCGCGCGCTGGATCAAACAAACCGGCCGTTCGTTCGCTTTCGACGAGTATATGTCGATACGGAAGTCGAAATGGTTTTGCAGAAATTGCGACTTTAATTGCATTTGTCATCGTATTAATTCCTGCGGGATGCCAACCGTCACACGGACACATAAAAAGCTCTCGGGACATTATAAACTTTGAATCCGTGAGAATGCGCGCTCGACAGCTACCGGTGTAACGTACATACATCAAATCATAACTGCACATCGCTCGTACGTACGTACGTACGCCAAAAAAAAGTAACTTTCTCGGTTAATTGATGATAAACGACCGGCGTATACAAAGGACCATAATTTGTTGTCGATTTCTGGATATATTGACGTTCATAATTGGTTCTTGTTGGGTCGCGGTCGGTTTGATCTCCGCGCTTGTCGATCGTTTTTATGAACTCGTAATAACTCGAATAATTTTGGGATTTTTGACGTCTCGTTTCTGGTCCAATAAATTCGCCAAAAAGTGGATCTAACGCGCCCCCCCCACCGATAGTCGATGGTCGGTCGCGCAAATAATAAACCGACGAAGTGTCTGTCGTCGACGCAAGTATCGTCGCGGACCCGACCGGCAACGTTTATCTAATAAAAAATGACAGATTTACCGCGCCAACCATTAATGATTCCATATAATATAAAGGAACAGGTTTTGTTGTCTTTGCGCCCACTTACCGTATAGGTTCGACCGCAGTTTTGTAACGTTTACGCTATTTAAGATATCGAGCGTTGTCCATCGCGTTTCGTTCGTATACGCGCGATGGCCACCACGTTGGTCCTTCTCGCCGTGCTCATCGAGAATTTTCGCAAAACGGTTAACTGTCGAAAATTCGGACTTTTCCGCCGAAACGCAAACCTGCCGACGTCGAGAAATTTCTTTTCGTGCGACGTTCAAGTCGTCAAAGAAACCCCAAATTAAATAGGCGCCTAACGAACGCGCTAAATTTTTGCGATTTCCGATAATTTTTGCGCGGCGCACTTTCGCAATTTCGAAACTTTACGCGCGAAAGAAAATATAAGAACGGCATTCTTTACTTATTAGGTATTATGAGCGGCTTCGACAGTAAACGAATGGGTCAAAAGAATTTTTCGCGAATCTTACGCGAGGTTTTTTTGTCGTTATAGAAGACAATTTCTTTTCGTGCGATTTGCCTAAAAATTTCTTAATCGCATGTTCTGCTTCTCTATAAAAATTTTACAGAAACGTTGATATAATCAAAAATGGACATTTATATTAATGAATTTAAACGAGCCGCTTACGCGGCGGCGGTTTTCGTTTATTTATGTTTTCGTAAATTTCTTAACGAACACAATAATTCCGAACGTTTTAATCGTACGCGGGGACCCCGCACGAATTTATTGAAATTGCGCAATTTTCTGGCCAATAGAATAAAATATGCCTGCAAGTGAATATTTCCGTACTTAAAAAAGTTTAAATTAAGTAGATAGAGTAGATAAATTATAAGCGATAAAATTACATTTTTGATTTCTCAAATAAAATGCCGCTTATACGTTAGCTTAGAAGTCGCGCGCGAAACTTTAGTATTCGAAAAAATATTAAATTAAGTGGATTCGGCACTTTTTAGTCGATAAGTGATAGATTCCTCGTTTTCGCATTAAATATTATTTACTTGCTCAACGAATCGCGACTAAACCACTTAATTTTATCGTAATTTAAAAGAAAATTTATGTTGTTAAAGGATGTAGTTTTGACTGAAACTAATAAATATTGCAAATAGAAAGTTAAAAATATGATTAATTCAATGGTAAAGATCGAGCAAATTTTGCTGTGTAAATTTCAAAATTTTTTTATCTTTTTTTTACTTAAAAATAACCTTCGGCCATTTTGCAAACAGTAATTAATACCGTATATTTTGAAATTTTGATCAATATTGTTTTGTTTTCTCGTAATTCATTTAGAAAAAACGCCGTAAAACGAACTATTTTCATGAATGCCTCAATAGCTTTAATACAACCATTATTTCGGGAATTAAGCCAACTTACATCTCTTTGAAATCGTTAACCTAAATTTATTAAAATGTTTAATTTAATGTCGTAAAATTCGGAATGTTTAGGTTCGTATTTTCATTTTAAAATTGGAAAAAATTAGTTTGTTTACGTCGAAGAAAAAACATTTCCACGAAACGTTTGTAATCACACGGACAACTCGCGTGATTTTATTAAATTTTCAAAATTCTCGCTTAAATTAATGCAATGTGCATTTGTTTTTGAGGCAGGCATCTTAGATATTTCACGTAAAACGTCTTGCATAAGAAATGGGTATATTAATTAACGAATTAAAACCGATTTTTGATTATTCTTTTTTAGAATACCGTCCGACATTGAAAAAATTAATTGTTTTCTAAACGTTATTTGTATAAGTACTTAAGATTAAATCGGTTAGGTACATTTAAATTCGTTAAACGCGAATTCCGAATGTCGCTCTCATAATTTTCATCTTGAAATTAGTTCGCATTTCGACAAACGTTTTCCGTGACTAACGAAAATTCAAAACCCAACCAGAAAGTACTTGTAGATATTATACATGAAAGACAAGCCTCGTCCTTATATTACACTTACTAATAAAACAAATAGAATTTCATTAAAAGAAAACGAACGCCAAAAGCTCATTTCCGTGCGCGCGCGAGAGCGTGTTTCGGCACTTTTTACAAATCGTCAAACAAATCGGGCCGGGCCAAAATTAATTTTTACGTCTTTCGCGGGCGTTCGCGCCCCGACGACCGTCGTAATTTTCGCGTCTTAATTCTTCGCGGACGCGACGCCCGCGAATTTCACAAGTTGCCGTCGAAATCGCGAAATTATTAAGCGAGCGTCGGCGACGAATTTTTGGATATTCCGTCCGGATCACAGGTATACAACTATAGTTATCAATTTAATCCACCCTCTCCCCCCGAACTCAGTTTCAATT
The DNA here is from genome assembly GCA_036326145.1 of Rhagophthalmus giganteus. NCBI lineage: Eukaryota > Metazoa > Arthropoda > Insecta > Coleoptera > Rhagophthalmidae > Rhagophthalmus > Rhagophthalmus giganteus. The sequence continues at coordinate 6,974,190 of JARFJA010000005.1, forward strand.
ACGCGAACGAACTCGACGAAACAATGGAACTAATTATGCCGTTAAATTATAATTTTGCCGTATTAATCAAGTAGCCGCCATTTTGTAACCCTTTTGTATCATAATCTCATTAGAAAGCTGTCTGTTATAACCAGCCATGCATACGCAAATAGCGGGGTTAAACACGGGATAAAAGGGGGTTAACGGGGCGGCCTGATCAAAGATTGCGCCCTCCGCGACGACGGCGGCGCGCGTTGGTCATACTAACACTATACACATGTAATAATAAGCCGAACGCAATTAAACGTCGCGTCGCCGTCGTCTCCCCCTTTGAAATCTGATTTTTAGTGCACCCCGGCGTTTCTGGTGTTTGCTCGGGATCGCTCCTCATAATCACAGGACATCGGGCTCGTCCCTCATTCCGCCAGACTTAACAGGAATTTTATTACGATTCATTTATTCCGCGATTTCAAATTGAATTTTGCGAATTTAATGTGCAACATTTCGGTGCGGTGCGGCGCGTCGCGTCGCGGCGCCACGGCTCTCTCGATGATAAAATTTAATAAATTTCATTCGATTCGCGCAATTAAAACGAATCGAATTTATTGTAATTGGGACAATTAAATCGGTTTTAAACTATAATTTGTCGTTGGATCGAAGTGACGGAATTTGATGTTGTTTTACAATATAAGCGTCTCCTGGATATATATGTGTTATATTGAAAACACACGCTATTTGGCACTTGTCCTCTATATATATATATAGTATTTATTTGCGTTGAACGGCTTTGTATACATAGCTGTCTAGGTTTAGACAGCTTGCCCCCAAGGGCTGGGGTTCGGTTTCGATTTCTGACGTAAAACAGAAAAATAAATTATTATCCGCCAAGTTTTATTCGTGGGCGCACTCGACTTCACGGTTATTACGAGGAATTACATTTCGATCAGAAATGTTTGAATTAAACATGTCGACGGTCGTTATTACGTTTATAATCAAAATTAAATCACTCTTAATATGTTTTAAAAAGGTGCTTAAAATTAATTTCATTCGGATCGATTTTTTTTAATATAATCTTGTTTTGAATATTTGAAAGGAAATCGCTTCTTATCGGTGACGTTTTAGGGATTGGTTTTGTCCTCTATCAAATGTTTATTATAGAAAATTATTCAAATAATTATCTACTATATATATATAGTAACGTATTTATTTGTTTCGTCATTTTTTAATTTTTAATTATGTAAATTTGTTATCGAACGGTCCGCTATTATAACTGGACGTTTTCGTTATTATATGGCTTAAATTAAATAAATAACTACTTAAGTAGTCCTCGTCAATTAATCTAATCGATTCACTTTCGAACGAATTCGATTTTTCTTTAAAAAACTATACACGGTGTAACTGAACTAAACAGTTCGCGCGCGCGTTCCCATCTTAAAAATAATATACGAAATAATTGTCAGGCTTCCAGTAATTCAGCTGCCCGAGTCGCTCAACGCCACTGGAATAAACGAAATACGTTTTGAGATGATTTAGAGAAATTCTCCGAGTACACGATTTAAATTATGGGTAAAGCAAATAACGTATCTTATACATATATCTCGACTTTTGCCCCATCGCCAATGAAGAATTTCAACTGGCCGCGGGTTTTTGTTCTTTTTCGTTTACAATTAGATTTGCGATCTTGTCAAAACTTATTATAATACGCTGTCGCACGTCTCGTTGCTTTTATATACCTACATACACGTAAGATTTGTTCGCGTCTTGTGGTTATTTTGCTCGACGCGTCCGTCGCGGGGTTTACGACGTTGCGGCGCGCATTTGTTTCCAATTTCGTTTTTTTTAAGTTCGCCGCCTTTTTCTTTTCCCAACGAGAAGTACTTTTCGAATCGAAAACGAACCGATTAAAGTTACAACAAAATTTTTGACGTCGCTGGGGGACGGTCTGGAAAGAAGACGCACTTTAGCGAAATTTATCTTCTGCTCGATCGGGCATTTTCACAATATCTGCAACTGCGAATATGACGCATTTACAACAAATGCTGTAAATATTAAATACGTTGTACGTTTTCTTGCCGATTGTATCACCCTCGACTTCTCGATTCCACCCCTTGTTATTAGATATTTTTTGAAATAGGTCTTCCTGAAATATTATATTAAAATAAAATTATTTAGCCTAAATAACTATTTATAATTATTAACTATTAACTTAAATAATTAACTATTTAATAATTATTTTGTTCCGAAGAAGTCACAATTTTAAATGACGAAACGTCCATTCGAAAAGAATGTCTCGAATTGAATGTACTTAGATATTTTTCTTTCAGTATAAACATATCATTTGATGAAGGGGTTAGAGCTGAAACCACCTAAGTAACAAAAAATCAATGTTGAGATATAAGCCGCCTTTAAAGTTGTTGTTTTTTTTAGTTTACAAATTCATTCTGTGCTTTGAACTTAAAAATATCTAAATGTAATTTATATCGTACGGTTATTAAAAATTAATACGAGAAGAAAATCAATTGTTTGTGTTATACATTAACACCATCTTTTAGAACTCTTAATTTAGTTCAAGTCGTGTCTTAACTTTTTTCAAATATATTTGATAGTTTATGAGATATTTGACCCTATATATATATATGATATATCGTTTCTGTTATATTTAACGCGGCGTTAAGAACCTAAATAATAACCAATCACAATCGAGAGTTACGTACGTTTCCATGGTAACGGCAACGTTGAAATTAACACCAGCGACCACATCGTAAGGTCGATCGAGACGAATAGTGTAGGACAGCCTTTCGTTTAAAGGACGCTATACACTGAACACCGGCGGCGATTGGGCCGTGAAAAAAATATGCAACGTTCCAATCTCGACCGTTCTGGTCTCATATTATATTTAACGATCGCCAAAACACCAAAAATAATCTACATCTCGGCTATAACAAAAAAATTAATTGAATTTAGAAACAAGATCGTTGCCCGATTGTGAGAGAATTTTCAAAAGCTTAAATTTTGAACGAGACGTCGCACCGGAATTAATTTAAATCATTTCTAGATAATATATATCGCATTTGATATAGGTAGAGGCCAAGAAAATGTAAAAATTCCCCAATTTTTTTTTCCTTACATTAACTGAAAAATATTAACGTATGCTAAAAATAAGGTTATAAATATAGGTAACCTAAGTATGCATTCTTATCTCTACATTTTAGACGTTAATCTCGTTTTCAAAATAAATCTAATTCATTGTCGTCGCATACTTAAATTGAACTGTTGGTGATATTAATTTGTGAACAAAATAAGAACTATTTTAGTACGATTTTAGAGCGAGTGTTGTTTATTTTGAACAGCCGTTCAACGACAATCTGACGAATAACGAATTGATTATATTTGATTATACGAGGAGTTTCCATATTTATAATTGCGTTGTAGATTTAGTACTGCTCGCACCAAAAAAAAACAAATTTGACGCGCGTTGATTTTCTATTGGGCAAGAGTTTTGGTTGTCACGACAACAACGATTTAATCGACCGTCAATTTTTTTTCCTACAACCATCTCCTCAAGACTAATTATTTTTTCAACAACAATTATTATAGCCGCGACATAAATTTCCGCTTTCCGTTTTAACTCGAATTTGTGGTACGCAGTTGTGACCGTGCGAAGTTTCTAAAATTAAAACTCGATTGTTTCCGAATATCTACGTATTTTTCAATCGTTTGTTTGACGATTTATTTCTCCGAAAGTCAAATTTCCCACCAAAAAAATATAGGTTAACAGTCCACCTCCCGCATCTTCAAATTTTGGAATCCGGACCTGGAATCGGAGCAGAAATTGTTTTAAAAGTCGACGCCTTTGGTAGCTAAAGGCATTATATATCTCATTCGACCACTATCATATCAAAACAGATTTGCGTTTTATTTCTGGAATTTCGCAAATTTTTCGCGATATTTTCGTAATTAATTTTTCGGAATTTGCCGTTTTATTTTAATTCGGTAAATTTTAAAAATCGAGGACGTGGCACACGATTGCACTCGTTAAATTCTATCGCACAGTTGCGTTAGCGTAACTTTCATACATTTCATTGGTGTAACGGCAGGCCGGCCATAAGAACTCTAATCAGAACGTTTATTTAGTTAATAATTCGAAAATAGTGCGAATCAAACCGCGGTTTTGTATTATAAAAAGCGTTAGGGTGTTAAATGGTCGTATATAGGTATTCCGGATATTTGCGCAACTAACTCGAAAAATGTCCGCCGCGTCGAACGCGAAACTAAAAGTAGCATTCTCGCAAATTAGTCGGTACATAAACTATTCGGTTTCTAAAATTTAAACTCTAGATTGCTCCGTCGGTTCATTGTAAAACGTTTCGTCTTTTATTAGTCTCTGATTGGTCTTTACCTTATGCATTTCTTTTATGTTGTCCTTTTAACGTCTTATTGCCCTTTTTTTCGTCGGTGCCCACAATCAACCCCTTTAAAACCGCTTTATGTAGTGCAATTCTGGTATTGTTTTGTCTTTATTATTGTACCTACACGGTCGAAGGTATCGAATTTAGGGGAAACGTTCGCGATAATTCCCATTTTTCTCACGTAGGTACTATTCTCGTCCGGGTTTGCAACTAATTTTTTTTTTAGTCAGTTTTTGACAAACATGGGGCACATAAAGAAGAACGTCGAACGAAACTCGAGATTGAAAAGTATAAAAATTTCCATGGCGATATACAGGGGCGTTTCAAATAATCTGACGAAATTTTTGTCGAATAAGCATTAAACGCGGCATTTTCGGACCCACGTTCTTCGACAAAAAGTGCTTATTTTAGGCCCCTCCGTCGCCCTTAATTTAACCAGATATTTGCGAAACACCTTGTATTAGATTAGATGTAGAATACGAGCCATTATCGTCTCATACTTAAATTAAATTATTATAACTCGTTTTCGCGATTTTTCTTTGTTGCCGATATTATTTGTTTATATTAAACAAAATAAAAACGATTTGAGTTTAGAGTGAGTGTTGTTTATGAATTGGTTCTAAGTGCCGGTTGTTGGATAACAGATAATCTGATGTTCAGCTGTTCAACGACAATATTGTAAATGATCAATATCTACAGAATATATAGGATGACGAATCGAACTATTTTTAATTATACGAGGGCTTACGAATTAATTGCGTTGCGTTTTACTATTAGATTTCTATAAGTGAGTAGGTACAATCATATCCAATGAAAATGTCCCTCGTCTAAGTTGTGACAAGAAAACGTACGGCTTAACTTAAATCAGTCAGTCATTTGCCGGGTAGCTATGTACCAGTGCAACAGGATTTTGCTTTTAAAAGATTATTGTTTATTTGCGATGTATCGTCGAGCGCACTTCGGCGTATCTCTGCTTAAAACTTATTTATTTACCTATGTAGTTTCAAAATGATGCAGTAACGCATGTTTTTTACTTTTAATTTTTCTATCTTTCAGATTTCTTTTTAAATGACATTTAAAATATTTCATTTATTAGGGCATAGTCATTTAATTCAAGTGTACATAATATGTAAATATAACGTATTTATACAATTTTAAGGAATTTTCCATTTTAGCTCGGATATTGGTTAGTAATATCGGTATTAACTATTTTGAAAAGCACTACTTTTCTCAATTCTGCAAAGACCGAAATTATTTATGTACCGACAAGGGGATTAGGTATACCTATTCAAATACAAGTCTTGTTATACCTGAAATTTAAAAGTTTCGTTGATGAGTAATTGCCTTTTGTGTATTATATTATATAAGTAAGAAAACGTACTCAATTTAGTGCATTTATTATCAAATATTTTTTTAGTATATTTAGGTGCTAGTTATTTAATTTACCTGCATGTTTATGCAGAATTCTTGGAAATTACGTTACTTGTTAAACGAAATAATTCTACACTTAGCGAACGGTCGACCTTCTTCTAAACAATAAGAGAATTTAAAAATTGAAGAATTTAGTTAAAGCGATTTAAGTGGTGTAGATACGGATACGGTTTATTTAGGACATACGTTTCGTAAAATGAGATGGAAGACGGGGACATTTTCATTGGATCTGATTGTACCTACCTTCATATTTTACTTTTTCCAATCGAATTCGCGCTTATTCTTTAGAAATTAAACCTTATATATATAAGTATTTTAAGTTGTATCTGCGAAGACTAACCATAATTACTAATGAATTAATTCTATTGTGTTTTTTTTGTTGCAGGTAAGCGCCAACCAAACATATCTATATCTGATGTATCGATTAGAGTAAGTCTTTTGTTTACCTAGTTTACCGAAGCTTTTAAAGAAAATCCCACGAAAGTGGATCATTTAAAAGGCGCATCCGTAAGTTCGCACGAAATTTAATTTCGCGATTCCCACATATAATATATTTATGTCGAATATCGGGAACCTCAAAAAAAGGCGACTTTGCGGTAAAATATTGTCTCGCTTGATCGTTTACTCGGGCTTTTTTACTCGTTCGAAGCATGAATGGCAAAATTCGAAACTTCCTGTATTTGTAGATATTTCATAGTTACTTAATCACCCGTAAGTGATTTTGTTCTCTCTTGGTCTCGATAATTTTAAATGCCTAACCAGCGAGTTGTGTGTTGCAAAAACGTTGCGCATTTTAAAATTTAAAATGGATAATTCCTTTTTAATTTAGAGTGTTTACTTAATGGTTTATTGATTCGGAGCAGGTTTATGTTAATTTAGAAAGCCAGAATTTGACATGCCCACCTCCCAATTATTATCCGGGTTACACACTTATTTCACGCTATTTTCCAGTTAGATTCCTCGATTCGTGTACGGCGCGACGCCCGCCGACGCGACTTTTATTGTTTTAATTATAATTAGCCGCTCGGGGCGTCTTTTAAATTATTACAGTCCGAAGAAGGTCGTCCGAATCTGTACGACTTTTATAACCCAAACATTTTAAGGATCGTTCGCCCTCGGCTTCGTAAAAAATATTTTTTTTGTGAAAATTTTCGGGTAAAGATTTTACGACAAACATAATCGGCGTAATCTTTATGTTTCCAGAAACTATCTTTGACAACTGTATAGAGGTGGAACGTTTAAATCATAAAGTTGGACACGGTTATACATAAAAGTCAAAAGTTCGGGCAAAACAATATTTATGTCCTTCGACAATTTTGCCGTAAAAGCCCCTATTTTTTGGACAAACGTTTAAATCAGTAGGTGAGTACCTATAGGAATTTCGCTGCCATAAATTGAGACCTACAGAAGTTTGGCCGGCACTTCCGTTATATGTAGGTGAATTTATGGGACCCAGAAATGGGTTTGAGTTATTCGTAATTTTGAAATACGAAGAGGAAAACCAAAATTATCGTATCTATAGATAGAACAATATTATTTTGTGTAACCAATGATCGATATTAATAACGCGCGTGCAGATCGTAAACGTATCTTAAATTTTGAAGACTATTTTGAGGAAAGAAAAAACTAATTTTATCATTCTCGAACGTTTCGAAAGGTTTCCAAACTTATAACATAAAAACTTTGAAATTAGGAACGAGCGCTTTCCGTATCGGCGCTCCGATACGATCGGATACGACGACGCCCTCTCTTGAAGTTGATTCAAACGAAAAGCTCTTCGTTTGTAAATTTATTTTATTTATTGTTAGATATAAAAGTGTCCGGTTAAATACTGGATACCGTTATAAAATAATATAAACGACACTATTAAAGGAATTATTTTGTGATTAGTGCGTTTTGTGGGAGGCCCGTTATAAAATCTTCCTCAAGAGAAAAATAAGAAAATTAAACAGATGCACGTCGATTGGAAAAATTAATGTATAACCATTAAACTGGAATGTTTAAATAATTCATCGATAATTGCTATACGGGGTGTCCCGAAATTAATTTATTCACGAACTTAAAAATCGTAACGACTATTATAAAAATGTTTATTACAAAAACTCTGTAACCGTACAGTGGTAGGTCGTCAGTGTTTAGGTATACGAATAAAATAAAGGAATTACAAAAAATTGATCAACCTTATCGCCCTTTACCCTCCTTACAAGTACTTAGCATACATTAAATGGATACTTACTACAGAAACAATTTGTTGTTAATACTAGAAGGTGGGGAATTTCGACTTATATTGTTTGTTAATTACCAAAATAAATTGATGTTGCCACTACGTAGTCCAAAAATTGACACCGTATCTCTCACGCTTACCGCGGAATATTCTATACAAAATCAAATGATTAGTCTATTTTACGGATGATATCTCGTGTCAAAAAGCTGGTCATCGCGCTTCGCGAGGAAATTTTAATTTCTTCCCTTTGTTACTTTTTGAGTTTCTATTTTCTGTACATTAAAATTTGCAATAAATAAATTCTAGTCTAGAAAACGCATTATATTGTAGATATTATTTAGGTTTCTAAATTTCCGTTTAGTGTTTTAGTTTAGATAAAATTTATCGCGAAAAGGCCATAATTTAAATGGCGAAACGTTAATAAGTGCGTTTTCGCACGAAAATATAATTAGGAAAAACATGTTCTTTTATAATTTTTTTATAAACTTGCACTTAAACTTATAACAATATCCTATCGTACCTATTTTCGCCTTAAAAAGTCATTATTCAAAAACATCTGGGGAAATATTTAACCTCGTCTCCCCCCCTTCATCAATTTGAGCCGTCCATGAATGAAAAATGAGAATTACTTTTACGTGGACAGCTTTAAAATCTGTAGTTCGCCCGACGCATCAAGTTTCGCGATTTTATCTTGAAACATCAGTTTTGGAGCTACAAAATAATACCCACGGCAGCCAGCGCGCAGCGGTGTCGAGCTCGTATAAGCGCGGGAGCCGCTAAATAGAGTTTTTTTAGAGAATTTGTGGGCCGCAGACAAAACAAGTCTATATATGTACTAAATGTTTTTTTTTTAGAAAAAAAGCTCGTTTTCGTCGCGGAAGACGTTATTAAAATATTGCAGGATTATTTCGGGACACCCTATATACCAGACTTTTGTGAAAATTGTTCAAAATGCAGAGGTTGGGAAAAATACAGCCAGGCGCAGAATTAATGTCGCGAATCACGAACATTAGGCGAACAATATATGGCACAATGTACAAATCTATGCGACAAGTGATACAAATTACAAATGCAAATTGAACTTTAATTACTATTCTGATTATAATTTGTCCGTGGTGCCGCCGCGTGTGTTTCACGTAATGCTCGCGATTAGCGACCATTAATTCTGCACCCGACTGTACAAAGTGTTGAATTTCTTTGTTTGTAACATGTATACCCCGGATATTGCGCTGATCAAAGACCGTAACGAATATTTTTTTTGAAATCGTAGGTAATTAAAATTTTAACGATTCAAATAACCGCTCACCTCAGCAATAGTGAAAAATGCAGCCCTTAACGTATCTGGATCTTTTTTTTTTAAATTAAGAATTGCTTTGCGACTTTCGTTAGAAAAAAATCTAAACTGCATCGATAATCGTGGATTTGAATCAAAACTAATTAAAACTATTTGCAATCGAAGGATAAAATAACGTTGTAATTATAGTCACAAGCGCTTGGAATTTTAACGTATTTTTCAATTGATAAGACGCGACTAAAAGTACCTACCTCAATACAAAAATATTTGCAGACTCTTTGTTTTTAATTGTTTTTTAGAATCTCGTCAAAAATCCCCGATTTTTCTATAATATAATTGTAATTTTCCGATAATTTATTCAAAATTTCTAAAGCTTTATTATAAAGGCTTTTAGAATCGAAACGATGTAAACGAATTTCTTCTAGACTTGCTTTGTATTGTTCGTAACTTTTTACGTTAAGTTCTGGTTGTCGTCTAGCCCTTTTGAACGGGAAATCGGTACAACCTTCAGTTTTGTCGATTTCTTTGTTTGGTATTTATGGTGGTCGATCGCCGACCTTTCGACCGTCATAAAATGTACGAAACACCCCCACATATCACAACAAGCAATTTAGCGAACAAAACAAAAATTATTCTTTATTCGCCCCCCCATAATTTTGTTATTTACTTAGATACAATTTTCAAACTAGTTGCATATCTAATGTTCTGATCAAAGGTCACTTTTTGATATAAAAATTGCGTTTTTCCCATTGCCGGTTTTGCCGGAACAAATTTATGTTATTAAATTTTTGGAATCTGCATAATTTTTTCAACATATCAAATGTTTGTCATTGAATGTTCTTTTTATTGGTGCCATAGTTACCACCAGGGTATTACATATTTTAAAAAAAAATCAAGTTTTAATACAAAGATAATCAAGAATTATTTAGGGAAATTTCGACAATTATGGCAAATCGAGGAGAAACTTTGGTGCTCGTGATTCGTAGATAAAGAAAGTGATTTTTGCGTGCATTCTTTTAATCCGATAAAACGTAGAATTAAGTTTTCGTGGCGTAATATATTATTAAACCAAATTTTGCTCGAGCTCCCCAGTTTTATTTTGAATTAAAGCTCTAAGCACGGCGCCAACAAAAAACAAATTTGTTTTTAGTTTTTCTTGTTTGTTTACCTCTATTACGTGTTATTACCTCTATATTTTGTTATAGATAACAAACGAAGGTACTTGCCTATTTATTTTAAATTTATTCTATGAACTCAAATAAAATATTAAAGAAAAAGGGAGCGAGAATTTTTAAGGTTGGCGTCTGATCAGCTGTAGGGGGTCGGTGGGGGCTGATTTTCTTGCTTCCTTTTTTTATTAAAAATAATCATGTAAACGAACTTGTTGTTCTGCACTGTCGAAGCTCGAAAGGAAAATTTTTAAATTTGGTCAGGGAAAGTCGAGGAATTCTGCGGACACCCTGCAAAGACCATTGTTTGGTAACTTTACCAAATGATTTTGTGATTTTGTTCGACAGATTCCAAAAATGTAATAATATACATGGGGTTCCATTTGAAAATCGACGAAACCGGAAGTGGAAAAAACGCAATTTTCATGTCAAAAAGTGACATTCGATAAGTACATTAAATTCGAAAATTTAGTTACCCAAGATATGTAAAAAAATATAGTATTTGGTCCTTCGAACCCCCACAAAACTGGACGATTCTCTCAATTTGTGCGTATTTTCAAAATAGTTAAATCCGAACAAATCAAAAATTCTTCCGGCCTTTAGTCGTTCCGTCCCCCTTTGATCGAGTAGATCCCTGCATCTTTAAAAGCGTCATTCGACAAGATGTTGAACTTGAACCTATAGTTCGAGAGCAACTTTCAAATTACGGTTTAACACAAAATTCCTTCGTTGAATATTTAATTAAACCGAACGATAAGGGTCATGAAATTTTCGTAGAACGCCCGCCCGCCATTCGGTCTTAAACTTGACCCGGCAAATTAATATTTTATCAAACGATAAACTTGAAACCGAGCTTTTAGGTCGCGTGCCACCTATTACATTAAATTTCGCTTGCGGTGTGCGGTATGACTTGCTGCAACGAGCCCGAAAATAGTTCGGTACATATGACGTCGTTCATTACCGATGATGTTCGTCCCGACAATTTTAGAATAATAATCTCTGGGATAATTTAATATTACGAAGGTTGGTTGTCTTATTAAACGTACTAATAGCAGCTAAACGCATAAATCTGGCGTGTTTCGTAATTAGCCTCTACAGTGGTCGAATAAAGCTGCGTTACTCCTATTATAAGATGTGACCATTTTTAACGAGAAAAGGATGCCCGCGCCCCCGTACCACCGCAATTTTTAATAATTTTACGTCGCAAGTTGAAATCCGTTTATAAATTCCGAAGAAATTACGGGACCAATCACAATAAGATTTAAATATCAAAATAGCGCCCGGTGAACTTTTGAAAGTTCGACGTCTCGATCGAATTCGGTAGCAAACTGGTTTTATGTATTCTTAGGTATATATGTATATAAATATATATAGATATTGCGCTCGACCCATTTCAATTATTATATAAATAAATTATCCTTTTATAATAATTTGTTAATAGAGGCAACAACTGGTTTTCCGTATATGTATATTTGCGTTAAATCAATGTTAATGGGATTTCGACGTCTTAATTTTTAAATTCGAGTGGACCCCCCCCCGTCGTCGTTCGTATGCGATTGCGGGCGCGGCTACGGTTTAATTGAAATTTAAGTATTTGCCCCCCCCCCCTCGCCCGCCGTACGACACCCAATTTTCATCTATTTTCAAAATTAAAGCGCGGCCTCAAAATGTCATCTCGAAATTTTAGAAACTCGACGTACATTTCGGCGTTTCGGTAACATTTTTAAAAGTAATTAAGTGAGCTTGTGGTTCAGTTAACGCACCATTGTAGATGAGTCCCATTATAACGGCGCAGATGAGATGTAGTGTAACGTGACAAATGTTAAGTATTGTTTGGCTTAAGCATAGTCTCGTCCCGCTTTCGTGTGTCGCGGCGCGTCTCGTCCGACAAAGATGGAACACGCTTACGGTACTAAACGTTACTCGCGACACTAACGACTACAATGCCGCTACAGTGTATCATGTTGCTAAAAATAATTCTAGTTGTGTTGTCTATCGCTTCGGCAGATGAAATGAAATGAAAAAAAAACGCTTTTATTTTTACCCACTTTCTTTTATTTCCGTAATGTTCCGAAAATTCCTGAAATTATTACGGTTCTGCGTGTAGGAATAATTTAAAAATAACGGGCACTAAACGATTTTTTGATTTACGAATCGAATCAAATCGCGCCGGCCGTAAAATCCGCCAACAATAGATTGCGGTTTACGCGTTTTAACCAACCGTAGGTATTTTAAGAGCGCCGACGACGAAAAATTATCGAGGTGTCGACTTTCGATGTTGAAACTTAATCGCGTCGATTGTCGATTAAATTCGAACGGTTTAAATAATTTTTGATGAATATATCGCCGATCGGCCGAATTTTTTTGTTTTTGGCACGGACCTTTCGGAATTCGAGATAATTTACGGCGAAATTCGTCGCGTGCGTACGCGATCTAAATACGATTCGAAAGATGCCATTTTCGAATTTTAATTTCGCGTTTGGTCATAACGTAACGGTAAATGATTGACTTATTAAAAATTGGCAGGTGCGCCCATCGAACGCACTCAAGTCGGCTCAATTTAATTGAGATGTGCCATTAAGTGTAGATAAGTAAATTATTTAAAAAATTCCCAAACATTTAAAATAACGATCGATCCGATGCGCGCCTTTTTTTATCTTTCGTCAATTTCGCGGAACGAAATATACCGTTATTTTATTCAACGCTCGTTTTAAGTTTTTCGACCGCCCAAACTTGGGCCCAAATTTCGTTATGTTACTGCTTAAAAAAACATCCGTTTGCAGTGATAAAAATATAACTTTTATTCTGAGTTTCTACACTCAAAAAATTATTGTACATAATATCAATGAACAACAGTTATTGATTTTTTGATCAATGATACAATGAAAAGTTCATTAATACTACTAATAGATGTTCATTTTTTAATTTCCATGTTCGTAGACCCAATGTTATTATGTTCATTAGAAACCGATGAACATATTTCATAATTTAATGGATATCTTGATTGCTTCGACGACTCTTTTTATTAATCCAATCATTACTTGTGTTCGGACATGCGTCCGCAAAATGGGTAGTGGAACGCGCCCTCCCCCAACCCTTTGGGTGAAAGTAAAAACGGAATGACGAACGAACCTTCGTCGAGTAAACAGCGACGTTCATCTCGCTGCAAAATAAAACAGGGTACCAAACCCGCAACAACTTGATTGTATCTACGAATTTCTACATTAACATCATAACTTAAAATTTATAAATTTAAAACATCACATTAATATAAGGTCGTTTTGAAATAATAACTACATTTATTGTATCTATGACTAAGTTCACTAATATACAATATAAATACAGTTGATTATGTATATTTTTAATTCTATATATACGAGGTCTGACCAATAAGTAATGAGACTAAGTCGTATAAAATACGTATATTTAAAAATTAAGGTACATCGATGTGATCCCCAACAAAGTACTCCCCTCCCACAACTACACACTGGTTCCAACGTTTCTTCCAGCTTTCGTAACATTTCTGGAAGGCTTCGACTGGAATGTCTTGGAGTACCCTCGTCACGGCGATCTGGATGTCAGTTATGGACTCAAAATGCGTTCCTTTCACGGCCAATTTTGTTTGGGGGAACAAGAAGAAGTCACAGGGTGACATATCCGGCGAATAGGGCGCTTGCGGCAATACTGCGATGTTTTTAGAGGTCAAAAACTGCGACACACTGAAGACACGATGGCATGCAGCATTGTCATGATGAAGGATCCACGTTTTGGCAATCTCTGGACGGACTCTAATGACTCGTTTTCGCAGCCGATCGAGTACTTTCAGGTAATGTACTTACATCACCCAACACTTTGACCAATTTACCGTACGTTTCCGTAACAGAATCGCCGAGTTTAACGCAAAGTTTAATCGCGTACCGCTGTTCAATATTACGTCGTTCCATATTCGTGACACGCCTTACAAACACGTTGTCGAAAACACAACACAGCTGGAGAACTAACGAACGTACGAAAGTCGCGAGCACATGTATCGATAAAGGAGGGATGGGAAATTAACCGACCGAAGTTTCAGGTTCGCAGTGTTACCACAAGCGCAGCTAAAAAATCAGTCTCATTACTTATTGGTCAGACCTCGTAGAATAACCTAGGAATATTAACGGCTTCGCAGAAACAGGATAAATTCAATACAGTGTAGTTTGAAAACTCAAACTAAATAATTGCAAAAAAAATTATCACGACGTTTACATTAATATTTATGTTAGAACTGTTATAGAAAAATATTTCTAATACAACAAACGACAACATTGAACAATAAAGAACTAATAATCAAATTTTCTATGTAGATATATTTGAGCGATAATTAATTGAAACATTACAAAAAATAAATTTGCTATAAAAACAATATAAATAAACATTGTCTATTTACAATGTGAAATAGTAACTGTACTCTTTTAATATGAATAGAAGTGTACAATACAAGAATATTCCTTTATTTAATAAACACATTCATCGATACAATAAACAAACTTTGCATTTCAGTGGAATAATTTATTGAATTTATGTAAAAATATTGATAAAACTAATAAACACAGCTATTATCACTATAAATCAAATTCATATTATCTATGTATTAATTTATTAAAACAAAGAAAGCTTGTTCATTGAAGCAGTCAAATTATTCATTAACGTAATGAACTGCATTCGATGTAGCAATGTATAAGGTCATTATACCAATAAACGTTCATTGGGTAACGGTTTCGAATAGTAATCTTTGGACATACGTTGTAATGATGAAATCGTACTTCGGACGAAAATTAATGAACGCCAGTTCTTAATATAATGATTTGTTTATTGTATTTACGTACTTTTTTGGTTGAGTGTAGAACGAATTTGTGAATGTTTTCGCCAAAAAGGTGGTCCAAATAACCCTCACGATTAGGTTACGTGAACCCAAACCATCGAAAACCACCGAGAAATGCTACGGGATCAAAGACAATCTGACTTTGTCAACTCATATAGAGTTTAAATGTACTTACAAACGCATGAAAAAATATTTATTAATGTAAATGTAAATGTACATTTTTTAACATGAAAAATAAAGGTTTGTATCAACATTAAAAGTTAAGAACTAATAACAATTAAATTTTACATTTATATTGAAGTTAATTAAACAAAAACAATAGCCCACAATGAAGGAATTGAAGGGCTTATTGCAAACACATGTAAAGTACTTTACTCTAAAGTACTAAAACAAACTTAAAGAAAGAGAACAGTAACCATCACACTTTTACCCCATAGATTAATCAAAAATACCTTCTGCTGGTGACCTCGGAACCCATTGGTTTTCGAGTTATAAACCCAACTTACCTTTTTTCTTTTAATTGGCTGGGGCGTATTTTTGTAATATTCAATCGATAGTTCGTGAAAAAATTAAAAACTTTTACATTAAGGTAATTTTTTGAAATAATCATTCGTTTCGAATAATACCTTAAGCAAAACTTTTTATTTTTTTTTACAGAGTATCGATCGGGTATCACAACGGTACCCCATCCAATTTAAAGAAAAAAAGATAACTTAGATCTATAACTTCAAAATCGATTGGTTTTAAGGTCACTCTTTATTTAACCTCCTTTATTTGTATAGCAACAATTGTAAGAAACATATAATTTGTTTTTATGAAATACGAACTTTTTCGTCTATAAATCTCAATCAGGGGCCCAATTCTCAAACCGTTCCCTATCACAACGTATGCGAAAATGACGTCACAACAAACAAATTTCTATAGAAACACAGTGTTATGACGTCATTTTTGCATACGTCCGATAGCAAGTGGTTTGAGATTTTGGCCCCAGATCCTTTTGCGTTAATATTCTGAATGGAAATTGACGTCGTTATCGTAACGATTGGACCTTAAAGACCCTAAGATAATCGGTGCGTACAGGTAAATTATTTGAAAAATTTTAATAGCTAAAATTAATTCTTTTTAAAAACAGATGTCTCACCGACATACAAACAATGTGTAAAAATCTAAAGCGGATTATTAAAAAAATTATACTAATAAGCAAGTGATTTCAAATTAAAGATGAATTTTGGGTCGAATCGACCCCAGGATAATAGGAAAGTTAAGTAAACAAATTTTACATTTTTATCGATTATATCACAAGTTGGGTGAACATTTTTGTTCAAGTAGATGAAAAAATACAAACAATTTATCAACTCGAAGTTAAAAGCGCTGCTGTTTCCAAAGTGGATAAAAAGAAAATCGGCGTGACTACTTGTAGAACTAAACAATACCTACTAGGTATTATTTAAGGAAAAAACGAGAAACTAAGACGATATCGCCGATTATAATGAAATACGCCAGGTTTTAAAGAAATTTTCCTTGTGGATTCAAATAATTTATGTTTACGGTACTGACTTTTATATTCGTATGAGCGTATCTATCCAAAGCGAGTCGGCAACAAATTGGTGAAATTAAAATAAGGAACGACCCTCGATAAAATATAGAATTGAACGTACCGAAACGCAAAAGATTTATCTATTTTTTTTTCTTAACTACCTACCCTTGCCCCTCGCTGAAACTTCTAATTATTCCTCAAAAAAAATCATAACAATTTTAACAAACAATGTCACAAAGAACAACCTCCTAACGGTATTACTTATACATTTTTCATATACCTATTCGCTCGGCTATTATAATATTGTCATTTAAATGTCAATATTATTGTCACATTAAATATTGTCATTTCTTGCATTGTTATTCTCGAAAAACTACTTTTCGAGTAATTCCGGATCTGTTCTATGCGTGTCAGGTAGTGTCATTTTGTCGGGATTATGCAAAAATTATAATCTATTTAAAAGCTCGCAATTCGTCATTTCTTGCTTTGTTCTTCTAAAAATACGAGTTTTCTAGTCGTTTCCGACTTGTTCTGAACGTTCCATCTCAAAACGTTCGGGTCAACATTTTGCCAAAAAGTGTGTGTGGTTTAGCTATGGTTTCCTTTAATAATATTTTATAAATGTAATGATTTCTATGTTTTAAAGTAAGTTTAAAATAGAAGAATGAAAGTAAGTAAGTACAATATACCTATTGTAATAGCCGAACGAATAGGTATAGGAAAAACGTTTTTCTATTTTATCTCAATTTTTCCTAATGTAACCCCACACAACTTTTAGATGGTTAAATAGAGAAAAAAATAAGCTTTCTAATGATATATAACATACCTCATGTTTCCGTTAAAAAATTCAAGATGGCGGCTGTACTCAAAAACTATTCGTGAAAAAAGATTGTTTTTAATTCGAAAATGTGCAAAATAACCTCAAATTGAAATATTACGAATTTCAAACCTATATCTAAAACCGTTTTGATAACAGTCCTACGAATTTGAAAATCACTATTTTACCAATTTTATTGAATAAAACGTAAATAAAGTCTTTATGGCAGCTAATTTTTTCACCAAACATCAATTCAAGTCAATCAGGGAAAATTTGTGAAAATCATTTACGCCCGGTTCCACCTCTGAATCTTGAGCTAGAACTTATCTATGTCGAACATAAATGTAAGCACGAGTCAAGTCGGAAATGCGTTCCACCACGCTTTTCAAAGCACGCCTTGGCTAAGTTGTACGTAAATATGACAACACTGCTGAACTTGCGCGAGATTGGTTCTTTCCTTCAGTTTTTAAATATCCCGCACTGCGACAGAAATACAGAACGTCAACAAAAATGAAATTCCCTAACCTAACCTAACCTAACAAATTGCCCGTTACTGTTGCGACTGTTTGCGACATTTTGTTCTCGTTTTCATGTTATCCATATTATTGTGGACAAAATGAAGCGGTGCAATTACACCAGAGAGAAGAAGCACCTTCTCACCTCACTGGTTGCAAATTATAAAAATGTAATAGAATGTAAAACCACAAACGGTACAACGAATAAAGAAAAAGATGCGGCGTGGAGTAAAATAACGTCATTATTCAACGCTCAGAGGAAAAATGTGACTAGGAGTAATGATTCATTGAGGAACATTGGAGTAATATGAAAAAAGAGACGAAGAAAGGCATCGCGCAGAGTTGTACAGAACTGGCTGAGGACCATCAACAGTCAAATCAACCGATGATTCTCTCAGTAATAAATGATACGACAGTAACGGGAATTATATTAATAATATCCACTTCCATAACAAATTCTAGTCACTGTGACAGACTTGAACAATGTGAGGTTATAAACATGATCTCAAGCTCTCATTATTCACGTCTCAGATGTAAGCTTGACTTAGCGAAGTTAAGGTCTGGTTTTACGTGGTGGAACTGAATTTTTCTGTCAAGTTCAGCTTAAGCTCTAAGCAGAGCTCAAGGCGAGGTGGTGGAACCGGGCGTTAATCTCATGGAAAAATGTTAAAACACGAAAAGTCAAATTTTTCGTGCTTTACCACTTTTTGCTTAGTTCAAAAACGTTTTGCTCTGAGGCGACGATATTATGTACTTGCCCTTTACTTTGCTCCTTCGCATTCGGCGTAAATCGTCAACTGAAATTCGTAAGAAGTTGTAACTTTCAATCGGTAAACTAAAACTAACACAATCCACGCGAAACGAACACAACCGCTACCGGTTTTACGATGGTCGCTCGCCTTCGTCATACGGTAGAAGGTATTTTACCTACCCATCGGCCAATAATTAAGCTAAAATCGATTCGAAAGACCGTTCTCGTCAGTTTTCGATTTTTTTTTAATCGTTTTAACTGAAAAGTCGCAAAGGAACTTTTTTGTTCGGTTTTTATTTCGAAATGCCCCGTAGATGTAATTTACAAATTGATATTCCGTAACAGTACCGTGTATGCGTTACTAATTTGGAAAATCCGTTTTTAAAAAAAAAATGTCATCGAAAGTTGATTAAAGTAGCACTAAAATACGTATGTATTCACTAGACATAACCGAAACAACCTGTTATTTATTACAATTAATAAAAACGTATTATCGAAAAAATATAAATGTTAACTAGAAAAATTGACTTTAATTTATACGCTAATCATTTTATATAGATATTTACTTTACTAGTTTTTTTCTACGATTTCAAGGTTTATCGATAATTTAAAACTTATTAATTTATTCCGATATGTTTTTAATTACTCGCTTTTTTCGTCGTATTAATAAAATTTCTCGCAACTCGTCGACCCAAAATGTAAATTCAATTTGTTTTTAGTGCCTTATAGATTCGTCGACTGTACGACAATTTTTTGTTTTTATGATACCGTCACTTGTTTTTGGAAGCGTTTTAGAAAATCCGTAGAAACGCGAATTATTGTGGAGCCGTTTTTAATATCTATAGGTAGATCGCTTAATGCAAATTTCGATAAAAACCCGTCAATTTTTATAAAATGTACATTCACGCCGTAGTCACGGTCATGACGATGCCTTTCGAATTATTGCAACGTTTAATTTACTCGAACAATAATCTCATAATAAAATAGAATTTTAATTTGGGTTAATAATCTATGAATTTGGGTTTTAAGAGATAGGTACTTAATGTTCATATCTTATTACGTTAACTGTTAATTGAGCGGTGCATTAACTTCTTATTTATTTATTTGAAAGCGCGAATACCTACCTTCAATTGTTATTATTGTCATATGCCGACTCGTTTATCAGAATATATGTGTATACGCAGTAGCTCACTCGGCGAGTTGTAAATCGTTCGTTTTGTCTATGTTAATGTCCGCTTTAAAGATTAGAATGTGGGTGGTTGGGCGTGCGGCTATACCGCACCGAAGAAGAACTGGCGTAAGAAAGAGCAAGTTAACCTGCAAGTCATTCATTCCTTGTCTTAAGTTATTAACTCAAGTTCGAAAGCGTATCCAAAATGCACGGGTATTGGTTTTATTGGTTCATGTTTGTTAACGAAATTCGGTTTAATAAGCATTTTCAATTTCTCGCTATTTTCGCGCGTTTCCATCGATCGTAAGTGAAAAACCGAAGGTTGCACTAGAACCGTTGCCAGTTGCATCATCGCCGTCATCGACTATTATGAAAATTAAAACCTGATTCATAATTATTAATAATTCATATGCCGTCCGTATAAGGTATTTTAATATTAATGCGGGTAACCGTCAATTTATATCTCGCTTCAACGAACCTATACTTCTTAAAAATTTCTTGGCGCGGTTGGAAATTCAACAAATATCTACTGGATTAATATCCATACGTACGTTTATAGTAGCGTCATGCTTATTAATTTCTAAGATGATTCGAACGCCGTATTCTACGAACGTTCGCAAATATTTATTTTAAACGCCGAGCGCGTAATTTACCCGAGAATGCGATCGCAATAATTGTAATAAGACACACATATGTGTGGTTAAAACGACGACGCTCGATTGATTATTTCCGATGAAAAAAAAATACTAAATTCAATTACGAAAACGAAATCGTATCGAATCTTTTTGGGTTTTGAGAAAACAATATCCGACCATCTGGCACGTTGCGCGCGAGTCGGGCCGTATTTGGTCACCAACCGATATTTTGCGAGCCTCTCGTCGGAATTTTGGCCTGTCAAGGTTGCTCGCAAACCTGCGATGGCGTTTCACCACTAACTACCATCCCACACGGCAAGAATAGCTGGACAAAAAAACTTGCAACGAGATTACAAGTCGACAAAGTCCGAACAACATTGCAGAAATGAGTACGGTGCGAGCACTGTGCGCTTATACTTGCCGGCGCGACTCGGTGCAAGTTTGAATGCCGAGCTTATATAGGGACGGCCAGTACTAATGAGATTACTATGTATCAGTACCGCTCGAGACAGATTTCGAACTAGGCCGATTTATCCGACAAATATTTATCGTAAAAACAATTCTTTTGTCCTCTTCTTTCATTGTCCACATCTCGAACGTGCGCTCGACTTTCTCAATTTAATTTTCCCAAAAAAGCTCATAACAAGTTTGCGGTAAGCAACTCGCTATCTTGTTATTTCGTTTTTGGAAGACGTTTCTCTTGTCAGATCATTTTCTAACCTTGTTAACTTGTCTTCTATGATTTTTTTTATTTGAACCTTCTCTTTTCGACTTGTGACTTCATTGACTTGTAATATTTAATCTGGGGTTGATTGTAGATGGGGTGACGGGTTTCGTTCTTCTCTATTGAAGACCTTGTGGTCTACTTTTGGTTAAGTGGTGTCGGATTGATTTCGACGCAACGATGCGTATCGCGAGTTTAATATCTTCGCTTTCAACAACGTTGGTTAGCAATTCTTGTTGCCTGCAAAGTTGCGCCGGCATAAGAGGCCAACATCTACTTGCTTCTCCTCGATACGTCTCAAAATATTGCGCTCGAACGTACACTAAAAGATGCTTTGGACGTCCACTTGAGATCAACTCGACGGTTATCGTCAAAAAAACAGGAACCCATTGGGCCGTTTGAAAGAAGAGCCGCAACAAAAACGGCCGAAAAAAGCGACAAGACAAATCGACCGTCGCAATGGCAAAGTTACAAATTTACTTCGGCCTTCGGATCCCGAAGTGGTTTCTTCTTAGTGTTAGGTTTTATGGTGGCATACAGTGGCGTTACAGTTTGGCACACACCTGCCGACCCGGTGGTCGAGTGGTTAGGAGACTAACCTCTCGCCTGATGGGTCCTGGGTTCGAATCCCGGTACGGGAGGTGAAATATCCCCCTGGTAGGCATGGATGTCCTGGGGGGCACTAGAAGTAATGCCTAACGGCGGTTCCTGGTGTCCTTTGGGGTGTGCTACTAACAAAAAAAAAAAAAAAAGTTTGGCACACACCTACCATCGAAATTGTTCTTCGAGAGTGTCGAGACCTAATTTTGTTTTCACGAGTTTTGGTCGCGTTAATTTCTTTCGTTATACTAATTGGTTTTACTTTGGCGACCTCTATAGGTTGCAACGTCGACGTTACCCTCGATTTTAATATATGCATTTAAATTGCCGATCGTAATTAACACATTTACTGCGTCGCCAACGATATTTGTCAACAAATTGCTGTCGCAGTGAACGTGTTAATTGGTTTTTGCTAAACAACCACCCAAAAAAAGACCTAAATCGCATTTTCCTAAAAAAAAATAAATGTTTAACTACCTGGTGAAATAACGAAGAAGAAAATGGCACAACGTTTCGAAAACAAATTAGGGAACGATTATAAGAGCGTTTGCGAAACCCCATAAGGAAGAAGTTGTGTGAATGTTTGCATTTAAAAAAAAAACAAAAAAAAAGCGCATACTTGTAGCTGACTAATAAAAGATGTAAAATTGTCAGAAGGTTCGAGATGAGGGATGGACTCGATTATTGTACGAATGCCGTTGCACAAGACCGGCGCGTTCAAAAACCGCTCGTTTATTTTTATTAAGTATTAATGCGAAATATTATAAAGAGTTTGATGACCTTTTGCTTGTGTTAATATTTTGTAAAAAAAAATTTTGAAATTTTAAATATCGAATGTATAGAATTTTTCGACCGAATTTAAGTGCCCGGGCTATTATAAAATTTACATTTAAATGTTACGGAAGTGAGTTATAGATATAAAGATATAATTAATAGCTTTCTAACATTATTAGTAACTTAGTATAAAACATATTCAAAGTTTTTTTTGTGCGAAATTTTATTTCATTCGACGATTAAAGGAGATTTAAATTTTTAGTATAAATTTATAATAATAAAAGAAATTAAAAGGCTTAAATATAATTTTTCTTATCTTCTATTAAGTTCGTATGGTTTTCTATGTTGGAAATAGACTTTTATTGCGAAATTATTCAGATTGCATGTGTAATATTGTTCTTATAACTTATTTTTCTAATATATTTTAATGTTACGCATTCTGGTTATATAATATGGAATATATTTACAATTTATGTTGCATGATGATGTATTATTAAGATTTGCATGGATAATTTCAAAATGCTGAGAAAGATACCAAATTGAATTTAAAATTTAGCTCGCGGATAAATTTTTTTTTTACATATTTTAAAACTCTTTATTCTAACCATTATTCGTGGCGCACATACACTTAATACTTAATATTAAAAGCTTCCATTATAAATTCTCGTTTTTATAACGTTAATTAAGTATTATAGGTAATTAGCTTTTAGGAGATAATTTCCAGTTAGAAATTAAATAAACGACATATGTAAGTGATTATGGTTGTGATTGATGTTAAGCGTACGAGGTGCGAAAGGTGAAAAAGCACCACAACTGGCTCGTGCACGATATATATATATATTTTCGCGTTATAGCGTTTTACGCCTTGCGATTCCCAATTTCCATTGTCCTCTCTCATTCCATTCTCCGTCATTCATCATTCTCTTTTTCTTCTTCCTTGTGGTGTCCACTCGAGTATTTGTTTCGGCAGCCTACTTTCGTCCATCCTCTGGATATGTCCGTACCATCTTAATTGTTTCTCTTCTATCTCCTCTATAATGGTCTTTTCTACTTCCATTATTTGTCTGACATATTCATTTGTTTTATGTTCTAGTCTTGAAATCCTCGCCGATCTTCTTATGGCGTCCATTTCCGTAGCTAATATTTTCCTTTTATCGTTTTCGGTCATTGTCCATATTTCACTGCCATAGGATAGTACGCTTTTTATTATAGAGTTGTATATTTTAAGTTTGCTCCTTTTTTAACGTTTTTTGACCATAATACACCATTGAGGGCCCCTATGACTTTCCGACTTTGTGTGATTCGGTTTTGAATTTCTGTCGTATCTTTACCTTCATTTGTAAATGTTACCCCTAAGTATTTGTACTGTTCTACTTCTTCAATCGTTATATTATTCTCAAGTGTTAAATCTCCTAATTTTGCTCCTATACTCATATACTTTGTCTTGATAACATTAATCTCCAGTCCCCATTGTTGATTCCATTAGTTTCCTGGCCATATATTCTAAGTCATCCTTAGATTGTCCGATTACTACCTGGTCGTCTGCAAATTGTAATGTAAATAATGTTGTATCGTTCTTGATTTCATAACCCATCATTCCGCATTTTCTTTTCCAGGCTTTCAATGCGTGTTCTATATATATTTTAAAGAGTGTAGGCGATATACAACAACCTTGTCTTAGTCCCTTATCTATTGCAAACCCTTGTGATAGTTTATTGTCCATTTTTACTTTCGATATGCAGTTGTTGTATAGGTCTTGAACTGCCATTATGAGTGTATGGTTGATTTGTGTGTTTGTTAATGCTTCCCATAATTTTGTAATCGGTACTATGTCGTATGCTTTTGATAAATCGACGAATAATAGATGTACTTTTCTTCCATAGGCTAGTTCTTTCTCTATTATTTGTTTCATGCAGAATGTATTGTCAATGCATGATCTTCCGATTCTGATTCTTTATCGCTATATTCCTTTTCTATTAGGTCTCTAACAACTCTTCCATAAAATCGACTGAAAGTACTAGTGACCGATAAACCTCGATAGTTGTTACATTTCGTTCGGTCGCCCTTTTTAAACAATGGTGTTATATATGCTAATCTCCATTCATCCGGGACCTTTTGACCATTAATGCACATTGTGAATAACTTGGCTATCATGTGATATAATTTATCTGTTCCATGTTTGATCAGCTCTGCTGGAGTTCCTCCCGGACCTGGTGACTTTCTATTTTTTAGTAATTTTACCGTGGTTGGTATTTGTTTTGGTGTTATTTTTATATGTTCCCCTTCTATATTGATAGGCATAATATTAGTTTTTATATCTGAGATAAAGGCTTGACGTTCTTCTTTAAAAAGATTTGCGAAGTATTGATTCCAAGACTCTAAGCTAATTGTGTTCATTTTTACTTTTTCTCTTACTGGTGCTTTTATATTCTTAATAAATTTCCAAATCTCTGTACTTCGCTTGCCTCCTATATACGTGTCTATCTCGGAGCATTTCTGTTCCCACGAATCTGTATCGTGCACGATAACCTAATTGAAATCTTTTTTTTTTGACTTATCAATTCTGATAAGTCACATTTTTAAACTTTCCATTTCTGATCCGATCTCGCGTCGTTTTTTTTTGCTTTATGTTAAACCAATGCGAAGTCTGAAAAAGAGCCGTTTTCGATGTAACACCTGGACCGCAAGTTCTAAGCCAAAAAAACAAAAACAAAAAACGAATCGGCGACCAAATTAATCTGTGTCGTCGCGAAATTTGTTCGTCGTTTCAATTTCCGACTTGTTCGAATCGCTCATTCGCGGCATCGCCGGCGACTATTTAAGTAATAAGTTAAAACAAACAAATTTGAATAGCCCCGGCCATAACCTTTGTTTCCTCTGCGATTCACAATTTACGAGACAACCACACGGTGTCTTCTCGCCATCGACTCTCCTATATATCGCGCGTCAAAACACGTCGTCGTGTTTATAATTCGATGTCTTTGAACGCGTAAAAATTTGGGCACGACACAACTGGCGTTTCGTTGTCCGAAAAACGTTCGAAATATTAAGGTACGAAATTTACGGTCCGTTTAAAAGTAGCAGTTATAAATTTGTTTGTGTAACTGAAGCCCGGCCGCAAAAAGCGAACTTAAATCTCCGGCTATCGTTCTTTTTAACGCGAGGCGTGGGCCGTTGCCGATCGTTCACGTCTTTACGCGCTATAAAATTAATAACCCTCGTCCGATAAAGATCTCTTCGGTTATTAAGGCGCTATATTAATAATTCTCGCCTAACTATTTTTATTCGGAGAGGGAGGGAGACCGGCGGCGTTCGCGCCGTGTTCCGAAATATAAATTTCGAGAAATGGTCGCAAAGAAACCGTTGGCGAATTCCTCGCAGCGTGAAGCCGAACGTGACAATTTAATAGAAAATTGCGCAAAAAATTAATCCGCCGTTACAATGGTTACATGACCCTAACGGAGGCATATTTATACAACATTACGAGCCCAATAATGGCCTAATCCGATTCTTTCGGGCAAAGGCGGGTACGGGCGACGATTTTTCGGTCTCGTAAATAACTACTATACACGATTATTGGATGCGCGGTTGGTGTTATTTAATATTTATTATCCAATATTAAAAGATTCCCATATTTATTGCTATTATAAAATACTAAAGTGTTAATTATCACGTTCGGCTTAAAATAGGAGGCATAAATTTTTTTAATTGTTTATTATCGAACAATTTCCGGCGCAATAAAATGTTGGGTGTACGTCGCGCCGACAACGCCGATTTACTTATATATAAGTACCTAGGGATCGCTGTTCGAAGAGCAATTTCGAAAAACGAAAGTTTTCGGAAATCGACGGCAACGACGTTTCTATTATGGTGACATAAATACAAATAAAAATAGGCTTTTATCCAACGCTACAACTAAATTTCGTCTTTCGGTTATTTATAGAATATACATATAGTAACGTGGCCTCGACTTCTACACTTACATTCTTTTCCCATTATTCCGGTGATTAGAGCCGATTTCAAATATTTCAAATTTTTATCGAATTTGTGGCGTAGATACACCTGTTTAATTTTAAATTGTTTTTTATACATACACACACACACACACACGCTCGAACCACTACAAAAATTCCCGCAATAATTGCTCCACGACACCCCGCAAACGCCTTCTTATAAATTAAAAAATTTAACGAAACACAATTTTATGAAGCAACAAGCGACTTATCAAAAAAAAAAAAAACAAAAAACCGTAATTCGGCAAACTGTTGCAACTGTAATTCAATTTACTTACACCTAAGTACGTACTAAAAATGTTTTAAAATGTAATATATAGGTAATTTACGGTTTCTTAATTAATATTTCGCGTTGCAGTTTTAACGGAAAGCTGCTTAATTTTGCAACGGCTGGACCACGCAATTAACGTAAAAGCGTACGGTTTTTTAATATTAAAATTGGTTAAATCTTAATTGTAATCGGACGCAACAGTAACCATAAAAGTAACCAAATATCAACAGTTTTTTAAATTTACCCGTGACGAATAAGAACGATTACCATCATCAGATAATATCCGATGGCGGCAATTTCTGCCGGAATGAAAAAGGACGATTTAAAAACTTGAAATTGTAAACATTTAGGTATACTGGGCAATCAAAACTTCGTGGGTCAACAGTCGAATAAAACGTCGATAATTCGAAATTAGCACGGAACTATCAAAAATTAAATAACGTCAAATAAACAAATTGGATTTTATTATCTATACAATTATAACAGGAAAAATGAAGTTTGCCAAAATGTAAATATGTAAAAATAGAGAAACGTAAATTTTATTTAAGTTGCCATTTCGAACAAAGCAACGGACACTAAATAGTTGAGTATTCAATTCAAGACGGCGCAACTCCATAATTATTATTGTTATTAACAATAACAAATTTTAATTGGACGTTAATCTCCTCAAAAATTTGTTTTGTTTCCAATGCAATTGCGCCAACGCTTTTTTTAAAAGCTTTAAATAAAACACAAATTAGTTCGTTCCGATTTTCTAATTTTTACGATACAGTAGAAACTCGATAATTCGACACCTCGGAAAGAGCACGCGCGCAAGCCTCGGTATTCGAATTTCCATTTTTCATTTTCGTCAGAAGAAATGCACCTTTCGAAAAATTACATTTAAACAGTATAGATATATTTTTATAAGAATTTAAAAAATATATATCGTTTTTTGCCCGATTATCTCGAAAACGGTACATTCTATGGAAAATTAGAAAGAGACGTGGTCGGTAGAGAATTTTATGCCGATTGCAATACATATTTCACGTTATCGATCCGATAATTGATAACGGAGCTTAACTCGCGATTAGTTTAAAATTTTCGATCTGCCGCCATTTCGAAACGGGTCGATCGATTTGTCCGTTTAACGGGCTCGTCCTCCGAATTCGTTAAGACAATATACTGTCCAAATTTCGACATCCTACGATCAAAATTACGACCACAATTGTGTCCACGAAATTTCCCGAAATGGGCGGTCAAAACTTGAGGAGGGCACGTAGAGAAAATCAGATCACAACGAAAATCTCGGTATGATTTTTTTTCTAAAATGTAATGCCCGCGTGTAACGGAATATTCAAAATGATTTTACTCTAAAACGGCGCCGTTCTACCGAAATTTGTTGAGTAGGTGCGTTTTTTTTTTTAGTAGAAAACTTTGAAGTTTCATAATTTGGGGCGATATTTGCCCAGTCCCTGTGCAGTTCGATGCGCCCCCGAATTTAATTTTGAGCACTTAATAAGTATAAAAGCGGTACTAGTAAATGTACCAATTTTCGTCATTTTATCTTAAAAGGTTTAAGAGGTATTAAATCAAAACCACTCTAAAACTCATATTTTGAGGGGCTTTATCTTCCTTATGGGGCATTTTAGAAAAAAAAACATATGAAGGTTTCGTAATGGTTTCGACTTTCTCTATGCACCCTAAAGTTTTGATCACATATTTTAGGAACAGCTTGTGCGTGAACGACCTATATTTTCGTCATCTATATTTTCTATGAAAATTCACAGTTATATTGAAAATAGTTTATAAGTATCATGTCAATTAAAACTACGAAAGTACAGTAGCTATGTATGTATTTTTTATAATTCGTCAATACCCCGTAATTCGCCCCCATTCCTCCCCGCCGCGGTCACGGACGTGTCGAACTATCGAGTTTCTACTGTATTTTAATTAATCTAGATGTCAAGTTTGTTAAAATCTTTTTCGCTTTTTTTTCTTATATGTTCGGAATTTCCTTTCATTCAAGTGATGGAACCTACTGTATGTAGACGATGAATTTTAATGTACTGCTAAAATTTAAATTGATACAGCTTTTCTTGTTTCAAATTGGTTTAAAAAAAAGTGCAAGGAAGCGAGCTCTTTACAATTTCCATATTATATGCCTCACGGAAATTACGCTCTCATTGTGCAAAGATTACCTTTACTTAACCGTTTACGTCTGTCGGTGGAAAAGGTCTAAATGCTCTAGACCATATTAGGATTGTGGGCTTTGAGGGGAGATTCGGCTTACGTCAGTTAATAAATCAGAAACCGCGATTTCGTCGTCGCCGGTGTTTGTTAACTGTATATGTGCGAAATTAATTTTTAGGGAACGTAATTAAATGTAACTTTATACATTTAATGTTACGCCATTTACACACACGCCGATGACGGGAATAAATAGATGTACGCCACCGCTTGATATTTAATAAGTAAACCCTGATTTCAAATTCTATTAATATTGATGATGCGCCGCTTTTGCGAGTTAATGATTTATTTAAATTTGTACCTCTATGTCGTAATCGGAAATCAAATATGTACTACTCTATTTTCAGTTCAAAGGGGTTTTCTTGTGTCATTTTGTCAGCTTTGAAAGCTCCGTTGATATCCGTTGTTTTTTTTTCTAAGCTTTTAAAAGTAACGCAAGTTCCTCGAGTACGGGACGTTACAAAAATCAAAAATCAACGTTTTATTTTAAAGAGAAACACGTGTATAACGACCGATAAAAAAATCGGCGTCGTATGAGGCCGCAAGTGCATTTTTAATCGTTTTCGAATTTCACTTAAATCGAACGTTATTTTAAACGACTCGCTCGACGAGCCTTTACGTTATCTTATAAAATAATATAAATAATAAAATAAATAATCTTATAAAAATCTAAAACAAATACAGGGTGTCCCGAAAATAACCCGAAATATTTCTTTTTTCACGATTTACTGCAACGCTGAAAGAACAAATGCGTTGGTTCGACAGTAATTTTTGACGTTTTGTGCATTCTTTCGACACAAAAAGTTATGTTATGCGATTAAGTCGACCACAGTCGAATTTCCCTAACTCGGAATTATTTCATTGTCGAAAGCGTTTAGGGCGAGATTTAAATTAAAATGTCGTTCTCTAAGTCGAATTTTTTAATCGAACACTCTGTAACTGGAACATTTTTGTTTGGCATTTGCATTTCAAGAGTAAGCACGTTTAAGACGTTTTTAGTTAAAAATTGGATGTCGTTTGCACGTATGTATTTTGATTTTTATCGTACATATTTCTCAATAAATAAGTATTTAGTCTTTATTGAGTAATTTCTATTGCATCTCTGTAACTCGAACTCTCTCCTTAAGTCGCACGTTTTTAGGCGACAAGCGACGATTCGACTTAGAGAGATTTGACTTACTTTTTATTGTCGAATGAACGTACAAAAGACGTTCGTCGAATAATTACGTCAAAAAAAACTATCGAACCAACACAGTTTTCTCGGTGTATCAAGTCCAAAGAAATATTGGAATTTTTGTGGTCAGGTTAGTGACGAAAACGGACGTCCCACTTCAAAAGC
The DNA here is from genome assembly GCA_036326145.1 of Rhagophthalmus giganteus. Taxonomy (NCBI): domain Eukaryota; kingdom Metazoa; phylum Arthropoda; class Insecta; order Coleoptera; family Rhagophthalmidae; genus Rhagophthalmus; species Rhagophthalmus giganteus. The sequence continues at coordinate 7,004,933 of JARFJA010000005.1, forward strand.
TCCTAAATAAAATTGGATGGTTGGATTTTCGAAAAAATCTTTCGATGCGGGCACACATCTTATGCATTTTTGCACGCTCGTAAAAATATTGCCAGCCTAATTTCGGTTCGACCCGTATATTTTTAAATGTCGATTGTTTTAGACCGTTTCAGCGATTGAGTTTTGAATTCGTTTGTTACTGTAGGTGTGCGTTTTACAACCTTTGACATCGCGGGCGTTGATTGTGTCGGGCAAAAACACATTGTATTTTTCAGGTTATGGGTACGTCGACTATTTGAAACTCCATATTTTTTTTTTGGGCTAAATCGCGATTACTAGTGTTATCGTCAGACAAATTTGTGGTCACGCCAATAAGTTTCGGGAACTTTTGGACGACTTATTCGCGTAACGAATGGATGTCATTTTTGGAATAAAATAAAACACGAAACCGCTTCTCCGAACGATCAAAAATCAACCGTCGGCGTCGTACCTGCCAGTCGAAAAAAATCGCTGCGCGTTCCGGGGTCGCTTTTCGAACACGCAAACGAACTTTTTTCACAATTTAAACCGGCCAAAATCTTTTATCTTCATCGTCCGCCGCGAGTTGCCGTTGCTCTTTGAAATACGTCTTCTCGAGCTCGTCCTCGATTGGTGGTGGTACTCTCGTTGTTTTGCTTCGATTTCTTCTACAAGTTTTCCCCGTTTGTGTCCTCGTTTTTTCGCGTGTTCCAATCGGATTTTGTTGGGAGCTTTCGTTTTTTTTTTCAAAAGTTCGAACGATTCAAAATACTTTTGTTTTCGCGTGCGTTTTCAATTAAGGTCGACGCGATTGTGCGACACAACAAGAAACTTTTTCTGTAGTATCGAGAAAACAAAAGAAAACTCGGTTTAAACGTTATTTATTAATATGTACGTAGTAAGTACGCCAATTGATATCGTTAAAAGGTTTAATCGGTTGTTGTCCCCTGCGCATCTCTACGAGTGCACGAGAGGGCTTTGTGACATATGCGCGGAGACAAGATAGCTTTTGATAGGATCTCATCCGTGCAGCTGGGCTTTTGTATAATACAAATTTTAAAGTAACATTAAATATGCGCGATATGGATCGGTTATTGCTTCGGGACGCGATTCTTTATGACGGGGCGAGTCGTTACGTAAACTTATGGGAGCTTAAAGCTCCGAAATGACTAATTACCGTCGAACTTGAAAGCTTCACCGTTTTACAAATGGTGCTATCGCGATGATTAATGAGTTATGTTTATGGTAACTTATGGTAAGTGGTATTTACATTAGGTGGGTTGATTTATAAAACGATAAAGGTTCGGAACTCTATATGTTGCTGGATCGGGATATGATCGATCGTTCGTTACTTAATCGCCGCGTGTTTTTTTTTCCTTAGCATTCGACGCTCCAAAAGTTCAAACCACCTTACCTATATACTGGGCAATCGAAGAAAGTTCGGCGTTAAGTAACGTTAAGAAGGAAGTTTCGTCTGTTTTATGAATAATTACCGTTATCGTTCAAAGTTCGTGGAAGTTTGTGGAAAAATTAAGTTACATTGTAGGCACGTGTTTTAATCGTCGTCCCTTCGCCAAAATAAATTTGTCGTCGCACAGGGGTTACACAACGCAAACGGATTTAATTTTGATCCGGAATCTATGCGAATTACATCTGCCGAATGGGGGTTTTGATGATGATGTCTCTATCGAACTGGTCGTATCACAATACGAGGATAGTGTAAACAATATGACAAGCGGCTAATACACCGTAAGGGCAGGGCACCCCTCCTTTGCCCGATTTCACGGGCCGCGGCCCTTAAATGCCCGTTTTTTTTTTTTTGTTAGCGTTCGACGACGTCGCTTCGAACCACTAATATAGAACACACTTCGCGCCAACTAACGCACGTTAGTTTTCATGATATTTAGTATTCCGGTGTGGTAATTCAGTTCAGACGCCACGATACGGGCCCGGCCCACCTGCATCGACGATGCGCAATTAGTAGGTACCATAAGTTGCTACTGTCCCGGCTAATTATTATCAGACGTTCACAACCCACTTGTCATAAACGAGAATGCCGCTCGTTTGTCGTTAGCTACGACGACGACGACGATTCGAAACGCGCGCATTCCTCGTTTCGTATTTTGTCAACCCCTTATATTAATTAATATTCCCCGAATACATCATCCGCGGCTCATTAAGTCGGAAAGGACCAATTTACAACTCACTCCGCACTTATTCACGCGAGTACTTTTCCGAACGTCTATTTATACGCTTGTCACGTTGTCGCATAACTCTTCTTGGGCCCCCGTACGTCTTATGGAAAATTATTTTTAATATTTATGTTGCGCTGTCAATAGAAAATGCCAGACGTTTTATTAGTTCCAGTCGAGCTGCGTTCCCGCGACCCAACAACGGACGGACGCTCCCGCCCGCGAACTTCCGTCGATTCTCTCTCATTTCGGCGCGACCGACCCGCTAATCCGAAATGATCACGTTAAGGGCACGAACGGCGATTATTCCGTCCGCGATATTACGAATCGATGTTCGCGTACGACAACGACGACGCGGTCAAGTCGCGGCCGTATAGGGGTCCTTCGGGAATCGCGCCCTCGGCCACCCATAAACGGCCCCGGCCGTAACCAAAAACGCGCGATGAGATTTCGCCACCCGAGGCATTTCGCTTGTCTTTTACAACACACCATTTACCCATCCCGAAAGATTACTTTATCCCGCTTTATGTCAAAACCATCCCAATAATGCCAACGTATATTCTTCCGAATACTACTTCCACGGAGTTTGCTCCGCAATATTGTATTCCTACCAATATCTAGTATTTATTTTGCGGCAATACAAGGGGATTATACGCTGGCAACGCGCCAGAGGCATTTCAAATTTCACATTTACTAAAGTTAACATTATTCCGTCACCTTTATCTGACGTAGCGACGCGAAACGTCTCGACGGCGTCGCTTATAGTTACCGAACAATTAAAATCGTCGAATATTCACGTGTACGTACGTACGTACCCCCTATACAGAACTCGTCGGCGATGATTTTTCAAAACTAATCCATCGGCCACGCCGTACGTAACGCAATAACGAGGCCATTAAGAGAAACGGTCTAAATAAAAATAAATACCTCGAGATTACCACTTTCCTAAATTTACTTTAATGCCGAAATTTATGGTACTGTTAATCTGTGTCGAGCATGACTTCTCAAGAGGAAGCAAATTAAATTTACGTGTTGGTACAATATATGCGGCGGGTATGCGCGAGGTATTTTATTTTGGAATTGGAGAAAAAGCTTTCGACGCCCGTCGCCCTCGGGCGCCCAAATGTCTAAATTTATTTTTTTTTACGTACCTTTCGGCGCTCCGAGGCGCGCATCGTTGGGAATAAATTTGTCGATAAGTTTTGCTAAGCCTCGATTTAACGGACCGGATCAGACATATCGCACCTCTCCTTATCGCCGCAATCCGTACCGGCGAAACATAATAGCCGCAGTTTCGTTAGAAATCCAAGCTTCGGACAAATAATTTGCGAGAACGCAATTTATAACGCGTCGAAAGCTATTCGCAAATATTTACGTTACAGTCAGCTTTAAGTTAATAATAATCCACAACTTCCCGGTTTAATAGTGCTTAGTTAGAGACAAATGTTTTCGACTCGAATATTTTATACTTGCAATAATTTTTTTAGTTCGCAAATGTTATAAACGAAATTGTTTTTTTTTATGGCTCGATTAGTACGTTATTTTTTGTCAAAATGAGTCACACTTTTTTTAAGCCACAGGCAACCCAGTTAAATCTCGCCACAAACAACGGCCACTCCGCGAAACGACGGTTAAAACAATAATAAAAAGGATAAAGAAAATATTCATTTCGAATTGTACTAATACAAAAATACATTCTCGCCATCAGTTATTTAAGTGTCAATTTGGAACGTCCGTCTCCGCACTGTGGCAATTAACAAAACATAAATCTTCGAGTCGGTTCAAAATTCTCCGATAAACGAATTGTTTTTGGCACACGGGGGACTTGGGTTCAATTCCTAGTCCAGATAAACAAGTGATACAATTGTTGCGGTCACGTCCCCTTTGTCTAGACAACTTACAGCGAACCACCAAAACGTATTTTGCCAAAAAACAAAAACAAAACAAAACGCCTCGGTTCGTCATTATCCAACAAATTCGTTTTTGGCACCTGCCGTAGGTACTAAGGGAACTTGTGTTCAATTCCTGCAACGGTAAACGCTCAAAATATATTTGATCAAAAACGATAAGAGCGTAGTTATAAACAAAAAAGACAATAAAAACAAACAAATTACGACTCATTCAATCGACTTTAATATATTTCTCCAAGCTCAGAACCGTATTTGGCGTTGTTTTAAATCGGCAATCCATAATTTTTGATAATCCGACGCTCGTCCGGTCCCATATCTGTCGGATTATCGAGAGTCCCCCGTACTAACTAGTGAGCAATTCAAAAATATCAAAATAGTTCAAAAAGATATTTGTTTTATTATCCGCCGTTTATTTAGAAAATACTACCGCACCATCACATAAGAGAATATTAATATTTACCGCATGTAAACGGCACGTTGTAAAACTAATAATAATATTTAACCGAAGTAATAGCCGCGTATCCCACGCGTTTTTTTATGAATTCCGTTTTATGTTTTCTCGAAAGGACAATTCAAATTTTGCGACAATCGCTGATTGTCTGATTATAGATAGGCACATCTAGATAGCATTTCGTTTGGCAGACGATCCGAAATGCTTTTGCTCATTCGAAAATAAACCACGTTTACTCTCTTTGAACTTTAAACGCCGGACGCGCGACGGATTCGGGTCTAGGACGTTAGTGATAATATCTGCAAATTAATTTAGCTTCGCCTTCTATTTATTGGACTTATTTTAGAGTCCAATTGTCGGCGGCGAAACGTCCAATTGCGACCGTATTCGCGAATTTTCATAGAAAATAAAGCTATTGCAGCAAAAATTTAAAAAAAATGGAGTTTTTTGACATGCAACATGAAAATTTGATGCCGAGGCTTGCGCGCGATCGACTTTTTGAGTAAGTAGGTAATCAGGAAACTAATCGAACCGCAGCTTTACCCCCAAACGTTTCCTTATTATCGCTTTGTTAGTAAAATAACTGAAACGATTGCATTAAAGTATTATAATAGTCAGTAAAACAAGGAACACACAACACTCGCGCTCACACGCAAAAAGGCCTTATAAACTGAACGAGCACTCCTCGCACACACGAATAATACGACGCCGTAATTGAAAATTCGAACTACCGAAACAAGCACTGCCTCTCTGTACCACTGACGCGAAAGATCTGAAACGATTTTGCCATAATTCTATATATAAATGCATTGGATACTAGGAAATCCACTTTTATTTTAAAAACATTCCATTTTTTCAATTTCACATGTTTGATTAGTTGCTTTGTATTTTATCGGTCACATAAATATGCAATTAAATTTTTATCTAGTTTGTAATAGGGAAATTTTCAAGGTTGAAGGAAACACGAATAGTTTTTAAATTAAAATAAAAATAAATTTATAATTCTGCTGTATAAAGACAGTAAATAGTGATTATCCAGATAATTTTAAACTGGTAAGAATTAGAGAATTTTCATAGAAAATAAAGCTATTGCAGCCTGTCTGATGACGGATCCAGACGTGTCCTTTTGACTTTTGTCCGATCTCGACCCCTAGATCACGAAAATATAGGTCATTCATTTTAGGTCGGTCATATATAATGAATTTCTTGTGGACACGATTCCGGTCGCAATTTTGATCGTAGGAGGTTGAAATTTGGTACAGTATATTGTCTTTACGAAAACGAAGGACGAGTTCATTAAACAGCCAAGTCGACCGACCTGTTTCAAAATGGCGACCGATCGAAAACTTTAAACTAATCGCGAGTTAAGCTGCGTTATTACTCATCGTATCGGTAATGTGAAATATGTTTTGGAATCGGCATAAAATTCTCTACCGATCATGTCTCTTTATAATGTTCGATAGGATGCACCGTTTTGAAATAATCGAAAAAAAGTGATAATTTTTTTTTAATTTTTATAAATTTCTCTCGTGAATATTATTTTTCAAAAAATGTATTTAAAAAAATGGAGTTTTTTGACATGCAACATGAAAATTCGATACCGAGACTTGCGCGCGGTCGAATTTTAGCTTTTCCTAGGTTTTCATCGTAAATTCTGTTTAGGTATTTTACACATGTCCGAATCATACCGAAATACCAAATGTTTTATACTGCGTTTGCAGTACCGCACGCTTCCGTGATGATAAGACAACAAAAATCACGTTAAGCGATGTTTACGTTAACGTGGAGCTACCGGTGTCTCGTAGATAGTCGGACGTGCGAGTGAATTGGTGGGGAGCGGTGAGCGTCCTTTTCTAGTTTATCCCACCACAATTTTTGCGACTTATTTTTAGTTTGAAGGTTTTACTTAAAGCTAAATACCGATCCGCTTCGGCTCGGCCATAACGTCGGTAGATTGCAGAGGGACGTATAAAATATTTTCGCCGTAAATTCGATTTCTTTCGGAGCTCAAATAGAAAGGAGCATTTTTTTAATTCACGGTTAAATAAAATTGATTCTTATAATCATATTAAGTTTATCGAAAATGCATTTAAATGCGTTTATTTTTCGGATTCCCTACCTGCAGTTTTACTTACAACGCAGACATAATTTATTTATAAAAGAAAAAGTCGCACAAACTTACTTCGTTTTTGAATTGATGTCGCGGGAAAAAACTACGGATAAATGAGATGAAAAGAATTTAAAAAAACCTAAATAAATAAATTTTGCATGCCGCAAGAAATCGAATCTGCAGCAAAAAAGCATTTTATACATCCCTCTGCAACTTATCTGCCTACCGACCATGCGATCGATCCGAAGCGGATCAATATTTAGCTTTAATAAGTAAAACACTCAAACTAAAAAAATTGTGGTGGAAAAAATTTGAAAAGAACATACACCGACAATTGGGGAAATTGACTCGCACACGACAGTACATGTATATATATATATTGCTCCTTAATTTCGGCCGTGATTTTGCGCTAATGTAAACGCCGCTTTACGTTAGTTGGCACAGTTATTTAAATGGAAGAACGTTCCGGTTTTTAGAGTGCGTCTTTCTTTAGGACATCCCCGGGCCATTATTATGCACGTACATAATAACCGTATGTGGATCCTTGAAACGTTCACGATCCGGAAAAGGGTCTTATCTCGACTTACGAAAGGTGCGCGGAAATTAAATTCGGGTTCGTGGGTACGTAGTTACGTACGTGTACATACGCGCTATCGATCTTTTATTATAAAAACTGCATTTGACATCTTGCTAAGTTAAATTATGGACAAACTTCGGTATGACAAGGATTTTAAAATCTGACCCTTCTCAGATCCATAACGCGTCGCCATTAAATATTGATGTTATCGTTGATGTTTCCTTCGAATCGATATTTTTAAGTGAATAACAAAACTTTTTGGCCTTTAATTTTTTTTATTATTATTTCCTGTCGTTCGGGCGATAATTTAAGCGTAAGGTACGTTCGATTAAATACACTTAACGGTGTCGCAATTTACATCTTAACGACAATCGACGTATAGAAAACTGCTTTATAAATGCGGGAGACGTCGTAACATCTTACATGAAACTAATTGTAAAACTCGCATATGCGATTTGAATGTTTAATTCCTGAGAACTTCAATGTTATAATATAAAATTTCAAAGCATTCTGTCGCGTTCGTTCGATCCGTTGGTTTCTAATTATTTTTCTTTGATTTATTTTGTTTATTTATTTAAACTCGTAGCTCGCGTAATTATATTATATAGGTATTATATATTTTTTTGTGTTATTATTGAAAAATTTCGCGCGTCTTGTCGAACACGTCTTGTCTTGTTTGTTGTTTTATTTACATTCCCCGTTAATTTCTCGTCGCGTCGTGTTGGTGATCTACGTTTTACCATCGAACATGCGGGTCTTTTGAGTGTAACTCAAAATCGTGTTGGCTTAGACGTGAGTTATTTATATAACTCTAACCCTCGTATGTTTTTCTTTGCACTTCAAAAATTTGAATCTTTGTCGCAAATTCGGATGCGTATCGCCGTGGAATGACGGGGGTGTTTTGGGTGCGCGCAAATTTGGGGTATATTAACGGTCGGACTGGTTGCAAAATGAAAATGTATATTGACTTGAGCGGCGTTTACATTAGCGCTGTGTCGTAGATACATAACGCTGCTCCGTTTAACGATGTTTCGGTACAACGCGTTTTTTTTTTTCGAAAAATGTATTGCAATGATGTTAACACAAGACGAATACATTGTTGACGTCGACAAAATTGTCAAAACAGATAATGAAACGGGGCTGCACAGTGCAAACGCGCAGGGTATCGAAGAACTATTGCAAGTTACGACTGGTGAACGTCTTTCCAACGACAATTTTAAAGAATTACTAGAACAACAAGTGCACAACGACAACGACGACGACGTTAACGTTTCTGAAGTCGAGGAGTAAAAGGAACTTGCAACGGATTTTCTCAAAAACAAGTTTAGCCACCTATTATGGATCGATTTATAGAAAATGGAAGTTAGAGGGCCAAGACGAATAGTTGTGGTCGCGATGTCTGAACGAAAGAGAAAAAGGGCAAGCACCGTGAGGTGACTTCTTAACGAAAAAAAACAAAAAGCGTCCTCGTAACAAATATCGATGTCTGTGTGCCGCTTCACCGTCCCCATTATTATTTACTTGTTAAGATGGTCTCGTTTAACGCCCGATTGTTTTTGGAACGTATCTCTCGCGTTAAACGGGGGCCTTACTCTGTATAATATGTATGTTGCTTCTTGCGTTTAAAGTCGATGAATAAATAAACGTGCGACTGACTCGCGACGCGCTTACGCCCAATTTCAGTCGCGGCTCCGCGCTAATGTAAACGCCGCTTTAGGTAAGTTTAGTTACTTACGTCATACAGTATGCGGCCAAAGCTCGACAATAACAAATTTTTTTTTGACATTATATTGGAATAATAAATGTATTGTTGAATTTCGTTGTCCTTTTGTTTTAACGCATATAAGTATAATATATATAAGTATGTATATTGTACCGACAATATTTTGTTTGATAGTTTTTTCGATTACGCCCGGGCGCGAATGCGTTTCGTGAAAATTAAATTTTCCGATGTTTGATGAGTAAGGGAAAACGTTTGTTTGCGCCCACACTTTCGGCCCCCTCTCGCCGGGCGCGCACGTGCTTATTATTTGTCGTGCGGTATTTTAAAATATTACGTTTCCGACGAAATTCGCTCGTGTCGCCGCGTCCAAGTAAATAGAAACGAGGATTTTAATTTGGTAGCGTGATTACGGACCATATGTCGCGGCGAATGCGCCCGACTTTACGAAAAGTTGAAACGTCGGGGGGGCCGTATAGAGAGCCACTTGAAGGGGCGCTCACGCTAAATGGACCGTAGCGCTATGGGAGTTAACTCTGTCTTCAACAACGATATTCTGATTAAATATAGACGACAATCATAATCTCGAGAGCCGGATTCTAAGATTAAATTACATTAATAAAAGCGATAGGTTTTGTTTACTGGATTTGAAAATATTTATGTGTTTTGCTTTACTTCCCTTGCGCGCCTACTATACGTACTCTCGTAAAAAGTTTTAGGAAAATGGGATTTCATCGGATACTGATGAAATATATGCGTACTTTTTATACGACCTATTCGGAAAATAAACCATTTTTATTTTCTTTTCGGTTTATATTCACTGATGTGGTTCTATATTGAACAAAAGCCTTTTCTATTTTCTTTTGTAAGTAAATATTGCTTTTATTGTCATCGTTCTTGTCGTACCTACTTGTAAAATATCGAATATACAAAAGTGCTTTGACCAAAATATAATAAAATCGGCAAAGCGTTACCTACTTCTTTGACAATTCCGATAATTCGGGATAAGTTCGAATCCAATGAGGCAGACGTGCCTACCTATTTGATGTTATGGATCTTAAAATTCCGATGCTCTATTGCAAAGGACATTTTACAGCCAGATTTATACAAGTGATAAAACCTGAATGGCCTTTTGTCATATTAAAAATAACCGAGGTCCCGTTTATGCCGTGATCTCTTCGGAACGGTTGCCGTCATATAATCTGTTTGCAATAATAATGAAAAAGAAATTCGATAGCAGTTAATGTACATATAACATCGCCGACACATCCCCATAGGAGCCTATAAAAAATAATTCGAAATCTTAAAAATGACGCGTCCCGAAAAGTTCCTCGACTCCACGTTTATATTACACACCGCCTATACCTAATAAATGTTTGGTAATTGATTTTCTGAAGTGACCAAAAAAACCGTCGAATTTTGCGCTATTAAACGGACATTCCTGCGAGACAAATTAATTAGTTAAAACACCTATGCATTTGTACCCATTAGCATTTGATTAAAATTCCTGTCCGCTTCCGTGCGTTTGTTGGAATAGTTATCGAAAATATCGATTGGCTGGTTCTTCGATACGGGTCGCAAAGTTCATTCAATCGCGCCAAACCGGCAAACAGCTGGCATACAAAACTATTGTTTCGTACGCCTCTTTTTTTAATTATTATTCGCGTATCGCGGTAATCCGGCCGTTTTGTCGAAAATTCCGTTTAATCGCGCCCTTTGCTCCACCGCCTACCCAGAAAATTAAGGCGAACGTTCTCGTTTTTAATTACCACATTACCTTACATTGATTTGACCCCATTATTTAAACGCGACAAATTATTTTGAACGTACCCGTTGTAAAAGCACGATGGATAATTTTTAGGCATCTTAAAACCAGTTTATCGTTATTAATTAACGTTGGGACTCGAAGGACCACGTTTGCTTTAACGCGGTGCATCGCTAATTACGTCTTCTTTATTAAACTGAGATAATTAATTTAAAAAAATTGTTTTAACATTTAACACGTTGGAAGACGTCCAACGTCGAAAGCGTTTTTTTTTTCGACGTCGTTTGTTAGCGTCTATGTTGTATAAACGAGATCCGCTATTAATTTTAAGCTAATGAACCCATTTTTAGGCGTGGCTTCGTCGTACCATAATTATCGCAGGCATATTCATGTTGGAAACATAATTACGATTATATATTGCTAGCCGTTTTGACAACTCGGCCAGGAGATCGTAGATAAGAGTGTTTTTAAATTAATAAGACCGAAGATTCTTTAAAATTTTCCAAATGACGGTTTAAGTGATGTGTTTTACAATGTTTTCTCGTGACACGTTTATAACTAGCTCGCTCCGTGGATCAGTTTTAAAAAAAAAATGATGTAAAACGTTTCTCCGTAACAGTTAATGAAAATTGATAAAACTAATAGTAAAACCTATCAAACGGTAGTAAAGTAAATGATAAATATCAACCATAAACAGCATGTTTTATGATAATCATTAATTGTCGACTGACATTTAAAAGAAATTATGCAGACCTTACCGAGATTGCTAACGTTTATTAATGTTTTATCTAAAAACTAACACATTTTTATTTTGTTTTATTTCACGTTTAGTGCTGTAAAATTTTGTCGTTAACTGGTTTTTTTTGTTTGTTACTGCGAAAACGCACTTCGTTAATAAATATAAAAAATTAGAACTACGGGCAGTTGTTGCGCGTTTTCCTGCGAAAATAAAATTTGGGCGGCTTTTCTTCGAAGAAATTGATGGACGGGCGACTTTCGCATGTGGAGGCCTCAGAAGTCAAAACAGCGTAAGTCGCTATTATTTTGCGATTGATTTATTCAGTGTAAGTCCTATCGCCCGAAAGTATGAACATTGGAACCATCAACTGTTTTCCGTTTAAATTTGAGCGATCACTCCCCGACCAAATTCGTTCAATAACTATCTGGCGAATTGTTCGTTTTGGAGCGTATCGTCTGCTCGCCAAAAATTACAAATATCTCGATTTGATTTTTCGTTGTCGTTCGCTATCCGCTTCAGAAACAAACTTCAATTTTTGTTGGCAACTCTTAAGTTTCCCGGATTGTTTAAAGTGAAGACATTGAATTGACATTGCGTTGCGGTTAATGAAACCAAAATTGAGTGTGATTCGTACAAAAAAAAGCGCGAATTTTACAAGCGAAAACAATTTTCGTTCTCGTCATTTGCTCTTCGTGTCGTTTTTTTTTTTTTATTTTCTTGCGCGTCAATTACAAAACATTTACCGTCTCTTGTATAGGAAACGTTCTCGTTGAACTCTTTTGGATTATTATTTTTTTGATAATTAGTTCAGTGATTAATGCTGTTGTTGAGAGCTCTTCTTTGTTGACTGGATCTTAAATCAACTGTTTTCTCGAAAGATTTCAGTTCGAAATTGAAGCCAAAAAGCCGTAAAGCCCAAAGCTGTAGGTGCCATCATTGCAACTGGCGATGGTGTTTCTTTATACCTTCGCGACTCACATAAAATGAAGCGAATACTAACATAAGTTGCGGTTTTGTTGTAATTTTTACCATTTCAATTCGGAAATGTTCACTGGAAAGTTTTCCTCGATTAGGTTATAGGACGCTTTGACGCGACCGTTTCAACGCCGCCCATTTCGACGCTTTAATTTTTTTTTAATAGTTGTGTGACAATCGCGTTGATTGGTCGAAGTGTGACGTGCCTTTATCTGTCTCGGTACTTAATTATCGATTCTTACCATATTTATTTTATTACAACAATTTATTAGTACTCAGGTACATAGATCTCAATCATATTTTCACATCACATTCGATTATGAATATTATAGCGGCGTTTTCACTAAAATTAAGCACATAATTTTATTAGGATTATTATTTATTAAGTATTTAATTAGATTTTAAAAATTCGACCTGCGTCGAAAAGTCCAATTACAATTCCGCCTCGATTACAAATTTTGTATCGTTTGTGTGTTGTGTTATTTCTTGAAAAACGAAAATGGGTTTTAATCTTCATCATTTAATTCTTTCTTTTTTTTAAATGTATTTATTAGCTGGCTCTGCAAAAAGATGCAATACACTGCTGTTTTACAATAAGATACTTGTAACTGAGATAATGTCACTTGGAAAGAGGGTTAAGTGAAAATATTCACACATCTAGCTTATACATTTAGGTTCAATTATTACACAGGTTAAGTGAATATTTTAGAGTAAGTCTTGTGGTAGCCTGCGTTTAAGTCTTATATGAATGTTTCTTTGACCGAGATTAAGTTTCGTAGCACTTGTGCACTTCACAAAATTTTCAAAGAAGTTATTGGTTAGCTTGCTTATGTAGTCTGTGATTAGTGGAACCTTTAATTCACGATGTATTTGGTGGTTTCGAATGAACCAAGGGCAGTTTAGCGCGATACGAAGAACTTTGTTCTGCATAGTTTGAAGTTTCTTCAGCGTAGTTTTAGGTGCATTACTCCAAACTGGGCACGCATACGTCAGTATGTGTCTAAGAATCATCTTATAAATTAGGAGCGAACATTCGGATCTGAGATGTGATTTTCGGTTGATCAAAGGATAGAGTATGCCGAGTCTGGCATAGCACTCATTTAGCTTTTTATGAAGGTGGTATCCCCAATTAAATTTAGCATCTAGGTGGACTCCTAGGTACTTTACCGCTGAGTCCTTAGGATTCCACGATAGTTCTTTATTATGTAATCGCAGTGGTGGGAGATGGTTGTAGCGCTTGAGAGTGAACATTTTTACTTGGGACTTTGTATGGTTGATTTTGATTTTCCATTTTTTGTACCAACGACATGTTACATTTAGCGCATTTTGAAGGTGTTCAACTGTTGTTTGAATTGTATCACTCTGAGTTAGTATCGTTGTGTCGTCTGCAAACATGGCTAGGATTGAGTTATTTACTGTGGGCACGTCATATACGTAAAGGTTAAACAAGGTTGGTCCCAGTAGGCTTCCTTGGGGGACTCCAGCTTTTGTAATCTTGTCACTAGATAAAGTTGCATTGATCCTTACTCTGAAATTTCTGTTGGTTAGAAAGGATTCTATGATTTTTATTATGTATCCCGGAATGTTTAATTTGATCAATTTGTACAAGAGTCCTTCTAGCCAAACCTTGTCAAAGGCTCTTTCCAGATCTAAAAAGACAGCTACGGTGTATTTCTTCTCTTCGAATCCTTTCTCAATCAATTCAGTTACCCTAATAAGTTGATGAGCTGTAGAGTGTGATTGTCTGAACCCAAACTGATGAGCGGGTATGACTTCATTTTCGAGTATGAAGTCTTGTAGTCTAGTAAGGATCACCTTCTCTAGTAGCTTAGCTAAAGTAGGCAATAAGCTTATAGGTCTGCAGCTACCAGGGTCTTGTCTATTCTTACTAGTTTTATAAATTGGTACTATGTTTGCAGTCCTCCAAGAGTGTGGGAAGTATCCTAGTCTCATACAACCGTTTTATATTGAGGTCAGATATGCTACAGCTTTTTTTGTTAACTTTTTTAATATTTCGTTAGTAATCAAGTCTGGTCCAGGGATCTTGCGTTTTGGTAGTCGCTGTATGTATGTCGTGAGTTCTTGGGGAGACGCAGGGGTTATTTTCATATCTTCTCTCATATCATTTAATTCTTTCTGGAACTGTTCGCGTTCCGTGTATCTTGCGTATATATAATCGTCTCGTTCTTTTTTGATACGTTCGAGCTTTGATTCTGCTTAATTTTTTTCTACAACTCCATCGCAACCGGGATAGGTTTTAAAATTGAATCGATCGCGCATCGGTATTTATTGACCGTTTGTGGTACAGTAATTTGCGAAGCTCGTGTCCGTTGTTTAAATCGTATCGCAACAAAAATAATGGCGCGCGCACGAGTTTCTGCCGAAGAGCCGTACAATTTGGACCGAAGCTGTTCGTTCGTTACATGCAATCTATTTGTTTTGGCCTTTTTGTTATTGCAACGGTATCGATATGTGGAGATGTGGTGGTGTTCCTAAGTGGTTTTCCAGAGAATTCTATTTCCTAAAATCTAGCAGTTGCTTTTACTTTTTAAAACGTAATGACATTCGCAAATGTTCGTGGCATGCAAGGAGATTCGAGCTCCCGATCGGTGGTTTACTTATAAGAGCGCGAAGCTCTCGCAATCTGATCTCGAGGTGAAATTTTGTCGTTAAAAATTACTTCCCTTTTAGTTATAAATAAATAGCGATCGGCCCAAATTATACGTAAGTACGTACAAAGAAAATTATAAAACCGGCAGAACGAGATTTTTTACACCTCGAAAACGTTAACGGGGCCCGTTATCAAAGTTATAGCACTGATAGGACGGTTTATGAAATCAAAACGCAATAATATATAACAATTTTTTTTACGAAATAAACCGACACCAAGCACGCCATATTAAAATTCAAAAGCATATCCTATCGTTCACGCGTGGGCATGAAAAATAAAGCAGATATGAAAAAGATGATAGAAATGTCAAAGTGTAACAATGTAGTTGACACTAACATGTCTTTGTCTGGTAGATTAGCGTGTATTTTAACGAGTGTAGCGTGACAAACCGCACTAGCGCGGCAGTAGCGGTGCAATTCCGCTTCCAGTTAAGTAAAAACACTCCACTCCTCGACTTTGTGGTTGCACACACACACACACACACCACTCGCCAGAAAATCAAACGGCACGAGATTGCCGTGTTCGTAACGCCCCGTTATCGATGTTACGTTTAAATTTGGAAATTATACCGTGTAAACGTTTACCGGCAAATTAAAATGCCGGACTAATTTTTAACAACTTTATTTGCGCTGGACTTTTCCCTCTCCGACGCCGCCGTCGCCGCCGGCGCCGCGCCGTTCGCGACTCGAATTAACGAAATATCATTTCGGCTCTTTGTCACTTTCTCAATTTAATCGAAGCGAAGGACGAACGGAATGAATCGGTGTTGTCAGACATGATTTATAAAGCAAAGAAATGTAAAAAATCTCCCGGAGATTGAAGAAACTTTATACGGAATGATGGAAATGGAATTAAAATCAGTTCAATCGGGAGTATCTTTTGAGGAAGTCAAATAAAATTATTTTTACCGGATTATCTGACGCCGAATAAATTATGTTTATTGCGAAACGACGACTGTTTCGATGAAAACGTGCTCGTGAATTAAATCGTGTCGTTAATTAAATTTTTATTCCGTTTAAAATAATGCCCATATTTCGTTTGATGTCTTATATCAATTCGAAATGTGTTCCGAACAAGAACAATGCGTTCTCGCGTTCGAAAATGTGTGCTTTTGCCTTTAAATTTTATCATCGATATACTGGTCCTATAAAATCTACCTGAAATGGTTACGTGCTAGTTATTTATCAAAATACGGGTATTGAAAATATTCCAAGGTTCCCAATTATCATTTTTAAACCGTAAAACCTTCTATCCTACTCTTATTCCTCACTAATTGATCGGTATTTCGAAAGGACTAAAAAATTAGACGCGATAACTTCGTCTTTCATATTATACAGTTGAAGATAGTGGAAGTTTTATGTGTCTCATTTCGTCTGACAGGACCGAAGGGAACCGCAATTTTTCTTTGTTTATCTACGTTTTCAACTAAACAGTTGATTAGGTATCGGGACATTATATTGAACGGCCCTCGTATGCGATGGGCACCCACAAACATTTACGCGACCGTTACGCGAGACATATGGCGCCCATCGTCCCCCTCCCCCCCCCCAAAAAAAAATACAAATAAAAAAGCACATCGTCGTAAATCAACTCCCAATAATAAAACAACGCAGGAGTAATATATGTATTAGTATATTTTCGTAATTAAAGTGTTAAAACAAAATTATATGTAAGTGTTTATTACTTTTCGGATTAAACAGTGTAACGGGCGTGTTATGACAAAACTTGAGTGATTCCTTTGTAGACGCACGTGTTCGTTGAACTGTAAAATATGTTTTATTGTCACGTGTTCGTGTTTTTATGTGTCGCATATGGCGCATTAAATTCGTTCGTTGTCATATATATATATATTTTTTTTTTCAATGGGGGGGTTGTATTCTGCGAACCGTCGAACCAGCGCCTAATGCGCTGTCAAATTAATTTCTATTAATCGATAAAACAAAGGAACGTGCGGCGGACGCAACTTTTTACAGTTTGTTTCGAAACGTGAAACACGTATTATACGTATATAACGCGAAGACGCGAAACAAAACCGATTTAAGCGAGAGGGTATAATTTGAATGACAATGACAATATAACTCATTCCGAGATAAGGCGAGAATAACAGAAAAGCTTTTATTAATACAAACATAACTCAAAAATGCGCATTTGCGAGTATAATTTTTATTTTAAAATTCAAATGCCGCGAGATATTTAAAACGAAACAGTTAATATGCTTTATGAAAATCTCGTAGCTGATTCGGAATGCGGGGTAAACATTGACGAGAATTATGAATACAATTTCCGGTAGTCGTCCCGTCATAAAAACACCCCCCCCCCCTAACCCCCCTCCCGAAAATGCCGTCGAGTTTTACTTATCTGGGCGCGGGGGCGCCATCGCGTGCCGCGGTTTCCGCGATTTCCGCCCTGCGGTAAACTCGCGTATTAACTGTTAACCGTAACACCACATTGCGATGTCGGTAATTTGCTTAATGCTCAATTTAATAACACATTCGAGATTTTTTTGGCACTACTCTAGATAATCTCGTATTACTAATAACAAGCACTTACACCGCACTATGGCCGCTAGGATTTTGTGTCTCGGCCAGGTACTACTTAATTTTCTTGTATTCGTCGACTTTATGGCGCGTAAAGGATTTAATTTGAATATCTATGATTCGGTGCGCACTTTTTTATATTTAATTTAAAGGCAGTGATTGAACCAATTTGCCAGTCTATTTTGTATTTGTGCATTTCCTGAATCTTGTTAGTAGGACGTGGTTGCGGCGGGATTCGAACCCGCGACCGCGCGTGTACCTAGCGGAAGAGCGACAAACTCCTTAGACCGTCACACGGTCCCTGGGATGCAATTTAATTATTAAAATTTTCCGATCGTCTCTTTTTTTAATGTGGGGTCATTCCGTGTAATTCAAAACAACCAATTTGACGTCCCAGTAGTAGTACCAATAAAGTCGACAAAAACTGTAAAATTTCAAATTTTTGGAGATTCGTAGTTTTCGAGCTATCGATTTCAAAAGAAGCAAAAATCACACAAAAACGACAATTTCATGTTTAACTCTTTAAAAAGCCGCAACTCAAAAACTGTTCGACCTAGTGAGCTCAATTTGGTGTCGTTCTCTTCCGTTTTTAATTGACTCTAATTTGATATGCAACACACGACTATGATATTTAAATTTTGTAATATTTTTTGGAGAACTTAAGAGAACGTTTTTTTTTATTTGTTTGAAAATCTCAAAAACGCCCCTTTTAATTTTTTTTTAAAGAAATGTGTTTTTTAAGACTATTTATGCGCCAAATTTCGTAATGAAACGCCAACGGGTTCCTGTGGAAATTAATTTTTTTATATTATAATGTAGGCACGTGAAATTCGCTAAATTCGTTGACTTCCACAACCAGATAAACTGAGTAATTGTGATTTGAAAGTTGCTAGTAATCTATGTTATTCGCTGCAAATAATATAAAAACACTTCATATTACAATGTAATACATTGCACCCTTTCATTGTATTATTATAAGTGTATTCACTGCCCGCGAGTCATAATGGCTCATCGCCGTTTAGTCACGTGCAATGCCCAATACTTTATTGGTCAATAACGCTTCGGTTTTTGAAGAAGGAGCTCTGGTCTATTTATAACTCACAAATACGTGCGATTTTTGAAAAATATTATACCGGTTACCGGCAAAGTTTTAAAATTTTTATCGGCAGTGAACGTGTTAAGAGGTCTTCAAAACTACAAAATTTAAATATCGTAGTCATGTTACATATCAAATTAAAGTCCATTAAAAACAAAATAAAACAGAATTAAAGATGTTGTCGTTTTTAAAAAATAATAGCTCAAAAACTATTTAAAAAAAAAGCCCAAAAAATCTGAAATTTTGGATTTATCGTCCTCTTGATACGTAGATACAGTGAATATGTAAAAATATCACACAAATCAATGAATCAGGGCCACCTAGTTTAAACTATTCGGCGGCCAAACGCTTCCGGAAATGTAAAAATATTTTTACAATATTATATCAAGAGGAACGAATCTGTTTAGCGATTCTATAAAATATAGCCATCCCTCGACTTGCGCGAGAGACGCCTCGAATTTCGCGTAACTTGAGACTGAATAAAAATTGTGGCGTACATAAGTATCATGATATCAATTTAACAACAATAGTTACATTAAAACGGTGATCGGGCACAGTATTTAAAAAAAAACTGTAAATCGCTTAACTCGAGGGACTACTATAAGCGCAATATACACCGGTTTTCCAATTCGCATCGGTAATCATCTGTGAAAATACTAAAATAAGCGAGGTTTTAATCGAGGTCTTAATCAATATTTAGACGTCTTATTGTTAAATAATAAACTAAATCCGCCTCCCGCCCCTTTCGGCATTTAATTAATCCATTCTAATTAATTACCGAAAAATAAAAACTTGTACCATGCTAAGCTTCTACTTACACGGTTATATAAACTCATTTAAATTTAGTTATCACAAAAGTAATCTAAACGAGCTGTTCAGTAAACCTGGATAGGGATCTGCAAAAATTGCCGTAAACGGGGTATTCTCGCCTTTGTTGTTTACTCTACTAACTAAGAATGGTTCTAAGATGGTATTAGGCACTTCCGCGAACAATTAATTTCGCGCTCACTCAAGCCGGAGACGTTTGAATATGATTATGTGCGCACCACTTTCTTTTTTTTTATAATATACCTTAACAATAAGTACCTATGTATCTACAAATTTTAATTTGTTTTCGATTTCGAAAACGGCGTTAAGTGATTCTTAAATTTTTACGCGCTTATCGATTAATCTCGTCTCATTTTGTCCGAAACTGACTAAAAAATATGTTAAAAAAAAACAACAAAACAGAATAAGTTGAGAAGTTAAGAAGTTCCCCGTATAACTTATGTTCTAGTCGACTATTTAGAAATATTTTCCTAATATGCTTATTACGTTTTCTATCTTCTCTGTTTTTTGTATTTGCACTTAAAATTCCCGCGAACTGTCGATAAAATTCAACTTTAATATCAATCGGCGAAAAAAATTATACGAAATTTTCTTTCATTTGTCTTGCGAAACAACTGCAATTTTAATTTAAAACAAAAAATGACTGCCGTTTATCGAAAGAAAAAGGCTTTGTAGACGAGCATTTGATAAATTATTGAATTGTCAATTTTCAGTCGAGTGCAGTCGAAAGAAGAAAACACCGCGCCGCAAATTTTATTAAATTTTGTATTTGTTGAAAACTTGAAACTGAAACATGTTTACAACATGTTTAAATCCATTAATTTAACCATTTCATTACTTATTATTTTTGGAAATTCACAATAAAGAGTGTTTAAAAATAAAGCATCATCAAATGTTACGAAAATGCTTAAATTATAGAAATGTTCGTATTTTTCCTTATAGGCCGTTGAAATTATAGACCAAAAAAAGGGTTGTTTGAAAATAATTAGAGGAAAGCTGGAAATCGTTTTAATCGCTTTAGTTCACGTCCGAAATGAATATCCTGAGTTTGCCCCCTCCCCCCGCCCTTCGCGGAATTTTCTTCGCCGTATCAAAAAAAAACTGCGAAATTTTCCCGACTTCTTTTCGATTTTTCGCAATTAACTCCAAAACTACGCTTCCCATCGAATAAGGTGTCCCGACACGAAATGTAGAGCATGAAATTCTGCTTCGAATCGGTACGTAACTTTTTTAATTAGGACGAGCCGAATGCCTAAAATCAAAGGACGAAAATTGTCTATTTTTAGCAAACAAATGTTTGAGATCGGTATAGCTTCTGCAGTTGTGGGTCATTCGTGGGACATTCTGGGAATTGGAGTGAGGAATCATTGCTGTTTGGAAAATCTTTAATAAAAAGGAATTTAATCTTTGCAAAGCCCTACATCCAACTCGGGCGTCAGCGTCCAAACGAGCAAAACTTTCATAGGTTTCGGGTTCGTTATTGTGTACTATGATTTAATTCTTCACATCTGTGTTTATACAGGGCGTGCAGAAACTCTCAGATGATTTTATTTCGATTTAAGTTAAATCGCGCCCCTATAAAAAAACGCTTCCTAAGGAGTTACAGCCCTTTGAAGTTGGCGCCTTGCCTACATTTTTTTCAAATATCTTCAGAACCTCGTCAATACATTTACCTACACAATTCTCATTTTGTTGATTTGTCAGTGCCAACTCTTACTGATACTGAAATTAGTAATATTGGGGAATTTATGCGTATTCAAGGAAACGGAAAGTTCGAATTGATTTGTCTTAAAAACGGTACATCATAACGAACATCTTAATGTTAGAAAAAACCACTAAAGTTTTCAAATTTGACGTCAGAAATGTCAAAAACGTTCGTTTACCCCCTACTCCCAAATGAGACGTTTGAAAGACAACGTTTTAAAAATATTTGAAAAACATTGATGGTAAGGCGCCATCTTCAAAGGCTTAGGAAGCGTTTTTGTAAGAAGAGTTTGACGTTTTCGGGGGGCGAAAGAATTGAATTTTGTATAACATGAATTTTTGCATTGTTTTGGCTAACAATCGCCCTTAAAATCATATAAGTGTATATCAAACTCGATCGGGGGTGCATTCAAATTGGAAAAATTGTGCTAAAAATTGATGCTATTATAAGCAGATAAATGCCTATTAATTTTTTTTTTAATTAGCACCTCACTATTGAAGTTACATTTTGAGATTCCCGAAATATTAGGTAAATAGGTAAATACATATAATTATTTTGAAAAAACGAATTTTGATGGAGTATTTTCTTTACAATTTCAAATACGTTTAAATATTGCGAATAGAATATTTTGTAATTACCTAACAAACATATGTTGCTTTGTGAAATGGAAATTATCTTACGAACACGCCCGTTTATCGCTTAATTTAAGGCAACGTGGTGTTTTCGTTCAGACACGCACATGCATATCATCGAGTCGCGATGGCTGGGTTTAGTTTTACGTAAAGTCCGTTTATCGGTAACGAATTTGAATCATATCATTCATTATTTATTCCTCAGAACGCTGCGATTCGTCTTCGAAGAATGTGTGATCGCGCGCGCGGCCGCGATCGATTTTGCTATAATTTTAGTGTTCATTTAATTTTCCTCCCATTTTAACGTCGTGTTAAACGTAGTGCCTCAAGATTTGTTTTGAAAATAAATGTCCAAATGTCGTTTTAAAATGTGCGTTGACAATTTTGGTGATCGGGCGTTATGTTTATTTTTTTTTGGGTGCATAGATCAAGTAAGAGTTATGTAAGTAGAGCCTATTTTATTTTAATTTTAACAATTTTTAAAAATTTTTACGTCGAATTTTAATGCACTTTTAACGTATAATTTTATAATAATTATTAAATTAAGGTGCATTCTGTAAAATTACGAATGTGCAATGAAAATTAAAAAGTTCGAACAGCGAGATACGCGAAAATGTTCGATACTTCGAAAAGTCTAGATTGCAAGAAAAACCCGAAAAACTTCCTTTCGTTTTTTTTTCATTGTCTAACGTGTGTTAGGAAAATTCGAGCGTCGCGTCACTTAAAGGTCGACTCTTGTCCATCCAACACGATAAGAATATACTTTTTTATGCTCGAATTTCGCTCGACTTGCATCGACTAAAAATTTATAATTTATTGCAATCGGCAATAAAACAGGTGACAGTTGCAAACAATTATTTCAAAAAATATATGTGGGGGACGTTGATTTAAAGTAGGCGCATCGAAATTATTTCCGATAACCCCCAAGTTCAAATAAATTCGATCTTATAAGTATTAAATTTACGTTAAATAATAAAATTAAGGGTACGCGCGCGCGTGTGTGTGTGTAAATTTCGTTAGCACGATCAAAATTAAATAAACCAAAGTGCCCATCCAGGTACTTATTTCGTATAGATACCTAAAAATCCATCTCCTTTATAACGAAATTACCTACTCGAGGAATTAGATACGACGTTGTTCAGAAATGTATATATTTTTTAATTACCATTCTTGATTAAATTAAACGCCGCGAGTTTCATTAGTCAAAAATTACGGTCATAAGTACGTAACAATCAAAATGCTACAATATTTTTCCCTTGACAATTGGACTAATGAGTACAGGCATGCAGCCAGTCCGGGAACTCCGGGCAGCAATTAACCTAATCATCCCGGAGTAATGGCCGCCTGTCGTGTTACCGGTATTACGGTGACGCATTCTACCGGACTAGAATGACGACAATCGTATTTCATTCCTTATAAAAGTCTACTTTATGTTTAATTATCATTTTTTCTTATTTCTCTTTTTTTTTAATTTGCTAATAAGTTGCAATTCTTCCGTCAACGGATTTATTAAAGCGTTCCAAATTAAACAACTTTATTATTTTGGGAATTGTTTTGTTTATATGCTAATGGTGCAACTTTTGATTTTAAATTGTTTAATTTTCTCTAAATTACCACATATTTTTGCATTTATGAATCCCATTTGCACGAATTAAGCGTATACTTATTACATGTGTTAATTTGTTTCTAAAACTGAAAATTAATAGCCTCATTAGTAATTGTAAATGAAGGCGATTTATCATACATGCTTGATTGTATTAAACGGATAACTACACGTGTATGCGTGCGTACATGTTTACGAGATGAAACGAGATTTATATTTACTTCTGATAATGATAACTGACAACGAACGCGAACCGTTCGCATTCCTACACACGTTCATTGTTCTATAAATTTATTAAGACATTAATATACAAATTATGAGCTTCTGTTCATTTTAAATTTTCAAAAATAATCGTAACATTAAACTATGATGGGAGTATACGTTCTTGTTGAGCGGAGATGATAACCGTGAAGATCATTCTATTTTTTTTTCATTCAGCGTATTCTTAACCGTAAAATGGGTTGAGGTCGGAAAATTGCGCAGGTCAGTATCAATTATTTTCTGCAACATAACGGAAATGTCACTTCCTTCGCCAATTTCGCGATAGGCAAGACTTTTACCACCAATTTTGGTAAATCGTTACGCGTTATTTTAATTTTTATGTCCTGCTACTTTTTCCAGGACGATTTCATGGAAAATATTCAAGGACGCTTATGTTCTCGGGACTTTTCTTCAAATCGGACTCTGCGTGCCTTCTTTAACAGTCGATACAAAAATTGTTGAAACGCCTCGCGCGCGATTTTTAAAAAGCAAACGATCTTCTTCAAAATCGGATTTATTCCTAATTTCCTTCCTCCTTAAGTCGTTTTAAGGTCGATTGCACTGCATAACAACAATATTTTAAGTATTTTTGATGAAGATTAATTTGATGAATAATCGACGATGAACCAAAAAAACGGACGTTTTGTAAATCCAAAAATTGATTCATATTTCAAAAGATAAAAGTAGTAAATTTTCCCGATTAATCGGGCGAGATGCGAAATATTGGTTATACATAAATGAATCGTATAAAAGACGATTATCAATAAAACAATTTTGTTTGAAAGAGTAACAAAACGCGAGTTTTTCAACGTCGGTTAACCGTCGAATGAATTGTCGCTTTGATCGTTGGCCGATGGTTAGAGTCGGTTCTAAATATTTTGTTTTATTCGACTTTTGTCAATTTGTTAAAATTATTTCGTTAAAAATGGGAACGTCAAAACTTTCTCCGCTTTGGATCAGTTTTTTAATCGCCAGTTAACAGATTTTTTTTTTTTGGTTTTGGTGAAATCCCATCGACCACATGTGTTCGAAGTTATCTGCAATTGTAATTAGAGGACAAAGTTGCTCTCCTTAATAATTAACAGTTAATATTATCAGTCAATCGCTATAAAACCAAATTGTTGAAACAAAAGTGATAATTGCGAAACTCGCCCTTCGCTACATTTTAAATACGATCAAATAACCTACATATTATAGGGTACTTATATGCACGTATACGAGGTGTGGCCATTTAAAAATCGCACTAGTGTAGCAAAAGTGTGGTTTATTCCAAAAACCTTAGGTTCAATTTTATTTTAATCCCATCTGTTATAAGTGTTTTCCTTTGATCAAGGCAAAATTTTCCAGGGGCCCAATTCTCAAAATTTTTGTTTATTATACACGGGCGGGGCTCTCGTCCGGCATTCTAATGCACTCGCGGCTGCGGGTTCGAATCCCGCTACAACCATGAATGTTTGTGCATGCCAAAAATGGGAAAAGACAACGTGTGTTAAACGGCTAGCAAACAAGTGCTGTAACCGATTTAAGTACCCAAGTTCTTTTGGGGTTGCTGGCATCCAACGTTCGGAATAAATATGCGGATAGCCACGGAGCCTGCAGCCATTAACATAAAAATATACATACGAGGGTGAATCAATAATATCCACAATATCAATAAAAATAGAGGACTGACTGCTGAGCAAGGAGCCACGCGTGCACCCACCCCTTTCTTCTGTTCTCGGTACAACCAGATTATTCACCACGTCATTAATAGTCATTCGTCTGTCTAATAGAAGTACATTCCTTAGGTGCTCAAGGCGTGCGGCTCCTTCCTGCGTAAAACTTGTGTGCGACCATTTTTGAATTTTCGTGGACACTCCCATTTCGGAAAAACGCTGTTAAAAGTCTTCGATAGATTTCGGCCCCTGATGCCGCCATCCGCTGATGCCAATCATTGACTCGCCCTCGTATTTTTGGAGTTTTACTTTTGTTCCGAAAAGTTACTTTCTATAGGTCTTTTTTTTTCATTATGAATCGTCTGAATCGTTTGCGCCACTCGCGACTGCTTGAATGTTTAACTTTAAGCCAGATTTTCGATTCGGCAACTTAATAGGGCAAAATCGACTTCGAGCAAAAAGCGCGAGAACGAATTAAAGTGGAATCGGGGCACTTCGATTGGTCCGATTAAATTAGTTCGCGGATTATTGCGCGATCTCGCGGCCCGATTACGCGAGATCGCGAAATAATCCGCGGATTAATCTGATTAAGGCGCGCATTAATTTAATTGTACCAACGAAGACTAGTGTAGGTGTGCAACGCGGAAAATCAGCTTTTACTTTATTTACGCCGCGTGTAATTCAATTTTTTTAAATGGCTTCACCTCGTATCTAACATGATTTCGTTTTTTTTTTGCGCTCGTAGGCGTAGCTCGTGTATATATTATAATTTATTTTTCTATATTTTTAAAATTAAAACGAAATTTTTTATAGGTATCTATATTATACTTATGTTTTTGTTGATCTTGGCAACAATTACAATATAATATATGTGTATATCTATTATTATACAAATTGTCATTTATTATCGCGTATTTTTTCAACAATTAATATCTTAGAAAATGTTTAAATCGCGTTTATGTCTACGTGTTGTAATATAACTTCTTGTCATACGTATACTGTTTCAGAAATTTTAAGCTTTATACGGGGGTGTCTTCGAAAGTGAAATATTATGTTTTACGCATCCAAGCCTTAAGTTTTTAAGCAATCATTGTTTATGATCGGTAGCGAAACGACGGAGACGATATTTGACATAACTAAAAAAAAGAAACACCATAAAAATAAGTAATATAGAGTAATAAAAATCTAAATAAAACTTTTGATTAACAAAATATAGGCGTAGTGAGCTTTAATAAAAATTGAGAAACTTTTGATATTGGCACCTAAAACTTTAAACGTGTAAAGTTTGATCTTTTTTTATTAACGACCTCTTTGAAAATATTTGAAAAACAAATTGACGGCAGGGCGCCATATTCAAAAAATTATTTAGCTCCCTTGGGAATTGTTTTTGTGCACGGTAGCGGTTTAACTAGAAACGACATAAAAAATCATCCTGAAGAATTCGACGTTTTCATTTGGCAAAACACCCCCCGTATATAATAATATTAACATAACCTTAATTGAAACTTTGCAAGTTCGTGTTATTTATACGATATTTAGGTATAACCGCCCGCATATTGTTACTGTATAGTACTTAAACGAAACAAAAATATGTTAATGCGATACCCCAGACCTTTTCAAAAATTCCATGCAACGTTAATTACCGAAATAGAATCGATATTGTGTGTATTAACGCTACCGAAATTAAATTATATGGCAGTCTCGCTCGTAGGGAAAGTAAAAATGTGTTTCTGTTTGCAAATCAAAATGACAGTTTTAATTTACGCGCGTTATATTTTACGTATTAGACGGTGCGTACTCGGTTGTTGCTATTCGAATTTTAGTTATTTAAAAATAAGAGCGACCACTTTTGAGGAAAGAGACGGTCGCACCGAAGGGTTTAATAACGCCTTAAACGACTTCTATTTTTGGCGTGTTTACGGGATACTAATGCATCGAGTGCATTTGGTAATAGCGTCTATCCATTACACGATATATGGCAGAGGGGCTATCTAAGTATCAGAATCTATCCGCCGTTCTAAATATGCGTGTATTTTATTACCCAGATATTATCGGTCGTGTGGGTTATTTTTGACGTAGGATAAATCTTCTCGCTCTAATTAATGTAGTTCTTAAAAGTAGCGATTTATGCTCGGGTCGATTTTCTGTTTTTATAATTGGCTACCTTGTAAACCCCATTCCGCTCGGAATATCTTCGGAAACTTATACCGCGCCGAAAGACCAGCCAAACCGACCTTATAAATATTGGTGGACGATATTTTATCGGCGTCCTTCTTTGTCCTTTGTTTTCAAATTGAACCCGCAAAGAAAAAAACCGATTATCAATAAGCTATTAAATCGACGACCTGTAATCGCTGTTACATCAAAAAGTTTATGAAAAATTTAACGACCGCTACGGATCGAACGTCGCGTCGACGAGAATGACTTATTAGGAAAAGCCGGAACATATGTTGGCGATATTCGACCGCATTTATTATGCATGGCTGAATTGAATGATTGCACTTATACCGAACAAATGACAACAGTTTGTGTTATTTGTGTGACATCGAAATGAATTATCAAATAATTATTTGTGCCTACGTTTTGTTTCACTAGATAATTTATTACTGTAGGTAGTTTGTTTTGTTTTTTTTGTGCTCGATAATGCCGAACAAGTATTGTACATTAAACACGTCATTATTTATGACGGTATACGTTTAAGTACTTAAAATTATAGGTATTTGTTTAAGTACGATTGTCGGATGTCGCGCGTGATTTCGTGGTAGGTAACGAACGGGCCGATCGAAGACTTATCTGTTGACGTTGCTGTTAATTTCAAAATAAGATAGTGCAAATTCGCTGTTGGCTCGTAAATACGGTAAAGATATCTTATGTCGACAAGCGACTATTTGTTTATTGACGTGTTGGTTTTCGTTAACTGATTTGAACGTTGCGTTGGCTCGTCGATCTCCTTTATTTAAAACAAAAATAGGGTTTAATTTAGAGTTTTCCGACGAGCAACCAGTATTTGTTGTTGCACCAAAAGACGCGTGTCTATCTCTTTAATTCGTAGGCGACTTCTCGACCGACAGACGGTAAGATACGAATAGTAGGCATTTAACACAATCGATATGAGGTTGTGTGGCATCATGTTCGTCTAATCTTCTCGCCACCGTTTCTCAATCGTAAGTTAGATGATTGATTAATTAATTTGCAGATGTTGTTATCCGATTTGTCGTTGCGCAAAATCCCTGTCTTTTTACAGAATTTTCATCGCCACCACCAACACTTTGATCAATATCGAGAGATTTTCGATTTCTTAGCAGATGTCCCAACCCCAAGTTGTTTGTTTAGGTGCCGAGTTCGCGACTTGTTAAAAATCACAAAAATTTGACAAATTAAATGCTTGCACATCAGGCGACTTTGATCGCTGAGTTCCTCGAGTTCTCATACACTTTCCATAATGTGTCGTTTCATTTTTGTTAATTCCGTTAGTGAAGAAATCGAGTTCTTTGGACAATCATTTTTACATTTACCGTATAACTACCATTACGGGCAACAATGCAAAGCACGTCCAAAAATGAACTGCTAATTTCGTGTCCTACTCCTGAATTGTCCTGAATTTAGAAAAGATGAGGTGTTAAAAATCGATGTGATGTGAAAAAGTAAAGAACATCACACAAGTACCCGCTATAGACTTTAAACGAAAAAGAAAACAGGATGTCGATTTTCTGGAAAACCTGGAGAAGACAGGGAATTTTATGTTGACCCTAGATATCCAGGGAAAGTTCGGGAATTTCCTAAATGTTTCAAGAGTCGAGGAAAATCTATATAATCATTATTATTTCGCGTCATCTTGCCCACCTAATGAAGTCGCCTTATTGTTAGCCTCACACGAGGGAAAACGACAAAGATGTCAAGTCAAAAAATCGGTCCGCGTGCAAGCCTTGTTAACGAATTTTCAAGTTATTTGCCCCAAAACTCCTTTTTTTTTTGGAAAATTACATCTATTAGAAAAATATTCTCAAGAGTATTTTATAAGAATTAACAGAAAAACATTTTTGCATCGCCTTTTTCCCGATTATCTCGAAAACGGTGCATTTTATCGAAACATTCAAAGAAAGGTGTTCGATAGAGAATTTTACGACGATTCTAAAACACATTTCGCATTACCGATCCGATAATTAATAACGGATAAACGACAACACCGCCGTTTAAATTTTGATCGGCCGCCATTTCGAAACGAGTCTGTCGATTTTTCCGGTTAACGAACTCTTCCTTCGTATTTATAAGAGTAACGCACTGTCCAAATTTCAGCCTCCTACAATCAAAATTGCGCCCGTAATCGTGTCTACAAGACTTAATTGGCCGAAATAACCCATATTTTTGTGATGTGGGGGTCGAGATCGAAGAACAGTCAAAGCGACACGTCTGTTAGTCGAGAAATTTAATAATGTTTATATAATCGACATCCTGATAAAAACGAAGGACGATCCGCCTCGTAAAATTGGTTGGAATCATCTTATTCTAATAACACGATGACATTCGCGCCACCCTATATACGTATTTGGCGGCTTTTTATTAAAATAGTTTCGTACGGATCTAAAAACCTCAACTGCAGACCCAATCTTTTCCCTCGCCATTTTTGCTTATTTGTTAAAAACAAGTTTACGGAGTTTAATTAGTTGCAAAACACGAATCGTCGCTGATTCGGTAGTTTGCTTTTACGTTCGTTTTCCCTTTCCAGTTCCGTGTTTACGGCGCATACGCG
Organism: Rhagophthalmus giganteus; assembly: GCA_036326145.1. Classification (NCBI taxonomy): domain Eukaryota; kingdom Metazoa; phylum Arthropoda; class Insecta; order Coleoptera; family Rhagophthalmidae; genus Rhagophthalmus; species Rhagophthalmus giganteus. The sequence continues at coordinate 7,035,107 of JARFJA010000005.1, forward strand.
AAAATTACGGAAAAACAACGCATTGTCAAAGTTCTTACGTAAACCGCAGTATTTTTCGAACATTGCTGGTAGTTGAACGTGTTTAATCGTGTTCAAAATAATTTTGAAGACTTGAAATAATCAGTCCGACCATTCTAATAGATAACACGTTGTGCGTTGCTGAAGAATTACACTGCCCTTGTCTCGTTTCGCTTCTTCTCTTATATTAAAAACGGTAATGTGGAGACGCGACATTTTCAAAATGCGAAGAATCTTGTACTAGAGCTTTTTTCGTGACTTTGCAACGGGCGTCCGAAAAGTCTTTTAGTCGCGATGGTTTTTTAAACATAAACTATGATCTTCTCACGGCCAACCAAGTCCGAAGGAATTTTGAACGACCTTTATTTAGATCAAGAAGGGGAGGGGGGGGCGATAATGCGTGAGAGACGCGCTATATGGTGTGAACGATGACGAGAGTTAAAAACCGATGTAATCCGACGTCGTAACGAGGGCGTGATGCGCCTGTGGCAAGTGTCTAGTCCAAAAATAGCTCCAAATATAGCCTCGAACCTAGTTGCACCCGTGACGAGCGCCACTCCCGCCACGCTCTCGTTACGACGTCGATGTAGTGCACTTGCAATCAGTTGCTGATTATTTATTATCACAGTTCTTCTAACATTATGGTTCATAACGTCGAGGTTTTCAAGTCGGAGGGGCGGGTGTAGGGCGGTATTTTAGCTTCTGGTATAGTACATTACCATTATTCGCGTTCAATTGTGCAAAAAAAAATGAAATTTCGAAACGTTTGTTTCGTTTCCCGAACCCGCATCATTTTCGAACACTTTGACTTACTGACCGTGCAACTATTCTCGGAATAACCTGTTGATTTAACCTTCGCGATCAAATTAAATCGGTTTAAAGTTGTACCGTCGAACGTACCAAAAAAAAACCCTCTGAAAAACGCGTTTTCTACAGAAAAACCCGTTTATGGACAACCGTAGGATAATCCTCGAACAGAAATCCCAGATAATTATCGCACGTTCCAAATACCGATATTATAAAATGCACTTCGACGAATGCGAAAGCTTCCGTTACCATTTTCACTAAGCTTTTAGCAGGACCGTATCAAATCTTATCTGCCACGACTAAATTTTCTTTTTAAATTGGCTCGTTTTTATATATATATATATTTCTCACGGACCCCATAATATAAGCCAATTAGTCGAAATGATGAACAAAATCGTTTATAACGAAATTATATTCGTCTGCGCCTATACGTATCGGGGCCGTTCGTATTTTATTAGACGAATCTTACAACGTACAACACGACGAAATATGTGGGCCGCCTTTAGATTAGTTCGAAGTCGTTACTTTTTTTTAATATCGAAAATTTTATTACCGTTTAGAAATAATAAATTAGATTATCGATCAAACTTTACATATAAATTGCCCCAATCGAGCCATTTCTAGTTTTATTCCCGTATTATTAAATTTTAAATTAACGAGTTCTAGTTTGATTGACATTTAAAAATATCAACGGTTAAGTGAACTGGTATAATTAAAAAGAAACGCAGTTATATAGTAATTATTATTAAAAAGCCTATAGGTGTATCGATAATAATAAGAATAACAATTTTTTTAAACTAGTCGACAAATGAAATGTTGAAATTATGCTTAAACTTGATCATAAACTGTCTTTACTTTTATTAGATAAAGATGGGAATGATCGAATCGGTTTTCATATTATATAGTCGGAGCTCGGAATTCCATGCACGATTCACGAAGCTAAATTGTTATTTATATAAAATGTAAATGGCGCGTTTTATTTGCTTTATGTATAAATTGAGACACACGTGTGATCGAACGTTTAGGTATATAATTTATTCGGTTCGTTATTTAATATATTAGTTCAGATGTTCGTTATTGCAATAAATGTGTCGTATAATTTCGTATAACCGGCAGTAGTTTTGCATAATTAAGAATTTTAATACGTTAGGATACTAAATTTTCAATTCGAAAAACGAATTCCTAATGAGAGAGAACCTATCGCTTTATTTATTCGATTTCTTATTTACGCGTTCGAACGGCCACCATAGATATTCTCAAATTCAATTAAAATGCGTATGCACGTTAAAATGGCGATTAACGGAAAACGTAACTCGCAAAATGCCCACTTACGACGTTTGGTCGTATTTATGAAAAACGACAACGGAACGAAATTTACGGCTCGCCGAAAACGGCACAACTGCCAACTTATCTTTGGACCACCTAAGTTAAGTGCACCACAGCTCGAAGAGTCGAATTATTCGCGATAAAGTTGCAGTTCGTAAACTCGTAAAATTGAACGACGATAAAGACCCAATAACTTACCACGAAGAGGGGTGGTTGGGCCAAACGGGCGGATCTTTAAATCTTCATCGCGCCCAAGATGACGTTACATAGTTAAATTATCTGATATTAGTCGAACCGCGTAGCAAAAAATGTTTAGTTCCATTTGTAAATCGAGCTTTATTCCGATCGTCGAGCAAAAATCGATTGTTAATCTAATGAGGAACGGCACTTTCTGCATCTGCAACTTTATTAAAATCTCAAAATAAAAAATTGTCGTTTGTCGATAAGTTTAACATTCGTTTTTGGAACAAACCCACTCTCGTTTTCATACCGAAAAGGCGCCCCGAGTCTCAATTTATTCCTAGTGTTTTATGGGGGAGCCATTGGACGTTGGGTGAATATTGAACGCAATACCGTGCCGTTTGTTGGTTGCGAGCGAGCGTTCGTACGTTTTAGTTCCACGAGATTTGCTTTTTCTTCTTCGGAGGGTTCCGGGGGCGCTTGGACACGACACCCTATGTGAGTTAGTCGCATCGAGCCTGTGATAGGTGTGTCGCTGGATGTGCGACAAACTCTTTCGGTTCCATGGTAGGTTGCCCGAATACCAGCTGTCGCTTTCTGGTTGCAAAGACTGCAAACGAGATCCACATTGAATTTGTTGATTTTCCGCGGCGAGGGTACTCCTTGTAACATGACCTTAAGTAGTGAAATTATTTTCAGACGTGGTTCCATAAAAATTGTTCGAATGCAGTTGCTCGAATGAAGAATTCCTCGAATTATGTAGAACGTTGCTCGCCTCATCTACACTAACCTAAGATTACTTCATCTGCACTAGACAATAACGAAGCACCGACTCTCTTGCGCCCCTTTCGCCCATTTTAAATTGAGAAATTCTCCATTCGAGCAATTGCTTGCACACCCTCTGACGTAGCTCCCGCATTACACTTCTTGGTAACCCAGGGCATGTTCTGGACCGAGAAGAGCCGCATGGAAACCCTGCCTGGTTATATAATAGCCCAACGGTTTTTTTATTGGCATCAATTCTGCAGTTGTTTTTATCGACAGCATCCGATGTTTAGCACTAGTTTACTACAGATCATTTGACTATTGATTTTTTTACATCAATTTTTCTTTTTCCTTTCTCTATACGTCGTGTTTTATTTGATTCTGTGTATAAAATGCGGACCAACCCATAATTTAAACAATAGGCGATCTGACGCCCATGCGAGTGTTTATATGTCCAATTAAATTCCATTAAGTATTAGGTTGTTTCAAAAGTTTTGTCCGTTTTTATGAATCTACTTTAAACTGTAATATCTCAGTGAATACTTATTCAATTTAATCGAAATAAGTGCCATTTGAATCAGTGCACTTTTGCCAACGTAACACAAGTCGATTAATTCTGTCGGCATAAAAATTGGGTGCTCGGGATTCGATGAAGTCGACGAAGGCCGTTTTTGCCTGGTCCTGATTGGCGAAGGTTCTACCGGTGAGAAAGTTATCGAAGTGCTTGAAAAGATGGTAGTCGGTTGGCAAGAGGTCTGAGGAGTATGGTGGGTGAAGCAGAACTTCGACGCTCAATTCGTTTAATTTTCGGAGGGTGATTTGTGAAACGTGCGGACGGGCATTGTCGTGGAGCAGGATCGGACCTCTTCTGTTGACCAGTGACGGCTGCTGCTGACGCAATTTTCGGTACATTTCGTCGATTTCCTCACAATAGGACTCTGCTGTGATGGTTTGGCCTGATTGCAGAAAGTTTTAGTGAATCACATCAGCCGTTGACCACCATACAGTAACCATGGTCTTTTTTTGGTGGGTTTTCGCCTTTGGGAAGTGCCTGGGTGGCTCATCGGTGTCCAACCACTGTCCTGAACGTCTCCTGTTGTCGTAGAGGATCCACTTTTCATCACACGTGACGATCCGATTCAAAAAAGGATCGTTTTGGTTGCGCAAAAGCAATGAAGAACAGACCTCGAAACGTGACAATTTCTGTCGATCGTTCAAATCGTGGGGCACCCACTTTTCGAGCTTTTTGACCTTTCCAATACGTTTTAAACCATCAAAAACCGCATGGGAGCTAACGCCTATTTCTTCCGCCATCCCACGCACCGTTTGTGATGGGTCAGTCTCCACCAGGGTCCTCAAATCCTCGTCCTGGATTACTGTAGGTCGACCACTTCGAGGCTAAACTCTCCGGAACGAAATTTCGCAAACCAACGTTCATTAACACTATCATTGCCAAATGCCTGGTTAATTTTTCGGGCTGTTTCGGCAGCGCTTTGGTTCAATTTGAATTCGTAGAGAAAAATTGGCCGAAAATCGCTTAACGACATCATATAGTAATATGCTGAAAAGAGGCAAAAAATTAAAATTTGGAAAAAAATGAACAGCATCAATGTATAGAGTACAAAATTCTCTATCGATCAGTATTTACCACGACACAGTAGAATAAATATTTATTGAGATATGAAGCTACAAAAACACATGACATTAAAACGGACAAAACTTTTGAAATACCTAATACCTAAAAATTTTCCATCCTTTTGCATGAAAGAATTTGCACGGGCGAGTTTTCTTCCACGAAACCAACTGCACATTAACAACAACAACCCAAAATCCGTGTGATCTACATGGTCTTTCCAAACATCACGATCTGAACTATAAGCACGCCAAGCATTGATTTTTTCTAACGATCGAGCGAAGATAAGGACGTTTTACATTCCAACTAATTGTGGGTACTTAACGCCTTAGGTCTCTGACCTATTCAACTCTCCTAAAGAAAACACCTGGATGCTAATTAACGATTATATTATTAGATCGTAAATCTGTTGAATTAATCCTTATTTTTATCTTGTCATATTAGAAAAGATTTACAAGCGAACACTCGTACAAACGCAAACAATAAAAAAAAAATAAGAGGAAACTTGAAATGGTAGGCACTAAAAATATATTTATAACTCTTGGTAAAAAATTAATTTCGTATTTGTCACTTCCTTCCTCGCCACAAATCCCGTGGGTTAATTTCAACAATTAATTTTAGTTTATATGACTTGTGTCCGTGTTCACCGATGCGAAATAACGAGCGATATCACACGCAGTTAAAATTTACACCTAAGATTACCTACACTAATCTGAATGAACCCATAAATTATATAAGTTTATTTCGCTATGAGACAGCATGTGTAATTCGTAATAGATAATGCATATGCTCGACTTTATAATTTGTATTGTTTTCGCCGTTTTAATTAATGAAATATTCAAATATTTTAATGCGCGTTGGAACCATGTCACAACATATCTAGATGGGTAGAAAGGTGTGAAAATCCAACATTGTTATACGATGTTTGGGTTACACTGCTTAATTATGTTGATAGGCGATTATTTAATATTTCGCTTTGGAACTTTAATTATAAACGGCAACGAAATCTTGCAATTAAACAAATGAGCAATTATGTTGTTGACGGGCTTCTCGGCGAAGACGCCGAGCTTTTGTTGTTTTCAAAATTTCCGGTTTACGAAACGCAAACCAATCGAACGTTTCGAATGTGAAAACGAAACGTTTTCTGTTAAAAGTGACTCCCGTTCGTGCTCAATTCTCTTTTTGAAGAGCTCGATTGTAAAAATTATAAATACAATTTGTTGTTAACGTAGTTTATAATAATGTGATTTTGTTGAAGCAAACAAACGCACGCGTATTTCGAATAAGAACGCGCGAGCGCCTCGCGAACGCTAAAACTATTTTCATTCGACGTTTAATTAAATACTTACTTATATCTGGAAAACGAATAACGTCAATAACGTTATATTAGAATTTGATATCGAATGAGCTGAAGACCTAAAGTTCTATAGTGCAGCCATACGATAGACGTATGTCCAATTAGTATATTTTAAACAAACCATCGGGATCTAGCTTAAATCTGAAACGTTCCTTCTTTCTTCTGTCATGCATTTGCGTCTTTTCTCATCTGCTGTCGGTCTGATTTTGATCTACGCCATTGTTCCTTCCATCATCACGAAAACGTATGCAAATTCGCGAGCGTTCACCTACAAGTCGTATCGTCCGAAAATGGTTTGAGAACCGCCGAGCCGAGCCAAAAAGCGCGGTCGTAATTTTTGAATAAATTCGGAGGATTCGCGTCCGTCGTCCTTTCTTCGCGATATTAATTAGATAAGACAGTAATAAATGTTGGTTTACGGGGGCGCATATTCCGAACGCGCACACAATGGGTGAAATTAATTTCGTCAGTTACTTTATTACCATATCGGTTTCACGTTTTGCTTTTAGGCACGAACGCGCTTAATTAATCAAGTTTTTGTGGATTCGTTGTGTGGGTGATTCGGTAAGGAGACGTGCAGGTGCCTTTGTTTCCGACGTATTATAATGTACGATTATGAAAACCATAAATTACGTCACGTGACAGGTGCTTGCACATATGATGTAATCTTGAAGACGTATGAAGGTGGAGGCACGACCCGAACCCATTATGCCCGTTTGATCAGTTCACATGCGCTTCACCAGATCGGACTGTCACGAACTGTAGTTTTATAGGAGAAAACTTCGAATGTTTGAGTTCAACAATGCTATTATTTAGATATATCATAAAGAGAGATAACAGTTACGTATTCCTAGCGCCCGATGCTTTTCAAATGTCAGTAGGTAATTGCATTCGTTCTAGGTTAGGGTACTACTGGCATGAGAGGTATATATATATATGTTGGTAAAGCGATAGGTGAAACCGATTTTAACGACAATTAACCGCCTAACCTTTTACACAAATATAACTATAGTTCGTGCCATCTAGAAATGTCCCCAGTCGATCATTCTCAAGTTTAATGCCCACGTCGCACGATCAAACAATTTGATCGAATTTGTTTGATAGCCCCTGATGATGCCGTCATTTGACGAAAAAAAATCGCTACCCAAAAAAATTGGGATGCCGACTTTTTTGACGATTCTACAGGTTAAAAACTAATATGGTAAGTTTCGAGATATAGCTTATCCAAACCTATATGATTTTCACGTCATCGACGAAAAGTTACTAGATTATTTATTTGTAATTCGGTTTAAAGTTTGGAAAATGACATATTCTATAGATGATTTACCTGCGCACACATTAGATGGTATAAATAAAGACTACAATTTATTAGAATTATCAAAGTACCAGCTACGAGGTGACAGCACCGTGTGAAACGTCATCATCTAGTAACCTTTTATTGATGACGTGAATTGCATATAGGTTTGGACGAAGTGTAGGTTTGGATAAGCTATTGATGATGACGTTTCACACAGCGTTGTCACCTCGTACCTCGTATTTTGACAGTTCTAATAAATTGTAGTCTTTATTTATAAAGGGTGATGGTTTAGAACTGACCGACCAAATGGCAACGTGGTTAGTAACTTTAGTAATTTTAACGTTTTAAAGATTTTAAGTTTTAAAAACCATCATTGCCGTCGCTTGTGGTTTTTGCTTAGCTTGTTTGTTTTCCGTTTGTTCTATTTTATTGTTTTCGTGTGCTTTCAAACAATCAGTTCTTTTGAGAACTTTCCATTATGGTTGGTTATCAATGAAACAACGCCGTTGCCAAATTTCTTGCAAGCGGTGTTATCATTTGATCGGTCGGTTCTTAACAATCACCCTTTACCATCTAATATGTGCGCAAGTAAATCATCTATAGAATATGAAACTTCCCAAATTTTAAACCGAATTACAAATAAACAATCTAATAACTTTTTGTTGATGACGTGGACATTATGTAGGTTTGGATAAGCTATATATATATATTTTTTAAATCAGTCCCGTTAGTACGTTTATCGACAAGACCGTGATCGCACGGTGAGTAATGTTCTTGCTTCATAATTAGTTGGTTACGAGTTCGATCCCCGTGTCTTCCAACTTTTTTTTTAATAACTATTGAAGTGAATAACCCACAATAATATGTCTAGGCATTCGGTAGACATTTCAAATGAATTTAATTAATCGTATACAATATCACTACATTAGAAAGAAAATAAGAAGAAATAAATATCAGAATTTGATTATACTATTAATTTTATTTTATTTTTAATTTTAAATACATAAGTACATATAGATTAATCAATTTAAACAATTGTCTTGCCAAAACTAGCAATTTGAAACAAAAAAATAAGATTTGGGAGACGCGAGGATCGAACTTGCGACCTACTAATTACGAAGCAAGAAGCCGTGTCACCACAGTCTTGCCGATAAACGTACTAACGAGACTGATTTAAATATATATATATATATATATATATATATATATATATATATATATATTATATATATATATATATATATATATATATATATATATATATATATATATATATATATATATATATATATCTTGAAACCTACAGAGTATTCTACAAAACACCAAGACGCATATATCTGTTTACATAATGCTATAAAATCATTAAAAAAAATCGACATCCCAATTTTCCATGTAGGTACCGAATCTAGTGTCCCCTTAGTGTAAATTTCCAAATTAAAGTTAAAACTCCCATTAAACAAACTTAAGAAATCCTTAAAATACTACAATTTTAAAGAATGCGTTAAAAGAATCTTATTTTTAAATAGGATCAAAGACGATCAAGATAATTACAAAGACGGTAAATTTTGCTACAATTCCACATTTACCCGGAAAATTTTGTTTTAGTTCGGCTTAAAAAATTCGTTATAGTATGTATGGAAATTTCATTTCGTTTCGTTTCAAACAGTTTTATAATTACAATAGAACCTCGATAACTCGAATCTAAAAGGAAGACAAGAAAATTTCGAACTATCGAAAGTTCGAGTAATCGAGATATTCGACTTATCGAGGTTCCGCTGTATGTATTTTCTTCTAAAAGAGCAGTGTGCAGCGCAAAAGTTCGTTATACGGAAGTTCGATCGACATCTTGACAGATTCATATGAAGAACGGCGTAAAAATTTAAAATCCCCCACACATTTACTCGTCATCATACTCATTTACGTCATCATCGGCGGTTGTCCCAACAGATTCAAACAATCGTTTGATCGTGTAATACGGGCTTAACGAAAGTCGTTGGATTGAACAATAAACGAGACCTAAACTTAACTAAATCGAACGACACATAAATATTTAGTACTGGGTAAGTAGTCCGGTAAGCCTACATTATTTTAATTGATAGTTCAGATGAACAATGTTATAAGAAACGACGTAAATTTGTTGTTGATTAATTTTGAAACAAACTATTTTTTTGTAACAATTGTAAGACGCTTAGGGTTCAAAGGCTGCCATTGAAAGTAAACGTTGAAGTTTATATGAATTGTTGGAGATACAGGGCGTCCCAAAAGTCCCATTAGTTTTCGTAATAGATACTCATCGTCAGTAACTTTTGGAACGTCCCCGTATGCTTTTGATAGAGAACTTGGCGGATGTGCTTCGTAGGCGTTTTGTGCAAAATAAAAGTTTGTTTGGAAAATCCTCAAAAATGTAGTCATCATTACGCAGTTCTACTTTATTTTTGTTTTAAATTATTGATTGATCAACAACATAAGTTTATGAAGTAATGTGATTGTTCATTCGAGTTAGACGTCCTCTATTTAGCATTAAAAACCGTTTACGTGCGCGACGTGTCTCGGGCACTTGACGCCAAGGTTTTTGATTGGCCAAGCAGCGTGCGAAATAATTTCGCACGGCCTACGAACGTTTTTGATTGACCAAGTGTCTTTCGTTACGCGCACGACCGACCTGTTAGTTTGCACCGGCCAACTTTCGCTAACATATTTAGAAACGTGCGAATGTATGTATGGAATGGATCCTCGAAAAAAAAATTCTTTTCATTAAAATCTCGAGATTGAATATGTAGATAATCGTTCGAGTAAACAAACGAGGTTCGCCGTCCTCTATAATTATAGTTAAATTGATATATTTATGAGCGTGGAAGGACTGACAGATCCAAATTGACCGTTTACCGAATTTGTGCCAACATATTAACGATCATTTTGCATAATTCAGTAGCGTCGAGAACAAAATACACATGCATACGCACACTTACTTTCCGAATTCCGAATAAACGTGATTTTTACAGAAAAACGTGCCGACGCGCCTTCGGAACGTTTAAAAAAAATAAACAACAGCCGCATTAACACCTTTAACCGTATAAATTAAAACCGAATGAATTTTTATTCGCCGAATTTTTTTCCTCGTTTAAATACGCGCCTAAGGTCGAAATGAACATGTGTGACCCCGGAAAAGCAACGCGGGGGAGTTTAAATATTCAAATGAGCAACCGACGAAGCAGCTGATTTTCGGAAGACAGGTGAGACGACGGCTCTAATGGGGCAAGGAAAAGACGCGTACCCATACCGTATATACTTCTTACACGTCTACTTCGCGGGATTGTCGCGGTCTCGCGCGACGCATAAATATCGTCGTCTTCCAGATTTCGAGAGATGTCGTAAAATGTTGATGTCCCCTCGACCGTTAAATTCTGAAAGAGCAAGCATTGATTTTATTCGGTTTTTTTTGGGGGGGGGGAGGCTGTCGAAATTTTTGAACGATATCTTGTTGCGCGTCATGCTTAGGTACGCTACAAATACAATTGTCTGCGATTTTCTCAAAAACGGCACATTTTATTCGAAATTGTGTAGAGAAACTTTTGATGGAGAATTTTATGGAAATTCTGTAACGTGTATAATTTCGTTGTTAATGATCCAATAATCATTGATATAATGAAGATAGTTGTGCGTACCTTATTTTTGCTTAACAATTAACCTTGAGTTCTGTAACGCAAAAATAATTTTTTATATTGTACCAAAATTAATAGGTATCTATTAACTGTTTTTTTTTTAAAGTTATCTGCAAGTTTACAAATCGACAGAAATAATTTGAATTTGAATTTTCTTAACTGTCCGCAAATTGTAATAGTTAATCGAAGCGTGTTTTTTTTAACAGTCAAATTTCTGTAATACGAATTTCGCTGTTCAAAAATTTCTGGTAGGTAATTAATTATTTAAGAGAAGGTCGAAATAAATTATCGGGTTTAATATAAAAACACAGTAAATAATAGCCACTGTGAATTTAAATATAGAATTTGGGCGAGTTTTGTTTTCGTCAAAATACTAAAATTACGGCTATATTTATAATATTAACACTATATTAATTTTATTCGTTATACGTTTATTAAACACATAGGTAACGTTTATTAGTATTTAACCTAGGGCCGATTACGCCAATCTATTTTTAAATTTAACTGTAACTTAACTACATAACGTACTAACTAAATTTTCTTTGAATTCTGTTGTGTTTCCATATAGACAATGTATTTTTAGATGTACGTATTTTAGATTTTAAATGTTAAACTATCGAAATAACCTCGGTCTCCCCCTATGTGTACATACAGTCCTATATTCGTATTACAATTGTTTCGGGAAAAAGTTTCCTCAATATTCGAGAACGGTCGTCGGTCGGGTGTGCGTTCAGCGACTTGTCGAAGTCATCTCATGTGTTAGTCAATAAAACTTATTTAACTATTTATCGTTATCTTTAATATAAAGATCTGAACTCGGAATAGGTAAAATTCCTCGCTTTCCTAGATCTCGATAAAAAAAAACAAACAAAACAATTGAATTGCATCAACTATGCGTGCAATTTTAACCAATGGGAACGTATGAAATTGCTGCAATTCGTTACTGTGGCGACTCTAATTTTTTACATGTAGATATAAAAAGAGAATTTTATAGGCAATAAATGAAAATAGACGTTAAACGGCTATTAATCCGTTGATGCTGAAATTTTTATAAATAGTCGGTAAAATGTTTTCAAAAATAAAATTAAAATGATTCGATACCTACTAAAAATAAACAAACATGAATTTATAATTAAGTAAACGAAAATAATTTAATCGATTTTTTGTTTAAAACGACGCACAGTGGGGTATTTAACACAAAAAGTTGGCCAAAACTATTTTATGCGTTTTTGTGTCTCTACTATGTCCAAGTAATCATTTAAAGCTATTTTAACTCAGATTTTATAAAATTTGAAAAAACCGAAAATTTTTGAAATCAAATTTGTTGCTACATTACAATAAACTTATAAACAACTAATAAAATAAATTGAAACAATTAGGAATTTGCTTAAAAGTAACATAATAACAAACTACTAAACAATACTAATAACAACTAAATAACTATCAACTATCAAACTTTTAGTCGGTTGATTCGTGTTCTGAATCATTGAATGTGTTTTGGCCATCTTCCTCATCACTAGGAATCCCCATGATAGGGATAATGTTATATTTGGAAAGGTTCGGAATTTCAGCCGGAAGCAGCATTTCTAGTATTTTATTATTAATTTTGTTTAATTTTATTGACTATACAAATATTTGAAAAATACATACATTAACACGTAGTCCTTATTTAAAAAAATAATAAAAATTTAATGGGTGTACTTTGGTAAAAAAAAATAGTTCATTATTACAGCTACATAATTGACATTTCATATTAAGCAACTTTTGTTGCTTGGCAACGCTTGGAAGTATAACTAAATGACCGGTGATTATTAAAAGTAATCGAAAAAGAAATTATTTTTTATGTTTAATTTAAAACAAAAAATATATACGTATCTTTCGATATAAGATGTCATATATTCTACTAAATTATATACATACCTTCTAGATCAGAATCCTTCTTCGAAAATTTCACAAAAACTTTCTAATACACTAATATTTTGAAAATAATACAAACGGTTTTGTAGAGCTTTGACAAAGTTACCTGTAAGCCGGAGTTACAGACAAATTACAAATGAACTAGACCCTTCTATAGTTGGACTGACGACAAGAAAATGGTGCAGACAGACGGCCCAGAGTCTTATTTATTCTAAGAGATTCTAAACTACATTATATAATTGATTTAAGAAATACGACTTTTGGCCAACTTCTCATATGATATACTCCACTGTGCGACGATTACAAATTATAAATGGGCGAAACACTGGCCTTTCGTCCGACGAGTACCGGGTTCGAATCCCAGTGTAGGTGGTGAAATATTCCCTATTTCATTTACAATTACAAAGGATCCTAATCCCATCATAAACTCCTGGTACCTCTTAAGATGACTGTATTTAAATTTTTAACGTATTTTAGAAGCCGATTTGCATTTTCTCCGACATACACTTCGTCCAAACCTATATGCAATCCACGTCATCAATAAAAAGTTACTAGATGATAACGTTTCACACAGTGCTGTCACCTCGTACCTCGCATTTTGACAGTTTCAATAAATTGTAGTCTTTCTTTATGTCATCTAATATGTGCGCAGGTAAATCATCTATAAAATATGTCACTTTCCAAACTTTAAATCGAATTACAAATAAACAATCTAGTAACTTTTTCTGATGACGTAAATTGCATATAGGTTTGGATAGGCCATAGGTCGTTCATATATATGTATAGGGTGATTCAAAATTCACATTGCAAAGTTTTAAGGTATGCGGAAGAAATGTGCAATCGTGAAAAGTTCATCATTGTCATCAACATGTTTCTTTTCAATTTTCGATAAAACGAACCGTTTTTGAGAAAATCGGGAAAAGGTGGTTCTTATGCGCGTTTTATGGAAATACGAAGCCACTGCGCTAACAACGAGCGCGGGGGCGTGGGTTTTTTTAACCCACTTCTTTTGTTCCACATTTGAAGTCAAAACGATGTTATAACTGAGGGTCTACGTGCTTCTTTTCGGGGTTCGACTCGAACCACTCTACATAAGATGCGACTGAGCGAACGCGAAATCGGACAGTCCGGCGGTCCAATCGTTTGCTCACACGACCACCAGGATCGTGTGTAGGGGCTGTTATTGTTAGCTTAAATTAAAGCCGTGCCGACACTAGTGTGCAATGTGTGCGACGCACACAGGCGAGGCGGAAATACTTAAAAATATATAGTGTTTGCAAACGGACACGACTTGGGTGGGGGCACCGTTGAGTGGCGGAGGGGTATCGGGGAGCGCAACGTCATATGGCAGTATTCGAGATTTTTAGGTTATAGTAGGGTGTTTGAAAACATATCGAACACTTATTTAATTTTTGTTTAGAAAATATTTAGTTGAAGGCGTTTCGTGCCGAATTTTTTTTTAACTTCGACATAGTTAATTAAAAATTAGGCGGGTAGTCGTTTAAAAAAAAATATTATCGATCGAATGTTGTTTATTTAATTCAACATCCGAGACTTGCGGTTTAATTAAACGAAATTAAACAACTGACTCTCGATAACAAAACCAATGAAAATACGAAATTCCCAGGGGATACTCTGATAGTTTGTAAAATAAACTGGAATAAATGTGGGTTTTCATTTTATTTTCTCGTTACCTTACAGACGAACAAATATTTACTTACTGTTAGTTGTCCTTTTGTTTTGAATTAAAAATAAATAATACAGTAATTTAACTTCTACACACATATAACATACATTTTTTTTTTATTGAGTCGGTTACGCGAACGATAGAATTTCATTCTGCATTATGAGCTAAAGGGAAAATTCTCTTCGGTAATATCGGTGCAGACATCGCGCCTCCAATAACTTCGAGCCGTTTATTCGTGAGCGATAGATAAGAACGTTTTATGCCTGCATGATGTCTTTTGTAAGTTCAGAGCGACCAAAGTACGTATCTGGCGCTTTACTAATTAACCAAGACTCGTTTGCTAAGTAAGCGCGGTGTGCTAGAAAAATTCCTTCAGAGAATCGCAGGTTGTATTGCCTTATTTGTTCGTGATTAAACTCGGTAATTGTCAATGCTTCTAATTGATTCGGACAATTGTCCTTTAAATTAATGGCAAGTAGATAAATGTTTTTCCGTTGTCCTCTAACAACCATATGTATAAGTGAGCTTTGTTAATTTTTAACGCTCGAGCTTTGTTAACGAGCGGCGAATTTTATTGAACTTGGACGCGAATCGATCGAAATTCCGTTTAAAATTCAAAAGTTATACTAAACCGAAAGGTTTTAAGTTTTTAGATTACCTAAAACGAACACTTTGAAAACTTACATGAAACGTCGAAGGTCGAGTTTCGGAGATACAACCAGCAAACTTTTATCTAAAATAATTTTTCTATTGCGTTTAGTTTAGGCTTTATCAAGAGATTCTAGAACTCGCGAACACACTGTATATCGATAACTTATCGATATTGGTTATACTTGTCGTTAGGCAAAACTTGAAACGGTTTGAAAATTTCCACCTACGCGTTTTAAAATTTTCGTATACGACGTAGGCCTCGAAAAAGTTATTCGATTTTCCAAAATGTTGAATGTTGAAATGTTGAAATTCGATTATTTCGAATTTGAAAATTAGTCGCAAGGTGTAAGGTGGATGAAAAACGTGTAACTTTTCGTGGGCGTCTATGGTGTTTTCAAAAATGTATCAAAAAAAACTGCCCCGGTTAACCTCGCGACCGTCGTGGTTAATTATTTCCTTTCGTTTTATTATTTAAAAGCCACACCGCACCCTTGTCATTTTCGATTCATATCTACTTGTGTTATGACAGGTTCGATAAAAATACACTGCTATCTGACGTAGACGAAAATAGTGGTTAGGTACCTACCTAGGTATTGTTGAACAACGGATATTTTAATTAAATTAACTCGACACTAATACACCCATAAATAATATTTATGACCAACATCACCTGTATTTCGATATAGGCACTAAAATACATTTAGATTTTTAAAATTATTCATTCTTAGCACCGGGCACCGTTGAAATTTATTACCCGCTAAAAATGACCAATTAATTAACAAACTTCTAACTAATAAATGCGTACACCTACCTACCTGTTTACAATATTTATAATATCCACATGTTGTTATATTTTATTATAACGCATTGGCCATTAAAATATGCGCTATTTCAATTTTACGTTATTATCTTAATGTGTATCACGTATTATATCTATCAGTTGGACGCCCACATTTTACAATTTCTATATTAATAAATATTAGGTACAGATGGTAAACTAGAATTTCAAATTGACGTCTTCCTCGAAGATAATACGGTTTAGATGTAGATATTATTGAGGTCATTTCGAACGGGAAGTCCTCGTATTAAAAAAAGAAAAAAAACGACCACAAACGTACATCATAATTGATTGCCTACAACATTTTTAACAAGGTGTAAACATAGCAAAATTAAAAGCGACAAAAAAATCTAAAATACCTGCTTCTTAATTAACTAAAGCAATACGGCGACATATTACATATACATTATTCTAACAATTTCGATGCAATTGATAACGTTTACACCATCGATTAAAGAACAATATCTGCGACTTTTTCAATTTGTAAGTTATTAAAAGGTTGCGTAGTACAAGTTCAATCTGTTGTTGCTTATTCGTAAAAAATTGTCGTTCCGTAAAACCAAAAACGGCACTTTTCATATTCAGACGTTTGACCGTCCCGGCCGCCGCCCTCTCGAAAACTGAACTCGAAAAAATTTGTAAACTCGAAAGGATAAAGCGAAATTTATTTATTTTCGGCCATACAGTGGTTTAGGGTTTTAAAAATGTCTCTCATAAATTTTAGCGAAAACTATTTCAAAACCTGGACAGCTGGTGGATCTCGCGAGGAAGGTTAGGCAGGTGGAAATCTCAGAAAAATTTTAAACTTTGCAGGATTGTAGTACTAGTCGACCTTAATCAACAGCCGTATTCCGTTCGTGCTCTTTCGCGGTTTAAGAGGGTGAAATCCATCCTTGAAAATTGAAACTTTTTCGATTTTGCTTATCATCTGTGAAACAAACTATATATTTTTGTAAATGGCTGTTCAAGACCTACATTATGATAGAAAAATTAGGGGTGAAAATTTTAAGGGATGGTACTGCGCGTCCGATGCGTATTAGTGGACGCTTAGCTTAACAATGCTACCGCTGCGACCGGCACTAGTCTGTAACAGACTATAAGAAAAAAATTAGAAACTCCTAAATTTTTCTTTGTATTTCCTACCTTTTTCTTGTTATCGTTTTCCCCCCACGGTCAATTTCAGCGTAGATTCTTCCGTTGACTGCGAACTTGTATTATTACATACCTATACGTACGTAAGGTAAAATTTCGTTCACGAAATTGGACCATTGAATGTTTGAGGGGAGCCCTAACCGAGTCCTTATCCAACAGTCTAACCAAGCGCGATTTTCAGAGAATTTGTGTTAGAGCTTAAAGGTCCATGTATTTACACTTTATAAATACATGGTTACATAGTCGACAAAGAAATATCCCACCTTTCCTCGTCTTATTAATCCTTTTTGTTTGTAATCCTTTTAGAGTACACAACACAACACTCGCGCACTCACACACAAAAAGGCCTTATTAACCGAACGAGCACTCCTAACACACGCGAACAATACGACGCCGTAATTTAAAATTCGAACTACCGAAACAAGCACTACCGCTCTGTACCACTGACGCGAAAAATCTGAAGCGGTTTTTCCAGAATTTTATATATAAATGTATTCGAGTTTATATGTGGGTACTAAGAAATCCCGTTTTATTTTAAAAAGATTCAGTTGTTTGTTCGCACTCTGATAAGTTTTGAAAGTAGGCGGTGCACATGTTTTATTAGTTGCTTTGTATTTTATCGGCCACATAAAAATGCGATTAAACGTTTATCTAGTTTATGGTTTGTAATAGGGAAATTTTCAATGTTTAAGGACACACGAATAGTTTTTAAATTAAAAATAGAGTTAACTTATAATTCTGCGGTGTAAAGGCAATGGATTAGGCCACCTGCCTAATCTTCCTTATCAGTTTTTGCATCAACTGACAAAGAATTGTACAATAATGTATCTAAGACTATTGTGTCCCAATTTCAAGTTAATCGGGCCGATATTATTCGAGATCTACTACTCGCGGCCAGATCGAGATAAACGCGAACAAGGGAACAAAAATAAACGATTTTTGGAAAATTTTAGGCGCCTTAATAGACTATTCAAATGAGAGGGGGGGAGGGGACGCCCCCCTCCCCCCCCCGTTAAGGTGACGTAATATTAGATTCATAAAATTCCGACAAGTGCGATCCGTGGACGCATTGTATATTCGGCTTTCGCAACATCATAAAACAAGTAAATTGTTTGTGAAATCCTAAACGAAAACATTATTTTCTTTCAATATCAACGAATCCGCGAAAATAACAATTTTTTAATAAAAAACAATTGGTAGTTGCACCTATAATTCACACCTACACCTATTTAATTAAACTCGAGTGAGCGCCCGAAGAGCTCGAGCAACTCTGGCATGTCTGTCATTTAAATAATTTTTTTAAATGTGAACGATGGCCGTAGTTAATTTCGATTTGCGTTCTTTGATTTCCCTTTTAAATAAAACCACATATTTGAAGTTACTTTCTTTATTGGCTTTGCCGACATTCCGCACCGTGCGTGCACATTTTAAACGGCACCGTCGACCTGAATCGCCGATTGACCGGGCGACGAATTCAAATTTCAATTTCCCGTTTACGAAAAGTTTTATGAAATTCGAATATGGAAAATTTATATATATATATATATATATATATCGATCTGAAACGACGCGCTATAGTTTGATATACGGGCTTGTTTGCGATTTCACAGCGAGCTTACAATTAGTGGTATAGTTCACTTATCAGCTGTTCCCTCTCCGTTATCGACTTTCTGCATTTTTATAATTTACTTGTTAAAAAATAAATAATAAATTTTTAATAAATAGGAATAATAGGTACAGTCAAGTTCATATGTTTTGTCCTGTCGCGTATATTAGTTTGTATCTTAAAAGGCTCAAAAAAAAAGTTTTTATTTACTATCTTACGTTCCCTTTTACATTCAAAAACAACTGCCATCCTTCGTCCCTATTGATCCTCTTTCGTCGCTCGTTGGCCTGCGAACATATTTCGCGGGACAAAACATACGAATTTGACTGTACATATTGCTACAGCGCCATTTTATTTGCTACGGTAAAGCCCCACTTTGGTTATTTTAATATTATTATTATTAATTTAATTATATTATATTATCTACACTTATTTTTAAACTAATTGTAAGTTATTAATTATTTATTTTAAACTATCTTATCTCATTCTTAATTTTATACTATTTCTATTTCAGTTCCTCCTACACATAACAGTCGTGCTTTGTTTATAATTATTCAATAATTCTCACCCTTTTTATTGTTCTTTTCTTTCAACACTTCCAATCTTCATTTACAGTCACGCTCCCTCCAACTTCCTTCACTCCTCTGCCACTTTTATTTACAGTCTTACAATTTTTATTTATCCCCCTAATTTTTTTTTGACATTTCTCATTAAATTACCATCCAAACTCCTCTCATTTCAACTGTCTCCTTGATATCTTTTTATTTTTAATTTTCTCGTATTTTTATTGTTGGTCTCACGCATCATAGCAATATGTACTGCTACGCGAACGCAGTTGAGATCAACACTTGGCAGTTTTGATTCCAATACCCGGCGATTCCCTTAAACGGCGATAAAAAATAGTTTCCTTTAGACAATAACGAGCATATTAAGCGGACGATTCTAACAACTAGTGAACGACAATAAGCGGCGACCACTGTAATTTAAAAATTACTTAGTGTAAACTTGAGTGAAAATAATATGTTCGAATTAAAATTGTTAACTTTAAAATGAAGAAAATCGATAATTAAATACGGTTAAATTTCTATAATAACGACGAAGTCGATAAATCCTGAAAAATGAACTTCGTTATTCAGAAATAACACTATGATAAATATTAATTTAATGCCACTTTTTTTAAGGCCTTTTAATATCAATTTGGTGTAATTTTAATCCTTCTTAGAACGCCCATTTTATTTACAAAATTTTTAAAAATCCTCTTGAAAGATTTGCTTTTTTTTAAATGTGTTAATTTTTATGTCTACAATAAAAATCGAATTATTTTTAAACGAAGTCTATTTGAATTTGGGCGAATTTAATCTTTTTAATTTAAATATGCAAATAATTTTAACAACGCTAACGACTTTAAAATCAAGTTGACGTAGGTCTTTGGTTTTTAATTGAAATTGAGCATATGTGGGGGGGTAAGGGTAAGGGTGCGGTTTGATGTTCGAATCGTTTTTCTGACGATTTTTACTAAACACTCGCTAACTGTCGACGCGGAAAAAAATAACTCCATTCAACAGCTGTAGGTTATAGGTAGGTACAGTGGACTCCCAAATTAATGACACCCCGCTCGAGTCGGTAACTTATCACAACTTAACGTATCTATACCGTCTCGAGCGTCACAAATTAGGTAGGTAAGTAGGTACTGCATACTTTTGATTTTCACTTAAAACGTCTTCATTTTCTTAACCTGTCGGGCTGTGCCCACGTTTTTTGCATGGATATCTAAAAAAAGATCGTTTTTAAATTTTTAATTTGGAGGAAATAATTTTTCGCATAACTGCAGATAATTAAACCATTTAATAAGCGCATATCGATGTTAAAAAAAATATCCAATCGGTAATAATCAAGGTGCACGTATATAATAATGTCGATTTAATTCAATTAGCGCGTTGATGGATTTCGAGTGGCCGAGGAAGCGCAAAACCAGTTTAATCGCGCAAATTTCCACGGGCCGTATAAGAACTGCGAATTTAACATCAACATCTGCTACCTATACTGTCTTCATTAGTGAAACAAAGCAGTTCTGATGTCGAGAGACACTTTAATAATGTTATTTATATCAGCGAGCTTTGCAGACATGATGGTACAAATTGACAACTGGATATTCTCTTCAATTATTCAACATTAAAATGGCGTGCACGCTGTAGCTGTCAAAAGGTAGGCCGAAGACCGTCTTGCGTACCCGTCAATCAAAACACTCAAAACAAAGGGTTGAACACTCGCAGAACACGCGTGAATACGCAATCGCATCTCAGCATTTGCTCGAAGCTCTAAATAACTAACTAAAACGCGCGGAATGTGGGGGGAAGGGGGGCGGTGTAGAAATTGTCGAAAACGTTCGACAATAATAACTCATATTTCGATAGGGGATGGAAAAAATAATAAACCTCAAGGATGTTCTGCAAACTAAAGCAAAAACCATTGTAAGGGTTGAAATATTCACGGAAACAACCATAAAACTAACGTTCAACATTTATTAGGGGCCCGGGCAGCATTCTTTCGCCGTTCTGAAAGCAAAAGTCAAAGATTTTAGTCGAATTGTTCGGAACTAAACTGTAAATTCCCGCAGCGCTGTTTATTATAGATCTGAGGGTTGGCGTGTGCTGTAAATGCATATAGTCCTTGATGCGAGGTTTGCACCTGTTTATGGGTCCGGCTTTTGGTTTATGACACCTTCGTCTCGCTATTGTTGGCCGACAGTTCGAGTAAATTTCGAAGTTTTGTGCGTTCGCTTTTATTATCTGTAACGTTCTGTTCTGTGCGTTCGTTACCTACACGAAATATTGATATTTAATAATTTATAACAATCGGCCGTACGGCCCCCGTTTTAAAAATCCCCATTAGCATGTTAACGGTGGGCGAAGACGATATTACGTGTGGAGAAATTTAAGACGCGGTCGAAGTCGGAACATTTTAATCTATCAAATACCAGATATCAAGTAGACTGGGTGCGGTTTTATTGCACATATACCTGTCCACTACAATAGGACTCACCAATCACTAATAAGGTAATAACTTTTCCAATATCATAATATAGCCTTGCCTAAAAACCAGAATCTTCTAGATTAGGAGGCAATTAATTTAACAAAGAACACCTGCAACATAATCATCGTATCGGGTTAAACAACTTTTACGTATACAGGGTGTTTCAAAATAACCGTTCCCGCTTTTCGGATATGGCGGAGGGCGTGTAATTAAACACTCTTTTTGTAATAAAGTAATGTCCGGAAACGCTTAGTTATCCGATATACGGGGTGTTCAAAATTTGAAAAATCATAACTTTTTTTTTATTATATTACAAACGATTAATTTTAAACCGTTATTTACACTCTACATGTGCGATATGCTGACAATAACAATAATAAATGATTTCGTCCTGTGGCGGAGATTTAAAGGCGTTCCGTTACAAGTTTTTTGATTAGATCTTGTGCGCCATTGCGTGGCGTTTATCGAAAAGTTGGCAGCATTTTTTAAATTTTCTGCGTGTTTTCTAGAAATAAGACCACTTGCACTCTTCTCGCGCGACGCGTCGTTTTCGAGATAAACGACAAAATCCGATTTCATATCTATTTACGCGTGCGTCAACGGAATTTTTTGGAAATTTTTGGAAACGGAATTATGAAATAATTTTTTTCATTAACGCACGCTTACATTAGATGGATACGAAATCGGATTTTGTTGTTTATCTCGAAAACGATGCGTCGCAAGAAAAGTCTTATTTTGAAAAATTTAAAAATCCTGTCCAACTGCGCAATAAACCCAGTGACGTAGAAATCTTAACTGAAAAACCGTAACGATATGCCTAGATCTCCGCCACTGAACGAAATGATTCATCACTGTTATCGCCAGCATTGCAACACGTTATGGTGTAAATAACACGCCAAATTTCAAATTATTTAAATAAACCGTTTCGGAGATAATTTGTTGTTTTTCAAATTTTTAACACTTTGCATGGCGAAAACTAAACGTTTCCGAACGTTACGTTGTTACAAGAAAAAAAGTTTAATTACAAAACCTAGGAATCGTTTTTCTGAAACACACCCGTAGATAACAATTTTTTTTCCCAAAAATTTTTCACACCCACACAAAAAAATACGAAAATCGATAAAGTTACGAAGAAACTTTAAGTACGATTTAGCGATAGCCAACAACGACTATTGCATTCCGCAATAAAAATTATTAACTTATCGATTCGAGTGGGACATTTAAAAAGTCGAAGATATAATTTTTTTTTACTTTACGCCCGCCGTGACACCCTATTGACACTTTGATTTAGTTTATTGTCGTTGTTCAGTTGAAATTTCAATTAACGTGCGTGTTCCTGTTCGTCTCCGGCTCAAATCTAATAATTTATAACGCGAATTATGTAAATTGTTGGCATCGAAAAAATCGAAACGTATACAAGTATAGGAAGTAAATTACGGACAAAAATCGATAAACACCTACCCGCCGATATTCTGATCGATTTATTGCTAAATTAAACTGTTGAATAACAAAACGTTTTTACGGCATAAGTTTGAAATATTAAAAAGTTAATCTTCCTGATTTTGAACTTTCTTTAATGTTAAAAAATGCCATAACGCACAACGCGACGAACTAGGAAGGATTAGTCGAAACTTTCGAACGTTCGTTTTTATGTTAAATTTCTCGAATAAATCACGTACTTACTGTTTGTTTCTAATTTTACTCGATTAAGTTAACATTATACCTATTTACTAATATATCGCAATCAAATATCTACACTTGAAACAAAATCAATGTACAGCGAGCTCCTAAATTAATGACACCCCGCTCGAGTCGATAATAAGTAACCTTATTATCGCTATTATGTCGCTATAGGTCGTTTGAATTTTATTTTGATGCACGTCGACAATAATAAAAAGATGACTAGATCGGATATTTGTAATTCAATACAATACAGCAAAGTAAGACTATGTCTACATTTCATTAGTAAAAATACGACGTACGAGGTGACGCCACTGTGTGAAACATCATAATATGATAAGCTTTTGTTCGTGACGTGCATCGGAATAAAATTCGAATGGGCTTATAGGTACCGTCTCAAACGGGAAGTCAACTGCATCTACAGTAAAAGCTCCGCATCCGCGGATTTAGTATTCGCGGTTTATCGCGATCTGGGGTTGTTTTTACCTGAATTGTGCGTATTTATAAGATATATGCTTTGAGAATAAACCCAGGCGGCACATTGCCGTCATAATGTCGTCAATTATTGGTAATTATTCGTCGGCGACGTCGTGAACCCAATAAGTGACGTACGCACGACGAACATTTGACGTCATTAAAGAACGAATCATTGAAGAATCATTGTTTGGTCATTTCAAAATCCTGAATCCTTACTGGAAAAGTGAAGATAAAGACGTTTTGAAGCGTTAATTTAAAGCGTAAAATATTCATAATTTTTTCTAACATGTTTATGTTTTAATCCGAAATTTTAACTAAAAAATATATAAATCCATTTTGGAATTATACACTATCGCTTCTATGCGATTAATAGTAATAGTTCTATACGTTATAAATACAGTAGTATGCAACTAAACAAGTAAGTAAAATCACATCCAGTTATTTATTCTAATTGTGTACGTCAATGGCTAGAACTAGTTCCTTTAAAGTGTCACGCCACTGTTTATACTGATCACGCTTTAGTTTACTACCAGCGGTTTTGTTAGGTTAGTGGTTTTACTTTGCAGTGAGTTCTACGTTGTAAATTTGTACATTGTAAATTTTGATATAATTTCTTAACGGTAAGTGAAGAATTAATCAGCCTATCGCCACCTAAAGTTAAAACGAATAATTTTAAATATTTAAACAACTGGAAGAAATATTTTTTACAATAATTTTACAAATCATGGCTTAACAAGAAACAGACAAATTGTACTTATTTCTATAGGTTTTAACCTTTAGGTGATTAGGTTGTCTTTGTGGCGTGAGTGACCCCCATTTCATTATTAATTTATTTAGATGTCTTTTGTTGGTGTTCAATTTTACATTGAGCGACTCTTACAACCAGCGAGCTTTTATCTAAAATAGTTTTTTCTATTGTGCTTAGTTTGGGCTCTATCAAAGGATCCCAGAACTCGTGGACACACTGTATATCTTATATTATATTTACCGCTTACATCTTATCTTAAATATATATTACTCGTATATAATAATAATAATATCGATATTTGGTTATTTAGTAGGTAAATCCAAATAATTTTGTGTTCATTCTTTGATATATTAACGTACTTTGTTTAATTTCTTAGATTTAGGTTCTTTGTTTGTACCTTCATTTTTCTAATAAAATAATAATTATATTGAATGCATTTGTATTTTTTCATCTTTAGATGCGTCATTAATGCCTTGGGATTACGTCAATAGGACGTCAAATCGACGTCCCATTTAAGGAAATTACAGGTCAATTAGACGTGTCAAGCAACGTACTAGATTGGTCATAATTTAACGTCGTTGGGCTGTGACATTAACCCGTCATATTGACGTCATACATACGTCATTTACGACGTCCCCATTAGTCCTCAAATGGCCCATAGTTGACGACATTAAAACGTCAGTGTACCGCCTGGGAAGTTAAAACGTCAAGGAGCAGTCAACAAATTCTATGTTTCTGACGTCACAGCAACTCGATGTTCTGACAAACCTTAAAACATCCCTACCCATCTTAAGTAGGTCTAACGATGTACAAATTATCATGTTCGTATCAAAATGTACAGGGTAATTTTCCTATGCTGTAAAATTTTCGTCAATCGACGTTGAAGAGTAAACTTTGCGAAGCTAGCACTCCGAAGCTATTGACTTTACAGAAAAATTATAAGAACATAAATTATAAGAAATATCCCTTAGTTTATTTTCTCACATAAGTGTTTTCGTCGTAAAATGAACCGGAAAGAAGATTCTGCGGAAAAGCTCTTTTCCCGTGATGGCAACTTGAGCTCAACAGATTGAGTTCTCAGGACTTTTAGTGTGTGAAATTGAAACTCCGGATTTTTGTTTGTTTCCATATGCCCGACTTTCCCTTCTAATTTCGAATCACCATGTATAAATGTGACCAACCCAAAATGAACGACCTATATTTTCGTGATCTGGGAGTCGGGATCGGAGAAAATTCAAAGCGACTCGTCTGGGTCTCTATTTCCTGTGGAAATTCGCTAAAATATACCTATAGTTTATATGACTCCCTTTCAAACACTGGTAGAGTAAATAGTACAGTTGTTGGCCATGCTAATTTAAGTCTTTCATATTAACAGTTTAATCGAAATAAGTAACATTTAGCCTTCGCCAGAAAGATCTGATGACCTTGCGCTATTTAGGCACCTAGATTTTATTGTGATAGCTTCGATGAACCTGTAAGTTTATTACTTGACGCGAACTGTGTGTTGTGTATGGAGCCATTTCGTGCACATTTTAAGATTTTGTTAAGCCGAGTGATGGTATTTGATAGGTTTTTTTGGCGACTTGATATGGTAAGTTTTGTTTTAGTTATTGTTTGTTAAAAAAGCACGAATAAATACGCATTTTACTACATTTACAGACGTTATAACTTATAAATTCTGTATATTTTACGGGGACCAATAACTGCATTGAAAAATTGGAAAAATATAGTGATTCACCATTTGGCCGATAACTATAGTTTACGACTAACGCCTGTTTTATTAGAAAGTTTACATTAATATGTGTCGTAATATTTTTTAATCTCACATTTAGGAATTTCGGATGACTTAACTTTATCGCTTACAGTTTTTGGCCACTGGCCAATAACTTTCATCTTTGGGTGACCAACAACTATAATTGGTTGGTTTTTTACCTTTGCAATTTACAATATTATTCTGTTCAAAATGCCAAAAATTGAATCTGGAGTGACCTATAAAAAACCTATTCTGAAGATAGCTTCAAAAGGGCTTTAGAAGAAATAGAAAATAGTAAGCCCCCGAGAGAAGCATCCGGAAGGTTTGAAATACCAAGGGCAATACTGCAATTTCGAAGAAACAATAAATTCGTCAAAATCAGTTGTGGACCAAATCCCATTTTGCCCCGTGGAGAGGAAGCTATTTTAATCAAATGGATCATAGAAAATCAGAGAAAAGGATTTTCTAGACGTAAGGAAGACGTGCATCTATCAATAACAAAACTCCTCGTCCTAATCCTTTTACGAATAACTTTCCTGGTGATGGTTGGTATAAGGCATTCCTTCGCCGTCACAGCGAACCCACCACAAGGATGTCTAAAGCCTTTACAGTTGCAAGTTTAGCTATTTCACAACTTGACATTAAGATGATAACATAAAAGATGATTTAACGAAATAGAAGCTTATATAACATCTGAAGGCTTAAGGCCTCTTAGAAGAGCTCGCTTTAAGGTTCAAATTCGCCTGTTTTACAGAACTTTCGCTAAAAATTACGATCAAAATAATAATTTTTGAAATTTGATCGTTGCATTATTATATTATTTTAAGTTGTAGAATTTGACGTATGCATCGATTTTGTAGAAAAACTGTTTATTTTCTTGTAATTCTTCAATACAATTTTCACTATATTCCAAATAAAAGGCATTTTTAAACCTGAAATTTAAACAAAAATAAAGATTTTTTCTACAAGCCTTACATCAAATTTTATAATTTAAAATAATACTATAGTGCAACGGTCAAATTCTCAAATTTATTATTTTGGCTGTAATCTTTAGTGAAAGTTTCGTAAAACAAGCAAATTTGAACCTTAATGCGAGCTGTCTTAAGAGACCTTAAGCGAAACATTAAACGATCCATATGTACGTTTTATTTATTTATAAATTATATCGATGTTCGTTTTACCTTGAAAATTAGTCATTTGTGCTTCAACAATCTGCTTCTTCACTATTATGAATTTAAGTAAAATTGAGTAAGAACAGGATCGTACTTAAAATTTCAAATGCAATTTTTTCGGCAACTATTAATAAACGGCTATCTATTGATAAGGAAAGTGTGATTTAATTCATTACAGTTACACCCCATTAAAAGGTTTAGACTTATTTTAGTTACACCCTGTATTTTATGTTTATTTAAAATTTTATGTAAAATTTATTTATTTATTTAAAATTCATTTACAAATAAAGGTTTCTTTTTTATTAATCCTTGTTGTCTTTTATTTAAAAAATAACCTTTATAGGTGTCTGCGTACGTAATAAAGAGGGCGGCCAATCACTATCTTAGGTGCAATCCAATAACTATCTTGTGACGGCCAATCACTGTTATTTTGATATAATTTCACTTAAACCATAACGCATCACAGAAATACTGCAATTATGTTTAAACTATTTAAGAAAAACGAAAATTTAGAGTTTTCTGAATGACTTGTTGCCACTGAAACATATACATTTGTAACTATGTATTTTTGGCGAGCGAAATAAAATTGTGTATTGCTTAAAGGGCGAATCACTGTACCGTTTACCCTATAGAAAATATTATGTTTAAAACACACAGGAAAAGAAAACAACATTTAAGCGCTTTAATCGTTTAATTTAATAAACTAGGTGGAAGATAACGAACAAATCGTGAATACCCGACTTTACACTTACCTACCTTCCAATTAATAATTTTGTTTTCTTTACTCACCTTTAAGTTGGTTAAAACTTTCTCACGCCCCACCCAAGTACAGTTAGAAGTAATTAAGGCAGATAAAATTTTTTGTTGCTGGTAGATACCTATCGAGGAAATAAAAACTAGAACTTTTACATGCTGCATCGACATACTTTTGGTTTAATTTTTCAATTTCGGTATTTTTTCGAGAATTGTACAAGCAAAAAGTGTAAAATTGAAATCGACTAGGTGTGCACGTTTTACGTGGCGTTTTTAAAATTAATTATAATTTAATTTTTTAGTGCTCGACCTTTGTTGTCGACTCGTGTTTGGGAGCATTAATAGATCACTTTCGTCTCATTACTAACGATAAATAATAAATTTAACGCGACATAAAAAAACATTTAAATCGCCACCACGACCCGCGGCCTTTCATTACAATTGGTTCAAACCCTCAACACCGATGTACTATGTATGTACAGCGGGCTCCTAAATTAATGACACTCGTCTCGAATGGTGAAGTTGACTGTATACTATGAACTGCCAATATTAGGCAACTTATTAAACCGTCGAACTTTAATTATTTATTTCGTACAGGCGAATTTTGAATGAAAGATAAAATGCGGGCGTTGCGCTTGACGTGCGACGTTAAAATTGAGACGAACAACGTCCAATCACTTTTTAGGACTCGATAGGCGACAATTCTTTTTCTTGGCGTACAAAATAAATGTTTGACCGATTATTTTGAATGATTAATGTTCGTTATTTTTTTTGCATTTTCAGGAGTCGTCTCCTTCCTTAGACCAACATCAGGTATGTACTGCACGCATTATCGAATTCATATTTTTGTTCATAAAATCGGCCCCCGCATCGGTCCCAAGGGGGTTAAGTTAATAGTAGACGAGGGCAAAATCGCGACCTACCGTAAATTAGTTCCAGGCATTGTCGTGGACGACCAAAATATCTATTTTGGCACGGCTTGTTAGGTTATTTTTAAATCGCCAAACTTTGCGAAACAAACAGTTCGAGCAAGCCGCCCTTGACCTGAACGAGCAATTACACATCTACAACACACGGGGGATATCGACTCGTTTACCAGTTCACTACTATTCAGGTTTTCAGCTTCCGTATTTAGTTTATAGGTAGTAGCGTAGTAAGTGGACAACAAGTGACGCGAACTTATCGCGGACATTCTCGTTCTGTCGAGAGAAAGAGAAAGAGTACTTGCCTATTTCTTATCTATCGGCGCGGCTAATTCTTTAATTGGACAAGCGAAGTTCGCGATCCTCTGGTCGCAATTAATTTAGATGACGAGATTCCATAAATCATACCGATTAAGCCTTACGAGATGTACAATACCTATACCAACTATACTTACACAAAACATTAGTTTTAACGGGAACTCTTGAACGATTTACTTACGACATTACGTGTTAATTTAAACAAACGCCAGTTCGCTAAATTCGTTTCGCTCAATTTAGGAACAAGCTTAAAATAGTCGTATACTTTCACACGCGCATTTTTCATTACTTATTCTCTTTTTTTTTTGTTTTGATGGGTTTTTTTTTGGGCGCACGCACGATCAATCCGGGCATGCAAATATCGGGGGTTAAAAAAAAATCGATCGATGTCGCTCTATTATTACTTTCGAACCGCTTTTTTTTTCCTTTTAATTTATTATCATTTCCGAGCTCGTCGTTGGTGGCGCCGCGCCGTACTAATTATCGAAGCTACCGGTTTATCTGTACGTTTAAAATTGCCCGCTCGATGATGAATTATCGTCGGAGTCGACAATTTGAAAAACTTCAGTTTGGTCGGAGAAGAAAAATTTCCCGACAATCCGGAAAATTGATTCTTCGTTGTAGGTGTCCGCATATCCACTTTCATCGAATTCAATAAAAGCGATGATTGCAATGCGACAATTTTAATGAAGTCGAGCAGAGGCCAATTTAATTCGATCTCATAAATTACGCGAATTTCGAAATTAGTTAATTATTTCACGTGTTTTAATCAACGCCGATTGTAACTAACTCGACTATTTGTTCACTAAATCACGTCATTAAAGCGTTTTCATCTGACTGTTTTAAAATTGTGTTGATACCGCTAATGGGTAAGAAATAAAAATTCGAAATAATTACGGTTAGATTAAATATAAATTTCGGGAACGGCACCTAACATACACTCAAAAAAATATTGTACATAATATAAATGAACACCAGTTATTGACTTTTTGATCATTGATACAATGAAAAGTTCATTAATACTATTAATAGATGTTCATTTTTTTAATTTCCATGTTCGTATTCCCAATGTTATTATGTTCATTAGAAACTGATGAACATATTTCATAATTTAATGGATGTCTTGATTGTTTCGACGACTCTTTTTCATCAATCCAATCATTACTTGATTGTATCTACGAATTTCTACATTAACATCTAACTTAAAATTTATGAATTTAAAACATCATATTAATGTAAGGTCGTTTTGAAATAATAACTTAATTTATCGTATCTATGACTAAGTTCACTAATATACAGTATAAATACAGTCGATTATGTATTTTTTTAATTCTATATATAGAATAATCTAGGAATATTAACGGCTTCGCAGAAACAGGATAAATTCAAGACAGTGCAGTTTGAAAACTCAAACTAAATAATTGCAAAAAAAATTATCACGACGTTTACATTAATATTTATATTAGAACTGTTATAGAAAAATATTTCTAAAAACGGTTTGTGTTTGTTATTACATATCAAATTCCAGAGAAACGTGTACAAATCGATTTTTTTCACCGGAAAAAATCGATTTGTATTTCCTACAATCGACAACATTGAACAATAAAGAACTAATAATCAAATTTTCTATGTAGGTATATTCGAGCGATAATTAATTGAAACATTACAAAAAATAAATTTGCTATAGAAACAATATACATAAACATTGTCCTATTTACAATGTGAAACAGTAACTGTACTCTTTTAATATGAATAGAAGTGTACATTGTCACTCAAAAAAAAATCCGATGTAACGCATCCAATGTACGTACGTTAGATAAAAGTACATTACAAACTCTTAAAAAGTAACGAAAAATTCGTTATTTCGATAAAAATTTTCATTGT
Source organism: Rhagophthalmus giganteus (assembly GCA_036326145.1). Lineage (NCBI taxonomy): Eukaryota > Metazoa > Arthropoda > Insecta > Coleoptera > Rhagophthalmidae > Rhagophthalmus > Rhagophthalmus giganteus. The sequence continues at coordinate 7,066,744 of JARFJA010000005.1, forward strand.
AGGTATGAAGAAGGTTATTAGGTTAAAAATTATAAATGATTCGTAAATACAACGATCATTTTAATTGCATAATTAGGCACTTATTTTCTTCAGTGTATTAGTAGTATTAATGAACTTTTCATTATTTTAATGATCAAAAAATCAATAACTGGTGTTCATTGGTATTATGTACAATATTTTTTTGAGTGTAACAATACAAGAATATTTCTTTATTTAATAAACACATTCATCGATACAATAAACAAACTTTGCATTTCAGTGGAATAATTTATTGAATTTATGTAAGAATATTGATAAAACTAATAAACACAGTTATTATCACTATAAATCAAATTCATATTATCTATGTACTAATTTATTTTAAAAAAGAAAGCTTGTTCATTGGAGCAGACAAATTATTCATTAACGTAATGAACTGCATTCGATGTAACAATGTATAAGATCATTATACCAATAAACGTTCATTGAGTAATGGTTTCGAATATCAAGTAATCTTTGGACATACGTTGTAATGATGAAATCGTACTTCGGACGCCAGTTCTTAATATAATGTTTTTTTTTATTGTATTTACGTACTTTTTTGGTTGAGTGTAGGAAAAATAATTATCTAAACGAAGAAAATAAAACAAGTCACTTCTTTTAAACGACAAATATAAACAATGTGACGAGCAAATCGGGGCGCGCGGCACATTCTCGAAGAGTGGTAAGATATTTACTTTATCCTACGAGTCGTGATCGATGACTCGTAGTTAGGGATAATTCGAGAATATTTCCTCACATCGATTAATCGAGAAAATTCTGAAGGTTGCGCGCTACACATCTCGCTCGCATAAGAAATCTCTAGATGCCGCTGGCGCAACATAAAACATATAAAAAATTGAATAAATTTTAGCTGCAAGTATTTTAGGCCGACGTTCATTTTTTCTAAATTACGCACCCCTCGAAAATCCCATTGTCATCTCTTTTGCGTTTTTTTTCAATAACTCTAATAATTAAACCATTAAAGGACGTTGCAAGAAGCGGAAATTTATTACCATCATAAGAGCTATAAAACAATAAGATAAATTCGGCAAGTTGAATTTTAATTTTCATTCGTTTAATTCGTTTTTTTTTTAATTAATCAGCATTTTCGACCTAACAAATTTTGAACCAGCACAAAACCGAATGGCTCGCTGATTTTCAATCTCTGGACGATTTTAAAACCTAGCCTAACCTAACCTAAAACAAACTCCATGTTGAGGGGCTTGGCGGGGAAGTGGTACGAGTAACGTTTAAATTTGCGTTCAAAATACTTAATTATAAACTTAAAGTACAATTACTAAAAATATTTCCAACTTTTTGAATGCCATTATGGACTGCACTTTTTTTTAGTATAAATTGTATTAATTTGAGCAACTTTCCACTTTTACCACTTTTTCTTTAAGCCCTTCTATTAGAGATTTTTGCAGACTTTCGTTTTTTTTTCTAATGCTCTATTTTTGGTAATCGGTAATAGAAGTCGAATTCGGATTTTAAAAATTGATAAAAAGAAAATCGAAAATCGACCGTAACTCCGAAACGGATGATTTTCCAAACCCAAGAATAAGTTTCAATTGGAGCCCCACCTTATGGGTACCTTCGTAATATTAATATTATATGCGCCTACTTACATATTTTTACCATCTAATGTAAATTCGTTTTTCGTAGATTATTTTTTAATGGCGCTATTGCCACTTGTTTTTTTTTTCTATAAATATTTGCACGTCGGAAAGTTTGTCCGTAACATGTTGTTTTACTTATAAAACAACAATATGTAAATTTTTGAGAAAATTATAATGAAATAAAGCGTTTATCTTGTTGAATAAAACGCTACAAAATAATTTTATGGCCTTCAAATAACGTTTATACAATATAATCAACAATTAACAATTCGATTTTTTCATTTGCCAAACGCAATAAAGATCTCGGAAAAAAACAACACTTTATATGGCACATTCAGGGACCTCACATTACCGTAATTAAATGATCATAAATTATTTTGAAATACAAATAGAAATTGGAAGTTTCAACGCTACTTTACAAACAGTTATTACCTACAAATCAGTTCTAGATCGAATACGTGACATTATGTCCAATGTCATTTCACTTTAACGAACAATTGACGTGTATAACAAACAATCTTAGAATTACTCGAGTATAATTTTCATTTCAAATTCGCGCAGTCGACGTAAATAATTCTCTTAATAAACGTCCACGATCTAAATTCATCGAAACCGGTCGGCCTTTCCATTTTTACCTAAACTCACCATATAATTGGGAAAATTTTGGGAAAATATTCCCAAATATGTCCAAAAGATTTTTTTGGTCTCGAACGTAGGTATGCAGTTCAGAAAAATTGAAATTGACGTGATTTAAAGTAGAAAGGCTGTTTGTTTTTAGTCTGGTGTAAGCAGTTGACTTCGTGCCAAAAAATCTAAACGTATTTGTTAAGTTGTCGTCCAAGTTATGGACAACGATTGAAGGAAATCCGAAACGGAAAGTTCTTTCGGTTCAAAATCGAACAAATTCGCAGATGATGGGCAACGAAGTTTTTAAATACCCATACGACTCATAATCGACTGCATATTTCAATAAGCGTTTCCATCCAGTAAGGTCACTGATTAGTGCAGCTACGTTAACCTCTTAACCGGCAGTCAATGACATGCGGCTATTAGCATTTAGATTGCACCCTTTAGTGTGGCAAATGTGCACTGGAAGTGCTCGTAACGTTATTTTCATTTCTGCATGTTTTTACGGCCAGCGAGGTTATGTATCGTCCAGTCGTCAAACGTATTATATGTAGATCCTTTTATGGCAGATTTACGACTGCTAATTAACCGATGCCCCGGGCCATCAGGGTTGCCTGCATAAATGGGTTCCGTATTATGAAAGGGTCATAGTCCACGCTTATTACCCGGAACTAAATCTGGGGTTGCTTCTATCGATGCGGGGGTGTCGCGTGCCTGCAGTTGTCTAGATATCCAGTGTCCGTCCAGGAGCATATGGACGGCAGCTGCAGAACCATTGTCACCCACGCGCCATTCAATCAGTTTCTACTTCTTGACACCCAATTTACTTCGTATATCTCAACTTCCCTAAATACATATTTCACACATCTGTGTCTAATATTTTTGCCAGGAATTATAATTTCGACTTAAATCGTTGGCATTTTGTTCGAGTTAAAATTTGTTGCCGCGCAACATTCTTCATCGTGTCGTGTTTTTTTTTCGCAAGATTAATGATTTACGAGTCCTTTTTCAAGTAATTACGACAATCGGGCCCAATAAAAATTTGCGCCTTTACACGTTTTTCTTGTTGTATTCAAATTTTTTTGAACACTCACAACAAATGTTTAAATTAAAGATTTTTATGTAGATGTCTATTTTTTTATAATTTACAATTTTTATACACATCTACTAAAAAAAAATAAAGAACATCAACCATGCCTGGCGTACAGGGTACGTCAATACAGGGTGTTCCTAAATGATTGCGAAAGAATTTAATGGGCAATTCTTTGACTTATTTTAAAACGAAAGAGTTCCTATCGACGAACTTAATCATAAAAAGCTTCGTTTTCGAAATACAGGGTGTTAAAAATATAGTTCAACATTAACTTTAATATTTAATGTGCCATTTTAGAGATGCAGATAATTAACTATATCTTTTTCCGAAAACGGTGCGTCACATCGCGTTTATCTATTGTAAAACTTGTACCAGGGATTTTCAACACCCTGTATCTTGGACACAACGTATTTTGTGACACACTATGTTTACAAGAAGTTTTTCTCTTACAATATACAGAGAGTCCGGAAAGGACGAGCAAAAACCTCGATTCCACTCGAAAAATTAATGCCACAAGTTCTTATAACATTTTTCTGAAAAACTCGAAATTAACGACGTTATACAGGGCCTCGAAGTTAGTTTGTTCTTCAAAAGATACGGCTTGAACATTTTGATAATGGTAGGGACAAAGGAGTTGCTCTTTGAAATTTTCATGAACGGAACTCTTCGCCACTTGCCGAGTGACAATTAATCAATACGCTTAATAAATGGAAATATTTAAAGGCGTTTTTTTCTCGTCAACGGTTTTTGAAGATTTTTTGATGCTCTTTAATTGAGTGTCGCGAAAATTTAGAACAAATTTCAAACAAAAAAGTTCTGGGTCTTTTATCCGAATATCAAGGGCAGTTTTGGCCTTTTGTCGTTACGTCAAATTTGGAGCGACAACGCAAAAGTACATTAGTGATAAGCGCGAAAAATTTGAAGATAATGCGCAGACTAGCAAAAGAGTTATTCGAAAAAATTGATTTAAAAAAAAAACTTTAAGGGCCTGTAACTTCGTTATTTTTGAGTTTTCGGAAAAATGTTATAGGAACTTACGGCATTAGTTTTTCGAGTGGAACCTTCCCCCCAGAGTTTTTTCTCGTCAAAATAACCCCTCAAATTTGTTCGCAATCATTTAAATTTGTTCGCAACCGATTAAATCGTTTTAAAATAATACTCGGTTTATTGCCGAGTTAAATAAAACGAAATCTACTTAGGTAAATTAAGTAATATGAAATTTTACAATAGCAACATATTAGAAATTAAATAAATGACATAAAAATTTTAAACACCTATCGTTATCCACAGTGAAATTTATTAAAGGACGACGGATTTGACGACCTTCTTGCGTAAGACGCTCGAACCAAGTCGCATCTGTTTGTGATTACACTATATCACGACTAGCAGAACCGTTTATCTGGCCGATAAAATGAACTTTCTAAAATTTAAACAATGCAGTTCGACGTTTATAACGGTTTGAATAAAAATTTCCTCAGTTGGTGCGTTACCTTTGCCGTGTTCGGTTGTGCGTCTCTTGAACGTTACAACAAAAGACATTCTGAAGATGGGAATCGATTGTACGATTATTCGATATACACGACTACTACGGAAAGGTTAGAATTTTTCAAACATTTTTATTGGAAGGTCGTTCGAATTGTTTGCGAATAAATTCGAATTTGAAATAAAATTTTTAATAAACGACGCGCGGCTTCGTTTTCAAGACGACGTTCGTACAATCGGGTGCAGAATTAATGTCGCTAATCGCGAGCGTACACGGACGCGCGCGACACAACGAAGAAATTATGATCGGAATATTTTTTTATAAACGACTTTTCTTGGATCTTTGCCCATCGGCCACGGTTCTCCGCATTTGCGTCAATCGCAGTTTTGGCAGAACGACTTAACCCACAAAAAATCAATTTTACAAGAACGCACATTTTGTGTTGTGGCGTAGCTATAAGCGTATACATTCCACGGAAATACAAATCGAACTTTCTGATTAAATAAATCGGTATATTGTTACCAAATTTTAACGGATGATGAGTTTGCCTTAGGTTCATAAGTCACTTTGCCAAAACGCCGTCGATACGAACGGTTAGAAATAAAGACGAACAGAATATTTCAAGTTCAACTTTATATTATTTCGCAATTTGTCTCACTTGTCGTAAATATTTTTCGTAGATCTGTATGTATTGCTCGCCCAAGGCTCATTAGTCGCTATATTAATTTTGCAGCCGACTGTACAGATACGAAATTTCAAACCTTATCATAAACTAATTTATAAAACATAAAAAATACATAAGGTACTTAATATTAACGCAATCTGATGTCAACATGCCAAGGCTCTGAAGGGCTTATTACCTCCAACCCCTCCACGGCGCGCCGGTGATTTTGATGTCGCTGTAAAGTTTCCGTAGTTTTTTATCCGGCCACGTATATAATTATTAAAACTGACAAGTTATGATTTTATTTGCCTCTGAAATAATTACGAACACTCAATGTAGGTACTCTTCTATAGGTACATGTTTGTTAGATATATTTTTTAATTGCGCCATATAGTTTATTTTTGAGCGGTCGCCAGTGACGTCACGTTAGTGAACGCTGACGTTCATGACGTTGATCGTTCGATACGTTGACGTTTCGATAGTGTTCTTCTTTTATTATAAGCTCCATAGCTTGTTACTCTTCGCGTTTATCGTGCTATTGAAGTTGATGTTCAACTCTCTACCACGATTCCTCTTTCCCGCTCTGTCCCAGCTCCAACAATGTCCAGATTTCCTTTTCTATGTCGCATTCCTCCCTTATTGTTTCTCACTCTTATCTAATAGCCATGTGGAGGGCTCAGAAGTCTCGATTTATGTAGTCTCCGTGTCACCGAAGACTTTGTTAACCGAAAGTATAAACATCGCAATGGGACTTGTTTTCGTCGGTAAATTACTTTCGTCGCCCAAACCATTAAGGGCCGGTTTTTCAATCGCTAGTTAACTTCGACCATCAATCGCCAAAGAAATGTTTGTTTCTACGGTGATCGACTGATGGTTTGGGTTAACTATCGACCGAAGATCCGACACCGATATATCAAATAGGAGAGGATTAGCAAAATAAAATACCAACGCGTCTAAATATGTATTATCGACTCGCTTGATGAAAAAAATGCTCGATCGCAATGGAGAAACAAGTTGTCATCTCTAACAAACGAGTCTATTAACTACCTTTTGCAGTTATTAACGCGGGAGGTCAATGTTGATGACCTCAAAAGTTCTCGCCGTATTATATAGCAGAAATAGCCCCATAAAGCGATTTACTATAGCTTTGAGCTGAGCTGCGGCAATAAATATTAATAAACTTGAAGTTAACAAACTGCATACATTAAATGGCCGCTATATAAATTCCCATGAACTTGTTTAGAAGCTCCACAACCCTTTACCTCGTACATGCTTTATTCCCTCTTGATGTTCGTTGCATTTTGCATTTATTATATATATATATATATATATATATATATATATATATATACGTTGCATCGTTTTATTCGATTTTATATGGCGAAATATAAAAGGAATTGCCGCGCGAAAAGAAGAATAGATACAGTTAGAAGTTCTCGCCGTCATCGATACATACGAGTACAAATAGCGAGTCTCGGTGTAGCGCATTATCTCGCATCCACAAGCAATAAGGATTTATTTATCAGACCGCGTGCTATCGGGAGTTGTTAAATGTGGACATTACAATGCGGAGGATCGTTATCCTGTGCTGTTGTATCGATAGGAGCGATTCTACATCAGCATTATTGCTGAATCGTGGATGGTCGCGTTGTCGGCAGCCCACGCGGGGTCGGACGAGCACCCCGGACCTCACGAAGTGTTATTGGCCGTATTTAATTACGCTAGCAGTCGTGTCACGTTCCGCGAAACTAAAAAACCAGACTGATCATAAGAACAAGGAGGGCCGATGAACAACAAGATGCAATATGTAGCTGGCGAGATATGGCGCGTGTAGCTCGTAATTTCGCTCTGGTACAACGTTGGGGCGGGCGACCGACCGGACGGGGGTTGGGTTCTCGTCCGCCAGTTTCTGCAGCTCTCTCGTGCTCTTCGGGTTTTAATTTTAATTAACGATCGATTCGGTTACGATTACCTTGAGGTAGAGCGATGCCATCGGCGCGAGACGAGGAGTTCGTCCGCTCGTTGCGAAGAATCGCGTTCAGTAGACCGGTAACGGTCGTAGTGCCACACTGCTCCAGTGCGGATCTGGATTATCCGGTGCCTACCTAACGCGATAAAAAAAAAAGGCACGGGTCTTTGTTTTGGACCGGTCCTATCGGCCGCCATGCTGAGGACCCCGTCAACGGCTTCACCAAACTGGTTCTCGGGCAAAGTACTTCATTACCTTTCGACGCGTTCTATTTTCATTCCGTAGACTATTTATTGAGGAGTTTGGATCATACCGGCGAGACGATGGGCCTCTCTCAGGTAACCCGTCTAATGTACCCCTGTTAGACGTCGGCAATAAAACACTGGCTTATGAACAAAACGAGCCAAGGTAGGTCGAGGGCGGTGCTTGGGCCCATGTGGAGCCAATCTCACCTTATCATAACCCGTTCCGGGCACCAATGGAAGAACGCATTCTTCATTGACCAGTCGCATAAAATAGTCATGACATCGCGGTAGTTATGCATATGTGCATGCACGGGCTCGTATTATGTACGCGAGATCCTCGGTTTCCTTTGTGCCGATGCTCGCAAAATCCTTGTACAGACAGAATACGTCGGCATTCTTTAAAATCCGTCTATTATACCTATACCTACCTATAACACACATACAATAATAAACTGGAATTGTGCTTCGGTTTTATATGCATTCATATCTTCGACTGATGGATGTCCATTTACCGACAACACCATAACCGTGTCGTAAAAGTTAAAAATATTTATGGGTTTATTGTACATTTATGGCATTGTAATTTACGTTTACGATGCATAACTTGTAATTTATGCAGTTCGAAGATTAATTAATCGTCCGTGTATACGTGCTAAACGTGCACAGGTACCCGAAGAAGAGACGTCGTGTTTCGCTCAAACCGGACTTCGGTACCGGACCGGAATTACCCAAGTACTAAATTTTCAGAGAGTGATTAATTAGATAGGTACCTGAAATGAAAACGCCATATCCAACAATACCTACCACCTATCTGTATTGGATGTTCGTTTTTCATTGGATTCAAAATTTTTCGACTAGTGTAGAAAAAAAAGGATACGCACGCTGCTTAGGTTCATAACTTTTTGCTCATTTTGACTTACCTGCTTCGCATACTTTCATTCATACGAATCGAACAATTTCAATAAATTGAAGTGAAAACATTTGCCACATTTTATCGATCAAACCCATTGTTTAATATCTACCATAATTGGAAATCGAGTAGGTCGGCAATTTTAAAGAAATTAAACGCCTACTGTACGCATAGTAAATTGTTTAAAAACATCTTGACTTTTATACAGTAGGTACCCTTTACATTTGGCGAGTTTACTCGCTACTCGCTTGCGAATTCGCTCGCTCAGTAGAGATTTCGCGCAAGTTATGTTTTATAATTGTAATTTCGCCAAGAAGAGTATTCGAGTACGAGTATACAAAAATGTACCTTTAAACAGTGCCTGTTTAAAGGTTACTTTGAACAAAATTTAAACAAATAAGTACAAATATCATAGGTTTAGGGGGGGAGTCTAGTTCAACTCGCCGCCGGATCAACTCGCCGCGAATCAACTGGCCGCGAAAGGCAAATTTTCGGTTTATTAAAATTATTCAAGCAGTTTTTTACATATTCATATATATGTATATCGATCGCATACACATACATATGTACACTCAAATAATTAAAAAACGTAACGCATATACTTGAGCAGTGTAAACCTTCTGTTGTAAACTGCAACAAAAACTAGAATTCATATCTACCGATAGTTATCTATAATTAACTCCATATCGAGCATAACGAAATTTTATTTAATCGACTCGGCGCAGTGCAAACATCGAACGTCCTGCATATCAAATTACTTTTATTTTACTTTTTTAAATTTTAAAAGTTAATAACGATAAGAAACAATGTAAGTAGGTGGTCGGTCCTGTTCTCGAAAAAGGTTATCCTAAGCGCCGGACGAAAACTAAATTTACAGGGTGTTTTTTACGTTAGTTATATTATATAGTATATGTCTTCTGTGCCCATGCCTACTCGAGCGGCATGTCATTAATTTAGGAGCCCGCTGTACCTATGCAGTATAACTTTATTTAGGCAATACAAAAAATGATAGAAGAAAATGTTTTTGAAAATGTATATCTTAGGCGTAGAATTTGCGACGCATCTTGTACTTACATAAGTAGGTATAAATACTGTATAACAAGCTTATTTCATTCGTCTCTGTTTAATTTTAACTTTATTTTCCGATTAATTTAAAAATGGACATTGTTTTGTTTGTTACGTGTAATATTGATAACGTTCGGTTCGACAGTTACCTAAATAAAACCTGTACCTGTACCTATAGGTACATAAACAGGTATAAACTCAAATAAAACGTGACGTAAATATATTTCATATTCCGCTCGTATCTACACCCCCAATAAAGGTTAATTTTTCGTAGCTATATAGGTATCAAATTTTTATTTTATCAAAAACATATGACATCCATTTTATAGAAGTACCACTAATATATAATAATCTAATTGATATTTTAAAATTGAACACCTACCTACCTACAGTTGGTATAGATATTGATAATACTTAATATCTATCTTTAAAACCTACAAAGAATTGTTTATAACGCCGACGGATCGTAAAAGTTTGTTTTTTTAAACCGTAAACACGACTAACCACCCGAGTTAATGTATACGGTAGATAAACAAAATTATATTATAACAAAAATGGATGGAGCAGGATTCGAACCTCCGACCGCTAATTTACTAGACGAGCTTTACTATTCGTCTAACCGCTGCTGCTCCCTAATATAATAACAATTAACTGATACGGTTAAAATCGGCTGGTGATTGAAAAACTGTCACAAAGTGCTGTAATTAGTTATCTATGTATAATCTTTTTTTTTTGTTTTGGATACCTATCGCGTTTCTCGTTATAATTTCTAGCGTTTTAATCGATTTACAGACGCAAAATTTGATTCATATCAAGTGCGTTCGTGTGATCGGAATTTATTTTAAAACATAATTTGGGGTAAGACTGGCTAAAATAAAATTGAATGAAACTGATGTATATGTAGGTACTACGACTAGTACACGATGAAAATCTAGTTATTGATTTCCTTTAAATTAATTATAAAAACAGATGACGGGGTCAAACGAAAAAGTCAAAATTTTAGCGAATGAAAATTTTATCGCCCAATACCGGCCAGTCATTTTATTGGTACCGTAAACTGGGGTTACTTTAAATTCGATGTAAAATCAAAATATTTTTTCCCATTTTCTGCTAATACGTTAGGGAAATTCAAAGATAATGGAGATGTGCAGATCGGTTCGTTTCAAACGCAATTTTTTATTTTTCGAAAATTTGGGCCAATGTTGCCCTGGGCCCGGGGTTTACTTTGATCCAATCTTGAATTTTCGTACATTACACGTGATACAAGTGTTTTAAGACCAAACTTACCCAACGGTCATTGTTCATTTATCATTGTTACAGTTATAAAAGTGTCGAGAATTCAACGTTAATAAGCATCCACGTAAATAATTAATCGAAACAATTTAGGTTTGCCTTGCATAATGATCTAATTCGGGGGACAGAAAAAAAATGTTCCTTTTATGGCTCTTTTGAGTATCTATTTTCTGAACAATTCCGGCCCATTCGTAGACAAGATCGTCATCTTTGTTTGGCCATCTCCAAAATTTGGTAGATTTTTTGGCTATTTATTTGACTAGCTTGCGTTCTCTTATGGATTGGCGCTTTACCAACAATATCTGGTTGTACGTCCCTCTTAGAAAGTCGCTCGAGAAGTTGGCTTTTTATCCATTGGCACAATCCCGCACTTTCTGAACCGAGAAGTTAAGTTCTGACTTTTTGCTATAGTAATGTATTTGTGTATAAGTCGTTTAACAATTTGGTAAAATGGTGTTTTTGAATTGTACCAAATTTTTGGCAAAAATAATACCTAATTTTCGGTATATTTCAAATTTGGGATTACTTTGGCCCAGAGACGAGTGTCATTTTGTGGACATTCGTTAAAACAACAAAGGTTGAACAATTAGATCAAACCCACTTCGACTTAATTTTACTTTCTAACGTACAGAAAAACGAAGTAAAAAGTATGGTTGGTACTGTATTACGACGATAAGAGTGGTCGGTGTGCTGCACGACAACCACGTTAATTGGGACGTTGCTAATTAAACAAAGAAAATTACAAAATAAAGTTTAACTTCCCCAACTTTGCTAACACCGAGAACTAGCTATATGGTCCTCCGCGGTACTGTCTCTAAGCCGGTCGGTACTGCACGACTCTCCCCTAATACGTTAAAAATCTAAAACATTTTAAATTGACCGCAAGACTAATTGAATACGTTTCACAACTTACGGAATCTAATTTGATTAGCAATACATTCGGCAGCAATTATCGTCTATTTACACGAAACTTTAAACATCGAGCTATCAATAATGAGGATCTAAACGATTCACGTATCGAAAGCGTTTTGGGTGCGGACGACTAATCTAAAGTGTACACGTACCTACGGAAAATTAACCGAAACGAGTTTGGTCGCTTTATACATACAATCGGCAATTTTAAGTTTCTGCATTGCACGTTCGCATTATTCAAATGCACGGTGCAGCGCGACCTGCGGACGCTCCGGCGGGATTCACGGAAATCTTCGCGGCCGACATCGCGATTTTGCAAAAAAAAATAATAATAAAGCGCCGGGCACCTCGCGAGACGCGCGAAATTATCGCGATAGGAGACATGCAAAGTGAAGCTAAACTCTCGGTACTCGGAATGACCTGAAGTTATGGCATCCTTAGCTTCGGGTGGAATTGAAATAAAAAGGATCTCGAACATCGGCACGTTCGCTATATAACTGGCGCGGTCTTCGGCTATCGCGGTTTTTTTTAAAACGTTCGCCTTCAGGACCGTAATTGTTGCGAAAATGCTAATTTTTTCGCGATCCCAAAATCGATAAATTGGGCTGGAAAATCACGTCGCGCATAAAACGCGATCTATAAATAATCTTCTTTTTTTCGTTTCGCTGAAATTGATATAACAGAACGCTTTCGCTTGAGTTTTATCATTTCTGTTAGAATTTCATCGAAGTTACTAGTCGTTTTAGTTTAATCAACTGGAATTAATCGATTTGGTTTTTGCCGAGTACGACTCTGTTCGAGTCCGCGCTGTCACATGATCTGAGTTATATTGCAACTGCACTGCCAACAACAAGCAAGCCTTTCAATATGCAAGAAAAATAAATCTCCTCCCGTTGCTCTCTTCTGCCTTAGTAGGCTTTATAATTAGTGGTTTTTAAACAATGCTTCGCAAACCCTGTCGCAAACGAAGAAGCCATGTTACTGTCTAAACTTTATTTTTGTTTTTGAATCGCGGAATTTTCGTACGTTGGCCGCGTGTTTGTTTTTTTTTTTGTAAATTTTTTGCCGTCGATTTCAATAAATTGAAACTAAAAACGCCGCCGCTAATTTCGTCAATCGAATTTTCGACATCATATTATTATATCGAATGCTGCGCGGGGGAGGGAGGGGCAGATTAATACATTTTAATGGAAAATACGCCGACTATATTGGAATCGATATTTAAAAGCGCTTGCTTTGAATGCCCTCAAATTTAGTAAAAACGTTTTTGAATAGCAGTCCCGCCATAAAATAAACTATGCGATAGGGTTAAAGATAATTTCTACCTGTACCTGTTCGAGACTCGTTCACAATTTAACACCTTTCAAGTTTAAAATTCTGGCTTTTATAAACGTATCGGTTTTTATATACCTAAACGCGTTTCGAATTGTATGTGTATATGTCGCGCGACATCAATTTAGGCGAAACTAGTTATTATTTGTTCACTTTCAATTTATCGAATAATAATTTGAAAAGATCTATCGAACGAACGGGGGAGAAAACTTTTTTTGACCACCCTCGTAATCACATAAGTGATTATATTAATCGTATATTTTTCTTAATACCCATCGAAGTTATTAACTGTCCGGATAGTTCTCGTTCTTTTAACAAGATAGGCGTGTTTTAAAAAATCAGGGTAAATCGGGCAAAAATGAAAATTGAACTTTACACAAAATCTCCTGTTCGAAAACTCAAAATCGGAGGCCAAAAATTGTATAATAACTGCGTACTTTCCGTATGCGCGAATTTCGAAACACCCTGTATATTCAAGATATTAAAAAAAAACTGTGGATTTGTTAACATAACGATTTAAACAATCGCGAACCGCAGATAACTGACTTATTCGAGAAGGAATTCCCATTATGACCGAACGCTGCAAAGAAACGTCGGCCATATTAAAATTTGAAAGTGTCGGAAAACCATTCATTATCTGCATTATCCGTTGTAGTACCTAAAATGTTACTATTACATTAAATAGACGTTCGTTACTAGATATAAATATTAATTTTAATAATTGAGGAATTTCAATCGATGCACCGAAAACAGCAAAAACCCTTAATTGGCCGGTTTCTGACACAATTTATAAATTTATCAATCGATAATATTTTTATATAGATACTGTTTGATTTTATAGTCAATCGAATATTAGATACCTAATATTTGTTAAACAAGTATAAATTTTACATCAATAAAACCTCGTATTTTTACATAACTGATAGATTATAGTCTTTCATATGCGCGCAGGTAAATCATCGATTTTCATGTATAACGTGCATTGGAACCTATCGTGAATATCGCGAGATCTTGGAAGTCAATCGGTGTAAATCATTATTGTCCTGCCATTGATTTATGTATAGTGTAAGTCATATCCAGTGTTGGCAAAACGTTCAATGACGTGTAGCCCTTTTGTCAACCGAAAATATTAATGACAATGACAGTAATGACCGACACTGATTGACTTCTGGGCCCTCCATATACATAACTACGTTAAGAATCACATATTACATCTTTCACTTATACTGAAAAATAAGAATTGAGGAGCCACAAGTAGTAGGGACGCGAATCTATTTGCGGGTAAACATTCGTTTCGTCGGACACGTCCATTTTCAAAAGTGGGCGAAAGGGTAAGGGAAGGGGGGAAACGTGGTCGCAATGCTTCGCTTTTGTTTAGTGCAGTCAAATAAATCGGTAAGCTTAGGGTAGTGTAGATGAGGCGAGTCTAGACTAGTGTAGATGAAATATGCCAAAAAAAAATGTTCGGTTATTAGTTTAACGTGGAAAATTGTCTTAAAACACGATGGTTTGCTAATTTTTATGCTTTACCTCTCAAATAGGACGCAATTTACGCTCCCGAAACATGAATATCTATAAAAGAAATCTATAAATATTCGTTTATATCTATAAACTCAAACTGAAGGCGATAACACGACAATATAAAACTAGAACGCACCTGCAGTGTTCCCGTCGAGTGAAATTTTTTCGAAACGTTAATATTACAGCGAGTTAATTGGCCATATTCGGAGACGGGTCACATTGAACATCTACCGTGTATACCTACCTTACTTGTAAAATACGATCTAGTTTTGTTTTTAAATTGTTGAACGACCTGTGTTGTCGAAATCGTAAAAGCCACCTATAAGGTACACTCAATTTCATACGTTTTGTCCCGCGAGATGTGATCGCAGGCCGACGAACAGTTGTTTTTGAATTGTAAAAAGAGACGATAATTTGTGTTTTTCTGAAGCCTTTTACAGTAAAAACCAACAGGCAACGCCGACGGGACAAAACATATGAACGTGACTTGTACGTTTAGGTAGTTATTAGATACTTAACGTTTTTTTTTTTCGACTGATAAAAGCGTTATTTTTGTATAGGCTCGTACGTTTCGATCATATTTCGATAATAATCGCTCCGGTTAAAGAATTTTCTAGGAAAGGTTGTCAAACCCCAATTCGAATCAAGTTTACACGTATACACATACGGCCGTCAGCCAGAATTTTAATAAACATATTTCTTTAATTAGTGAACCGAGTTCCTCGAGTATATCGATTCATATATAAAGAAGACCATCAACATTCAATCGATAAATTCTAAATCTATTTTAATGAAGCATTTTGTTACTAGTTTATCGCAACGATCTCGGGTTTTATTTTGCAATTATTTATAGTCGAAGACGTATTATGACCGCCGAGCATTAAACGCGCCCGATTTACATGCTGAAACTAACTCGAATTCCATATTAATCTGTCCATTAAAAGATTTTGTTTTCATCCACGACATGACGAAGTTTTGCATATTTTTCCCATTTAAAACGCATAAAAGTTTACACTTTCGAGTTGTTTTCAAACAAACGCAAGAAATTATATGAACAAATAATGTAGTTTTACCTACCTATAATAACGTTTACAGGCGACATTAAAATAATCGAATAAATTGCGTATAACAAAACAATGTAGATCCGAAATAACGCGCAAATATACATGTAAAGTGTACGCTTATATGATAACAACGAGAACCCGCGCGCGCGACCCAAATATGGTTTTCAAAAGGCTTTCGAAACCCATTCCCACATTAGGTAGTACCGTGTACCTCCGGTAATAATAACGTAGTCGCGTCGCGCCGATGCTATTTTCTACCCCCAGATATGGACGGACGCATAGCTGCCGGCAGTTTAACCGGAATAATCGAATAACTAACAGAATTTTGTTTAATAACAGAGTACACGAGATATTTCCTTTCTTTGGTCTTTACCGAAAGATATTTGTCCCCGTTGTTTGTCGTGATCTTTTATGTCATTTTCAATGCGTAATGTAATGCGAGATGTTTATCCCGGTAGGTACCTGCAAGTCGTCGGATTGTGATGACCGCATGGGCAGAACTCCAAAACCACTCATAATACGGGTTCACGTTCGAAGACAAACAGGAGCTATATTTATGTCATTGTAATGTCATCGAGCTATAAGCTGTCGGTATTGTGCCCTAAATATAACCTGGATTATGTCAGGTATCCGTCCGTTTCTATTCCAACGTTCCAACGTTGAGGACGAAACGCGCCTTTCTAATATCTACGAGGCAACGCCGAGGCGCCAGCTGCACCCGGGTCGGGCACCCTAACGATGATGCCTAATTGATCATACGATCAAATTGACGGACAGTTGCGTAACTGACCGATGGCTATTAACTCGCACGCCCCCGCCCGCCGCCCTCTTATAATTTATCGTTTTTATAGATTCGATTCGAAGCGCGATCCCAACCGAAAAGCTCTCTCTCGGCTCGGTTACTTTTCGCAACGTGACGTGGTTATGGGAAAAGATATAGCGCGCGCGTATGGCGAACGCGGCTCGTCCCATTTTATTGCAAATAAGATGAAATGTAATTGCATTACCCGTTCCCGGCCCTATCGTCGCTGTGTATATTGATATCCGTTTTATGACCGTCACTTTCTCGCGAAACTGGATAACGCGTTGCCTGCGAACGGCTTCGATACGGAAACGCGATCTGCTCGAAGCCTTTCTGGTTTCCGCTTCGGGCTACCGTTTATTTACCTAAATAACGAGAAATATATATATATATATGTACATCCATATGCGCAACATCGGCTCGTCGAAATATCTTATAAATAAAATGAAGCATTTTTAGTGATTCCCAGACGGACGAAACCCTATTCGAAAGTCAATAAAAAAATACCCCGTAATAATACGGCGCGCGATAGATGTAATTTAACGGCGGGGCTGCACAGGAAGCGTTTGTTAAATATGCGGGGAATCCGGCACATATGACAACAGGCTGTTTCCAGCTTTATGGAAACGGAAGCGGCTCTATCAGCGCACGAGCCTATGAGCCCAGCCATTTGTCTGTCAACCGACCCTCCGCAGATAAATATATCAGAGATGAGCTCGCGCTTCCCTATATTCGGTCCAAAAGCACGTGCCACGTCTATTTATGACGACCGGTTAAATTACCTTGACACTAACGAACCTAATACAATATCATCGGGAAAAACGCTAAATATAAACCCCCGGCTTCGTTTTTCTCTCGAACGCGCGCGAACCGACGTCGACCGTGAAAAAAAAATAATCCGGCCCTCGCACATATCGGAATAAGAAATGTTTCGTGCGGGGGGTGGGGGGCGCGCGACACCCTCGGGATCGCGAGAAATGTGAAATGTATAAGAACTATCCGTTCCCGTTTGTGATATTCCTTCTCGTAAAGCTCGGAGAAAAAGGGCACGGCGGCCATCGCCGGAATTGAATTTGTAAAATTTGAGGTTTGCCCTACATCGGCGTCGTTTGCGCTATCGATCGGACGCGATATTAAATAATTTAACGAAAACCGCCAACAATCGGCGGAGCGGAAACGCTTTTGTGGTTGGTGGTGGTGGTTCTTTCCGATACGTACCTAAACGGCCGTTTGGAGCGGGCGGCGACGGCACGGGCGCGACCGGGACCCGGGGAAACGTCGGGTCGCCGGCGCCGCCGAAAACCCCCAAGAAACAAATGAAGTGTATGAGAGATATTATATAGATATGGATTCGGGGCGTTTCTAAAGGCGGAGATTATGAGTGAGCAACAAGTGCGTTTTATTTATGAAAGTACGACGGCACCGCCCTGCTGTCATAACCGCGGCAGTGGCTGGTTGTACCGCGGTACTTTGTCATCACTGGCGCGTGCTCCATCTGCCCCCTCGATATTAGTATCCCTACTCCACTCATATCTTGCAACATCATAATAACTCCTCTGCGTTACAAAACCTGCCCTGTTATAATCCGGGAGGTGACGACAGAAATTTTCGGGTCATTTTCTCAAGACTCATTTTTTTTGTACGAGTTACCCTAATAATATGTAATATGAAAATGCACGTCTTCCATCGCAACCCCACGACAGGGTGGTGCAGGAGGGTTGCAATTACCGCAATAAATTTGGGGAAAAAAACTTATAGCCTCATACACGAAACTTCTTGTATGTATTACTTTATATATAAGAAGTTTAGAAGACATCGTCTTCCGATGATAATCCACGACGAATCTTGCCTTTCACCCCCACAATTGAACGCATAAAAAGTGTAAAAAAAATTTATAGCCGCAAGGATGAAACTGATAACTTTGCTTGTTTTCATACTAGCAAATACAAAAAAAATAGTCTTCCACGCATAAGATACGACGAAGATCGTCTTCCAGGCCTATAAAGATGTGTGCGGCGAGCGAGCGATGCCGAATCGTTGCTATGTCAGGTACAAAGGTAAATTTATAAACAAAAACCTAACACGAAGAGGCTGATACAAAAATTACTTATCACATAAGCAACATCGATTGTGAAGCCCTGAAGGCCATCGATTGAAGCTCTGACACTGACATCTTGATCATATTGCTGGGCAATATGACACACATGAGAAAGGATGTAAAATTGTGGATTCATGTTGGCACCGGAAATTTTCAAAGATTTGTCAATGTTACGAACTTGTACTATTGTACTATGCGTTACCAGCTTTTCACGCCCTAACGGGTTGCGATTGCAACCCATCGTTTTATCGAAAAGGTAAAAATCGCCCATTTACTATTTTGAGGAATTGCGATAAATACATAGACGCTTTTGAAAAAATGAGCGATTTGGATACCGGCGACTTATCAGCAGTTTGTACGATTATTGAAGAGTTTGTATGCCGTATGTACGGATTAAAAAAAAATAGCTGACATTGATCGGGCTCGTGTAGCTATTTTCATGAAAACGTACAAAATCAATGATGGTGATGGAATTTTTCGTACAAATGCAAAGAACATCGATGGAGCAGTATTACCACCTTGCAAAGCAAAGCTGCAGAAGCAATTACATCGAACTGCGTACATTGCACATTTATGGAGACATTCTTATCTTCCACAACCAACAGAATTCTCTCCCACCGATTATGGTTGGGAAGAATCAGAAAATAAACTCATTTTCCGATGGTTTGAAGGTGATCAATTACCAAAATCTGTCGATGACATAGCAATTAATTCGCAAGAAAATCAAGGTATGGTAATAAAACTTATGAAATTATATAACAATAATTCGGTAGTCCTTAATAAAATATTATATTTTTACATTTACACATAAAGAAGTAAATGCAGGAGAAGACGAAGATCAATCAGACGAAAGAGATGATGCTGCAACAGATAATTCCGATATCGAAGATTTCAATGTTACACTGGATGAAACAGATGATTCGATTGATCAATTTGATGTAGATGAATGGTCTTAAAACATCGTCGAAATCTGTACAATTGAAACATGAATATAGAATTTTCTTATAAAAATGATGAAATGAAATTTTTTAATACAATTTATGTCTATTTTAATAAAAACACTCGATGGAATTTGAAAAAAAAAATTATATTATCAAATGGAAAATTTTATAAAAATTATTTCTTAATGTCTTCGTAAAGTAATAATATTGCTGAATATTGTTTATCTGAAGCATCTCAACAAATTTTTAAAAATTTTAAAATTTTACTATTTGCTAGTATGAAAAGAAGCAAAGTTATCAGTTTCATCCTTGCGGCTGTAAATTTTTTTTACACTTTTTATGCGTTCAATTGTGGGGGTGGAAGACAAGGTTTGTCGTGGATTATCATCGGAAGACGATGTTTTCTAAACTTCTTATATATAAAGTAATACACACAAGAAGTTTCGTGTATGAGGCTATAAGTTTGTTTTCCAAATTTATTGCAGTAATTGCAACTGTCCTGTACCACCCTGTCGTGGGGGTGTGATGGAAGACGTGCATTTTCATATTACATATTGTTAGGGTAACTAGTAAAAAAAAATTAACTTTGAAAAAATGGTGTTATGAAATCTGTCGTCACCTCCCGGACTATTAGGTTTCCAACCTTGCGCTCTACATACCCACTCTACCTATCTACCTACTTATAAAATAGAAGTAAGATTAAAATCGATAACTCGCCCGCAATTTTCTCTTTTCCAAACGACGTCGTTTGTAATGTCTTATTAAAAAATTCTTGCAGGTAGAGTTTCCCTGTCGTCCGAAGAAGACGGAAGTGCCGCCGCGATTGCGACCGAAGATTTATCGGAACTAGGCGTGCTAGTATGTTCGAGATGTCACGAACAATTCGCCGACGTCCAAGATTACATAGAACATAAGACTGTGTGTGCAATTAAGACGGAACACGAGGAGGTCGCGCCATCGGACGCCGACGACATGGTCGTTTCCGAAGCGGACGAGGAAGACGACGAGGCGGGCGGGAAACGTCTAGAACAAGTTCGACGGCATCGTCAAGACGCCGCCAACAACAACAGCGTGGAGGGCAGTTCTCCCGAGGACAACGAAAATTCTAGGCTCGGTTTCCCGTTTCCGGCGGCAACGGGCCACGTCACGCTCGAAGCATTGCAAAACACCAAAGTGGCCGTCGCACAATTCGCAGCCACGGCCATGGCCAACAACCCCGGCAACGAGACGGCGATGCAAGAACTGGCGGTGTTACAATCGACCCTTTTTACGCTTCAACACCAACAAGTATTTCAGTTACAGTTGATCAACCAGTTACAACAGCAACTTTCGTTGAATCGAGTCAAAGTTAACAGTTCCACCTCCCCGCCGCCGGAAAACGAAGAAACCACACCGCCCTTAAACTCGTCGCCTACGCCGCCGCCGCCGCCGCCTCCGCCGCCTCCACCTCCCTACATAAAACGCGAACCTTCTCCGATACCCAAAGAACATTCGCCTCAAATTTTACCGCCTCCGATCGTTCAACCGTTAGAACCCCAACCTCCGATTATGGAAGCGCCCATCGAAACGTCCATTTTATCTTCGTTACCTCCATCCATGCAACCTCCTCTTTGTTCCATATCATCGTCGCTCGCGTCCACCATAATTACGCATAACAACGATTCTCCGCCGTCTCTCGACGAACCGAACACGTTAGAAATGCTACAGAAACGGGCACAAGAAGTCTTGGATAACGCGAGCCAAGGACTGCTGGCGAATAATTTAGCGGACGAATTGGCATTCAGACGAAAAGACTCGTTGTCCTACGATAAGGGAAGAAACGAACCGTTCTTCAAGCACCGTTGCCGGTACTGCGGAAAAGTTTTCGGATCGGATTCCGCACTTCAAATACATATCCGTTCGCATACAGGCGAACGCCCCTACAAATGCAACGTTTGTGGTAGTCGATTTACAACTAAAGGTAACTTAAAGGTCCACTTTCAAAGACATTCGGCGAAATTTCCTCATATCAAAATGAATCCAAATCCCGTACCGGAACATTTAGATAAGTACCATCCTCCCTTGTTAGCTCAATTAGGTCAACAATCCGCGCTATCGCCCGGAGGGCCGCCGCATCATCCTCCGCACGGGTTTCCCGGAGCGCCCACTTTTCCTTCGTCGTCCATACCAATATACAGACCGCCCGGTCCCCCTCCGGATCTATTAAACAACAGACTGCAACCTTCCACGCACCGGCCGCAAGATTCCTCCCTCAGACTTTTTCCGCCGCATCCTCTGTTTATGAAGCGCGAAGAGCAGGATATTCCCGAAAATTTAAGCAGCAAGCCGAACAACAGGTCCCCGGTCTCCGTCGAATCCGAATTTAAGGCGGAAGGTCCTAGCGAAAAACGAGACCAGGAAGAACCCAGAACGCAACTTATCGTCCCTCAAGTAACTCCGAAACAAGAAATGGACACCGACGTGCCGGAGCACGAGTCCGAACGATTTCCATCGCCTCCGGCTTACGACGAGTGCAGTTCGGACAGTAAATATAGCAACGACGACCTGTTGGAACAAACAAGTCCCATGAACGAGAATTCCGATAACGTGCAAGACGAACCCGAAAACTTGTCGAACAAAAATAGCGCGATAACGATCCCTCTAAGTATAGCGACCGGCCAAAGACTTCCCGCGAGCTTTCCCTTCGGACAGACGTCGTCGCCGCCCAGCAGCACTTCTTCGGGCAGCCTCGGATCGTTTCCGCACAGTTTTGATCCGGCCAAAGATCCGGCGATATACACGAATTTGTTACCGAGGCCGGGCAGTAACGATAATTCTTGGGAGAGTTTGATCGAAATCACGAAGACCTCGGAAACGACGAAACTTCAACAGCTAGTTGACAATATCGAAAATAAATTGAGCGATCCCAATCAGTGCGTGATATGCCATCGGGTGTTGTCTTGTAAAAGTGCTCTGCAGATGCATTATCGAACTCACACGGGGGAGAGACCTTTCAAATGTAAAATATGCGGCAGGGCTTTTACCACGAAGGGCAATCTGAAAACGCACATGGGAGTCCATCGAGCGAAACCGCCCATGAGAGTTCTTCACCAGTGTCCCGTATGTCATAAGAAGTTTACGAACGCCCTCGTGTTACAACAGCATATCCGTTTGCATACGGGCGAACCTACTGATCTCACGCCGGAGCAAATCCAAGCTGCGGAAATAAAAGACTTACCTTCGCCGGGTGGTTTTCCGTCACTCCCCAATTCCATGAATCCATTCCTAAGTCATAATATTCCAATTCCGGGTTTATCGCCGCTGGGGCCGGGCAGTTGTTTACCTTTTAGTATGAAGTTCGGCGATTCCGACGTTAAATCGGAACAGGACTTTATGGAAGAGGACGACGGGGACGACGACGACGCCAGCATCTCGGAGCAGCATCGCTTCTCGACGTCTCCCGTTGTTTCCGAAAATCACGTTCCTACAACCATTACTCCTCAGTATTCGATGTCGTCGGGGATAAGTTATTCCGCGGAAGATCTGTGTTCTAGAATAATAACGTCCGCGTCGCCTCTACAGAACGGCGACAAATCGCCCGCACAATCTGGAGTAACGAGTCCGGGAAGTTCGGAGATGCGTTCGTCGCCAAACCAAAGATCTACGCCCGTCCAGGTTGGTTATTAAGTTGTTGATAAATTTCAAATAAAATTGCCGGTCTCCGGCTGCTTAGATACCTCGACCTCCGTCGTCGCAGCAGCCCAGTAGTCCCACGCCCTCCGAAACGAACTCTTTGGGCGCACTCGACCTCACACGTTCGACGCAACCGCTTATGCCCAGTTCCGGACCAAGTCTTGCCCCCTCGTCGTTATTTTCGAATTTTGGCCTTCTACCGCCGCAGCCGGGAACTCCGCTGATGTCGTCGGCGCTTTCGTCGCTTACCACGACCGTGCTCACGTCGACGCCGTTCAACCCTCTCGGATTAGTATCTCCAGCAGGTAAGAGTTTACCAATTAGTTTTGTCATAAATGCGTACGTAAATCGTGTTAGCAGAAATGTTACGTCAATGATAGTGTTCAATCAATAAAGTGATTCACGCAGGTCGTGGCAATACCACGTGCAATATCTGCTTCAAAACCTTTGCCTGCAATTCAGCTCTGGAAATCCATTATCGCAGTCACACGAAGGAGCGACCTTTCAAATGCAACGTATGCGACCGAGGATTCTCGACGAAGGTACGGATACTAGTGTAATATGTATTTCGTGTTTTCTTATCGTGTAAGCATGAGTAGATTGAAATAACAGATATTTTAAGAGGCACAATGGTGCTAGAGACGTGAGTTGTCTCAACTCAAATTAGCAACTGGCTCCGAGCCAGCAGTAAGTTATGTCGAACGTCTAAGTAGTCTATTTTAAATTAAGAATCTGATTTTTATATGTACAATACATACACGCTTTTAATGTTCATTCGACACCTATTACACGTATAAGCTTTAAACATGCTCACGAACAACAAATCGTCGTTATCGTTTTAATAAATTTCGAAGAAGACGTCGATTTTATTGATTACGTCGTCGATTGCAGGGCAACATGAAGCAGCACATGTTAACGCATAAAATCAGGGACATGCCGCAACATATGTTCGAAAAACCTCTAATCAAAGCGGAAGAATCGTCGACGCAACAGCCGCACAACGAAAATCAACAGGAACCGCAGGAGAAACCGATTCCGCCGCCTTCGTCGCAAGAACAACCTCCCTGCGATCAGCTGGCGAAAAGAGCCCCGACGGAGATCGACATGCCGCTACCGAAACGTCCGCCTAGTAAGTAAACTCAATTACGTAATTCTTCATATATGCGATCGTCATTAACAGTTTCATTGCTTGCACTAACGTAGCTGGTTGCGGGGCTCACGTGTGTTTTGTGTGTGTGTTTGCAGGCTTGCAGGGCAGTAAACACTTGTGCCACGTGTGCAATAAGAACTTCTCATCAAGCTCGGCCTTGCAGATACACATGCGAACACATACGGGTGATAAACCATTCCGATGCACCGTATGTCAGAAGGCCTTCACGACAAAGGGTAACTTGAAGGTATGCAGGCTTGCGCTTGACTAATGCAGCTAATCGATTATTCGGAATTTGCAGAACCTTAACGGTCGCTCATCTTTTAGGTTCACATGGGTACCCATATGTGGAGCAATGGAGCATCCCGCCGAGGCCGCCGCATGTCGTTAGACCTGCCTCCCATTCCGATGACTCCCAAGGATTCCGAATTTCTGCAACGAAGGCCAGATCTCTTCTATCCATATCTCCCGGCTCCGTTCCTTAACGGCATGCAACAGAAGGTAGGACCTAGTTCTTCCTCGTTACAGTTTCAGTCAAACTTGAGACCTGATCTGGATGAAAATTTAAAAATTCGCGCAATCTAATGTGGATCCTAAACAACCCTTCCCCTCCCCACGCTCATCTTCAAAACAACACTGGTTTGTAGAATAAGATTATAAGTTATAGTATTGGGCCTGGGGCACGTGTAATCAAAAATCTAAATTAATATAATAGTTTTCGCGTTATGCCGATTGACGTTACAATTTATTGACCATGGCAAGTTGTATGGGTACTTTTTAATGTTGGGGACGAGGTAGTTGTTTTAGTTGATCGCTGAAAAACTTGCCCTCCGGTACGTGCCCACCGCACGAAACAGGGTAACTTGCAAAAAAAACTATAGGTACCTACTTCCAAGTACTTATTTCAAGATTCGTCTTTCGATGATTAAAATAACGAAAATATCTTAACCGCCACGGTGGTTTTATCTTTTTCCCAAAAGACGATTTATTAGATACATTAGATTGACGAATTATTTGAATTATCGAAAAGAAATAATTAGATCTCAACGATTGAAGTAAGTTTATAAATGAATGTGGCAGTTCTATGTACTTGTTTGTAGCTTACGCTGCCACGCCGGATAGGTTCATTCAATGAAGGCATCGCAGGTCTCAAGTTTCATGGAACGAAGTTTAGCAAGTTCCCGTCTTATAACTGCAACATCGATGCTTGTCAACAGATGAACGAGATTTCGGTTATCCAAAATTCCCATAACGGGCTAATGGGCCCCGGAAAGTACGGTGGTCTGTTGGGGTTCAGTTATCCACCGTCGGAACCGTTGCGTTCGAACGTCAACTCCCCGGAACGCGCCACTCCTCCGAGTAGGGAGCCAGATCGACTATGGGATCTGCATTTTGAACGCAAACCTGGAAGCGAAAACGCCCGCGAAGAGCTGCTGCCGCCCAGCCGCGAAGGGTTAGCTGCATAAAACGGCGAAGGCTATGTTCCTATATCAAACTAGTCTACGAATGGGTCGGGGCAATGCATACTGTGATACAACAGCTGTAGGAGCGGCACGACCGGCCTCTGATACTGCTGTGTTTACTAATTAGTTCTGTAATATAGTTAATGTATATTATAATTTCGTATATTGTTTGCTGTGTTAATATGTGCGTACGTGTCCGATGGACGGACACTGGCAATGCCAGTATTTAGCTTTACACTGTACATATATCTTTTAGATGCATTTGCCAATAATCGTATCGTATGTTGGATCTGTTAGGTGTTGTCCATCATGTTAATGCATTACTTGCTGCCTGTTAATACACAATACTGTGGCATAGTACTTACTACTTGTATATACTCCCATTATGAGACTGTACACGACGTTTACTGTGTTATCGATTGCCCAAGACATCCTTCCTCCTAAGTACAAACAATCCTGAGTAAAACTCGGAGCCCGTCGACCATTATTTGAGCCGATATAGTGATTAAAAAAAGTCGAGATATCTTGGCTGTCGAAATGGCACAGAATGACAGTACACGACGCCCTGTACCGCTTTCACTATTTCCAAGATATCTTTGCTTCGTTCACCTTGACAGATAGCAACAATACGTATCTAAATTGGTAGATACCGTTACGAGATTTATAAAATACAAACAGTGTAAAATGTATTTTTAATTGTTTTTATTTCAGGATCAATGTACAAATATTTTTAACTGGTACTGGTACTACTGGACTATATCTGTATTTATAAACTTGTACAAGCCAGTTGAACTCAGTTTAAGTATAAAATAAATATTTATCACAATGGGCATGAAATTCACTTTATTTTTTACCCTATTTTATGTATGACTAAATTGGTATCGAAAAAGTATTTTATATAGCTAAATGGGAGAATTTATTAAATTATTAGCAAGGCTTTGTTGACTTTTTATTAAAAGGTAAAGTAGGTCCTGTAATTATCCCTCGTCCATTTAATTACTAATGAATTAACGCACGTCTCGTTTCAGGCTAATGGATATTCCACAAATGAACGATTGACAAGAACCGTATGTATACAAAATTCGATAAATCAAAATGGATATAATCACAGCAATGTAGGCCCAAAGCCAAAGAGATACAATCATTTATAGCTATAAATCCACCATTTCAGTTGTACAGGACCCAAACTAGATGTTGCAGGTCGGTTGAAAATTTTGCAAAAAAACTACCTGCGAACCAAAATAAATCGCTTTTTTTTCGAGATTCGACGAAACAGCGTGATTTGTTTTAGGTGGAACACGACATTTCTAGTAGTACAAGACCGAAATTAAGTGTGCAGTCCGTCTAAGTTTTACAAAAAAAAAACGACGTTTTTTCCGAGATTTCATCGAATATCAAATTCAACGAAACGGCGAGTATTTAATCATTTCCTACTTTATTTTAAGTTGAAATCGATAATTCTCTTAGTACGGAGCCTAAACAAGAACTTCCAGGTCTGGTCAAAATTTTTAAATTTTAAATCCTCGGAAACGCGCGTAGTTTGTCATGATTTGTTTTGTTATATTTCAAAAACGACTTTTCAAGTAGTTTCGGACTTGTACTAAACACTTCGGGTTGGGTCAAAATTTTGCCAAAACCATGGACCAATAAGGACCCTTTTTTTCGAGATTTCGCAAAAATTTTAATCGATTTAAACGTGTTTTTCGTCATTTCGTGCTTTGTTATAGGTATAAAAGTGGTTCTTGACCTGTATTAAAAGTTTCAGGTCGCGTCAAAATTGGGCTGTTTTTGGGATATTTCTCCAGATATCGAATTCGACAAAAGGGGTGCGGCGCGTAAGTATCTAATACATCGTTTTGGACACATTTGTCTTGTTGAAAGTTTTATCATTTATTTTAGTATGATTTGCCTTACAAGTGCACTACCACAAAAATTATGAAACAAAAAGCTGCACTAAAATCGGTTACCTACGACTTTCTTGAAAATCTTTGCTGTCCTTCACCGTATTGCTCCGTATATACTTATTGCTCAGACCGGAATTACCACAGTTGCGTTTGTACTTGTACATATTATGTTTATTACATTATTTTCTTGTCAAATTTATAGATGGAAATCTTCATGATTCGAAAATTCTATAATAAATGTTTAATAAATCATAAATAATTAGAAAAGATAATGTAATAATTTATACCTATTACCTATTTATACTAATTTAATATAATGTTACAGTTTTTGTACATTGAATGTATATATTATATGTATTGTAAAAATACTTCAAATTTCGATTAAACAAATGTGTAATATTGTATACTTAATTAATAATTTAATAATTTCTGAATTGAGAGGAATTTCTAAATACTTAACTAATTTTAAATAATTTTTTAACTATTTCCGCCATTCGTATAATAAAGTTTTAAAAGTCCACGGTTTTGGCAAAATTTTGATCCAACCTGAAGTGTTTAGAACAAATCCGAAACTAATTGAAAAGTCGTTTTTCGAGCACAACAAAGCAAAAGGGGCAAATAATATTCAATTTAAAATTTTGAGGGAATCTCGAAAAAAAGACGTGTCCGTGATTTAGACAAAATTTTGATACAACCTTAAGTTTTTAAAACATGCCGGAAACTACTTAAAAAGTCGTTTTTCAAATATAACAATGCAAGAAACGACAAACTACACATTTTTAAATCGATTTAAAATTTTCGAGAAATCTCGAAAAAAAGACGTGTTATAGTTCATGGTTTTCGCAAAATTTTGATACAACCTTAAGTTTTTAAAACATGCCGGAAACTACTTAAAAAGTCGTTTTTCAAATATAACAATGCAAGAAACGACAAACTACACATTTTTAAATCGATTTAAAATTTTGAAGGAATCTCAAAAAAAAACATACTACAGTCCCAAAAACCTAAAACGCTGTTGTTTAGTCTCTGAACTGCGAGAAAAGTCGATTTCGACCTAAAACGTAGGACAAAATATTGAAATATTCACCGTTTCGTTGAATTCGACATTTGACGAAACGCCTTAAACGGCGTTTTTAGTAAAACTTTGATCGCATGTGAGACATCTATTTTAGGCCTTGCGCCTCTACAAGACGATCTATAGTTAAAAAATGGCTAAACCGCTATTGCTAAAGTACACGTTATTCCACAATAAATATACCTATACATCCATTCTTGCATAATCAGTAGTGAATACAATATTTTAACTGAAAATCAAATCAATACCTACTTATACCTACCATCGTTTATCATTTTCTTTTTCAATGCAAACTAACGCGCATGCATAAAACTTTTAAATATTAAATTTTAATGGGGATAATTAAATTAGAAATCGGATATCATCCACCTCTAGAATATTTCCGCAAGAAGTCTAACAAGTTTCCAGTCCTTCGTAACCATGCTTCGTTTTTTAATATTGTTGATGGTTTTTCACAATTCTTATGTAAGAACTTTAATATTTGTGGGTTTTTTTCAATTAAACAATTGATAACATTTATTAATTCATTGCAGGGAACAGAATATAAAGTAACCGAACAAGTTTATTTGGAAATTGGTGTCGGCGATAAATATTTGGGTAAAATTGTGATTGGCCTCTTTGGCGATATTACGCCTAAAACCGCGAGCAACTTCAAAACAATTGCAGTTGATGGTATCGATGGAAAAACTTATGCTGGTTCGAAATTTCATCGAATTATTAAACGGTTTATGATTCAAGGTATTTTTGACTTATGCCTATTGTAAAATATCTACTTATTACATCACCTATCTGAATATTTTTTAAATTTATACAGAGGGTCCTAGTGAAGGTAAGCAAGCTATGGTGGCGTGTCCTGTTGAAATATCTATTTGCATTTAACGTATAGAAAATATACATATTTTATGTAATAGCTGCATATTAATTCTTGTTGAATTTTGATTATTTTTGGGTAAAAATTACTTACGTGTAGATGTTGGATTCGACAGGGAAGACATGCACAAGAGATTGTCTACTTTCGTCCGAACACTCTGTATGTAGAGGAAATGCACTGGGATTAAAAGGAAATAAATGCGCTGTTTTTGAAAGTGCGACATTTTGAAATATTCGTTTTTGGTTCATAATGACAAAGTTGCATTAGAATCGTTTAAATAAACTCATTGTTCAAATTAATTTTAGGCGGAGACATCATAAACAACAACGGATCCGGATCCATAAGTATTTACGGTAAACAGTTCGATGACGAAAATTTTGTCGTGAAGCATAAATGCGCTGGTTTTGTTAGTATGGCGAATTCAGGTAAACGTATCATTCAAAAATGCAAAACATTAACGTTGTAAAATTCAGGTCCAAATACCAACGGTTGTCAATTTTTTATAACGACAGTGGGAACAGAATGGTTAAACGGTCGACATACAGTTTTTGGAAAAGTAAGTATGTCGAGCACTTAACTGATTTTACTTAAGTATATAAGAAATCAATTAGGTAGTAGACGGTCAAGAAATAGTTCATAAAATTGAACAACTGAAGACTGACGTCGAGGACCGTCCGAAACAAGATGTGGTCGTTCTACAGTGTGGTCATGTTGAAACTCCAGCTCCATTTTACGTATCCGACGAGCATTACAGGTAAGTATGCTGAGATGGTAGGTTTACACTTCTTTATCAATTGATAATTGTGTTATTTATTGACTTTCTATGTTTTTAAGCAGGAAATTTTTATTTTAGATTCATTTTTAATATTAAGCCTTGAAATTTCAGAATAATTACACTATTTGGTCTTGTTGTTCGTTCAATCCCGTTTTATTATACGGCATTCGTTCAAAAATGTTATCCAAAATTCAAAATTTGGTCGATATAAGTAAAATTCCTAGTCCTTCTGTTCGTGGATATCTTTCCTCGTCTTTGAAGGTTTAATCTTTGAAATGTCCTGATTTTATTAATATTTAATTTTTAATAATTAAATTAAATAATATATAAACAATCACTTAAGTAATAAACGTTAGTGCTGACTATTAATCTACAGATTAGAGTCCGTTACCAACGTTAGAGATGTATGTTTAGTTGTCTAAATGATCAATTTTTTAAATATTATTCATTTAATATAAACGTTAATGAACGTACCCCATTCACCCATTTAATTGTTTTACAGTTTTCTGGAAATAATTCGTGCCGGAGCTGTTCCTATTGGCGTTTCTTTTATAACACTTTCATTCTTCGGTTATGTTATCAGAGTTCTACAAAAATATGAGAATATGAAGGAACACTTAGAATAAAAAATATACCCATACATAATCAATTAATTATACATTAATAACGCTAAATGTTAAAATATACCTGATTTTGTTATTAATTTGTGATATTTAAGAAATGAAATGACTTTCTGAAAGAATTTACAACAAATTGTCTATTACACAGTGCCACTTATGCGGTATGTAATTTAAATGTAAACAATTTATTGTTAGAATTAATTGTGGCTCTAAGTATTTACCTACCTAAAGTGGGATTCTATGCAATAAAATTGCACAGGTGTGAATCCTACTTAATATGTACAAAACATAAATGCAAAACTGAAAAATTCCAAAGTAAATCTGTCACATTTTTTTATGTATCAATACAATATAAAAAGTTGAATTCAGTTATTAGTATTATAACTATTATAGATGTAACTGAAATAAACTATTAAAAATATTGCTTTCTTTCATTTCAATATTAAAATCCCACATCTAAATAACTGAAAATTTGGACAGTGGCGTACTACCATTAAAAATTAAATGTATCTTTCTATATTATATTTCGATATTTTCAAATAAAATAAATAAATACTAGCACCTGCAGAACTGAAGCTACATCTTGAAAAAAAAATACATTAGTTACTAAAAACAATTTAAGTTCTCTTTAAGTTCCACTACCCAGTACAGAATATACATATACTATATAACCGAGGCAGAAGCGACACTCTTATTATGGGCTCAGTTTTCAATTTCCTCGTGCCATATTTTCGATAATAAATATGGCGGCAAATTGAAATTTTTGTACACTAACTATATTTGGTATTTTGTTTTGATTATACAAAAACTTTTACATCAAATAATTCTACTTATATCTCCATTTACACTGCTGCTTAATTATCATAACTATCACAATAGATTGAAGGATGTATTACAAAAAAAAAATGGTAAAACTTGCCCGAAATTACACATCGAGTGTCCTTTTTGCCTTAGTTATATATTGTGTCTTCTGCGCCGTTACTCGCAAAGTTGTTTTAAGTGCTGCTAACAAAAACTGCCACTAAATTTGAAAACCACAAATATCTCAAAAGAACTAAATTAATCAACAAATTGTTACGATCGTTGCTATGAAGATAAACATGATTTAATAGCAATTAAATTTAATCAAACGTCTGCGCATACTGCTGTAAAGGTTTCATCAAGGTTTCAGGATTTAGGGTGAAATTCATAGTCATTCCTTACCTTCAGTAACTATTTTTTTCTTAAAAACGATTGATGTTACTGCAGAAATGGATACCTTAAGAAAATACTCGAGGTAAAGGAACAACTATGAATACTGCCCTTAGTTCTTGATTAAAAACGTTTAATCAGTCACGAAAATTGGTATTGGGCGACATTGTGCAAAGCCAGCCTAACATTGCAACTGTTTAGTAAGCCATCTCGACAAATTTGAAAACGAAGTCCATCTCGGGTATCGTCTATTGATGTTAATCCATTGCTGAAAACTTTAAATTAATGAACAAAGCAATAATTTAAAAAATAAAATAAATATTATTTACCTGTTAAATAAAATACAGCTACCTATTGTAAAATACATAATTAATAATACATTTACAATTTATTCACATAAACCGGCACCGTCAGATGTTTCTATAGCATAAATAGGTACAGTTTAAATTAATTAATTAATTAATTTGTTATGAAAATAACTGCCAATTTTTACATTAATTAATTGAAAATAGAAAAATTACGCTACAAATTATTACAACAAAAATATTTTTAAAAACAAAAAATACTAAAATAGTTGAAGTTGATTTATTATCAGTAATAATATATCATTACTAATAAGTTTACAACACTAACATCCTTATAGAGAAAACATTTTAATTATAGACAAAAATATTTATTATTTAGAATAGCTATTCCAAAATATTATCACACAAACTCCTGATCGTGACTTTATGTCAAATATGTATATACACCATAAAGAAGCATAAATAAACAACGATATAAACTTAATTTATCGTATTAATACGTAAATAACTCATGTTACATATGTCAAAAAATTTAGAAAATTAAATTAAATATACGACTCCCTATATTTCAAAATCAATATATCAAGCACATATATTTACTAAGAAGTCGGAGTAGAAGTGTGTAACGCTACGTGTAAAGCTTGCTGTAATTCTGGCCGCAAATTAGATATTATATTTTGAAACAACGTTTCATTGGACTGTACCTGTTTTATTATATTTAACATTCTAAACCTTTCCGGACACGTAATCTCTATCGCTTCTCTATAAAAAGCTTCCGCAAATATAAGCAATATTTTTGGAACGTTTCCATTACCTGGTCCTAAAAATAATCAAAACTGACGACTAATTTTCACAAATTGCACGTTACACATACCTAATATAGCTGGATGGTTCTGTTCTATTAAATCGCACAAATATCCGTAAACATGGGGTGCTTCTACGGAATCTTCCACAACCGGCAACCAATTGAACCACATAGGTATAATTTCGTCCAAATTAATCGCGCTAGGTCTATATTTCATAATTTTGGTAACAGCAGAAATGGCATTTTCAGTCGCATTTACATTTTGTACTTCTCTAGCTTCCGGATGATTAATAACTTCCACTAAATGCGGAGTGATATTCGCTAATTCTGCCGTAAATTGGTCACCACCAAACTGTGCTAAAACACCCCAACCATAAGCTGCCGCTTGTCTCACTTCCGCACTTTTATCTTTAATGTACATTGCAAGAGGTTGCAAGAAGAACGATTGATATTTTGCACAAGACGGTCCCGTGAATTCGATTACGTCGTCGAAAAAGCATAGGCCCCACTGATGATCGGCCCACGGTCTCGACGGTTCCAAAAGGTTTACAAAATGTTGCGCAATTTGGTCGAAAAATGGAAGAAAATTCTCTCTGTACGTCGAAAACAGAGCATGAATGACGTCGGCTAATTTTGTTATAATATAAACGTCTTCCGATTGTTCGTCTTCGAGTTGTTCCTCGACGACTTCGTCGAAATCTTCCTCTAATTGTTTTTTACGACGATTGGTAGCTTTTTCAAAATGCTCTTGCAATAATTTATCGATAATCCTCAACAATTCTGCCATAGCTATCGCATCGAAACAACCGGCACCTAAGATTTCGATACATCTACCGAGAGAAGGTAAGAGATCGTACAAAACTTCACGTTCGGGTTCCGTATCGATCGCCTTGAGTATTTCAGGATACATGTATTTCCAAACTCCTACAACATATGTGGGCCCTTTAATCGAAGCACACTCCAATAGGTACGGCATAGATTCGGCTGCAGAAGATCTGATGCCGTCGTGAAAATAAAATTTCAACATAGGAACCATCAATTTCACCACATCTTCTATATAATCGACAAAACCTTCCTTCAGTTCCCTTGCGTAGCACACAAGCATTGTACAGGCCGCAGCCTTATCTTCTAGACCTGCAAAAATTGAAATCGGGCATTTTTAGAAATTATTTAAAATCATTACAATCTCATTAGTCGTTAACATAATCAACAAATACAAAACGTAACTTACCAGCTGTACGAATACCAAAATTTTGTTGTTCGCCGAGAGTAACAAATTGCCAATCAACGTAATCTTCCATTTCTTGCATGTCTTCGTTATCTAGTACAGCCACTTCTGGTTTCAGAGCAGCAGTACGCATAACAGGTCCCATTACTAACGGTAGATATTGCTCGAAATTCCTACCCATGACCTAATGCATGGTCGTTCATAAAAATTGAAAATTCATATTAAAATCAAACACAACCGACCTTACAAATGCGCGACCATGCAGAAATCATGTAGCTAGTTTGGGGATCGTCGTCGGGAAGTTCGCTCCCATCGCCGTGCGTCTTTAAAAGCATATCCATCACTTCGCTGGCGTCCTTCATGAATTTTTCCGGACCGACCGCCAACCCGATAAGGGAAACGCATTCGATCGTCTTACCGCGCAACAATTTCAATTTGTCCTTATTTGCGTTTTGCAAAATGTATTTTAGACATGGCATTAGTCGATCGTAATAAACAATAAACTCTTTTTCGGCAGTATCGGCAACACTGGCAATTGTCGTCACCACCTGCTCGAGCACCAATTTAGTACCTTTCTCGACGAGTTCTTTGAATTTTGCCGTGAGAATCCCTTCCAATTTTGCCATCAGGCTATCCAAGTATCTGGTCAAAATGTGTTTAGGACAGTCTTCGGAGAAGTTAACGAGAGCGGCACCTACAATAAGGCCATCGGTCATTCATTATTTTTAACATGTGTATTTCGTTTATTCACCTGCATGCGCTTGCACTCTAGGATTGGCGTTGTCGTCGAGAACCATCAGAAGTCCTGGCACGACACGATCGTGAAACTTTTTTTCGAGTACTGGAGCAAAATCTGCCGACATTTGTCCTACGGCGTTACAGGCTGCATAGCGCACCCTGGGATGCGGATCTTGTAGATATCTGGAAAAATGAGCCCAATTTAATAATAAAATAACAAATTAATTAACACTTTAATCGCCACGTGAAGCTAACTTGCATCTCACGTCGGAAAGTTTTCCAGGCCATGTGATAACTCGTAACATCTCGATATTCGTAAGTTTGTATCATATGTATCAAATTCCTATCAAGTATCACGTTCTGTTTTCATATTCGAGATCTAAACATTGCTTCGAAGCATTTAGGCTTGCTCTAACTAGCAGAAAAGCTGAGATGCTAACGTGCATCACATACGCAGAAAACGTCAAGTGCGTTCATGGAGCCACGTGAAGCTAAGCAGCATCTCGTTAAAACAAATTATTAAAATCCTCAAATATGCAATTTTTAGACTTTACATACTATTATGTATATAAAAAGAGAATTCGTGTGAAAAAAAAAGTTGGCCTCTGGAACCCATTTTTCAATTTATATTGCGGCGGTTAAGGGGTTAATGTGTATACAGTGTGAAACTTTTTTATTAGATTTTTCGAAAAAAATTATTCTTTATAAAAGTTGATGCTTCTCTCAAAACTAAAAATGAACCAATAAAAAATTTAAAATCTCTCGTAATAAACGAAGGAGATAAAAAAATATAATTTTGGCTCAAGAGTAAAGTACCTTTATTTTTGAAAATGTTACTTAAAAAAATTATAAAGAAATACAAGGTCACAACCAGTGTCATTCTTTTACCTTAGTCAACAATGTAAAAACATCTTAAATTATTTAACATTAATATAAATTTCTTATAAATGTTTAAAATAGAAGTCAAGTTTCATCAACTTTTTGATGCAAAATAGTTGTTACAAACTTTAACATTTACAACAAACATTTAAAATCATCCAAAAGATTACAACATAATTAAAATCTAGCAATTACCAATACAAACCTGTTCAAGTAAAACTGTTTTAACTATTAAACGTTTTTTAAATAAAAATTAAACTTACAAGGGAACATCGCCAAGTGTCCGACGCCGATCGAGCTGATTTTTGGCCCAGAGGTAGTCCTATATGAGACTAGTAAAACCTCCAAATATTAGCTGCCCTAACCCGGAGAGTGAAAAATTACGGCCATTTTTTGTTTCACACTCGCCGATTGTCCACCTCAAAGCCAGTTTTGAACACTATAGAAATAAGTCTGTTTGGCGCAGTCGGTAGTGAGCTCGACTGCCAGTCGGGAGGTCGGGGGTTCGATACCCGGAGGGGGGTATTTGCTTTTTTAGAGGTAGTTGATTTTTTTTAGTAAATGTAGTCCTGGAAAATTTCAAATTCCTCGGCAGAAACAGTCTTGGTTGCGCTGGAAAGAGGGAACACAAGCGAAAGCAAGCGTACGACATTGCTGCTGTTAACAGAATCCATGGCAAAAGCGCAACAAAACCTTCGAAAAAAAATTCGACCGCAAAGGCCGACAAACGAAAAAAAATTCGAAATTCGAGGACTACATTTACTAAAAAAAATCAACTACCTCTAAAAAAGCAAATACCCCCTCCGGGCATCGAACCTCCGACCACCCGACTGGTAATCAAGCTCACTACCGACTGCGCCAAACAGACATATTTCTATAGTGTTCGAAACTGGCTTTGAGGTGGACAATCGGCGAGTGGGAAACAAAAAATGGCCGTAACTTTTCACTCTCCGGGTTAGGGCAGCTAATATTTGGGGGTTTTACTAGTCTCATATAGGTCTACCTCTGGGCCAAAAATCAGCTCGATCGGCGTCGGACACTTGGCGATGTTCCCTTGTTAGCTGGGCTGCGACTAATAAAATTCCTAAAACGTGGCCTCGCTGCCCCCACACTACCCCACTACTACTTTCCTTTGTTCGGTGACGTGCAGTTCATTTACAAAATCTTTGAAACCATCGGACACGCCAAAATTGTGAAGAACAGTGTGTTTTAAACGGTGCTCTTTATTTTCCAGAATAAAACTTAATATAAATAGGGCCAAGAGAGAAATGAACCGCTAAAGAAATTTGTGAACACCTTTTGTTGTTTGCACTTTTATCAATAAACAAATAAATCGAACGCTTGTGACCAATGAATTATGCCCCCCTTAATAAGACCTGAATTAAGGTCTTAATTCGCTAGTCATTTTTTTAAAAAACGCTCCTAGAATTCTTTAACTTACCTCAACACGCCCTCCATTACTCCAGACACTCCATCCATGATTTGCGGTAACATATCTTCCATTTGTTTGTGACAGCCTTCCCCAATGGCACCCAATGCCATTAAAGCTGCATGTCTTTGTTTCCAATCGGGACTTCCCAACATTCTTGGTATGTTTTGAGTTACCAAAGGTAAGATGGTTTTACCGCCTAAATAGAAAAGTTAAGTTATTTAAATTTGAACAAAAATAAATATGCATAAAATACAGCCTTGAAATATTCTATTAAGTGTTGATTTTTTAATTTGGATAATTCTCATTTAAATAAAACAAGAAAATTTGAAACTGCTATCTAATCATTTAAACAATTTAAAACAATAAAAAATCTGTCTTATTTATTTCCAAAAGTTGTGTAATATATTTGCTATAAAATGTTCAATTATTAAAAAATAAATATTTTGTAATCTACAAAAAAAAACATTTCAGGACGGATACTCTTAAATAATTTTGTGATTAAACTAGTCAATAATGAATAAAAGGGAGGCAATACTAAGGCCTAATATTAGGCAATAATTAATTAAAAATACCTTTAAAAGTAGATCCCGTTAATTAACGGGATTTGATTCCATTCTTAAAACAATTTAAAAATGCAAATACAAAATATAATATTGAGGGGCGATCTTTTCATCTCCTGATAAGTAATTTCCGATAGATATTTACCAAAAAATGTTTGTTCAAACAATTGTTTCCATGGTAAATATGTCAAGATAAATTTAAGATCTAATGACCGATTTCAATCATTATCATAGAAGTAACCGGAGAATAAAATTATCTGGCGTCAGTGAAATAGGCTCTAATTTAGGCTTTAATTAAAATTTAATCTAAGGTCAATCTAGTAAAAAAAAATCAATTTTTGTTTAGCACAACACATATTATTTATGTTTTTGCAACAATACAAACTGCTTGTTCCTGTAAAGTTTGTTTTTTACAGCTTAAGATACTCGTTAACAAAACGTCATCAATATTTTTAAGACTGTTGCAAAAACAAACAAGTAAAAAATAAACGACACCAACGTAACGATGTAACGTGCACCAACACGTGTAACAAGCTGTCGATTGATGAAAGAACCGTATATAAGTTCAATAAACTTTTATATCAAAAATCACAAATGATCGATTAGGATGAAAAATTTCAAAAAGTAAACACAGCAAAATATACCTAATCCGCAAGCCAATCGATCCAGAGCGGCTTCAGCCACAACATTATTACAATCGCTATCTTCGTCGAGAATTTCATCAACCTCTGCCCATCCATCCTCGTCTTCCAAATCGGCCAAGTACTCGAGCACGAGTGGTACCAACTGTTCCAAATACTTCCCTGCTTGTTTACGAATTGCGCAGACAAGGTTTCGGCCAACGTCACCATAACCTTAAAAATTTATTTAAATCCATTTAAACCCTTATTTAAACACAACAATTACTCAAATACCTCTAAAGCCAATTGTTTCCAACTATCTAAAACTGAAGAATCGCTAAAGGTTTTCAGACATAAATCGTAAATTGGTAATAGTTGTGGTTTGAGATATTTTGGCACGTTGTCTGCAAGTTCGGTCAGTACTTTCAACAATGCATCGTCATCTTGATGCTGTATACTTTCGGCAACAACGTTTAAAGTTCCAGGTAATAAGTCTGAAAAATGTTTTAATATTTGGGTCTCCTTCTCGTGTATGAGAATGAATGCCGCTATCGCCCTGACGGCTTGGAATCGTACTTCATAGCTTTCAGTTTGGGCAAGACTTTGATGCAACATTTGCTTGATCAGCTCTAAATAATTGGATTGCTGATTGCCAAATACCCCCGGCACAGACGTGAACATTTGGAGGGCAGCTTCTTTTAATAATGGATTTGGTGCTGTTGCACATTGGCATAGGAACTGTAAATACAGACTTAACATTATCACAATTGTATCTTACGATAAGAACTTGCAGTTAGAAATTCGGGCCACTGATTGTTGCCGTCCTCGTCGATGAGATTTCGTGCAACTTCAGCTGCTACATCGCACACTTTGTGTCTAAGTTGCATCGATTGTTCTTGCTGTATCGCTAGCAAAACTTGTTCCTTCAATTGCGTCTGACTGGCAGGGGGCAATTTTGGATAGAAATTCATGAATTCGTTAGAAAATAGCCGACGTAACAGTACCGCCGCAGTTTGACGAACTTCCTCACCAAGTGCCGCATTGTGTACTGCATTTAGTAAGTAACTGACTTTGACTTCTACGGATAGGGTATTGTAAGCATCCTACAAAAGTAACAGGTTAAATACTGCAAAGATGTCAAATTAAGTTATACAACGCAAAATTAGTCTAATCAATGTACGTTTATTTTAAATTGCAACTACCACCAATTAAATAACAAGCAAATTAATGATAAAAAGGCCAATTTGGCGCCTTTTATTAATTAAGCTCCACGCTCGAGTGGAACACGACGTAAAAGGAAAACAAAAATTATGTTTGCGGACATAAAAAGTCGAACTCAGAACTGGTTTTACACGAGGCACGTAAGTAAACTGGATGAGTCACTAACCAAAATCCAATGCTGCTTGTTATCAAATACACGTTAAAGATGGGTAAAAAAAAAACGTGACCGGCGTTAACCGAGTACGGGTGAACGTTGAACAAATCTAACAAAAAACGTAAAGCAAAACATATTTATATGAATAAACAAACCTCCGCTTGTGTCCTAATATCATTATCTGTCGACAAAAAGCTGGTCAAAATCTGATAAAATTGGTCTTGGTCAGCAGCCATTGCAGCTACACTTGCTCGAAAGAACTGAACACAAAGAGATTACTAAAAACCTTCAAATAAAAACTTACTAAAAATACTACCACTTTAAATTCATACTATTTTAATCGAGGCCTTTCGATATTTACTGACGTTTATGTAAGTTTGAATAAGCAAAAAAATCGCAGCTACCTAATACGATTTTAATATAACGTTTTTAAAACTAAAACCGGTTGCCGAAGACGAATTAATGTTGGCGAAACTTATCCGCCATTAATCAAATTGCGCAAATATTTGTTCTCGGTAACGACAAAATTATTTTATACTTTATGTACGAGCGATAATTATATAAAGTTTTCATTCAAATAAAAATGTTGACAATCAAATGAAAAACAAACAAAAGCTATAATATAAATAAACTTGAACGAAATAAATACGACGGAGTCACAATAAGATTATACCTAGAAAATCGTAATTTTGAAAATTTGAATTTTAACTAACAATAAATTTGTGTTTATGTTATCTACCTAGTTTTAAACTATTGGAAATACCTCTTTTTCAAAAATAATATAAGTTATTTTGGTAGCGCTGGTGCTTATAGAGACTTTTACGTGTTAACGGTTATCCACGTGCAAGTTGACATTCCCATTTTTTTAGGTTATAACTTCTTTTTTGTGCTGCCTTCAATAATACAACTATAAGGTAATTTATTGAAACCATTTTGTCGTTTTTTTTAATGTCAAATTAAAATAACAATATTAACATAACAGATGCCGAAAGTACGCTCCGCGTCGGGGCCCCCTCGGAAGCAGGGCTTCAACAAATCGATGCATTCGATGAACCCAGATCGACCCGCAGATGGACTAAAAGGCGTCGCAAAAGTTCGTACAAAATCCACAATCAAGCGCCTGCAAATGTATAGGAACTTCAAACCAAAACGCGACAGAACCGGAAAAATCATCACCCCGGCCCCATTTCAGGTACCTTTTTCCATTCGGCTTCATTTCCAAGCTTATCATAAACATGTAACAGGGCTGGTTACCGTCCGGTGCACGTGCACGAGTCGAACCGAATCACAAGTGGTTCGGCAACTCGAGAGTGATTTCCCAAAACGCCCTACAAAAATTTCAAACAGAAATGGGCGATGCCCTTAATAACCCTTACAAAGTTGTCATGAAGGCCACCAATTTACCGATCACTTTGTTAAACGAAAAAGCCAAAAACTCCAGGGTGCACATTCTAGATACAGAAAGTTTCGGAAGCGTGTTCGGACCAAAGAAGAGCAGAAAACGGCCCAACATTTCGGTAGGTGCTTTAGAAGATCTCATAAACACGGCCGAAAAGAATGCAGAAGGATACGATCAAGAAAAAGATGTAAATTTAGTGAGGGAAGACGAAGGCGTGCGAGATTTACCTAGAGATTGGGTGATGGCCGCAGGACAATCGAAACGTATTTGGAACGAGCTGTATAAAGTTATCGATAGCTCCGATGTTGTGTTACAGATATTGGACGCTCGAGACCCTCTCGGAACTAGATCTCCTTATATCGAAAAGTTTTTACGAACTGAAAAACCACACAAACATCTTATTTTTATTCTTAATAAAGTTGATCTCGTACCGACTTGGGTTACACAACGTTGGGTGGCCGTACTTAGTTCTGATTATCCTACCGTCGCATTTCATGCCAGCATAACGCATCCTTTCGGTAAAGGTTCGCTCATTAACTTATTAAGACAGTTTGGAAAATTACATTTGGACAAAAAACAAATATCTGTGGGATTTATTGGATATCCCAATGTTGGAAAGTCTTCAATCATCAACACTTTACGTAGTAAAAAAGTGTGTAAAGTAGCTCCGATTGCCGGTGAAACCAAAGTATGGCAGTACATTACGCTTATGCGTAGAATTTATTTAATCGATTGTCCCGGTGTAGTATATCCATCTGCAGAAACTGACACCGAAAAAGTTCTAAAAGGTGTGGTACGAGTAGAGCTCGTAAATACTCCTGAAGATTATATAGGAACAGTGCTCGAAAGAGTGAGACCCGAATACATGGCCAAAACGTATCAAGTTAGTGACTGGAAGACGCCTACCGAATTTTTGGAGAAACTCGCCATGCGTTCTGGAAAATTGTTGAAAAAGGGCGAACCCGATATCAGTATAGTCGCTCGAATGATTCTAAACGACTTCCAACGAGGAAAATTGCCATTTTATGTGTCTCCGCCTGGTTTCGAAAAACCATTAGAGGATAAAGAAGAGAAAGAGAAATTGTCGGTTGTGCAAGATTTTAGTAAAATTAAAGTTGGACACGATTACGAAGGCGATGATGTAAAGGTACTAGAGCCCATCGACAAAAATGAAGCTGTCGACGAGGACGCCGACGACAGCAACGACGAAGAAGAAGAAAAACAAACGGAGCAAAGGAAAGAAGGGGACAACGAAAATGTGGAATCTGACAATTCTTCGGACATTAGTAATTTTTATTCGGACATGGAGGACGACAATAGGGACGAAATTACTAAAACGTCGAGTGGCGATTTTGTTGTTGAAAAAGAAGGTACCGTTAAAAAATTGACAAGCAAACAGAAACGAGCGCTCGCGCGATCTCAAAAACGCAAAAAGGTCGGCAGCAACTTCTACGAAACTGCTAACGTCAAGAA
This sequence comes from Rhagophthalmus giganteus, assembly GCA_036326145.1. NCBI lineage: Eukaryota > Metazoa > Arthropoda > Insecta > Coleoptera > Rhagophthalmidae > Rhagophthalmus > Rhagophthalmus giganteus. The sequence continues at coordinate 7,109,938 of JARFJA010000005.1, forward strand.
CAGAAATAGAAGAAAAAAGAAGAAAATCTTATAAATAACTTGAGCACGTATGTGTTATGTAATTGTTGAATAAAAACATTTAGTTTGTAATAAAAAAACAAAGTGAATGTAAATACTGATTTATTTTTATATTTTCAATTACTGAATATTTGAACTTTACTTTTTTAAAAAACATTACACGGAAAGTTTTTGAAAAGTTGAAAAACTATGAAGTTCCCGTTAATATGTGCGATCTTAATTGGAGTATTGCACAAAATATATTTACTCTCGTCAAAACATTGTCAAATAAAAAGGCACCTATCCATGACCACGTAACAAATCTGATTCTAATCTTGATAAAAAAATCAATAGCAAGTTTATTTAAGGCATGTTTAACACAAGGATACTTTCCATGAAATTGGAAATGCACACATATTATTTCATAAACCAGGAAAAAATTTTAAAAAAAGTCGTGAGATATTGACTAAAAAGTTCAATTACCAATAGTTGGAACACCATTCGAGAAAACGATACAAACAAGAATTAATGAAGTGATTGACGAACAATCAGTTATATCGGTTATTATACGGTTATAAAATGATATAAGTACGACACCACCTTTCTTGTAGCTCAAGCGTTCGACAAAGTTTGGATAAACGGATTGAAATACGGGGTGTCCCGGTGAAAGTAGGCAACCTCTTAGGATCCCATTCTCCAGACGACAAAAATAAGCCGGTTTGCCAAAATTTAGCGTAGTAAAATATTTATCCCTAAAGTTGCTTCTTTTAGTTCGTTTTTTCGAAATAACTTGTGAACGGTTTGATGGAATGTAAGGTGTAAAACACTACCATGACGAGTAATCCAAGGACGAGTTTAGACTCTGAAAATGACTGGATTTATATTGTTGATCCAAAATGCATAAACTTAAAGGGTGTTTGGGAAGAAGTTTGTAAAAACTTTCCAGAAGGAAGAAATTTAATAAATGAAAATAGTTCCTCGATAGTATCTATTAAGAAAGATGTTCAAATAGAAACGAACACTGGTATTTCAATTGATAAGTTGAATACTTTATATATCATCCCTATTCCTTATTGTTCCAAAAGACTGGATATGGAAATGTTATATAAAAAATTAAAGGATTTTAAAATTAACTTTGAATCTACTATAAGTAATAACTTAATATTATCAACCGCTGATAATTTAGACCGTAGAACTTCTAAGAAAATGTGTCGAATTCATTTTCCATGGCTCTAATAAAACTATCTTTATAGAACTTCCGTTAGCAATGTAAAACAAATTAATACTCCCATTACTAAGATTCCAAATAACAAAACTCATAATACTAACAAATTATTTATACAACCTAATAATAAAAATTATGCGGAGATTGTAAAATCCATTAAGAACAATGAAGATATCACGAATTTGAACATTAACATTAAAAGTATTAAACAAACACTTAAGGGCAATATCGTTATGGAAATCAAAGGTGATAAAAAAAATGCAGAAATGCTCAAAGATAAAATCAAAGCCAAAGACAAAGACATTTTCATCGATCATGCCCATAACAACATAGTATTACACATTTATGGGATGGATGGTCTTTGCACAGTAGAGGATATTAAGTTGGCCATCTCTCCCTTCATGAAGAACAACGAATTTCTCAAGGTACTGTCTACCAGGCCTAATAAATTCAATGGTTTAAATGCGACCATAATCTTAGATGAATGTCTTGGAAACTATTTGATGAAGTTAGGCAAAATCAAAATCGGCCTCACCTATTGTAACGTCAAACCTAGAGTTAAATTAAAACGCTGCCTCAACTGTCTGAACTTTGGACACGAACGTGTCCGGAAAACAAACTATTAAATAAAAGAGTATGCTTTAACTGTGGGAAGAATGACCACAAAGCTGACAATTGTTGCAATGAACAGCATTGCATTAATTGTAATATTTCGGGTCATCGATCTGATTGGACTAGATGTCCTACATATAGAAGAATACTGTCGCGTACTATTAACTCTATTGTGAATCACATAATAATTCCTGAACCAAATTTCATTCATGGCTTACGTCAGGAATGACATCTGATATATATATATATATATAATTTCTAACTTTGATTTTTTTTTCTCTTGATGCTCAAAATTGTATAAAATTTCGAAAAAACGAAGAATTCACTGGTAAAGACCACTATATTTACACTCAAATAAGATCTGCAAATTCAGAGCCCCACAAGTAATGTCTTATGATGGTTCCGTGGGGTGCATTATCACTACCCTGACAAGGAGGGGTTTAGTCGGTAGGCACATCGGCTAGACTTGCCGGTGTGAATCCGACACTCCCCCCGGCGATACCGGGGGTGTCTTTTGAAGATTCCCCTCCTTGGAAAAAAAAAAAGGTGTGGTGGTGCGCCATCATGCGTCGTCTAATTTGTAATTGCCTCCAAGACTACTTAAGGCTCTTCACCTCCAATTTCTCCAAAATGAATTGCCGGTCCTTTTAAAATAAATTCCATCACAACTGAGATAACGCGCAATCAAATCCTGACCTGAAGACATTCGAATGCGTTTTTCTTGGAAACTGTTCTTTTTTGTGCTAAAATACCAGCGGATTTCGAAAATGCAATTAAAAAAAAAGTTGCACTCTCAAAATTGTATAAGTCAGTGAGGACGCTTTACCCTGGTCGTCCCCAAGGTGTAATTCGAATAATTTTCAGACCAAAATAACTGCCTTCAACTAGGACGTAACTCGCCCAAAAACCATCAAATTCCATCGAACTGTTCACAAGTTATTTCGAAAATCGAATATAAAAAAATCAACTTTAGGGGTGAATAATTTTACTAAGGCAAATGTGCTTATTTTTATCTGGGAAATAACAGCCTAACAGGTTGCTCACCTTCACTAGGACACCCTAAGGTTACCACAATGTTTATCTAGTGCAATCTTTTTGGTTCTCGATAACATAACTTCTTTGCCAAGTATAGACAATGCAATATCAAGAATTCTAGATCCTCTGTTATACAAGGTATTTACAGCTGACATTCCCAACACTATCGACGTAGAGATTGCGATGTATGTCGACGACAATTATACTAATGGAAGATCAGAAAGTTTTAGAAAGAGCAGTAGAAAACCTACAAACAGCATTCGACATCAGGCATAAATGATATATAACAGTTAATGCTAATAAAACAGAAGCGAAAATATTTACATTAAAATGTAATTTAAACACCTGTAATATAAATTCCACGCGAAATAGCAGTCTGGGTATCTATAGGTCCGTTTCAACGCACCTTTAAACCTGTTTGTTAGTGTGTTGAAACAGACCTAATATGCAATTATTTGTTTAGAAAATAATAAAATGATATTTGTCATTATTAAACGTAAAATCTATAATCAGTTATTTATTTGATGGACCAAATATAAAGTGAGGACATCTTTTTATGTACTTATAAAAAAATATTTAAAAGATATCATGGGCGGTATTTTATATTTTTTTTACTAGAAACCCCATGAACATTGGATTTTACACATTCTTCAGTTGCACTAGTATTTTTAAACCATTTCTACTAAGCCATAGTTTTTAATTCATTTTCCTAATACACATAAAAATTGCATTACCGTTACAATCTGATCACATGAAATTCACTCCATTTAAATTATAAAGAGCACAAACATCGAAACTATATAAATGTAAATATTAGCTATCAACAATTTACCAATTCCAATCTATCCAATTTTGGATTATAGATTATTGAACTTTCTGTAATTATAGATAATCAAACAAGTTTTTCAAAGTAATTAAACTTAATTACAGTATTCATTTATTCTAGAATAAATGTTATAATACTGTTTATTTAAAAATCACGTTTCATTATAAAAAATTTGTCCTACGAATGTGTTAACTATAAATATAAAAAATCGCTGTTTATTAAACAAAATTAAACTATGAAATATCAACAATGATGTAGCTTAAAAGTAATTTTCTAATAAACGAAGATTTAATTTTATAAGTGTTTGCATCTGCACAATAATACTCGACTTACAATAAATAATAATCGGCCCCGCCTCGTATCTTAAACTGACCTAATTAAAATTTATCTAATTATTTCGTAATGTCAATATAGAGCTTCCTTTAGATGTTGGTACGCCATGTTCATTATGCCCCAACTGAAAAACGCCCTCGTGACACTTGCATGAATACCGTAATAGAAATTTCGAATGCTTCCACCTCGATCTTTGTAAACGTTCGAGAAAACCTTAAATATATTTTGATACTCTCCGCCTATTTGCGACTGCATAGCAATTTTAACAATGTTCAAAGGATAAAATATGCCAGATAAAACAACACCCACAACAGCTCCACACAAAAATTCGCCTACAGTTCGTCGCATTATCGAATCTGACTTTTTCAAATGCAAATGAATTTCGTCCCGTAAAATAAAAAAACAAACGTTCGAGGGTCCATTTCTCAAGAGAATCGGCACTAATCCCCTGTAATATTCCCGGAAGCCATATTGCAACCTTATCGTTTTAAAAGCATCGTAAGTATTTCGAAACCGCTTATGATATGACGCATCAGATAAAATTGTTTGTACTCTTTCGAAAGGCATGAGAATTGCCTCCGTTGAGCCTGCAACCATACCGGCAACCGCTTTAGAAAAATAAGAATTCATGTGCATTTTGTCCATTAGCGGCCTTCTAACTTCTTCGTACACTCCAAACATAATGGATAAGCTCAATGTTTTTTGAATTAACGGTGGCAACATGCCACGATACAAGTAATAAATACCTTCACCGTAAAGGTCCTTGAAAGCGTTGTATGTGTTTATTCGATGTAATATCTAAAACACTAACTTCACTCAAAATCTACAGTACCAAGTTTATTCGATATTTACCTGTCTAAATATTATTTTATTTAGAGGATAAGTGATAGTGATATTAATGCATGCTGCACCCCAACCGCACACAAATTCTTTCCACTGAACATTTGTTAAAGGAATTTCGCGGTTTGATTTGGCGTACTTTTCTGGCGAATACATTTGTGTGAAGTGTACAGAAATGAAATAAGGAATGTTCCAACGGTTTAGGTTATGTAACTAAAAAATTCAATTCTTAATTATTTTTATAATGACTTCTTTCTAACTTATTTAAAGTGCACCTTCGTGTTACAAACTGATACGTTGAGGTGTACATCCTATTATCATCATTCGTTTTGAATATTTCGAGAGTTTATCAATTTATTTATATTTCGGTGCATCCGTAAATTTTATTGGTGACGTCCAGAGAGTTTATGACTAACTTCAAATTAACAGTAATCACTGTTACCACTCAATAAAAAGAACTTTCCAGTTTTTATAACGTTGTAACAAGTATTATGTACAAAATTTTGGGTAGGTTCAAATTTTAAGTTTATCAAACAACGATACCAACAAGTTTTTAATAATTTCCAATTATTTTAATCAATTAATAAAACAAAATATTTTTGTTGGCTAAAAATAATCTAAAACTAATTATTATTAGGGATTTACTTGTAGGAACTTGCCTATTTTTTGCATGCAAAATAACTTGTACTGGTCAAAGCGTAAACGTATCCATTCACCCCGAGGGACGTAGCCCCGAAAGTTAGGTTATCTTTTAGAGGTTCTCAAACAGTGTGTTTCGGACGAACGTCACATACTTCGATCGATTAAGAAAATACAGGCAACTAAAGTATACATACAAATTTTTTCCTGTTTGAATTTCAATTTAAAGTGAATAATAAATGATAAAATGAAAGATCAAAACATTTTTCAAAACACAACTATAACTCATAAGTATTTCCAAAAATCCTTAGGTAACGTTTTTTTAGAAATAACTTAGAAAATTAGAAACATCGATTTATTTATAATTATCGCATTTCTGATAGATCAATATTTTTTTACACATTAACTGAGTTAATTTTGTTAATTATACGCCGAAGGATTTTGAGTACTAATGATCTAAAATACGACATTTAAGAAACGATAGCTATAACTTTCAAAATAAATCCTACACGACGTCTCCAAGATACATTGTATTTTCTATAGAAGAAATAAGTGTGAATGCCTCTTAATGGACAAATTTTTCCAGAACACTAATTTATGTTCTGGAATGATATACGATATTTGAACTAAAATTTTGTTCTTCCTTTCTACCAAAATTCCACAGTTTTCTACGTGAGAACTTGGTTCAGAGATATTACCGTGTTTTTAAATTTGGTAAGTAAAAAATGTAATTCTTTATATTCATCACCGAAATTCTCTTTGTAAAGCAGATTGTATTTTCCTCTTTCTGCTTTTATTGAACATAATATTTTTTAAAAGAGGTCGGTCGTTTTTTAATTTTTGTAGCTGATAAGTAATTAGAAATAATATTCTTCCAATTTTTAAAATCGGCATGTTGCAATCAGCTTCTTCCAAATTATTATTATTGTACATATAAATGAGTACTTAGAAAAATACGAAGAAAAATAATCAAATTGATTTAACATAAGTAGGTGCTTGACTTTATTAATTAATGCATAATAATATAATACCTAATAAAAATGCTGTATGTAGTGACAAGCAAAACACAAAGGTAACTTAAGTAAATGGAGTATGCAACCCACCGAACGGACTCCCACCTTGTTTCGGGCCAACGTCCCTTTCGATGTAAGAATGGTAACGGATTTGTTAGTGAAGTTGCATAAGCAAGGTTTCGGTCGTACGTCCCTTTCCGATGTAGTAGACGCAGCCTTTTAAATTTCTAATCTTGTCAACTTTATGTGATAACCTTTGCATAAAGTAACGTACCTAAACCTAATCGTTCCCATTTTTTTGCTCCATTTCAATAGATTCGGTAAAATTTTTTCGTTTTTATAACAAACGATTAAAAATGGCCTCCGAAATTACCAAATTGTCTTCCAATAAAATATTTGGTGGTTTTCAACATGTATATTCGCACGATTCGAAGGAAACAGGATGCAAAATGAAATTCGCCATATTTCTACCCGCCCAATACGAAGAAAAAAAGATACCGGTGATTTATTGGTTGTCTGGACTAGAATGTTCCGAAACTAACTGTATTCAGAAATCGGGAATACAACGGTTAGTGGCTGTATCTAAGCTCGATTTAATATTGATTTCGACTCGTTATTCAGGTATGCAGCCGAATACGAAGTAGCAGTAGTGTGTCCAGATACTTCTCCTAGAGGATTAAACATCCCTGGCGAAACTGATTCGTGGGACTTTGGTGAAGGAGCCGGCTTTTACGTGGACGCTACGGAAAAGCCATGGAGCGATAATTATCGAATGTACAGTTACGTTACGTCAGAACTTATCGACGTCATTACTAATAATTTTCCAGTTATTAAGGGGAAGCAATCTATTATGGGACATAGGTGAATATTGGCGTGCACACAATATTGTGAATTGAGCCGAAAATCTTAATTTCAGTATGGGTGGTCATGGAGCACTAATATGTGCTTTAAAAAATCCTGGATTATATAAATCCGTATCCGCATTGGCTCCAATATGCAATCCAAGTAAGGTTCCTTGGGGAATCAAAGCATTTACAGGGTATTTAGGCCCTCAAGAATCAGGATCGTGGTCACAGTGGGATGCGACTGAGCTCGTTAAATCTTACAATGGTAATCCTATAGAATTGTTCATCGATCAGGTAATTATAATTTTAAAATACTTCGATTATGATAATTTTAAACGTTTAAGGGCGGCAACGATCAATTTCTCTCACAATTATTGCCCGATAACTTGATAACTGCTTGTAAAGAAGTCGATGTACCGGCTATATTGAAAATACGAGAAGGATATGATCACAGTTACTACTACATTACCACCTTCATTGGGCAACATATTGCCTATCATGCAGAACGTCTCAACTAGAATGATAATCGCCAACAATTTATTGTATACAATTTGAAAATAACTAATAGATTTTTTTTATTGCAGTAAATAAAATTGTATGTAGCATTTTTTAATGACTCATTTTACTGATCCTCGTATACTGTGCCAGTAATGCAACATAGGTTCTCTCTTATGCCATAAATACTGATTGCCCCAATAAGACCATGCTCTTAAAATTGAATAATACACAATTTAATAATGTTAGAAATAAATCTACTTACATTCCACATGCCACTCCTCCCAAATGTGCCGCATGATCAAATATCCGCCAACCCATCAACACGCCCATAGTATCTAAACTGGCAATCACTTTTATCGCCTGAAAATCAAAAAATTAAATTCATAAACAGAATTATAAACTACCAAAAAACATTTACCGATCCAGCTGAAAATGTTAAAAAGGGTAAAAAGATCACTCCTAGTTTTGTCTCGGGATATTGGGTACAGATATAACCTAATATGGCCATTATTGCTCCAGACTAAAACGATAATTTAATTAATTTTAATAATGTCGGAATTGCAAACGTGGCATTTGATAAAATACCTCGCATAAAAACATAACAAAAAAAGAAAAACTTACAGCCCCTAAAGACAATCCCGGTTGTTTAGTTAACGTTTTATATAGGTAACTCGTAAAACTGGAAATGACACCTGCACTTAAGTATAATGCTAAAAATTGTTCTTTTCCTAAACTGGCAACGGCACCTAAATTAATGACATCAATAGGTATCGATCAATTTATTCGTAAACAAACCTGTACTAAAACTGTGCAAAACGTACATGTTTGCAAAGAGATGAAAAGCAGAATAATGACTAAATGTTGATAACAACATAGGCCAACATACATTTTTACTTCCTGGATTTGAACAGAAATATCGTATCATATACGGTTGCCAACTAGGAATTCTCCAGGCGGCAAATACTAGAACGTTAAAAAAACAAATAGGAACAAACACTTTTTCTCCAGGCGTTAAACTGTTCCACCACCGATTAAGTTGTTTACGTAAGTCACCCTAGAATTTAATTTCTAAATGCATAATTATAACTGATTATTATTCTTACGGTCTTCTTGTGAACATCTTGTGTCTTTTTATGCACAAAACCCGTAGGCTGTTTCAACATCGAAATGGCATGAGACCGCATATTTTCGTATTGCCATATTGCTGCACTTCCAAAACTCAAAGTTGTAAACTGAAATACGTTACTTTTAATAAAACAAATTTATATCTATGTAAAAACGTACAGCCACCGTAAATCCAAAGGGCTTCAGCAACTTTTTGGCCTGAATATTATTTGCGTCGACGTTGACATTTTTAAATGGAGAGGCTAAACTCTCAAATTTTTCTTCCTTATTACCTTTCTGCAACCTCCTGAATGCTCTTGTGTTGCCGATAAATTTGCATTTCTTTATTTTGTCGCACAAAAGTACTGAACTGAAAATTTGGTTATAAAAGACAACTTTATTATTTACGTTAATTTCGATACTCACAAATTTTCGTTTAATATGAACATTCTACTCAAAGCCATATTTTTTTAATGTTTTCGTTTAATAATGAACTACATATATCATGAATCTAAATAAAAATTTAAGAAATTTTCGATAAATTGACAAATGACATGCTTTAAAAAATACATCTTGGAATATGTCGAATTACACGTAATAATTGTGAACGTCCCTTTAACACGCCAGGACCGGTTTTCATCCAACTGAAAGTTAAAAACTTAGGGATGCCTACACTAAAGCCCGGCATAGATACACATACTTGCCTTAAGTTTTACCTGTACAGTTCTCAAGTCTTAATGAAAGACGTAGTGCGTGTGTGTCGTGACAGACACACAGTCTTACTTGTACAGTTGTAATGCGTCTTGCTTCGTTTTTATTAAAATAAAAGCTGCACTTAACGTATGTAAAACATATATGTGGTCTCAATCAAGAACTGTACAGGTAAAACTTAGGGCAAGTATGTGCGTATGTTAAATATTTTGGGATTTAAAGTAAGTCTGTAATAGAACGTACTTAACACATTTACACAAATTGAAATTCATATAAAATCAAACTTTATTATTACAATTGAATATATACTAAAGTTACTTAAACAATGGAAAATAACTACTTAAAAATACTTAAATCTTGAACGACAGGACTATTGATATAAGTCAAGTAGTCCCGTACAAAAAAGGCAAATACACTTACAAATCAATTTGGAACAGTGCAAGTCGTTTACTTCTTTGCTTTCTTGGATTTATGTCTGTCTTCGCTGTCATCTCTACTACGTTTCTTATCATGGGAGGAGCTTTTATGAGAGTGTTTAGAAGGAGAATGTTTGGATTTGGATGGTGAATGTTTGGATTTTGATGGCGAATGTTTGGATTTCGATGGCGAATGTTTGGATTTCGATGGACTATGAGAATTCTTGGAACTCGACGAGCGGTGCTTATCTTTACTATTATTGTGCTTATCTCTAGTACCGTGTTTATCTTTACTAGATGAATGTTTATCTTTGCTTGAAGAGTTATGTTTATCTTTACCGGACGAATGTTTGGATTTAGACGAAGATGTAGTAGTTGTTTTAAGTTTATCTCGATCAAAACCATCCTCATAACGACGATCTCGGCGATCTTCTTCTGCCGCCTCACGTTCTAAATCTGACCAATCTTTACCCGATTCTTCATCGGTTCCTAAAATTTGAACAATATAAAAATACGTTTTTTTACAAACTGCGATTAAAAAACATACCTAAATCTTCTTCAGAATCACTAACATCTTCTTCACTTTCCGTATCACCTTCGGAATATTCAGAATCCTCGTCGCTTTCTTCCGATACACTTTCCAAGTCTGTCGGTTCGTAAGCATCATCTTCATGTTCGCTTTCAGTTTCCGGTGCCTGTTCTCCATCTGATTCGGGATCGAGGAAGGTCCAGCCTCCGCTCTCAAAAAATCCTTCCGGATCGTCAGTGATGGTCTTCATAATCTTAATCCAATTCAACGGACTGCACACCTTCAGAATAACGAATGTCGCAGGAATTTAACCATTCTTTGACATGGTCCAGCATGTTCATCGGGATAGCATTCACCATAGCTACTTTTCTATGATAATCTTTAAATACGAATACCATATCGAAGTTTTTGAGATGAAACTGTACTCTTTCGAAATGAACGAGTTCGACGTCCTCCAGCGTTATTACGAATGGCGGCCATTCTGTAAGCGTGACCAGACAACCGGAGGTAGGTTGTAAAAGAACTGTGGATCTGAATGGGGCTCCTTGAAAACCCAATTCACGGAATGGCGTGTCAAATTCAATTTCTTGTTTGGTCATCGCTTCGACCTGTAAATGTACAAAAAATGGTTTAAAACTATTGAATGACAATTTTGTTAAAATCGCACAAATGTTGGAAATAATAAATTTTTAGCATTTTAAGCTTAATTCTCATCAAAAATGATAAAAACTACAATATATTAAATTATAATCATTGATTAACATAAACAAATGATTCACAATTTTCGAAAAATGTTTTTTTCGTCTCATATCTTGCACTTCTTTCAGCAAATATATTTAGATAAACTAATGATTTGTAAAAAAGAATTACCTATAATTAAAACAAAATAAGAAAGCTAATTACTTTTTCGCAGAAGCTTTTGAAGGCGGTTTTAAGTTTGTGACGAAGCTCTCGTTCCGATTGTTCGGCAGCTAAATCGTCCCTGTCGTGCATGTGCTGATGCTTTCCTAAATCTGTGGTAATTTCTCCAACTTCGGTATAAAATTGTACGTCGATGTGTTTCTTTTTACCGAACATGATTGCATGTTTCAAATGAAAATGAAGCAAGATGATCATTTCACCGTCGCACGGTTGGAAAAATGCGTTTTTAATATTGTTATACAAAATATCGACTTTATCGCCACGCACAGACGTGTACCTACAATTAAACAGAAAATTGAAGCGCAAACTCAGGTTCAATAAATTACTGACCTAAACCCGTTAGTGTGTGCTTCTAATGATCCTGTCATACGCTTGGTAACAATGTTAGGTCTTATATACAGATCTTTAAGTTTCGGATTACCCTTATTTTGAGAAAGAACCAAAGTGTCCTGCTTAACTAAATCTTCCTTTTCTCTTTCTTCTGCTTCACGTGTTTTAAATTTGCGCTGTACTTCTTTGATGAGACGAAAAGCCGTATTTAGATTAGACGATGGTGGAGAGATTTCACCGGGTTCTTTAGTGTTAGTGCTTCTATATGTGACTTCTTTGACGAATGTAGCGTCCGGCTGATGATACGCGCCAGATTCATTTTTTCCCATTGTAGAGCCCGGATGGAAAAAATTAATACGTAAATATGTGTAATCGCCTTCGACCGACTGTGAAATGTTTTTAATTGTCGAAATATGAAATGGCACGGGTATTCCATAAACCGGAAGTATGACAGTCTCGTATTTTTGATCCACAAACAATTTCAGTTCTTTCACTTCGGCAACTCTCGGCATTTGATTCGTATTTTTATACGAGACAGTGTTTTTGCGAACTTTTTCGACGTCCTTCGCTCCCGATTGTTTTGCTAAACGTTCCTTGGCTTTCTCGTTCAACATTATCGCAAGTTCTTTTTGGTGTTCTTTACGTTTATCTTCCGAAGGATGTTCGGAACGCAGCTTCGATTCGATTACGGCCGTTCGTTTACCTCTACCTAAAATCTCGGGCTTTGGTGCATTTTCCTTTTCTTCGTCGTCGTCTTCGTCGTCGGAATCGTCTTTTAGAAAAATACCGATGTTTTTGATTTTTTTCTTCGACATGGTTAAAAGCGACGCAGGATTTGCCTCGTTCACCATCACAGTATCGCCAATAAATAAAGCATATACTTTGCCTTCTTTATCGGTGGCTTCGTTATTTTGTAAATTATTGAAGCCCAAATTAAGATTAAATATCATTCCTTTTTTCGCAACGGCCGACGTTTTCGGTCCAATCATCAACGAACTTTCACGAAACTCGATCCCCATTGCAAAACCAAAACTTTTAGTTAGATTATCAAGTAAATTGGGTTTTTCCTTTTTTACATAATTGTGACCCGTTTCATAAACCTCCGATAATTTTGCACCGGCTTGCAGCTTTTTCAGAACCTCCTCTTCCAAATTAAGTAAAAAATTGTAATTGTTTTGTACATTGTCTGAGGGATTAACCAACAGTGTTCTAACGATATTAGAACAGTAAGATTTATAGCGGGCGCCAAGCGAGCAAATTATGGCGCCAAAATGTAATATATTTTTATCACTCACTACACTAAATTTAAGATTATAATTACCACCCGATTGTATAATTGCAGGATAACACATATCAACTTGGGTAACATCAACACCGGAAATATATTTTTTATCTGAAATTGCAGATTCCACACCTTCAGCTAATTTACTGTGCTTAACCTTTTTATCGGAGTCGATGATTTCCATTATTTGATCCTTTAAATATTTTATGAACACATCGACCGTTACCATGCAGGCTTTCTTAATCGTAATAATTTCTGTATCTTCTTTGGGAGCGATTAAATAAGCGATGGCCGCAGATACATCCACGTTGGTAAAATCTTCTCGTTTCAAAGCATTTCTCCATAAATCCATAAATTCTCCCGGATAATTATCTTTCAAAAACATACCCAAATTCTTACCGTTTTTACTCGACTTGATGGCACTAATAAGGGTTTTAAAATTTGATCCATCTTTATCGCCACGATCTCTTACTAATAACTTAATTCCGACAGTGTTTTCTTCTTTATTATTTTCGGCTTGCCTTAAAAAATCTATTTTCTTCTTACTTGCTAAGAAATAAGTGGTGGATTCCGTAAACACCATAATGGTGTCTGTTAACTCGTATCCTAATAACCATGTCTGAAGTGCACCCGACTTACTATAAACGATCTCCTCGTCCACTCCAACTGCCGTCACCAGACAATCCATTTTTGAAAAACCATTTTCGCCCTCCGTCTTCTGCCATGCCGAGTACAACCTCTTCAAACGTCGATAAAATGTTTCCTTATCTAAATTTATGTTCGCCATGAGGTACTGCCTTGGCGCCGACAACGAAAACTTGGATAAACAACCGCCAAATGGAGGCTTTAGAGCTTTGGCGTTATTTTGCGCATAAAATCTGTCAAAATTGAAGATGCCGACAAAATGAATGGAAATTTGTGATTGTTGTGTTGTACGACCTGCTCCTTCAGGGCCGGCATTAATACATATGTAGCTAAAGACAAATTCCTCTTACTTTTGTTTGTTTTTTTTTTTAATAAATGTAGAATACCTGTTGAAATATAATTACGTTGATGCGGATTGACGTTCCAATATCAATTTTGAATGGTTCGCACAGAAACAATAGCAGTTGCGAAGGAATGATGTGAACACACTAGTGACGCACATAAGTAACTTATTTTGTAACTACCAGTTATATACACAGTGGACAGTACTTGCATTCAGTGTCGCCAACAGTAACATTGAAAAACGAGATGGGTGAGTAAAAAGTGAAAAATGTACATATTATGCTTCAAATTAATACAAAAAATCGTTGGCTATCAAACGTTATTTCAAATCATTTAACTTTCACAATTCGATGTAAAACATAATTGCGAAATGTTTTCTTTGTAAGTCACTAAATATAAAAAAATCACGACCGAATTTGTTAGAGTTTAAAATTATGTTTCAAAATAACAGTATGAAAATAGTTATGCGTTATGTAATTATTAATTAATTGTAAATTAGGAGCGATATATGGCTCTCGCTTCACTCCATAGATTTTTATTTTATTGTTTCGTGTTGTGCAGTAAGTGTCAAATACTGTCAAAATTTAACGGACGTTTTAAATTTTCACCGCAAACTGTTTATTTTGCTTTAAAAATTTAACAAGTATCTTGATTTTTATTTGTAGGTAAGTTTAACGTTCGTCTATAATTTATACATTTAGTATAATGCAATTTCTATCAATTAATAACACCACAATGTTTTACTACTTTATTTAATTAATTATTAACCTATATTTTTAAAAGACGTTCGTTATTCCACGAACATGTATTATATGGCTTGTATTTTTCATTTACAGATGTCTAGCAAGTATTTAATTTCGATTATTTATCAATATATAATTTTTCAATATTTCGACACCTAACGTTTTTGTACCATTGTCAAGGCTTTAAAACAATTGTCTATAAACTGATTTGCAATAAAATAATGTTGATTATTTAAGAAACTACTTACCGATCGACAAATTATTTAGGCAAGTATTTTATATTGTGCAGTCTTTTAAATAAATTGAAATTTGAAGATCAGCATTATCGTTATTATTATCAGCACTTTGTTTAAATATAAATCAATTTAATACAAAATATTGATCCAATACATTGTTTCTGTATAAAAACAGCGCTTTCAAATATAGTGTGTGGTGTAGATGCAATAAAACTTTAGATAAGTACAGTAGAGCAGCGATTATCCAATATTCCGAATAATCGATTAATACTTTAAATTCAGCACTAAACGGTGCCATCATATTATATTTTCTGTTACTACTATACTTATTTCACTAACACGTTTAAAATTGATTTATATAGTAGGTGAATAAAAACACATATTTCACAGTCTTTACAAAAAAACAAACTTACATTCAATTCAATATATGTACAACATTACATAGCAAAGAATCTGAAATGTATGATTCAAAATTTCCTGATAATCGATGCTCTACTGTATGAATTTTAAGTTTATAGACATGCACAGACGACTAGAAAGACAATGAACGATTTTGTGTTACAAATAATGTTAGGTACCTCAAAATTTTGTGGTGACATAGTTTATATTCCAGAGAATATTATTGCAGTTTGCAATAATTTGAATTTTATGATTTGATAATGATCATACTTATCATTAGGTTGACTTTGTTTTGAAATACGGCGATCGTATTTTGCAGAATTTGTTTTCAAGATGGACAAAGACGACTTGCAAGACAATATCGATCAATTAAAATTAAATCATACTTTGTTGCAAGCCGAATTAGAAGCTAAAAACAACGAATTACAAGAATACATCTATCAATTGGCAGCAGCCAAAAAACAAGAGGAATATTACCTACACGAAACAGAAGTTCTACAAACCGATGAGAACGCAGAAAAGAAAACTATAAACGACCAAATAAAACATTTAAGAAAAGGAATGGACGAGTTACATCGATACTTTCAAGAAAGTAACTCGCAAGCTGATAAAATAATTGCCGAATTACAAAATCAGTTACAATCTATTCCTGCAGTTACGTGCAGCGATGAGGCCAAAAATGCAAGCGTCGAAGACGAATTACATCAGGAAGATACCGCAGAAATTTTAATCTCAGAAATACATATGAAAAATAAGTATATGGATGAATGTCAGAAGAAAATATCTCGAATAATGAATGAAAAACAGGTGAGTTGTTGATTTATTTTTCTTTGTATATATAGATTTTTTTCTAATTTTTCTAAATATTTCTAGAACTTGCTGCAAGAAAAAGAACAACTAGAAGAAAACATCGAATGTAAAAAAAGAGATCAAGAAGAATCTGCGACTTTAATAAATAATCTTCAAGAAGAGTTAATGCTGCTTAAAAATAATTTGCATTCTATCAAATCCCAGCTCGTAGAATCGGAAAGCGAAGGTTCTTTATTTTCTGAAGTCAACAGCAAGTGCGTAATTTTAAAAATCTTAATTTTTTCGTATAACCCATGTCGCATTTTAAAATTTTTCATAAATACGGACCCAGTTTTTGTCAATCTATATTTCTTTTTACAGTAGTGAAAATTGTATTTTTGTAAAGCATATACTCTTTTTATAAATATTATAACTTATTATAATTTAATAAATAATATGCTTTTTACGTAAGTAAAAAGAAAATTTAGCCTTTTAACCACTCACAAAAACTTGCAGAAAAAACAATGACGTTACAGACAGCCTAAAATCTCTTAAAAACGACCGATCGAGTTATATATTATAATATTT
Source organism: Rhagophthalmus giganteus (assembly GCA_036326145.1). NCBI lineage: Eukaryota > Metazoa > Arthropoda > Insecta > Coleoptera > Rhagophthalmidae > Rhagophthalmus > Rhagophthalmus giganteus. Next base: position 7,126,836 of record JARFJA010000005.1, read on the forward strand.
TTTACAATTTAACGTGGACTGAAAATTTTCGAAACAATAATTACAACTTCAATTTTTTAAAAATAATTTTGCTTTCTACTTGCAGACGCCTGTGCACGAAACATAATTTGTCACATTTAAAAGAAGAATACAACAAACTGCAAGAGTTGTCCACGAAGCAGGAAGAAATTTTATTGGATTTAAAACAACATAATTATCAATTAGAGGAATTATTAAATACGCAATCTGTTGAATTTTATGATGATTATAATAATTTAATTTCGTGTTATGAGTAAGTGTGCAAATTGTAATTTGAATTTGAATGATAATGTAATTTATATTGTAGGGACCGCATACATATATTGAACGAGTTGTCCAATGACTATTGCAAAATAAATGATGAATGGAGGGAGTTGCTCGATAAAGGACTGCCGAGAAATATTTCCAAGTTCAACGATGCAGTCTCGAAAGACAGACGGTGAGCACTTTTTCTTTTTTTTTTAATTGTTTGAAAATCGTCAGTTATAATTATTGTTAGAATCTAGCAAGTTATAGAACTACATATCAAATAAGGGAAAGAATTTAAAAGTAAATTTCACATTTAATTTAAAGATCATTCGTATTTCTGTGTACAATATTTATAGCGTTATGGATAATATATGGGCGGTCTTTAACTTTTGTTAACCCGCACATTTTTTACGTGTCACATTAACTCGTTAACTCGAAGTTTCGCATTTATCAGGTTCGAAATTTTGTACGAAAACTATTATTAAGGTCATTTGCGTTCATTTGTGCGTTGTTTTGCGGTACAATTCCTAGTTATAGTGTAAATGTGTTCAAAATGATGAATTTTACATCAGTTTGTTATGCTCAAGTTAAAAAAAAAACAAACAAGGTAGAAGATAGAAGAAATGGAACAATCAACTGTGTGGTTTCAAATAAAAAAATAATAAGAGTCATCCACGTAATCTGTCCTGAAAGAACAATATTATTTTTTCTACTTAAATACGAGTCTTATTCGACCAATAGGTCAGTTAGTATTGGTGACTTAACGACTCTAATAGCATGATGGATGACCAACGATTTGAAAAATTTTGGAAAAATCTCAAAGTTTATTTAAAGAGTTTCAGAAAATATGAAAATTTCAGATGTTATTTAAAAGAGACGACCACCGTCGAAGAACTTATTAAATTTTATAAGAGCTTGTAAGATGACAATAATTAAAATCAAATCGCGATCGCCACAACATTAACAGCCGGTAACCTAACAAATTATTTGCTTATTACCTACTTGTTGTTAGGACATTAATTTTTGAACCATAATAAAAAATTATGTAAAGAACCAGAATTACTTACAAATAAACGATGAATGTTAATAAAAAATGAAACTCAACAGAACTGCCATCGATGTCATTATTTTAGAACCCTTTATTGTGTTTGGGGTTTGAGCTTTCTATTTCTGTATTACTTTTAATAATTATTAAAATATTTTTTAGCACTGCAGATCATCGAAGCTTTTCATTGTTGATCTTTCTATCGGATATCTTTTTCACTTCGATCCTTTCCACAGCTGTTCCAATCCTTTGCTAATAAAACGATTTTTTAGGATTTACAAAATTTTAAATTAAATAAATGAAGGAATAGGTAATTATTATTATTTTTAATAACAAATAAACAGTGTTTTTCTATTTTCTTTAATATAAATTTTATTAAAGCACGTCTCTTAATATTATTTCAATAATAAAATGATTGTCCTACAGAAAAACCGAAGAAAAACTGGAGGAACTGATTTCAAAAAATTTTAATGCCGAAAAATAATGGCCTCCAAATTAAAAGAGCGTAACTTACACATTCGGCAATTGGTAACTTCTGTTGAACGGTTAGAACATGCAATTTCGGAGCTGAAGAAATCTCTTGAAGCCTCAAAAGTGCATGAAAATGGCGTAAGTGAAGACGTGGAAAACGCCGTAAGTATTTATAATTAATTAATCTGATGATTTTTATTGATTATTTTTGTTTAGGATGAGAAAGACAAAATTGACATAAAACCTGCCATGAAACACAATAAAGAACACGAGGTAACTGAAAATAATGCCGTATGTAATGATAAGAAAGTTACATTTTCTTCCGACACAATGGAGTTGGAGAAGAAATACGGGCTGAAGAAGGGCGGTAAAGTGTTAGAATATAAAACGATTCATATTCCCAGTTTTATTAAAAAGAAATAATATTCTATTGATTTGTGTTACATTGTTGTTGTATTATAAACATATTCGAAACACTGTTTGAATGGCACATTTTGTTACAAGCGCAAAACTTTCTCCCTCTTTGAGATACAGAGAATATGAAATATATAGACTGAAGAGAAACCCTCTTTGAAATATACAGGGTAATTTATAATAAGTTGAAAATACTTTAATTTGTCGGAAAGACCTTGAGTGAAAAATGCCATATGAAAATACATTGTAGGTAATGAAGAACGATCCAAATTTTATTCAAAAAATAGTGATCTAACAATGTCAAAATAAGTTGATAATCTGTATGCTATTATTTAATTGTGATTTTAATAACGTTAACATTTAAAAAATTAAATGCAGAACAATATGTAAAATACATTTGAAGACACTCAATTTCATATTCAACAATATAATCGATACCGATAAATTCAGTGATAATGGCAAGAGTACCAAGACATCGACATTTAAATATTTTATGGTTGGAACCTTTTAAATCGTTTAAAAACAGCTGCTAGTACATAGAATTGATGATGAACAGTGTTACAGTGTCACATTTGTATTAGAGTTTATCACCATATTTTTTTTTTAAGAAATAGATGATTTATTTTATAGTGTTTTAATTGTAATACATATATTAAATTTGCAAATTACTAGTGCAAAAATAACGCAAACGGATTTAAGATAGTGAACTTGATTATCGCCTTCATTTAATAATTGAATGTATTCGGTCGAATTCGGCAACTAGACAGCACCACTTTGCCATCGAGCTCGGCCGAATACCTTTATTATCTTGTAAACTATGGCTGCCGTTCTAAATAATTGCTGTCGAAATTAACGGCCGTAGATAAAAATTATTTTATTAATAGAACAACTATTACAACAGTATTAAAATAAAAGCGCTGTACAATATTAGACAACATAGCTATATGAGCCGAGTTCGTTTATTCGTTCATTGTACACCCGGATTTACTTGTATCCATTTTGAGCAAGTCGGAGTGCACTGAACGAATAAATCAACTTGGCTATGCATGTGCGTGTTAAGACTACATCATACATAATCTAAATACTATCGATGATTTTTGTACAAATAAACTTAGGTGCATTTAAATATAAACATTTACAATATGCATTAAATAAATAATAAACACACGAATACACTGTATGGGACGACCACTTTTCGACGAAGCTCCCCACCCGGGCCTATGTACGGTTCTAGATTTGTTTTGTTGTAATTCATATAATACCAGCTCATATCGCGGTGTTTGTGATCGACCTTCTGAGTGGTCCTTGCTTCGATATGGGCGTTTTTCGCTTCCCGTATGTTTGTTAAAGATAACGGCTCGTCCGATATTTCTAAATCCGATAATAACGGAGCACTTCCGGAAACGTGAGGCGACTGCACTCTCGTTATGATCGGTCTACCTTGGGGACGATACGGCGGTTGTTGTCCACCAGGTATAAGCAGTGCGGACAGAGTCGTTGAAACGTTTTCATTACTCGTAACATTTGTAGGTTTTTCTGTCGTGATTTTGTAAATTTCACCAACATATTCTGTAGATGTCATAATGGTGGGTATTGAAACGTTATCTACATATTCTTTGAAAATATCTTCGAAACGATTTAAAGTCGTCGTTTGTTCGAGGTCGGGGATAAATGTAACAAAATTATTGCTAATAGTAACGTTTTGTACTTTTTCAGTTACATTTTCGACTTCACGTTTACTTTCTTCCACTTTTGTCTCGGATAGATCAATCTCCGTTATTGGCAATTTATCAATTTCCACAATAACGGATGGCTCGATTTCAATTTTTGTCAGCAAATGAGTTGTGTTTACGGACTTATCCGATTTTTCCGTAATTATTGTCGTAGCAGCAGTAAATGGAGCGGTCGCGATAATTTTCTGTGTGGTCTTAACGAGGGGAGTTTCAGTTGATTTTGCAACTAAAGGTTTGAACGATGTCGTGGATGTTTCTATGTTTAATTGAGGATCTGGAATTGGTTTGAATCCTCCCGATCCAGGTAAAAGTGGCACGAATCCTCCTGTTTGTATTTCGGGCATCGTTGGAGGGAATCTACTGGGAGGTAAAGCTGCTGGATGATTGATGATCGCGGACTTCCTTTCCGCGTTTTGGTGCACGTCGGGAGCGTTCGGTAGTTCGGACATTCGTCCATTACCTCGACTCCAAAAGTTGTTCAAGTTCAGATTGAAGTTGGGCAAGGGAACGCCGAAAAAAGTGAAACCGCTAGTACTAGGCGACGAACTCACTCCTTTGGGTATGTTGAAATTGGCGGTTTTGCTTTTATTTTTTGTCGATGCAGCATAAATCGTCGGCGTATCGCCGGCTATGTAATGAGAGGACATTTGCGCTTGCGGATTTGCTACAGTTTCGTTATTATTTGCTAACAAACCGGTTTCATTGTACGGATAGTCTATATACTCGTCATAAAAGTAATCCGACTCTTCTGGCGTCGGGGCTAATTTGTTGTATTCTGAACTCGAAGAAATATTTTTCAGTTTCATCCACGGCGAAAATACTTGAGATGTGCCATAAATTCCCGGAGCAGATAGTAGTTCGGCTTCGCAACCTGAAGCGACGGCTTCTGGTTGATAATTTTCTTTCGAACAGTCTTGTCGGGAAAGCCGCATCTCCCTCAACAGACTTCCGTCTTTACAGCGTGGCCCGACAATGGACGATTCTTGCAACCACGCCCGAAACCATAGGATATTGCACGTGCACATTAGAGGGTTACCTGCGAAAAACATTTGATTCAATGGGAAAGCGAGTGAAGAAAAAACTTACCATTTATATCGAGAACGGCGAGATTTCCTCGAAGATTTTCCACTGCCTGCTCTGGAAACGACGTCATTTTGTTGTTCTTCAAGCTAAGCACTCGAAGTCTCGGCATTCCGTTAAACGGCGTCCCATAAACGGAGCAAATTCGATTATTATCAATTCGAAGTTCAACCAACCACTCCATCTTATCAAGATTACCGTTTCCCACTTGCGTTAAACGATTATTATTCAAATCTAACATTTCCAGCGACCTCAAGTTCTTTAATCCGGTTTCTTCTAATCTCGAAATGTGATTGTTACTTAAATTCAACATTAATAAATGCGGCAACTGAAAGAAAGCGTTCGTTGCGATGCTTTTCAGTCGATTTTCCTGAAGTTCCAGTATTTGAAGAGACGGTAAATTGTTAAAAGCGAAATCGGGAATGTCCCTCAATTTGTTTTTGTTCAGTTTAATTACCTTTAGCGAGGGCAGCGATTGAAACGCGTGAGGTTCTAATATTTCCAGTTCGTTATTGTCCAAATGCAGCAGTTTTAAATAAAGCAGGTTATGGAAGGCGCCTTGTCGCAGCTCTTGGATTGAATTTTGCGACATCCGAAGTTCCGATAACGCGGATAAACTACTCAGAGTTTCCGAATTCGTTCTTTTCAAGCGATTGTTAGTCAATTCTAGAACACGAAGGTGTTTCAGCCCGTGCAAACTCACAGGCAAATCGACTAGCAAGTTATGGGAGGCGTCGATAACTTGAACGTCTCTGGTATTTTCCAACGTCCCATCTTTTATTTCGGTTAATTGATTTTTACTGATGTCGAGTTTCTTCAAATTTAGAGGCGCACGCAATACTTCCGGTTTCAATAAGCTTAGACGATTTTTGCTCAGTTTTAATTCTCGAAGTTCCACTGCCTGCTTTAACGCGTTGGGATGAACCTGCATTATTCTGTTATCGTGCAGGTCTAGAATTTCGAGGCGAGTCAGTCCATCTAACGATCCATCTTCTAACTGTTGCAGCGAATTTTTTCCGAGATACAACTTCCTCAATTGAGGCAACGATGTCATGGTTTCCGAGGCGATCCTTAAAATGCCGTTATTTGTCAAATCGATCATCTTTAACGAAGGCAAATCCAAATCGGGAGAGGGCAACAAAGGAAAATTGTTGATTTGATTTCGAGGCATATGAAGATATTCAATTCCTCTGGGAAGTCCAGGGACGAATTCTAAGATTTTATTGTTGCCGACGTCCAATTCGAAAAGCCCTAACAAATGTCTGAAGGTGGCCGGATGCACAGAAGAAATGGCGTTGTGGGAAATATTTATATGTTCCAACGAGGGTGTTCCCAAAAAGGATGCCGGATCGATAAACGTTAAATCGTTTCCACTTAAATCGACTCTTCTTAATGAAGGCAAATTAGCGAGCAACCTCGGTTCCAATCGTCGAAAGTAATTTCCAGACAAATCCAGACCTTTAAGTGCAGGCAAATTCCACAGCGGCCCGTCCAGAATGTCGGACAGCGAATTATTTTTCAGGCGCAGCTCTCGCAAAGCCGGCATGGCCATAAACGCTTCCCTTTCCACGCGATTGATTTTATTGTGATCTAAATGAAGACGTTCTAAAGTAGCATGTCCACGTAGAGCTCCAAACGGGATAAATTCTAAATTGTTGTGGCTCATATCTAGGAAAATTAGTCGAGGTAAAGCGTCCAATAACGACCTCAGTTCGGCAACGTGGCCGATTTCGTTATCCACCAGCCACAATTCTTCCAGCCCGCTTCCGGAATTTTGGAGAAAACTTTCGGGATGAACTCTTCTAACTAAATTTTTGTTCAAGTCCAACGTTCGCAGTTTAGGCACGCGATGGAAAGCGCCATGGTGCAATTCCGTTATTTTGTTGTTCGATACGTACAGCTTCTTCAACGACGGTAGCCCCACGAACGCGGCTTCCCCAAGCTTGTCCATGTAGTTGTAATCTAAACGTAAAATTTCGAGAGCGGGCAAATCCCTGATGCTTCTTCCTACCACTGCCGCGTCCGTAATCTTATTATCGACCAACCAAAGCTCCGTCAAGACGGGGAGGTGCGTTATTGCTCGCGGATGTATCCACGATATACCGCAAAACGAAATGTTAACCAGAGCCAGTTTCGGCAAATCTTGCAGGAGGCCACCTTCCAATCTGGTTAAACGGTGACTTCCGACCACGTGCAGTTTTTCGAGTTTCGGCAGTGCCCGGAAATGTCTCGGCGACAACTCGACCAGTGACGGAGATTCGATCTGCAAGTAGCGCAACTTCGGGAGAGCGGAGAATTTCGGCAACCTTTTCATTAAATGGGATTGTATGGTTATGGCTTCTAGGCCACCCATGCGATCTAGGGAATCTTCGGGGAGGCTCCTCAATTCGGGCTCGACTATGAATAGTTCCATCAGCACCGATTCCAAGCCGGACAGCCAACCTGTAGAGACGCGTTGCAGGCCATTATAACGAAGCATTAAACGCATCACGTTTAAGGGAACGAAAGTTTTTCCGGGCAACGACGGGAGTTGGTTGTTTTCCAAAATAAGCTCGTCGATTGGTTCTTGGACGTATTTTCCTATAGTACGAAGTCCTTCCAGTACTTTGGGTAGGTTGCTGTGGGAGCACCTGGAGAGCGTTTCGCGTTTCAGGAAGGAAAAGCTATCGAAACGAACAAAACTTACCAGATTTGTATTTCTACGCCTCGCGTTAAACATCTGCATGGCAAAATGTTCTCTTGCGGAGGACAGCTGCGCGTGGCTTGCAATTCTCCTTGACGAATACTTACCAGTATCACAAAATACACAGACCACCTCCATGAAGATGTCATTTTGGTCACGACATCGCCTTTTGTTTTATTAATTCTATAAAGTGAACCAAAAAGCGTTTACGTTCTGGCAGTATGAGTTGTCATCGTAGTTTCGTATTTGGCACTATTGAATTCGACGTTGCCGACGATATTTAGGAATCGAGACCTTCCACTGCCGGTATTGGGAACAGGTAGTACGCACCTACAATTAGACGAAATACAATAAACGTAAACGATGAATGGGATTTAAGTAACAATTTCCGGTTTAAATTGTTGCACTAATCGTCGGAAAATACGGGTGTTATTCGTAACGTTATTTATCCATCAGTAATGGACAAGATTCGAAAACTAGGAAAAACCTATCGCTTCTTTCGTTACGTAAAATTGTTTTGTTGTGGTATTCCACGAAAGATTTTTGACCACGTTTAGTTGACCCGCAAATTAAATATTTTAACGAAATTTGCAAGCGATAATTCTTCCTTTGAAACGGAAAGTTAAGATCCCGTAAATTTTGCGGGGCTTGTTGCAAATTTAACAAACGTCTTCCGATAATATCCCACGCAATGTTCTCTTACAAACAATGGCGGAGTTACTCATTATTGAATAACTTGTTTATGTTGTGTCCTTTTTATATCTATTACCAACGTAAGTCGTTGGTAAAAATTTCAATATAAACGAAGCAGGGCTTCCAGCGACACACCCCATTAAAAAAAGTAAATAAAGTAAATATTTCTCAAACTTAAAGTAAATAAAAGCAAATAAAAGCCAAAAAAAAGTAAATAAAGTAAATCACTGGAAGCACTGAATATACCAAACAAAGAAATGAAAAACTACATGTTTTTAAATCGATTTAAAATTTTTGCGAAATCTCGAAAAAATCACTTAGTTATAGTTCAGGTTTTTTTTTTGGAAAAATTTTGACCGCAACGTTTACAACAAGTCGGAAACGACTAGAAAACTCGCATTTCCAGAATAGCAACGCAAGAAATGACGAACTGCGGGCGTTTAAATGGATTATAAATTTTGCATAATCTCGATAAAATGACACTACCCGATACGAATAGAATAGGTCCGGAATTACTCGAAAAGTAGTTTTTCTAGAATAACAAACCAATAAATGACGAACTAAGCTCGTTTCCGGCGATTTAAAATTTTTGCGAAATCTCAAAAAAATCCCTTAGTATTCACGTTTTTTTTTGGAAAAATTTTGACTCGAACGTTTAGAGACAAAACGTTTACAACAAGTCCGGAACGACGAGAAAAAACGCGCTTTTCTAGTATAACAAAGCGAGAAACGACAACTGCGGGCGTTTAAATATATGATCATTTTTGCATAATCTCGATAAAATCACACTACCTGATACGCATAAAACAGGTAGAAAAGTAGTTTTTCAAATATAACAAACAAAGAAATGACAAACTACACATTTTTGTAATTTAATATGTGAAATACTAAGTGATTATAATAAGATACAACAGCAGTTAAACTGATAATGCCCGCGTATCACTAACAAATCAAACACCCATTACAACTTCACCAGAAACCAAATCACCGAGAAAAGGACCTCCTGTACACAGTCTACTCTTTTCTCAGATTCGTGAATAAATTTAAAAAAAAGTAAATAAAGTAAATCACTGGAAGCACTGACGTTGTATAGTTTTTAATGGGTGTTTTGGTTTTTTTTTGGAGGGGGGGACAGCTGGGAAACAAACAGAAAATGATTTTTTTTTCAAATTGAATTCTTTTTACATTTTCGTAATTGGATTGGATTTGTTTATGTGGGTTTTCTTTCGTGATAAGACTTGTTATCTAGCCATGAAAATGGTAGTGGAGCAGGCTATAGGTTTATTGGCATTTGTCGGTAAGGCAACCAGGTGGATCGTCGCTTTTAGCATTCCAAGATATGTGGATGATGCGAGTGTAGACCATATATCGGACTTTGGTGGTTGCAAAGGTTTTGGTGTGGATGATCCAGAGTCCGGGAAAGCCGAAATGGACGAGACACCTACAGAAAAATCATCCACGGCCCCATTTTATAATGAAAATAATGGACGGACAAGACAAGACAAAGACAAAAACCTGTTAGTTTCGCAAACGCAGAAATGTGTTGTCAAAATCATTTTGCAACGGTTAGATGGTTAAATAAACGACAATGGTTCCACGAATCATCGCGCTGTGATCACATAACACTATGGAAATTTAAAAATTGTCCGCCAGATATAAGAAAGTAAAATGAATAATAAACGACGAATATATCACATTAGTGCAAAAACCTGTGAAGCAATAATAGTAACGGACGCGATTCGAATTGCTTTCGCTAACCGGAATAACTGCACCGCAAAGCATCAAAGCGTGCCACTTTTCTTTAAGATCGGAAAATCTTGCCAGAAGATACGTCTTCAGAATCGGATGTTTCGAAAAAGTCCATAATAGCGTATAAGTTGCAACGTCTGGCGTATGTAGAACATAAACATTTGTGCACTTACAACATCGTTTTGATCATTGTTAACAATGAAATTGGTTTCTGCTCGACGTTCTGATCTAATGGAACTAATCGCCCTTGTTTACTAGTACAGAGGTACTATCTTTCCTAAATAGAAAACAATGGACTTGTCATTGGTTAATAGATGATGGAATTGCTAAATTACGCTTTTCAATAGAAATTCGGGCCTCTCTATAGCGGAAGGAAACTCGACCAGATCCGATAATAAGTTTTATACGGAACGCAATTAAATTTCGATGGATAAACCTTAAAAGAGGCATTTTTCGCAGACGAACGATGTAATTTTGCACTGTCGTGATCACTAACGTTTATGTGTACGGTAGAAATTACGGTTCTTTTAAACGGAACGTGCTTACATATACGACTACTGCGTTGACAAATTTAATAAACCCGAAAGAATCTTTTAAATGCGCCAACTATTGTAATTTTTTATCATTAACTTCGTCACGTTGGCGGTGACTTACTGCAAACCCCGTCTTTTTTCGAAAAATAATCGAAAACCATCCTCGGTATGTACAATGCGTACGATGCGCCACCGGTTTTTTTGGCATCATCGATCGTTAGCGTGCTTTGTAAATTATGGCCAGCCGGAAAGAATCATTTTCTCGGTTCCGTACGCTTCCGTAAAGCTACTTTTTAATTTTCGTGTTTGTTTTACCTTAGAACAATCAACGCGTCTTAATCAAAAAAGTTTCTTTTTCTTCGACGACCGCGATTTTTTTACGTTTTTGGAATCAAACGAAATTTTTTAACTGATGACGTTCAGAAACGTCCAATTACCAAGCGAGAGCTATACCTCCCCCCAAAAAATATGTAAATAAGACTATTATAAAGCAAAGTAAATTTTCCATGGAGAAAATATAAAAATCTCAAGAAGAATTATAACGTCGATGGTACAAAATTGAGGGGAACGTCGAAGGTTCGACAATCCCAGCTCTCCCAAAACGAAACATTTAATTGTTTTGGATTGGGGGCCAGACGAACATGGTGTTCGACCAGTAAACTTGCGGTCTCAGGTTCGAATCCTCTAATTCATAGACGTCAATATTCTTTTGAAACTCCTAGTTTTAAAATTTTTCTCGAAAGAAACACATTTTTTGAAAACTAACATTTACGAGAGAAATTTATAAGAATTTAAAAAAAATATTATCCTTTTTTTTCGATTATCTCGAAAACGGTGCGATCTATCGAAAATTACAAAGAGACATGGTCGGTAGATAATTTTATGCCGATTACAAAACATATTTCGTATTGCCGATTCGACGATTAATAACGGAAATAACGCTGTTTAAAATTTTTAAACGGTCGCCATTTTGAAACGGATCGATCGATTTGGCCGATTAACGAACTCGTCCTTCGTTTTCGTAAAGACAATATACTTTCCAAATTTCAGTCGCCTGCGATCAAAATTGCGACCGGAATTGTCCCGAAATGAACGATCTATATTTATCGTGATCCTAAGGGTCGAGATCGGAGAAAATCAAAAAGGACACGTTTGCAACTGCGATAGCTTTATTTTCTATGGAAATTCGCTAAAAGGTGCAGTTCTCAAAGAAAATTTTCAACGAACGAATTCGAAATCTCCTTGAAAAGTAATTTGTAGATTTAAATATTAGCGTGTAACGTTTCCGTTCCAAGAAGATCCCTTCCTGTTCGTGCAGATATAAATGAGATCACCTTCGGCATTTAAAATGCAAAATGCCAAATTAAACTTTTAGTATAGCTGATATTCAACCAGCGTAATGAAGGAACTGGGCAATAAATCTAAAGATAGGCGGGCATTTAAAAATAAGTCATTGTCGGAGGACGATGTGTGTTTCGAAAGAACATAAACATACTTAATTTAAAACTTATCGTTTGATCTCGCGTCTTATAGCCATTTTTTGCACCGATTAAATGAATTAGTTAATCTAGGATTAAGTTGTTATGGTGATGGTAACCAAAGCTTTGATCAATGGAAAATAATCATTAGTGGACTTAGTTAATACTTTGTTTAATTTAGTTTGGCGCAATCGGCCCTTAATCAGAAATAGTGGCAGTAGACGAATAAGGGAAACGAATTGTTTTATCCATTGGAGACCAATATCTAGAGAGTGCATTAACTTAAAAAAAATAAATAAGAACATTGCTGATAATATACGGGTCAAAACGCGACACCACGAGGCCGTAAAATGGGTTATTTAGACAAACAAGAGTGTCGCTTATTGTCCTTATAAATTTGAGGCGAGATTTTCCAAGCGGAAGAAACCTCTAAACTTTATGAAACCTATCAATTCGATGTATTTGGCAAATAAAAAATCCCTAGCTAAGGGCATTTTGGCGTGATCAGAGTATACGGGAGTTCGACGTGTCAAAAAACAAATAAGATCGACAAACCAATTGGAATGCGCTTTTATAACTTCTATTTTTTGGGCGTTATTATAGTTGGAAGGGTTTTTTTTGTTTTCGTTCGTTTCCGTTCGCCCCGTCCGTATTTTCCATTATTAGGAGCTATATTATGGTCGTTTTGCGCAAATTCAATATATTTTTAGTATTTTTTTGCATTTGTGGATTTTTCATTTTGAGTTGTCGTACAATTTTGAATTTTGTTCCTCAATCTCTGCATTCCCAGGCGACCACTTTTTTCATCTTTAGGTATTTTAGCTTCGTTTATGTTCAGTCCTATACTCTTTTCGTTTCTATTTTGCTACATCCCAAGTTTTTAGAGTGTAAATTTTATATTGTATATGGATAACAATTGCGTTGTTCATTATGTTCGTGTAATGATAAGTATGAACGTCATTGTTTACGTCCAGCAAATTTGTCACAAAAAATAAAACCCACATATATATATTGCAAAATAAATAATTAAAATATTTAAGTCGTTATTACAATTGTCATGAAAGCAAGTGCTTAATTTAATTATTTCTTGAGTAATTTTAGATAAAAGTAGAATTATACATATTGTGTGGCAATATCGTGTTTTTTACCATCAAATTCTAATAATAATAAAAAAAACAATTAAACGGTTACTCAATAATAGTAATTTTTCATTTGAAGGTACCTTATTGTATTTAAAATCGAAGTGTTATTATATGATAACTATAGGAAGTCCTTCAAGAATCTGCAGAATGCGTCACAGTTGTATTTATGAATCTTTGTTTATACTTATGCGTAATTACATGAATACCAGCCGAGAGATTTACAAAATAATAGGGAAAGTGTTTCTAACAGCATTCACTAACCAGCGACTGTGAAAAATAATTAATTCCTAACGAGCTTTCTATTAAAAAAAAGCAGACATATTATTTTTGAATATGTCGAAATTAATAAGAACGTACGTTCAGTTTCGAACGCGAAATAAAAAAGAAAAGTCAATTTGCATTGCCATCTAACGGATTCAAAATTACTTTCTAAACGGCGTAAATGTTTTAATTTTGATAATATCAGAATGTGCACGATTTTCTTATTTGATATGCAAATATCCCCGATAGATGGTTATATAATGCAAGTTGTACTCGACGAATATCGTTAGAATTGCCGATACGCATTCCGAACACGACGGATTAATTTTGATATGTTCGATTTAACTTTTTCCGATTTAGACGTCGATAATTCAAAATTCTATATTTTCTTTAGCACGTTATAGGTAACCGGTATACCTACATGTATCGCGTTTTAACGCTTGCCCAGTTATCTGGGCTAGATACAAATTCAGGCATTATCAGATAACTTCTTGCAATTATTTCAACAATGTGACTACCATAAACGGGGCCGTAATTAAGGCAATTGGCGATCGTTTTTAAGTTGTTTCTGAAATTTTGTCACGGTAGATGCAGCAGAATTATGGGGGCAAAGAGGACGATGACAATTATTGATAAAATTATTAATGAAACTAGGGTACAGATACACAGTGAAACCTTAGCAAACGACCATCGACACTTCAAACTACGCGTCGGACATTAAAATGTTTATAAAATATTAATCGCGCATATCGAATTGTTTTTTTGCACTTAGTGGTGCGCCTCAAGGTTCGATTTCGGGACAACTTCCATGTTCGGCGTTTATATAGGCGGCTTTGTAACTGATTTTCGTTCCACAGCTTTTTCTTTGAGTTCTATTTAAACTGTACGCGTATTTAGTTATGACAATCCACGAATTGAAAGCCTACACCGTAAATGTAAATTTAAATAGTCAAACGGATTTCAATATAACTATCTTCAGATTTAAAAAATTCATAATCGTCAAAAATCTGGGAAAACTTAATGTACTTGTGTATCTACAAATCGTATGGCGTTTTGGCAGAAGGGCGTAACCCACACTTTTTTGGCGAAAATGAGTTATTCTGACTGTCTTATGCGTCTAGGGCAAAGACATCATCAGGATAAAAATATTCCGATTTTTTCCACCAAAAAATCGATTTTTATTTCCCTAAAACGTATCTGCTTATAACTACGCAACAACACAAAAAGTGCGCTCCTGTAAAATGCACTTTTTGCGGATTACGCATTTCTGCAAAAACGCCGTCGATATGTATACACATAGATATGTCGTACCTAGAACGCTCAAATCGGCACAATCTTATTCTAGAAAGTTATTTAAGCCTGTTCGTTGTGTTTCGTCGTTATTGTTTTAAAAATGGTAGCGAGGGGCGCGTTTAAACAAAAAAAAATAAATGGACGTAAACACTTGCATCCACATAAAACTTAAAACAAAATCTCCGCGGCGCCGTTTAAGTTCAAATTCAAAATCAAAATCTTACCGGTATAGTTCCCAAATAATGGCCTACGCTAACTCACAAGATAGGGTTTTCGTAACGAACACTAATTATTGCTCCCTATTACAATTTTTCGCAACGCCCGTTTCGAACTATCGCCGAGTATCTCTTGCACGGCATTTCAGTTACTAACAAAAATCTTGCAGAAATTCAGGTGAATAAGTAAATTTTTCACACTCTGGTAATCGCCTATAGCGTTACGTCTTTACTGGGACTTTGCCGCGGCCGTGTATGGATACTGCAAGTGCAGGGCCGAATCGAGTAAATTTTCAACTTTCGCTTTGCAAATCGGATAGTCCGTAAGTGCATTTTATGATGTAATAAATAAAATAATTAGTTTCTGGTAATTACCTACTGGACGTTTGAACAATAATTTAACATCGATCGTTCGCGATAGAGACGTTACGTGGGACGCACGAAAATAATTGGAAAAAAAACGAAGCTTCCAAGTACCTACACTAACAAGCAAGCGTTGCTCAATTTAGCAGAAGAAATTTGTATTCAGTTTATTTACTGATGCGTTTCGTATCGCGCAACGCGAAACATTCTTTTCAAAAGATTATTTATTTCGGTCGTTATATTATTTTTGTATAAAACGAGCGAAAAGAATGATTTATGTCGGTCGACTTGTACGGAAACAATTTCTCTTCGTAGCCACGTTCGTTAATTTATTTTTTAACGCGAAGTAATTAGGCAGTGGGCGGACGCGCCATCGATATAAACAGGGTGGGTTCGTAACGCTTAGGTAACCAAAATATAGTCATTTATATGCATTTACGGTTTGGTAAATTATCGAAATGCTGGACGAGTTTGGAAAGATAGGCAACTTATAAAACAACTTAATTCGAGATCCAATATTGTAATCCATCTTTATAACTGCAGTGAGTCTCCTACATACGAACGAGTTGCATTCCGAGAACGCGTTCGCAAGTCGAATTTGTTCGTAAGTCGAACAAAGTCGTACCAAGGTGAAAGCTTGTCTATTTTAGTTAAAGAAAACACTTTTAACTTTATTTTATTTATATTTTTTACTAGAATATCGTAGAAAAACTAGACATTAAACAAAATTTTTATTTCTTAATTTGAAAAGTAAAACAGTTAGCATATGGGAGCTGGTAGTGAGTGATAAATAATCGGAAGGCGATAAGTTACTAAAATTTTGTTCGTAACTTGAAGGTTCGTATGTAGGGGACTTACTGTACAGAATTTATTCGTTGACACTGTCACGAACAAAAATTAAAACGCTTTAAATAAGTTATTAATCTTTGCTAGTACGATTGATGAGTGATATCGCCCAGTGATATGTATAAATAGGGGAACTATCGTAATTTTCCACGTTTCAAACTATGTAGCGATAATTGTCGAAGAAAATAGTCGTCAAATGATCTTTGCATTAAAATTTTTAATGACATTTTGTGTCGGTATTAGGTCGGAAATAAATTGCGTATTGATGTTATTGATGAAATACTAATTTTTCAGTCTAACCGGTTTTCCCCGGGAAATTATAGCATTTTCGTTAAAATTTAGTCTTAATAATTACCTAAACAGGTATTGGGTAATAGGTATTTAACACTTATGTGCATATCTGCCTCCAGATTTTATTATAACTATTATCGTTAACATTGATTGATTTGACGTTAATATATAATTAGGCAGTTAAATTGTTATATTAAACATAACAATTTGATACTCTGCGTATATACGTGTATATGTCGTAGTCGTAATGCAAAATTAGGCTTTTTATAAAATGCCTAAGGATTTTATAAAAAGCCGGCAAAACGCGAACGTACAGTGCAATTATCGTTATGACTACACCAATTCAGGCAAATTGATAAAATGCCGGCTAAACGTGAACAGAAAATATATATCTCGTTCTGACTAATTATTTTCAGGCATTTTACAATTTGCCAACAGCGAAGTAGTCGAAACGTGAGAATAAAAATAATAAAATTACTATTTAATAAAATAATACAATGATAATAAACGAAAACAAATCTTTCTGTGAAGTGAATCTAAATAAATACTTCACAATATAAAAATTATATTAACTTTCAATTAGCTAATCTTCAATTAGCTACTCAGGTACCTATATTTATATTCACATTATATATTATATATTATTATAATATATTATATATTATTATAATATATAATATAATATTATATATTATATATTATTATAATATATATTATATTATATATTATACATAATATATATAGTAGATATACATACTCATGTTGCATGTGAAAATAAATACAGGTACCTGAGTACCGAATTTGAATACTTTAAGATTAGCTAATTGAAAGTTAATATATTTTTATATTGTGAAGTATGTACTTAGATTTACTTCACAGAGAGATTTATTTTCGTTTATTGTCATTGTGTTATTTTATTAAATAGTAATTTTATTATTTTTATTCTAACGTTTTGACTACTTCGCTGTTGGCAAATTGTAAAATGCCTAAAAGTAATTAGTCAGAACGAGATATACATTCTTCTGTTCACGTTTTGCCGGCATTTTATCAATTTGTCTGAATTGGTGTAGTCATAACGAAAATTGCATTGTACGTTCGCGTTTTGCCGGCTTTTTATAAAATCCCTAGCCATTTTATAAAAAGCCTAATTTTGCATTATGACTACGACATATATATAGCAGAATTGTTTCAAGAAGTTAACAAATGAGCGTTTAATTCGAGTGCATACATAACTAGAGTCGACGATTTAAATATTTAGCGTATCGTTATCTTAACAACTACATATAAGCAAATAAATAAAAGATAAATAAAATCATGAACGATGACAAAGGCGGCTTCGAAAAAAAATTGTAAATCAACGGTGGAAAGTTTGTTTAACCATCATTGTTTAAACGTAGAGAGATTCGAAGAAGAAAATCCGAATGTGCGGCATCACTACGAAGCAAATAGGGAAGAAACAACGTCATTTTGTCCGACATTCGAAAACCTACCAAAATCGTACGAAAATCTTGTCGTTTTGTTTTTCTGGACGTCTTGGACCTAAAACGTTTGCAGAAAATAGTGGTCGACCATAAAATCGACTGGATAGTTCACCTATCGGCATTGTTAAGTGCAAAAAGCGAAATGAACATTCTTTTCGCCATAAAAGTGAATGTGGATGAACGTTCTGAGCGTTGTGAATCAATGGAAATTGAGAATTTTTGTGCCAAGCACCAAAGGCGCCTTTGGACTCGAATCGCCAAAAAATCCAACTCCGAAAATCACCGCGCAACGACCGAAAACCATTTATGGCGTAGCAAAAGTTCATGCCGAACTCCTAGGAGAATATTACCATTGCAAATATGGATTGGAGTTTCGTTCGCTCAGATTTCCCGGTGTTATTTCCTGCGACGTTCCCGGCGGTGGTATCACCGGTAGGTTGTTCTTCAAATTTTGCCGCTTAAAACCGAACGTGATCGATACAGATTATGGAATAGCCACGTTCAACGGTGCAGCCGAAGGAATTGATTACGAGTGTTATATAAAACCGAAGACGATACTGTCGATGATTTATGCTTAAGGGCGATTCACCGAATTCCGCACTAAAAAGATGAGTGTATAAAATCAACGCGATGAGCTTTTCTTCGGACAATTTGGCTGCCAAAATACGTAATTATTGTCCCAACTTCCAGGTCACATATAAACCCGATAATATCAGACAAGAAATAGGCGAGCATACAAAAAATTCCTCATTTGTTGTGGCACCTAACTAACGATAAGTTGCATTTTGTGATAGCCGAATCGTGGCCGCAGGTGTTAGACGACAACGAAGCACGTCAAGATTGGTCGTGGAAACCTGACTACGATTTTCACAGACTAGTGGAGACGATGGTTCATAAAATGAACGTATAACGAATAGAGTTTTGCTAAGAAAACTTCAATTATCTAACTCTAAATATGCAAACGCTTTGTCTTACTTATAATAAATTATCAACTTTATGTACGCTTTTATTGTTAGTTCGAGTTGGACTTTTGATTAGATTCATCTGCACGCAAAAGTTTGTTTCTTTAATTGAAAAGTTCATTATTTAATTAACCGAAAAGTTTCGAAAACCAAATTTTTAAATTAAAGCTAGTAGTTATTTGTAAGGGGCCGTGTGGCCTAGACGTAGAGGACCAACCTCTGGACTGGCCTTCTCGCGCGCTCACGGCTGCGGGTTCGAATCCCGCCGAAACCGTGGACGTTTGTGATTGTTAACCCTTACTAACCAAATTTAGAAATCATGGCTCATTGTGTGACTCATTCGCGATTAGGTATGATATGACGTCATACACATTTTATCTAATATTTTTGATTTCTTGGTCGTCGGTTTATGTTAGATTTCCGTAATAAACTGTGTTGGGTTGCGACCAGTATTTGGATTGGTGACCCATCAAGGAATTATGTATATAAGAAAATAATTGCATATATGTGGTTGTTGGCTAAATGGATTAATTTGCAAGTGCATTAGTATAATTAGGGACCATTCCATAGAAAAACGTTGCGCATTATATGGTTTTTGATAATTATAAAATTTTGCACGTTTATTCTACCGATCTTCGAAGCCACAAAAATAGTTTGCGTAGAGCCACTTGTATCTGTGACGGTGTGCATAATTATGGTATTTTAGACCATTCTATTTTTTGTTGTAACTTTTTTCTATCAGAAATACAGAATTATAGTGTAACTCATTTTTAAAGAGTAAAGATCAGTCTTTCTTTTTGTTTAAATATTTATTTTTTATATTATTAAACCATATAAAGGTTTGTCTCTTTAATTTGGACTTGCGGAAGCGATAATTAAACACTTGACATTTTTAAAAACCGCGAAAAGCGCTATAATAACAATTTATACGATATTCCATACTAAAAAACGAACGAAACGAACACTGTTTCACATAATTTAATCACAATTAGATCTATCTAATGTATTATTTGCTTGTCGCGGTCATAGGATTTAAAATAGAAAAATTCCATATCCGTCGACTAATAAAATGTACGTAGAGATTTTGGAAATTGTTGGCCTTGTGACCTTTTCAAACATTTTGAACGAAACGGACGGTATATAGCAGCGAATGTGAATTAAATTTTCGATTTTTTTAAATCAGTTTTTTAAATCTTAATAATACGCAAGCTCTATTTATGGACATGCATAAAATAACATTACGCTACACTTAAAATTTAATTAAAACCGTAACGAACACAAGTCGGTACCTTCAATTAAAATCGTACATAACTGTACATAAATTTTATAGCATTCTGTGTAAAAACTTCGACTGTTGAATTGGCGGGAAAAGTTCGTTGTTGTCGTTTTGATTTTAGGTTAGAATAGAATTCGTGGAGTGAATTTTGCCCGAAATGGAATTTTCTACGCGAAAAAAGCACCCGAAGACGATTATAAGCGATAGTTTAAGCGAACTGTATCCGCACAGTTTACAGTTGTATAAAATACCGCCCGGAAATGAGATTTCGCTGTCGGAATTTGAAGATTTAGCCCTGGATCGGTTACAGTTACTTAGAATTCTCGAACAGGCTACTCAGAAAGGACACAGATTATTTACGGAACCATGGTTCGATGTGGTTGAAGCTGATTTGAAAAAAGAGAAGCTCTTCAAGTACCTTAATTTGTTAGAATCGCGAGAGGACGAGACAACGTTGGCAGCTCGAAGGGCTCGATCACATTTCTCACTTTATATTACGATTGGCATACTGTCGATCTCAAGATTTAAGATGGTGGTTTCTGCATCGCGAATTGGAATGGTTTAAAGCACGATTCATAAATATGGCTAAACGTAAACCGGATTTAATAGAAACCTTTCTCGGTTTGAACAACTTGACTTACCAATGTATTACCTTAGATGAAAAGCAAAATATCCTAAACGAGCTCAACGAATCTACCATGGGAACAGCAGAATCCAGTTCGTTAGATTTTTATAAAGTTCCATTCACTGAAGTGTGTAGTTTGTTGAAAAATAGGCGTGTGTTTGTTAAAAATGGTTTCGCTTACATTCCCAATTTTGAATTAGTTTCGTGCGTCCTGTTTGTGTTTAGGGCTCATTTAAATGAAGCTCTCGCTGTAAGTATTAAAAAATTAATTTGATGTAGTTTTATTTGAATTGAAATGTCCTACTAGTATGCAAGCCAACAAATATCCAAGGTAGACGACGATCGACTCAATAATTTACTTTCAAATCTTCATACAAGTTATACAGGACAGGATTATGCAGTTTCCAAAAACAAAGATTACATAAACATAGAAAATCTTGATCAATATTCTCGTAAACATTATCCGCTTTGTATGCGTCACATCCACGAAGTATTTCGTTCGACTCATCATATGAAGCACGGTTGTCGAATGCAGTATGGATTATTTGTTAAAGGGATCGGTGTCACTTTCGAAGATGCCATGAGATTTTGGCAAGAGGAATTTACGAAATTAATCGATCAAAATATATTTGAAAGAAAATATTCGTATCAGGTAAAACATCAGTTCGGTAAAGCGGGCCGAATGCTAAGTTATTCCCCATACAGTTGCATGAAAATTATAACAAACAGTGTAGGCCCAGGAGAACATCACGGTTGTCCGTTTCGCCACTTCGATGAAGCCCATTTAAGACAGAAACTATCGGAATACGGCGTTTCAGGTATAATCAATTTTTGCGTAATTGAAAAATTATTTTAACAGTGAAATTGCAGGAGAAGGCGTAAGAGAAATTTTAGAATTGGTGAAGGATTCGCATTATCAAATCGCTTGCACTAAATACTTTGAACTCGCCCACAACCAGCCGAGCAAGAGCGTTATTAACCATCCCAATCAATACTTTGAGGAAAGCAGTTCTTTAGTGGCCGACCGCGCTAAAGGTTCAGTTTCCAAAATGTCAAAGACGTCCTTCAAGACTTCAAAACAAGACGAGAGTTCGGTTATGGACGTGGATATTTAATTATGATTTCGGTTTCAGAGCAATATATTTATTTATTTATTTACCAGAAAAGAACTACAAAAAGTAATCCTGCAGAGGTAAACACAGTTACCTGTACGCAGAATCTGGTATACTTATATACTAAACTTAAAACTAAAGTAACAATGTATTCACTGTTTCTTTACAATATTTACATATTTCCAATACATTATATTATATAATAAACCCATCTTAATGCATACAACCGTATCTGAAATGTATACCCTCTACTTATCACCACACCAAAATGTTGGATTTAATCCAAACCTTTAGTTTATTTTTACTTGATTTTTTTGTTATATGTAGTAATTTGAGATCATGTCTAAGTTCATTGAACACTTTTATTGCTGTATAATAACTATCCTTATAGCTAACAGTCTTAGTTATCCTAGGAAGTGGAATGCTTTTATTTCTAGTCTTGCTTACTGAGTTGACATATAAACTAGTAAGTCGCTTATAATGATAGGCTAAACTCTCAAACGCAAAATTTTGAAATAAAGACAAAGGATTATCTGTACTGAATTCACCTTTGTTAATTATTCGAATAATTCTATTTTGGATTTTTTGTAGCGGTTCAAGAATACTTCTATATGCACCTCCCCATGCTATATTACCATATGTAATAACGCTATGAAAGAATGCATAATATAACAATTTTAAAGTATCTGTTCTCATAAACCTTGACAATTTGTATGTCAAATATATCAAATATTTGGTTTTTTTCGTAATATACTCTATATGCTTATTCCATTTTAAATTATAGTCAAATATAATTCCCAAGTATCTACATGAATCAACTCTACTCAAAATATAATCTTCAATTTTTATATTGATATTCTTAGGAACACTATCACAGTAATTTCCGAAAGTCATGTACACTGTTTTTCTTATATTTAACGATAGTTTGTTTAGTGCCAACCAATCTGACACTTCTTTCAGGTATTTGTTCATATTGCACTCAACTTCTTCCCAATTATCTTCTGTAGATATCAAGGCTGTATCATCAGCATATGATATTGCACTATTTGGCATTTCAATTAATAGATCATTAACATATAATATAAAGAGCAAAGGGCCCAATATCGTCCCTTGTGGTACTCCTGTATTTATGATTACTTGATCACTAACAGAATCAGCTACTCTGATCTGTTGTTTCCTATTGCTTAAATAGTTAAGAATTAATTCATGCGAATTACCTCTGATACCATAGTTATATAGTTTGTCCATAAGTATACTATGGTTAACAGTATCGAAGGCTTTTGCTAGGTCTAGAAAAGTTATAGCTATTGGTTTACTTTTATCTAGTCTACTATAGATTTTGTTAGTTATAAAATTCAGAGCATCTTTTGTGCCCTTGTTTTTTACAAAACCATATTGATTTTGCGCAATAATTCCTTTTTTCTGTATAAAGTCTTGCAATCTATTGTATATCAATTTCTCGAAAATTTTAGCTATATTAGATATTAGGGAGATGGGCCTGTAGTTACTGATATTGCGCTTGTCATCTGATTTATGAATAGGTATTACTTCTGCTATTTTTAGTGCATTAGGCCAGACTGACTTCTCAATACAAAGATTAAGTATATGTTGCAAGGAATCAACTATATAGGCTGCTAAAATTTGAATTGTTTTTGTATTAATTCCATCCAAACCTCCATTTTTTACTTTCATATTATCAATTACTTCTAATATTTCAGAATTATGTATTGGTTTAAAAAATAGGGTATTACTATTCATTGGAGGCAATTTTAGATATTTGCCTATGGGTAATTTAATCTTACTACTCAAATTTTTACCAATATTACAGAAAAACGAATTCATTCCATCAGCTATGTCCTTTGGATTTTCAATTATCTCATTATCCTCTGTAATTATCTGTGGAATATTATTTCCTTTGCTTACTTTTTTGCCTAGTTTGTCATTAATGATGTTCCATAGTACTTTTGAATTATTCAAATTCTTTGCAATTATATCTTTATCATGTTTTGTTTTGGCTGCCTTTATAATTTTATCCAAATGCTTGCAATATTCTTTATACTCAAGCTTATATTGTTCTTCATTTGGATTAATTTTCATTTTCTTATATAATTTATTTTTTTCCTCACATGATATCATTATCGCCTTTGTTATCCAAGAGCTTCTAGCTTGATATTTAGATTTTTTTATGTCTTATTTTGCATTTAGATTTAATTAAGCAGTCTTGGATTTCGTATATCAGGAAATCAGCAGCAGCATTAGGATCATACATTGATTGAACAATCTCCCATCTTTTGTGCTTAGCCACATCACGTAATTTATTGTAATTGTAAAAGAAATCTTTCTTACTTTTTGTTACTCTTGGTAATTTGTTTATAGAAATTAAAATAGGATAATGATCAGTTATCGGTACAGTTAACTTAAAAGTCTTTGGCAATAATGAATTCGTTTTGATGAAAATGTTATCAATGCATGTTCCTTTATTATCAAAATGTGATGGTCTAGTTATGCCCCTGAATCCAGGAAAGTAACCTTTCTCAAAAAAATTATTAAGAAATTCACAGCTGACAACATTTTCTTCCATAAGATTGATATTGAAATCTTCAATAATTAAGTGATTTTTGCTATTTCTTCTATCATCTAGATGTTTTTTGACGTTCATTATAAATTCAGTACAAGGTAAGTCATGCCACCTATAAATAGTAGATAGTTCTAAATTTTTACTATTATTTAATTTAATCATTACGTTTAAGATTCTAAGTCTTCCAATTTCAATTATTTTGGTAGTTTCATTTATATTCTCATCAATGTATACAACTACACCATCAGATCTATTAATAGTACTCTCGTTGTAATAAATTTTGTAACCCTGTATAGCATGGTACTGTGGACAGTCCAGGAACCAAGTCTCAGTACAAATTATAATACATGGCCTAACGTGCAAACTCTTAATAAAAATTGCTAACTTATTATAATTTGCATCCAGACTTCTTATGTTAACATGCATTATTAAACTATCTCTATTGTAAATATTTTTGTTCAGAGTTTTGAGATCCTCATAATACATTTCATCTACAATTAGTTCATGTTGTATATTATCAATTATACCAATTTGATTTTCCATTAATAATTACAATCGTTAGTATCTGACACAAGACTCATCTTACCATTGAGAATACACGATGGACTTTTACGCAGATTAGTTGATGAAGTAGCAGGTGACATCTGTTGGGTATTGTTGGATCTATTAATTTGATTATTTGTCCACGTGTTGATTTTCCACGTCGGTATCTCTGGTTTTATTGGATAGCTTGTCATTTCTATAAATTTCTCGATTTTATTTTGATATATTTGACAATTACTCCAGTCCATTGTTGAATGCTCAATGTCATAGTTTGATTTATGTCTATAATTATTGTATTTACAATTTAGGCACTTCATTACCTGAGAACAACAAGATTTTGTATCATGTTTCTCAGAGCACTCCAGGCACATGTAATCATTGATACACTTTTTTGCACTATGTCCAAATCTACCAAATTTAAAACAAGGTTTTATATTGATAACATCATAGATCTTGCAATTTTGACATCCCACAAATACATGATTATTATTTACTCTTACATGTTTATAGATTTCATCTGTTACTTCCATAATAACAGTATCTTTGCCAGTATATTTATTTGTGTACATATGAACAATTTGTCCTTTTGTTTCAAAATTACTGAAGTTCCTCTGATTTATGTCGAATTCTAGTTTTTTTATATCCATTTTTTCATAATTGTCTATACCAATTATTTTTATCTTAGGTTTAAGTAATTTCTCAGTTTTAACCTCAAAATTACTAGTTAACTTATTCTGCATGAGTTTTGCTGCTAACGATAAGCTAGATTCATTCATGAAGTTTATTACTATTTCATCTTTGTTCTTCATATATATCTGCTTAGCTTGTATATTTTCTCTTTTATTATGTACTGTGAAACTCTTTCCTTAATGTCTGTTCTGTCTTCTTTGTTCACTTTTTTTATTAATAACTTTGGAATTTTTTTTGATTGTGATGTATTTTTGTTTATGATTTCTGCAAAAGTTGGTTTCATCACCTGTTCTTCTTTTTGCCTCTTCATTAATTCTGTTAATAATGCATTTTTATCATGCAGTTCCTTGTTTAGCTGTTTTAGTAATACATTTTCTTTTTTCATTAATTCAAGTTCTGCATTTTCATCACTGAAAGTAGTGTTATGCAGTTCTTGTGTCTCATTATGTATTTCCTGTAAAATTTGTGACCTGATTTGCTCTTCACTTTTACTTTTTATCTTAGCTATAATAGTTTTAGCATATTTGTTCAGTGTCACGTCATCATCTTTGGAGGTTAGACCATGTTCAGGACAAATTACTAGTAAATCACTTTTATATTTTCCACCACTTAATTTAGCAAAGTCTGCTTGATGATAAGCTTCTTCACATATTAAACACACAACAAAAGAAACTTTTTGTTTCGGATGACATTTATAAAATTTGTTAAACACACGGTCAGGAGGCTCTTTCCCCCCTGACGCCATTTTATATATGATATATTTATCGTTAGTTATTAAATAGAATTTTACATTTTAAATAGAAATTTCTTTTAATGTTCTAATAATCATATATAGTATCTGGGTTTATTCTGTAATTTTTACAGGCCTGTTGACATGTTGTTAACATTGGAACTTATGAACAACCAATCACAATCGAGATTCACATACCTTTCCATGGCGATGACATGTTAACAGGCCCGTGAAAATTACAGTTTTGTTACAGAATAGACCCAGGAAATTAAATTTACTGTTATAACAGCAAATAAATGACTGCGGGTAAAATAGCCTACATTTGTTTTACAAACAATATGAGCAGTCGTTTCCATGTCGGTTAACGCATTGCGTGCCAAGCTGATTTTGACATAAATACTCCCAGGGGCCAACAGGAAGTATTTTGTTATTTGTTGGTTTATAGATTAGAAATAACATTTATATTACTTATAAAGCACAATTAGTAATTATTTGCGAGATTCTACGTGTTATACATATATGAATGACGTGGCCCCACACGATATTTTTATCCATATTTTGTCTGTGTGACCACTTCATTCATATGTATATGACGGTAATTCTTTCGAATTAATAATATGCCATTGCATTTCCATGTAGCGTTATCCATAAGTGAAATAGGAATGTTTTTATTCATCTGTTGCCGTCATACACATATGTATGACATGGCCTACTACGATTATCTATTGTCATACACATATGAATGACGTGGCACGCAATGTGTTAAACAAAACTTTATTTTATTGCTTTAAATAAATATATTATAAGTTTATTATTATTTATTTTGTATTCTTATATTGGAAATTAATTAATTTTTTTATATTAGGATGGTCAAAAAAGTTAACGATAAAACTTTTAATTTTTGAATTCTTTTTTTGTTCACGTCTTTTTATGTTAAACTTGGTAACATTATAAGGCTTCCTTTAGATTCACAGAGAAATCCAAGCTGTATCTTTATTTCTATAAAGATCAGATTATCCTTGAAAGCAGGTGGTTGGATAAAATCATAAGGTTGTGGTCGTAAATATCTGCTCTTTATTTATTTACTACCTATATAACTTGTATTGCTGTAGTTACTTTAATCATTTATCGGGTTTCAAATTTAGTATAGTAACTCGACTTTGCTATTATTAACCTAATCAAAATCGTAATGCATATATATTGGTCTAAGGAAAAATACTGTAAAATCAGAACTAAAAATATAAACTATAATATTTTGATAACTTAATAAGAACGTTAATTAAGTATTTATATTAAATTTAAAAAAATGGTTAGACCAATGCCACGAAGACTATCGTATCTTAAGTTGATATAATTATATCAGCTTACAACGTATGATTATGATATTCTTCGTTGCATGGGTTGATGTGAAGCTGCATAAAGGCGACTTGTGGGGTCTGTTATACAACAATCGATCATTTAATCTCAAAAAATGGCAAATTTAAGGTGATATAATTATATCAATACAAATTTGCCATTTTTCAAGATGCAATAGTTCTTGTTGCACGAGTCAATTTGATAACTAAAGTTTCAAACGTTATAAGGTCATCGATATTATTTTATTAAGAATATTTATAGAATATTATATTTTATTTTATAAAGAAGGTATGACGCGACGATTTATACGAAAACTATGTCGAAGTAGTCCCGGTTAAAGGTTGGTACGTACAGAAAAATTACACAGAAAGTAGGGCGTTCGATTTACACCGTTTTATACCACTTTCTCGAACAAAAAATGTTGATTTGCCAAATTTTGTGTTAAAAGTACAGAAGGAAAAGTTTTTTTTATTTCCGTAGTCTTCTTCTTTTTATTAATTGCTTATATATAGATATGTTTGTTATTGAAATATACCTTGAAATGCACCTAAGTAGGTATAAAATCAGTTTTCCAAATTCACGATTTTAATTAAAATTATATTCAATTTACGAATATGGAAAATTGAACGTCATGCAAATAGAGCACTTATGTATATTTAAGTTGCGAGTTGCCGGTTATCGCAAACCGCTACAAGTGGCGAGTGGATCAGTCTATTATAACGACAAAATATTGCGTGGATTAGTGCAAAAGGGCCTCGGAAAGCTACTTTTGAAAAGGTACAGTGCTTTCCCTATTATTTATAATTACACTGAAACTTCACTTATAACAACTCCTCGAGAGCGAATTCTTTCGGTTTTAAGAACTCGAGAGGAGATCCCACCACTTTCCTTTTTCAGAGGAAATCACGCTCGAAGGCGGGGTATAACACTCTGATTGGTTCATTTGAATATACACGTTCGGAGGGCTTGCGAAGTGATGTATGTGTTTACCAGTGTATGCATAGTAGAGATTGAACGTGAAAACATATAAACGTAAAAAATTGACGTAAAAAGTAAAAAAATTAAGTGTCAAATGATGTACGCACGTACGCACACGATCGCCGAAAAGAGGCAACACCCGATTGGTGTAGTAAGTCACGTGTTTAGACGAGAGTGGAGGAAACAGAGTTCTCAATACTGAACGTGAGGGGGTTCTCAATACCGCAAGTTGTTATAAGTGAGAGTTGTTATAAATGAAGTTCCAGTGTAATATGTAAGGTGTTTTTCGATTTTTATTTCTTGTTGGAACGATGGCGCATAGGTGTCTTTTATGTAACTTGATGGAAAAGTTGTGTTACAAATTACATTTATTTCTGTACCGATTGTGAGTATGGTTTACTCTTAAAAACTTTGAGAAAATAGGTACGACGTTGAAGAATTGTTGTTTAATAAATGCCGCCCGGTTTCCTAACAATAAGTAATGCGTAAGCTGACCACCACTTTGTTACAATTAAATAAAACATATAGGGGAAGGTGGCTTAAAACGGGATATGTAGGTAAAATGAAACATAAGTGTTTCTCGTTCTAGCAAAGCTGATAACACCGCGTATTTCCTTATGATGTGTGTCTATGAATGCTATTGTTGTTTAGATAACGTAAAAGTGTGATCTGAGCATTATTAAAAGAAGGAGAGTACTTTTATTGTTTTGTTGTAGCACTACTATAATATTTACAGTCAACAGCTTGTGATCTTGAATTGTTATTGAACTTAGTATTATCTACAAAGGTTAAGTTAACGAGTAGTGTATGTGCGGTTCTTCTGAAAGTCTCCAATTCTTTACGCGGTAAGTTTAAAAATCGTAACGCAAATGCGGGTAAAATGGGAAATTTGTATTGCGATAAAACGGGATACTATCCCATTTTACCTCAATTGAATGTGAGGGCATCCCGTTTTACCTACACTGTTTAATTATTTATTTTTATTTGTTTTCAGATGCCTTCCACATATAAAAGAAAAACTGAGCGTCAATCTTGGTCGGAAGAGGCAATGTCTAAAGCATTGGAAGCACTGCAAAGTGGAACTTGTGGTTACTTAAAAGCTGCTAAGCTGCTTTAGAAAGGCGATTTAAACATAAGAATAAACAAGCGATAGGCCCTTCGAAACAGCTTGGTAGTAGGAAATTAACATTTTCAAGAGAACTAGAGGAGCAATTGGTAGAGTATTCTAATAACATGGAAGGTATGATGTATGGACTAACAACAAGAACTATTCGAAGTCTTGCGTATGAACTTGCTGTCAAGAATAACGTTTAACATCATTTTAATAATGAAACAAAATTAGCCGGATGGCACTGGTTGCGTTTTTTTGAAAAGAAACAAATTGTCTGTTCGACGTCCAGAAGCAACATCTACTGCAAGGGCTCGAGGTTTCAACAAAGAAGCAGTTAACTCATTTTTCGACATTTTGGAACCGCTTCAAGAAAAGCACAATTTTACAGCATCAAGAATGTTTAATGTGGATGAAACCGGAATTACTACCGTACAGTCTCGACCATCAAAAATTATTGCTGTTAGAGGAAGAAAGCAAGTAGGTTCTCTCACATCAGCAGAACGTGGAGAATTATTTACCGCAGTCATTTGTATGAGCGCCAGTGGGGTTTTTATCCCACCTATGATAATTTTTCCTCGAGTACGAATGAGACCTCAGTTTGGTGATGGAACTCCGCCAGGTACGCTAACAATTTGCCATAAGTCTGGGTGGATGCAATTAGAGTTGTTTGCACAATGGTTTGATCATTTCCTTCTTCATACCCAAGCTTCTAAAGGTAATTCAGCATTACTTATACTTGACGGACATAAAACACGCACTCAAAATATTGCAACGATTGATAAGGCACGAGAAAATGGAGTGACAATTTTATGCTTACCACCGCACACCAGTCACCGTATGCAACCATTGGATGTGTCATTTATTACTTAGCACATTTTATACACAAGAAGTGGAAATGTGGTTGAGGAATCGCCCAGGGCGATGTGTTACTATAAGTGAAGTTGGTTCCTTATTTGGTAAGGCATTTCTCAGAGCCGCAACACCTCTAAATGCTATTAGCGGTTTCTTTAAAACTGGATTGTGTCCATTAAACCGCACGATATTCACCGAAAATATGTTTGTTGCAACTTTACTAACTAGTCATGACCCAGGTCAAAACAGTGACACTCACACTATTGAAAATGAAGCAGATGTGTTACTTGAAAATGAAGAAGAAAAGGAAGATATTGACCATGACTTTGTAAGAGAATTTACACCAGAAAAACAAATAATAACACAAATCGAACGACCATCAACTAGCGGTGTTGCCAATTCAATTACTCCCTGACTTAATTGCTCCCTATCCAAAAGCTGGTAAACACGGCCCATCAAAAAAGAAAGCTAACAAAAGGGGTAAAGCTGTATTACTTACGAGTAGCCCTTATAAGAACGAGTTGGAAACATCCTTCGCAGAGAAAAAAAGAAAAAATCAATGTAGACAAATTAAAATCGAACATAACAAAAAAATCCGTAAAAGATACCGCTACAGGAAGCAGCACTTCGAAAGGTAAAAACGTATCTAAATCTAAGGTTTATATGATATCAAAGTTCAGTTCAAGTAGCAGCGAATTTGACGTCGACGTGGATTGCCTATTCTGTGGAAATAATTATTCCAAAGACCACTGCGGCGAAGGATGGATAATGTGCGGTCAGTGCGGCAAATGGGCTCATGATGCATGCGCGAGTATAGAAAGTGATGATGAAGCATTCATTTGTGATGTTTGTCTTCAATAATAAATGTATATTTTTTTATGTTAAATTTCTATCCCATTTTACCTCTTATATTTTCCCATTTTACCTACGTAGTGTAGGTAAAATGGGAAATTGTAGACATTTTGTAATCACTATATGTAAGTTTGTTTTTTTTCATTTTTATTGATGAATATTTGACTAATTTAATGACCATGCTATAGCATATCTTCTTTGCAAACTTCTACGATAATTAAATTCGTCTATACCGAAGTTTTAACGTTAAGTATCCCATTTTAGGCCACCTTCCCCTACCTACGACGATGATTAAGCGCTATTTTGTCCTAATTCGTTTTCAATTTATTGATTTATTACCGAATTCTTAATCTCGACTGTAGGCAATAAAAACGGTATCACGTCAAAAGGCCTTAGACAAAAACGTCGTCATATAACGTCAAATCTAAATGACGGCGTTTTTGTCGACGGCCTTTTGATGTGGAACCTCAAAATTGACCTTTACGAGGCTATAACTTCGAAATGTCTAGGTTATCGTAGATTAACCTAGCCAATTTTTGGAAGGAATCGAGTGGTCAAAACTTATAGGGTCGAGTGCTTGCTTCAAACAAAATACGGAATTCGTTGCTCCGTTACTTTAAAAAATATATATATCGATAGGAATTATCTTATACAGCAACGGTCTCCAAACGTTTTGATACACCGGGCCACATTAGGCACCTGCCCGAGTAAAATTACATTAAAGACGACAGGCACCAGCGGTCACATTTTCGTTTCGTTAAAATCACTTCGCGTGCCCTAGTTCAGAGATCCACGATGGTATGAAACTAGTAGACGAGGATCAGTTTTATGGGGGGTGGTGTCATTTCTTCGATAACGATTTAAAATCTAATAAGTTAGCACGATCGTTTACTACAAAGGGTATAGCCGGATAAGCATGACAAAATGGCCTCCAAAGAAATCTACGAAACAACCTATATTATTACATTGGCAAGTCATGATATATACACGTTTTACTCCCTGACCTTCAGTAGTCCTTGAGAAAATCAAAAAAGTATGTACCGGGGGAACTATTTTTTAAATTCGTTTATCTACGAAACTATTATAGCTATGAACATAAATCAAAAACAGATTGTTAGAGAATAATTCACAATATAACATATGTTTTTTTCTATTAGTTTCGACTAATAATAACTATTAAAAAATTAATGGAGAAATTTTGAAAATTGAAAATTTTACAGTTCGGCCAGAGTGACAATCATCAAAAAAATGTCAAATATTGCTACTAATGTCGACTACTACTCCTAAAAGTTTCGTGAAAAAAAAATTGGTACAACACTCTGAAAAAAAATAAAAGCAAATATTGGTAGCGTCAAAACAAAAACGACAAGTTAAGTTTTTTACGTTGTTTAAACCGCGAATAGAAGTAGTGGTCAAGTAAAAAATATAAGAATGTTTCACTACTTGCTGTAGTTGTGCAAAGCGATCTCATTGTCAGTACCCATCACCATACAGGAACAGCGCCGGCGCGGCGCTTTAGTCGGACATGCAGTTCAAGTTCTAACATTCTTGCAGTGTTGTTAATATTTATGTTCGACGATTAAAATACGTAGTTCTAGAAATTCGAAAATCGTACTCAGGTCCAAAAAAAGTGCCTTTGTGTAAGCCGTTTACAATCTGTACAACCAATGGCTACATTCTTGATATTGTTGGGCCTTTTTATGGTACTCAAAATGATGCCACGATTATGAAACTCGTATTACAAGACTCCGTAGGCATAAGAACTACGTTACAACCACATGATGTGTTCATTGTTGATCGTGGTTTTCGTGATGTAATAAACTACATAACTAATGAAGGCTTTACCGTATTTATGCCTGCCTGTAAAGGCAAAAAATCTCAATTAACTACGGCAAAAGCAAACATATCGCGAAAAGTAACAAAAATACATTGTGTAGTCGAAGCTGTACATGGTGCTATAAGCCAAAAATATCGTCTCTTACATCACAACTTAGATGATAAACTGCTTCCAAAAGTACGATTGTTGTGATACAGACAAAGGTTGAGTTCAGATGGTGCATTACAAGACGAAATTATTGAATATATGGAAAGCAGAATGAAATCGACAAATACTTTGCGGGAAGATGTTGATAATCATCATTGGAATCGTCGGAAATCGTCTTTTCAACATCTAATGGTATCTGACCTACTAGATTTTCCACGTTTCACTGAGCAAGACTTGAAAGTTTTATTTACAGGCAGTTATCAACTTTCCCAAGCTGTGTCGTAATTATCAGAAATACTGGACAATAAGAATAATCTTCTCATGCAGTATGTCAAGCAAACACCACATATAAAACTGAACGTACGATCGAGACATAAAAATAATAAAGTATATCGTATTTATATCGATTATATTCCTATTGTTGTGACTGTCCCAACGGTAATAGAACAGTTCGGTGTTGTTCACATGCAGAAACTATAATATATTATTTATCACTCACCCGATAGATGCCGCGTAATATATATCCAGAAGATATATTGTCAAAAATATTTGCAACAAATTCTGTTTCTGTTGTCATTAATGAAGATAGTGATGATGATTAATAATATTGACTGTAGGTAAACATCTGTACTCACTCAGGCAACTATATAACCAGAATTAATTAATAACAATAGAAACGTTTTCTACCGCATTCGATTCTATTTATGTACATAACACATTTGTAACTTTTCTATTAACTGAAATCCCTGTATATTAGACACTTATTTGCATTTTTTGTTTTATTTATATTTTATATTGTCATAATTGTTGTTTTATTTTGTTATAGTTGTAGTTGTATAGTTGTTTATAGTTGTTAAGTGTTGTACCAATTTTTTTTTCACGAAACTTTTAGGAGTAGTAGTAGACATTAGTAGCAATATTTGACATTTTTTTGGTGATTGTCACTCTAGTCGAACTGTAAAATTTTCAATTTTCAAAATTTCTCCATTAATTTTTTAATAGTTATTATTAGTCGAAACTAATAGAAAAAAACATATGTTATATTGTGAATTATTCTCTAACAATCTGTTTTTGATTTATGTTCATAGCTATAATAGTTTCGTAGATAAACGAATTTAAAAAATAGTTCCCCCGGTACATACTTTTTTGATTTTCTCAAGGACTACTGAAGGTCAGGGAGTAAAACGTGTATATATCATTTCCTTATGACTTGCCAATGTAATAATATAGGTTGTTTCGTAGGTTTCTTTGGGGGCCATTTTGCCATGCTTATCGGCTATACCCTTTGCATCCTTTGAGATTAAAAAAACTGTATAATTTCAATGTAATACGTGTACACTATTACAGTTAATCCAGTTTTTAGCATTATTTTGTTTTTGTCGAGTGCCATTCAAAATTAGTAATAAAAAACCAATACTCCGAGTAAATATTTATGAAAATATCAATGTACATTTCTTTTTAAACACCGTTACATTTAAATTTTAATGTAGTATAATTCACATTGAGCACCTGTTACTATTTAACATCTATTATTTAACGTAAAATACATGTATGTACTTTGGCTATAATGGCAGGCAAGGGAACACAGCCGTTTTATTACAGAAATTCCACACTAGATAAAAACGATAATAATACTTAACAGACGTCCAATACTTACCTAAAATTAATGTAAAGGTGCCATTTAAGTGATAAGTAGATAAATTAAATGTCATTAATTATAATACTAGTTTCAACATAAATACGTAATTCCTTAAAAAATCTGTTTGGGAGTCGAACAACTCCTCGTTCAAACACTTCTATAAAAATATAGCACCATCGTTTATAAAATCGACATTTTAAAAAATATTAAGTACGGCGCCCTCTATCTCGGGCGCCTAGTCTCATCAATCAGATCGATTAACCTTTTAATAAATTAATTTAAATCTATTCGGGAACGCCGTGTTTTTGTTCGTAATTTTGTCTGGCTATCTTCTTCAGTTGTTCCGTCATATTTTTACCCGTTTCGGCCACCATCCTGTAAAATACGCCTTTCTGGTTCTGCAGAAGGTTATGCGGATGATTAAATTCGACCATCGTTCCTCCTTCCATAACGAGCACTTTATCCGAGTCCATTATGGTATTTAAACGATGCGCCACCGTTAACACTGTGCAGTCTGCGAATTTTTCGCGAATGGTTTTTTGAATTACCGCGTCAGTTCTGAAACATATATCTCTTGGTAGTTGAGTGCGATGCGCAATCAAATCAAACTTACTGGGGATCGACGTTGGCCGTAGCTTCGTCCAGCATTAAAATTTTGTTATTTCTAATGATGGCACGAGCTAAACAAATTAATTGACGTTGGCCCACGCTGTAATTAGCGCCTCTGTCCATAACTCGATTCTCCAGCCGGTTTATGATGTTGGCGGGATCCTTGAGCTCCACCTATAAGTTAAAATTAAGTAATTGGGCATAATTTTGTTTCTGCAAGCTTACTTCGTTAATTGCTTTGTATAAAACATCATCGGAATACTGCGCGAACGGATCCAAGTTATATCTAAGAGTGCCGGAGAAAAGTACAGGATCTTGAGGGATGATAGAAATTTTTGATCGTAGGTCTTGGAGATTTAAGTCTCGTGTCGATATACCGTCAATTTCGATGTCGCCTTCTATATAAGCCAGGCGAAATAGTGCAGCTATTAAAGACGATTTTCCTGCACCCGTACGTCCAACAACGCCAATCTGTAATCGTGAAAAGTTGAAAAGTTTCCATCGAATAGTTAGCACAAAATGGGCAACCTTTTCCTTCGGCTGTATCACGACGTTCAAGTTCTTTAAAATGAGAGCTCCGTCTTCAACGTAGCGGAGTTCCATTCGTTCGAATGAAATTCGTCCGTGCTTTGGCCAATTTTGGTCGGTCTTTTTCGGTATGGTCGGCTGTTTTTCTGCCGGCAACAGGGCGTATTCGAGGGCTCTTTCGACCGACATGAGTTGGTTGGCAGCTTCGGCCGACTGACGCATGCCCCACTGCACAAGACCGGTCAAGGCGGCAGCTTGCGTTATCGCCAGACCGACATCTCCACCTTCAGTTTCTGAAAGTGGAAGTTATTAATGTAAATACATCATGTGTTAAGGTACGGTTTGGGGAAAAAGGCGTCGTCGTCGAATGGGTCGTTAACGATAGGGAACTTATCGAGCAGGCAGTTTGTCGAAACGTGTTTCAGCTTACAATTAGTTTAAAGAATTTCCATGCTTATAAATACCTACCGATTTATTAAATTTCATTTGCTTTCATTCAAACCCGGTAGTGTCAGGTGCTCGAATGCAAATATATTTTTTTAAACCGCCTACACACCATCGGATCGAACCAAACATCCAGACTGTCCGAGTCCAGGTCGGCTCTACACACTATCGGACCAGGATCAACGGACACATGGGGACTCGTAGAGTCCTATATTCCTATATCCTTCCGCATATTTTCTAACTTTTCTTTTAATAAATCTATTGTGGCATCAGGTTGCGTCTTTGTTAAAAGTTCCAATAGGTAACAGTGCTCGGTGCTTTGTTTCAACTGTCTGTCTCTATTAGAATATTGTTTGTTTTTTAATGTTCCACAAACACTGATATTGTCTGTAGCATTCTAACAACTCCACAATAAACTATTTTTTGTTCCACATTTGAAGTCAAAACAATGTTATAACTGAGGGTTTTGTCAGGGTTTTGTTGTTAAGGGGATAGTAGACGGATTTGCAGTGTTACTTAAAACTTAATAAATCTAAAAGATGAACATCGATGAAACTTTTTTTTATTATAAACGTGATTATAAAAGATTATTCTTGCTCTTACATATATTAATTTTTATTCAAAGTGATAAACAAAAATAATAGGTTTTCCGATATTTAAAAAAAAAATAATTTCAATATTCACTTGTTCTTTTTGCAGTCGTATAGACGATAGTGTTTTTCAGGGCGAGAAGTAAAATCAGCACGTACACTTCAACAGTTTCGTATTTACAACGATTTTAATTAATGTTGTTAATAAAAAAATGTAGTGTTTCGGTGTTTAAATCTATTTGATGAGATATGAACTTTTGAAGTTTTAATATAACTTTCTAGTAACTAAAACATACTTTAGAACAGCAACGATAATTTAAAACAATTTAGCAATTAAGAAATTATCGGATTATTCTTATTATTTTAAACATATTGTCTTTGTGAATGTAGACAACCAAAAATTCAACGTCAAATTTTTACCTGCTAAATAATACTTCTAGTTATTTGCATAGAAACGGAAAGCAGGTATTTCTTAGAAGATTAGCCCAACCATAAATATCGAAGGTGGCATTGCTTGGGATATGTCAAAGAAACGAATAATAGTAAATTAAGTAGTAATTTCTGCTTTACAATTTGTTTTGTCCAACCAAATCTTGTAGACACGATTCCAGTCGCAATTTTGATCGTAGGAGGCTAAAAGTTAGGTAGTGTATTGTCTTGAAGAAAACAAAGAACGAGTTCGTTAATCAGCCAAACTGACCGACCTGTTTCAAAATGGTGGCTAATCAAAGATTTTAAATTGATTGTGAGCTATCTCCGTTATTAATTATTTGATCGGTAATATTAAATATGTTTTGGAATCGGCATAAAATTCTCTGTCCATCATATCTCTTTATAATTTTCGATAGAATGCACCGTTTTTGAGATAATCTGGAAAGTGATAATTTTTTTTTAAATTTTAAGGTAGAGATGAAATATCGTACTAATTCATAACTGCCTTACTTATTGTGTGGTTTTTACTATTATCTGTTTTCTGGTTATCTAAAATTTATGCTTTATCGTTTTAATTTAAAAAATCGTAAAATTTGAATTTGTTATATTCATCTTAAGAGAAAAAAAATAAAACTTTAATGTAAAGTATGTCGTGAGAAAATTGCGTATATGCTCTCCAGTATATTCTAAGGGAACTGTCGAAGAATCACAAAAAATTGTTAAAAAGTTCCTCCTTGACCGTTCTCGTCGATATGAAGAAGTAAAGTTGAGAATTCAACTTCTTCATTTCTGCAAATTTTTTAAAACTAATATTTCCCAAAAAAAGCTAAAATACCTTTACTGTTTCGTGCCAAAGTAATTCATAATCATTGGCGATTAATTTTTAAATCGTATTTTATAAATTGCCAAATCTTTATCGTGTTAGTCAAAAAATGAATCTGGCAACGATGTTAAAAATAAATAAAACATTACCCACTTCGCTTTTTCGTACATTACAAATTAACATATTAAGATATTAGACAAATTAAAATATTTTTAACAGTTAATCTTACAATAATTAAGTAATGCAATCTGAACATTTTCTGTTTCACTTGATAAGTAGATAGAGAGACTAGATATTGACTTATGTCAATTATTTATTATATTAGATTTACATGCTATTTCATCCCATACCTAATTAGTAAATGACCCTCAAAAATATTTAAATAAACTATAAAGATTACTTTGATTTTATTAATATTTTAAGAGTTTCTCTTATAAAGACTTCTACTGCCGGATATAGGTATTTTAGATGTTGCCAATACTAACATAGTTTTTTGCTAACAACTTTGTTAAAAGTAACAATAGATTTTTAGTTATTTTTCCCACATCCGTTGAAGGATCTTCTGCAACGTACTGGAAAACTTATACGTCATTTTGTGAACACCCTGTATAATAGTTCCGTCGTACCTATTTCCAATTTCAATTATGTTTTATAATTTTATAAGAAACTGAAATGACCAGTTAATTGAAACACAACGATTTAGAGCAACGGTTCTCAACTCGTGGGGCGTTCCCCATAAAGGAGCGCGAAATAAGAAAAGGGGAGTCGCGAAGACATTTTAAAAAGACAAAAGCATAAAAAAATATCAGCAGCAAAAAAGTAGATATTAAAAAAATATTCAGGCGCCAAAAATTTTTGGAAGAGGGACGCGATTAAAACTGTTTTGGAAAGTTGGGTCACAAATACTAAAAGGTCGAGAATCGTTGGGTTACAGTATTGATATCACCGTGGGCACCAATGCTCGGTAATACTTTTGTATAATACTAATGATTGTATACTCATAATAATACATAATCCTGTGAAATAAACAGGTAAGACGCATTTTCACGGAACGATCAGGCCTGCGGCGATATCAATGCGTAATATAAAAATATTCGAACCAATCATGTTGCTTTTATAATAAATAAAGGACCTTACGGGTTTTTATAAGGAGCTGGGCCCAACTGAAGATAGCAATGAACCATATACCGTTTGAAAGCTCTCAACGAGTACTATAACGTAGGTTCAAGCATAAGTCACGAAAACGGAGTACAACATTTTTACGAGCATTCAAATGTTTTATATCGGTTTTCTAACTAAAGACATTTATCGACAGAATTCATGAACAAGTACTCATGTGTTATATACCATCAGAAAGTGCGCTTCGAGATCTTTACGATGATGATAAATTCAACGTCCTAACTGGTGGTACAAAGGTACTTTCACTGCTTTAAATGAATTTTTATGCGGGCCCAGCAAATTGTAACCAGTCTAGGACACGCATCCGTCGACGGACCCTCACGAGTCATATACCATTGGAAAGTGCGCTTCGAGAGCTTTACAATGGTATCAAATTCAACGTCTTAGCTGCTGGTACAAGTACACTTTTAATGCTTTAAATGGATTTTTGCGCGGGCCCAGCAACGTATATTCCGTCAAAGACACGCATACGTCGACGGACCCTCACGAGCCATATACCATTGGAAAGCGCGCATCGAGATCTTTACGATGGTGATAAATTCAACGACCTAACTGGTGGTACAAAGGTACTTTCACTGCTTTAAATGAATTTTTATGCGGGCCCAGCAAATTGTAACCAGTCTAGGACACGCATCCGTCGACGGACCCTCACGAGTCATATACCATTGGAAAGTGCGCTTCGAGAGCTTTACAATGGTATCAAATTCAACGTCTTAGCTGCTGGTACAAGTACACTTTTAATGCTTTAAATGGATTTTTGCGCGGGCCCAGCAACGTATATTCCGTCAAAGACACGCATACGTCGACGGACCCTCACGAGCCATATACCATTGGAAAGCGCGCATCGAGATCTTTACGATGGTGATAAATTCAACGACCTAACTGGTGGTACAAGTACACTTTTAATGCTTTAAATGGATTATTTATATTATAGAATTAGTACATATTGCATAAGTCTAGACGAAAGAAATAATTGTAAACCAAAAAAGTACTTGATGTGATAGATATTGCACGCTTAAGTTAACGTAACATTAACTTAAATTAACTGATTCGCGATGTTTATTGCTGGTGGTGCATACGAATTGCTCGGTAAAGCATGCGAAAGCAACCACAACAAAAAACAAAAATCCATTTAAAGCATTGAAAGTGTGCTTGTACCAGCAGCTAGGTCGTTGAATTTAACAACATCGTAAAGATCTCGAAGCGCACTTTCCAATGGTATATGGCTCGTGAGGGTCCGTCGACGTATGCGTGTCTTTGACGGAATATACGTTGCTGGGCCCGCGCAAAAATCCATTTAAAGCATTAAAAGTGTACTTGTACCAGCAGCTAAGACGTTGATTTTGTCTCCATTGTATAGATCTTGAAGCGTACTTTCCGATGGTATATGGCTGGTGAGGATTCGATGACATATGCGTGTCCTATACTGGTTACATATTTCTGGGCCTGCATAAAAATTTATTTAAAGCACTGAGAGTGCCCTTGTACCACCAGTTAGGACGTTGAATTTGACACCATCGTGTAGATCTCGAAGCGCACTTTCCGATGGTATATAACACATGAGTACTTGTTCACGAATTCTATCGATAAATGTCTTTAGTTAGAAAACCGATATAAAACATTTGAATGCTCGTAAAAATGTTGTACTCAGTTTTCGTGACTTATGCTTGGACCTACGTTGTAGTACTTGTTGAGAGCTTTCAAACCGTATATGGTTCATTGCTATCTTTAGTTGGGCCCAGCTCCTTATAAAAACCCGTAAGGTCCTTTAAAAAAAAATGTAGCTTTTATTAGCGAATTTTGCAAGTTATTAAAATTCTTTGCTACGTTGAAGTCGACTTTGTAAATCGACAGCAATTGAATAATTCTAGTATCTAAAAATACATTTACCTACTTGTAAATACTTTCAGTAACAATAAGTAGGGATTACGTTGCAGACCCATTATACCTGCTTAACCGAAAACTTACTACCTGCTGTTCTTAAAAAACATCTGTGTTAAGATATTAGAAATGTTGGTTGCCTATTATTACGAAGGATCGGTGGAACTACACTAGCGACATCGCAACGGCAATAGTTTTCAAAACTCCGTCTACTATCCCCTTAATTTATTAGCGGTTGGTTTGTCTGGACCATCAGCCAATTGTTTTTAATAATCATTTCTTCAGTGATTGACCGATGGTCAGAATTGACCGGTGATTAAGAAGCGACCCTAAAGCCATGGTCATAGTGAAGGTGACATCGATATTTCAACGATAGTCTGTTGTTTAAAAACCGATCAAACTATTATAACTAGAAAATACTTACTTCCGCTAAACAATAGAAAACTGAAGGTCACCATGCCCGTAAATATAAAACAAAGAATATCCAACGCAAACCCAAATGCAGAACTAGACGCGATGTACATATACCAAGCGCTAGAATGCAGATCTTGGTGTTTATCGAATTCCATTTTGAGAATATCCTGAGCCCTGTACGCTCGGATCGTCGTTAAGCCCTGTA
The DNA here is from genome assembly GCA_036326145.1 of Rhagophthalmus giganteus. Taxonomy (NCBI): domain Eukaryota; kingdom Metazoa; phylum Arthropoda; class Insecta; order Coleoptera; family Rhagophthalmidae; genus Rhagophthalmus; species Rhagophthalmus giganteus. The sequence continues at coordinate 7,169,267 of JARFJA010000005.1, forward strand.
AAGTAGCATTTAAATGTGTGAATACTGGACTACGAGCTAAAAGTATACGAAATTAACAATCGACGCATTCTAAAACAAAATTATAAACTTACTTATGCCTTCCAGGCGTTTTATGTTTTTGGAAGACCTGAGAAACACAATTCGAAACAATTGAAAGATAATTGCGATCACCCGATCGGTATTAAAAAGTACGGGTTGACAATCGCCACTAAAATGACCGAACCCACCATCAACAGTAATATCTGAAACGTAAAACGTTCGTCACTAATAAAGTTAAAAAAAAAGAGCTTACTTGAGCAGCATCTAATATAACTTTCGGTAGCAATTCGTCGATCGCACCCATATCTTTGGAAAACCGATTAAGTATCCTACCGCTGGGATTCGTATCGAAGAACCTCATGTTCGTATTAACGACGCTTTCGAACATTTGATCGTGCAAATTTTGCGAACTCGACATTGCCAATTTATAGAACAACGCCGATCGGGTCGCGGCGAAAATAAATAAACAAGCGATTAACGCTCCGTATATGTATAGGAAATAATTGGCGAACGGTTCCGTTCCGTCCGCCGGCGTAACGGCCTTTTCGTCACTTTGGCCATTCAAAGTGCTTCGCGACTCTTCCGCTTTCACCCAATAGCTGACGAAATAATCGACGCCGCTCGCGGCGGCCTGAGTGAAAATGTACAACGAAAGAACGGTACCGACGAAGCAACAGTTGCCGCCTGCCAGTAAATATTTCAAAAATAACGATCCTTGCACTTTTCCTTCGGACGATGCCTCTTGCAAGTCTTTCATTTTAATGTCAACTTCGTCGGTCTCTTCGTCTAGTAAACTGTCAACTATACTCGATTCACTTCGGACACTTATTAAAGATGCCGTTCTGCTCTAAAATTTTATGTAATTTGCAAACTTTACGCGATAATCACGCCGACTTCTACTTACTCTCGTTGACATTTGTCTGGTAATTTTAACGGTGTCGGTCTTGGTCTTTTCTTCTTCTACCGGTTCAGGTTCTTTCGTTAGCAATTTGGCATACTGATTGTCGCTCGATGCCAGTTTATTGAATGTGCCTTGACACTCGATGCTACCCTAAAATTAATTTATACCTAAGCCGTCGAGTACTTTTTTTACGCGAATGAAAAATAGTAAACAACTTACATTATTAAGAATAATAATGTTATCGGCGTCCCTCAAATGGTGAACCTGATGTGTAACTAAAATTCTAGTCTTATTCGCTAAAAACCCGTTGATGCACTGCTGATATAAATGTTTGGCGACGTGAGTATCCACCGCCGATAACGGGTCGTCCAGCAAATAAATGTCGGCGTCGCGATAAACCGCCCTCGCCAAGTTTATCCTGGCCTTTTGGCCGCCGCTCAACGATGCTCCCCTATCGCCGACGATGGACAAATCGCCGTCGACGAATTGCTTAAAATCCGTTTCCAGCGCGCACGCCCGCACGACTTCGTTGTACCTTTGCTTCTTGTATTCTTTGCCGAAGGTGATATTTTGACGAACGGTCGCGGCAAAGACCCACGGCTCTTGAGATGCGTACGACAGTTCGCCGTTTATTTCGATGCTGCCGCTCGCTATGTACAGTTCGCCTAAAATTTAAAATGAGACAATCGGTATAAACCCGATCGCATCGACAACATTTAATTATTGCCTCGCGATAATTCTTCGTTCTACGTCGTTCGGATGAATTGGAGCGAAAAGCGAGAAACCTCCAGAAAAAAAATTACAAGATCAAACGAGAACGAAGTTATCTCAAAAGCAATTGACGAACATAATCGTAATCGATTTCTTCTACGTCTATTACGATAAAATAATTAAAGCGATCGTACCTAAAATCGTCTGAAGAAAAGAGCTCTTCCCGCTACCAACGGGTCCTATAATTCCCAGCAGCTTCCCGTTCTCGACGGGCACGGTCACCGAGTTTAAGGCATTATCGGGTAAACTTTGATTCCATTTCGCATTCAGTTTACACATATCGACCGCCATATCCGTATTAATTTTGGCCTCGTTGTTGTTCGTCAAAGCTTTGATTTCGACATACTCGTCGTTTAGTAGGTACTGCTCTAACCTTTTAATTGCAACTAATGCCTCGGCTATTTCTGATATTCCTCTAACGAACATCGACGACACGGTATGGGATAATATGTTGAAATACGACATGAAAACAAAAACCTGCAATAAGTTCGAATTGTTATCGCTTCGGCACTACTATTTTTACAATGCTTACTCTAGCAGCGGTGATATCTTGACCCGATAGGGCCATAGTTAACAGCGAACAAAACAAGGCAATCCTCGTGGTGAACAAGTTGAACGTCATGAACAATGCTCGAACGTACGATAATTTCATGACAATTTTTAGTTCCAATTTGCGCGCATACTTTATAAGTTTTCCGAACGGTATTTCCCACGCGTACATTTTAATCACCTGTATTCCAGAAATAATTTCGTCCATCAATCGTACTCTTTCGTCGGTCTTGTATGCGGTCTGTCTTCTGAACTGCGAAGATAGTTTTCCGGTGTAACCTAAGTACGCGAGCGTTTTTTTTTAAATGATACTCTCGATTAAATACGTCTATTAAGCTGACACGGCCACTACGGCACAATAGAACGAAACCTATTTAGAAATTTAGTGCTAATTTGTTGCTCTATTCCCGATTTTGTTGCTCCAGCCATTTCGCCAAAAACCATGGCTGTGCTAACTTAACGCTTAAGCTTAACACACGGTCACACGCAGAAAATAAAAAATAAAGTAAAAACGAGGAGGTATTTCTAAACTACTATTTTGTTGCTCTACTGCCGAAAAACCACCCACACACCCAATGCAGTAACACAACTACTTAAAAATTTCGATTTTCTTGATAAATTTACTGTTATGAATTAGTTGGTTTACATTATATTATATCCCGATTTTGTTGCTCCACCCCTAGTACTCAAAAAACAGCACAACGCTTTAAAACCTTTAAAATGTCGATTTTTTTAAATAGTTTAGGGCTTTATGACTTATAATCTTAAAATTGTTCATTTTTATATTTCATTTCTATATTGAGAAATTGATCCTAACAGCTGATAGCCTTAGGGCGGGTTTTTTCATCTCCCAATAAAGGACTTTACGGGTTTTTATAAGGAGCTGGGCCCAACTGAAGATAGCAATGAACCATATACCCTTTGAAAGCTCTCAACGAGTACTACAACGTAGGTGCAAGCATAAGTCACGAAAACGGAGTACAACATTTTTACGAGCATTCAAATGTTTTATATCGGTTTTGTAACTAAAGACATTTATCGATAGAATTCATGAACAAGTACTCATGTGTTATATACCATCGGAAAGTTCGCTTTGAGATCTACATGATGGTGTCAAATTCAACGTCCTAACTGGTGGTACAAGGACACTTTCAATGCTTTAAATGGATTTTTATACGGGCCCAGCAACTTGTAACCAGTCTAGGACACGCATACGTCATCGGACCCTCACCAGCCATATACCATTGGAAAGTGCGCTTCGAGATCTTTACGATGGTGTCAAATTCAACGACCTAAATGGTGGTACAAAGGCACTTTTAATGCTTTAAATGGATTTTTGTCCGGGCCCAGCAACGTGTATCCCGTCTAGAACACGCATACGTCGACGGACCCTCACCAAGCCATACACCATTAGAAAACGCGCTTCGAGATCTTTACGATGGTATCAAATTTAACTTTCTAACTGGTGGTACAAGGGCACTTTCAAGGCTTTAAATGAATTTTTATGCGGGCCCAGAAACTTGTAACCAGTCTAGGACACGCATACGTCGACGGACCCTCACCAGCCATATACCATCGGAAAGTGCGCTTTGAGTTCTACACGATGGTTTTAAATTCAACGACCTAGCTGCTGGTGCAAGCACACTTTCAATGATTTAAATGAATTTTTTGTTTTGGTGGTTGCTTTCGCATGCTTTCCCGACCAATTCGTATGCACCACCAGCAATAAACATCGCGAATCAGTTAATTTAAGTTAATGTTACGTTAACTTAAGCGTGTAATATCTATCACATCAAGTACTTTTTTGGTTTACAATTATTTTTTCGTCTAGACTTATGCAATATGTACTAATTCTATAATATAAATAATACATTTAAAGCATTCGAAGTGTACTTGTACCAGCAGCTAGGACGTTGAATTTGATACCATCGTAAAGCTCTCGAAGAGCACTTTCCAATGGTATATGGCTCGTGAGGGTCCGTCGACGTATGCGTGTCCTAGACTGGTTACAAGTTGCTGGGCCTGCATAAAAATTCATTTAAAGTCTTGAAAGTGCCTTTGTACCACCAGTTGGAAAGTTGAATTTACACCATCGTAAAGATCTCGAAGCGCACTTTCCAATGGTATATGGCTCGTGAAGGTCCGATGACGTATGCGTGTCCTAGACTGCTTACAAGTTGTTGGGCCCGTATAAAAATTCATTTAAAACATTGAAAGTGCCCTTGTACCACCAGTTAAGACGTTGAATTTGATACCATCGTGCGCACCTCGAAGCGCACTTTCCATGAGTACTTGTTCATGAATTCTATCGATAAATGTCTTTAGTTACAAAACCGATATAAAACATTTGAATGCTCGTAAAATGTTATACTCCGTTTTCGCGACTTATGCTTGGACCTACGTTGTAGTACTCGTTGAGAGCTTTCAAACGGTATATGGTTCATTGCTATCTTCAGTTGGGCCCAGCTCTTTATAAAAATCCGCAAGGTCCTTTACTTGACAAATTTTTATCATGGAAACAATTATTTGAACAAACGTTTCTATGGTAAATATGTGTCAATTAAATTAAATGGAAGATCGGCCCTTACTCTATATTTTCATTAAGTACGTTTATATGATTTGGTTTGGTTTGAAACCATAGAAATATATCGAAGAAATCGATTGGCGTGGATCGCATTTGGCAAGCTCGGACACACTCTCAAAAATAAAAACATCCCCCTAAGTTTGAGAGCACGAGTTTTCGATCAATGTAAACTCCAGTACTGACATATGGATGCCAAACATGGACTTGGACAAAACAAAGCTTAAAGAAAATAGCAGTAACGCAGCGAGCCATGGAGGGCAAATGATTGGAGTATCCTTGAGAGACAGAAAAAGCAACGCCTGGATCCGGAAAACTACAGGAGTGAAAGATGCCATCGAAACCATTACTACGCTAAAATGGAACTTCGCCGGGCACATAGCGAAATGTGAAGATCGGAGATGGAATAATGCTATCCTACACTGGAGGCCATACGATGGTAAATGGAAAAGAGGACGACCGCCAACGCATTGGACTGATGACCTAAAACTGACAGCCGGACTTAATTGGATACGAGAAGCCCAGGATAGAGACCGCTGGAATGAAATGAGGGAGGCCTATGACCGGAAATTGACTGTAGAAATGGGCCTTTGAGATTGAAATTGAATTTTCATAAAAAAACATACTTTTAGTTTACTGTAAATGGACGACGATAGTGTATTCGTACAAACATCAAATAAAACGCATAATGCCAGAAAAAAATTATTGTTTAACTAAATAAAGAAGATAACATTAAAAATGCGCATAGAGTCCTACACATAAATATAGGTCCACTGCGATTGCGTCATTAGAACAGTACTTAATGTATAATAATAGTATGTACTTTTGTGGTTTGCGTCGTGCCACGTGGTAAACAATTGTCTGAACGCGAGAAAGATACGAAAGAGGCATATTACACGTGCGGAAAAGGTGTTCGCGAAATTGCACGAACCATCAATAGATCTCATAATGTGGTTGATTCGTTTTTGCGTAATATGGCAGCGTATGGAACGGTAAGGCGTCCGGGACGTCCCCCAAAACTTTCTGCAAGGGATAAACGACGAATTCTTAAAGAAGCTTCTAATTCCACGGTCTCTACAAAAGACACAACGATAAGGTGCAACCTCAACGTCTCCTCAGAAACAGTTAGACGTGTTTTAAAGTCTTGCCCGTATATTGCACGTGCAAAACTGAAGACTGCACCGCTGTTAACATCTATGCATAAAGTTAAAAGACTGGAGTTTGCTCGAAAAAACATAGATACACCGTGGAGCAATGTAAATTTCTTAAATGGTATAAAAAACAAATATTACACTGTTTTTTTCGTATTTTATCGTAGATCGTCTTTAATGATGAAAAGAAATTCTCGCTAGATGGTCCAGATGGCTTTGATTCGTATTGGCATGATCTGCGAAAAGAACCAAAGGAACTTCCGTGGTGGCAATTGTATGGTTTGGAGGGGCGTTCAGTTCATATGGGAAGGTTTCTTTGACTTTCACATTTTCACGAATGGATAGCACAGAATGCCAAGGTGTCCTTCAAAGAAATTTGTTGCCATATTTACGCCAGGTTCGATGTAATTCTCTAATTTACCAGCAAGACAACGCGTCTATTCATGTTAGTAGAAGCACAAAACGGTGTTTTTACGTAATAACGTAGAAGTAATTGATTGGCCAGCATGCTCCCCAGACCGTAATCCTATGGAAAACATTTGGGGGCTCCTTGTTCGAGAAATCTATAAAAATAAGTTAAATTATAACACCATTAGAGAGTTAAAGCAAGCGATTCTTGTTGCTTGGAACAGTATACCGGATAGTACTCTCATAACCTTGCAAACAGTATGAAAAATAGAATTTTTTACCTTATTCGGAACCATGAAGGCCCAATTAATTATCAATATCTTTATATTACCATGTTGTTTATCATAAGTATATTCTTTTGTACTCGGACCTATATTTATGTGTAGGACTCTATACGCATTTTTGATGTTATTTTCTTTATTTAGTTAAACAATAAATTTTTCTTTTGACATTATGCGTTTTATTTGATATTTGTACGAATACACTAACGTCGTCCATTTACAATAAACTAAAAGTATGTTTTTTATGAAAATTCAAGGTGGACCTATACTTATGTGGACCGGTGTATATCATTACAATCCAACTTCATAAAAACTAATCGGCTGTTAAATTAAACAATATTGTTCGGTTTACAATTTTTAAATTCAATTTGTTAGTGATTGTTTAGTTAAATCTTAAACTAACGGTTAAAATAAGCTTTTCTCTATGAAATCGGGCGTAAATAATATCGACGCAGTTTTTCCAAAAGGGCGTAACCCACAAAAACTAAATTTTACCGGAGAGCACATTTTATGTCGTCGCATAGCTATAAGGAGATACGTTTCGCGGAAATACAAATTTCGATTTTTCCGGTGGAAAAAATCGAAATATTGTTACTAGATTTTAACAGATGGTGCCTTTCCTTTAGATGCATAACCCATTTTCACAAAAATGTGGGTTACGCCCTTTCGGCAAAACGCCATCGAAATTAATAATATCAATAATACAATTTTAATAAAGCTAAAATTATTTGGACGAATTTTTTAAGTTTTTTAAGTCCTTTTTATTCTTTAGAAACGAAACTTCTTTATAAATTTAATTTTGATAATATTATGATTTTAGACATTGAAAAAAATTATAACAAAAGATTTTGCTTAAATATTACAATCAAATGTTAAATGATTTACAATAATTAATTATTTAGGGTATTAAATTTTTTTCTTAAATATCATATTTTGATGTTTTAATATTTTATAAACCTGATATTTTAAATGTATTTTTGTTTTAATAATTGTTAATTGTTTTCCATCGTTTGTTTAATTGTTACCACTGAAGATAGCTCCAAACAAAGCCAAAATATATGGTTTTATACATTTAAAGTTGTTTACATTGGCTTATTACCACAATCTTAAAAGAAGAAATAATACATTTTTGTCAGTGATTCTAACTAAAATAAATTATTCATAAAATACCTTAAGTAATACATATTTTTTCAATGTCCACCTAATGTGGATTCCTATTACCATAAGTTGTTTTCGTATTAGGGGTGGAGGAAAAAAATCGGGATATGCTAGAACGTGGAGTAACTAAATCATAAAGCCCTAAACTATCAAAAAATTGATATTTTTAAAGTTTTAAGGTGTAGTGCTGGCTTTTAAGTACTAGGGGGTAGTTGTTTTCGTACTAGGGGTGGAGCAAAAAAATCGGGATATGCTAGAACGTGGAGCAACTAAATCATAAAGCCCTAAATTATCGAAAAAATCGTTATTTTTTAACTTTTAAAGTGTTGTGCTGTCTTTTGAGTACTAAGGGTAGTTGTTTTCGTATTAGGGGTGGAGCAACAAAATCGGGATACAATATAATGTAAAGCAACTAATTCGTAACAGTAAATTTATCAAGAAAATCGAAATTTTTAAGTAGTTGCAAGTAATTGCATTGGGTGTGGGGGTGGTTTTTTCGTGTTAAGGATGTAGCAATAATATCGGTAATAGAGCAACAAATTAGCAACAAAATAGTAGTTTAGAAATACCTCCTCGTTTCTACTTTTTTTATTTTCTGCGTGTGGCCGTGTGTCAAGCTTAAGCGTTAAGTTAGCACAGCCATGGTTTTTGGCAAAATGGTTGGAGCAACAAAATCGGGAATAGAGCAACAAATCAGCACTAAATTTCTAAATAGGTTTCGTTCGATTGTGCCGTAGTGGCTGTGTCAGACGTCGATTAAATTGAATTGTACTAACTTTGCAAAGGTACCACCAGGAAGATCGGTATCATCCCCACAACGCCAGCGTATCCAGCTTCCGCCCATAAAAAATAAAACACGAATACGGTCAATGTCGGTGCGACCCACATGTGATGTATGAAAATTGAAGCAATATCGAAACGACTGACGTCGTTTGATAATAAATTGACGACTTTTCCCGATGCCGTTTCTCCTAGTGCGGTTCTGCTTAATTTGAGGGACTAAAACGCGATATATTAATAAGAGATTAACGTTGTCGAATCGGTTATCTATACTAACCTTTCTGTAAATCAGTGCACAACATGCCGCTCTAACTTTCATACCGTAATGAAAAGCTTCCATTATGTACTGGTTAATTATCAGTGCATTAGCGGCATTTAAAATAACTATTGCCCCGGCATATATCAGCGCTTCGTTCTGCGTTTTATCAGATTTTAACTTGAAATAGTCTAGAAGTGCTCCTAACATGAGCGGTTGAAAGAGACGGAAAACGAGATCCATTATTGCTAAGAGAATCCCCAATAAAAGGTATTCCGGCCAGAACGTCTGTATTAGGACCTTGAGCAGGCTCGGTTTTTTGGATAATTTCTTGACTCGTTCCAGGTGTTTTTCCCATTTTCTGAAATCAACGAACGACGAAAACGGGTTAGGTTTTGTCGAATTGCAAGATTTTAAACTGCTCGAAATTTTAAAAACGAAACGTTTGTGGCTTCAATGTCTATTAAATAATTTCAACAGTATCAACACATTTTTGGCTCACAAACGAAAATTCATTAAAAGAAGATTAAGGAAAAGAAAAACACGTAGGCATAATTGGAAGCCCCTCCCCCTCAATTTTAGTATGAAAATGATCAGGAACATCAGAACAATAACTATGAATTCGTATTTATGTACAGTCAAGTTAATACGTTTTGTCCAGTCGCCCGGCTGAATATGCAACACGTTTACCGGCAACCTGGCGCCGAAAGTTTGAAGACCGCTAGTCTAACAACCTTATCACGCTTAGAGATTAAAATGTTTTTCTTTCTAAAAAGGCTCTTGCTATTTGCGAATTTTCTAATTCAATACACTTACAATTAGTTGATGTAGAAAACACAAGAAATTTTTGTGTAAAATGTTGCCCCTAATTATTTATAGCTTCGCAATAATCTGTGTTTATATTAATTCCATTTAAGTAAAATGTTATTTACGAAAATGATTCCGAATAAATTGTTAAATAATTAAAAGCAACAGCAACACTAGGGTAATAGAGTAGGGGGCAATTTCGAAATACGTCTAACTTTTATAAATCGTGATTAGTATGGGGTATATGCCCCACTGAAGATTAAATTGGTATTTGTTCAATACCGATTGTCTGTGTTGTTTCGCGCATGTGTAAATTAAATATAAAAGGCGTCAACAAATCTAAAATATTTATGACGTCATATTAAACTTATGCCGAATGGTCTATATTTTTAAATACGCAGTCCTTTCTTTATTTCGCCAAGTAATACTTATCGATACTAATATGAAGATTATTTTAACAATGTTCAATAGAATCTCCGTCTCCAATATATTTGGCCATCTCGGTTTGCAATTGTGTGTTTATTCGGAGGTCATTAGTTCGGCGGTATTCGAACTTTGGGCGACAGGCTGCTGGTAATTGTGTTGCATATTCAGCCAGGCGATTAGACAAAACGAATGAACTTGACTGTACATTAGATAAATGTTGATTTTAAAATTGATCTTAGGACGTGCCGGATTCCTTTACGTTGTTTCTCGTCGCAAAAATAATCCAAACCAAAAATCGACTTCAATTCGATGGACGAAACTAATCGTTTGCACCAAAAATTAGTCATCAATTAATCATCGAGAACGATTTAACCTAGATTTAGTTTTTTTTTCCTTTTCGTTCCACACACGGAAGTGTTAGTTAAGATACTCTTTCTTCAAATTTCTTCGCACAGGCGGAGGATCGTAAAAGTGGTCATAAGATAAACTTTGTAATATAGGCAACGATGACGGTTTTAAGCTCACAACTTTTTCTAGATACTACAACCTATTTACGTACCTAAGTAAATAATTTACCAAGATCATCAACCGGATACTTACATCTCTAAACGATCTCCTAATAAGGAACTCTTATCGTTATGAAGCGGATTATACAAGTCTTCTGCTTCTAACGTTTTGCTGTAACCTTTTTTGAACATTCCCAAAGTATACCTGCAACATAAAAATTGTCGTTACAACTATCGACTAGCTGTGGGCGGTTTCGTCGCTAATCGTGGCGTCCAACGTTTGCGATGGACTAACAATAAATAAGGTAATAATTAGTTGGGCAGGTGCGTCGCTGTTGAAGTAAATAGTCGACGATCGTCGCTCGCGCGTTTTTTAAATATTAATTAATCTTTTCCGACGACCACCAAGAAAAGTGCATAATTTCACACCGTTAAATGTTACCGAAAGTCGACCGTTACAAATTAATAGACCGATCGCGCGTAAAGAAATTCGTTTAGCCAATCGAAACGTTGTAGGCCGTGCGCAATCGTTTCGCACGCTACTCGGCCAATCAAAAGTCTTCTAGCCTGTCACGCAACGAGTTTACGCGCATAAGTGTCAAAGTGCCGCATAAGTCACACGTACTGAAAGGACATTTCACGCTCGTGTGATTAATAAGTCACTCGATTTCGTCTCGTCGCTCAAACTATCACGCTCGCGTGAAATATACGCCTTTCAACACTAGTTATATTATACAATATACTATAATATCGTCTTGATTGATAGTCGGGCCAATTAATTTCTTACAAGGTTGAAGCGATTATTCTAACTTATAACTAAAGTTGTTTTATTGCATGTCGCGAACTAATTTTAGAATTCTAAATAATTACTACTATTATAACTACTATTTTTCCGCCGTGTTCCAAAGAAAGTATCCGGATTATCTTTGAAAAAAAAACCAACAAAATAACAGTCAAGTATAATTGGAGTATACTAACGAAAACGGGGTCGGCCGAGGTTGGAGAATTATCAAAATTCACGAATTTGTTTTTCGAGTATTTTTACTTTCGATGTGTGAAATGTTAATAAATTCCGTTATATCATCATCATTATTTATAAGTATGCTAACAATAAGTAAGATTGTAGAGAAAACTTTATGATGTAATAATAGGTATTTCCACATCTAATATTTTGACAACACATTCTTAATACGTGTAGAATACGATTTAGAACCTTTTTGTAATTGTAATAAACGGCGGCGAAACCCTCTTGAGCGCCCCGAGAAAAGCTATCGGGCGTGGGACCCCCCCCCACAATGTTTCACGTTCCTTTGTCGTCCTTATGTCTTAAAATTGTTACTGAGTATCGCAGTGAAAATTTAAATTTTATACGTAAAGCCGTTTTGGAGATTTCGCGAAAAGTTATTAATTTCTCTAATTAATGCGCCTTTGGGGGGGGGAGACAATAAAAGTCGAACCATCGCAATTACCGACCAAATAACAAAACTTAAATCGTGTATGTCTCATACGATGAAAAAGAAAGAATTAATTGCGCAATTCCCATTATTTACTTTACATTATTTATACTGCCGCTTTGTAGTGATGGTGGGCGCGATATGGCGGCACTTACTGCACTCCGCCCCGACCCGAATACGCTAGCATCGCGCATTGTTTATCAATATGTTATAATTTCTGGAGCGTTTTTTCAAACGTGCGGCTTAGTGACTTAATTCATTTTTGAAAAGTTGTGAAATTTCGCATACATATCTAAGAAAAAAAGTATTTTTAGCTTGCAGTTTGTTTGAGTGAAATCCGTTAGGTACTTTTTGAAATATAAGCTTTTAAACTTAGCCGTCGGAATTGTTTATTTCTATAATAGTGCGGACCAAAAGTTTTATCAAGTGTTGCATGCAATATTGTGTTACGCTTTGCACACTAGATTTTTTTTAAATTTAATATTGTTAATATTTGATTGAATCAAAAAAATTGTCTACATTATAACAGATTGTATAATTATTCCATGTAGACGTTTATCGAGGACATATACAGGGTGTCCAGAAAACGTCGAATTCTAGAAATAGTCACCCCTATACTAAAACGCTTCCCGAGGGAGTTGCAGTTCTTTGAAGACGGTGCCTTGTCATCGATTCTTTTTCAAATATCTTCAAAACGTTGTTAATAAAAACGATCAAACTTTACACATTAGGTAATTAATTTCTAAATGTCTAATCTATCAGTGTAAATATGTCTCATTTGTGTGGGGGAGGGGGGGCTAACGCACATTATAAATCGTAATTGATTTTATCATTAACTGTTCGACATTTCTGACGTTGAATTTGAAAACTTTAGCGTCTTTCCTAACATTAAGGCGCTAGAGTTCGTTTAATGCCGCCGTGAAGCACCGTTTTCGAAAAAAATCGATTCGAACTTTTTGTATTTCCTTGTATATCTATACCAAATGTATAGATACCAATATTATTAAATTCATTAGCTATCAATAATTAAGAGTTGGCTTTGAGAAATCAACGAAATAAGAACTGCGTGAACGCGCACTATTATGTTTTAACGGGGCTTTGAAGATATTTGAAAAAAAATTGATGGCAAGGCGCCGCCTTCGAAGGGCCGTAACTTCGACATAAAATAATCTCTCGAATTCGACATTTTCATTTGGCATTTTTAACTAAAATTGTTAGAAGCGCGCAGATTTTAATTTTTATCATAAAGCTTTCCTCATTTTAATAGGCACTTTCAGTCGATATTTGCCTTGAAAACATTTCGAATGCCGACATCGCGTAGGCTTACGTTTGAATGTTGGTAATCAGCGGCTCTATAGAATAATTTGCGTGTTTCAAAGAAAATTCATCAGCGAGCACGATTCTATGTATTATATATTCGTGATGCACAGTCCAATTTTTCGTTTAACTTTGATCTTATTAGATTGCCATCTTTTTGATTGTGGGGGTTTCGAGAGTCGACTAACTAATTAAATCGATCGTTGTACGAAAGTTGGACGCATAAAAATTTATAAAAATTAGTTGGAATGTTGCTTCAATTGCGTTAAACGATGTCGGTCAACACATGGATCTCTAGTAGTTTTTATAACAGTACGTAATGTATTATCTACTTAATTATTTTGTTAAGATGACTCGTAAGAAATTCCATTACGTATGTAAATATCCATTACACTCATTGAATAAATATTATCCATTGTTTTAGATCTTGGAAAGGCCTGTTTAGGAAGAGCTGTATATCATATTTACTATGACGCAGAATAAATTATTGTCTGCAATGATTTTGCATTTTTATTTGATTGAAGTTGCATCGCATAAGTTTTTGACTTCTTCGGGTATCTATTTAATTTATTTTTTACAATCGACAACCGCAATGTTTACATTTATTTGGACAACAATTTTTGTGAAATTATTTTTATACAAAAATCTCGAAATTCCAGCTTCGTTTGGTCCATTATTTTTAAGTACCTATTCAAATGATTTTCGGAATCGCTGTTCATTTACAATAATTCATTTATGACCATTCTCACCCCAAACATGAGGCGAGAATGTGGCCATTCTTACAGATACTGTAAGCATTAAAAATGTTAAAACTCAGGGATAAGTTTATCATCAACTGTTACGCAACATTACTCTAGAATTTGAATAGATCAATAAAACGGTTTCGGAATTACAAACAAAATGGTTTAACTTTGACCATTCTGACCCTGTTTGATGATAGGTACCATTAAGAATCGTCATGTGCGTCATCAAAATTTTACGAGTAAATTAAAATCCAAAACACCTAGGAAGTGAAACTGAAAAACTGGAAGTGAAAAACTGAAAGAGGAAAAGCCAAATCGCGTAAATGAAGAAATAAAATAGTATATTAGGAAGGGAGTGATTTGAGAGTTCATTAAACGCCGCCAGTGATGCGTTTGAATCGTCAAACTGTTAAAAAAAACGGTTAAAAAGAAAATTTTAAAAAACGCGTCCATTTGTTTTTAATTTTTTGTAAAAACCATAAACGCATCAGGAGTATTTGTTTTACACGATCGGGTTATCTACCAAATAATGTTTTGTAAGTTGATATACACCACTTCCCCATCCCTTCAAAATCGAACAATACAAAACGTGTCCACAAAAAGAATTTTTTCGTCATTTCGTAATAATTTTCGTTTTACGGTATAAAAAGGAAGATAAAATGGTTTTGTTTGATTTTCGAATCAAGCCTGGCAGAAATAGGCGCTGGCAAACGAAGGAAAAATACCACACACAAACAATTAAAAAGGAGCCCGAACGTTGGGCAACGACAAAGAAAAACAAGGATAAGTCGAGCAATCAAAACCCCGCCATTTTTATTGTGATAAATGCGGTATGAACTTACATTGCGCATACAACACAAGTGAAGATCTCAAGATAAGATAAAGCATTTTATGAATCAGTGTAAATAAAATTTCTGCGATTCCGTGCCAAATTGCCGTGCGAAACAAAAATTCTTACTCGGCCATTTCACTTTTTTTTCTATTTTTCGTATCCACTTATATGGAGATATTTTTGTAATCGTCGTTCCAGACACATCGTGCACAACTCCGTCTCTAAAACTTCACAAAATCGGTCGAAATAAAAAAAATGTAAAAAAAACCACCCCTCATTAATGTAGTCGCACGATTCTCGTTCTCATTATACATACATATGTCGAAATGTTCCCGTTTAGAAAGAAATTATTTTTCCACATGTGCAAAAAAGGTCATTTCCTGGACAAACTGCTTTCCAACCTCGACTTCTTAATGGATAAATAAACAAAGTCCAGACTTGAGGGGCTGTTAAATACGTAGTTAATGATATTATTTGATCGGTGGCACTTAAATTTAAAAAAAAAAAAACTAATGGCTGCTTTCGATAAGGGCCAGTATTTCGGTGCATATTTAGATTTTGGTTTAAACCAAAAAAATTTCCTCGTATTAGTTACAATTGTCATTAATTTTAACTTAAAACAAGACTGAAATTCCGGGGCCGTAAATGTTTTAGCTATAGATTGAATTTTAAAAATATATACCTACATAATTGTGGAAACGTAATTGGTTTGTCAACAGCTAATTAAAATTGATGTGGCGCAATTACAAAAATACGTGATAAGGTTTTAAACAATGCATCGATATCACAGTTAATAAATAATAATAATAAATTTAACGAACCACTAATTGTAAGCTGTTTAGACGTTTTTAAAATCGATTTAATTTTAGATACGATTTCAAAATTAACGTTTCGAACTACCATCACGAAAAATCCAGTCTAGAACTGTTATTAAAATTCACATATATGTGCGACCGGTTTTGTCGCTATAAATGTGAGAACTTGCAAAATAAACGAATATTCAATCTGTTCGTTTAATTAATATAAAGCAGCATTTATTTTGTGACGCTCGACGTCGTGCTTTTCAATTTTACATTAAATTATAATTTCCCTTGTAAAAGTCATGTTTGATTATGGAACCGGTTGAGAATGTGAATTTTGTTCTATTAAAACAACCTTTAGGTATATAATAGAGGAGAATGGGGAAAAATGGTGAATATTAAATTGAAATAATTAGAAACGATATTTTATAGGCACTCGGGGGACAGTCACCAATTTTTCGTCAAATATTCCTCGCACCTACCCCTACTATATATAGTATATGTAAAAGCATCAAAATGTCCCAAAAGACACCTATAACAGGTAAATATTTGAAAAAGTTCGTCGCTTGAATTCTATAGCAGTCTATTGCATACAGGATGTCCTGGAAATATTGGAGAATCTCTCGGGAACGTATAAACCACTTCCAAATAATTTTTTTTCCTACTCCGCTTCCCTGTCGATATATTAAATAATGACCTCTATGATGTATCCAAAACGTTAAGGATAACTCGTTATGTTAAAATAATGGACGTGTATAACGTTTTTATTAAAATTCGCAGGATGTATATGTTTGTCAACATAAATAGGTTATTTTGTAGATGTTAAGTTAGAAGTTAGATATTATGTAGCGGTCTTCAAACTTTCGGCGCCAGGCTGCTGGTAAATCTGTTGCATATCCAGTCAGGCGACTGAACAAAACATTCGAACTTGACTGTACACTGAAGAAAGATAACCAAGTCACAACTGTAACGTAATAACGTTCAGTACGTGCTTCCTAGTAAACACCAATATAACCTAGTCTTAGTCTTAGTCTTATAGTAGTCTTTATAAATATCGAAATGATTAAAAAAAACAATCAAATGCCAGTTAAGCGGTTATTAAGATTTATTGAATCTAACCACGCTCTCGTTCGTGGTAAACAACGGTAAACGAAACTTTTAAAAACTAAAACTCAGGCAGAATTGCGGCAACAAGCACACGAATAAATAAAAAAAATACAGTGCAGTGAGGGCAAATTCGAGCAAAGGCACATTTCCAATGCTTACTCGGCTATGGCCTTTAGTAGATATGTAAATGTTTACTTTACGAAACAATGTCCATTGGGGAACTGTTTATACGCTACAGTTGTGGAAGAGGGTTGTCGTGAGTTTTTATTAGTGTTTCGCGTTAGTCTACTCGTGTAGCTTTTTAATATGAATTCAGCATCAACCTCTATATAGGAAACAACTGTCAAGCAATATTGCCCGTTAAATAATAATTTAATGAAATTATTCTAATTAATTATTTGCATATCTCAGGGCTTCCAGTAACACACCGCATTAAAAAAGTAAATATTTCTCAAACTTACAGTAAATAAAAGCCAAAAAAAAAAGTAAATAAAAGTAAATCACTGGAAGCACTGAATATACCAAACAAAGAAGTGACAAACTGTCCTGACAAATTGACTTTAAATCGATTTAAAATTTTTGCGAAATCTTGAAAAAACCCTTTAATGTAATTCACGTATTTTTTTTTTGGCAACATTTTTATCAGAACGGTTTGCGACGCAACGTTCAGAACAAGTCGCAAACGACTAGAAAACTCGTATTTCTGTAACAAGTGCTCGTGTAACAAAGCAAAAAATGACAAACTGCGGGCGTTTAAATAGATTACTAGTTTTGCATAATCTCGATAAAATGACACTACCTGATACGAACAGAACAGGTCCGGAATTACTTGAAAAGTAGTTTTTCTAGAATAACAAATCAATAAATGACGAACTAAGCGCGTTTCTGGCGATTTAAAATCGAAATCTCGAAAAAATCCCTTAGTATAGTTCACGTTTTTTTTTTGGCAAAATTTTGACTCAAACGTTTAGAACAAGTCCGGAACGACTAAAAAGCTCGCTTTTCTAGTATAACAAAGTGAAAAATGACAACTGCGGACGTTTACATAGATAATCATTTTTGCATAATCTCGATAAAATGACACTACCTGATACGCATAAAACAGGTCCGTAATTACTCGAAAAGAAGTTTTTCAAATATAACAAACAAAGAAATGACAAACCACACGTTTTTATAATTTAATATATGAAATACTAAGTGATCATAACGAGATACAGCAGTTAAACACATTCATACATCTGATAATGCCCACGTAACACTAATAAATCAAACACCCATTACAACTTCACCGAGAAAAGGACCTCCTGTACACAGTCTACTCTTTTCTCAGATTCGTGAATAAATAAAAAAGTAAATCACTGGAAGCACTGATATCTACATTTTCTCATGTAATAAAACGCAAAAAAATGTAGGTAATACAGTCGAACTAATAAGCACTCGAACGTTCGAGTTATCGTTTCTTTTTAAAAACTTTTCAAATACAACAGTAACGGTACCTGTACGGTAACGATACCACTTCGCTTGTAACGCTATTGTATACCGAGAACAATTACGGAAATGTGGAAAACGAACCCTCGCAAATCCTTTTGAATAACCGCCCACGGTATTTGCGGGGATGCGGCAATAAATAGAAAATTAAAATGAACTTTATTTGCTCGCGAACGTCTCCTCAATATGAAAGTCCACGAAATGGTAACCCACAAAACGTAGAAATTTCATTAAAATGTTAGAGAAAATATTTTCATTCCTGAATCTTTTATTATTATCTTCACCTATATATTTTTAGAGGTAGATAAGGCGAAACCCGTGCAAGACCGGAAAAGCCGGAATCTCGTCAAATCCGGAAATTTTTTGCGGTCCCGAATTTTTATCTACGTACACATAAATCGCATGTGAAAGTACCTACTTAAAACGGACTATTTTTTCTGTTCCGGGCGGTTCCGGGCACTTCCGGTTTATACAGGTTTCGCTGTATTACAATAATTAAATTCGTTTATGAATACGATATTAATTTTTCGAAAATACAACTATAAAATTGTTTTTCTTTTTTCAAAATACAGATCCGAAGTCTATCGTTAACTATTAAACATCGAAATGGCGAAGACTTAATTATTTCCCCAACAACATTGCGGTTCATAAGTAGGTGTATTTGTTATTCTTAAACCACGATATCGCGCGTTACGTTCCGGCTTCATAACGTCCGATAACCAACATAAAATTTAAAAAAAAACAATCAATAAAATAAATTTAAAAAAATTAATACGTAGGTACAATCAGATGCAATAAAAATGTCCCTCGTTTAAATCTACCGTTGGACGCACTTTGACGTACCTGCTTAAAACTTATTTATTTACCGATGTAGTTGGAAAATAACGCAGAACACCATATTTTTTTCTTTCAGATTTATTTCTATTTAAATAACATTTAAAAAAATTCATTTATTAGGGCATAGTCATTTAACCCAAGTATACATAATATGTAGATATAATATTTATACAATTTTAAGGAATTATCCATTTTAGCTTGGATATTGGTTAGTAATATCGCTATTGATGCGGTAGCGGGTAGATCTCCTGTGTAAATCCAAACAGAGGACAGATCTACTTCAGGGTCGCGCCCCTGCCCACTCGAGCCCTGCGTCTCTTACAATTCCCTATCCAGTGAGAGAAGCAAGTCCCAAACCTTAATTCCTCTAACCAACAACAACTAATCCTAACACCAACTCGCCAACCCGTCTGGCGAGCGTGGTGAGTTATGGCCATTTACCCTCAAAACCTCTCCATGTGAATACAAAAGTAACAGATAGGCCCTCAGCCCCCGACAGACCGGAAATGAATCACTATGGCAGCAGTGAATCTTATGGAAGATCAGAGGGTGCTAAGAATCTCCAAAGAATTGCTCTGGCACAAAAGAGAAACACATGGAGGGGGATGGAGGAGGCGTATGTCCACTCATGGACGAAAAAGCTGAATAGAGAAAGAGAGATTGCTATTGAATACTTACATATTTGGAAAGGACTATTTTCCTTAATTCTTTAAAACCCGAAATTATTTAAGTACAGACAATGAGATTATATATGTATATTCAAATAGCGAATAAATTGTATTCAGATAAAACATTTTTCGCGTTTTTTACTTACCTACAATTAGATAAAATTTAGATTTTTTGTTAATTAATTGTAATTATACTAGAATGTAAATAATAAAATTAAGCAGGTAAATGATAAATATTTACCTACATTCAAAAATTTGCGAGCCCACTAATTATTTAACTGACCTGCTTGTTTAGACGGAATTTTTGGAAATTACGTTACTTGTTAAACGAAATAATTTTATCCTTTGCGAGCGGTTGACCTTCTAAACAATAAGAGGATTTAAAAATTGAAGGATTTAGTAAAAGCGAATTAAATGCGGTGTATGTATGCATTTATGGTCTATTTAGGGCATCGCACGTTTTGTAAAATGAGATACAAGACAAGGACATTTTCATTCGATGTGATTGTACCTATCTACTTAAATAAAAATCATGAATGATAATCACGAAAACAAAAGTGTTTTACTTTGGAACGGCACATAAATCGATTCGCGATCGTCCTACTTATAAAATTTCAACGACCAGCACAGAACTGATTTTTTTTTTAAATACAGATTAATTTTGGTCTACCACCAACTTGCGGTTAGGAATTAAAATTAAAAGAAAAAATAAAATATTTAGATTATAAAATATTGTAAACACGGAAAACAAAAATTTAAATCTAATCTCGCGTTTCCAACATCAAATAAAACACTTGATAACTATTTCCGATTTACAACGATTAATCTACGCGCGACACAAGTAAAGGACGAAGACGGTAGTCTTTTGAAAAGTGACAGTATGAGTGATATTGCTAGAGGGAGGTTATCATTGTTTTTACGATTTATAAATATTAAAAGTTCATATATTTATTAAATATTTATCGCGTTTTTACAATTATTTAACCTTTAGAGGACGTCGTTAATATTTAATATGCGGTAAATGTTGAGCAATTTCATTTTTTTTGTCTAATTCATTTGAATCTCATCTATGTCCATTAAATGCTTAACGGATAGCCTACAAATGTATCAAGACATTTATTTATATCACAATAAAGTCGGAAAGCTTCATATAAGTACTTAACTGTAATATGATGTTGAATATATTTTACGAGGGTTGACAAACAAGAAGGAACCTTCAGTTTCAATAAATACTTACAAAGAAGGGCAAGTGGCAATCTCAGAAAAATTTGAAACTTTACAGGATAGTAGTATTAGTCAACCCTAATCAAGAGCCGTATTCCGTTCGTGCTCTTACGCGGTTTAAGAGGGTGAAATCCACCCTTGAAAATTGGAACTTTTTTCAATTTTGCTTATTATCTGTGAAACAATAAGAGCTATCGCCAACAAACTATATATTTCTGTGACTGGCTGTTCAAAACCTACATTATGATACAAAAATTAGGGATGAAAATCCTAAGGGGTGTCATCCCTTCGAATTTTACCCTAATTTTTACTATTCTTGGGTATATTTTTACATCGGCAGACGTATATTCGTGCATCGGCATATTCACGTAAAGGACAATTAAAACTATAATTTGAAAAAAAACAACGCAGTAGGTGACGTATTGAAAATTTATTCATTTGGTCTTGGTATTTGGTATTTGGGAGGTCTGCCAGGTTTGCGAGGCAGACCACGATAATTCTAAATAATTGATATTTCTCTAAAGTCTATAATAAATATAATCGAGTATCAAGTTTATTAAAGATGATTAAAACAAAAATTCAATTGCCTGCCACCGGTTGGATATTTCCCACCATATTATCTCTTAAACATACTAAGAAAATTTTAGTAGTGTTGTGACGTAGGTTTTGTATGATGGGTGCTTGGGCTATTACAGGGGTCGTAGTGGAGTTTGATAAAAAAATATGCAAATAATGATCGAAAATTTTTGAAATATGTGCTTTTTAGGAAATTTATCCTAAAATTGATGTATTTTTTATGCAGTAAAATTACTTGAATAATCACTATCTACTGCCTTTATACCCTACCTTGTAGAATTATAAATTTACTCTATTTTTAATTTAAAAACTATTCGCGTGCCCTTAAGCATTGAAAATTTCCCTATTGCAAACCATAAACCAGATAAAAGTTTAATCGTATTTTTATGCGGCCGATAAAATATCAAGCAACTAATAAAACACGTGCACCGCCTACTTTCATAGCTTATCGGTGTGCGAACAAACAACTGAATGTTTTTAAAATAAAAATGGGATTTCCTAGCATCCGTTGCATTTATATATAAATTCTGTCAAAACCGCTTCAGATCTTTCACATCAGTGGTACAGAGCGGTAGCGTTTGTTTAAGTAGTTCGAATTTTAAATTACGGCGTCGTATTGTTCATGTGTGCGAGGAGTGCTCGTTCGGTTTATAAGGCCTTTTTGCCTGTGAGTGCGTGAGTGTTGTGTGTTGTGTTGTGTATTCTAAAAGGATTACAACGAGGAAAAGTAGGATCTTTCTTTGTCGACTAACTCTCCACGTATTTATAAAGTGTAAATATATGGACCTTTAAGCTCTAACACAAATTCTCTGAAAATCGCGCTTGGTTAGGTTCTTGGATAGGGACTCGGTTAGGGTCTTGGTTAGGTTTCCCCTTAAACATTCAGCGGTCCAATTTCGCGAACGAAATTTTACCTTACGTAGGTATAGGTATGTAATAATACAAGTTCGCAGTCAATGGAAGAATCTACGCTAGAAATTGACGATAGAGGGAAAACGATGACGAGAAAAAGATAGGAAGTACAAAGAAAAATTTAGAAGTTTCTAATTTATAGTCTGTTACAGACAAGTGGCAGTCGCAGCAGCAGCAGCGTTAAGCTAAGTGTCCACTAGTCCGCATCGGACGCACAGTACCGTTCTTTAAAATGTTCACCCCTAATTTTTGTATCATAATGTAAGTCTTGAACAGCCATTTACAAAAATATATAGTTTGTTTGGCGATGGCTCTTGTTGTTTCCACAGATAATAAGCAAAATCGAAAAAAATCCAATTTTCAAGGATGGATTTCGGTAAACCATGGATTTCACCCTCTTAAACTGCGTAAAGCACTAACGGAATACGGCTCTTAATTAGTGTTGACTAGTACTACAATTCTTCAAAGTTTCAAATTTTTCCGAGATTTCCACCTGCCTAACCTTCCTTGTAAGAAGATTTACTTAAAAGAACAAAAATATTAATATCATGCATTCTGTTCGTCAATTGTTTTAAATAAATATGATGCGATACGGATTTCTAACACGAAATAGTGGTGTAGTTATCTTGTTTTGATCGAAATGAATAAAATTCAGTTTCTTTTGCCCTGAAATTGAACGAAACTTGATCTTTCGTCGACGTGCCGTTCAACTAACAATAAGAAGCCAATAAATAACGTAGATCGTTTTCGACGTTAACATAAATAAACGTCACAAACCCGTTTCGAATAAATAATAAAAGACAATAAAGGCAATCCGTCGTGGACAAGAATTTTAAAAACGAGTCGAACTTGATCCTCGTTGCTGATATACGTGCGTTATAATTTAGTAAAGTTGGATTGTTAAAACAGACGCCCGTTCACTTAAAATATTCGGAATTTAGTAGTTCCCACCTCTTTAATAATGTTCTTATAAATAACTCTTGGCACGCTTTTAAGATAATATGGGCCAGTGCCGAATCGTGCAAGGGAACTTTTAATTATTATGATAGGCGTCGTCTATTTTTGCTACCTGTTATTTTGAACAATATGCGTCGTGTGTATTGGCAAAAAAAAGCCAGCAAAATCTTTTTCCGGATCGATCGTATTTTTGTTGGACATGCAATTAATTCATCCATTGATATCTTTTTCTATATTTTTATCATCTTCTCGTTGTTTTTTTATGTAAATTGCTACTACCCAATTAAAATCGACAGTTAACAATCACGGATTACTTGTGATAAACGTTGTGAACAACGTTTATCATGCAGGTGATACGGTGTAGTTCGCGAAAACATAAAACAACTTACACACAACGAATTTTAAATTAGTTGATTACCATAGCGAAGGTTTTTAATACAATATGTCTTGCATGGAAATTCGAGAAAAAACTGCTTCCATGCCTTATGTTTGGAAGATCATACTGTAAATTGCTTTTAAAGGTCGCCAGTTTCAAAATTTAACCATGAATTAATTAGACCTCCTTATATCTACTTATAAAAAGGAAGCCCATGTAATATTTATAATAATACGACCTACCCTGTAGGTAACTATACATAATTTAAATAAGCCTTTTGTTTACAATTTATACGTATCTAAAAACATTTATTGATTTAATAATAATTTATTTTTAATAATAATCGACACGCATAAATCAAGGTTATCTACAATGACAAATCAATTTAAGTCCTAAACAAAACTGATTGTAAAGTGTTGCGAGTGTTGTTTTTAATACCTGTTTTAAGTTTTGAATTGGCGATCTTCCGAAATCCCTATTTCAATCAACAATCGAAATGCGTATAATACGGGGGCGTATCCAAAGTATTTGGTCAAATTGTACAGGGTGGTCCAAAGTACGTCATATTTCGTCAAATAATATGGGACCGAAAGCAAGATTTAGAAAACGCCGTGAAAGACAGGTAAAACCAAAAATGCATCGAACCTTTTACCGACAGTGAGTCTTATTCGCACACTAGATGCTCAAAAAGAAACGGCGACCATCGACACTCGGGCGGCATTTCCGGGCTCACATTATTTGACGAAACATCGCATATTTTGAACCGCCCTGTACAATTTGACCAGATATTTTGGATAAGCGAACTTGTTTGCAAATGTCCCGATGAAGTTAACGTGCAACGACGTTACCTTTGCCAACCCCATTAATAAACCGAAACTTGCGTTGTTCTTAACATGTCCGACTTTTCTGGGACCGTTTCTTGGACGACTGCAAGGCGTCCATTGTTTATCAAGTTCGATCGACGTAAAGATTCGTCACTGCGCATCGCGATTTCGTCCGCGTCTGTTCCGCGCGATAAGTAGTCCCACGTGTTTTTACATTCCGGCACGAACAAATTAACAAATGTTCTTGTCGTAAATTTAGAAAAGGGGACCGACGCCGAACACACCGATGCCACGAGCAAGAACTTCGACTAGCATACAGTATAATTGCGATTCGTATGTACACATACGGCGTAGGAATTCTGCGTCGGGAATTTTGAAGTTACGCTGGCCGAGCTGTACATAATTCCGGTTTTTCTAGAGGTTTTGGGATTTTCTAACATTTGCTTAATCGTTTTGTGTGTAAAGATGTAGGTCTTACGCTTCATCTTCGAAACGTGAAGGACCAGGGATTTTGATTTCGACAGACCGATGGTCTGGAAACCATCTACGAAGACATTGATATTAGGACCTATCTTTTCATCGCCGATTAATTTTATTCGAGGGATGTTTTCACCGGAAACAACCGTTCCAAACGAGCGTTTCCGTGGTAGATTTCCGTTGGTCAAAGTGAGAGATAAGAAGAGCGAACTTTGAAATGGTAAACGTTGAATAATACGATTTATTAGGCGCTTGTTGCGAAATCGATCGTTTCGATCCTGGCAAATACAAAGAAACCTGAGTACCGATCGCTGTTATTATTCGATAACTATTCGTTATTGTTTCATAATATGTATAGACAGAAAAACTTTAAATATTATCAATTTAATTATGTTTATCTGTAAAACTTGAGAGGATTAGCATTGTTATATAATCTTTACAAATGTATTTAATATTCTATAGTTGGTGTTATGTAAATAAGTAGATATTCCTTATCGCTTTAGGTTGTAATGGTCTTTAACAACTGCGTTATGTATTAGGTAATAACTGTGGGCGGTTGGTTATTAACCAATATGCGGTTTTTGAGAAACACAGACATAAATAGTACACTTAATTGTTTAGGTGAGTAATAATTATTCTATTTATTTTAAAATATTAGCTAACGAAGGCATTTCGGTTGTTTATAAAAAAGTAATTTGCCCTAAATGGTAGAATTTTTAATGACTAATCATAATTTCGTAATATTTTCCATTGTAAGCTCGTAATTATTATTAGATTTTCTACATTTCAAGGTTACAATTACTATTTTATCATCTATAAATAACAAATTACCTAATTTTTGTGCAGTTGAGCATCGATTATGCGAACTAACAATAAGTGGAACTAACGTAAATTCGATTAATCAAACACAGCTACTCCTATTATTCAATCGAATAAAAAGTTTCTAAATGGGAACTTGCAACGAGAAAAGTAAAATAAATTTACAAAAAACATTGCAAAATCTTTCTGTTTTTGGAGGTGTAGTTACTTTTTGTTTTAATCGATTTTAAAATATAGAGATTCGGAAAGTTCTCGATACAAGTCCGGAAATACCATGTACACTTTTTTTCACTTAGGCCGTCGTTTTTCTTCAAATTATCGCGCGTAGATTTACAATAAGTACAATGCTAGATAGATTTTAACACGTCGACTGCTGCCGCTGATCGAGAGGATCATGAACACCGTCAGATGTTAAAATCAGATATTGTTTCAGTTCAAATTATTGATTTTTTCGATAAAATTGTTTCAAAATGTCGCGGTAACGTAAACAATATTGGCAGCGCTCGATTTTCAAAAAATTAATTCACGTCCTCGTCGTTTTTTAACATTCAACCGATGATCGGCTCATTTCTAATGCGAATCCAACATGATCGCGATTTTAACCATTAAAAAACGTTTAAAGTATAATAGCAAGAAACGTTTTAGAGTTGTAATTTCAAATTAACTACTTGCTATAGATCTGCAAATGCGATATAAGTATAATATAATAGAATTATATTCAATATATGCGAAGGCAATAAATTTATTCGTGATTACAGTTTACAACTGTTCTATGGAGTACTTCGCAATCGATAATCTTCCCACATTATATGAATTGATTTTTAATCATGATTTTTCCAGTTCTGTTTCATAAGGTAGGGCAAAAGTGACGGGATTAATCGCGTACATCATTTCCAGCATTATATCACGCTATGCGCCCGTAGGACCTCGCCTCCGAGGTGCGGCCCTTACATCAAATGCGTAAACACCGAAACGACAATAGCACAAAATTATAAAAGGGACGTCTCGAGTGGTTTTACAACAAAAACTGCTTAATTTATAATCCATAAAATGCGCAGGTGTTTTGATCGTTTCGGCTCATCGTCGGTGGCGTACCTATACCTGACGAACTTTATTTCCAAGACGTCGAACGCGCCTAATTACTATAATTAAACTAAAAATAGGATTAATTTTGTAAATTGTCTAAATTATCCCGTTATCGTCCCATTATATTTCAGGAAAATGCGCATCGCGTCCGTCCAAATACCAATTTGCGAGCGTCAAATGGAATTTGGAAAACAATTTGATTTAAAACCCCTGGCGTCCCCTTATAATTCGCCGGTCCCGACCGTTGCAGTTGCACCAAAGGGTGTTTCGGAAATTATTTCGATCAATAATTGCTAGTTTTATCAGCACGACACCGGCACGTGTCGAATCTACTGATACGAACGATTACGGGGACGTGAAAATTAAAATGGGATTTTCTAGCACACGTTTTCGCGATTGCTTTATTATAGCTCATCCAAACCTATATGCAGTCCACGTCATCAATAAAACGTTACTAGATGATGACGTTTCCCACAGTGCTGTCACCTCGTACCTCGTATTTTGACAGTTCTAATAAATTGTAGTATTTCTTTATACCACCTAATATGTGCGCAAGTAAATCATCTATAGAATATGTCACTTTCCAAACTTTAAACCGAATCACAAATAAACAATCTAGTGACTTTTTGTTGATGACGTGAACATCATATAGGTTTGGATAAGCTATATCTATAAATAGGCATTGCGTCACTAGAGTTTGTTTATTTAAACATATCGATCCAAAAACATTGTATCTACACGTTGCTCATCGTTTACTGCCATGACTATTTTCTGTTTTACGTATTAGAATTCTAATTGAAAGTTTTCGCCAATTACCTACTCCTATATATGTACTTATTTTTGCTACATGGTCACAATTCAGAGACGTTTAACGTGCAAAAGCCTACATATCTCAGATTAGGAAAAATTTAAGCGCCTACAGGGAACAAAGTAGTTGAAAACATGTCCATTTTTGTCAAAGGCAAATAAGAAGAACTCAATATAGCAGAAGAAGTGCAAAACGGTTTTAATAAACCATGAAACTTCTGACAATGCAATGAGAAGAAGCGCGACAGATCACTAAAATCGTGGAATAAAGCAATTCGACACGCAAATGTAATAAATATGTCAAACATACCATTTAGTGAACAAAAACTCAATAGTGCTTTCATTCTGTGAACAATCCAGACCTTCGACTTGTACATAATACAAGTACACCAGCCGATTGTGAGTTATTTCTTATTTAAATGGTACTTTCTGATGGGTTATATTCGATTTGTGCGACAACTTTTTCAAAAACTAAAAGAAATTACTTCTCGAAATTAAATCAAGCTTTTGCGGCAGAAGAACCGCCAAAATAAAGATCAAAATTTTCGAGAAAATTAGTCATCTTGCGAAATTAAAATGTTCATGATATTCTAAACGTACAACTTACAATTAATTAGCAACTTTCGTGCTATCGAAAACTGAAGTTCGATTTTTTTGAAAAATTCGGAAGAAATTTTCATTTATTTATTTTTTTAATTTAAGGCTTCCGTATGCACGATTAGGCATCATTCGAAAAGAACGTTTGACGCAGTTTGAAAACGAATAAACTACAATTTAATTTCGTGTTGAATTTAAAATAAACGTTTGAACATATATTAAGTACCTATAATGAATAAATAAATCGCGAATTTATGTATCTATGAAAATGTCAACTACAGTCGAACTCGTTTATAAGGACACCTTGGATATTACGTGCTTACGTTTGAAATTGTATTCATTAAATATTAGAAATTTCCGTTTACTACGAGCTCGGTTCCCGGATGTAACGAGCAAAAAGTTTAAGAAAGTCGCTTTGTTCCAACTCTCTGGCAAGTGATTTACGACGTCTACAAGAAAAATATCAACGCGCGACACTTGAAATTAACGACTACAAATATTTGTTGCTCGCAATAACTTTTAACAACCCAGGAAGTTTTTATATCAGGAATTCTCGGTATCAATTTCCGTGACATAAACAAACAAACAATTCGCTAAAACAGCCTGCAATGACGACTTTTTTTTTAAGCTGAATAAACATTTTTTTTTCGGTTGACAGTTTGTCGAGTATCGTCATAACCGAGTTTGACTGTATTTACGGTCAATTCCATTGTTAATTTCCAATTCTAATTGTATTACAATTTTTTTTGTTAAACTTACGTGAAAAACAGAATCGAAAAAATGTTGGCCTTGTCCCTGGGATTCGCATTGATGTGCTGTTCGGTCATATCCATGGTGCAAAACTTTTGATGGACCTTGTGCGCGAAGCCAAATCATCGACTTATCTAAAAATAGAGAAACGCATTAGCGGCCAACTAATATAGACAAACGTGCAGTCTGAAAATTTTCAGACAGTTCACAAGCATCAGGAATTTACACGCTCATTTCCGGTTGGTTGCACTTTCGTCAATTTAACGAGTTACTCTTTATTATTCTGACGCTTTTTTGGATACATATTTGGTTTTAGTTGCTTTGTTTGTTCAGCTTAGTTTATTGGTCTTTCGGCGTGGTTTCAGACAATCCCGAAACGCTGTTAAATAGTTGTAAAATCTGATATTTAGTACTTGTAATAAAGATGTTGTAACATATGGCCAAATGATAGAAATAGCACAGTCGAGTCGTAGTGATTGAATAAACTGAATTTAAGTACAGTTTTAATTAAAATCTTTAAACAAAAAGATAACGAGGGTGTTTTAATAGAAAGTATGTTGGAAATACCTAATTCGGTTATTGTCCTTATAAAAGATGAACTTATTAAAACAAAACGTACTTACTTATGTTAGTCTACAAAATCAGTTTGTTGTATAATGAATCATCCTAACGAGAATAATAATATATATATATAATATAACAATAATAAACAAACACGACAAGGTTTTTTTTCTCAACAAGGACTTTATTGTAATGACGAGTGGGTATTCATAGAAACAAACACCTAAACGTTTACCCATTCGATTTAATTTGATTTTTATATTAGCTGAAAATTTGTGAATCAAACGTCTTTAAAATTCACGAAGTCCCGAAAAACGAAATTAAGACAATTGAGAAAACACACGATTAATTAACTTTCACACATTTTCATAAAAATTACAATTTCGTAATTACACTCTCATCTAAACAGCTAAACATTTTTATTCGTGCGGTTTTAATTTGTTCGTTACCGTGGATATGTGCAGACAGCCAAAAAAGTAATGCACGCGTCCGAGACGATGGGCTAGCGACGCAACATGAGATCCTTTGTAAGAATAGTCGAGGTCGGTTTTTCGGTCGATTTCGATATTTACTCGAAGAGTTTCGATATTTTTAAATGCGTATAACGTTTAAAATATTACTTAAAATATTCAAACGCGATCATTTTAGATTCATAAATTTATATATAGGTAGATTTATTTTAAATATAATTTATTATTTTCTTAATTAGTTTCTTATTTATAATTAATTTTTATTTCCAACGTGCACAAAATTACGAAAGTAAAAACCTGTTAATGTGTAATTTAGATTACTTAAGGTCTTTATCTAGGAATACGTAATTCATTCGCTGCACATTCGAAATCCTTTCAAGGATTACCATAGGTTTAATCCAGAAAGAATGCTTGAACCTAGAATTTGATTTCCTACACACATTTGCATAAATACCTATGTAAATATGTTTATTCTGTTGTTACCACAAAAATAGCTTAAGAGAAAAATGCAGTTGTATGGTTGTTAAAAACGTTTCGTTAGTGTTGCTTGAAGTTATATTATTCACATTATTCATAAATTTCTAACTAATTAGAATAATAAATTTGATTGATACGTTAAGGACGTCAAATAAAAGCCATAAAAATACGTTTATATCAATTAAATTAAATAAAAAGCATTTTTGATCGGACTTGACGAAAGCGGAAATTTTTTATAATTTTGTCAGTTTTCGTTTTAGTAGGTTTTACTGTGCATACCTAGGTGTTAAATGGCAATGGCCCAAAATCGATTCGTAATCCAAATCTGTCAGTAAGTCGTAAAACGGTGTTAGATGCCTAAAATTATTATTCGCAAAATATGCCTAAATACCTAAATGGCTTTTGGGCGTTGCCGTCATTTCGTTAATCTCAAAATTTCCAATATTGTTTGGTTTTAATTTACAAACGTGTGATGTAACGGTTTTATTTAATAAAATATTGAATACCTAATAAACGCGTTATTTTAATAATAAAAGTTTTAAACGTTACGCATTTAAAAATATCGAAACTCTTCAAAGCATTGCGCGTTGCCTGTATTTTTCGTTAAAAGAAATCCGAACCCGACGAGGACACCGGTCACTTCAATTATTCTTACAAAGGTCTTGTTTACAATGAAAGTATTACAAGAGAACTCGTGCTGTGCCGTTCGCCCATCGCCTCGGGCGCGTGCTATACTTTTTTGGCCGCCTGTACAAAACTCGATCAAAAAGCAAAGCAAATTGTAACGATCAAACATCGTTTATCTTAGGGCTGTTACGAACTACCTAGTTGCCTCGATTTTGACGTTTAAAATATTACGCAAAAGATATGGCGTGAACGACCCCTTTTCCACAAATTCTAAATTTTAATATCCGTGCTTAGACGTTCATTTCCTTTTCAATTTTCAGTTTATACAATTGATTTAAAAAATGAATGGTATAAACCTTATACTAAAAGTTGACAACGTATTTACTCACGGCACCTTTTTTGAATATATTTAACGAGAATTGTGAGTCTGACAACCGTGCGTCGGATAATATAACAACGTGGAGCCCTTCGTGGAGTCGAAAGTCGACATGTTTGTAACGTGGCCTTCTTATTGCAATTTAGGGTGTATAATTCAATGAAAATTTCCCCGTCAAAGTCTGTCAAATATTTCAAGTAAACAATCTGGAGCATCCATTAAATTTTTAGACATACAGGGAAAAAATAATTCGCAGTTATACATATGAACCTATATTCCGGACATTTTTGATTGTTTTGAGGAAAAAAAATATCCATAAGGATGGCGGCGAATTGCGAAGCGACAACTAAGCAACTGTAAGCGAAACAAAAAAAAAACAACGAGAACACAAGAATTACTTCTTCGGGCTAAACAACGTCCTGTAAAATACGGAAATAGCAGTGCTTCGTCCAGCTGCATTTTTAAAGTGATATTTACGACGTCGTTATGTCGTCTAAATGAAAAATAATACTAGTAGTAATCGAGACGTAACAGTAACGCTCAATTGTTTCGACCCGTGCCTTTTAATCGAATTAATAAAAACTAATCGTCGATAATAAGTTTGTTTGTTGTTTACTAAAAACGAGAGTGTCCTCAGACTTGAAACGGATTGCTAGACGTAACGTCGCAACGGCGATATCGATTTCGAATCGACTTTGACCTAGTTTTGATGATTTTAACGCTCTTCCCAATATTTTGCTTCATCTTAAATTATGCTAAATAGGCATCACAGCATCACGTTTTTCCATTTAAAATTTCAAACAGACGATGACTAGCAATTTCGATATATTACAACCTGCAACTGTTTTGAAATCGTAAAAAACGATAAAGTACAATAAAAAGAATAAGAACAAAAAAAGAAACTGTAAAAGTTGAAATGAAGACGAATGCACCGTGTAATTTGTACTATCGCAACTTTGATACGGGA
Source organism: Rhagophthalmus giganteus (assembly GCA_036326145.1). Classification (NCBI taxonomy): domain Eukaryota; kingdom Metazoa; phylum Arthropoda; class Insecta; order Coleoptera; family Rhagophthalmidae; genus Rhagophthalmus; species Rhagophthalmus giganteus. The sequence continues at coordinate 7,202,010 of JARFJA010000005.1, forward strand.
ACGTAGCCGCAACAGGTGCACGTTTATCTGATGCGAGCAGTAAAAGAGCAGGTAATCCGGGAGAGCACAGATCGACGATAAGAAAATTATCTTTGAATGCGTCGCCACTGTAAATTTACTTTAAGGAAGCTGCGGGAATGTCGGCGAAATTGTTTTTAAAATTAAATTTTGATAGGATTAAGTAATTATACCTACATACATATTCAATTCGATCTAAGTGCAAACATAATCCGCTTTCTCCTTTTACAAAAACACCGCGTTATTTGAAACTCGCATTGCGTTTCATGAAATTACAGCAACAAATGCAATTGCATAATTACAAAATCGGTTTTGTTGAATATAAAAAAACTCTCAACTCTCGAGCACGAGAATCGGCACCTACACCCATTCAAGCGGCATCAGTAAACAGTTACTAGATCATTTATTTTTATAATTCAAGTTAAAGTTTGGAAAGTGACTTACTTTATCGTGATTTACCTGCACGCATTAGATGGTATAAAGAAAGACTACAATTTATTAGAACTGTAACAAGTTATCATTTAGTACGTTTTTATCGATGACGTGGATTGACAGGTCGCTCGAATAAAAATACGTAATAGAAAAGAGGAAAACATTACATCAACAGTTTGCGCTTTTTTATTAGTTGCGAAAATATCACCGTCTCTTGTTAATTTTTTGAACGGTCCACTATTGGGCTACAAAAGTTTTTGTCGGTTACCACAGAATCGACGGATGGACGAAAATGAAAATGACGACGACCTCCAAAAATTCCACCACAATCATTCAGCACCACAGCAAAAAAGTTCCAACTTGTTTCGTAAATACGACAAAAGAACCAATCAGATGTATGTATCGAAAAAATCCCTTAGTACAGTTCACGTTTTTTTATTTTTGCCAAAGCAAAATTTTGACTTGAACGTTCTGAGACGCAACGTTCAGAACAAGTCGGAAACGACTAGAAAACTCGTATTTCCAGAATAACAACGCAAGAAATAATGAACTGCCGGCGTTTAAATAGATTAAAAATTTTGCATAATCTCGATAAAATGACACTACCGGATACGCATAAAACAGGTCCGGAATTACTCGAAAAGTAGTTTTTCTAGAATAACAAATCAATAAATGACGAACTAAGCGCGTTTCTGGCGATTTAAAATCGAAATCTCGAAAAAATCCCTTAGTATAGTTCACGTTTTTTTTTGGCAAAATTTTGACCGCAACATATACAACAAATCGGAAACGACTAGAAAACTCGTATTTCCAGAATAACAACGCAAGAAATGACGAACTGCGGGCGTTTAAATAGATTATAAATTTTGCATAATCTCTCTTTTTCGATAAAATGACACTACCCGATACGAATAGAATAGGTCCGGAATTAATTTAAAAGTAGCTTTTCTAGAATAACAGACGTTTATAACAGACGTTTCTAACGTTTTTTTTTTGGGCAAAATTTTGACTCGAAAGTTTTGCGACGCAACGTTCAGAACAAGTCGGAAACGACTAGAAAACTCGCATTTCCAGAATAACAACGCAAGAAATAATGAACTGCGGACGTTTAAATAGATAATAACTTTTGCATAATCTCGATAAAATTACACTACCTGATAGACATAAAATAGGTTCGAAATTACTAGAAAAGTAGTTTTTCAAATATAAGAAAGAAATGACGAACTACATGTTTTTATAATTTAATGTATGAAATATTAAGGGATCATAACAAGATACAACAGCAGTTAAACACATTCATACATCTGATAATGCCCGTGTATCACTAAAAAGTCAAACACCCATTACAACTTTACCAGGAACCAAATCACCGAGAAAAGGACCTTCTGTACACAGTCTACTCTTTTCTCAGATTCGTGAATAAATAAAAAAAAAGTAAATGAAGTAAATATCTTGAGTAAAAAGTAAATAAAAGTAAATCACTGGAAGCACTGCGATTCGTGTCCGCGAATGACACAGATATCCTTCCTGATTGATAATCGTACAGAACAGAGCGGACATTTCAAGGACTACGTAATTATTAGATCACGAAAACGTTAGAGAGAAAAATCGCGGGCATCGTCGGAAAATGGGGGCAAAAACATAGAAATCGATTTGAACGAAGATATTACACTATACCAAAAGATCGAGGAACAAATGCAACTCGAAAATTAAAAACACCAAAAAGCAGAAGGTGCGGGAAAAATTCAATGTGACACAATCAAAAATTCGGGCAACGTGTTGTTTATGAAAACGGGTGTCGAACGAAGGAGATATTTTGCCCAGAAATCAACTTCGAAGAGTTACATTTCGACCATCGTCATTTTTTATAAACCTACCAGCGACTTCATCGACGAGCATTTCCTGGAAGATGGGTTGGATAGAATAGTGAAGGAGTTGTGTGGTCATTTTCCGTTGATAAACGAAAGCGACAAACGTAAATTAATTCGGTTTCGTTTTCAAGGAACACGCCTTACAATGGAAGGTATTTAATATCGTAAAAATCCGTTACGTACGTTTGTTTTACGCATAGATATGTTATACCTACATACTTAAAAACAGATTATTTACGCCACTTAAATAGGCACATTTTTTACACTAGCCGATCACCTTCTAACAAAATACTAGTTTTTGCTCAGGTTAACATTTTCAAGGTCATTGTTTATGGTACTTTACTTTGTTATTTCGAATATGTAGAATAAACTCGATAATTAACTTAACTGAAACCAGGAGAAGCGGCTTTTAAAATATGACGAAGTCAAAAGGTAAACCAACAACCCTTTACGAGCCTTCAACCACATTTGCCTTTAGCCCTAATTTTACGCTAGAAAAAATGCACAAATTAAATATGCTAATTAATTTTATGGGGCCTGCAGTATTTTCTACAAAGCGCAAAGGTTTATGGCCGACTTAAAATTATGTATACCGGGCGATTCAGCCGATATCACGTCAAAAGGCGGTCGACAAAAACGCAGTGTGTCATAACGTCGTCAACAAAAACGTCGTATGTCGAAACGGCGTTATCAAAAGATGGTTCAATTTAATTTGACTTAAAACTGGCGGCGTTTTGAACAGACGACAGTTTTGTCCACAGCTTTTTGACGCACGACGTTTTTATCGACGGTCTTTTGACACGGAAACCGATTCAGCCAACCTGTCCCAAGCTAATAACTTAACAGATTCTAGAAATACGATGATCGATTTTTACATAGGTAAATTTGGATTAAAAATTTTTTGGATCAGGTAAGTTTTTTTTCAATTTTAAACGCCATGCCGGAATCACCCGGTATATTACTTACATAACGTAAATTAAAATTTACTGCCATAGGGATAACTGCCGACAGTTACCTACTACACGATTTATTCCAGGCATTGCATTGCTTTAAATACTAAACCGGCAATTTATAACACTAATTATGAAACTCTCCCTCTCGGAAACTAATAAGCAATTTGAAGCCTTCTCCCTGGGTTCTACCTATACAGTACATTACATCGTAACAGATTAACACCTACACAATAATAATTTCCGAAATGAAAAAAGGTGGCATGCTTGCCATAATCATAATCATTAATTCATAATTCATACCTATATTTAAGGATATTACAATAAACTCTAAACTTAATAATATTAAAAGTAAATGCTTACATTTTAAGCAAAAAACAATTAAACCAACTATATATATAAAAAAAATAATAAACTATAAGCTAACATTGTTTTAATAATTTTAAAAAAATATTGGTTTTGTAAGCCAAAAATAAGAAACCTTTTAAAACTTCAGAGAAAGAGTATTCTCCACTATTAATCTCCAAAATTAAAATTCTAATTAGACTATATCTATAATCATAATAATAACAATTATATTCTCATTAATAAAACATCCAATATCTATAGGATTCACTTTAATAAAAAAAGGTGGCATGCTTGCCACCTTTTTGCCTGTACTAAATATAGCTACTAATTGTGATATAGCCGAAAATGTATTTACACAAACAAACAAACAAACAAACAAACAAAAATAACTACGGCAATACTGTGCTTTTAAATTACGCCCGCAATACTTGGGGTTAATCTCCACATGTCACCCCCGATTTTAAAGAAATCACATTTTTATTTTTTAATGAAACGCCTTTTTCGTTGCAGTCTTATCTCGTTCAAACGAGCACGGACGGGTCAAGTCCCCTCCCCCCCGACTGTTCGATATTTATTCTTTAGGTTGGAGACTAACACCCTGCTGATATTTAGAATTTAAATAAAATTTCATAGCGTTACGTCAATAATTTTGTAACGTTGGCCACCATATTAATCGAATTTGACTCAATTAGACGTTTGTGACGTCATTAATAATATATAATAATAATAATATATATATATAATATAATAATATAATATAATATATAATAATATAATTAATAATATATCATTAATAATATATGTATATATATTAATAATATCAACAATAATAGGTATACACCCAAAACTCAATAAAGAAACAATAAGAGAAGAGAGTCCAACTAAGACCAATAAAAGACTGGCGCCAAAACGATAATGATGACACAGTAAACGCGAACAAAATTCAGTCGACTGTTCGTGAACGGCGCGCCGCAACAAAAATAGTTAAAAAAGTTTAATCGTAAACGATAGTTATACGTGGGGGCCCTGTATATTTATGAATCATAACAATGCAAGTATTGCAGTTTAAACGGAAATACGCGATACCTACTGCACTAGTTAACTTACGATGACACAAATTAATCGGCCAATTAACATGTTATTGGTTTGCGATAAAACGTTGTACACAATATTGTTTCTTGATGACCGTAATTGTTTCTACAACATCATTAAATTGCTTAACTGGCGTAATATTCGATAATTATGGAACGTAAAAATGCTGCAAATCAATTGTACACTGTGGGGTCATCCAAAATTTATTTAGACGCACGTCATCGCTCATACCTCGTGTTTTCGTAGTCGGCACTAATAAATTGTAGTCTTTCTTCGCCATGTCATATCTGTGCAGGTAAACATCGGTGGAATATGCCGCGTTCAAAACTTTAAACTTTAATATATTACAAATATACAATTTAGTAACTTTTTATCGATGACGTGCTTTGCAAGTTACCTTGAATAACGTAAATGTACTTAAATTACCGTTACTAAATACTGATTAAATTAAGGCATTTAAATAACAGCATTAAAACGTCGAAGTGTGTGGCGTCGAAATGACCCGGGCGGCGTCTGAATGGCCACGCCGAAGCATCCAATTTTCATCTAATGTAGTACAGTCGAGGGCACTTCTTACGATACAAACGCACATCGCGGGACTCCCGAAAAAAAAATACAGTTAAAACTCGCGTTATTTTCGAATCAAAATATCAAAAGATAATTAGAACGTTACATTAAATTATGTAAACGGTATAATTTTTAAAACGGTCTTAAATAGGATGAGACGCGAGTGTATATTGCAACAAATTAATTATGTCGCAGTTTCATCAAAACAATAATATTGCAAGTGTTTATGACGTAACAGGTACTTTACCTCTATGTATGTAGGTCGTTTTCTAAAGGCTCGCGGCATTTTAAAACGCGATTTAGTTATATACTACATTCGATTCTTGGAAAATCAGCGGCGCGTTTGAAGGTTGTATGAAATTACACGTATTTATATTCTCATCGTTCTCTCTTTCGAGTCATAATTCGAATACGGAAGGGTAGATGATTTTAATGGCGCCGTGCAATTTTTAAAATTAGTAGGCGGCCGCTTCTCGTCAAAATCTCACGATTAGGTACCTACCAAAAAACAAATCAAAAAAATTACGCCCATTGCGGTGCAATAATTATCGTTTTCCTAAAAGTTTTATTTAAAGACGAAGTGGTTGGGCCGTACGTTACATATTTATAAACGTCCCCGTCTTCGTACTTATCGTTTAAAATTAATCATCGGCTTACGTGTATTATTGTAAATTAGGTACCGAGAAATTTAAATAATTATCGTGCAGTAATGTTTTAAAAAAAATGTCTCTCAATAATAAAATAATTGGTTCGTTTTCACGTTTTGCCCACAAAATAAAATGGAAGAAACGGAAAAGGTTACACCTGAGACTTTGACGAAGTTTCGCGTTGTTATTAAAAAGCTTTTTGGTGGCGACTATATGAAATATCTTTTGTACAAAATAAACGTGAACAATAGAACGACCTATTTCGTTTTATTGTAGAAAACAATGAAATGAAAATCCGTAATGTACAGGGTGTTTCGTTAATAATGGGACATAGAACAACTGGAGAATCCTTGGCCCAAAATATGATAATTTAACTTAAAGTACTTAGTTAAAAGAGATGCGGGGTGTTTTATTTTAAAACTTAAAAAAGCTTTTTGCCAATTATTTTGACACTGTTTTGATATATATTTCTTTGTAAAATTTGGCAGAAAGCTTGGGCACTTTATAATACATTAAACTGTGAAAAAAGAGAATTTCTAACTATTTCCAGAGGCACACGGCGGGGCCAGAGGAAGAGTTTCCCCGATCAAAATAACTACCCAAACTTTCTGTCAAATTTTACAAAGAAATATTAAATGGTGGCAAAAAACTTGAAATAAAACGCCTTGTAAGTCGTTTTATCTAAGCGTTTTAGGTTAAATAGTCATATTTTGGGCCAAGCCGAGGATTTTTCGGTTACTCTATGCCGCATTATCAATAAAACACCCTGTATATGTTCGTAAAATACGGAGCCTTTTTCAAAAATTCAATTAATTTATGTTACGTTTGCCGTCCTGTTGTAATCTTGCGAACCATCACCAGTGTACTTTGCCCAAACGTCGCATTTTAACCTCATACCATTTGTCCCCGTTTGGATACGGTGAAGATTCGTTGTCAAACCATATCATTTTCGAACGCTTGTAATTTTATAAGTGGTTATATATGTACAAGCTAATTAACAATCCATGAATTCTTTTCACGCGAACGTGATGCGATTGACAATGTTCGAAAGTTGTATGGGCTCGAGTTCAGGAGAATTTCTGTGCGAAGACAATGTTTTTTGAATATCTACGAGTTACCTTTTTTTTTTTGGAAGGTCACTTTTTCACTTTGGGGTTCGTTATTGAGCAATGTTTATCGACGATTCGAAAGATTCGATGCATCATCGGAGTCACGTCTACAATGAAATCGGTGAAGGAGGGGGGGGACTTCAGAAACGTGCTTTTGGGTATTTGCCGCATAATTGCTTTTCGAAAATTGTAAATCCACATATGTTATTTCCAGTAAAATTAGACAAAGAATTAAATCTGACATTTTCTTCCGGTACGGCCATTATAGTAATAGTATTTTTTTATTTATTAATAAATGTAGTTTGGCGAGCACCTTAAATGGCTCGAATTTAAATCAAAGCACGTTTGTGGGTAAATTAAAAAAAATAAATTAAAAAAACAGTCATTGTTATGCACGACTGTTCCGACATTTTAGCGAAGCGAAGCAAAGCTGAAAAAGCAATTTTTAAATTTTTAAAATTATTAAAAGGATTTTCCATCTTCGAAATGATCTAAATTTGCCCGATGTGCCCATCGATGTAACCGAGGCGCGTTGTTTTTTTTCAAAAACGGTCGCGTCCAAATTGAATTTGCGCCCTAAATTGAGGTCTTAATTCGCTTGTCGTAAAAAAAAAACGTTCCTCGTATGTTTTTAACCTTTCGAATAAAACGCGCAGGCTAAAAATATCTATCACGAGTTAAATGAAGAAGGCGGCGTCGAAATTAAAACAGCGTTGCGATTAAGTAAAGTCTGTTCCCTATTTCCTGGATAAATCAATTATAAAACGCCGGGACGCAACTTCCAAAAGTGAAATTTAAATAACAGACATATTTATATGTATAGGTACAAAGTTCCAGGAAATGCAACCTTGTACTCACCACGACGATAAACATTGATAAAGTCGATATGTTCGAACGTCGCAGAAATTATTTTGCAAAACGTGTTTTTAAATACGTACGGATCAAATTGTAAAAGAAAAAATTCACTGACCTCTTCAATTTATTATGGACGATTAAAACCACAATTACATAACGTCGAACGCGGAAGTTTTACTAAAAATCAACGTTCGATTTGTAGTAATTTATTTAAAAGGTCCACTCGAAACCGTTAAAATAAGCACTATCTACGTGAACGTGCGACGAACGTATTACCATTGAGAAGATCACTACTGCACATCGTCGAACGATAGTTGGAAACCGACTGAAAAATGAATGGACGGACACTCGCCACGCACCACGCTAGTCGCACTGAAATCAAACGAACATAAATCGAATACTAAACGAGGTTTCCTTTGAACTCGCGTTTTCCCACTACCAAACAACAAGCAAGTATAATTCCTAAAAGCGATTCGATAATTTTAAATTTGAACGAATAATGATCGGTAGGTACGTACGTACCAGCATTGTTTGCTAATTCGTTTTAAATGTTGACTCACTTTCGTTAAACTGGCGTTCGTCGTTGTCGCAAATCGATGGCCCATATAATTCTGGGAATGCCGTGTAATTGTACAAATTTCCGGATAAGCACTGGAAATGTGCCCTTGCTCGAATTTAATTTTTTTTCTCAAAGGTCCACTCCGATGCGAGTTTAACAACTTCAGCAAAATGGTTAGCTTGGCGAAAAAAAAATTACTTTCAAAAATTTTTTAAAAATTCACGTGCACTCTTTTATTTATTTAATACTAGAGAACACAACCCCAAAATAGCGTCGCCGAAACGCCTGAAACGCCCCGTGATAATTGGCGACCGCCCCCTCCCCGTCGCCCCCGCGTACAAGATACAATTTTGAATTATTTCAATTTAATACACTCCAATTTTTCCGATTTGCCTGTACACGGAGAGTTCGAAAAAAAAAAGTACCACCGACGAGCCTTTGGTACCTCCACAATAACATACAAGTAGTACCACAGAATTCACGACAATTTTGAAGAAGCCCCGAATTTTTGAAAGCAAAATAGACTTTGAGAACAAAATTAGCCAAATTCGATTACATTATGGCCATTACAAAAATTCCAAATAATCCACAACCCAATCGCGATTTCACTTCCATTTTGTTGTTTGTCATATTTACCTAATAACGGCCTTGTTTATGGCCAAAAACGCATTAAAAAGTAATTTAACAAAAGCAGTTTCGCGAGTTTCGGTAATTGTTGACCATGCCTCGATGGCCAGCATAAAAATCGCCACATTTTTACCCACCACGCAATTAATCAAATGTCAGAGGCTTACAGTTCGTTGCGCTCTTTTCGGCATCCAAATGGAACTGGAAGTTCCCACGCTTACAATTATTAGCGATATTTGGAGCGGATTTGGATTATTAGCTGTTACGCGAACGAATCGATGACGTTTTGGCAAAACGTCGCAAGTAAATTTTACGGGAGCGCACATTTTGCGTTGTACAGCTTAACTATAAGCAAACACCTCCCGGAAACCGCGTATATAGATAATTCGGGGCACGTTTTGAACTACTGATTTGAGTGAAACACGAAGTGATACGGAGGTTAGATGCTATCCTTGAACGAGATACGATGACAAGTATCGTAAGTCCTACGCGTTTGTTGTTTTTGGTGGTTCGAGCACCGGTTGCTTTTCCATGATTTTCGCACTTTGTTTTTTGTTGTGATGGGAAAACGCAGCTCGATCGATATTTGCGCATTTTGAGCGAGCCGCACAATGTTTGTTATTTTCGTACATTTAACCCATCAAAGCCGGATTTTTTTTTAATACAAAAGTTGTTAATATACCTATACAGGAACACACTAGTACAACAAAAGTAACTATAAAAGTAAATTTTAAGAAACTTATATTTGGAAAACGTAGTTACAACGTGTGACCATATGGTCACACTAGGATATTGAGGGGAATCTACTTTGTATGGAAACTGTCAAAACACTCGAAGCATAATTTGTATGAACCTATCTCGACGCATTGCTTTTTTTGATCATTTCGTTTCCCACGTCTGTCCCACAATCCCAATAACATCTTTTGCCAGGAAGAATATTGTACCCAGAAACTACCATAATTCCTAAAATACATTTCAGTTCATCCAATGTGACGTTTGGATCGGGACAGTTGAGAAACATGGCACACTTTCTAGTTTCTTCCAGAGTGTGCAACAAAATTTTACTATCAAAAAAAGAGCTCAAATAACTCGGTTGGGGTTGGATTGAGAATAATCTGGTTTTGGAAAATTTGAGAATTTTGTAAGATCGCAGTCTATCCAAGTTCTATGGTTATATTTCTTCCCCTTGAGATTATTAAAAAAAGCGGCATCTGGAATATTTTCACAAGTCGAATGCAGTTCTGGTACTTCTTCATCATCATTAACAGTTGTGGAATGATCTTCATTTACAAAACGAACTTCTGCAGCTGCTGATAATTGACGTCCAGACAAATTATCTAGTAGCCCACCGTCGTCTTCATCAGCGGAATCCTCATCTGTTAGAATATTTGGATCCGGTGCGCAAATAAATATATCACCTTCTTCATTATTATAAATCATGTCTAAGGCTTGTTGAAGCGAAAATCCATGCCTACAAAACAGTATACTTCAGCTCTCGAATAGCCCTAGTGTGACCATATGGTAACACACAAATTTGTGCACATATAGAACAAGAATTCTTTACTTATTTGGTTTAAATTCTATTTCATTTTTTTACATTAGACATTTAGCTAAACACTAGTGTCCGTGAAATAACAATAATTGTTGCAATAAAGAAAATACAACTACTTACTCAAATGTCGGTTCCATTATTTTTCTCGAAAAAATAATACACAAATTCATAACACGTGCTTTTCACGCTGATGCACTATTGTTGGGGAAAACTACTACAGATGTATTATTGGAGATCTCTAGTGGTGGGTAGTTTGAAAGACTACCGATTTTTATTGATTAGAATAGATACAGAAATATTTAAAAGAGATCGTGTTACTGTGACCATATGGCCACACCAGGCTTTGATGGGTTAACCGAACAAACCAATTTTCTGCAGTTTGCTGTTATTCGTATTCAACAGCGTCACTGTCGATCAAACTAACTGCGCGTTGCGCAGTTCATGAAAAAAAACACTTGTAATAACGGCACGTGTAACTTCCTCTTCGACTTGCAGCGTTTTTATGTACACTTTTTTTTAAATGAAACGTTACATCTGTTATAATACTGCACACTTGTCGTGAAATGTCGTTGCGCGCCGTGCCTTTTAACAACAAGGGTTGGGGATAACCAATCAGAGATAAACAATCGCGTTCACTTCAAAAAATGTCCCTTGCGTAAACAGATGAACAATAAATTGATTAATAAAACAATAAAAAACAATTAAAATCAACTTTATATAGAGTAATAAAATTTTGAATTGGTAGCAATTAAAAGATAATGAAGAGTAACGGAAATTTTACACGCCAATTGTACTGAAAATTTTAATATGTACCACAACGATTTGTTTATAGTGTTAACCGAGTTTAAGTTCATAAATTATTGTAACCGCAATTGTATATTTATTTATACATTGCAGTTTGATAAAAACGCGTAATCGCTGAAAGTTCAGTGATTGTTTATCTAAACACACGTAATATTAAATGAAAAACAAACTTATAGTTTTATACTGTTGTTCATGTATTTTATTATTATAGCTAGCCGATCGTGTTATTATCAGTAGCTGATCATTATTTTCCTCAATGTCTATTTTTAAATATCTTTGTTTTTCCGCCGATGGCGATGATTCAAACATTTTGACATTTCCGGCAAGATTTCTTATAGAAAAAAAATCAATATTCTAACACATCTAGTCGTTGCTATAGGCAACGATTTTTAACAATTTAATTAATTTAATTTAGGGTCGATATTTCCCAATGTATTTCCAACTTCCAATAAAATCTGATGGATATTTACCTTGGGAACAATAATTATTGTTCCCTAGAAAAAGTCAATGTTACGGTGCTGTAGACAATGAAAAATAACCGAAGGCAATATAAATAAAGACCGGTTTGTTTTAATAATTATAATTATTAAAACAAACCGGTCTTTATTTATATTGCCTTCGGTTATTTTTCATTGTCTACAGCACCGTAACATTGACTTTTTCTACGAGAAATCTTATCAGAAACGTCAAAATGAAAAAATTACGGAAGCTTAAGGTTTAGGACGTTTCGACGTCGCCCATTTCAACGCAACACTTGTCGACGTGATTCCATTTTGACGCGAGGTCATTTCGACGTCGAACATTTTTTAAAATAGATATTGTGTAATAAACATGTTGACTGGACGAAACTAGCATCGATTATCCGGAAAGTTAGTGAAATAAGTATCTACAGCAACAGAAAATGTATAATGGTACCATTTAGCGCGTATATTAAGTATTAAACGATTATCCGAATTATCGATTTGCCGGACACTATCGATCCCCAATTAATTCGGATAATCGATGCTCTACTGAATTCATGTGATGGATTTCATCTTTCTAGATATCTAGTAATTATTGATTTTTCATTTTATTGAAGTCAATGTCACTAGTCTAAACTTGCCTCATCTACACTAACCTAAAATTACCTCATCTGCATTAGTCTAAACTTAGTCTATTAGTCACAGTAGCTTTGGATACAGTCGACAACAAGTATCATTGGGTGAGCTCTCCCAATGAGTTGACCTCAAGTTGCTGAGTAAGAGCAGAAAACCATCGACTATCTATTACTAACAACTGTTGGAAATCGTCGCTCGCCAACACGGTCAACGGTTGACTGTCAGCAACTGGTGAGCAGTGCTTCTGAATGTGATTGTTTAGTCAACAATACAACAGTCGAGGTCGGGTGAACTTACCCATTGTAATGTTATGTACGTAATATAATATACTCTCCCGTCGCCAATAGCAGCGGGAGACAATGTCCCGCTAGTAGCCGAACGTCTACTTTCGGCAATAAAAAATCGTATGACATTTTCGGATAACGGTGCCGAAAAAATGTATTTGAACCTATGCGAGTTTCTCAATCCTAGATTAAATTCTGATTGAAAAGTTAAATTATTTGTTAATTCGTAGTTTAAACTAGCAATCAAAATTAAACCTTTAATGGAGTTATCACAATCAATTAGCGTAGTTTTCATTTTTCTAATTTCCTTAGTGTCGACACGTCTTCGCGTCGAAATGGGTTCGCGTCGAAACGGGATCGTGTCGAAATGGTCGCGTCGAAACGGCTGCGTCCAAACGTCCAATTATGGTTAAATTTTCACGTTCCCGTTATTTTTCTGGTCAGTTCGTGATGTAAGTTTTATGGAAATAAAGAAATAATGGTTAATGTAATTTTTAAAAACTTAATTTTCGGATTAAAGAATTAAAATCGATAAAAAATTAAATTTGCTCACTAACGCCCCCCCGCCCCTGTCGACGGGGCTTTTGTATCAATTTTCAAAACTGTCTACAACTTGTGAAATTGTTCGACAACTTCACAACTACAAATGAAACTTCGAAATTAACCGAAATTAATGTCCCCCCACCCCCCGTCACAATAATTCGTAACATAACATTATCTATTGCGTTCATTGTCAATGCAGGAATCCAGCTTTTTACCCACCTAAGTATCAACTATTCAAGATAAGTGAAAAATGCGAATGATGTACACTTATGTAAAGTCTAAAATTACCGAGCAATCCTCTAACCACGAGACAGAAGCACAGTACGTCTTAAATCACGCTGATTAGAATAAAATAGAAGATAAGTGCTTCTTTAAGACAGATGCTGTTTATTATAAATAGGTGCATGCCTGGGTTGCCATCAACCTTTTAAGATATATAAAAACCCACGCAATGAACGTGTAGGTAATGCGGGACGTATTAATTTTCTGAAAAGTGCCACGTTTATTGTCTCCTTGCGGAAAGATCAATTTTATTGTCAGCTTAAAATTATACCTCCGAGAAACCGTCATATTTTATATCGATATATATCGTTGCGAAATTGCTTTATTATTCTGTATAGGTACTTAACTTGATTCGCGTTTTATTGAGGAAAAACGCTTCCTCTTATTTGTGATGATCTTAAACGGCAAATGATAATTTAAAAACCGGTAGGTTATAACAAAATTGTGGAAAATAGTGGTTGTGGAGGGTGTCGTTTTAGCATTAAAATCGCTAGCGTGGGTTGTTTAGAAATGCAAATAAATATTCGAAAAACTCGTGATTTTATTAAAAATTGTATAGGTACAATAAATTTAATGAACTATATCGAAATACGTTGCCACTTCGACACAACCATTTCGACACAAAGACAATCGAACACTCATACATTTATCTACAATTAGCAACAATCTTACTTATTTGAAAATTCTGGGTTGAAAACGTCTACACGAACACTTTTTTGCCGAGATATGGCAACATCGACGGTTTAAACAATTAGAAGGTTCTCTCTATCCATAATTTAAACGAATATTGTTGCTTAATTGTTGGACGGGGCGAACCTGCTATTAGATTATCAAATTTCATCGCACTCGATGCTTTCTTTCGAGATTTTTGAAAAACGTCATCCTGAATTAGATATAACGGGCGTCCAAAAAGTCTTTCGGTCTTGGTTGGCCGTGGAAAGATAAAGGCATGACAAGAAATAATTATATGCCATATGTCTTTATCTTTTCACAGCCAACCAAGACTGAAGAAGCTTTTTGGACCACCCATTACTTACAAAACGAAAGAAATGAAGAAATGTCTACTACTACTATTATTTTATTGTAAGACGATGACTTAGGAAAGGGAAACAGATCCATATCTATTAGCAAACAAACAATATTCGTCTGATACGTTGGTACATCTGCCTGAACATGATGCGTTCCACAATAAGCAATTCTGCACCGCACCCAACTGACAAATTCAATAGCTAATTTCGAACAGTTCAGAGAATCGCGTTGTACTGTATTTTACAGCAGCTGCTGTGTCGGCTGAACGCGGCTTATATTTAATAATTTAATATTTTTACATGCATCGCATCCTCCACAAATCGACCAATCTTGGGCCAATCATTTATGAACACTCTTTATCTATAAATTTATTTTTAAAGTTTCTCTTCAAAAAGCAGTAGGTGGCCGTCAATTAAATTTAATTAATCGACCATTAGTTGTCAAGATTGGGATGAACAATGTAAAACAAAATTATTAATTTACTTTTATCTTCATCATTTTTATTTTGATAAAATCGCCGACTGCATTTTCTATTGAAAAACATCGTCATAAAAAAAGTAAATTATGAAGTTCCCGAACTATATATATACGAATGTAGATAAAATCAATCTGTAGAAAATATTAGAATTTATCTTTATCATATTTTTACTCTTGTACATACGTAATACTCAATTAATCGAACACGTTCAGATTCCGAAGTCTTACGTGCACGTTATAAATACAATATTGTGCCCCTTCAACTGAAGCCATTCGCATTCCATCAAGTAGGCGCAGGGTAAATGTTTGAAAAGAAAAATGAAAATCGATTACAATAAAATAACGACTATACGTATTTGATTCGATAAATTACACCTTTCTCGCACTTGACCCTGAACATACGGGGTGTCCACGAACTATTTAAATTTATTTATGGAATTGATGTATCGTTTAATCGTTAAAAGTAATTTTTAAGTAATATATTGTTAGTTTTTTTTTATACAAACATATTTATCAAAATTTTTACACGTAAAACGAATCTACGTAAAACGAGGACCGCCTGTACATCGTTTACATTTTATATTATTCCTACATATTCTTTAAGTTCATTTTGAAAAGTGAACTATCTAAACATGTCGTACAGTGGTATTGAGGTGTCGAAATGCCACTTTTATTACTAGATTTATGGCTTAAATAAATTTCTCGAGTCTATCAAATTTTTAACTAATCGAAATCAACACCATGTAAAGGTATTTTATACATTTTTTTTTTTAATTTTCATATTATACACGATTGTACAACAATAACGAATGTTTACGATCTCAAAAATTATACGTCTCGTTGATGTGCAAAGTACATTTTTTGAAATGTATTTATGTATATACTTATGTATTTAAAAAATCTGTCTACAATAAATTGTTGCTAAAAACGACGCACAAGTCTACAGTTAATGATTAGATCGAGGCAAGATAAATGTGAATACTCATACCATAATTACCTGTCATATTCTAAGTTATTGTATAGCTACTAAAGTAACAATTTCGTTCTCTAAAAATTCGCGCGTTACAATTGTCGTCCTTGACGAGCAGACTCGCAAGTGCAAACTTGAAAAAGTCTGCTTGTGGAAATCGCGCGCAGAGGTGGAAAATGTCCTATCAACTAAAAGTATTCCCAGAAACTATTTTATTTGATATTTGATTTTGACGTTTTGGCATCTACGTAATTACCTTATAGGTACCAAATAATATTTTTCGCCGAACGACTTCTCGAGAAAAACATCGATGTGACGAATTATTTGTTTCGTTCGTCACTTTCCATAAACATTCTCTTTCGTTTGTTTCCAGTAAAACAATTGACCCAAATTGGCAATAATCGGTTTGACGTTCTAAGCAGTTTAACTTTGATGCATATTTTAGTCTTCGTCAGTTCTGGTGGATTTATTATTCATCACGTCGACGCTTAAGTCTGCAATTTCCTGCTGAAACATTAACCTCCTGCCAGTTTTTTGGAAATCTCGTCGATTCGGCCCCCTCTTGCGACATAAGTTTGAAACTGTTTCAACCATGCACGTTTGTGAATGTCTTTAATTTAGAGAACTTTAAATTAAAAAATATTTTGAATCTACATGTTCATCAGCGTATTCAGCGCCCCAGTTTTACACAAGAAGTGCATATTGGCTAAAAAAAATAGTGAATTTTATTTCAAGTATTTTGAAAAACACCGATGTTTTTCGATTTTCGTGCGATTTCCAACGACAGTAAGCTAGCCAAGCAAGGCCTGAGGGTGACAAGGGAACGTGGAACATTGTAGGGGGCGCTTTTGGATTAGCTCGCCTCAAGATTTCAAATGATAATGCGATCGAATAAATATTTTTACAAACAAATAGATCTCGTTCACGTTATTTATTCCATTATTTATTCCATTTATTCCATTTATTCCATTGTTCGAAGGTAAATGTGAAGCGTTTCAAATTAACATTTATTGTCTCAAGGTTACTTATTTAAAACTTATATTTATGAATAAAAAACCTATAGCAATACTACATACAGATAAGTAGATATATCGCGTGTGAATACTAAAACATTTACATGTAAATTGCAAACAAATCGTGTCCGCAATATTCATGAGAAGCGATGCCATTCAGTCACCAGTGCCATTCAATACCGCGCCTAAATATTAATTTATGCATAAAAATGTGTATAACGCTATTATTGCGGTACTTATAGACATTGAATAAAATAGTGCTCAGAATCTATGATACCCGATATGATATTTCTATTTAATTTAAATACATTAACACCGAAATAAAATTTTCTATTTTGAATAGTCAATATATTGCTCGACGGTTTCTTTTACAAAACAAAAAATTTAATTATCCTCTGGAAGATTACAAGGGAAATTTGATAGAAACGTTGTGCGATGAATTTTCCAGATAAATTCCCATAAGCTCTATATCGTGTGATAAATATGTAAACGTACACGGGGCGCGTGCAGTTTGAAGTAGACGAATTAGAACAATGACCCCCCCCCCCATCACTGCACTGTGAACATAATTATGATTACGTTCGCAACAAATCCTAACTTTATCAGAAAGTTTCTTTTTCGTTTTTTCGTCAATAAGAGAACTAGATACTACAGTAAATCCCCTACATACGAACCTTCAAGTTACAAACAAAATTTTAGCGTAACCCACGCTCTTATTATTTTTATTAGGCGTTTTTTATTATTACCTACACTCTGTATACCGAATCAACTTATCGCTTGAAAATACAAATTTCTGATTATTTATCACGTTTTTATCACTCCCATTGTACTTTTCAAAGCAAGATTTAGTTTTTTTTATGATTTTCTAATACAAAAAAATAACTAAAATAAAATTGAAAGTGTTTTTTTTAACTTGAATTAACAATTTTTCACCTTGGTTCCGCTTCGTTCAACTTACGAACAAATTCGACTTGCGAACGCGCTCTGGGAACATACTGTATTTGTGTCCGCTACAATACAGTTCGAACAAATCTCGAATAGCTTTACTCCTGAAAACTATCAAAATTAAATATCGTGTTATTATAAAAATTGCGTGAAAAATTAATTATTTGTTTATTGTTCATTATCCCATATGTCTGTATGACTACTATGGTTATTAACACTGCCCTTTTTCAATAAAATTCTACATAATCTAAAATAGTGGGTATGATGTACCGACCTCGAAGATGGTGATGTTTTAGAAGATCTAAAACATCTCTTCGAACTCGGTCGGATTCGAACCCGCGATTCGAGCGTAAAAATCAAATAAACTGACCTCGATTACTGAGGCCGAGGAAAAAAATAAAGTGTAAAATAAAAAAATACGTCGTCGAGTTTTGGCACTTGACCTTGATCGGTGCTATAATTTACTGTCAGTTATAACATCTAAAAACTCTATAATATCGTAGAAACTGATAAAATCTTTAAATCCCTTTCCATCATTCAGGATTAAAGAGTCGCTTCACATGCGTACATTAACATTTAAAGTCCCACATGCATACATTTAAATATAAAATATCGAGAAGATGCAAGTGTAATTTTGATGGCTGGTATGTATTAAAATAATAATACATAATCGTATGTGGAATCGCATTAATCATACTCACATATGCTTATGAATTTGCATATACGAGTGTTGATGACTCGAATAACAAGTATTTAGACATCGATCATCGATGCTTCTGCGTCATTCCCTAGATAATCTGGATTTTCAAGCGCTGCACTTTTTGGAAAATAAACCTATGTGCGTTCTTTGAATTGTCTGCGAAAAATTGATAAAATCGACGGTCATTACAAGTATTGACCTAATCAAAAGTCAACGTACGGTGTTACAGATACGTCCGTCGATCCCACACGATTTTTTTTTAAGTTCGTTGTCCTACATAATAGCCTAACGGTTTCATTTTTCTTTTTTAAGTTAATGACGGTGATTGATTTTGAGCATGACATATCGTTAAGCATATGTTGTGCTAGTGAAATTTATAACTTTATCAGACGACCAGTTTAAACGGATACAATTACAGTTTTAAAGATACTATGTATGGATGCAGCTTAGCTGGTTCCTTACAACTAAATTTGTTCAATTGTCGGATTATTTTTGTTTTTTTTTTACGTAGAGACGAGGGACTTATCGTACATATGAATGGACAGCTTTTGATTGTTAACGTTAACTAAGTTCAAGAGCTTATTGTCGGTAAATATTTTATTGTTCAGTTTTAGATGATGATGAAGCTATCATGTAATTAAGTAGCTATACTCGGATTCGATCTAATTTTGCGGATAACCTTCGCAGTATTTACTTGTTGTGGAGTGACCGGTGATAAAGGCAAATTTCGAATGAAATGTAGTTACCTACCAATAGTTTACGTGTTTAAAGTTAATATTCGTAACATAGGTAGGTAGGTACCATCAAAAAACGCTTAGACAGCGCAAGGTCAGCCGCAAAATTAGATCGAATCCGAGTATAGGTACCTATATTTTTTTTACAAAAACAAAAAACAAACTAAAGTCTTTTTTATAAGCGCAAATTATTAATCTAATAAATTGCTGAAATCACTATTTTTGTGAACTGGGTCGTTCCATGTCAGATCGACCGATAAAAAAATCTTTTTGGCCCTCAAAATTTCAGATTTGCAAGATTTTTTATTTATTCATTGTACGTATCAAGAGGACGAAAATCTCAAAACTCCAGATCTTTCGGGCTCATATTTTTTGAGCTGTTACTTTTAAATGTAGGAAAAATCGCACAAATTTGACGAACATCTTGTAACTCTTTAAAAAGCTGCAACTCAAAAACTATTCGACCTAGAGGAATCGATTTGACGTCATTCTTTTCAGTTTTTTATGGGCTTTAATTTGATATGCAGCTTGACTGCGATATTTCAATTTTGTAAGTTTTGAAAATCTCAGAATCGCCCCTTTTAATTTCTTCGAAAAAGATATGTTTGAAATACATTTATTGACTAGCTGTGAGTCGAATAAGAATTATTCAATTTATAGTTATGGAAGTCGATGAATTTAGCGAATTTCACGTACGTACTTACCTGAAACCCACATTATGATATTAAAAAAAAATAATTTTCGTAAAAATCCATTGGCGTCCCATTATGTAATTTGGTACACAGATGTCTGAAAAAACATATATGTATACCTATATTTTTTTCGAAGAAATTAAATGGGGTGCTTTTGAGATTTAAAAAAATTACAACATTTAAATATCATAGTCATATTACGTGTCAAATTAAAGCCCATTAAAAACGGAAGAGAATGGTGCCAAACTGAGCTCTCTAGGTCGAATAGTTTTTGGGTTATCTACAGCTTTTTAAAGAGTTAAAAAGAATTAAATTATATTTCATATAAGAATGTTGCGAAACCAATGGTATTCCACCCACAAAATCGTATTACTAACACACGTGCAAACATTCTATACTCGAACCTGTACATTTATTAGCGAAGGGTAACACGCACAGATTATACTGTCGCTGCATCTTTCTGTATATGTCGAAAATTATTAAACGTGTTATCGTGTAAGTTAACTAACCACTACTCGACGTTATCGAGTCTGCTTTGTTTAAAGATCAACAACGCCGACACGCTTTATTTTTGAAGTTTGTAGTGGCACACGTGGCCGCCGGTTTGTCTCTTATTTTCTGGACAAGACACGTTATCTTTCATCTACATTCATTAGAGGGTGACAGGTAAATCGCATTGCAATTTATTTTCCGTTACGAGACAATATAAAAATAAAGGTGAAATTAAATCGGCGTACAATTCGCCAATTAGTATTTAATTAAACGTCAATCCACGATCAACGATAAAATCTTGAAAAACACCTTTTGGAAAATAAAAATACAAAGAACATCACAGTTATCATAATTTAAATGTGCTACAAATACATTTAATACAAAAAGTACCTATACTTATATTATGTAATTAAAAAACGTTGATTTAGATAAAATCCATTACTTATGTACTTACTTACCTTAGGCACTTTTCAGATTTAGCAAAATTACCTATATTTACTGGTAAAAACTCATTTTCATTCTTAAGTTATGCAAAACTATATCGACGAAATTGACTACTTGCAATATTGTAATATTACAAATGAAAGCCACATAATTTTCAAAACTAAATTCAATAAACGGTATTGTACCCCCCCAACTAGTACCCCTAGTTGGAAAAGCCCGCGAACAGGTCAGTGGCAACACCGAACTCGAACGAAAGGTTGGGAGCGTCGCTGTAAATATAAATACAAACCGGTCCCTTAACGTTGTATTGACATACCAACGATACAAAAATAATCAAGACGAACGCAAACAGTGGCAAAGAGTAAACCACCGGCTTCGTCCCAAATATGTTATTCTTACACACACAGGTGTTACAAATAATGGAAGTCGGTACTTTTCGGTAGCAAAAAAATAAACGTCAATAAAAAACAATGTTAAATGTAAAAAATTACAATACGTTCTAGAAGTAACTAGTAGGAGAGAAACAATAAGATTGCAGGCAACCGCTCAACATAACTCTAAATGTCGAAACCATCAGACAATACAACATCCAAGTTCAAAGAAATCAAAGGCTTCAAATAAATCTTCACAAAAAACGACACGAGATTCGAGGGATTTTTGATTAATTAACATAAGCATACGGTTTGCGACCTCGGTTTCGACGACGCCTCGTGACAGTAACAGCCGAGACATTATGAGACTGCGCGGTCCTGCGATGCCCGATCATGAAAATCCCCTGACGTTCGAGAAATTCGACAGCTCTATCAAAAGTTTGGACCGGAACAACGCTCCACAAGGCTCGAATGTTGGCAGGGAATTGTCGCATAACCTCAGTGAGGATAAGGGTGTCGGACATAGGGGAATGAAAAATCTGTATTGGACCACTTGTCGCAAGAAGTACTCGACCATCGAAAATCTCTTATCGATATCGTAACGCAAATTAGTCAAACGAATACGTTCCGAGTGTTGACGATCCAATGACCAAAAATAAGCAAGAAAGTCCCTCCGAAAATCGTCAAAAGTATTCCAGGTATCTTCTTTGAAGGAAATCCAGGCAGCGGCATCTCCTTTTAAACAACCCTTAACGACCTCCAACTTATCCTTCGAGAAAAGCCATTGTTTGTAGTAATTTTCGAAGAGTTTTAGAAAATGTACGGGATGATGACGACCTACATGCAGTCATGTTCCTGCAATCGTCCTTCGGAGTAATGGCAGGCGACCTAAAAGACGTGGAAGTTGCGACAGGGACAGAGAGCACCGGTTCTACCACATGGTTGTCGCAACCACAGTTGGTTGCGACAGTTACCAGAATCGATGGTTCTAGCTCGGGGAGATGCATCTATGGATCTCATCAGGAATTCGTTGAAACGGTGCTGATGTTCCATGAAGCTAGGCTATCAGCAACGACTGCTGGTGCACCAATTCTCTCAGGTCGCCGATCTCATTAGTAGCGGATCCCTCGTTGTCTTCCGCCTGGGAGCACACATCTCCATTCATCGTCAACGTTGTGATAAACCTCGTTAACAGGTCGCCCCTCACGTCCTGGGCTTCAACTCCTCGATCCATAGCTGTACTGTACGCAGAAAGCTAATATTAATACACCAAGAAAACGAACAAAAAGGGGAACGTTGTAGTTATTTTCCATACATACAACACTCCACGTTGTTCTTGTACAGTGTCATCCTGAGTACTACAGCACCTCTGTAATAACCCAACTAGTACCCGATAAAGGTAGTAAACGATATAACAAACTTTAATCACATTATTTCTCTGCAATCGCTCATAACATGCTCATGTTTCAAAACGGCAAGTTCGTTAATAAAAAGGGGGGGGGCAGTGTCGTCAAAGACAAGAACTTCCGGCCTCCTCTTGGACTTGAGATGCATTTCGGGGTCTCCTGGACTCGCGACACGCCAAGCAAAAAATAAATGAATGATCGTCATCAATCCAGGTGCCCCATCACGATTCAAAATATTAATCATTCTCCAAGGCAGATTCGCACAAATGCAGAGAAATAATACACATACAAAACAAACCACGGACTAACGGTAAACGACAAACATGTTCAAATAATTATGGCCGGCAAATGCAAAACATAAAACACGAACACGTAATCTCATAAACATTAAAATAGATAGCAATACTAAACTTAATACTTAAAAACTAAACGCGATTTAAGTTTATCATGCTAAATTACAGCCCGATTGATACAGTCCCAAAAACTGTTGCTCGACAACTGCGCTATTTTGCTTTTTACGTCTTGTGTTATTTTCGTTTTTTTTGGAAAATACAACCAACCTGCTAAATTAAAATGCAAAGCGTTGTTTAGGGCTGTTTTTAAACTGTCGGAAATCTATATATTCTTTTTGTTTTACCCACAAATTAGGCTCGTTGAAGGTAAATAAAGTACTATTTAGGCTTTGCAGTATCACAAATATGGTGAACACGTGGGTGTTTACACAACAAAATTTACATTAATAATTAAATAGGTGATAAATATAGATCTACTGTGTTAAAATGATAAGGAAAACATATTATGGTTCAATTTAATCAACGTAACACGGATGAACCTGGAATTAATACAACAACCGTGTGCTTAAATTTGGGGAAACTCATCAACTCAGCAATATTATATCAACATTTCTACATTTTATTAATAAATGTTTAAATTGGTTATCAGAAATGATAGAATATTAAACCCACCTGTATTACACAAAAACACGCACAAAGGAATTATTAAAATCACACCCTTGATTACAACAGGCGTCGGGTAAAAAAGTGACCATTCCTACGTTGTGTCGAAAAACAAAGTTGAAACCAACTTAACCAACTTAAGTAAAAAGAATCGATCCACGAGATTCAAATTTAAAAGGGTAACAGTACGCGATACCACAGTATTCTATGTAAACGTATAGTGTCATTTTTATTAACTTTTAAAATTCTGGTTGTTGTGCCGCATCCTGTACCTACACGAAGCGTTTTTAAGAATAAATAAAAATAAAATCTTCACGTTGAACACATTTTAAAGGAGTAGTACAACAAACGTTAAAATTAAATGGAATGGGGAATTTTCCATATGACCTTCGAGGTACTCCCATAGATGCGTAAGTCTATGTAAGGTCGAGACGTCGCCTATAGCCTTACGAAACCAACTATCCTACACTTAATCAAACGGTAAACAAGCCAAATCCAAATATTTAACACTGACCTTTACGACGCATTCTAAGTGCGACTTGTTTACAACTCTCGAACGACGGCAAAGTAAAACTGACCTGGCAAGTACGTACCGCAGCATTTCTCCTTGGAAACTTTATTTGCATCAAAGTTGCACTGGCTCGTCCAAAGTCGAAAATCAATTATCAAAAGAAATAAGCAGCGTTTAATATTTTAATTCTTTTCGTAGTAATCATGTACAGTAAAAGGAAATACCGATAAACGGGGTTTTACTGTAGTTGCGTTTCTCGGAATTGTTCAAAGCGCCCGAACATCAGGCAACACATTATACATTGCCGAAACCCTTACATTATTTAAAAATCTAATATATTACTATTTGCATTATTATGATGTGGTAATTCCAAAATAATCTTCAAGAAGAAACGGAAATACCTAATTTATTTCTCGTGCTTATTATTATAACAACTTATCTAATTAACTGCTAACACAAACGAATTATTATTTCACTCTGAATCCACCATAGATATTTAATATTAAAACGATAAATAAAAAATATTATATTAATAATATCGCGTGAATATTTTTATTGTGCATAACCAAAGTACATTTCAAATTTGAATTGGGCGTAAAGAAAATTCAATTTTAGTAACAAACCCAAATTAAAAAATGTATTCGCTTATTCATTAAAGTTGAAATAATTGTTAACTTATCGCCATATAAATTACACAACGAAAATCATCGAAAATTCAAAAATTAATCGGACCTCGTCTAAATAAATTTCTATAGAACAAGTTGCGTAAGTCGCCGCCAGGTGACGGCACCGAAACGATTAGCGCTTTCGTCTATTATTGTGGGTAAGCAAGAGAGTTTTTTACCTGCTTCATAGCGAGGCATTCATAACGAAGTGAGCTTAGTTTGGTGTTGTGTTAATGTCAAATCGGTGTCGCGTGTAAAATCTTTTTTCCAAGACTTACACCGGGGGTTTAGTGTTCGATTTATATCAATAACCGGGAAGTGCATATTCTGTAAATATTTCCGTCTTTTATTTTGGTGTCAGTGCCTTTGATTAATTGGATTAGCACATTTAGTGCGGGTGAGTACGGTTTATTATGATTTTTTTTTAATTTTTATTATGATTCGAATTGTCGTCTTTCCAACTTGGAGAAACGTCCAAAAATTCCTTCGTCCCATCTTTGGACGATCTCCTTCCGCGGCAGCATAAAGGGGCTCGAAGCGTGTAATCGTAGATACGCGTAGAGGCTAATTCTATAAATAAAATGTCATTTGTTGCATTTTAAACTAAACGTATCTTAGTTTTTTTTTTGTAATTGAACATTTAGAAGAAGAGTGCGCGGCTCCTAGAAACGTACGTCTAGTTGCACCTCAGAATAGTTATAAATACATCGGCTCTATCTCGCTATCACGTATAAAAAAAAATAACACTATTTCAGGAGGCACGTGTTCGCTGCATTTCAAAAAGCGAATTTCAACTTCCCCTTATTGGGCATTTGCCGAATTTTGTTGTTATAATGCATGTGCAACCCACGACGGTTTCGTGCAATGTTTACGTATTGTCGAGAGAAGTCCGGGCCATATATGGAGCCCTGTGGGACGCCACCCATATATTAATTCGAATTTCAACGGCACGTACTGTTATTAAATCGAGAAATGCGGCATTTGACCCGTTCCGTAACGATTTTAATTGGCACCTCCGTAAAAAGCGCGAAATTTAATTAAGGGAACGGCCCGAAGCAAGGAAATTGATGATTTATTTTGTTTCATCATTAGAAGCCTATTTTTATCTTTCAATGCCGCTGGCGATGCCAAAAAATTTACACTAAAAGGGCAACGTACGGTCTTTTGCATGCGAATGCATGTCGAGAAAAGTCGGATCTTCTCCATGCGCCGCTGTCGTAACTTTCACTATTTTTGTTCAATTTGAAAATACCACGGGCCGGCGTTGTTGCTAGAACGTGCGGCCGTTTTGTTCGTCATTTCTCAACTTAGTAAATGGAAGAATTGAACGGCGACCCAAACTTTCTTTTATTGTGCGGTGCCAAAAACGAAATTGGAGTGCCATTAAACGGCACTTATGCCAAGAGTAAATTCAGTCAAGGTTCGTGCAAGTGAATTATTGTTCGAAACATTTGTTTTGCCCTGGTAGGTGCATGAACCGAAATTGGACCGAAATCTTCTTTTTGTTTAATTATGTATGATTTCAAGTAAAACGGATTATTTCAAATGGATATTAAATGGAAAATTAACATCTTTGCCGATCGGTTTTACCGTTTGGCCTTGATAATTCGAGAGCATTTGATACTTCCACATAGACCTGTTGCTTGATTTTTTTTTGTTTGGGTAGATTTATATCTTTTTGCCGCCTCGCGTGAAACGATGCTAGACTAGCGGCCGTTTATGTAAATTAAGAAAGACGACCTTGAAAACTAAGAACGATGAAGATTTCGTTCATTTGATCACACAATTTGATTGGTTTATTGTTCGTGTTAAACGATTCGAGAAATTCAGTTTCTTAGAAAAAAGGAGATTTCGTTAAACTGCGATTAGGTATTGACAATACGTCACTTGGTTAATTATAGATGTAGAACAATAGATGGTACCTACCTATGAAAAAGTTTAAAATGAGCGTATATATTGCCTATTATATATTACCTCATTTTCTTCTTCTATTTCTTTTTGTTTCTCAACGAAACTTCATATTGGGCAAATGAAACCACAATAATGAAAAAATTCAGTTTGTGATAATCTACGATTTCGACTGTGACGATAGATTCAGTCTGTGTGGTCTGCATTGTTTTTTTTTACTACATTTTACAAACTATCAACTGTCATCCTTTTCTGTTCGATTTCTGAAAGTACTGTCGACCGTTTCGATAGCAAATCATTCGATCGGGAGGGGAAAAAACGTGATCACTCAAAAACGTGCTCCAATCGTGAACCATTCGGAGCTTGCCAGATTTTGCCCGTTGCTTTCAACATTGGAACATTTCATTTATGAAAACCTCGCAAGTTCTAATAAGCGCCAAACTAAAATTGTACGCACACAACATGAAAGCTAATAACGAAACATACGGCATTGCCTCATTGACCTCCACGGATATTTGG
The DNA here is from genome assembly GCA_036326145.1 of Rhagophthalmus giganteus. Lineage (NCBI taxonomy): Eukaryota > Metazoa > Arthropoda > Insecta > Coleoptera > Rhagophthalmidae > Rhagophthalmus > Rhagophthalmus giganteus. The sequence continues at coordinate 7,229,479 of JARFJA010000005.1, forward strand.
CAACGCAAGGAAAATGTAATTTCGCCATCTTGTCGGGAAGCCGCCTCGATGAATATGTATTTTTTTTTAACTGAAATGGAGCAATAAATTCTGCTCTTCTGTTTAATTGTAGATGTTATTCTACAGATGTTAAACGCGTGGTTTGTACAAACACGCAAGCAAACTTAGCTAACCAAAAAAGAAAAAAACGAAGATCGTCTGATTGTTTACATTGTTTTAAAAAAACTCGCTCACTATTTACAGCGAATTCGGATAAAAGTGGGTAACCTTGTTAGTTTACTTTATCCATATGCGTCCACGAATATTGTGCCATTAAAGAATTTTCATTTTTTTTCCAATCTATTTAAATATTTCTTAAAACGAAGACAATTTAAATAATAAGTTGCATTCTAATTGCAATTTTGAAAAGTCGCATCGGGGACGTTTTGAAATACTGAGTGTATCCTGCCAACTGGATGATATTTTCGATACTAACCTTGTCGGATCTAATCACGTTACAAATTACTACTACTTATTCATCTTTTTTGTTGTCTCTTTAATGATGTATTTATCCAAAAAAAAAAAAATACAACAAATTTTATTTTGAATATTCGAAAAAAGTGGTCGTTAAATGTAAAACACCGATACGTATACATTTAAACTGCTGTCATCAAAAACGCTATTAATAAGAGCTCGTAATTACTTAATTAACGCATTTATTATGAAGAGCATTAACTCCCGAAACCTCTTTAATTATGTATACGAGTTGTACGAATTAGCAGAGAAAAAATGTTCGCAGTGTCGTAGCTCTATTAGAATAATTCATAATGTCATAATTAATATTTTCTTCTCCACCTCATTATTTAAAACGGGCGCACAGGGCCTGTTTACGGTACTTAGTTTAAGTAGAAATTCATGGATGTTCCACTTCATAATTTATTCTGCAAATTTCCGCTCCGCGATCGTCTTTTTGGCTAACATATTTAGGCCGTCGGCTGCACAAAAACGGAACGCCCTGTATATTATTTAATATTCGGATTCCTAATTTTTCATCGTCCTATTTAAAGCTAATTATTTATAAGTAACTAATTAAGATTAAAAATGTGTGTTTTTTTTTAAATCGTAACTCCATTTAATCAAATTTTTATTTTCCGTCCCTGGAAAATATTGGGCAGAATTCCGTTTTGCACGGTAATTTAGAAGACGAAATTGATCGAAATTGGACGCACAAATAAAATCGAATCATTTTTTACATTATTTTCTGAATTTTTGTCCGCCAATAGCATACCAGCAAGTTGAAAAAACTGCAAAGAATTTGACTTGGGAGAATGATGTTATAAGCGAATAACGCACTAAAAATGTTGCTTTCGCAACAAAATATAAAGCAATGATTAATGGACGTCTTTATGAAGGATACACATGTGTACAGTAAAAACTCGATTATTCGTCAAGTCGCGACAAAATTGAGAGTAAAAAAAAAGAAAAAAATATTTGTCAAAGAAAGATAACAGACTATTAAAACTTAAAGATTATTAAGTTTAGAGTTTTTATACAGTACGTACGAACAGTCGCGCGCAAAATTAATGTCGCGAATCGCAAACACTAGACGGGCAATGCGTGCGACACAATGAACAAATCTACGAAAATTGTTTACCGACAAGTGAGACAAATTACGAATACAAAGTTGAGCTTTAAATATTCCGATCGTAATTTGTGTTTATTAATGCTCGCGATTAGCAACATTAATTTTGCACCTTACTGTACACATTAATTAATTACTGTACATTTAACTTTAATGGATATAATGTACCACTTCATGTAAACTTACGTTAATTAATTATTTTGCGTTGTTTTTTTTTGGTAAAAATTCTAAGTTGAGGATGTTCTATTATCCGTTGTTTTCTCTTATGCGTTATTCGTTATGCGATAATCGAGTTCCTATGCTGTACTTGTATTTCCATACAAAAGATCGGATGTAACTAGGTTGGTGTCCAACAAAGCCCATCACTTTGTGGCCAAGCTCGAGTACCGGAACTAAAATTGTAACCGAGTCAACTCGTCATAGTCATAGATTAAGATTTTGAATGATTTCCTTCTAACGACTTAGTTTTTAAGGACAAGGAAATGGTAGCCCACAATCGGCCACGTTTTAAAGCAACTATTTTGTTTTATTTTCGTACTTCTTCCTATGTGCAATATAACGGGTGCCCAAAATGTCTGTACAGTCTTGGTCAACTGTGGAAAGATAAAGGCACGTCTCGGTTTAAGTAATTTGATTGATATGACACGATAAGAAATAATTTATGATACGATTTAGTTACGATTTAGCCCATCCGTCGTTTTTAATGGTTGAAAAAAAAAGTAGAGGCAAAATGCGGACATATATATGTGTTTCGTCATTTATTCGAACGCCTCTTATTTTGAGAGTGAAAAAATGATAAGACCCGGCACGGCAAAAGATGACGTCATATTTTTGAAATTATTTTACCTCATTGTATACCGTCAACCTTGCGATATGTATTTCTTCCGTCAAGTACAAATTTTATTACAAAATTGCAAAACTCCGTGTCTTCGCCTTTTTCAAGAAAACGGGCATCGAAACGAGCCAGAACGTGCCTTAACGAACCAACTTTTTTGCGCAGAGGGACGCAAGAATCGTTTGAGTAATCGATATATCACAAAAGTTTATTTAAGGTACATAATTTTCTTATTCATAGTACGTTAAACACTTAATTATGCAAGTTAAAAATAGACTACATATAGTATCCTTTATTTTAAATTTTCGTCTTTCGGATTAAAATTTGTTACCGCCTCCTGCTTTTCGATAATATTCGCCTATTTTTGTTCACGCCAACTTGATATGCTCTTCATGCTTGTCTTTATATCGTTCTCTGATTGACGTAAACAAAGATAGGCGGATATTAACGAAATTAATTTCCTAAGGTGGCGGTAACAAATTTTAATCGGAAAGACGATAATTTAAAGTAAATGGGACTATAATCGTAATTTGTAAATGTTGGTAATTTGAATATCTATCTAGTTGTTGCCTGTTCGTCTGCCGTGCCGAGCCTGATTTTTATCATTTTAGTATGTCTTTATTTTCATGTTAAAACAAAATCGGCGGATGGATCAGCTTTAAGGTCCCCCTTGTAAGACGTGCCTTTATCTTTCCACGGCCAACCGAGAGTGAAAGACTTTCTCTCGAACTTTCCGAAAGTCCCCGTTGACTTGTGTCTTTTACTCCATAAATGTTTACTTATACGAATTGGTTTTTCGTAACGTCCTCGTATGGGAACAGTTACGAATGTTGTTTTCGCGCGGTCTGTTATTTAATTTTCAATAGGAAGCTTTCCAAAAATATCGCTCGTGTTTGTTGCAACAAAGAAGAAAGTTGGACGTTCTAAAAAAAAATCGAACACACGCTTTATTTATAAAATAACAGCGAATTTGTGTGTAACCCGAGCGTGTCCGAGGAGGAACGTTTGGGTGAACATCGACGAAAAATAGGAAATCGACAGGTGAATAATAATTAATCAAACGATCGGCAATTAATTTTCTCGTTACTCTTTTGCGGTTCCATTTCGTTAAAGCGAAGACGACGTGAAAGTTAACGAATTTGATTGATCCCCCCCCTGTCGAAATTTTATTTAGTCGTTACTTTCCTTGCGCTTGCGTAAGCGATTGCAGCGTTTCCGTTTCGATACGTGACCTAGCGATTTTTGGAAAGTGTGCACCGCTCGACCAAAACGTTACTTACTACTTACAACAGGTTCAAAGACTGCCCGCGCCTGCCAAATGCTCTCGTTTTCAAAATAGCATCCGTACAACCTTCGCCGAATGATGCATAGAAAACCTCCTCCGTTACAATTCCAAAACGAATATGATATTAATTTTCCGAAGATGTCGCGTGGACGTTGGGACGGTCAAAATTTTTAAATTTAACGTAATGTAATTAAAATTACGTAATTTTGTGGGCGATTATCTTCAAATCGCGCCGCTCTGCGCCCCGCGGGCACAAACACTTATTTAACACCTTTAATACGTAACTATTAAATAATCTCTTTAGATAGATGAACCGCTTGTAAACATCCGTTCACTTCAATGACAAATATTAACTACTTGTTGTCTTATTATCTAAAAAAAAACGTAGTGCATTTCGAAATTTATAGAGTATTAAGTAATCGATAAATTTCTAGACGTTATTTAATTCAAACGAAAACTGCATTTATTTTGATGTTTATTTAACGAATCGTTAAGTTTTTTTTGCGCCTGATCGTACGGGCGGCCGCTTCTAGAAAGAGATAAGTAGCAGCTAGAGCCTGGAAATTACTGGAAAACGCAATAAAGTGATTATACGGCACTCAAGTGCTTCAAAACACTTGAACGGGTTTATCGGGCATACCTAAGTTTTATTGACTTGCGGCAAATACCGCTGATAATCTCGAGTACCTTATACAAGCTCAAATATACCTGCAATTTGGCAAATATTTATTGTGCGTTTTCGTTTTAGAGAGAACGCACTTTGTTACGATCTATTTATAATTTGAACTGTAATTGGGCCGCATCAAAGACCTTCGTTAATTTTGTGTTTAGACGGCGTACGTCCGATAAAAGGGGTCGTATTGAAATGATCTTTCAACGTGGGTACCAGCTTTTTAACTTGAAATTATCTAGAAACTGTTGATGGCGGTGTTTCGTCGGATTTAGCGGAAACGTTTTTTTTTAACGAAGATTGTCGTTCAAGCACCTTGTCGTCGCACTGCCGAGGACGACAATATAATCCTTAGAAGAATATTGTGAATATCGATTATGAATTGTAATAAGAAGAGGTTTCCTGTTGAAGTGGAGGCAAACGACAACGTACTATGAATAATATATAAAGAAGTGACTTCGCATTTTACGTCCTCGCTATTTTGCTAAAAATTTCAATTGTTAAGCCCGTGTCATATTAACGGCGAGTTTGCCAAGTTAGACTAATTTAGACTAATTTTAAAAATGTTTTGTTGTTAATCAGGTTTTAAATAAACTGTTTGCAAGTACATAAGGATTAAGCCATAAAAGCATTGTTACCTACATAGATGAGGTTCTAAAAATGTTAGATATCGGAAAGGTTGAAATAGCCTTTTGCATTTTAAGACGAGCCCCTACCTTCCAGTAAGCTAACGAACTTCAATGTAAATCAAATGAAAATTCACATTTCGCTCTTTTTTATGTTTTAGAATAATTTTTTATATGATGTTTAGTACCAAAATCATCAGCACAAAAAAAGAAATCGTCCCAAATCGACGAAATTATCGTAAGACGTCAAAATTATATCAAATATATGACATTTACTAATCCGTAGTAAAAGAATAGAAAAAGGTTACAAAGAGAACAATGTATTGAATTTATGGGTTCTACTTGTTGTTAGACGAGAACGTAACAGACAAACTTCACCCAACAACTTTGCGAATTATGATTTTTTGCATTTTTTTACTTATTTCTCTAAAGTTAATTTAGAATGTGATCGTTATGAAAACAACTATGATTTCGATAATATTACTATTTATTATATCCTTGATATTTTGATGCTTTTCCTATTTCCTTCCTCTACAATTATAATTACTGATGAAGTCTAAAAATACATTTCAAAATATTTGTTTCCAGTGAAAAATGTGTCCAGTATATCTGTTGATATACCGCTCTCGTCTAGAACCTGCAGATTTAATCCATTGTTCTGTTTGTAACCCTGTTTTATTATTAAATGTAATATTTTTGATATAATTTTGACGTCTTACGATAATTTCGTCGCTGTGGTATAATTTCTTTTTTTGTACTGATGATTTCGATACCAAATATCATTAAAAAAAATTTTTTCTAAAACAAAAAGCGCGAAATCTTAATTTCTATTGAAATTTATGAACTTACTGAAAAGTAGGGGATCGCCTTAAAATTAAAACTAGTGACTGAATGCTTACTTTACTATACTTCTTTTAAAAATTGTTGTAATAAGCCAATATAAAAACTTGGAACAACTAACACCATATATTTCGGCTCTGGTTTGAGCTATCTTTAGTGCTACAAATATATAAACGCTAGAAACAATTAATGAGTATATAATATATTAATTCGGCCAAAGACTTGTATCTTTATTACTTTACTATTCACACAAAGAATGATTACATACCTACTTACATAATTATTTTATTTATCGTTTCTTGTTCTTGGATATAAGGTTCGTAGGTTAAATAACACATATAGTAATTAAGGATACTTATAGGGTGTCCCGGGAGGAATCTGCCAAACGTTAGGGGCATCTTTCTTAAGTAATTCTAAGCAAAGAAGCTGTAGCAATGTATAGGTTCGATTTGGAAAAGTTATGGCTTGTTAAAGAAAAGTCAAGGCAAAAAATCAAAAATGTGATTTATTAAGTTTTATTGAGGAAGCACTATTAACAAGACGAAATATTTTTCAAGCTATATCAATTTTGTGTGTGTAAGTAACCTTTTTTTTAATATAAATCTACATGTTATCGGTCATATCGACGCAGATTTTCCAAAAGAGCGTAACCCACAAAAAGTAAATTTTACAGTAGAGCACATGTTATGTCGCCGCGTAGCTATAACAAGATACGTTTCGCGGAAATATAAATCGATTTTTCCGGTGAAAAAATCGAAATATTGTTACTAGATTTTATCAGACGTTGTCTTTGCTTTAAATGCGTAAGATAATCAGAATAACTCATTTTCACAAAAAGTGCGAGTTACGTCTTTTTGGCAAAACGCGATCGATATATTACGTCGATCAATAAATTTTTAAATTTACAGAAAGCATAAACTAAACCTGCCTACCACTTGCTTCTAAAGTATTTTGTTTATGAAGAGTTGTCCACTTTGTAGGTAACAATGATGATTTATGGCTTACAATAATTCCTTTTAAAAATACAATCATTTTACCTAAAACCCAATTCACAACCAAACATTTTTAAAATTCTATCCTTCAACTGTCCCGATTTTTTCTGTGGCAAGTGTACCGACCATCACTTATGCTTGCTTGACCATCAATGTGAAGCACAATGTCGAAACGAAACAAAGACAAAATCTAAACGTTTCAAAACAGTAACCAACAAATTCACAACGAGTTCGGAATAAATACAACGAAAGACCACATCCCAAAAAATTTTTCAATGATTTGTCGAGTAGCGAAACCGTAAAAACAATTAGGCCACAGAGGGAGCGACGACTTCCCATCAAAGACATTCCAAGCATCGCATAGACGAGGACTTGAAGCCTCCAAAATCGTTAAGTTTGTGACGAACAAACATTTTAAAAAGTCCGTGCGTACGGAATTTTTTAAATACCGATGATGATAATTTGCAACAAATTGAAACGGACGCCAATTTCAACCATTGACCAACGAACTTGGAGATCACATCAGACCGACTGACGAATGTAGAAGCGCCTCTAAATAATCAGTCCATTTACTGACATGAGCGTGTGGTTCTCCACATGTCATTCGTTTACCGGTGTGTAAACTCATTCGGAGCTTGTTGCTGATGGTCCTGGTAATGAAGGAAAAGTTGGGCGATGGTCTGGACGAGTGGCCGTTTTTAAAAATCCCCGTCATCGTCGCTTTCGGTATTTCGAACAATAATGGTTATTGAAAATGCGCTGCACATTCACGATGAGATGAGATGATCTGTTGTGAAGTGAACTCTGTTTATTCCGTGTGTATCCGCGGCACGTTGAAGATAGAGACTTGCTTAAAATTACATTTCCACTTAGCCGGTCGGGTTGACGGTCATGTCGTGTAATTTGAGTCGGCCAGCGCACAGTGGGGCGGAATATCGTAAAACGTAGCAGAAAGTCAAAAATTGAAATATCATATTTACTTATTTAAACTCATATTTTATAATAGCTTAATCATCTATGGATGTATACGATTAAGCAAATTACTGCTATCATCACATATTTCCGTGTAATACAGGCAGAATTGGCAATTCCGATAAACTCGTATGAATTGTTTATTACACGTCAAAATAGTTGTTCTGTTCTTCGTTTAGTTTTATATAGATAATTAATACAAAAGTGAGTCGAAATCGAGATGGATGCAAAGTCTACAGGTACGTAAACTTATTTATTTAATAAGTTACTGTTCATTAACGTGCCTAATTTTGTTTATTATAATTAATCTATTTTTGTAACTAAATTTCATTGCCTTCATGTCACTAAATCAACTAATCGTTGACTTTTAGTTTACTATCAAGCTGTATCAGGTTACATTTTTTTTGCATAGAAGTATAGCTAATACATACAGCTACTGCATAATAAAAAAAAAATACTGCGACTTTTTGCGACCTTTGAAGATAATGGCCTATAAGACAAAGCTTACAGCCGACTCTGTGTTTACTGCAAAATAATTTAAGTAAACTTCGACCGATATTTCGAATATTTTAAAGTAACTTTCCATTATTCCCTATTCATCTTCAATTGTAGAAGAAGTAGCAAGCCGAAAAACTTCAAAAATTTTAAATGTTTTTTGTCAGTGTTCTAAAATCGCCGAATTAGTAAACTGTTTAGTTTCCCACAAAAAAAGTCGAAGCAATTTTATACAGATGTTTTATATATGCTCGGGGAAACAAATAGTTTTCGATATACAGATGAATCGTCTCCCGAAGAAGAGGAAACAGAAAGTGTTTCTTTTTCATCAGACGACTAAATTACACTTTTTTCTATTGTAACTGTAATTTTATTTTAATTTTACGATTAGAATATTTTAATTACAATAGAAAAAATACCCGAATAGTCTACCTGATGAAGAAAAAGAAGCATTTTCTGTTTTCTCTGTTTCCTTTTATTAGGCCATCTTTTATTCAATTATTAATTTATTTTTAAAATTATTTACGAAGATTTTGTAAGAGTTTGTTTCGTGAAAGTTTTTGAACAGTTTATAATAGCAGTAATATTTTGTATTTTTTTAGTAAGATAGTTTTTTGAGTTCGTACGTTATATAATAAATGTAATTTTTTTGCTTGATAAACTTTGTTTTCAAAATAAGTCGAATATTCTACAAGCAATACATTTTTTCCTACTGCGATGAAATTTTTAGTTCAGTACCTACCCTTATTGTAAAACCAATTTCAGAGACACATGAATTTATATGTATAAAAAATATTTATGAAATTTCTCTTGTGATCAATAAAAATAATGGTTTACTATGAAATATTCGAAAAACATTGTTCTCAAACAATATCTACTCGCCTAACACAGCTCATGTTTGACTGTAGTTCAAAAACTGACCATTTAAATAACTTTTTACGTATTACATTTTTTGTTCAGCAGGTCCTAAATTACAACATATGTGACAACCAATCAATGTCACGAGATCATATTTTCTATAAAATACAATTATTGCGGGGTATTTTTATTTTAACTTTTTTAAGTCCTTTATCTACATTTATTTTTAAATAAAACTTGTAAAATATTATAAATGATCTATATTTATTCAATCTAAATGTATACCAAATAGTTAAAACAGTTATATAAATCAAAATAGTTTCTGCCACGTTTTACGGTATCTCGCCCCACTGTGCAGCGGCATATTGCTTACCACAGTACCTACTGGTTGCGTACATAGATATCCGTGGGCGATTCTAAACGCCGGGTCACAGTCGGTTAAATGAAAATCCAGTCGTAAAAGACAGACTAGTGGAGAATTGTGTGGCCATTTACGTTAATTCAAGAAAACGGTTAAATTTTGAAAAAATCAAGTGTCTATATCGAAAATGTTCATTCGGTCCTATTAGGCGTAAAAAAATATAAACTCATTTATGACAGGCCGAAATTTTTAGTAGAGATAGTTTTCGTCGTGGCAAAACCCAAAGGGCAAGGTTGCCTGAGGAAAATCCGATGAGAGGACGGCGGTCAATTCACTTTCGTGGTAAATTTTCGACACTTACTATGTTCATAACATGAAAACACGTAAACACCGCCGAATTAAAGCTTAAGACCTTCTCAAACAGTAATAATTAATAATGTAATAATAATTAAAAATTAATAAAATACACCGTTCCTATTCTAGGTTATAAGTGCATAGACCTTGCAAGTTGTGATACAAGCATGAAATTCTATATCCCATTCTAACTACAATAAACGTGAGACACCTTTCGAAATCGCCCCCTAATTCAAAACAAGCCCTCTTTACTACTCGGGCTGCGTGATAATACACGGTGTCTAGGAAGTGATGGGAATTCTTTCGGTAACGTATAGAACACGTCAAAATAAAACTGTAACATATCTTCTCTAAATATTTTTCCTGCCAAGATATTCGCCCCCAAAAGGCGAGATAAAAATCGATTAATTTAAATAATATCTGAGAATTATGTGTTATTTTTAATTAATTTTTAGTTCACGTTCATACTAAAATGTTTGAAAAATCCGAAGATGAAATTAAAAATTGTTTTCCCGATAAAATTTGTACAAGTAGAAATGTTAGGGGTTAGTTAGTGCACCCTTAGTTTCAATGAAGTAGAATCAAAAATTCGATTGTACTATTTTGAAAACCTTCGTTTATTATTAATAGTAAACAAAAAATTAAATATTAATACAAAATGAGGGTGTTTTTAGATAAATTTATTTTTATCTCACCTTTAGGGGCGAATATCTCGGCAGGAAAAATGTTTATAGTACCTTAAAGTTTTACTTTGACGTGTTCTATACGTTCCCGAAAGACCTCTCGCCACTTCCTAGACACCCGCGCCCCGAGTACTAAAGAGGGTTCTACTTACGTGGACCTTAGCAAGGAATCAAACGCGTTTGTTTTTCGTGACGAAGCTTTCAACAGTCGTTGCTCCACTATACAGGGTGCGGCGCCAAAATCCGGACAAATTAAACTTTTTTTTGAAACATAATTTTTATTGCAAAAATTGAGAAGGTTATAATTATTTTTTTTACTAAATCGTTTGTTAGGTCATAAAGAATACATTTACTCAATATAATCCCATTCTGCCTTGAATGACCGCCTCCATTCTCGGTCTGAAGCGTTCGCAGGCCCGTTTTAACGAGTCACGGTCCATATCGACGAATGCCGCTTCAACGGCGGCTCTCAATGATGCGACGTTTGGATGTCTGAACTTGTTAGTGACCCTTTCAACCACGCTTCATACACAGAAGTCCTAAGGATTTAAATCTGGGCTGTTGGGAGGCCAAAATTCTTTGGACCAAAACATGTCGACGTTGTCCGACAACCAATTTTGCACAAAATGACTTGTGTGCGCGGGCGCACCGTCCTGCTGGAAAACATACGGCTTTCCAGACGATACAGTTTCCATCCACGGCTTCGCCACGTTTATCAGAACATGCAAATAAACTTCTTTTGTGACATTTTCCCCTTTGTTAAAGAAATGCGATGTCATGTGACATCACCCTCACTGGACACAACACTTAGCACGTGAACATTCGCCGGAAATTTCGTTCTGGAAACAATGGGGATATCTTCAAGATCTTGGGCCGGCCAGCGATCATTCCTTCGATTGATTTTCGCATCGACAGTAAAAATTTTTTCGTCAGAAAAAACCTGCATTGCATTGTTGAAAGCATCTGTCTCACTTTAATTGTATAAGACTTGTAGCGGAGGTCCTCCTCGACGATTCGATGCATAGTTTTTCCATTCACACCGACAACCGACGACAATTTTCGGATCGACTGTCCTGGATCCTCATCAATCAGCTCCTGAGCTCGTCGAATGATTTCGGGCGTCCTGTCAACGCGCTCCTTCGAGTGAGTTTTCCTTGTCGGTGTTGCAAAACCTTCGTTGGACTTCTACGACTCGTTATACTTCGCGACAACTCGTACACCGTCGATCTTGGGTACCCGAAGAATCGAATGATTTCTGTCGTTGAGCGCCCAGCGCGAACACTTTCGATGATAATCGCGGCTTTTCGATTATACTCCGCACTTAGTTTCGACATTGCGACTATTTCGAGGTTACGAATGTTTAGTACATGCGTCAAACTATTTGGACGCCAATCGCGACCTCTCAAATGATATATAGGGTTTTCCATTAAGGGCGCTCGAACTTTAAATTTAAATAAAACAAGTTGTGTATGTGATATCATTAATTTTTTTTTACTTGAAAGGGTATTCGATTACATTATGTATGGAATATAATATCGGCCAAATGGCCGCCGCGGTTTCGCTGGGCGGCGCGTATCCGAGATGTCCAATTTTCGATGACTCGACCGCATAAATCGGGCTCGATATCAGTGATGGCATTGGTTATGTTGACTTTTAAGGCATCAATCGTCTGCGGGTTATTCGCATAGACCCGTGATTTAACGTAGCCCCCACAAGAAAAAGTCTAATGGCATTAAATCACACGATCTCGGTGGCCAGTTGACGTTGCCAAAACGAGATATAACCATGCCGTCGAATTTGTCGTGCAGAAGATCCATTGTTGCATGCGCTGTGTGGCAAGTAGCGCCGTCTTGTTGGAACCACATATCGTTGAGATCCATATTTTGCAATTTAGACCACAAAAATTGGATATCATCGACCTGTACCTCTCGCTGTTGACAGTTATGGCGGTGGCAGCTTCATTTTGGAAGAAGTACGGGCCAATGACCCTGCCGTTCCAAAATCCACACCAACTAATGGGTCTCATGTGGATTGTGATCTCCCCAAATGCGAAAATTTTGTTTATTGACATAGCCATTCATCCAAAAAAATGGGCCTCGTCGCTGAATATGATTTTCTGTCCGAAATCGGGGTCCACTTCCAACTGCTCTAGAGCCCAGTCAGCGAATGCTCGACGCTGCCTATGGTCGTTTACCTTCAGCTCCTGGGTCAATTGAATTTTGCACGGGGACAGGCCTAAGTCTCGACACAAAATTCGCCAAGTTGAGGACTGCGAAAGGCCATGTTCTTGGGCGCGACGAGGAATTGACTGCCTCGGGTTATCCTGCACACTCTCGTTCACTGCAGCAATGTTTTCTGCAGACCTCACGTTTCGACGACGTACGGGTGTTGTTTGATTGTTTACTGAACCAGTTGATTCGAATTTGTTCACCAAACGATGAATAGTCGACTCAACAGGACGATTTTGTGCACCGTAAACATCACGTAGCTCGAACTGAGCACTCATTTCGATAGTAAAGTTTAATGATTTGCACGCGTTGCTCAACACTGTATCTTTCCATGGTGATCTGCCCAACATTAATTACTATAACCTCCAAATTTGACAGGTGTAGCTTCACCAACATTGCCGCTTATACACTGTCAAAGTTCGAGCGCCCCTATTGGAAAACCCTTTATAACGGCGGGAAATTCAAAATGAATTTTGTCCGGATTTTGGCGCCGCACCCTGTATGTTTTTGTCCTAATAATGACTCACGGAATTTAGATCCGTCGATCAAATTGCACAGTCGCGTCGAATTTATAGTGTAAACGAACCTCTCAATGTATTAATTTTACGAAAAATCGCGGCATCGTTAAAAAAATATATTTTGCGCTTAATTTCCTTTTCATTATCACATCCAAAATTGTGTTCGCCCATGTAGAAAATTTGCATTTAAAGATGCTGCTACCCACCGTAAGCGCTTCCAAGATAAGACGATATTCTGACGGTGTTTAAAATTTACAGGACATAAAAGACTACCCACATATTATGTATATAACAGGGCACTTAATTCAATTTAATAAAATACCTTGGTCATCTTCTCGACGAGATGAGGTCAACAATATAAGTATGTAGTACTATGCATTTTTACACGCGTCTTAGCTTACTTTAATTTTTAAATGGGAGCATTGTCGTTGATGCATTATTAAATTTGTTCTCTAGGCGAAGTAGAGCAAATTCGAACAGAATTAATTATAAAAGTTAAAGAAATTTTTTCGTGCCTGGCATGCATGATCGATGATAGTACGCAGACTTTCACACAATCACGGTGGTTACGTGCTAAGAAGATGCTGCTCGTTGATAAAAACAAGTGGAAGCTGTTAATGCGCGACATTATTGAGATTGCTTGGAAATTGAGTTTCCAACTTTCTTTTTAAAACAATTCGCGTCGGCTGACGTTATCTTTTACGTTCACTGATTTAATTAAGTTATTAATTTACGATCATAAAGATAAGAATCGGAAAAGGTACGCGGGAGGGATTCCGGTTGAACGATCTCGGAAAAAATCTCAACGACCTGTCGTGTGAATATTCGCAGAAGATTCGATTTTTCAAGATCGAATGACTAAATAACTGGAGAACGTACTTTGTGCCAACCCCCTCGCTCCCTCTCCCCAGTTTCGACTTATGAATGTGAAAAATATTGGGTGAAAAGCGTTTCCAATTCAACGAGCCTCTTCGTGTTATAGACGTACAGTCAAGTTCAAAATTAATGTCCCGGGTCGCGAGCATTGCGCGGACACAAACACGCGATACAACAAACAAATTATGAACTGAACATTTAAAACAGTAACATTGTATTTATAATTCATGTTGCACATCGTAAGTACTTTTTGTAGATTTGTTCGTTGTGTCATGTATTGCCCGCGCAATGCTGGCGATTCGAGACATTAATTTTGAACTTGACTGTACGTAATCATATTGTGTGATATTTGTATTTTAATGGTTATTAACAATGCTCGATTGTTCGTGATAGCCGACATCGTTTTATTATGATGTACTTTAACGGTTTTCTCTATATCTAATTCGACTTGAATTTTTTTTAAGAAAAATATTCTTAAAACAAATGAAGAAGACAAAATGTTTAAAAAATATGTAAGTTAAAAACGATCTTGCAGCAATCTGGAGAGCTTGATGTTATCGAAAGAGAATTTTGACTAATTGTATTGTTATTAACTGAATAATAACTAAGACGGCTAGAACATAATATTATCATCTAAATGAAGAACAAGTATGATGAGGCTTTCTACAAACCAAACTAACTGCAGAAGAGACAGAAATAACGCGAGGGAAGTACAGAAACGCGCCATAATTACCAATAGAAATAGTTTTTAAAAACTTTTTGACAACACACAAGACCATGGTGACAACTACCAATTATTGAGGATCACGTAGTAATAAGGTAATATGAGGAAAATTCTTAAAAGTGTAAATAGAAACCGGGTATACAACCGAAATGTAATTAAATGGGTACTTTTGTGAATACAATTAAATATCTCAAAAACTACGCTGTTTAGATATAAGACATTCCTTAAATAAAAATTGAAGTGGAGAAACAACGCTATCGAATAGAGTAACAAAATACGGGTCTCGTTCCATTTGAATAAAAATAGTTTTGCGGCACTTCCGAGTTTGGAATATTTGCAATTTTTTGCGAACATCCTGTATAACTAAATTCCAATTTCTCATTATCGAAATGTTGCTCTTTAACCGGACTAACGTTATTGCTAAAACTTCTTTCACGACTTCAAACAACAACAACGCTACGATTTTTTAAAGCAAGATTTTTAGGGGGACGCCAGGAAAGACCGACGCGCTGTTGCAGGACCACCCTGTACAGTTTATAGGATCAAGTTGTTGTGATCTTGGCAACAACAGTTTTTGGACCAACAGGAAATCATTGTTAATCGATTTAATCTTGAATTAGTTAATTCTTTGTTTGATTTGGTTTGGTGCTACCGACCACTAGGGACTTTTTTTTGCACGAAGCCCTTCAATTATGTAAATATAACTGTTCGAATTCCAGATTTTACGGTTTAAAAAATCTTTTAATTGCCCATAAAATATGTTTTCACGCCTTCGGCTGTTTTATAACATTTTTATAGTGCAAAACGGAGCGTTTTGTGTCGTCGATTTTCCGTGAAAAATCTACATTTAAAAATAAAATCGTCATAATCAAAACTGAAGGTATTCCAATATTTACGTAGGTGCCCATCGATAAACGCGGCTGCCAAATTTACATAACGAACTCTTTTATTCGGCACGAAGCCGATACATAAGACAGAAAATTTTGTGACGGATCCACGACACCTGCCAAATTTTTGGGATTATGATCTCGTAGTTTTTGACTCGAACTTTTAATTAAAAAAAAAAAAAAGATTAGAACCACAATCGTTAGAAAGCATACTTTGTTTAGAACCCTGTTTGTTCCCAATAGATAATTGCAAAATAAAATAAAAAAAGCTTCCGTTTCGATCGGAAACGCGTATAATTAACTTTCTATTTAATACTGCCGCTTTTCCGAAAATTTAGGGCAATATTGCAAGTGTTAATTATCGCATTATAATAAAGATTTCTAGTTCTTATCTGCTATGTGCGTTAAAATAAAACGTTGCCTTCGCCAGCTTTTTTTACATTTTAATTATCGTAATAGAGAAACAAAAACGCTTCGATCCATTAAAATTGAAAGTACAAATTGCCGCTTTTTGTAAAATACGCCTTTTAAATTAAATCCAGTTCAGACAGCCGCTCGTCGGTGAAATCGCATCGCGGAAAATCGATGTCGAAAATCATTTTACAATCGTTTCGTGTAATTGGCATGTGTCAATAAATGGGATTTTCTCGTCGTAACTTAGGAACCGAGCGCATTTTTTCAATTGACGTTATTGTTTTGGATTTTTTTTCATCCGTCAAATTGATATTAAACGTACAACGCTACTCGCGTTCAAGTAGTAGTAGAAAACAGCTGTCTAAACGTTGATATTGAATCAGGAAGCAGTTATTTATGGGAATTTCGTCTTTCAAGACGAAAGCGAAATTAATGGCATCGCACGTAAACCCACTCACTCGTTATGATTAAAAACGAGCGGAAATGCAACGAAAAACGCTTAACGTGTTAACACGAGAAGTCGTTCTCGGCGCTTTTTGTTTTCTTTCTAGATTTATTTGTTGTTTGGTTGCTTTCAAGTTTACGTAGATTATTTTATTGTCGGTAAAATACGTGTGTGTGTGTGTGTAGGTAGTTTGTTGCTCAAAATATATTTTAACGCTTTGCGATTTTGTAATAAATAAGTAATACGTGACTTCGGCTTTTAAATTGAAATATGTGGGTATTTCCAATATCATTTAGGATATCGTTTGTCCTCTGTCGATGTTTTCAAAAAAACGTCGTGAGTACTTTGGCTTGTTAAGCAACGTCTTTCCATAATTAAATTTTTGAAAGTTTACTTTAAAATAAACGTAGGTAATAAATTTAAAAACCAAATTGAAGTTGAAAGTTATGATTCTGTTAAAAAGGTTAGCTTATTTTGCGTCGCACTGTATAAATTGGCCCGATTCCGTTCCAGGAAATTAAATTTCGCTTCGTTCGCTAGTTTACTAGACAATTTAGTGATCAGTGGGTAACAACAGAATAAAAACATCCCCCCTGGCGCGGCGCGGACGCTCTCTGTCGTTAATCCCAAAGGTGTCCGTATTAGAGAGGTAATTGAAACTCGGCGTAACTTCACCTAACCGAAAAACGGCAATCAAATATTACTGGTCGTTTTTGAAATTTCGACCGTCCCCGTATATTTAAAACAACTGCAAAATTCAAAATGAAGAAACAAAAATAATTTAGGTACCCTTACAACGATGAAAGAGTTGTGCGGTTTTTTTTTTGTTAAAGAAAACGGAACGCTCGCGTTATTTTTCCGATTCATTAAGTTCAGCAATGATTGTAAAATTCAAAAATAGCATGTTTCGTAATATTTATTAACGCTATTGTTTTGTTTGCGTTTTTTTTTTCGCAAGTCGACGCCTTCTTAATTTATAACCGTAGATCGACCTTCCACAATTTAATCGCTAAGTGCTGGCTTTCGTGCATTTTTCATTATGTAGGAAATCGATCCTCGAACGTGCGACGTTGGAAAATTTAACAAGTTTCGGAAAACGAACTCTCAATTAATCTGGAGGTTTTAATTAATTCGGGGAATTTCCTAGAGCTACATTGGCCGTTCTGTTTTTCTGTGGTCAACTATTTCTGCGTTTCAACATGAAAAGAATGAAATGTTAAGGAAGTAATTTGTGTTTTGTCCGTATATTTTTTTTTACTCCGCGAATACGCGTACAAATTGTTCGTATGTTAAATTGAAATGAACTGTTGTTGAACTCGTGTCGTTAAAAAAAAAAAAAAACGAGTTGGACTAAAAAGAGAACGTCTAATTAAGACGTTGGTGATCGTTCAGACGTATAAGCCGCTATTAATCGTAAAAAAAGGAATAGTTACTTATTGTTGGAATACAATAATTGCAGTTCCTGTTGTGTTAGATAGTATACGGGGTGTAGCAGACCACCTGTGTGTCGGCCATTTTTCTCGAAAAACCTTTAACCACAGAAGGTTCAGGAGGTAATCGATTGCCATAGTTGATGCGACCTAATCTCAATTTATTTCGTAAACGGAAAGAGGTACTTGTGTATTTAAAAAAATGTTGTACAAAAGTTCTATGTTCGAATATTAAAAAACTTTACTCATTCGTGGGTGGCCAACTTCACTCTAGTTTTATCTCGATTTTCAAAATTATGTTAGGTTGCATCTACTTCCGGTGTATATCGGGTAGACAGACGCTAATATCCCAAATGGATTCTCCATATTGTTTTAGATAATATCATTTTCTCAACTTGATCAATTTTGAGAAATTTTGTTTTTAATTTTTGACTTCCGACTTTTATTACTGCAACAACATGGGTATGTGAAGGTGGGGTTCCCAAGGGGTTGTCAATTAGGACAATATCTCGAATTTTGTAGATATGGTAGTGCACGTTATATTAACACTCCGGGAGCGTAAATTAAGCTCCATTTATGAGATAAAGTAACCTATTGTACAATTACAATTTCAAAACTCTTACTTCAGACCTTAACTATTGTACATTTTTAAATCTGTTCGTCGTGGAAATCCAAAAATGCAAAAAAATACGGAGTGTCTCGTTTAAAAAAAAATAAGTTGGCTACCATGAGGGCACAGGGTGAAAGTTTTATCAAGTGTGAATATACAAAAATGTGTCCGCCTTTGAATATTTTGTGATATGTTTTTGCGTTATTTACGGTGGACAGTTTTCACTGAAACGCCCTGTATATACAACGGTCGGATTCGGTCACTATTTTATATAAATTACATATTACGGACAATTTGTTCCTAAAAGTGCATATTTTATTATTTATGACATTTTCTCCTAAACGTGATTATTCAGTAAGTTGTTGTAAATTATACAGGTTGATTCGCAAATAATGCGAAAAACTTTGAAGGGGCGATTCCTTGTCGAAAATTAAGGATTTTTCCTGAAATGACTCCTTTCGTGGTTCCGCAAAAGTTCTGAAAACTAACAATGCTATTTAACAAATAAAATATCACCAAATATTGATATGTTCCAAGTTTCACTGTAGTGTATGATCACTTATTTTATTTTTTACTAAAAAAAAATGTAGGTTTTGCGGGAAAAATGAAAGGACCAATAAAGGTTCTAAATAAAACGAACTTTCAGAAGGGATTTTCTAAATTGCATAGTTTTAACTCTCCAAAAACTTCTTTAAAAAAATCAACTGGGGTTGCATTTTTCACCTCTTAGTGAAGATAGGAGATGATTTAAAATATTACTAGATATAGGAAACCTTTTGATAAGTAAAAATCAATCTACTAAATACCATCGTTGTCAATTTCTCCAAGTTGAGAAATAAATCGAAAACTTAATTTTGCCCTTCTTCTTTTCAGGGGTGTAACTCCGAAAGGAGATGTTTCAAGAAAAAAAATTATATGCATAGCCACCTTAATTTTCGACAAGGAATCGTCCTTAAAGTTTTTCGCATTATTTATGAATCACTTTATATATCATAATTAGTAGGTACCTACAAAGACAAAGTTCAATTAATTAATCTTTATATTAACAATAAGTCCATATTTAATATAATGTTTTGCTGAAGTTTTATATTTTTATAATATACAGAGTGGGTGAAAATTCCGTATCTTTACTCCCACACAGTTAGCTTATTTTCACTTTGTTAGTAAAATAACTACAACAATTGCACGAAAGTATTAAATTTAGTAAAAAATAAGGAGAGAAATTTAGAACAAGGAGTATTAAAAGAATATCGCGAAGAAACAAATTATCAGAATCTTTTTTTTAAGTAAAGAGTTAAAAATAAAAAGTTAATCGATAAACTTGGGCGTTAAACATTTTTCCACACCACAATTCATACACATACGATGCCCCAAATAAATTAAGTTTGTTTTTAATTCAACATTAATAAGGTATTTAATTTTAGTTTAAAAAAAATTTAATATATTATTGTATCTATAATACTTATTTAAAATAAAATAAACAAACTCCTGTAAATATAAACTGAAAGTAAACTAAACACAATAAATTTTAATAACTGACTTCATTATTCTTTAAAAAAAAAGGTTAAGAATTAATTTTTGCAAATTTTAGTATATTCAAATTTTGTCTCGTCAGTCTAAATTGTTGCGACAATCAAAAATTTGAATTCCGTTTTTTATCCGTAAATGAATGCATTGAAAAGATGTAATATCTCTGAAAATAAGAGAAATTTAAAAAAATTCTGAAATAATTTTTCTTTAATACTCACGTAAAATGCAGACTAACACTGCTGTCGCTGCGACTGCCATTCGTCTGTAACAGACTATAAGAAAAAATTAGATATTTCTTAATTTTTCTTTTGTTTCTTACCTTATATTCTCATATATTAAGGATTACACCTTAACAATTATAGGGAGAAATTCACTGGAATACTTCCCTTCATGTCATAGTAACTGTCACATAAAGTACCTCTTGTCCTTATTACTATGTATTCTTGAACAGATTGTATGAGTAAAGGAGAGAGAAAAAATTTCCTACCTTTTCTCGTCATCTTAGATTCTTCCGTTGATTGCGAACTTGCATTGTTATGTACCTATACGCTTGATATTTCACTGTATTTCACCGACCACTGTGGTCGCGAAAATGCGCGTATAATAAAGTTTCGTTCGCGAAATTGGATCGCTGAATGTTTGAGGGGAGCCCTAACCGAGTCCCTATCCAAGAGCCTAACCAACCTCGATTTTCAGATAATTTGCATTAGAGCTTAAAGGTCCGTGTATTTACACTTTATAAATACATGGAGAGTTAGTCGACAAAGAAAGATCCTGCCTTTCCTCTTCGTATTAATCCTTTTTGTTTGTAATCCTTTTAGAGAACGCAACACAACACTCGCGCACTCACACGCGAAAAGGCCTTATAAACCGAACGAGCACTCCTCGCACACACGAATAATACGATGCCGTAATTTAAAATTCGAACTACTGAAACGAACACTACCGCTTTGTACCATTAACGCGAAAGATCTGAAGCGGTTTTGTCACAATTCCATATATAAAGGAATTCGAGTTATTACATGGAGACTAGAAAATCCCGTTTTTATTTTAAAAACGTTTAGTTGTTCGCATTCCGATAAGCTATGAAAGTAGGCGGCGCACATGTTTTATTAGTTGCTTTGTATTTTATCGGTCGCATAAAAATGCGATTAAACTTTTATCTGGTTTGTGGTTTGTAATAGGGAAGTTTTCAATGCTTAAGGTCACGCAAATAGTTTTTAAATTAAAAATAGAGTAAATTTATAATTTTGCGGTATAAAGGGCAGTAGATGGTGATTTTTAAAATAATTTTACGGTATAAAAAATACATAATTTTAGAATAAATTTTCTAAAAAGTATATTTTAAAAATGTTTGGTCACTATTTGCATATTTTTTGAATCGAACTCCACTACGGCCCCTGTATATATCTAACAATAAGTAAATGTCACGATTGCTATCGTTAAAAACTGTGAATTTTTTGGATATTATTGTAAAAATAAATTTGTCTTTATAATATTAGAGAGCGGTATTGTATTACAATAGTGCCTTGATAATCCGGATAGATTGAACCCACACTAATCTGAATTACCAAAAAATACGGATTACTGAGGAGCGTGGGTTGAAATAACATTTTAGACAACAGAATTGAAAAATCTATTTATTTAATTAAAACGTCATTAGATAACGAAATTATGATAATTTCCTTATTTTTTTTTTAATTTAATGACAAACTAGGTGTCGAAGTATGGAAAAATATATAGAAGTACTTATTTTAAAATACATATTTGGACACTTCTATCGCACTAAAAATAAATTATCAAATAAAAAATAAATGTGTGTTTAGGCGTGCTATCATTTAAACATCGACCGCGTTGTCGTCTTCTTCTTGTTGCGTGCTAATTTCTGTATACACTTTCTTTTCCTAATTTAATTTTTAAAAGCGAACAATCTGATCGTTATAAAAATATTATAATTATCGTATATAATAATTATGTATTTAAATGATTGCATTTTATTATTTACTTAAATAACACTATCCGATAATGCTTCATTTGATGATACTTATTGCCCTTTCGCTCGACAATTTATAAGCAATCACGTGATCTACATGTTAATAAATAAAATCAAACAACTGTTAATCTAGTTTTTTTTGGTTATCCAAGATATTGCGTGTTCGGAGTCAATATACGAACGACACTATGTACATATCGAATTTATTAATGAACATAATATGTATTATCGTTAGTACCGGAACAAGGTCAACAAATAAATACTATGTGGGCGCCATTAATTCACGTCTGTTCTATTTTCGTGTTCTCGTTTCGTTTGAAGAAAATTAACGTTATATAATATGACGTGCGTGCAAATTATTAGGTGGTGCCCATATTATCGTCAGACTAATTTTCGTGTCAAAATTTCAACTTTATAAACTAATTTGTTTAGAATATAATACATTTAATGTCGAACGGAATTTGCCCGTGAATTTCGAAGAGTACGAAGCGAATGACAGGCGATGAATTATTCAATAGTCATAAAACAATAATTAGACATTTTGCGTAACTCTTGTCGGTTCCGACTCGCTTTATAAGTAATAATCCGAACGAGCGAGCCGTCGCCTTTGAATTTCCCGATGGTTTAGCGCTTATGTAGGACGGGGTCGTCGCGAAGGGACGAAATTTATTTGATCGTTCTTTACCTATACTATGTGTTTTAAAGGGGAAAAAAAACTATGTACTTATCGTTAGATGTTTTATACTTGAATCGAAAATATTGGAATAATTGGAAACAATGTTAATTTGCAATTGAATATCGTTTCCGGTTTTTCCGAAAGTAGGCCAAGGTCGATAATTTCAAAAGGCACCCCCGAGAAAACAATCGACATTTTAAACAGACACATATTGTGACAAAGAGAAATTTTGCAATTTCGCTTCAAAGCCAACGAGAAAACCCATTTTGTTTGTTATCTTAAACAAGTTGTTTGACGATAGCTCAATCGGTACCTACAACAGATTACCGGTATATTGAATTTGGAAAAATGCCTCCTATGTCGCCATTTTGAAATAAATCGACAACTTGTGATACGTCGTTGGAATGGGAATTTCAAGTTTCCGCTCAACTGTGCGACAAAATATACGGGGTTCCTTTTGAAATTGTCGATTTTGACCTACTCCGAACTAAAACCGGAAGCGATTGGTTTTTTAATGCAAAATGCGAGTCTCGATGAATTACGTCTTCGTCTCAAATTTCGAATTTCTTACGTAAACGACAATTGCGTCATCAATGCTCGTATTTATTTTTACTTGAGCATGAAATCATTAAAATATTCCTCATGGCAGACATGAGTTAACAGATGGTATTGTTTTTTTTCGTATCCTATTGTGTTCCGTTTGAGAATTATTCGTAAATAATCGGACGTGCGCGTCAAGTGAATACAAAATTATTTTGTTAATATGAAATTGGTTGGATTTCTGTATACTCAATAATCGAATATCGATGGTTGGTAAGACGCTCTATTTTTCTCAAATAAAATCTATTAAAGGTTACTAAATGATGGCGTTTCATATAAAGTGGTACCATCTCGTACTTGCAGTCTTTCTTGCCATGTATTATATGTGCAGTTGTCGTTTTCCAAATATTTTTATTGATGACGTGCATCGGAATTAAATTTGAACTACCTATAACTATCGGAAGGTGACACTTACCGACTCGACCGGGGCGTCATTAATTTAGGAGCCCGTTGTACTTACATTCAAGGTTTCCTACTCAGATACGATACAGTAATCCCTCGCCAACCGCGGGGGGTTCGGTTCCACAGAGAGACCGCGGTTGATGAAACCGTAGTTGGCGAGGGATACATGATTTTTCACTGTGTATACATACAATACATTGTATTACATAGGAACATAGGCAACAATAAATGGAAGAAGTTACATCATAAGCTTTAATGAACAAAGAAATGTACAGTACTATTGAGTACATATGTACGTATACATAGAGTATCTACAACATACACAAATTACATACGTACATTGTAACACATATATAAAAAGAATTACTTACGAAAATACGAAAGAATAGTTGGCTGTCTCGTTTTTTTCTTGATTTCCTTTTGGACCTCTTTATACGGCTGTAGCAGACCCTCCAAATCATTTATAAATTTCAGACTCCTTTCTAATTATGGATCTATGTCAAAAACCAGGCATTGGTGGAGTTGTGCAGATGAAAATATTTTGTTTATGTTACTTAAATTCAGGGATGTAATTGTCGGTATCGTGGTCGTTGCTTCCTGGGGGTCGTCATCGTCACTTGATTCAGCTTCCAGTATTTCATGAAGTTCATTATTATGAGAGTTTAGAATTTCTTCAACATCGGAGGACTGCAAGCTGTTAAATCCCTCTCCACGAATTTCATGCAACACCCGCAGAATTTCTTCGATTTCAGGTGCTGTCACTATTTCTGGTCATAGTTTTTTCCAGCATGTATTTAATGTAGATGGAAGTAACTCATCAGTTGCATCCTTGACGATTGCTATACTCTGAGTAATGTTAAATTGTTTCCAACTCTGCGTAACAGTCAATGAAGGATCTATTTCCATTCTGTACATGATATGACTGAAAGTTCGTCTCAGGTAATATCGTTTAAATGCAGTAATTATCGCCTGATCTAATTGTTGTAGGAGCGAGGTGGTGTTGGGAGGCAGAAATCGAACTTCTACATTTGGGTTGACTAATTTCACGGATTCGGGATGTCCGGGAGCGTTGTCGATGATAAGAAGCGCTTTGAAACTTTGAGGTCAAATATTGCTAACACTAGGAACAAAGCAGTTCACGAATCAGTCTGTAAATAATGATGCCGTAACCCACGCTTTTGGATTTTCTCTCTAAAACGATTTTTGTCTTTATTTTTAAAAGCACGTGGGTTAAGACTTTTGTACGGGTTTCACCATATGATCACTCGAAGCGTTACACCAAAATAGAAGGGTTAGCCTATTTTTAGCAGCTTTAAAGCCCGGTGCAGATTTCTCATTTTGTGATATGAAAGTTCGAGTAGGCATACTCTTCCAAAATAAACCTGTCTCGTCGACGTTAAATACTTGTTCTGGCTTATACCATTCACGTTCGATGAATTTTTTCATCTCGGTCGAACATCGATTGGCCGCCTCTTGATCCACTTGATCCCACGATTTTAACATTATGCAGAGAGAACCGTTTTTTGAATTTCTCGAGCCATCCCTTACTTGCTTGGAAACTTAATGTTTCACATTCAGACTTTAACTGATCAAAAAGCCGTATCGTCTTTTCTTGAATGATGCGGCCATTAGTAGGCACCCCCTTTTGTGTTTGATCTTCAATCCAAATACTAAGAGCTTTTTCCATCTTTTCCATAGTTTGAGATCGTGGAAAAACTGTTACTTTGTTGCTAACACTAGTGCCGCACTTAACACTGGACCGAATTGATTGTTCACACTTTTTAGTTGTCCTTACAGTTGATTCGTCGACCTTAAACTTTTTCGAGACATTCGCAAAAATTTCACCTGCAGCTGAACAATTCAACAACTGATTTTTTTTAATTTAGAGCCACAACAATTCGCTTTCTTTTTACTAAGTCTTTATCGCCATTTTTAGAAGACATTTTCGAAATTTCCGAAACAAAACGTGCAGCGTGTAGGAATAACACTGAACAACTGACGGTGTAGACTGGCGCGAAAGCCCGTTTTTCCGGCTATTGACGATTAGGCTAATATAAAAACAAACCACTACCCACCCTTCCCGACTGTATGACGCGAGTGTGCAAGGTTATTGCAATTTTTTTACCGAATATTTTGCACTTTTATATTTTGTCTTAAAAAATTTAAAAAAGTGGACCGCGGTTAGCGAGGGATTACTGTAATTGCCGTTTGGTGTATGTTTTAGTGCAAAGTGTGTTCACCATGAACACCTATATTGGTGTTGAATCTATAAATGTACGGATGTCGTCATACCTGAACAACTTGTTCAGTCAGTTTACATGTCAGTTATTATACAGTACGTGTTGGGTGGTTGATTATATGATTTATATTGGAGATAAACCTGGAGATACATATATTGCGCAGGTCAATCCATGGTTGTGATACCTTGCTTTTGAAAAATCGAAATATTACCAAATTTTATCGAATTATGCCTTTGCCTTAGATCCGTAAGATACTCCGAATAACTCATTTTCGAAAAAAGTGGCGCTTACGATGTTCCGCCAAGACGTCGTTGATATGCAGGTACTATTTCTTGGCGAATTATTTGAAAATACGAACGCTCTTCGATTATGTGAGAAATTATTCGAAAATCGAAAAATCCGCGTATTATCAATTTTTTCCCGTTCCACGCCGCATTATTTGTTTGTTTTTAGTAATTTCCTCATTCGATTGGACTGGTATTTTAAATTACACGTTCCCATGTTATCTAAATCGTAGTATTTAGGAGCGTGGGAAATTTCAAATTTTCGGCAACGTCCATGTAAAACTTGTTTTCGTTTCTACCAAAAAAAATAATAATAGTAAGATTAATGTATTCGCGTTCGTCGGATTGATAGAGCTGTATATAAACATACAAAAAAAGGAATTTTTTATCATTTTTATTATCATCGTATGAATGTGTCACGGCGAGTATACTGCTAATTAATGATAAAAAGCGATGAAATAAATTTAAACGGCATTATTACACATTAGCGGCCCCGGTTCATTTGAGATAACAAAGAAGAGAGGTGAACCAACTTTTAACTTCCTGTTCGGCATCGACGTCGCCTCGCTACCGCAGTCCTTCGCTAATTATAGGGACTTAAATTTATCTTAAGTGAACTGACAATTCTTGAGATATTTAAATGTAATTGGTTTCGGCATTTGGGGATTTATTATCATATCGGCATGCCGACGACTTAATCGGCGAAGTGCCCAACCATAGGACGCCCCGATTTTTTGTTCTCGTTAATATTTTTTTCTCTAAAGCTTTTAGCTGACCTAAAAAATTTAAATATTATAGATTTTTATGAAAAAAAAAAAAGTTTTGACTCGAATAAAGCTAGAATTCGCGGTTTGCTGCGATGCGTCCATTAATATCCTGAGCATGCCAAAAAAAAATTGTAAATACCAGAAATAAATCAACCAACAATAAGTAGACGAATTTAGACGTACCTTGAACGAGAAAAGTAGTTTTACGAAAACGGGCCACCCCAATTTCCGACCTGCGAATAGAAAAAAGTTTTATAAGTACTATGTTTATAGTTAAACTGTTCTTCAGGCTCTGTATTATTATAAGTAAAAAAATTCGAAAGGATTGTTGACTTTGTGATAGCGAGCTCGATTGGTTTTGTTCTTCAACGAATCGATCATCGACTCGGGCAAATTGAAATATGAATCTATGAGAGAAAATATAGCGATCTATAGTTTGTCTACATGTATTCTGCTTCTGTTTACTTACATAAGGCGCTATTTGCAAAAACGAAAGCATCTTCCGATAGGGCGATGAAATTTGCGTCACCAAAATTAAATTAGGTACCAAATTACTTGATGAAAAATTATTTAATTAGAAGTGTTGGTAAGACATAAAAGCCACGCGTCTGTTAGTTAGTTCGTGGTGCTATAATTATTGATAATTTTGAATTTATTTTTCATCGAGAACGGCGATTCGATTAATCGAGATTCGGATAAACGAGACTCTATAATTTACTTGTAAAATTGATCTAGTAAATTGAAATTTTACCTGCCGAAACGCCAAAGAAATCAAATCCTGCGGCGAATCTCGCAGGAAAAAAAAGGGGAAATAAATGTGCATCCCCTATTTCGCGATTTTAGGGTGTTTCGAACCGTTTCTTATTCAATGGATTTCCTTCCGTTTGTGGAGTAGAAGAGATACGTTGTATAACGCGTTTTTCGTTAAATTGCCCGAGACTATTTCCATGCCGTCGCGGTCCCGACATCGATTTTAAAAAAACTGCGACGACACGTGGCCACAAATAGTACTTGGGTACTATAAATTTTTCAATTACATTAGGTGACTGCAACGCGGCGTTTTATTTCTGCAATACTACAGTCGAAATGTTACTGAAATTGTCCTTTTTCAACTTTACCGTATGTATCTATAGATACGTGCACGCAAATACGCACGAAAGTGCTACTTAATGGTCCGTCGTTGT
This sequence comes from Rhagophthalmus giganteus, assembly GCA_036326145.1. Classification (NCBI taxonomy): domain Eukaryota; kingdom Metazoa; phylum Arthropoda; class Insecta; order Coleoptera; family Rhagophthalmidae; genus Rhagophthalmus; species Rhagophthalmus giganteus. Next base: position 7,257,879 of record JARFJA010000005.1, read on the forward strand.
TGGATAACGTGGAATTTGATTAATCAATAAGGCGCGTCGTCTTTGAAGGCGAACTTATTGTTGGTTAATCGACTACGATGAGGAAGCTGTCGTTTATTTGCCCAACGGCAGTAACAATCTGGCGTTAAAAATTTATGGCGTCTCATTAACTTCTGCATCTGTTACGTTTATGGTGTTCGTATAAACATCTATTACCGTTCGAATAGCGTTCTTATAGTAGTCGTATACCTATTGCAGGGTGCCAATTTGATCCGTTTATTCGGTTAATAAAAATTGGAATTTCTAAACGACGACGTTACAACGATTATAAGGTTGACTAAACAAAATTTCCCATTAATTTACTCGATTTTAACCTTATCCGAGTTAGAGAGAACGGGGGTGCAGGTACATTTCGTGCTCCCTTGGGCAAAATACTTCGATCTTCGTAACGTATCGCGGACAATCGAAAAACCGTCAAAAATCAAAAGTTCCTCACTTTTTCTACGAAAATCGCATGGATGACGAGAAATTCCCAAGTAACAATTTTGCTTAAATAAATGTTGTCTAAAGCTTTTTATAAGAAATTATTCAAGAAATGCGACTTGAATTTTCTTAGTATAAAGTATTATTCAGGGCTAATGCCAGTAAAAAGGGCGATTGGAATGCGGCTTGAACTGGTCTTTATTCAAGAATATGTTATAAAGATTTATACGAGAATATATTAATAAAGTTTTACATGAGGATGGTATACAAGGCTTATTCAAGTACAAAGTTCTTAGGTAATGAACGTAGTTTGCGTAATCCTAAAATATTTTACATAAATAACATTGTAATCAAGTTCATTAGTTCAAGCTCTATACAAGAAGACATATTACAAACAGAAAAAAATAATTTTTACAAATCAATTTGTCCAGGTTTTTTGTTTGAATTCACAACATTTCCCTTACTTACCCTATTACAATTTTTTTTTTTTTGATTATTTACATATATTCCGTCAGCCAAAATCGTCTTTAATTCTTCGACAAATGGAATCAAATACAAGCGCAGATCCGATGGCTTAGATTTTCCATAATATATTCCGATCACTAATGGTTTTTGTTTCGGTAATTCGGCAATATTGGCCAGGATGGGCTGAAACTCGTTTTTGGCACTTTTAAATATTGGCAGTCCATCTATGTTTATATTTAATGATAGGTTATTATATTATAGGATTTATTTATAGGCTTAGATATTTTTGAGAATAAGTTTTCCAAACAAAACCGCAAAGCATTTTGCCAATATTCGCCATCACCCAAAGGTATAATTTCGACCGTTTGAGGAGTTTCCATTAACGTGCGTGGATCTTGTGACAACGCATCTTTATCAAAACAATTATTTATAATTTTGAGTAACTCTTTTACTGCTGAGTGGTTAATGTTGAATGTTAGCGCCCAATGTCTTATATTCATGTGAAGATTTTGGCTCCTTTCATCTTCAGCCGCTGAACTGCTATCATCGACATATATGATGCGATTAATACTATTATCACTACTCTCATCATCTGCGTAAAATTCATAGGCACTTTGTCTGTAATCTTCAGGTGACTCATTGCTGACAACCCCTATAATACGTCAATAAATCATAGGTGCGAATTAAAGTACATATATATATATATATATATATATATATATATATCGTTAAAAAAAGGAGCAAACTTAGAATATACAACTCTATAATAAAAAGCGTACTATCCTATGGCAGTGAAATATGGACAATGACCGAAAACGATAAAAGAAAAATATTAGCTACGGAAATGGACGCCATAAGAAGATCGGCGAGGATTTCAAGACTAGAACATAAAACAAATGAACATGTCAGACAAATAATGGAAGTAGAAAAGACCATTATAGAGGAGATAAAAGAAAAACAATTAAGATGGTACGGACATATCCAGAGGATGGACGAAAGTAGGCTGCCGAAACAAATACTCGAGTGGACACCACAAGGAAGAAGAAAAAGAGGAAGGCCAAGGAAAAACTGGAGTCAAGGGATCCAAAAATCCATGAGTGAAAGGCACCTGAATGACGGAGAATGGAATGAGAGAGGACAATGGAAATTGGGAATCGCAAGGCGTAAAACACTATAACGCAAAAAAAAATATATATATATATACAGGGTGTTTGGTTCACCGACGTATATCCGAAAGGAGGTGGTAGGTGAGTCGGTTTGGAACTTATTTAACCAAAAATACCTTTATACAAAGTGTCACGGTTTCTGAGATAAAGCCAACTTTGTGATTTTATTAATTCTTTTGTTTTATCACATGTAGAGTGTATCAAGTGATTTTATTTGATAGAACAGATATCAAAGACTACTAAAATAAAAGTTACAAGAAATTAAAAGTTTGCAGTTGTGTCTAATTAAAATTAATCATACTAAAACTGCAGTAATTTAATAAAATCACAAAGTTGGCTTTATCTCAGAAACCGTGACACTTTGTATAAAGGTATTTTTGGTTAAATAAGTTCCAAACCGACTCACCTACCACCTCCTTTCGGATATACGTCGGTGAACCAAACACCCTGTATATATATATCGAATATATCTACTTAGCAGTCGGTATAGAACCTAAATTACTAGTTTTATCATTGGTTACTGAAATTTCATTATTAGTTAGGCATTTATTATTGGACGATTGAGGTATTGCTGGCAATAACCTCTTAGATGACAAATTTGAAGTAGCAAAAGACGATGATTCCTATAATCAAACTTGAAAACTGTTTATTTACCTTTCGGTAATAGTGGCCTGACCTTTTAATTTTTTTCCATAATTTAAATGCGTTCATTTTTATCTATAAATACTTTTTATACAACGTAAATTCGGAGGCAAGAAAAAGCGCTATACATACCTATATTTGATAACTGTAATTCGCGCACGCGTATATAGTGTGTAAGTGCAACTTGCATAAAATATTATTTGTTATTTATTCTGGGAATTTTGTATAACACTTACAATTTTTCTTTATACGAGATTCGGCAACGCAAAATTAATAAAATTTGTATAACGCATCCAAATATGATCTTGAAAAAACTTTAAGCAAGAAATTATTTAAGTTTTAGTTTATAAAAAGAACTTTTGAATAAGACTTAAGTGTTTTCCTTGAATAGAGGTATAATTAGGTATTTGTACTTGAATAATGAAATTTCTTGAATAGTTCTTAATTTTTCTTCCTTGTATACAAGTTTATACGTAAGTATTTTACCTACAAGAGTTTTTCAAACATATCCAAGTGTTTTACAAGGTTCTTTTAAGTTGAGTTTGAATAATTATATTAGTCAAGTCTATAACAAGGTCATTTCAAGCACAGCTTGTATAAGTCAACTTATCTCAAGTATAATTGTTACTTGGGTTCAGCCCTTCGCTTTTAAACCAAAAAGAGATCAAAAACATTATGCGCGAAGTGCACTTTTGAGCTTAAATAACAACGTTTGTTGCAAAATAATCTTACATCCACTTGTCGAAAATTTGGTTAGAGTAGAGCTTCGATTTAGGTTGACGCGAAAAAGAGCGATTTTCGGCGTGGTCCGACCCAATAAGCGTGGTGTCGTCTTCTACGTGTGCGCAGTTTTGTATAAAAATTAAATTAATTATAATTTCGCCGAGTCGGGCTCGTTAAGTCTTGGTGTCGTACTCGGAAAAACCTCATTCCTATAACGCAAATTACGACAAGTTCCCACAAAATGCCGTATTGTGCAATGTGAAATCGTGTTATACGAGGCCCTTATGTCGGACCTTTTTAAAGCAAGGCGTCACCACATTTCCTCACTGAGATAATGCGCAATGTAATTTACTAAATGTGTTAAATAATAATCGTGTTATCTAGTGTTGGAGAAGTGCCGCGTTTTCCTTATCGCGTGTTAGAGCGAAACCACGTCGTAGGAGGGTTACCTGTAGGTACTCGAAATATTGAACTTCTACACAGCACAAACAACCAAAAAGCTGCCTTTGGCGACTTCTAGGTTTTGTTCTCCGTTTGGAGGGCCTACGCGTTTCGTAGGTTCTCCAAGACTGGATAACGTGGCGGTTTCATATCATCCTTGCCTGAATCCCTTCTCCTGGAGTTGAACTGATAGATTAAGATGAAAGATGAGATGAGATTGGAAGATATAGATTAATTTGTTTTCTTGAACCATCTGGAATTTGAAGGGCTTTCGCGGTACTCGGGATGTTTTCAAAAATAGTACTTACTGACCATTCGGTATTATTAATTTGTCATATAGTTTAATTTCGCTGTTGAAAATCAGCTGGAAAATCTTCTTATTGTTAGAAGCAAAACTCACAATAAACTGATAATCGAAGATTTTAGTTTATAAGATCCGTTCAGATGGTGATAGATATGAGTCTTCTTCCAATAAAGAGAAAATCCCAAACGGGGCGTCATCCACGAAATTTGTAAAAAAAATAAAGAACTTTCCCGACCGACAGTGTAGAATAAAAAGTTTGTTTACATATTTTTACTGAAAAAGAAAAATGGAAACGTGATACGTGCGCAGGTAACAAACAAGAAAAACTAAAAACCAAATGTTTTTCATTGGTGTCACGTTTAAGGCTTTAATTGTAGAAATTAAACTAGGAAACTGGGAGAATAATTTGGTTTAATATCAATTTGCTGTAATTTCGTGACTTTTCCTGGCCACTTTTAATTTCCACGACTTTCCAGAATTGCGGACACTCCGCCAAAAAAAAAACTCACACTAAACAGGGCCCCAATTCTAGAACCATTCGCGTACGTTACGTAAGCGAATGGTTCGCGAGTTGGACCCCTAACGATAAACGGAGATTTTCGTTTGTAACTCAAACTTTTTGCATTGATCACAATACAAATTTTGCTATTTTACTCATGTTTAATATTGAGAAGCAATATTTTAAGGGGAGAAGGGATTACGGAATAGCGTTACGAAACGTTAAAGGGGGCGGGTAGGTGTTAAAAGAGAATTAAAAATGCGATACGTAATTTGTGCACGATCCCTAAGTTCCGTGGTTCCTTTTCTTCTGGCCACACGTTGGGCGCCACTATAATTTCACCAGGTCGGGCTCGCGAAAAAATTCCTTTTGCCGATTTTGTTCTCATTACAATTTGTTCTATTTATTATGTTTTTTATTCAAGAAAAAAACCGGCACGTACACTACAGTTACGAGATCTCGTCGTGAACAGAATTATTTTAACAACCAAACGAAAACGGGTTTGTAAAATTGTGTGTATTTTTTGGGATTTATATTCGTCCACCGCGTTTCGTTTTATATAAAGTTGAAACGCAGTCGAACGAACGTCGTAAGTTTAACGTTTGGCGCTTTTAATATAAAAAGATTGTAAATAAATGCACGCGTAAGAAAAACGTAAATTTAAGATCGTATGTCCTTATAGCTTTTTTACCTGATGATGGAGGAACTTTTGTTTCTTGTTTTTTATTTCTGTATATGTTGTGGTGGTTATTATGCGATTAGTAAGCATCGAGCGATGCATTCTAAACAATGGAACAGCTATCGCTTTGTTTTATAAATAAAGAAAATCATAATTAAATTGTCCGCAACTATTTGCTTGAAAGCCAATCGTGGATTGCAACAAGGGCCGACGTGCAACATCGAGACCGTGTGTACTCGAAAACTAAAAAAAAAGGGTCAAAAAATAGTTTACGAAAACTAATAACTGTGCGGAATTTGTTGGGCACGCCGAATGACCTACATCGTCATATTTAAGTCGTCCTGCATAAAATCATGAACTCATTTATTTCCCGAAATTAAAGAGTCGAGGAAAATTGCGTGCAAGAAGACCGATGTCAAATATGGTCGTTACACTAACTCGTTTTACTAGAAATTGTATCTATTCCAAGTAACATTTAAATAACGGGCGCGACATTTTCATTTGGTGTCGCGTTAGTTGTATTTCGAAAGTGCCCACCTTTGTAATTTACGATTCGCTGTTGTTAGTTAGTATTGTGATTTTTAGCCGAATCTCCCGTGTAAATAATGTTAAGTACCTTTTAGGTGCTTACTGTAAAAGAGGCAGCTTTCCTAAATGTTTTTATAACGACAAAATTAATAATAAATCAAAAGGTGTTAAAATGCCATATTTACGTCAAAGCTGGATATCGTCCAAAATGTATTGAAGCTACTGCCAAAACAGTGTTCCACACGAGATTGAAACGATCGTTCGTGCCGTGCAAAAAGAATAAACGTTTAACTATACATACATATGTGTACAGTCAAGTTAATATGTTTTGTCCCGTCGGCGTCGCCTGTGTTATTTTTATCGTAAGACTCCCAAAAAAAACTTACTGTCCGTTTTTATTTATTATCTGACGTGTCCCTTTTTACAATTCAAAAGCAACTGCTACCCTTCATCTCTCTTGCGCCACCATCTCGCGGAACAAAACGTACGAACTTGACTGTACATGCTTAGATAGATTTCAAAAGTGAAATTTGGAAGGAACAATCACATTAAGGGAAAATAGTGGGAAATGAGATCGAATTAATTAATCATGTCACGTTACCTTCCAGCTTCCTATAAATTACACAAACTGACGTGGATGACTAACGGGCGTCCAAAACGTCTTTCACGTCTTGGTTGTGTATTGAAAGATAAAGGCACGTCTTGGTTTAAGTAATTTCTTTATCTTTCCACGGCCAACCAAGACGTGAAAGACGTTTTGATGGACACCCGTTATTATTAGTTATCCATTATCGGAACCGACAAAGATTTTGGAAGGCATTTGTGATTGGATTCAGGTCAGGTAATTTAGATACAAAATTTGTTTAACTTGAGCGAGACGGGGCTCCTTTATGTCGACTTCTCGATACGTCTTGGTGCCAGTTTTGCTTTCACGATTGAAAATTCGCTACCAATTATCGGTAGTTGGATGAATTGGATGGCCACAATTCCATGGCCGCGCGGGCTCGCTTTCAATCGGGAAATTAACATTAGAAGGCTCGAAACCGAAATATATTACATATTGATGAGCCGCTCCCCCGCGACGAAACCGTCTCGTTCGTTTTTCGATTTACGAGATGCCGAGAAAAGTTGAGATATCGTTTAGAGTGAAATTGAAAAATCGGATACGATGCCGAACTTCGCGATTAAGATTGACAAATGTAATTTCAAGGGCGACGCCACCTCGACGAATTCGCCCCTCGGCAGGTACATTTTTGAAATTAAAGGTGAATTATTTAAAAAATACGTTTTCCTGACAAAAACGGAACCGCCTTTTCGTATATAATTTCTATAAATAGATGGGATGTGTCATTAATTGTTTATTTATGATGTAACAATGCAGCATTATAACAAATTCCTATAGATATTAAACGTACCTAAAAACGATTGTTTTTTCTAGTAAAACGTTCGTAAGATAGTGGTGCCCCGCAAGTTATTTATAAAGTGCACAAATTGAGATATTAATAAATCTTGTGTAAGATGGGAATGTATATCGTATTTACATAATTTTGCGGAATTATTTAAATTGGTATTGATAAAATTTCTAGAAAACTGAGCTGTTTTACTTGCAAACTTATAGAATGCTGTCCGGAGAACTGGAGGTGTGTATGTATAAGTTACCGAATTTTAATAATGATTTCTTTTGTTTTAAAGAAAGCTGAAGTTTCACTAAGTAATTTATTATGTACGTGATCGTACACGGGGTACGACCCATTTACTCTGATTTTCTCATAAGCGATATATTAACCGATTGCCATTTTAGAAACTTTGCCCTTGCTATTCTGAAGAGTAATATACTGGGTTATTGCACATGTCAAATCAACTCACTTTTAAATAAAAATTGCACCTCATCATCTCAGGTTATCATCAAATTTTTGACATAAAAGTGGCCGCCTTAGAAAAATGCGAAATTTTATTAAAATATTACCCGTTTTAAAATTACGATTATGTAAAGTTTCAAAAAAAAAACCTAAAACTCGCATCACCGTAATTTTTCTTAAATTAAGCTATAGAGAGACAGCACAAGCGCCATTTTGCAACATTTTATTCTGGCCTTTCTTGTTTTCTAGAATTTTTTGAAAAGTTTTGAAAATGCACTTTTCAAAATTCTCATAATTAAAGTTTTCACTTTCAAATTAAGAAAAACAACTTCCCCACAAGTCCCCTATTGTGTTGCATATCATAGGAAAGGCCAGAAAAAATGCTACAAATGGCACTTGTCGCACCTTAGGCAATTTAAAACGATATGTTTGCGACGTGCAATTTTTAGGTTTTTTTTTTTAGAAACTTTACATTGTCGTATTTTCAAAACGGCTCGATATATATTTTAACAAAATTTCGTATTTTTCTTTGGTCCATATGGGGACCGCCTTTGTGCCAAATTTGATTGAAATCTGAGATGATTTAACATGGAGTGACAACGACCCGCACTATCAAACCTTTAATCGCCAGTTAACGCTTACACGTCAACTGTTTTGACACAGTTTCTATGACAACTAACTAATAGTTAGTGTTAACTTGCACATTTTCGTTATCTATGAGTTTAGATCGAAACACTTCAAGGCGGTTTCTCTGTGTCCTGTCGTCGGCAGGAAATTCGCTAAAACGATTTTAGATGCCTGTAAAAAAAAACAATTGACTACTTAAAACTTTTTTCGAGTAGGTATTTTTTTCTAACCGTATCTAGAAGGTTATAAATACCGACCAAAATGATCTCGAAACAATATAGGCGCGTCACTACAAAATGCACTATTTTCAAAATCATAATGTATCGATAGATTTCCTTTAGATACTTTTGTTTGCAATACTGATCATTTATTTGCAGTTTGCATCAAGAAATGCGTCAGTTGTTCCTGCAATTTTTCAAAGGATTTATTCGATGGCGTCATTACCGCCGATTTGTTCCATACAAACACGTGAAACTATCCAAATTTCTCACACGAATTTCTAAGTTACAAAGTTGTCTATTGTAGAACATTTTGGTACAAAGATAATCTATATATAATTGTTCCACATCTGGAACCGTTCTTTATACATACAATCGCTGGCTTTTCAAATTAAAATCGAAATTTCGAGGTTTTTCGACTTTACCGGTTCATCTACCGCCAGGGCCTTATTAAATTATTTTGACCATGCACATAACATGTAGTACTCACAATCGGCAATCTTTTACTCCAACTCGTCATAATGAAAAAAACGTTTAAAGATGTTTATAGTCTTACATGGTGGTCGAATGTACGACCCCCACGTTGGACAATGATCTTGAATTTCAAAAACTATTTTGGTGGATATGCGGAGAGTTGTCTTTTTTTTACTAGATTTAATATTGCACCGAATAGTACCAAGTTATTTGTTTTCAGAAAACGATGAAAACTCCGTGGAGGTTGCTTTCGTCGTTCGTCGCACGATATCAAACACTACCGAGTGGAACCGTTTAACGTTAGAAAAATGGCCGCGACGGCGAGAAGACGTGATCCGGACGAGGATATCGCGGCAATCGCAAAGCAGATATCCGACCAAGCGGAGGCGATCTATCAAAATTGGAAATCCAGAGGCTTAGCTCCTGCAGATTTAATAAATTGTCATGCGGCTGGAGACACGTCCAGACTCGAGTAAGTCGTTAACCTATGTAAAATTAGAACTAGAAATTAGAACGAACGTCTTAAACTCGACGTTTTTTTTCTTCGCGTATAGTTCTATGTTGAAACCGCAACCGTTAACGAAGCCTTCCATCGAATTGTTGGCGCAGGCACCAACGATGGACAATAGTAAATTGCAGAAACTCGTCAAAAATTTCGTGGTCGAAGACAAAGCCAGATTAGCAGCTAGAAACAAAAATATGGCGTCCAGTATTCAATACGCTCTCCAAAAATTCGAAAAGAATACGCAACCCGAAGATGGTTTTGTCAAGAAAGTACCGGCCAGACCGAATAGCTACGGCGGCCCCGCGGCTGCGTGTTCCACTCCTCCATCCGTTAAAGTAAGGATTACAAGGGTAGCCCCAGTTAACTAACGAGATTAAAAGCAAACATCCTTAATCGTATCCCATTTGTCTTCGTTAAGGAAGGACGAAGGACGCAGACCGCGATTGATTTTCTAAATTTGCATGAGAACCGCCTTGTAACATGCATGACTGTAATATGCCGTTATTAATGTAAGTGCGAATGTTATTTCGATATACGACTTCTCGCATTTCGACTTAAACAATTACCATTTCAACTTTAACCATCGCAGTAAATCGACACGAACGCAGTTCACTTTTGGCCGTCGAAATGAGAAGCTTTCGGTCACGTTTCGTGTTTGTAAGTGCGTACCAACTACGGAGGGTACCTTAACTGGAGGTGTGGGAAAGCGTTATTGTAACGTACACGAACGGGTCCGTGTTCACATTTCGAAATGGCACGTAAGGCCGTAATGGAAGGCGCGTGCATTGATTACTTGTTGCAGCTGTTAACTCGATAATTTTCCAGAACGTATATTACCCTAGTTACGTTGCGACGCGACGCCGACGTTTCAGCTATTAATGCGGCATTATCGTCGCCATTAATTTTATAAGAATATGGGTCGAAATAATAAATATACTAACGTTGTTCAAAATTGTCGAAGTATAATGTCGAAACTAGGCATTTCGTTAATTGCATTACGTGATGGTTTCTCCATTTTTTTTTTCAACTACTTCCAACAATGATCAATATAAAAAGTTTCCTCATTTCCACAACCACGAAATTACATTTTGATCATGAAATTCCGCGACTCGCAGTGTGCTAAAATCTTTTCTGAAAGCCCGAAAATGTTCGGGTGGAGATTCTTAAAAATTTTCACTTGTGGTTTTGCGAAAAAGTCGTAACAGTGCGAGAATTACACTCGATCGGTACCCCAATCCTAAGTGTTATGTAAATTTTTGCGCGCTATCGAAAATTTTCAAAAAAACGAACAACGCGATTACATCTAAAACATAATACAATTATAATCTCGTTTGTCGTTAATTTCGGCCTTCTATCGCCGACCTTGGCTTTCATCATAAATATTATCTAATTTCTCGGCAATTGCTCGTTTGTCGTCGCATTCGATGTCGTTAAAAAAACGACAATTTCAAAAGTTGATAATCTGTTGGCTCTAAAATAAAATAGTCGATTGTTATAAATCTCATCTAGTTGTCTAGTCTGCCACGGCCTCCATTATTCAATTCAAAAACGGTAATATGAAGAACGGTAGACGTCGAAATGGTCTTGTGGCGTTGAAACGCCCCAAACTCGTGCCACGTCATGTTTCGCTAAAACCCTACATAATTGTAAAAAGAACAGTAACTTTATTGCGTAAATTGCGAATGGCCAAAAGTGAATAACGTTCGAAATTACATCTCGACTAACGCTTGTTATTCATTAGGACCAAGTCGCGCGACCATCCCTAGGACAAAAACCGCAAATCTCTCCGAAACCCCGCTTTTCGGACACGATAGAGATAACCCTTCCCGCCGATATTCCCGCGGCAGGCCATCAAACGTGGCCGCTTAAAAATAAAATAATCACCACCGACGCCGTCAAAAAGACGACGGCATCGGAAATAAAACCTTCCACTCCACAGTACAACACGTTACCGTCGAAAACGCAACCGTCATCGTACGTCGACGAGGTTGCATTGGAAGAGAAGCGGCTCATAAACGCCCTCAAAAACGGCGTCGTTATCAACGAAGAACCGCCGCCGCCGCCGCCCGCCAGCGTGGTCCCGGCGAAGACGAAAGAGGTTGAACGCGAGGGCACCAGATGGGGCCTGAGGAACGTAAAAAGGCCCGAACAACAAGTTCCGCATCCGGAATTGACCTCTAGTCAGAAGCAGCACATCCGACAGACCGCGTCGAATCCCGTAAGGCCCTTTTTGACGAAGGGCTCCGTTGCCGAACGCGTGCTTATTTTCGAACGGTGTCCCAGCGATTTACTTCTAGATAAAAGGGCCAGGGCGCCAGTAATTCAAACGAACAAACCTCAGGTGAGTTCGAGTACTTGTAGGAGTTTTCCAATTAGGAAATTCGATCCAATCGCTCGACTCCAATTACGCTGCTAAACGAATCGAATGTTTTTTTCTGGTTCCCAGTTATAAATAGATGATCTTGTTTCATGTTGTTATACCGAATCCAAATCTGCTATTGGTTTTTTTTCTAGCACGTATAGTTTCAGAGAAAAACTTGATTTTGTTTCGAAATAAAACGGTCAAGTAATTAGATGTATTTAATGTTACAAAATGTACATAAAACCCTTTAAAATGTTCTATTTGACAGTTTTCTTTTGTGTAATGATCTATCCCGGTCTTCTCTAATCAAGAACCAACATGTTCGCATCCCATCTTCCCTAGTACCGTTTTTCCAACGTTGAAAGGTCTCGATGGAAACGCTCTACATGCTCATCACTTACGTCTCCCAAATTGTCTGGGAAAAAATTCAAATGGGAATGTAATAATGCATGTTTAGCGACATATTACATCCAATTTTATGGTAAGTTGTCAACATTTCGTGGACGAGGGTTTTGAAATTGTCCGTTTAGTTGTTGCCTAGAAAGCCGTTCACGACTGATTTGAAACAATTCCATGCCACCTTTTCTTTTCAACGTAGAACCGCATCGAGGGCTGGGACCCCCAAATATGTCCTCCTTTATCTTAGTTTCGCTGATTTTTGGAAATTTTTCTTTTACGTATTAAAAACTTCTTCCACCACGATCCATGCCTTTTATAAAATTCTTTATCAGCCCTAACTTTATATACAAAGGGGCCAAATAGATATCGTTTCTATCCACAAGGCTTTCGTGTAAAATATTTTTTTATTAAATATTCCCAAAACTTTTTATGACTAATCCGCAATTACCTCATGTCATTATAATTGCACTCTCCGTGGATCTTCAAATTCATATATTTCGAAAACTACACGTGATAGAAAAAATTTAAACGCAGATTTGAATTCAGGACGAAAAGTTGCATAAGGATTACCTAGTTTTGTTTAAGAACCAAAAGTTCTGTTTAGCAGTGTTATTATTGAGACTCCAAGTCTTGAAATACCTCCATACTTTCCGATATGCCTATCGTCACAATTCTTTTAACGAGTTGTATGGAATTTTTCATCGTTATTTACGTTTCCGTTCGTTATCGACGATCGTCGAAAGGTTAAAATTTGCGCCTCCGTCGGCTCGTTTCCATAAAAGAAGGCAATTTTATAATAGTGAAAGTAAATTTTCGTCGTAGGAAGTTATTTAACGATATTGACACAGATTGGCGTAATTTCCTTAAAACTGTTTTGCCACAGCGCGATTTAATAAGTAATTATGCAAATCGAAATCGAACGAGGAATTCGAATATATAACCATAAACAGCCTTAAATTTCCGCGATATCAATTTGATGAAGGTCGTCCGAGCGATATACTATACGCATTCCTTGCATCGCAAATGAATTCATGTGCCCGATTTTGCGCGCGTTCCCTTTTAATAATTTACATGCAATGCATTGTGACGTCGTGTAAGAGGTGGTTGGGCAAGGTTTTTCAGCTATTGTGACTGAGTGATTGCATCACACCCAACAAAACTCCCGTCCTTGGTAATTTATCTTTAAAACGTCGCAGAAACAATTGCACCTATGCGTGAAGATGTCACAGTTTATGTTGGGCAAAAATCCACCACGAATTGTGTCCCGTCGACGTCCCCCTCGCCTCGGAATTTTTCGTCGTTATTTCTCTTCACTTATCAACATCTAATTGGCGATTGATTTTAAATGTCTGTGTGTGTTCCCTTAAAAATTCAGTTTTTTCAGTTTCAGTTTTACTACTTAATAATAAACGCAACTCTCCCTAATTTGGAAATCCAAATCAAAATCGTTTCACCTTCTAGCTTCCAGCAAAACAGCCAACTCTACAACACACCACACTACAAAGACACGTGCGAGCGCACCGCAACGTCCACATACCCCGATTCCATTTCCCGCAAGGCAAACCGAGCCCTCCCGGCCATTTGGACACCGTCGTTGCCCAAGTAACGGCAACGTTCGCCACTATTGGAGAAAGGGCGTCCAGAGAACACTTTGCCGAACTGATGAAGGCATGTCAGGTTTCCTTGTACTGGAAGACGCCACTGTACCTCGCCGCGTGTGCCGACAAAGGGAGCTGCACTTTAGAACAGTTTCTGACCTTTTGGACAACGTAAGAATGTCGGGTAGAGTTGCAAAAACCGATACGATGTCTGTAACTCGTTTAAAATTTCAGCATGTCTAATACCGTGTCACGATGCCGCATCACGTTTCGTGTATATCCTTACGCGCGGAAAACGTACCTGGCTGGGACCCGAAGATTTCATACCGTTAATCCAGGATGTCGTGGAAACGCATCCAGGCCTGACATTTTTGAAGGAAGCGACGGAGTTCCATTCGCGCTACGTTCACACCGTTATCGCTCGCATATTTTACTGCGTGAACAGGTCGTGGTCTGGTCGGATTACTATTCCGGAACTGAGACGATCGAATCTGTTGAATTTAATTCAACTGTTGGAAGACGAAGAAGACATTAATCAGATCACCGCATACTTTAGTTACGAACATTTTTACGTTATCTATTGTAAATTTTGGGAGTTGGATCGGGATCACGATTTGTATATAGATAAGCAGGACCTGGCAAGACACAGCGATCATGGTGAGATACGATGATGATTATGTTGTGACCGATTCGAATGCTAACATCTTGTAATTTTTTTTTAGCGCTGTCGACGCGAATTATCGATCGAATATTCAGTGGTTGCGTGACTAGGGGACAACGGACGGGGAATCAGGAGGAGAAAATGTCGTATACGGAATTTGTGTGGTTTTTGTTGAGCGAGGAGGATAAAATACATCCTACCGCTATCGAGTATTGGTTTCGGTGTATGGATGTCGACGGAGATGGTTATCTTTCGATGTACGAATTGGAATATTTTTATGAAGAGCAAATGCATCGAATGGAATCGATTGGAATTGAAACATTACCTTTTCAGGTATTACCTTAGAATATCCTCGAAAGTGGCGATAGCCAAACGCTTCTGACATTGTAATGTTTTGTCACTTTTTGGATAGTTCAGGGCTACCGCGAATTTCTTTTAAAAACGGTACTTTTGCATATGACAAACTTTAAATGCACACTGTCCATAATTAATAATTTAGTGGAGATGAAAGATTATATTAATAGGTTCAGGAGATTTCATCATTTTTATATTATCGTCATTAATTACAATCATAATTTTAAAAACCATGTAATTATAATTATTCAATTCCAATAAATATCACCACTTTTAAAATACCACCTACCCACGAATAGTTTTTTACACAATTTCAATTTGTTTACTAACAGAAAATCGTATCAAAATGCACATTTCACATTCCAAAATATTCTTGTCGTTTATAAATCTGCTAAATTGATCTTACTTTTAACAGGACTGCCTATGCCAAATGTTGGACATGGTGAAGCCCACAGTACCTGGAAAGATTTCCTTAAGTGACTTAAAAAAGTGCAAAATGACTCCAATATTCTTTGACACATTCTTTAATCTCGAAAAATACTTAGATCACGAGCAACGAGATCCTTTTGCTTCCCAAAGAGATCACGATATTGACGGGCAAGAGGTAACTAAAAAAAAACAAACAATTTTACATTGTTCATTGAATTATTATTTACCGAGCAGATGTCCGATTGGGATAGATATGCTGCAGAGGAATACGAACTACTTGTAGCGGAAGAGGGCAACGAACAGCAGGACAGTCTGTAAGTTCGCTTTGTAACTACGAAAGAACGTACTTATATTGCTAATACGTTTCAAAACTACATTTTTAAATTTTTAATCTATTAAAAAGATTGTACAACTCTGAAATGGCAAGTTGCTTGGTGCTGTATAAGTGATTTTTAAAATCTTGCAAAATGGAGTTTTGAAACATTGTGGCTTTATTAAAAAAAAATAAAAATTAATATACAAATGTGTATTCAGGGATTACAGCTGCGGGTTTGATAGGGTAAGATCCGAATTGTGTGCTGTTTGGCTTCCTGCCAATTCCAATTGCAAACCGATCTTCAAAATGTCGGCTTTACGTCTAACAAATTATTTGGCTACCGGCTTCATTTTTGTCTAAGTTGTTGCTTCATTAACTAACACTTTTAAAAACAATACTGGTCTTTCAAATTAATATAATCATCCTCATTATTCTATTAATCACGGCGTTATCTAAAATGATAACTTCTTTAGCTAAACGATATTGTTAATCCTAGAACTACAACAGAAAAAGTTTTTACATTAACTCTAATTTAAAAATAACATCTTCGTAATTTTCACGATAACATGCATGATGAATAAATTATCAGCTGTGATCCTCCACCCCCCCCCCACCCACATGTTGTGGTTCTAAGATTAAATGGGTTCTCTTCAACTTTTTTATGCACAATTTATATTTGCCCTACAATTTCTTCTTCGTATAAACTTATAAAGAATAATTAAGCTTAAGCTTTGGTAAGAATATTGGAAATTAACCGTAAATATAAGGTAGCACTGAATTGAGCACTTATATTCTTTATTAGTGTATAAAAAACATGCAAAAACAACAAGTTTTAATCGCACATCATATTAAAGCTTATTAAAAACTGAAGAAAATAACACAATGCGCTCTGTGAGTTAAATAATTTTTTAAATAAATCTGTTCGAAGATTTAAAAATACGATACATTTTGCATGATTTTCATAGTTTAGAAAATTAATAAGTATTTCAAAAACTATTAAGACTAAAAATTAAATATTTGGTATTTTGTGTTATTGTTATGGGTAGAATAACTGTACAAAAAAATTATCAATTTCCGAATTATCAAGGTTTAGTCCGTTGGTTGATTTCCCATGGAAATGTTTAAAAATTGTTAAAATTAGAAAAACGCAAAATAGTAAGACTATTTTACTGCAAATTCAAGAAATAGTTCAAAACTTAATTTATCAACAGCTACATTTCATATTTTCAGCTATTTTTCATATCTTTATCAAATACGTTGCATAAAGTATGTTTATATTTGCAAAGACATGTTATCTTTTTATTAACTTTTCACATTGTCAAATTTTACTTTACATTTTATTTATATTACTATTTAGACAAAGATAGATTTACATTTTTAATGTTGTTTATAATGAAAAATTGGATGTAGGTATATTGACATTCCACTAATTTTAAATTAAAATACACATTAAAAAAAATTAACAACACTGTATTGGTATCATTAGCCAGTCACTTTTATCATTAAGTATGTATCAACTTTTAATAAATTAGTTTTATTGATCAAACAAAATTTTAAATATTCAATAGCCAGTATCAAAAATATAAATCTCATAACAATTTCGAGATTGTTCATTATTGTGTTAAAAAAAACTAATACGAGCTTATTTGTTTTATACTTAAATAACGTGTAATAATTTATGTCAAAACTAACAAAAATCTAAAAAAGAGCGGTTCTCAAAATGTGTTTGGGGTCAGGGGGGAAACAGGATAACTTTAGATGATAAAATTTATTTAAAAAAATTTTTTTTGGTCGCCAAAACCAGCAGTTTGAGAATTGCCAATTTAGGAAGTTGTTGCATCGACGGCGATACGAGCTGATTGTTAATTTATATTCCAGCTCGTACGATGAAGGAAACGACGACGACTTATTATCGCAAAATCTGGACGTTGTGCTGGATATATCGGACGCTCCTTGTGGCCTTTCTGACGATAGTGATGAATGTAGTATATAGCGATATCCTGTTGCCATAAAGAGTGTACAAGTAGATTCATGGTAAACAGTTTTTTCTAGTCTTTTAGTTGTTAAACTGGTTAACAAAATAAAGTTTGTCTAGATGAAATATTTTGCTTAGAGAAAAAATGTTCCCCCCTCGATGTTCGTGTTTTATCGTTTTTATATTGAGATCGACTTGTTCGAAAGTAAGTAAACTTGTATAGTATTCGTTAGATTTTAAATGAATAGAGATTGATGCGAGTGTTTTTATATGTAAACCTAGTTTCTCCGTTTTATTCTGTTTAGGTTATAATTTTTTTAGACAACAATGTAACTGTTAATATTATTATTATTGCTGTACAGTATCGTCGGTGAATTTGATTTTAAGTTGATAACAAACAAGAATGTGTGGTTGGGTTTAAGACGTATAAACAAACATCTCCAGTGTTTAGTATAGATGTTTGTTTGTTTATATGTGTTGCATTTATAACCACGACTATATTAGTGACAAAAATAAAGACTTTTACTGTTCCAAATTGCAAATTGAATTTTAAAGCAAAATGCACGTATTTATTAATATTAGTTGTTTGAAATTTTACCATTTAAGACTTTTAAGGAGCAGCTATTTGTTAAAAACTATAGTATAGTCTATTAACACTTTATTTACATCAAAAAGAGGTTACTAGTCATTTTCATTTAAATATATTTATATCTACTTTGTGTAACGTTGCATAAATTTGTTTATTATTATAGATATAATAATATATAACTGGTTTTCAATTAAATCTCGTTTCATTTAACCCGCCCTCGTGGCTTCTACGACGAACAATACATATCGTGAGCGCGTTTATTTATCCCATAATCCTATTTCCTTCATCTTGGTTTGAAAATACTGTTGCAAGTTTACGGCACATTGATAATACTCAGTTTCTGGGGAATTGTATATTCTACAATTTGTGAAAATTCTAGTCATGTCGGCGATGAAAAGCCTCCTAGAAACGTAATATCGTTGTTTCAATCTTTCGGCCATCGTTTTCAGATCTGTAAAAAAAATCATCTATTTTTACGTTTTTCCGATATAAATAACTTACCCATGGGATATTTAATATGTTCATAATAATCAGGTACTTCGTTTTTATCTACCGGCAGAAGGAACGGCCACGAGTCTTCGTGACTTTTCACCTTTAAAAAAAAATAACATTGTTATCGTTTTATAAAACGAGCTGGACATGAATTTTCTTTGACTGGTTTTTTTTTCAGTGTTGCACTCCATTTGTTACAAAAAATAAATAAAGAGGGTGGTATCTCAAATAAAAGATGAGTCCCAACTACGATTAACAAGATACATTCAGAATTACTCGACATTCGACTTTTTATAACTGCCGCTAATTTCGTTAAACAGATAAAATATAAATTTTTAAAAACGCTCGCCATCCAAATAAAATTGCAATCAAGTCCAAAAAGTGTTGTTTTGTTTTTTTCCAAATTCGGTTTACATAATTTTCGTTAAAATGTGATACAAAACTTCCTGCGACTGTTATCCCAAAAGATTAAATAAAACACTTACGGATGTTAAAACGACTTTAAGCATTCCGGCTAATATATCGATATCTTGCGATTCTTCCAACTGATGACCGCCCCGTGTCGCCCTGGCCGGCGGTCTCCAGCCAGTTTCCTGTATGCCGGGTATCGATTCGACTGGAATACTGCGTAATCCTGAAAATAAACCGTACCGAATAACCTTGACAAACTACCGACGTTTCCTTCATGCCTTCTTTAAAAATTGTCAGGCCCATGTGCACTTTGGAGACGGTCCTTTGCTGTTGATAGATCAGTTGCTTTACGATTTCCTTTTGCCTTCGTACTACGGACGTAAATTCCGTATAAACGATTTTCGGATTAAGTTCGCAATGCATCAACGTAGCCCCCTCGTAATCTTTTATGTAACCTTGATAAATGGGCCTGGCTAATTTGATGTCTTTCGAAAAGCCTTGCTTTTCAAAATAACCTTGATACGAAATTTAACATTATCGTTATAAAACAAGCTACGTATTTTTTTTTTAGTCGATATTTACCTATGGCGAACTCGTCGGCGAAAGTAAGAAAATGCAAAATATCTTTACGGATGTGATAATCTTTAAGGTAGTTCATCATGTGTGTACCGTAACCCTTCACTTGTTCGCTAGAAGTGATGGCGCAAAACACAATCTCGGTGAAGCCTTGTGTCGCAAAGGTTCGAAAACATATACCTCCAATCGGACTGTTATCTTTAACAAGAGCCATCGTACGATGTTTTCTAAATGTATACTAATTGTAGGAAATAAATCAAAACGTTTATATCGCTTACGGATCGAACAACAACTGACTAATGTATTCCTTGGGCATTCTCGGTAACTGGTGCGAGAATACATTTTGAAGACCAATCAGCCACAACATCGTTTGTTTAGTAACCGGCGCTGTTAAACTATTTCCTACAACGTGAAATTCGATTATCTTTCTCTTTTCTTCGAGCTTCGGGGCTTCGTCTCGTGCGGGTGCATTTTCAGAAAATACGACCTAAACATAAAACGCAAATAAAGGACCACGCACACTTTATATGGAAAACTAGGAACCACTCAAATCGATTTTTTGTTATATCAATCGACGCGTCTTAATGTGACGAATAATTATTATCATTGCGCCAATTTTGTTAATTTATAAATAAAGCCGCAATCTTTAATTAACGCTCTTATGAGAATTTCGTGAGAGCAAAAGAGAACCTACTAAAATCAAATTTGTTTGAGTTCATAAATCAACTTTGTTATTTATTGCGGGGTACTTAACAACGACGGGTCGGTACCTACCTACTTAAACTGGCCTGAGATTTAAAACGATTGAAATAATTCTTTAAATGGCTTAAAAATTCTTGGTTTTGTGCACATTAAAAATGTGTACAAAACTAAAAAATTATTTGTATCTATCTATAAAAAGATAATATCGATGGCATTTTGTCAAAAGGGCGTAACCCATACTTTATATTAAAATGAATTATTGAATTAAATGAAGACATAATCTGTTAAAATATGGTAACAATATTTCGATTTTTTTCATCGGAAAAATCAATTTGTATTTCCGCCAAACGTATCTTCTAATAGCTACACGACAACACAACATGTGTTCTTCGGTAAAATTTACTTTTTGTGGGTTACGCCCTTCCGGAAAGCCTGCGTCGATACTTATATCAGCTTGCTTTTTACAATTGCTGCTATAATTCAGTTGCTGTTGCTGTTAGAGCTAATAATTAGAAACAAAGTCTATTAATATATTAATAACAATAACAATAACAAACAATTCAAATAAAAAACAAAACACATTCACGAATAACAAATTAATAAAAAAATAATTCTTCATATATTCAAAATTGTGACTCAAATAAATAAATAATAAAATTAGCCAATATAAGACAAAAATACATTTACTGCAGCTGTTTATTTTTCTACCTCTATTAAAAATGTTCACCATAAAATATCTATAGGTAACTCCAAATTATTAATTTTATTTTAGTGGGGGTAGTAGTGACCAGTCAGCCTCATTAGAGATCTCTGTCAAGTAACTTTAAAATAATTTTGTAATGTAATAAATAATTCAATAAATCATTAATATTGAAAAATATTGAAAAAAGAAATCTTCCGCATAAAATTGTCGCTGTTATAACAATTACGGTCTATCCAAACCTATAGGCAATTCACGTCATCAATAAAAAGTCACTAGATTGATTATTTGTAATTCGGTTTAAAGTTTGGAAAGTGACATGATGGGCGATTTACTTGCGCAAATATTAGATGGTATAAAGAAAGACTACAATTTATTAGAACTGTCGAAATACGAGGTACGAGGTGACAGCACTGTGTGAAACGTCATCATCTAGTAACCTTTTATCGATGACGTAAATTGCCTATAGCAGGGTGGCCAAGCTCCTTGATAGTCCGAGCCATTTTTCAAAATTTGAAATTTTTCGCGAGCCGCAATTAAATACGTATTTCAAAGATATGCAAAAAAGGTATTAAAAAAATTTTTTTACAGAAATTATATTTATTAAATATAATAGCATAAAAATGAAAAGGGAACTCGGGTACATTTATCGAGAGCAACAAATAATCCTTCAAAGAGCCGCATGTGGCTCGCGAGCCGCAGGTTGTCCCCCCCTGGCCTATAGGTTTGGATAAAATAAAATAACAATAAACAATAATAACAATAAAATAACAAAACTATTAGTTTTTAGGTAATTCTTTTATTCTAGGTTTTAAGCTCGCTTACAGTAGGTACCCTCCTAATTCTATTCTAACGACTCTAAAATAGTAGGATTGAATTCAGAATTTAAATGCTACCGTCAATTCAATATGAATACGGGTTTAAAATTTTTAATTACAACAAGGAACCGAACAATATAATACTTTATGAGCACTATTTTACTATTTTCTACCTGCTACTTACATTTGTGTCATTTGTGTCGTTTCTTAGAAACGTATTTACCACGACCCTCCATAAATAACGAGCGACAGATTTATTAACTTCCGACATAATTTAAAGCCCAAATTTTTTCAATAAATTGTTCATTAACGAGTTTAATAATGAAGTTACAGATTTGGCGCAATGATAATAATTATTCGTCACATTAAGACGCGTCGATTGATATAAAAAAAAATCGATTTGAGTGGTTCCTATTTTTCCATATAAAGTGTGCGTGGTCCTTTGCTAACAATTTCGATATATAAAAGTACTTACGTCGGGGCCGGTCATGTGATTAGGATCGTCAATTGTCGCTATAATTTCAGCGACGGTTTCGCTACTTATATCCTCGAACTGTTCCTCGGCCATGAGTTTTCGTTTCTTCGATTCGCGAAACGAACCGTCATTTTTCCTTTCGAATTTAGAACCTGCATTTAACGTTATTGTAGTGTAGCCTTCTTTATCGTTTGGCAACAACTTTTCAAATTCGCCTGGCCGTTTAACAAGAGTCGTTTCTAAAAACATAAAATAAGCGACTTTACTGCATGTGAAGTAAAAACCTAACTTTTCGTTTTTAAGTCCAATAAAGATTGTAAATGTGGGGACGGCACTTGCTTAAATTCTGGATCCCATATCGGCGAATTTATTGCATAAATCTCTTCGTCCAGTTGATTTAAAAATGGTGGGAAATGCGTCAAAACCATTACCTATAAAATCGCAATTGAAGAACTTGATTTCTTTTTTTAATAAGATATTACCCGTCGTTCGAGCGGCATCCGATCTCTCTCTTGATGAAATTGATCCATTATTTGACGTCTGACGTACTTGAAAACGGCTCGAAGTAGAGGTCGCCCAAACACTTGAGTTGTATCGTAATGCGGGAGCGAATCGCAAAAAGCGGGTATATGACAAAAAACCAACCATCTAAGAAAATGACGATACAAAATGTTACCAAATTAATCCACGATATTCACCTTGTATAAGCGATTGTGTAAACTGTGGCTTCTTCTTGGCTGACAACTTGTTTTTGACTACTAGGAGACGGAAAATCCCACGTGTTTAAGCAATGCAAAAAAATTTTTGCCAATTCATAAATAGTCTTCCATTCTTGCTGAGGCAAATGAGAAAATTTGTACATAACCAAATTGGTGACCGCTTTATGTATCGAAGGCTTTTCGAAAGGCGGCTGACCTAGAGGGCCTTCCACTACCGGAGTATCCAACGTCAAAATACATTTACGTAGCAACTATGAAATAAAAAACGACAATTAAATTTTCATTTGGCAGCATCTAATCTTATCCTACCTTAAATAGATAACTGTACACTTTCTTCGTCTCGGGATTTTCCTCCCTATTCATCGAGGTGTAAATGTTATCGACGTCCACCACCATACCAAGTAACCGATTAATATCTACTTCTGATTTGTTCCTCAGGTGTGTGATGTGTACTTCTGTAAATCAAGACATCCAAATTTGATCATTATTTTTAAGTTAAAAGTGAAATTTCGATAAACAATTTTTATTGCAATATTATATTTGTAAATTACGCAAGTTTAGGCTCACAATTATACCACAATAAAAGTATATAATACACCACGGGACTTTTCGTCTTAATACAATAAAATGTGTTCTAAGATGACCGCTCGATCTAGCAGACCACCTTTAAATATGGCCAATAACGATGTTGCACAAATTTTATAATATTAACAGTTGCAAATTTACAAATAACTTACCCAAAGGATGGTCGCAACGACATGGGTCGTTGAACGATGTATTCGGCAAAGCATTTTCAGTTTTCTTCCAACCAGTGCAATCGCACTTATCGTTCTAAAACTCGAGCAATTTATAATTCTAGCGCAAACTGCGAAATATTTACCTGGCATTTCGAATAAATCGCCAATTTCAGTAGTTTGCGGTTATACGGAAAACTTAGGACGGCTTGTTTGCGCTGCTGAATGCGCTGTAAATTTGTTTGACGTGAAGCTTGCTCGGGTTTCACCGAATTTGGCTGCATTGGATTGTTATGTGCATCTCCAGTTACTCCAATTATTTCTGTCGCATCCAATGTATGATGCAGTGCTAATGTTGACATTTCTAGTATTACTGGCACTTTGACAGTTATGGTCGATTTAGAAAAGATGGTATGTATATTTTTTAAAATATTAGTCCATTTTTTATACTTCGTGAAACAAAATATATACAAGCAAGTACGCTTGATATTTTATTAGACCTAATTCTCATATATAATAATATTAGAAAAAGCAGAATAGTTATCTACACTCGACGGCCATTACAAATTTGTGCTGCCATCTGCAGTTCCTTTGTTACGCGGATAATTGTCTACGATAAATATTGAAAATTGCAACAAATAAGCCATAATGTTCGGGATTTTTTGACGCATTATTCGAAATGATTTAGTTATTCAATTTATTTTCCTTTAAATAACATATCGTGCAATTTTTGGTACTTTTTTTATCATGAGGTTTCAACACATTTAAACCTAACCTAAACATGGACGGCTCTATTTCTTTTGCAGGTATGTGGTATTAAAACTTCTATATTGTAACCAATTAATTTATGTATGATAACAGTACGTAGTTCGGCGGGGATTGTTGTCAACTTGGGCCCCCCAAATTATGGACAAAACGATGCGTTCACGACTATTTCAAGTAAAACTTGTCGTACGATGCTCTTCAGTCCAAATGGTGAATATTTTACCTATGTTAATGGGCAAAAGTAAGCAGGTGCATTTATTACGATTCCACCATAACATATTTATTAATGTTGTAGTTTGTACATAGTTAAAACAGAAACTTGGGAAAATTTAGTCGTTATTGAGAAAACTAAAGCCTATCATTTAGAGTTTTCTCCGAAAGGTACATACTTGTGCACTTGGGAACCTTTTATTGTAAACAGTAATAATCCGCAGGGCACTCCCAATCTTAATATATATAGAAGCGAAACTGGAGAATTAATTAAAAGCTTTCTTCAGAAAAAACAAACTAATTGGTCTCTAATGCATGGATTTTAATATTCCGATAAATGTAAATATTTTAATTGTAGGGAACCTCATTGGAGTGCCGACGAAGTATTGGTTTCTCGTTTGGTTAACAATGACGTAGTATTCTACGAAATTGGCAGTTTTAATGTTTTGTATAGGCTCGGTGCTCATCAAACAAGTTCTTACAGTCTCTCCCCAACCACCGGTAGCTATTTTGTGATTTGCCACACACAAGGCGGACAAGGTCAGCCTTCTTTTGGAAGGTAATCGTATTTCTAGATTTTATCTAATAATGCGCCTTAATTCCGGGTTTTTTTTTAAAGGTTGTTCAAGTATCCAAACTTTGACAATCAACAAGTTTTGGCAAATAAAAGTTTCTTTCAAGCGGATAAAGTGGATTTTTACTGGGACACTAAGGGAACTAACGTTCTATTGTTAACTATGACGGAAGTAGATAAGACAGGAGGTTCTTATTATGGAAAGCAAGGCCTGCATTTTATTAGCACTAATGGCCAAACGGCAATGGTAACTTTGAGTAAGTGCACGTTTCATTTACACTAAATAATAAATTAATGAAAGTTTGATAGCAACTTTTATGTATCTAACACAATCCTGTGACATTTACTATTTAAATATTCAACTTCTTAAGGATTAATTTTCTTAAAACTAGTGTTATTTCGCCCTTTTAATTGCGATGTTATACTGTGTCTTAAAATATTAAAATGTGAAATCAAACATGACAGGTAAAGAAGGTCCTATTTACAACGTTTCGTGGTCGCCGAAAAATCAAGAATTTTGTGTTGTCTACGGTTTTATGCCGGCAAAGACTACAATTTTCAATTTGAAGTGCGAACCCGTTTACGAATTCGGTGCTGCACCCCGAAACAGCATTTATTACAATCCCCATGGAAATCTTTTATTGTTGGCCGGTTTTGGCAATTTGAGGGGACACGTCGAAGTGTGGAATATGAATGATAAAAAACTAGTCGGTCAGTATTACTCCATTTAAACTTAAAAAGTGTTAATTCTAATCGACGTGTATAGGTAAATGCGAAGCACCAGACTCGACTTTATTGCAATGGGCACCTGATGGTATTAATTTTATAACTGCAACAACAACTCCAAGATTACGAACAGGAAATGGATATAAAATTTGGCATTACTCGGGAGCTTTGATTTTCGAACGCCCGTGTAGCCAAAAGGAAGAGCTGTATGATATTTGTTGGCAGGTACGATTATCATTACTTAAATAGCAATTTTAAATTAATGTTCTCGTTTTAGAAATTTTCCAACAATTTCTTTAAAGAACCTATTCCGACTACTGAAAAAATCGAAGGCATAGTCTCTAATCAACCCCAAGCGTCGAAAGAAGCCTACAGACCACCATCTGCTCGTAACAGGCCGGCCATACACTTTAATTTACACGACGATGACGAACCTGCACATAAACCAGGTTAATTTTTTTTTATAAACTTACAAAACTGCAGTCATGCCTATTTGTTAAATAACAGGTGGCGATAATCAACCATCAAAAGCGGCGTTAAAACAAAAAAAGAAACGAGAAAACCGGAAAGCTCGTAAACAAGAAACAGACGTACAGATCGATCAACCTATTGCAAATGCTACAGCGGTTACCAGTAATATTCAAATTGTACCGACAAACGACCCTGAAAAGGATAAAAAACTTAAGAATATAAAAAAGGTAAACAATATTTTTTCCTATTCAAGAAAACTGAAACGTATGCTTCCAGAAACTCGACGCTATTGCTAAACTCAAAGAGTTACAAGCCCAAGGGAAACCGCTCGAAGTTAATCAGTTAAGTAAAATTAAAACTGAGAACGATCTTTTGAATGAATTAAAGCAGTTGTATTTATAATTATTTTGTAATTATCGAAAATACATTATTTAGTTCTAATCCTTTTTTTTTTTTATTGAAGAGGTGGTTTTGCAAATTTCTTTTTGTTAAGTGTTCTATGTTTCTTATTCTGAAATTTCCTGCCCATTGAATCGATTAATGTGGAATATCCCTTCGCCATTTCGATGTCGGAAATGTCCTTTTCTTTTTGTTTCTCTATTTCTTCCAATTTTTTAATATTTTCGTTGTTCATTAGTTTCTCAATTTCTGGGTTCATCCCTCTGAAAGAAAGCCTACCCTCGATGAGGTTTTTACAATTTACAATGCTCACTTCTACAAAGTTTGTGTTGCCACTTTTTCTCATCTGTTCGGTGATTTCGTTGGAATACATTGCTTCTCCTTCCGCATCGTCTTGTTCTTTTTCGACTCTCTCCTTCGTTCTTTTCATGAATTTCATCTCCAAAACGGCTTTGGAAAGTTTTGCTTGCTTTTTTTCTTCCATTATTTTGTAATATTCAACAAAATAGAATAAGTATAATTAAAACGAGATTTAATAAAATTAGGTTAAGAAATGTACGTGTTTAGTTGTGGGTGTGTGACTAACTTCAAGCACGTCTTTGTTTTGACAATCATGTGACTAGCATCTACGATAAACATTAGCCAGCAACAACGTACTTTAAGATTATTTTAGATTAGTCATCTGTGTTATTTATTGTTGATTAATAAAATTGTGTGGTGATCGTTTAAAATGGGAGCGGTTTTAGGACTCTGTTCGGCAGCTCAGGTAATTTTATTTGATTGTCGAGATTGGTCTTTGTTCTTAAATTGCGTTTTATAGCTTGCCTGCTGTTGCGGAAGCGCAGCTTGTTCTCTCTGTTGTTCGGCATGCCCGTCGTGCCGAAATTCCACTTCTTCGCGAATAATGTACGCTCTCATGTTATTAGCCACGACTATCTTGGCGTGCATTACCTTGTCACCAGGTTTACAAGATTTCCTACGGAAGGTATATTACGCTGTCAAATAAATGAAACTTGAAACGCACGCAGTTTATTGTAGGTGCCGTTTTGTAAAAATTCCACCAAGTACATGGTGGATGCAGTGACGATAAATTGTAACGAGGCCGTGGGTTATCTTGCGGTGTATAGGATTTGTTTTATAGTTACCTGTTTCTTCTGCTTGATGGCACTGATAATGATAGGCGTAAAAAGTTCTAAGGACGGTAGAGCCGGTATACAAAACGGGTAGGTGATACAAATGAAATATTAATAATTCGGTCATATACGCAATTTTTTTGCAGTTTTTGGGGTCTTAAGTATTTGATCGTGATCGGAGGCTTAATCGGTGCATTCTTTATTCCGGAAAAATCTTTCGGCCCAACATGGATGTATTTTGGATTGATAGGCGGCTTATTGTTTATTTTGATACAGTTAATTCTTATCGTCGATTTTGCTCACTCGTGGGCCGAAGCTTGGGTAGGTAATTACGAGGAAACTGAATCGAAAGGTTGGTACGTTGCCTTGCTTGGAATCACTTTCCTGAATTACGCTTTGACGATCACAGGAATTACATTATTATTTATTTTCTTTACTAAGGTAATCAGTATGTTGAGTTTTAATTAAAATAATTTGACCACATTTTTTTTGTATAGTCCGACGACTGTAGTTTGAATAAGTTTTTCATTTCGATCAACTTAATTTTGTGCTTTATTGTCAGCGTTTTATCGATACTACCAGCTGTACAAGAGAAATTGCCACGTTCTGGTTTGCTTCAATCTTCGATAGTATCATTATACGTTACTTATTTAACTTGGTCGACCGTTTCGAATTCGCCAGGTATTACGGAAATGAAATTGTAAGTGTGTTATTTTACAATTATTGTTGTTGTAGATTCCGCTTGCAATCCTGGCTTGTTAGGAATTGTGGGCGCCAATACGACTGCAAAAAGTACCCAGATGGGTTTCGATGGGCAAAGCATTGTCGGCCTGATTGTATGGATGTGTTGCGTCTTATATTCGTCGTTGCGTACGGCCAACAGTTCGTCTAAAATTACGATGTCGGAACATGTTTTAGTTAAGGATAACGGTGCAGGTGAGCGATTGTTTTTTTTGCTATTAATTTTGGGGGAGGTAGTGTGGTAAATTTAATTGGTGTCGAGTTAAATACTTGGGAGTTCGGTTAGACTGTATTAATGTGTATATCAAAGCATTTGATATTTGTAAATTATGTTTAAAAAAGAGTCCGATTTGTTTGCATAATAATGACGAAACAAATTAAAGACAGTAACGTTTGCAAATATCCAAGCATTGACGCATATTTTGATGAACTTTAATTTGTTGCTTGTTTACAACAAGTATTCTTTAAGGTGGTACGGTCCAAATAAAAAGATTGATGTTTTTATGAAATAAATTACGTTTTCCATAGATTACAATGTTCTGATTCACAGAAAAATACTTTAAAAAATCTATCATTTCCATAACACCTTTAAAAACCTTAATGATTATGTAAAAAGTACAATTTTACTGCAATCATAACTCAAAACTGGGGTAACCAAAGTTTGCAAATTAATCACTAGTGGGTAACGTAACATTCCCTCTATGGCACAACGTGCTCTTTTGCTTAATAAATACTTCTTTTAATTAAATAATTGCTTTGCAATTTTTTAAAATTTCAATTTGTTTTTAATGATCATTTGAATAAATTGGAGAAATTTTAGCACGTCTTGCCGTTAAGAATCACTTCTGATGATCATTTTCGTTTTTACATCAATTTTTTATAAATAATCAAAAGCGGGTTGTTGGAAGTTTTAATTTTTGGTTTAAATGTTGACGACCAATATCGGACAATGGTTGTGGGTCGCCCCACAACTATTGTTAAATACTGGGTAATATGACTAGACCTCCCTATTTTTATTGTAAAAGGTCATAAATTTTACAACCTAAAAATCTAACGCGAGCATTGGTCACTTAACAGTATAAATCAAGCGAAACGTTCTCCTTTTAAGTCCTTTAAGTCAATATTGTGAATTTAGACATAATTTATTGTAACATCAATAAACGGTTAGTATATGACATTTTACTTACATTTTAGAAACGAAATCCTGATTAACAAAATATTAATCACGATTAGCTATCTCATTACATCGTATATTGCACCAATAAAATGTCTTAAATTTGAGAAAATTAACAATGAGGAATTCGTAAGATCACTGGAATACATCAATTTTGTTCTTTTTTCTTGCTATTTTGTAACTAAGTTTTTTGACGACTATTTTGCAATTGAAGTTCTTACGATATTGCCTTTTTTTGTATATGGCACCTTCTACTTTTGACGTCATTATTTAATAAATGGTCTTTATTTACATGTACATATTTATAAAACTTTGGTGGTGTAATACAAATAAAAATACTAGAAATAGGTATATTACCTACATTATTAGTACGGAAAGTTACATTTTCCGACGGCCATTATGAAAAGTGCATAATTTTACACCAATAAATGTTATGGAAAGTTGACCATTACAAAAAAAATAGGCTGACCGTGCGTAAAGAAACTCGTTAGCCAATCGAAAACGTTGCAGCCCGTGTGCGATCATTGCACACGATCAATCAAAGTCTTCTACACTGTCATGCAATTACTTTATGCACAAACTGTTTTATTATCAAATTTGACATTTTATTAAAATGTCAAACGAACTTACGTAAACGTCAAAAATCAATTTTTTTAATAAAAATACTTGTGGTCATCGGAAAAGCATAGTATATAACACGTGCGGAAAGGTGGATATTTTAGCACTAGTTACACAATATTACTATTGTAACATTGTAAAACAACATTTTTTAATAACAATACAATTACCGAGATCCGTTCGCATTCAATATCCTCGAGAACGCCCTATTTATATTGTTATAATAATAATAATATTAATTATTAATTAATTTTCTAATTTCAATTAAAATTAAAGTAGATTATTTATTAGCGAACTTTAAATAAATCAGTTTTTCAGATCAGTAATCTCAGATTTTTCCTGTACTTAACATTAAATCGTAACTTTTGTATTGCGAATTTTAAAATCGTCTTCGAATACGTTTTAATGTAAAAACACCGTATCTAAACATTTATTACCCTTAGCTTCTTTACAGAGGTAGGCTATTTCAACAAAGAAGGATGGTCTATTTAAAATTTCTCTAAAATTCACTAACAGTGCCATCTACGGATTATCGTTTGGCGGCAATAGGGACCGTACGCCCTTAAAGAGAAAACAATAAATTTAATTTTATTTCATAAAACATAAGTACACATAAGATTGACATATTTATAAGTGTCTCGTTATTATTATTATTTGCCAAAATAAAATTGTTATGTCTGCTTTATGGCCAGTTTTATAAAGTTACAGGTAGATGAGTTAAATTTTAGAGTTTGAAAATACTCCGTTTTTAATTGGAGATGATGCTTTGTTTAAAAATATGCTATGGAAATAAATTGTCGTTGTTTTTGTTTATATACTTTAATAGAATATTAACAATACATTGTTTATTATAATTTTTATATTTCTAAAAAATTATAATTTTCACTTATTGCTTCTGTAACTAAACAACAAGAATAACACAACATTTTTTTTTCCAAAATACGAACTATACAAATTAATTGTGCACCATCGGTTAGGTTATAAAACTGGTCCTTGTGTTGCTTGTAATGCTTTTGTCTATTGAATCCATAGCATTATGTAGTTTAATAGATGTTATTGTATCGTTGTTATTCCTTATGTAATAATTATATATTTGTTT
Source organism: Rhagophthalmus giganteus (assembly GCA_036326145.1). NCBI lineage: Eukaryota > Metazoa > Arthropoda > Insecta > Coleoptera > Rhagophthalmidae > Rhagophthalmus > Rhagophthalmus giganteus. The sequence continues at coordinate 7,289,691 of JARFJA010000005.1, forward strand.
TGGCCACAGTGAAGAGCAACGCTGATGCCAATCTTGTAACGCACGAAGGTATGAATTATTCAGTTAGTAATTTGAATCGTTTTTTTTCTTTTCACTTGAAAATAATTGGCCACATAATGCTGTGAGATAGCCTGTTTCTATCTATTGACTAAATTTTAATTTTGCAATTTAATACTTTTCTTTCATCGGTGTTGTTTTCAACTTTAGACCCTTATGTACCTATCGCAGGTAACGATGGAGGTCACGATGGCGGCGAAAGTGGGGAAAAGAAAGTGTGGGATAACGAGGACGAAACTGTGGCTTATAACTGGAGCTTCTTTCATGTTATGTTTGCCCTCGCCACTTTATACGTAATGATGACTTTGACCAATTGGTATAAGTGAGTATATACGTAGTTTACGCAAGAAACATTGGTCTTACCATGAATGTTTTAGACCTAACTCGAGTTTAAATACGTTGAATGCCAATTCGGCATCGATGTGGGTCAAGGCGATTTCCAGTTGGTTATGTCTTGCTTTATACTCTTGGACCTTGATGGCTCCTGTTGTACTCCGTGATCGTGAATTCAATTAGATGTGCGTGTGCTTAACATTATTTGCATAGAATTTCAATTGTTTTTATATTATATATAGTAGTTGTAGTGTTGCGATGTTCAAGGTGCTTCGAAGGCATCTTTTAGATATTTATCTATTCGTTATTATATCGAACTTAAGATTTTCGTTCTTAGACTATGAAAATTATATAACCTCCAATAAATTTGCACTGTGTCATTATTAAATATATTTAATAATGAACGATTGTGAATTTGAATTATTACGCAACGTGCGATTGCTAAAACATCTGGCCGTGCGTGGGCCACGGCGTCGGTTATGTGCTCCAAGACGTTCCATTTTTTTTTTCAAGAATGGTGCGTTTGAAATTTTTAATCGGAAATCTGAAAAAAATACAAAGCGGCTCTTCCGGATCTTGCCACGAAATAGGCTGCAATAGCTTTAATTTCCTACGAAAGTTTTCTAAAACTGTTTCTACATTAAAATGTCAAATTTTTAATAAGACGTAAATTTATCGGGTTAAATAATCCATGATTTACAAATACACGCTTTTACGTTCCATTAAAATTAATTTATTGTGCACATAACACATTGAATAGGACATTTATTGATGTCCTACTGCATCTCCAATGGCGTCGGCGAACGTTTTCTCCAAATCCAGACACTTGTTAAATTCACACCAATTTATTAAGTCTCCCGCTTTTTGTATTTTCTCTGAGCCCCACCATAACTCATACTATAAAATTTGAAACGTGATAGTAATTACTAAGAATAAACAACGGCAACAATTACCTTTATATTCATTGGCGTCGTGTCAGTCATCGGACATTTATCCCTATCCAAGAAATAGATAATGTCTTCATAGTATAGATTCGACTGATCGTCCTTTTTTATCCTGCAATATGAATTTTAATTTAATCGAAACAGTTACACAATCGATTGTTTCTGCATAGGTTAAATTTGTGAAGATGGTTGAGGTGTCGGTTAACTTTGCAATTGAAACTGTAATTGGCACGCATCAAGCAGTTCGAATTTACACCCACTCAAAATGCAAAATTTCGTTTGGTGAATGTAAGTTTTTCGTATATGCAATTTTAAAAGTTTCAGTAATTAACACATTAATTCGGATTAAACGTGTTTATCATAAAACGATTATAGCATTGAGCGTTACCTACCTAAAAAAATGTTGTTCGACATATTATTTTCACAATATAATATGGTGCTTCAAATTAATTTAGATTTTTAATAAATACCATTTTATATACAGCTCGCAGACTGTAATGTGGCCGGTGGGAGAAATCATATCTGCGCAAAGTGGAGGTCAGTGTTAGACAGAGAAAGTATTCGGAAAACTGAAAGAATCAAGTTGCGTTAGAATACTGCATTCGGACTGATTAAGGAGTAAATTTAGAGAATTGTAATTATAATAACATTTATTTGTACAAATTAATTTAGTAGGTATCTAAATATAAATCTTAACATGTATAAACTAATTTTTTAAGGTAATTAACACGAAACAAATACAACAAAATTAATCCGAATCACAAGCACTGTCGTCTTCTTCAGTTTCTGAATCCGAGTCTTCGCCTAAATTTATAATAAAATTGTCTGTAACTTCGTCTATCAAAGGTTCTGCTTCCATAAATGTTTTTTCCCATTTTCTCGCGTGATCACAGCGTTTCTTCCATTCATCAACACTAAATCCAGCAAAAAACTCATCGCATAACTGTGTAATATCTGTAATATTGAAAGACACATTTTTTTGCGACACATATTGTTTAAGTGATGCCCATACTAATTCAATGGGATTTAAATCTGGGTGGTAGGGAGGTAATCGTAAAACATTATGACCGTGTTGAGTTAAAATTTCATCTATCTCGAACGTTTTAAATGTTGGCTTATGGAGTTTAACGATTCCATATAGATCAGGCTTTAACATCTTAGTGTCGAAATAAACATTTTTAGACCTCAACCATTCAATCATATGTTCTTTCCTGCTGTTCGCATTTGGTGCTTTATCTTTTTGCACATTGTGATAAGGTGCATTATCAATCACTAGTACTGACTTTGGAGGCAAGTTAGGAATTAATTTTTCTACCAACCATTTTTTATAATTATTATAATTCATCTCATGATGATAATCTCCCTTCGTGGCATTTGACTTAAAAATCAAATTAGCATTGGGAATAAAACCCTTCTCACTGCCAGCATGAACAATAATTAACCTTTGCCCTTTTGATATGGGCCTTGCTAGTCCTTCATTAGAATCGTCATTCCAACATTTAGTAACGGTATGCGAACCATGGATATAAGTTTCATCCATATATATGATTGGTCTATTTACATTTCTGTAAGTTTTCATGGCACGTAAATACGATATTCTTAATTGACGCACGTCGTGCTTTTCCATCAAAAGTTTTCTATTTGTTTTTGTTTTTCGCCAGCGAAAGCCCATTGATTTTACTACTTTCCGAAGAGAATCCACTCCTCCTGTGTACCCTGCTTCTTTAAATTTTCTTAAAATGTTCGGCATTGCAGGCACAATTTTGTCAACAGTGAACGTATTTAAAATTATTCTACGTAGTACACCTTTATCTGCATCGTCTAAATCGGTTTTAGACTTATTCTTATTTCTTGTTTTCTTCGGTGATTTAAAAGATGAACCTGCACCGGTATCTATTACAACTTTTTCTTTAATAATTCTTCTAATGCTTCTTTCCGAAGCACCTGTCGCAGCAACAACACGTTCATATAACTTATCAAGTGTAATTTTGAGTACTCCTGATGTTTTTTCTTCCTCCATATACTTAAATACATTAGCAATGATTTCGCGACTTTGACTGTTTACCTTATGGTTATGTAATTTACTTTTAAACGCCATCACAACTTAATATGACACTGCAACTCTATGCTTACCACTTGAAATTTTTTAACAGAGTGATGCTACAGCCTGCAACACGATACAAATTTACTGCGCATCTCGAGGGCGGGATTTCTCGCCGGCCACATTACAGTCTGCGAGCTGTATCTACTTACACATCGAGGATACGATTAAGCAAAACCACGTCCAGTGGCAGCCTGCAAGCTTTCAGTAAAGTGTAAACTTCTTGCCTAGATAACACTCCACTTTTATTATAGTCAAACTTGCGAAAATACTCGGTCAATCGTTCGAGTTCGTCCCACAGGTAGCGTTTGAGTTCGGTTAAAGTTATTGCACTAAAATAAAAACGGAAATAGAATGTGTTCGTAAAATAAGACGTACCGACCGTATGTTGTCTCTATTAAAACGTTCCTCCATACAATTCGCAGAAAAAGCTCGCGAAATCGTGATCATTTCGTGCTCGGTGAAATTATTACCCATAACTCGACAGAGCTTATCTCTACAACATTAACGATTTTAATTGTTTACCCGTATTAAGCCAAATATAAGACGTAAGTGTCGTTTTATATTCAGACCTTTTGATTTTCGGATAGGTAGTCTACTGTAAGCATAAGTGATAATGAAGATGAGCTGAAATATTCAATTAAACATGACCACTAAAGTTTAAACTGTTGATTTCCATAGTAACAACAATTGTAATTAAAAAAACCTGACCATTAAAGATTTTAGGAGATTTGCCCACCTTAATTGCCGATACGATATTACAGGAGTTTCGGATGGCATATTTTCTGCCACAAAATCCTTGTAGATTGGACGCAAAACTTCTCGCACTTTATCCATTATTAATTTAATATTTGATTTAGGATACTGGAAACGATCGTATCATCATATGTCATGAAGGGCTGCTCATTCGTTACCTGTTGCTCATTTAATTCCATGTAACGAAGCGCATAATCGTCGGCGTCTATTAGCACGAAATTAAAACTGTTGATGACAATTGTTGCGCCGACAAACATGTGCTGAGATTTGTAGCACTCCGGAGGATTGCTCGTATACACGGCCTGTCCCGGCAATTTGATTTCTGCCCGTTTGCAAAACACAGATGTCTTGAAACCTGAATTTTGTCTGGCGAGTTCGTAAATTGAAATCGTGTCGTCTGCCAAATAATAGCTGACTATGAAAATTCTGCTGCAGTTTTCTTCTTTGGACGAAAGCATTCTGGCTTCGAAACGAAGGATGCGGCTGTCGAATCCGACCCTAAAAATTGCATTATTCGTAAATTTAAAATCGAGCATTCAAACAATACATATATAGAATATGAAGCTGTGATATTCGTATTTGTAGTTTTGGATCGATGAAAACAATAATGTGCCTAAACAAGTTGAAAAACATTTAATTGACCAATTCGCCGAAGCAAACTAACAAATAAAATTAGAAGATGAGAAAACATCAAAGTGAAAATTGTTTAACAGAAATGATCAAAATGCGACTCACTTGTCGTATTTTAAAAATTGCTTGAAGTCCTTGTTCGAAAGCGGTTTCAAGTTCACCGTGATGCAATTTTGTGCGGAATCCGGGAAGCTACCGTAACCGTTCCATGGTGGTAATTCGCGAACTCGAGGCGTCTCCTGTGCATTCTGCTTATCGACAGGTACGACTGCCGGAGTGAAATTGTCGAGTCCGTATTTTATTCGATAATATTCTTTGGTATAGGGATCACAATCGGTAATGACGATTTTACGACCGAAACAGTTTATGACGCCGCCGATCGTCAAATCTTGTTCTTTATAATATTCCACGTTCTCTTTTCCACAATCCAATATGTCGGTTATGTATCTGCCTCCTTGTAAACCGCTTCCCAAAACGTTTAGGACGGTAAAGTTGGAACTTGCCCCGACACCCGGTAAACCTTTATAAACTTTAGGCAATTTTGCTCGTCTCATGAAAACGAACCCGCCTTTGCCACTAGGATCTTCTTCTGTCATATCAATGGTATCGTCGGCTAAATAATAATGTATTTCCAAACGATGAAGGTAACCAAAATCCGTATCTTGATCATCCCAATAACCATAAAAACGTAACACCTGCAACAAACCGAACTGAACAAAAACCACTTCGACCGTCTAAATATCGATACTTTTCTATCGTTCGCCAAAAACTTTCCCAAAGTATCTACTTTTTTGGTGGGTTTTTTCGGCAAGCGAGTGTCGTTCTCGTACAAGCGACCTTTAATGTATGGATCGATCGGAATGGCAATCGGATCCGGAACGCTGATTCCGCAACGATTCAAATAATTTCTAGTAAACATATCGCAGTTTATTATTTTAAAAACTCTTCCGTAAAATTCAACTTCGTTGCCAATGTTAAAATCCATCACGTCGTAGAAGTTTGCATCCATTGGAGCCGGAAAACGAATTTTTTGACGAGAAATCAAAGTGCCTTGAGAAATTCCGCTGTTGTCGACTTTTGGTTCTACTACTTGTACGGTTCCGTCTTCTAAGAAAAGACAAATGTTAACCTTCCGTATTTGGAACGGGGCTCCTCTAAATTCCTGCAGTGATTCCTTAAAGAACGCGTTGAAGTTTAATACCTAAAAAAAAACTGAATGGTAAAAATGTTATTTTTCAGAATACTTATGGGGTTATACTTGTTTATCGTAGGCAATCCAAGACGGTATCTCGGCTACTTCGCCCCTCGGATAAAGAGACGGATATCGATCGGTTAGAGCGCCCATCATATTTGGTTTAACTTTTTCGATCAAGCTCGGTATTCCTGAACCGATGAAATTGAAATGCGAATCTCGATTGAATTTTGTTCTACCGATCTGCAAGCATAATTTCGATAAAGCAACCCCTCGACGTGCACTATTAGACTTAAATGCATACCATCGGATTAAACGTGAAGCCCGGTAGAAAAGGCAAGTCGGGACAACGTGCCGCCATTTTAAATTTTCGAATGTAGAAATTGTTGAAAAAAATGTATGTTTAGATCTAAAGTTGGACGATGACAGGCAATCGTGATAAAAGTGACGGTCTTCACTACTGTTTGATACTAATATTGATTGGTGTTTCCATAGAGTGCAAATAAAGAAGTACAATTTAGTGGTAACGTCCTAGCAACAAGAAACACATTCCAAACTCCACCTTGAAATTGATCACATTAATATTTAGGGTCACGTTCATAAACGAAACTCGAAAACAATTGATTCGAACTGTTTGGCAGTTCGAATCCATTTGTTTTTATTGACTGTAAATGGAGACATGAAATACCTACATATTATGAACATATCGTATAGTTCACTATAACGAGATCAGGGTGGGTTTTGTTTATGAATTCGACCCTTAGTTTTTGATTTGTTCTAGTACCCTTATTTGAAGATATAAATTTTTAAATCAAAACTGATTTGCTGCCCTTTACAAGTAGTAAAATAAATTTGTTGGTCAAATCCATGGAACACCCTGCAACTATCTTATTTCATCGTTCAAACAATTAGAACACTAAATTTCGAATGAAATAAGAGCCAATTTAATTACCATCTCGGATATTATATCTAAATTATAAGAGAAAAGGGCACTTATTTTTTTTTAATGTCGAATTTGATTTTAATTCGTTCGTGGTAAAGTTAAATATTTATTTACAACATAAATACAAAAAAATAAAAATATTGGGGATTTCTGTAGATAACATGGAAATGTATTTAAATATATCTAACGATTATGCAACCAACATCACGCGTAGAGTAGGTAACCACTCGTTGAAGGTGAATAAAAATTGTATATTTTGGTAGTGTCGTGTTCAATTTAAGCAATGACATCATTTAAATGTACGTTTTAGCCGAAAAGTTTTTAAAGGACGTTTGATTTTTTTCATTTTAGTTAAAGTGGGTGCGGTCTTTGTGGCTGTTTTTCCCGATCTAAAAATAAACGGATTTAAATAGGTTAGTGAGGTTACTTCGGAACAAACGTTCCCGTTCAATACATAAGAACAATATTTTATAGATTTTTTAGAAGTAAGTTTTTTTTAGTGCCATGGGGGACGCAGAGGAAGAACAACACAACGATAAAATTAAGAGAAAAATCGCCGGCGCCAGCATCCGCAGCGTCATTTATAATGCAGTTAAGAAGGTAGGTAAAGATTGTGGGCTGTTTGAATAAATTAATTGTTGGCCTTGATTTTGCAACGAAACAAATTTGTACTTTGCAATTGTTTTATTTTACAGATTGCCACCATATCCATAATTTATGTTGTCGGGTACATGCGATGGTCGGTTGGGTGGTTTGTCGGTCCCGTAATTCTGCTGGTTATTAGAGATCAATATCGAAAATCTAAAGAACGTAAAAGTAAAATCGCACAAGTTTCTGCTCTTGCCAACGAAGAAGACGTTGTTTTGGCACGGCTCGATGACTTACCGGCTTGGGTATGAACTGACAATTTACAATAGTTCCTCTTGCGTCTGGTATTTTAGATGACGGCACACAAACGGCTACCTTACTTGTTTTTGTGTTTTTTTCTCATTTCATCTGTTAAATTTATACTTCCATATCGACTCTTGTTATCATGTCGAGGCCGTCATTTCAAGGACTAACAATAAATTGCATGGATAAAGGTTCGGCTTCCTATAAATGGATGCAAATATCTAAATTGTTAAGATAATTAAAAATGTTTTCAATTTTTAAGCTTTAATAGATATGTAAATTGTAACAACATCGCCTATACGCCTATAAATTCTTTAATCGTAGTTAAGTGAATAACCACATTAACAATTAAAGTAGCATAAAAGGTGATTGTCATTAAAAACGGTCGATGCAGAGAAGCCAAATCAATTAATCCGAGTAACATTAACGTAATTTTATACAATTAATGTTGGTGAATGTCACTTTCGTTTAGTCTAATTTGCATCGTATTAGATTAATGCATCGATCTAATTAACTTGTTTATTTTAATTTTTTTTTATTTTCAGGTATTCTTTCCTGACGTCGAAAGAGCAGAATGGTTGAACAAAGTAAGATCTTTCGTTGTTCCTTTTTGAATCGATTAAATTTAAATTCCTGCTATTAAACGGGACGTCTTTCAGAGACTAATCGGCTTAAAAAATTAAAGTAAATTAATGGGCGCTGACCTTGGAAACTGATAATTTTACGGTTCTTTTGAAACGCTAACAAGATATTTATCTTAACTACATTCAAGCAGCACTTAATATTGTGAGCGCGTGTTACGTTTAGAAACACATACAAAGCAATACATTTTAGAAAATTAGAATTTCGAATTACTGCTGATGATATTCATTTAAGACAATGTTTTCAAAGAACTTTCGTGATTTGTTTTTATTTTAGTAAAATGTAGGTACTATTTAATTATAATAATGTAATAATTGATGTCATTTTATGGTACCTAACTGGTTTAAACTGTCTAATTTATTAACCTCAAGAACGATCTATTCTGCTTATTATCGAATCGTCGACGACCGAAATTATTTTGAAGATGTGATCTCGATTTATGAAGTCTGGTGAACTCTAATTAAAATTAAATTAGACGAAGTTTGCACTTTAATTTGCATTTAATGGTAGAACCGATTGTAACATTAAAATATTGACTTTGGACTTCAAAATCGTTCTATCGGTCACAGACCTGGATTTTTACATTTTTACATCATTTTTCAACCGATCGGATTTCAAAAAGAAGAATTGTAAGAGTTAAATTAATTTAAAATCAATTTTACGCGTCACAGTAAAGCGACGCTTCCCATTGCTTTATAAAATGCACTTTAAGCCGTGTAGATACCTAACAAACAAATCCGATCCGCTTTAGATCTTCAAACAATTATGGCCCAACGTCAACCACTATGTCAGAGACATGATCCGCGACAAAATCCAACCGAAAATGCAAAAGAAACTGCAGAAATTCAAACTTAGCGGTTTTAAATTTGAAAAGATGATCCTGGGAAGTATCGTAAGTCAATTCTTAAATCGTTAACGATTGTTTCGGTTAATGAAATGATTTTAGCCTCCCAGAGTAGGTGGCGTTAAAGTATACGAAAGTAATATATCGAGAAATGAGATCATTTTAGATTTGGACTTGTTGTAAGTTTAATGTCTATACTGTGTCGATCATTTTTACGAGTCAAATTCGTTTCAGTTATGCGGGTGACTGTGATCTCAGTTTTAGTATGGGCGCCGGCGTTAAAGGCGGAATAAAAGATTTTCAAGTAGGTTTTATGCATTTAAATTGTAGTTTAATATGTTCGGTTTAGTTGCAGGGAGTGTTGAGAGTTGTACTCAAACCGCTATTATCGAAAATGCCCTTAGTCGGTGGATTGCAGGTATTTTTCTTGAATAATCCGACGATCGATTTTAATTTAGTAGGTTTCGTCGATATATTAGATTTGCCAGGTTTCAGGTTTGTAGTTGGTTTTCGATTAAAAAGTTGGATTGCTATTTATGTTATTTTACAGCGATTTACTTAGGCAGTTGATATTGGAACAAGTATCCTCGATGATGGTTTTACCGAATAAATTCCCAATAAAATTGAGTAAATCAGTTGCATCCGAAATATTGAACGTGCCTTTGCCCGAGGTACGAATCGATCTCGTCGTGCGTACCATCGATAAATTTGTTTTATTATAGGGAATTTTAAGAATACACGTCGTGGAAGCGAAAAATTTAATGAGAAAAGACATAGGTATATTAGGCAAAGGAAAGTCCGATCCGTATGCTGTTTTAAATGTCGGTGCCCAAGAACTTAGAACGCAAACCATCGATAATACCGTAGATCCAAAATGGGATTATTGGTGCGAGGTAACAATTTGAATCTATTTTAATACACAACTGACCGAGTTTATTTTATAATTTTAACATCGATTTTGAGTTTTAATTTTTTTGCATGCCTCGTCGATCAGGTTATTAAAATTTTAGATAGCGCCGAAAAATAACTATTATTGCAAAACAATTGAGTACATTTATTCGTTTGGTTTTTTTTGCGCGTAGATAATTGTTTAATTTTCGCTGTTGCAGTTTTATTTTTTAAGTGAAATTAATTTCGAAAGCTTTTGTAAATAAGTTTGATGTACATAAAGGCATGGTAAATGTGCTCAAATATATTTTGTTACACATTATAGTCATGATATTTAGTTAGGTTACGTTTTGTTGATGTGTCGTTTATTAGTTTATGATAATGGACACCAATGGTCAACAACTGTTTCTCCACCTATTTGACTACGATGACGGTTCTAAGGATGACGATCTAGGAAGGTAATGTAAACTGTTCCTTGCACATTTTCAAGCACAATCGGATTCGTATAAAACTCATTCCTGTGTTTATTTATCCATGTTTCGCTTTATATTATTGTACTTGGCATGATTTTGCTTCGGGCACGAAAGCATGGCTTTTACTATTCTATTTTTGCATGTGTCACATGTCTTATATCAGAAGGTGATTTACAGTTTAATAGAAAGATTTAAACGAGGATTGTTTATTTTTATCCCATTAGTAATTATTTACGGTCGTTTTCTAGCTGTAAATTACTCGTGTTTGTGATGTCATATTAACTACTAAATTTATTCATTGTGAATACAACGTAATTGAAATATAGGCTATGGTGAGCTCGAAAGAGGGCCAGATTGTTGCTATTCATGTATGGGATTGGGATCCAGGATTTCCAGGTTCGCAAAATGACGATTTACTCGGCAGGTATATTTCCAAAACTTTAATCTAAAATTTTTGCAGTTGCATTTTTATAATCATATAAACAGTCGAATTTAAACGCTTAATTATTAAAAGTATCTACATTATCATTCATCCAAGCTATTAACGCTTACGATTTTATTATTTATTAACTCTTTAGCTGAATTTATGTTCGAATAACTACTATGCATATGCCGATTTTTATACGACTTATTATTTGTAGTTTTTTATTTTAAAGTCTATATCTATTTGTAATCTTTAGTTTAAATGTAGAATATGAATGGTCTTCTCCCCCCCCCTCACCCGGTGCTTACAAATAGAGTATAAATTTTTAAACTGCATTTGTTTAATGACAAAAAGTTGGAACTTTCACATGTAGTAATATTCAGTAAAAAATGAATGCATGGTGAATTTTTCAAATGGCATGATTACTTAACATAAAAAGCAGTTGTTTCAAATATATCAGTTAGATTACTTTTACCTTACTTACTTAGGCATTTTTTTTATGTAGGTACCTATATATATATTTTTTTTGCTCAAAGTCTTAGTTTGTAGTTGAAATTATTGTGTACAACTTTAGCTTTCAAGATTGAAACTGTAAAATCATATTCACGGATTTATAGGGCCACGATCGACATTGCTACAATCGCTAAAAAGGGCGAAGACGATATGGTACGTCTATATTGCAATTTATCTGTGCATACTTACTTAAACAAGTAAATTGCAGTGGATCACGCTCGAGCAAGCAAAGCACGGCATGGTTCATATACGTTTCACCTGGTTAGTCTTGACGAACAACTATTCCGACTTGAAAGCCGTAAGTAACTCTCATTGTATATTATTGTGAGTTATTTAATTTATGGAATTGTAAAGGCCATCGAAGAAACACAAATGCTACAAGTGACTGCTATGAGCACAGCTTTACTCACCGTCTATGTCGATTCTGCTAAAAATCTACCGGTAATTGAATTGCACTCGGCAAACTATCGTCCATTTATTAAATTAATTTTCAGCAAGTGAGGTCCCAAAGTAAACCGGATCCGTATCTTTTGGTAACCGTGGGCAGGGGTAGTCAACAGACGATCGTCAAAAAGAAAACGGCTGATCCGGTCTGGGAACAGGGCTTCAATTTCCTGGTAGCCAATCCTGAATCTGATACTTTGTACTTGAACATTATCGATCATAAAACCGGTTCCGGTTTAGGACAACTGACGTACAACTTAAGTGCACTTTCCGAAAAACCAACGCTGACAGTTGCCTTGCAGCCCTTTGGGTTGTTGAAAAGTGGACCACAGAGCAAATTAACGTTCTCTATGCATCTGAAGGTTGGTAAATTAATTAAACATTAAACGATTATGCACAGTCGAGTCACATTAATGCGACCAACTACTCGAGGACCCTAAACATATAGTGATAAATATTCAAATCTTGAAATTTGATGAGTAGATAGAAGACAGGGTCTCTCTAGATGAGAATAATTGCACAGAATTGTATAAAAATCAACAACACACCTTGACGTTGAATTATCCTTCTGACCTCAACCTTGTCGGATCTTGTCTGAATATTCAACAGGAACCCTCGGCCGGCTCTACCGTTTGTTTCCCGAACAACTTAAATCGTCTTTTTGGCTAAAATCGTCATGTTTTGAGAATAAGGAAAAATAAGTGGAAAAGCCGAGCTGCTTTGGACTTTGAAATCGGTCATTTCACATAATTCGCCAAATTCAAATAGGTGACATTTAACTGAAGTATTTAAAACAATATTTGAAAAATTCCTGTTATTTACTTATCATTATAGTAACACTTGTAATTTTAAATTCATTTATGCAATGAACTCCTTGACCTTAAGGGGGGAGCCTGCTTTAGATGCTTCAAAAAATCGATTTTTTCGAGGATTTTTTTGGGAAGGAAAAACATATCCGATTGAAACGAAACTTACAGAGTTTATTATTATATATTTCAACAGTCTTCTCAAATTTTTTCATTAAAGTACATATCATATTATGCCTGGTACACGCATTTCGCCGAGGCGTCTAGAGAGTGCATTTGTCGTGCGGCGGGAAAGATGCAGGTCGCAATTTCTATCTGAAACAAAGAACCCAAAAAAATTTTTATTTTTTAATAGCATAGCTTCTAGTTAAACCAAAAAAATTCAACAAAAAGTAAAAAATTCAACAATTTCTCGCAAATTGAAAAAAAAATTCATTTTTTTGGAAAAAAAATTTCACTTTAGATTGTTTAAAAAGTAGGTTAATCTTAACTTTCTTAAGGTTTTTTAGGTTCAACTAGAAGATAATTTAATCCCAAATACAATTCATTTTGTCTCGTTTTGATAGAACATTTAGATTTTTCGCTATCTTTCCCGCCAATTAGGAAGAATCGTAAAAATGAAAAACCGAGAAATCGCACGTCAAAGTTTCCGTATATAAAAAATCGTAATTTTCTTGAACTTACCGCATTAATATGCTAATCGGCGATTCCTGGTCCATAAAGTTGCTCTTCGGACTCTTCAAAAAACTGGTTTTCGCCTAGATGTTCGAGTCTGCGGGCTGTTCTGGCCTCTTTGCTTGAACATGAAGCGCACCTGTTTTGTCGGGTGACGCGCTCCATGTCGGCTCTCTCGGCAAAATTGTTGCATTGCTGTCCAATTTTCAAATTTAGTAACTGCATGATTTTTAATGCTGCACTGTAACCTTCATTGAACATTCCTCCAGCGATGTAAGCAGCAATCTCGACGATTTTAATGCCTGAGTGAAGGTGTTTAGGTGTCATGCGCCACACAGTGGAATTGAACGACTCGTTCGCATTTTGTGTGTGTCCACCCAAACACCTCGTTAGCAGCTCGTTCTTAGATAATTCCTCGTACACAGGACGAATGTGTTTCTCGACATGTTCGTCAATTAGACGTGGCGGATGTTTAAAAGCAGCCAGAGTGTTCTCGCTTCAGCTTTGCGCCACTCACACCAGCTTTCGGCGCCTTCCGGGCAATTGTCGTGGCGAGGTAATTTATCTGTAGAGCAATAATGATCAAGTGTCGCCATTATTGCATTTCTCATACCTTCTACAGAATTCAAGTTTCTTCGAATCGCCAGACCGTAATAAATTGTTAATTTTTTTATTAAAGTCTCGGTGAGCCGCTTCTTTCCACCGAGCTTCTCTTGTTTTCTCTTGTTGCGGAGACGAGTACCCATGCGCTTTTGTACATGTCCCACGCACTCGTTTTTGGTCACTGTGCACTTGTCGCCGTATGGATCACTGTTCAGGATGCCAAGAAATGTTTTGGAGTCGCCGTCGCCAATGTAATTACTATACATTACTCCAAATTTCTCGATGGACCTTGAGAACATTTCCAACATCGAATCAACTTCCATTTTCCCGGCCGAGCCTGCGTGATTCGACGAACAATTTTCTTTATGGTTTTCATACCATTCTTCAAACTCGTCGTCGTTCAACGTATTTTTCTTGATGGCACAGGTATGACAATATCCGCTTTTAACGTGGAGATCGATCACTTTGCCACTGTAGTACCCAATAAGTGTAGTTACACCAAATGAAGTATATCCACGTTTTTCCACGATCCATCGCCCGAAACTTTCAAATGGTCAGCTGGTCTTTCATTTTGTACGTTAAGTTCTTTTTCTTCTTCGACGGCTTTTTGCAGGCGCTCTCAAACATTGTTTTCGATGCTGTATACAGGTGTTGCACGATTTGGTCATACGTCGATTTTGCTAAGCCTCGAGATATATCCATAAGGCCACAAAAATGTTAATGCCTTCACGTGCGACACCCAAAAGCCTCATGACGAACACAATTCTTCTGTTGATTTCGTGCGGTGTGAATTAACGGTCCGGATTGAATTTCGTTTACCGCATTTACACGACAAAACAATTTTGAATCCTAGACCTCGATGGCGCTTTCGGCAAACGTTATTCTCTGCTTACACGAATTGCAAATAACTAACTCAGAAATTGCTAAAAACACAGAGACAAACTCGATTATCCGATAGCAATGAGACGGATAAATTATAACATCGTCCGCAGACCCTGACGCCAATTTGTTTTCACTACGGCTAGTATTAGCTTCTCCATCGTCCGATGATGAAACATTATCAAACTGATTGCCGTGGAATCTGCGCTTCCGTGGTTTTCCAGTACGTTCACTTGAAGATTTGCTCACTTTCGGATAGCTCTGCATGATTTCAAGATGTTCGCGTGCGAAAGACAAATCAAAACTGAACTTAAATGCTAAATGTAGCTTTGCTCAAGCCTCGCAGCCAGCTCATATATACCGTTATAATACATACTTTTATACCTACCATAGCTCCACTAAAGACCTTCTACGAACAGTTAATAGTGTCTCGAAGGACCGTTAGTCCCTTTGGATTATAATACGTACAATAGATCGAGGGCTCTCCGAGAGATCCGCCGCCAGTATACCTGCTCGACGCTTCCTCACTATTTCTTCTGTAACTCCGAAAATATTTCGAATTTGCTTCTGAAATTTTAGGGACACATTCTTGGATAGTTTAGGAAGATATTTATGCAAAAAAAAATAATCGATTTTTTGAAGCCTCTAAAGCAGGCTCCCCCCTTAACTGGTCTTGTTTTGGCCTTAATTAGTTAGTACCTATGTAATCATTACATAAATAACTGTTTTGTACTTTAACTTCTCATTTTTTTGAAGTGTTCATTTAAAATTGAATACTTAAGATAGTGATATCGATCAACAACGTGCTCCTCAAGTTTTTAAAATAAATAACCGACTCACCTATTTTACCTAATTTTTCATAAACGCAAAAAATTTAAACGCGAGTAGCGAATAAAAAACAACATCGACTGCAATATCGAGAACGTATTTAAAATTATAATTTCGTACAGATCTTAAAACATTATTCGCCCGAAGAAGACAACGATGAGGCCGAACTGCGCCGGGAAGATTCCACGTCTTCCATGGGAAGCCTCGGTGAGTACAACTTGAAAGTCTTAACTGGCGACAGTTTCTTGCTTTTTTTTTAACGTTCGTAAAAATGCAGGTCGCACCGGTTCCTCCAAGAGGTTGATTGCAAGAGAGGACTCCTCGAGAAGTGACACGGAACAACCAAATAATCATCAAGAGGTAGATGAATTTATCGAAAGTACCGCCACGACTTTGCAGTCGTCCACGCCGACCGAAATGTCATCGGACGGACTCATTCACAGACAACCTAGCACTACTTCGTGAGTAAGGATATTGATTGTTGGATGAGCTCTTAAATGGTTGCTTTATGTAGATCGGCAGGCGAGGCTGGTCTTGGAAGGATACAGTTAACGTTGCGTTATAGCGTTCAAAGGCAAAGGCTTATTGTTGTAATACATAAAATTGCGTAAGTATATTTCATTTAAGGTTGTCATTCAATCAATAGCAATCAAAAAATTAAACGACTAGTAAATGCTGTAAGTTGCTAATTTTATCGTTAAACACAGTAATTTGCCGTGCAAGGATCCGAGCAACATACCAGATCCGTATGTGAAACTTTATTTGCTACCCGGCAGAGCTAAAGAAACCAAAAGAAAAACGCCCGTAAGTTAAAAATGAGCATTTACTTATTCTTATTGGTTAACGATTTGTCTAAAGGTGGTCAAAGACAATTGCAATCCGGTGTTCGATATAACGTTCGAGTATGTGCTCTCCCAAGGAGAACTGCATACACAACAACTTGAAGTTACGGTAGCTACTCAGAAACAGCTGTTGTCTTCTGGAAGCAATTCGATGGGTCAAGTATGTATTTGCGGATCGGCAAAGGTATAAATTTTTTTCAAAAAAAAAAAAAAACGTTTTGCAGGTGATCGTCGATTTGGGCAAGCTAAACTTAACACAGTCGAACACATTCTGGTTTGATCTTCAGCCAGAAAGTGAAAATTAATCCGATCTGTTGGGTTATTATGTGTTAATTTTAATGAATCTCGTTATGGCCCGAGTAAACGTTTTACACGTAAAATTACGCTTGTCGATTCGATTTTAAAATAAATGTTTATTGTTTGTTGTGCATTTCAAAGTTTAAAAGTTGTTTTTCTAATTAATAAGTAGTATATATGGTCGATGTTTTTATTAAACGCATTGGTGATGGGATTATGATAACATAAAAAAATGTAATGTATGTACAACTAACTGCCTTCTAAGGAATCTCTAGTAAATTATCTACCTTAAGATATGTGCACTTAAACAATATATAAATTTTTTGTTATTTTACATACTGAATGTGTAGAAGTTTAATTTTACTTCGTCGTTAATAGGTGCTAATCCGCAGTTATAGTCTCATCTCTGCTTTAAAAAGCAGTCAAATTCTTTTTATTTGTTATCTCCGAATATTAACTACTCGACTTGTATTTAAAATAAATACTGTTTTTTAATGTCAAGGTAGAGCACATAACAGTTAACAATAACAAAACCACAGTTATACTCGTATAGTTATTGCTATTATAAAAGTAACTTTAAATATTTTTGTAAAGTTTAAGCCTGTGCAAAATAAATATATCTAATGCAAACTAATAGTTGATGTTTATTTATAGAAAACAATTTTTATGGCCTGTTTTCGAGAACACGTTACGGGTTAAAAGAAAAAAACAAGTCGATATTTATTGTTTATTTAAGAAGCGATTTTATAAAATTTCGTAAGCGCCACACAATCGATTGAAAATTCGAAGACATCACACGCATTCTTTATACGACTTGCACTAAATAATGACATCCTAACTGTATATTATTTAATACTTGATTGTCGCAACTTGGGTCGTGCTTTTTCGAGTGATTATCCAAATCTCGTTTTCTATTGAAAGTCTTGCCGCATGAAGGACAATCGAACGGTTTCAAGCCCAAGTGAAGTCTCTCGTGGGTCCTCAGGTTCGAAGACTGCGTGAACCCGCGCCCACAATGGTTGCACACGAACGGTCGACTCTAAAATGACGATTCATTACAACTTCGAACATCGGCAAGAACAAAGTGCAGATACCTGTGTGTGCGTTCGTTCGTGGCAGTGCAGGGTGCTGGTGCTCTTGAATTTCTTGCCGCACTCTGAACAGCCGTAGGCCTCTCGCCAGAATGCACGCGTAAATGCTTCTTCAAGTCGCCAGTTCCCGAGCAAATCTTGCCGCAATGTTCGCACTGCATCGTATTTTTAATTTTGTTGATTTCGTCCTTGGTCCAATCGTACGTACCTTCGGCGATCTCTCTCTTCTTGTCGTGCAATTTTTGGTGTCTCGACAGATCGTACCTATTCACGAAAGCCTTCTCGCATTCGTTGCAGGGAAAGTTACGTTCGTTTGTGTGAATTTTATAATGAAAATGTAGCGTTCGGTTCGCTTTAAATTTTTTCGAGCATATGTTGCAAGAATACTTTTTCTCGTTTTTATGGACTTTCATGTGCATTTGTAGGTTACTCGAATGGGTAAACATTTTTGGACAAAGTAAACATTCGTATTTTCGTATACCGTCGTGTTTCATTATGTGTTTTGTTAGAGTGCTTTTGGTAACAAACGATTTACCACACCGGTTACATTCAAATTTTTTTATACCAGTGTGAGAGGATAAATGACGGAAAAGGTCGGCTTGGTAACTAAATATTAGTCCGCACATATCGCATTGATGTTTTGTTTTTGTTCGTTTCTCTTGTTTTATGTTGTGCTTTTTATGGATGTGTAATACTAGTGAGCATTTTGAAACGAAACGTAGACAACAATAGGTACATTTCTGTGTTCGTATTCCATGCTTTTTACCAAAATGCAGGGCTAACGAACGTTTCGTTGAAAAGTTTTGTTGACATTTGTTACAGATGTACTGATCGATTTTATTGCAAATATTTTGTTCATTTAATAGCGTTTTATTGATGGACACAAGAGGTGGAAAATTTTCGATAAGTGCACCATGAAATTTCTTATCAGAAATTTCACATTTTTCCTTAAATTTAATACTGATATGTAAGTCGTCCTCACAATTTTTACAAATTTTCTGTGGAAGTCCATCGTCTTCTTCTATCTGAAAATTATTTTATTATTAATTTTATATATATAATTCTTAGAAAATCAGCTTGACCTACCTTTACTTTTGCAATCGTCATAATATCCTCTGCTAACTTTGTGCTTTTTTGAAATATAGCAATGAAACCTTCATTATTTGAACAAATTCGACAAAGTTCTTCCATTTTTTTAAAAAATTTCAATATAAATAAATACAGGTTAAGTTTTTTTTAAGTAAACATTAACATTTCTTGTAGCACAGGGCCGGAACAAAAAGTTTTGTACAGGGTAAAATTTTTCAAAATAAAAAACCAGCAATAATAAAGTTTTATTAACGATAATTTGCAAAAATTCGATCTCGCCGAGAACGCGTTTAACTGCTTATTTCCTGATTGCATTACGTAGAAATCAATATTAATTGACGTCATTTCCTACTTTGTTGTACATAGAAAACTGATTTCGGATGCGTACTGAACGTTTCCAGTGGGGTCAAAATGTTGCCAAAACCATGGACTATAAGTACATGTTTAAATCAACATTTTGAATCGACGGAAACGCTTAGATTGCTATTTCTTGCATTGTTATTCTTGAAAAACTACTTTTAAAGTAATTCCGGACCTGCTCTATGCGTATCAGGTTGTGTCATTTTATCGAGATTATGCAAAATTTATAATCTATTTAAACGCCGGCAGTTCGTTATTTATTGCTTCGTAATACCTGAAATGCGAGTTTTCTAATCGATTTCTACTTGTTCTGAACGTTACGTCTCAAAACCTTGCGGTCAAAATTTTGCCGAAAAAAAGGGATTTTTCGAGATTTCGCAAAAATTTTAAATCACCGCAAACGCGCTTAGATTGTCATTTCTTGCATTGTTATTCTCGAAAAACTACTTTTCAATTAATTCCGGACCTGTTTTATACGTATAAGGATGCGTCATTTTATCGAGATTATAAAAAAATTTAATCTATTAAAACGCCGACAGTTCGTTATTTATTGCTTCGTAATACCTGAAATGCGAGTTTTCTAATCGTTTTAGACTTGTTCTGAACGTTACGTCTCAATACGCCTATTTAATGAATTTTGTCCTACACATTATACAATTAAAATAAGTGCTACGATTCAATTCCTGGAAATATTCGGATTTTTCACAGGATCGCAGAAAATCTAATTTAAATATATAATTAAATTGACTTGGTTGTGCGCGCCATCTATGTAGTTAAACGTCATATATAGCGTTCATCTGTACGAGAATCTATTGTTTACTAAAAAAGAAATTTCTAATATTGCGTATATCGTACCATAAACGAAATCTGTAATTTTATCAATTGTCGTGAAAAAAGGAATTTGTAATAAAACTCGCTGTTAGAAAAAGAAATCTATACCTATTTTAAGAATACCTCGTAACTTCTGCGATCCCGATACGTAATTTGAATTTCTTCTTCATTCTTGTTGTCTTTTGAATTAATTTGTTTACGTTTCATCATCGAGGAAGTAGTAAAGTTTACTAATATTAATGGTTTCGTTTAAGTGTTATTCAATCGGTTTTAAAATTTATACACAATCAATTATTTTTATTTTATTTAAAAATGGAAAAATTTAGGTCGAATCAAAATTTTGCTAGAAAACACCATGAACGGTAATTTTTGCGAGGTTTTACAAAATATTGAACGTCTTTCGTTAATCGCCGCATTGTTTTAGACGGAAATTGAATTTTTTATGTAGCATTCCGTTTTCCAAAAACTTATCTTTTGAAAACGAATTACCAAATTGAATAAAAATGAAACGTTAATTAATCATGTTACTTATCAATTACTTGAGATTTCGGAAAACAGTTCTGGAGGATTGGGAGATGAAATGTCTTAGATAGGTAATTATCTGATTGTCTGATAGACTGATCGTCGATTAATCGCCAGAAAGACGATCGTTCAGACTGTCGTCAATTGGCGACAATCGACTATTTAAATGTTGAACTGATGTCGCTCCATATTTTGTAGCGTCAGTTTTGTTTTTTGGCCCCTCGATTAACGCAGGTGGTTGGTAACAATATAGGTATATGTGTCTTCATCAAAAGGGTTTGCAGATGTGACCGACTTCTCGTTTCTTCATCTTCGGCAGTACAAAGACAAAAAACAAAATCGTGATGAAGAATGATCGATTTCAATATATCTATCGCAGAAATTTCTACGTCAAAAAGACGACACAATGACTTGAAGAAATAAAGTCCTCGTGTCGTTAACGAAACTAACCAGAGAAAGTAATAGATATACCTAGAAAAGAATGACCAGACTGCTAATAGTAAACGCCAAAATAGTCGAAGCGCAGACGATGAATGCATAATATATACTATGTTACATTCGCAATCAATTAATTTATAGGACGTACAGAAAATTAGTTAAATACCGCTGCGGTTGAATACAAATCGTGTTGTCTGGCGCGCGAACAAAAGCTTTTGTATAAGGTTTGTTTACTTTCAAGATGATTAAGATAGGTTAGTAAATGAAAACGAAAGTAGTTCCAATTTTGGATAAATACTCTAAGGAATCTTCGACATCGATCGATTTTAAATGAAAACGCTCGCGAATTTGAGCGACTCTTTACTTTTAAAAACATCTATTGCGTAATTTACATGCGTAAAGAAGGTAAAGCACGCGATTTTCACTATACAAAATATAAAGTCGCCTTATTTTATTTTGATAACGGACGTTTTCGTGTTCCCATTCTGAAGGTAAAAGCTTGAAGGGGTTGAATTATTATTCCATCAACCTTCATTCAAACGTTTACCATTCTGACTAGTTTTGTGAAGCTCGATAATCGCCTATGCACTCTAATGATAAATAGGGCCGAATTTACACAGGAGATGCGTTATTATGTGTTAAGATCCGACCGCGTTCAATTCGTAGCGCGTTTCTATGTCAACACGTGTAAAATCGCCTTATTTCTTTTTTGTCGTTGGAAATTATTTTTGAAATTAACATTTACGAAGAAATTTATAAAATTAACATCCCCCCATAACTTTTGGAGCTATTTTGTAAAACGGTACATTCTTACGAAAATTACAACGCGCCATAATCCGTAAAGACTTTCTTGACGTTGCCATTTCAGTTGCATGCGATTAGATGATAAACGGGAGATAACGTTGTTTAACTTTGAGACGACCGCCATTTTGACGTCTTTCAGCTGGTTAATGGATTCGTCAATTGTTTTCGTAAAGACAATTATAACGCGTCTGCGTTGATTGTTTTCGTGCTTATTAGGTCGCATAATATAAACAGCTGACTTGACGACTTGATGGAAAACCAGATGTCGCTCGCTTCGGATATTAATGGTAACTGTAATTGATTATTTGCAACTATTATTTTCATTTAAAAGTGTGGAATTCATTTAAATAATATGCAGCTAACAACATTGTTGTGTGGCTAATTGCTCTAATGTACTTTAGAAATAATTTAAAACATTTCCTTCTGATCTTCGTGACAATATATTTAATGTAACAGGTAACCATTTGCGATTTCAATATTCATTTCCTTAACTCTTATTACCGTAATTATACATTTATAGGACACAATATTGAACCCAATTTGAATGTTTGCGAATTTTATTTCGAAAAGAGTTTACTATTTTTAAAATTCTTTCAGTTCCCATTTTCTTGTTACAACCAAAAAATTATGTCACGCGAAATGATAAAGTAATTAATCAAAATGTATTAAAAACATTCTAGAAAAATTTTAAGAGAAATTTATAAGATCAGTATCTACCATTTTATTAAATTTTTCGAAAGTAATTCTTACGAAAATTACATTAATTGCAGTTTTAATAGATGTAAAACGAAAACGCAATTTTATTTTCCAAAACATATTTACACCAATAGTTAAGTTCTAAACCGGAGATAATTGATTTCATATTCTTGAACGACCGCCTTTAATTGTGAATTAAAGCTGTTGAGAACCTTATATTCGAAAACAATCAACGCAGACTACGCAATATACTATTCAAATTTCAGCCTATCACGATCGAAATTGCGACCGGAATCCTGTCCACAAGAAATTGATTATATATGCAGTAGAACCTCGATTAACCGTCAGAACACCAGCTGTCCACGATCACTTGTAGCTCAACGCTCTTTCCTCCAGATGTACCGCTCCCACCCTCACTTTCTTCCACACATTGCTATCTGCCCTTCGGCCTCTCTGTTCTCCCGCCTCTTCGAAATATAACGGCCGATGACTACGTACTACATACAATAACTCTATAAATAAAACTGAGAAAAAAAAAGTTGATTAAAAAATTCCTTACTGTTCTGTTAACCGTGTTTTCGATTATCCGACAACATTTCGGTTCTGTGCTTAACGGTTAATCGACTTCGATTTTGTAAGGTTGTTGGGGAAAACTGCTTGTTTTTTCATAACTAAAGTATTTCTGCATCAACGAATACGTCTTTTGCGCTAATGGTGCAAAAGAAAGAATTAATTACATAATTTCCATTATTTCCTTTACGTTATTACCTTCCTTTTTCCTTTACGTTGCAGTAATGGTGGTCGCGGTATAGCACACACCGCACTCTTCCGCGCCCCGACCACGCTTGCATCGCACATTATTTATGGATATGTTATAATTTCTGTAACTATTTTATTGGTAATTTACCTTCGTCGTTCGCCCGTGTGTACGCGAGAAATTTTCAAATGACTCGTCAAATGAACGAATTGGAGTGGTAGAACTTTTTATTTCTAAAATAGTTACAGAAGATTTTTGCCTTTTTTGCAACTTGCCCTCCAGAATAATCGATTGCACCGTCACGTGTAAAAATCGACCGAAAATCGTCGATCGAAAACCACTATTTCCATTGCTATCATCTTCAAGTTATTGACCACGTTTACGCGCCATCTAACTACACAAGTGTTTACACGTTTGTGCGTTAACTACACCATAAGATTTGACAACTGCAAAACATATAGGGCCAGTTGTACAACAGCCGATCGCCACTAATCGTCGGTCAATCATTATATAGAAATGATTGCCTTTAAACAATTGTTTACGTGGCGATTGAATGAGGTTCGGTGATGATCAGCTGATGTGCAACTGGCCTATAATCATGGAGGTATTTTTTTAAAATATTATTAATAATATGATTATCCAATCAACTAAGAACCGTACGTTTTGTATCTTAACCAAAAAGAAACAAAGTACAGCCCACGCTTAAAACTGACAGAAAAATACTTCAGTTGGTTACGTTGTCGTAACTACAGTAGTAAGCGTTTACGCGCCACTTAACGTCGGTAGTTAATAGGCGCGTGTAAACGTACGAAACTATGATATCAAATACGTTATAGAATTCCCATAAAATTTTCTATCGACTAACTCTCTAAACAATGTTCTATAAAACGTATCCACAGTACAACCGTGACGTTGACCTACAGTTTTCTAAAATTTATTAAAGCTGTTCTTTACACGCTGAAGATTTTGATATCACTCTCCCCGTGTCGCAAAAAATTGTATTTCCAATAAGACAATTTGGTATTGCCCGAGGGGTCCATAAATGTATACCGGTTATTTACATGCGGTCCTGGCAAAGCCAACATTCTGCTGAAAAACAGGCAGATTATTATTCAACTTTGACGCACTTCAACGGTTTACCAATAACATTTAAGCCTTGCAAGCACTACAAGCACGATATGGGCCGTAGTTAGGGACATTTAAATATAAGACAGAATTTATTATAAAAACATAAACGTCGGGAAAACAGGTTTATTACAAATTCGATTCTTAATAAACACTTACTTATTTACAAGAAATGTCGCGAGACTGTAAATTAAGAATGAACTAAAATCGTCGTGTTTTTGAGATTTTGTAAAATCTTCAAAGATCTAGGTTAAGGTAAGGTAACCATTTCTTGTGTATCCTCTTCCTCTGCTACTACTATGATTATATCCATTTCTGTTGTATCCTGTTTGACCATATCCACCTCGAATTGTACTCATGTCTTCCATATCTATCTTAGACTGTATCCAATTCCATTGTATATTTCTTGACCTCTATATGAATTATATCGGCTTCTTTCATGTCTCACACCTTGATGTTTACTAAATCTGTCCTTGCGTTCTTAACTATTTTGATTAAACAAAAATGCTGCTGGGTTTATGTTTTCTTGACATTGCATTTCGCCTTTCCACTTCAGACCTTAACTTCATTTTAACAATATCGAAACTTAATTCCTCCGAGGGCATATTTTCTAGTATCGCTATCACTGTTTCAAATGAGGATGGCATTGCTAGTAATAGACTACATACCACATCTTTATCCTTTATCTCTGCCCCTGTGGCCTTTAATTTTCTTATTATTTCCTCAAATTCTGCTAAAAATATTTCTAGTTCGCTCATTTCTTTAAGATTTAAAGTCATTAGTTTTTTTCTTAATAAAAAAATTAATTGCCCGGAATTCCTTTTTTTTCATACCTATCTTCTAGACTTCTCCACATCCTATACGCCGTATTTTTTTCTCTTACAATATCTAGCTGTTCATCGTCCAAACATTGTACGATTATCGATTTTTCGGCAGTGTAATCTTCTTCTTTAAATTCTTTTCTTGTGAATTCGATGACTTCTTTCTCTTCTGTATTAGCATTCTGTATTTCCATGTATGATAATTTTTTGATGTTAGTAGTTCGATATTAAAATTATTTTGATTATTATTCATTATTGCTTTACACTGGGCCTATAACCTCTTATTTTATATATTCTTTATTTGTTAACATACAATTATTATTACATGATTATTTATTACAATTTTATATTTGGCACATTTTTTCAATCAATCAATATTTTTAATATTTATTAAAACTAAAAACCGTCTCTTAGCAATCAATACACTTACACTCGAAAAATTCTTGTACATAATATCAATGAACACCAGCTATTGACTTTTTGATCATTGATAAAATGAATAGTTCATTAATACTATTAATAATGTTCATTTTTTTAATTTCCATGTTCGTATTCCCAATGTTATTATGTTCATTAGAAACTGATGAACATATTTAATAATTTAATGGATATCTTGATTGCTTCGACGACTCTTTTTCATCAATCCAATCATTACTTGATTATATCTACGAATTTCTACATTAACATCATAACTTAAAATTTATGAATAAACATCATATTAACGTAAGGTAAAGTAAGTAATTAACGTTTTAAATAATAACTACATTTATCGTATCTATGACTAAGTTCACTAATATACAGTATAAATACAGTTCATTATGTATTTTTTTAATTCTATATATAGAATAATCTAGGAATATAAATTCAAGACAGTGCAGTTTGAAAACTTAAACTAAATAATTACAAAAAAAATTATCACTACGTTTACATTAATATTTATGTTAGAACTGTTATAGAAAAATATTTCTAAAAACGGTTTGTTTGTTATTACATATCAAATTCCAGAGAAACGTGTACAAATCGATTTTTTTCACCGGAAAAATCCTACAATCGACAACATTGAAGAATAAAGAACTAATAATCAAATTTTCTATGTAGGTATATTCGAGCGATAATTAATTGAAACATTACAAAAAATAAATTTGCTACAGAAACAATATAAATAAACATTGTCATATTTACAATGTGAAATAGTAACTGTACTCTTTTAATATGAATAGAAGTGTACATTGTAACAATACAAGAATATTCCTTTATTTAATGAACACATTCATCGATACAATAAACAAACTTTGCATTTCAGTGGAATAATTTATTGAATTTATGTAAGAATATTGATAAAACTAATAAACACAGCTATTATCACTATAAATCAAATTAATATTATCTATATATTAATTTATTAAAACAAAGAAAGCTTGTTCATTGGAGCAGTCAAATTATTCATTAACGTAATGAACTGCATTCGATGTAGCAATGTATAAGATCATTACACCAATAAACGTTCATTGGGTAATGGTTTCGAATATCAAGTAATCTTTGGACATACGTTGTAATGATGAAATCGTACTTCGGACGAAAATTAATGAACGCCAGATCTTAATATAATGATTTTTTATTGTATTTACGTCCTTTTTTGGTTGAGTGTAGATATTACCAGATAATTTTAGCGTATTATTATAGAAAGTTGCACCAACTCTTATTTTGGAATTTATTTAATCCCTATTGTTCAATAATTACCTGCCGATCTGCCGCATGTTGGGTTTTGCCAGGATGTCGACTATACTTACAACCGGCTAACGAAATGAATGATTTCTCCTTACATCGTAACGAACTTTTAATACTTTAATAAAAAAATACGCCGTATAGATTTCAACCAGTTAAAATTTAGCAATCCGATAAGTGGCCTGCCAGGTTTTTAGACCTGCTTTTTTTTAAATTAAATTTCCATTAAATCGTAACTTGTCGGCCACCAATGTGGGCCGCCTTACAACATCGAAATATTTAGTAGTCGACGATCAACTAATAGGTACGTATACGTAATTATTTTTCTTCTAGGTGCCTAATGATCACATAATAATTTAAATAATCGTCTCGTGGAAGTAATGGAATCAAACGTGTGACCACACTGTAGTATTTTCAATTTTTCCACAAAAAGTTGCAAAGTTATTGGGGCGAACATTATGACTTTTTAGCAAAATATTTGAAAAAAAAGCACATCGGGACGATTTTCTCAACAAATTTAAAAGTGAAATCCGACGTTTCTTCCTTCACAAACTGAAAAACCAAAAGTAATTTAGGTACGTAAAGTACCGGGAACGGAAAAAATTCCCGAAGTCTCTCGTTATCCAAATTTCCAACCACGAACCGATGTCGATTAAAACAAAAAAAGCCCAACGTCGTGATCTGATTAATATTCTCCGCTCGGAACCTTTTCTTAATTCATTTCGTAGAAACCTATATGTATAAGGTTGAATTAAATAAGGAATCATCCGCGTATTGCGAAAAAGACACATTCGGACTGACAAGTAGCCGCAACAAAAGAAAAAAACGTCGTTACCGCCAATTGCGTCGTCGTTTTGCTATTTACAGAAAAGCGGAATTCAACATTGAAGAGTCTAAATAATTGAAGTCCAAGATCATAATTTTCCCGAATGGCAAAAGTATGAACGCAACAAGAATAATAATCGTTTTGGGATTTTATACGAGTAAAGTACCACGAGAAAAAAAAACGATCGCAAAAGGACGCCGACCTTTCGTTAAACTGTTGCGCAAGTTGTTGTACTTGACTTTGGAGGTCTCTCACGTGTCTTCTGTGATGTGTGCCGTGCTAGGAAAAGTGAATTTCAAGGTTACCCCCGAAATGCGCGACGGAGTCGATTAATTCATTAATAGAAAACGCCGATAGTTAACTGTAAAATGGTTATATTGAACTCTAAACGTGGGCGAATCTATAATGATACGGATAAACCGCCTTCCGTTTTGAAATGTCGAGGGCGAGCGACACGCCGATATTGTCTTGACTGCTCTAGTTTTAACAGGATAGCATAAAATCGTAAGGTGTCTTTCTGACCTACATCCATCGGTTTGCGCTACACTTTCCTTTCAGATTCAAGAACGGCGCCCGTCTCTCGTCATACTTTAACCTAATCAACCCCCTGACAGTTTTTCTAAATTTTTCGATTCTTGTTTGAAGTTTTTCTTCATAACCAAAGCGTGCCGAAACAAACGACAGTATAATATGTAACATTTGAATTTTCAGCGAAGGGTTTTCAATCGACTTTAACGCACCTCGCGCGGCATTTGTTCTCGTCCGTGCCGCCCTTCGATCTGAGTTCGATAGCAGACGTCGGGGAACGATGCAGAAAGGACAGTTTACGGTACAAGCGCGATTTGGACAAACTTAAATTGTGGGCGTTAAAAAGTACGTTGATTTTGAAAGTCGTAAGTCCTACTACTTAAACGGAACGTTTCAGTGTACGACGCGAACGCAAAAATCCCGTCCGGATTTTTGAACGGAAACATCAATCAGCTGGGCGATTTCGACTTGTGCTTATCGGTGGACGTGGAGAAATTCGACTTCAGGGGACAATACTGCCTCGCGTCCATGCAAGTGGAGACGCCCAAAAACTCGTATCTCGCGGCCATGCACGACTTGATTCATTCGCATTCTGCTTTCAGAAGTAAATTGGAAGATGTAAGTATGCGAGATTGTTTTGTTTGTTCGTTTCTGTAAAAAATTTCGTCGTTCGCGAGACTCTTATCGTTATCAAAAAATCACCTTCGCCAAATATACGTTATTCGCGTTCTAATCCGCACGATGTGCATTGGAACCTATCGTGAATAACGTTTAGTGCCATCTCTTCCAAATCAATCGCTCTTCGTTATCAAATACGAAGCTCTTCTGAATCGATCTTCGAAGTGTTACAATTGTAAATTTTTGTTTTCGCTACTCGTCTGCATTTTTAGTGCATTTTCTTCTTGGACTAACAATTTTGGCCAATTCTTGAAACGAAATCCGTCCAATTCGGACTCTCGAACTTTTGGATCGACGTTCACTTTCGATGCTCGCAAAACACTTTCTGTGCGCGTTTATTTATTTATTTATTACCAAATTTATATTACAATGTTATACATAGTATATATAAATAGTTCCAAAGATCAATGGAACAACCACAGAGACAAAATATCCGTACGTGGTTCGGTATATAACTAAAATCTAAAGCTAATTCTAAAGTTTATACAAAAATAAAAAATAAAAACAAGACAGGTTAATAATCAAGTTAAAAATTCAGCTCACTTGCATTTACATTTGCATTTACTGAGTTAACATAAGCATAGCACAATATGTTTTCAATGGTTTTTTATAATTATTGTTTTGTAATATCTTAAGTTCATTTGGCATTTTGTTAAAGTTATCCCTTGCAACATACTCTGATTTTCTTTTGCCCACTTCCAATATTGATTTAGATATTTTGATTAACTTGTTCCTTGTTTGCACCGAACTAGATTTGAATTCATTTGACATATCCCTATAATAATGTAATACTGCTTCATAGATATATTTTTGCCTTAAGTCTAAAGGTAATTTCATACCATTGTTAGATTTAATTAAGATTTTAATAACTTTTCTATGTATGTTATATAATAAAGACATTAAAGACTTTTTTGCAGATCCCCATGCCACAATACCGTAGGTGACAACAACGTAGTAGAGTCCATACATAATTACCATTAAATTTTCTGGTGATAATATTTTGCCCAAAGTAGTCAATATAAAATGATATATTTAGTTCTACTAGTTAATTTAATAATTTGTTCATCCCATCTCATATATATATATACTATATATATATATATATATATATATATATATATATATATATATATATATATATATATATATATATATATCCCAGATATTTAACACTTTTCACTCTTTTTAGTACCTCATCATGCAGCTTAATATTAATTATTCCTGGTATGCTATCACAATAGTTTCCAAAAGTTATATAAAGTGTTTTATCAATATTTAGCGACAATTTATTATCATTAAGATAATTAATAATTTTAATTAACTGTTGATTCAAAATTTGTTCTAACAAGTCCCATACTGATGATTGGCACAATACCACCGTATTATCAGCATACGATACTATATCACAGTTCATAGAACATTCCAAAAAAATATCATTAATATATATAATAAACAGGAGTGGACCTAATATGGTACCTTGTGGAACCCCCATTTCAACAGATTCAAAACTACTTTTGATTTTATTATTGATTTTAACACATTGTTTCCTACCTGTTAAATAACTTTTAATTAATTCCAATGCAATTCCACGTATATCATACTTATTTAACTTGTGTAGTAATATTTTGTGATTAACGGTATCAAATGCTTTAGCAAGGTCCAGAAAAACCGCAGCATTTGGTTGGCCCTTATCCAGACAATCATAAATTTTATTAGTAACAAAAGCTAGTTCCAGTTCCTAACCAGTTCCTCTTTTGAAACCAAACTGATTTTGTGATAAAATGTTTTGCTTGTTTAAAAAACTTAACAACTTGAATGCAAAATTTTCTCAAAAATTTTTGCAAAATTTGAAATTAAAGAAATTGGTCTATAATTAGTTGCAAGCTTTTTATCACCCTGCTTGAATATTGGTACTATTTCGGCTAGTTTAAAATGTCTTGGACAAAAACCACTAACTATACTTAGATTAATAATATGAACTAGTACAGGGCAAATATATGGCGACATCAATTTGATTAAATAAGTGTGTACATTATCAACACCTCCCGCTTTGTTCTTTAGCTTAGAAATAATCTTGGCTACTTCATCCACATTAGTCAAGTTTATAAACATAGATTCTTGCATAAAATGAATAATGAATGTTTAATCGAAGCACAATTTAAATTTGCAGCCCGGCCATCGGGTTCCGCGATTTTCGAGCATTAACTGGGCCCTGTGCGTGCCAAGTACCTGCAGCGCAAACGACGTGGAGATGGGCCTTCGGGAAACCGTTAATAGTATCTTCAACGGGACGGATTTGAAAGTACGTCTCGAAGTTAATCCGGAGATGTGTCAAACGTCGAAGTACGAAAGTGTACCATTGGCAACATGGTTATCCGGGTAAGGATTAATAATTGATCGAGGGGTCGGTAACTATAGTAAATTTTATACACAGTAATACTAATTCAAAGTAATTCAAAAGTAATTCAAGTAATTCAGACCTAATTCAATCTAATACCATAGTAGTACATGTAATACAAACTAATTCGGTCCAATTCAAACTAATACTTATTATGAACACATTGCTTGAAGATTTTGACTACTTTATATTAACCCTTGTGTTCCGGCACATTTTTCGATAATTAATTAAGTGCCGATACTTATAATATTTAAATTTATATTTACTCCATATTTATATTTTTTTATTAAAAAATTAATTTTAAATTAAAAAAAAATTTAAACTTAAATTAATATTGTAATTCAAAAGTAATTCAAAGTAATTCAAAAGTAACACTACAATTATATAAGTATACTATATTTTTTGATAATTAAATGCCGATACCGGCACTTCTCCATATACTCCTTATGGTACCTCCATACTTATATATTTTATTAAGGGCAGGGAATTTTGCTGCTGCAAACAGGGTCTCACAACTACTGTCACACCTTGGTTATTATTGAAGATATATTGTTGAATTTCGATGCAAATAAAAGTTAAAATATGCATCACAGCATCTCGTATTTTAAAATTTGAAATTCGTCATTTAAGTTATAATAAAACACCTGCTAAAAACGTCTTAAAAATACCATAATTATACTAATTTATTTATGAATAATGCGATGAATTTACAGGATTTTATAATACGAAACGCTATTAACGACATCCTTAGCAATAACTACGTGTCAAAATATTTATCATTGAACCTCCGGAAAAAACGATTCAAAGGAAGTTTGATTTCCCCGTATGCGCAATGTATTTTTAAATTTAGCGCCACTCGCGACTTGTCAATATTGAATTTCACCGTTAAATTTTAGTTCAGCTATTGGAATATAGTTGTTTGGTTCTAAACTTGGGTTATTACTAATCATTATTAGGTACAGAGACCTACATGTTTTTTTTAACAGTCATAAACCAAACGGAGTTCTGCTAAATTAGATCTAAAAATAGGTACTCGCATCGTGCAGTTTGTTTATTTTTAACAGCTCTTAATAGTAAATTTGTGTATCTAAGCGGATAAAACCATTTTTTATATTAGTAAATCTGCATATTTTTTACTTTCTTATTCTTATTTTAAATACATTGTACTCCTATAATTTTGGATATTATTTGACGGTATTAAATTAATTTATTGACAACGTTATTACGTATTTTCATTACTTTATAACACGAACTTTACTTTAAATTGAAGATTTTTGGATTTTTAAATTTTGCAGCAAAGTTTACAACGTAACTACATAATGATGTAACAATCATATACCTTCTTATTTTTTATATTTGTGGGTTGATTCCTTTCTGCAGAAAGTGGTCCAATTAAACATACAGGTAAATTACACAGGACTAATATAATAGGAGTAGTAAATTAAAAATTTACTTGTCTTAACAATTTTAATACATACCTAATACAACATAACTTTGATTTGTTCATTTAACAGAAATTACAAGTTGATAACTATCGTATATACCGGTGTAGTGGATAACAAAAAAGCAGGCTAGAACAAAAGAAAAAATTATTGAAAAATGTCAGTTCGTATTTTTGTTTTTACTAAGAATGCATATATCAGTTGTAATTACGTACGAAAGTAATTTATAATTATATAGAATTAAAATTTAATTAAGTTACTTAGTTTATTAAGCAACACCGGCATATAAGCCAACCCTTAAAAGTAAGAAAATCGACTTTAAAATAGAAGATCGGCTTATACGGACTTTTTGTCTTGTGATCTCAATGTTACCTACTCGGGTAATTTTACAGCGGATTTTAAATTTAAATTGGCCGTTTAAAAGCCGTCCGGTGGTAGATAGTTTTTAAACTTTTGAACCCGCCCGATGGAATTCTTGGAATTTCCAAAATTTGGCTTACACGCTCCACATTATTAAATACCGAATTTTTAGCAGTTGACTCTAATTCAGACTTAATTTATAGTAATTCAAAATAATTCGGAGCTAATACAAAGTAATTCAAAAGTAATTCCAAGTAATACAACGTAATTCAAAAGTAATTCAAAGGTAATTCATAAGTAATACAAAGTCATTCAATGTAATTCATAAGTAATTCAAAGTAATTCTGTATTACATTCTAGAAATAAATACACACTAATACATAAGTTACCGACCCCTCGTAATTGATTTGTTGATAAATGTAAACAAAAATTTGGCCCATGGGGGGATCGAACCCACGACCTTCGCGTTATTAGCACGACGCTCTAACCAACTGAGCTAATGGGCCTCGACTGTTAAAATCTTCTCTGCACGTTCAACGAGTATAACTTTCTTAATTTGTTTCAAAAAAAAATAAACTAATATGTAGCAATAATATTACCTTAATTTGTTTATTCAGTTAGAGTAGAGCGGAGCTTTATTGTTCCGCTGCTGCCACTGATCGGCGCTCTAACGGGCGTCGTCGAGTAACAGGAGCACAGAAACGACGAACGTCTGCCACATCGAGAATCTCGTCTGGAATTGAAAAGGGAAACCAGTCGTCGACGATCACGATTATAATTCCTGACCTCCTGATACACGCTTTTAACGTAAAACTAATCAGGAGATTAGAATTTAAATGTCACGCGGTCGCACTTCGGCGACCGACGCAATTTTGAAAATCCCGTAATCGCCTCCCTAAAATTAAAACAATTTCGTTAATTTTGTTTAAATCGTAGGGGCATTATCGTTAACGAAAAATAATTTTTCAGCGCCTTTTTTCTCGGAATCGTTTCGATAGCGTTAGTTTCTACCGTTTGCGATTTCTGCGTCACAAACAAAAGTACGTATTCACTCAAATATGTACGTACGCACGTAATCGAATTATTGTAGGAAATTTAATGTTTTAGACGAAACGTTGGTGGCGTTTTCGCTCAAGAAGAACTTACGGGGACTTCTTTCGATGGAAAGACCTTCGAACGACATAGAAGCGGTGCACGGTATTCGTTTCGTGAACGCTTTTATGTTGCTCATGGCCCACAAATCGATGGCACTGTTCTTCGTTCCCTACATAAATCGAACGAAAATGAGCACGGTAAGAGAATTTGTAGTTCGACGCGCACTGCGGGCGTAACCTATCGCAACGTGCGCTATTTACGCGCCGCCCATCTACACCGATAATTTTCTGCGCTCCCGATACCACGTTGGTAAATTTTTGTCTTCGGCGGACGTTCAGTGATCCTCGGGAGTCGTCCATTTGATGCGTCCGACGCCAAATTTCAACAGGTACACAGAAGACGACCAAGCGCTTGGCCTCCTCACGTAAAAGAAAGAAATACGTACTTGTCCGTAATCCATTTTACTGCGGCACAAGGGGTAACCACACGATATTTGGCTTATAAAATCGAATTATCTTACGCAATTTATGCGGCCAAAAGCAGAAATTCCGAGGGAAAATTCTCTATTTCGTATCAGGACGGCATGAACGCGCGGAAGTTGAAATTGTTCGATTAAAATGCACTATTCGGTGCGCGAGCGCCATCCACCGATTAAACGGCAAACTAAAGATTACAGTAATCTGTAATACCGTAAAATTTAAAATTTTTTAGATTCTCGGCAAACCATGGACCGTATTTGGAAGAGCGGCCAGCCTCTACACCGATCCATTTATAATGATATCCGCGACGCTCACGACCTATTCGCTCTTCGAAAACTTCAACGCACGAACAAAATCAACATTTTCGAGGAATACATTTCGAGACTGTTCAGGATCATTCCGACTTTAGGCGCCCTCATTATTTTTTGCACTTTAATATTCCCGCGGCTGAACAACGGTCCTCAGTGGAATTTAGTCGTTACTCACCACGCCGAAAACTGCAAAAAGTATTGGTGGAGGAACATGTTATTTATACATAACTATTACGGATTCAAAGATATGGTTGGTTTTCTTTAGCATTAATAATGCCAATTACACCAAAGACACTTTTAGTGTTTAACGCACACACATCACGTTGGCATCGACACCCAATTGTTTCTTTTGTGCCCGTTGGCGGTTCCTCTGCTGTGGAAATGGCCACGAAAGGCTATTCCGGTTTTAGTCCTTGTCGGGACTGTATCGACCGCGATGAGATATTACGTGACGGTCACTAGGAAGTTATCGAATTACGTCCATTTCGGCGCATCGTAAGTGCGTTTCTTCTGATAAATATTGTAGAATTAATGGCGCACGTTTTTAGGATCGAACAACTTTTTAATACCGCCGATTATATGTACATTTTACCGACTCATAGAGCCACAGTTTACGTAATGGGCATGCTATTGGGGTATTTATTGCACGAATTCAAGAATTATCGCCTGAGTAAAGTAGGTATAAATTCCAAATACTCGGTCTCTTCCGGCATTCGTTTTTCTTTTATAGACGAAACTAATACATAACTGTAGCTATTTATCTTTAACATAAACTAGCGGACGCTTATCAAATATTGAAAACCAATTGCAACGTTTTGTTTATCTAACAAAGTCAAGGTTAAATTTTTCCTACTAATATTCACTATTTTTGATGTAAATACATTCAATCTATTAAGCAATACTCGAATTAATTTAACATCTTCACATTAACAACATAATACAGTGTGTTAGATTTTATGTGTCACAGCAAATATTTCGACTATTGTATGAATTAGTAAAAAATGTTGTATTTGAAAGTTATTAGATTATTTATTCTTAATAATGTGTCAAAATCAGAAAAACAATTGAACATCAAATAATTCAGGTAAAGCAAATAAATTTAACATTTTAAATGGAACGTACCCAGTATTATTACATATTCTGAAACTACAAGAATTTATCTTTACAACGATATATCGCATGTTATACTTTTTCATTAATTAACTGGGCGCAATACACTAAATAACTGATCGTGTTGAAAACGTAGACAGTGTAAACAATGTGTTGATTAAAACAATCTCAATAACAGATTATTCAACATAAATACAACATTATGAACAAACCAATATGTGAATAAGTAAGTTAATTATAAAATTGTATGTAATGCCTACCTAACATTGTATAATTGTTTTTCTGATTTTGACACATTATTAAGAATAGATAATCTAATAACTTTCACATACAACATTTTTTACTAATTCATACAATAGCCGAAATATTTGCCGTGACACATAAAATCTAACACACTGTATATTATGCTTCAGCCCGAACTTCATTTCGGAAACATGGTTGCCGCATTCAGTTTCTGCGTCTCTTATTTCGGCCCTTCGTTTATGGGAAGCCTGGACTACGTTTACGACCCGACGCACGCAGCTTGGTATGCCGCCTTCGCTCCCATATTATGGTGCGCATCTTTCGGCTGGATTATATTCACGACGCACATCGGACAAAAAGGTTTATACGCAGCAACCGATCCATCGATAATTTACTCGCTTCGTGAATTACAGGCATATTGGGGTTACTGTTTTCGAACAAACTATTTCTGATAAGTACCAGATTATCTTATGCAGTGTATTTAACGCAGTTTCCTATATTTTTTTATAATGTCGGCGTGACGAGAGCTCCGGAACATTACACCTTCTTACATAAAAATGTAAGCGTGATCGTTTCAAAATTGAATTTCCTCTTAACCGTTTTTGTTTTTTTTTAGGTGGACGTTGCAGAAATTCTTTGGATAGTTATCTTTTCAGTTATCTTGACGGTATTGTTTGAATTGCCATTTCAGAATATCAGAAATGTTCTGTTGAAGAAAAAGAAAACAGAAATTACAAAACATACGTATGACGGAAAAATCAAATGAAAGTACAAAAATTTCAGACTGTCGCTTATTTAGAGTTTTTCTAGTCTATATATTATCTTGCAGTGTATTTTTATGTATAACTATTTTTGCACGGATTAAATAAACGTCAATAAAAAGAGCATTCGGTTATTATTGACCTTGAAACCTTGATTTATTCGGCAAATTAAAGCAAACGAAATATAAAACGAAACAGAAAAGATGCGCAATATTTAAACATAAATCTAATCTAATGTTCAAAAACAAAATTGGCAAGTACAGTTGCTCGAATAGTTTATTTAAGTGTTTCATCATATAAGCTAGGTTCTAATAAAATAGAGTTAGTCCAATCTCTTAAAGTGGTAAAACTAAATAAATGTATATCTAAATGATTCGCTGTACAAAAACTAAGCAGTCGAATATCCTCCGGGGTAAATTGCTCTTATAAAATTGTATCACCAATACAGAAGTTTGCAACATTAAGTTTTATCGTAATCATATACAATGGACAACTGACAGTGAAACGACAGGAAAAATTAGTACAGTACAATCATCAAAGAGAAGCGTTTAAAGGCAATCGTGGCCGAAGTACAATGATGTTGTCCTACGCCAGGGGCTTCTCTTCGCCGATCGTAGGACTGGTCACCAGAGAGCCCGATCTGGACCTAGATGCGTCATTTAAGTTTTGCATCGAGCCCGATCTAGAAGATGAAACTTTAGTCTGAAAATAAAATATTACTTATTACTGAAATTTAATATTCAAACTTACCGCGTTCGATTGCATTTAAAATTTAAATCGTAAAACTGTAATGTTAGTACAGTTAAAAATTTTAAAGATATAAAATATTATTATATCGATGTGTGCATTGTATATCATACGTACTTTTACGTTTTCGTACGCCGAACCTACTCGTTCTTCGATTGACTTGAACGATTCCGAATGTCGCATTTGTCCAATTTTAGTCGAAATACTGCCGGTAATTCCTCCTATTACGGATGTTGTTTTTTGATAGCTGCAATTTTAGCGAATTAAATTCCGTTTACGAAATTAAATGTGGACAGCTTGTGGACGAAAGAGGAAATACTATTTAAACGTGCATTAACAATATACAAACTATTATTTACAAGAATAAGTGTACAAGCAAAGCATTTTAACACAATTTGGAATCCCAAAAGTTTCCAACATCGACTAACGAACATAAAAAATATTAATAACGGTTAAAAATAATAAAAATATAAAATTTGACTATTTTAATTAACGTGAGTTTCTATTTGGTACCTAGATGACTTGTTAGGCCGATTAATCGTGTGAAATAAATAAATATTACTCACATCGGTGCATCGGTAACCGCTTTCGTGACCTGCCCCACTTTCTGTTCCACAGTTTGGTAACTAATTCAATTGTATATAAAAAAAATAAAGCATCTATCAGTCATGCAACTAATAAAAACTTGTATATTCTACATTAACGTTTTTTCTTAATTATTAGTGTTAATCGAGATAACTAACTTATAGATTAGTTATTTATAATAAGTGCCTGAAGTATTTTATAGCTCCAGTTAATACAAAATTTTGCAACGCCTGTATGCACGTATCTAATTGTAAGACTGGAACAACATTAAATATGTGCAGTCGTTAAAAATTAATCGATGTATACTTTATTATCTACCCTTTCAAATGTTTTTGTAATCAATGTCGAAGATTAACCAATACGTATAACTTTATTGACAATAATTTATTGTCGGGGACGGTTTATTTTTAATACAGATAAAACCTACTTACTATTCAAACGTATTATTAGAATAATTTTATGTAATACGCTAATCGTAACAAACAAGCAATAATTTTTTTTCAAACACTGTGGGCTTATAAGAAATATAATTAATATGGAGCTTATACGACAGTTCTTTATCCCAGACGACCTTCAATACCTGACCCACAACTTTTGGGGTCGATGGCCACCCCTTCCACGGCGATCTTTACTGGCGCGAGCCTTCTTCGTCCTTTGAGTAAAATCCGCTGCCGTTTTTGTGACGCCAACTTCAGTTTTTTTTATGTGCCATCCACGCGGCGAATGGCAACGTTGGCGTTTCTCACCTTGGCCATTTATGTCCTTGTCGTGCATACGCAAGCAACTTCCGGGTTCCATAGCTTCGACCCTCCTGTGGGCACGCTGTTGCTCATCAGTAAGAGTAAGGGTCCGTCCGAGGAGGCGAGTTTTAGGCCGATCTGTTTGCTGAATGCCATATCTAAGTTGTACGAACACATAATAAACGCGCGCCTAAAGGAGGAGATTGAGGCCCGGGGCGGATGGAGTGACTCCCAATATGGTTTTAGGGAGGGCCGGTCGACGACGGCGGCCCTATTGAACCTACAGAGGGCGGTCAAAGAAGAAAGCAGACACCCGAAGCCTAACTTCGTGGTGTTGATCACTCTGGACGTTAGAAACGCATTTAATTCGGTCCCGTGGCCGAGTGTCATTGACGCACTGGTCAACTTGGAATTACCACCTTATTTGGTGAAGATCGTGTCGCAATACCTCTCGGAGAGAAGTGTCATTGTGGAAGGGGATGTCCTTCTGGATATAAAGTGTGGCGTTCCGCAGGGTTCGGTGCTAGGCGCAACCCTGTGGAACTGTTTTTACGATGGCCTGCTGGCGGAGGTCTTCCCGCCGGGGGTCAGATTAATCGCTTATGCAGACGATCTGGCGCTAGTGGTAAGTGGTCGTAGCGCTGGGATCATTCAGAAAAAAAGCCAATACGCTATCCGAAGGGTTGTGGATTGGTTGGGGACACACGGGATGGGACTGGCCACTGAAAAGACAGAGATGGTGGTGCTGGCTGGAAGCTACTCTCTGAAGGAGCTATCGGTGGAGATGGAGGGCGTCATCGTGAGGAACCGGAGAGAGGTAAAATACCTCGGTATTTGCCTCTCTCACAATATGAACCTTGGTGTCCACATTACCAACGTGGTGAAGAGGGCGGAGAGGAAGGCGGCGATGCTCTACCGACTGATGAGTAGGGTGAGAGGCCCGAAGGCGAGTAAGAGGAGGCTCCTTTTCAGCATTGTGTCTTCTATGGTGCTGTATGGGGCACAACTCTGGGCTGGATGGTTGAACACAAAAAAGTACAGAGTCCTGATAAACTCTGTTCAGAGGAAAGCGTGTATAAGGATTATGTCCGCGTACAGGACGGTGTCTACAGCGGCGGTGCAAGTGGTGGCGGGGACGGTTCCGCTGCACATAGTTGCTATGGAGGCGGGGAGTGAAGGTTCAGGTTCTGCCAGAAGATCTAGGGCGTTGGACCTTTGGCAGAAGGAGTGGGAGGCACTGGAAGATACGGCCGCGTGGACGAGGAAGCTTATTCCCCAAATAGCGATATGGGTGGATAGGAAGCATGGGGAAGTGAACTACTTCCTCACGCAGCTGCTCACAGGACATGGGAATTTTAAATCATACCTGTACAGGTTTAAGCGTGCGGACTGTCCGCTCTGCGGATGTGGGAGGGAGGAGGGAATCGTGGAGGAGGAAACCGTCGAGCACGCCTTCTTTTACTGCCCGCTCCGGAGCGAGTTGAGGAGAGTGGCAAATGCGGCTGTGGGTCAGACGTTGACCCCGTATAACATCGTAAACATAATGCTTGAGAGTTGCGAGAACTGGGCAGCCGTTGGGAGCTTGGCGGAGGGAGTTCTCAAAGAATATCACTAACATGTTGTAAGAAGAAGATCCTTAGGGGTATGGGCAAGACGGGCAGAGGTCCGTAACATCTGAAAAGCGGCGCCTCCCCGAAGTAATACCTCAAGGTGGTCCCGGGGAGGTTAAATTACAGTTCGCTGGAATAAAAAAAAAAAAAAAAGCTTCGACCCTCCGATAGAACTCTGCGGAAGTCCCCTATCGATGATCCACCGGTGCTATTGCCTGCGGTCCTGAAGGTATTTGCCGATTATTCTACACAAGTATGACCGAATTCCTCGTCTGCCGAGCCTATCAATAATAGCCTGCCTCGTGAGGGAATTGAATGGATTTTTACGTTTGCCAGCCGTAAGTCGTCTGGCAACGGTATGCGTGGTTGCCGACGTAATTCCTTGGGAACTTCCAGTTCATGAGCGGACGGAGGACGTTAGAGGCACCTGTAAGAAGGTGGCCAGGGATATGAAGGTTTGGGAAACCATATCGAAGGGCAGATGAACGTACAAACTGACAAGCCAGAATCATGGGGATATGGGGTTCCACATGAATCGGGTGCTCACAGGTCTTGGGAACTTTAATAGCTACCCCTGCGGAGTGGAGCAGAATACCCTAGAATACCCAATCTTCGAATGTGACTGTGACTGATCCGGATGGTAATGTTGGAATTTGATTAATTTTGAAAAAGCTGTTTAAAACTTTTTTTTTCTGTAGTCTTTTGTTACCTAACAACCATGCAATATATTAAATGTGAAGATTGCCATTCGAATTAAATTTATAGAAATAAAATCCGAGTCCTTCTAAATCACACATCAGATACGTGCAT
Source organism: Rhagophthalmus giganteus (assembly GCA_036326145.1). Classification (NCBI taxonomy): domain Eukaryota; kingdom Metazoa; phylum Arthropoda; class Insecta; order Coleoptera; family Rhagophthalmidae; genus Rhagophthalmus; species Rhagophthalmus giganteus. Next base: position 7,331,678 of record JARFJA010000005.1, read on the forward strand.
ACCAACAACGAACGAATTAAAGCAAGTCTTATTGGTGCCAGAATAAATTCGCGGGCTCGATACCCTAGTGCAGCAAGAACAATTCATTTATTTAGTGAGCAAGACCCTAAAAGAAATTCGTGCCAAATGAAATATTTTACAAAGTGCACATGACTCGTAAATCAATTTTAATATGATACTAATATAATTTTACTTGTTTAGTTATGTAATTGAGTAAAACAGGACATCTTTTAGGCCCATATTGGACTAGGCCGCTGGTGGCGCAACCAAGCCGAATGACTCGGACAACATTTGGTGGCATTACTAAGGGGGATTAGTTCATATGTAATCTGTTAAAATAGACGACCACTGGTGCCACCACAGCCACAAAACCGTTCCGTTTGATGACATTTCCTCGGTCGAACAAAGCAATTGTTTCTGTTTTGATAAATTTTTTTATAAATGCAACCGCTCGCCAGTGGCCTAATCTAATGTAGGCCTTAGTCGAACGGTTTCCCCGACAAGCTGTTGAAAATTTTCCGTATAGAGTGTGTATTATTTACATAATTTTATAAAATACAATAGACCCGTGCTAATCCGACAATTATGGGTCCAAGGGCCTGTCGGATCGACGATAATTCCGAATTACCCAAAACATGCACATTAATTGAAGTCCGTTTAATAACCAAACGTCAGAAGAAATGTGTGTAAGTACCTACTAAAAAAAATTCACGTTTGTTTCTTGTCCTCGCAGGCGTGTTTCTGTCCAAACTTCTCGAAAAGGATGCGTCCAATTACAAGGGATTAACGCGATTCTACTGTATAATAATTAAATTCCGACATGCCATCTAAATTTAAAGCATGCTAATATAAACATGACATTTGTACACTATAAAATTAAGTAGTCTCATTGCTAATGGATGCGAAATGAACACAACAATAACAGCTGTAATACGATAATCGTCCCTTTTACAACCTTTACATCATAATCGAGGTTGTCATAAATAGGTACCGTTTCCCGCTGCACAGGAAATTACACTAAATGTGTTAATTTGTTTGCAATTTCGTCAAAGTATTTTATAAACAAATCGATCACTATAGTTGTGTTCAATTCGAATCTTAAGAAAAGAACTAAAACAGTTCAAATCCGAATTGAAACTGTATCATGAAACTTTCCTGTTTGTTAAATAATGTAAAAAAAAATATTGGAAAAAACGATCTACTCATTTTAATCTACACTTATTTATACATAAATTTAACCTGTTATCAAGTTTTATTTATTCAGTAATTGTGATTACAAGTTTTGCAAACATAATTATGCGAGTCATAAATCGTTGCTCATTTTGGATCGTATAAAACAATAACTAACCCGACACAAGTTTATTTAACATTTATAAATAGATCGATCCAGTACTTAATCGAATTAAATTACTTAACAACATTTCGAATTAAAATAAACATAATTTCAAGCAAAATTACGGTGTACAATAAAAGCTAAACAGAATGTTTTTATGATGTTATTTTCTAAATTGTAACCTACCGAAATTACGCCGTGGAGATAATATAAAAATATATATTTATGGCAAATCATTTCAATGTGCGATCATTCCCATTTATACTTTCTGTATAATTTTGTAATTGCATGACCTAAATACTTTGTTTAATACCTAATCAATTATGGCAAGTGCTTCAATATAGTTACTAACATAACTGTTCATTTTTCAAATGTCAGTGTACACTATTGGTAAAACTGATGCGATTGCGCCTCATCGGTCTACTGCACATCGATCGTTTCCGACCCAATAAAATTCGTGCACTAAAAAAATCTACTCTCATAAATGAATTGGTAAAAGAACATAACTAATATTATCGTTATGATTGTATATGCCGAAGTTAAAAACACAAAACTCAAAACATTTATTTCTCCAACTTACCAACTTACACAACATTGCCGCAAACTTATTTCGACAAAGAGTTCGTAGAAAAAGTTACCTTGGCCCCGGTTGCAAACATTTTACATTTTTTAACAAACAGATAAGCGTCAAATTTCAACTAACGAGACAAACTGGATCGTACGAGATCGATACTAACAGAACGAAACAAAGTACCCAATAAAAAGCCCCACCAGATAATACAACAAACGAATAAATACTTACACGTTGCTCTCTTTTACATTTTTAATACCCTGATTCACGTCGTCGGACAACTCCTTCCAAACGGTGATACCGAGAAGACGTTTAATTTCAGCACTGCGTCTCATCTTCGCCGAAAGAACAGTACGTAAAGTGGCGATTTCGTCGTCTACCTGTGCCAACTCCGTTCGCCAACTAGCCCTCTGAAGCTCTTGTTCTTCGAAAGACATTCCTGCCATATGATCGATTATTCCTTCGGCAGCTACTGCGGCTTCTTCTAAAATAAAAAAGAACACACCTACGATTACTAACTGTTCGTTTTAAACTGCCAAACACTCAAAACTTACCATGAACGCTAATATCTAAATACTTCCTAAAATTACTATCTCTAGGTAATTTAGCGAGATAAGGTTTAGTTAAATCACAGTAAGTAACCCGAACTTGTCGTTTAAAGCCTCTTTTAAAGAAAGCCCGGATAATGGCATTTGCGCGTTTCACGTTAAAAAATTCGGCTTCGACATTAATTGATTCATCGTTACCGTTTAAAGAAGGTAAACTATTACTGTTCAGCTCGTCGAAATCTAACTGACGCAAATCGAAAAGTTCGAGTTCGTTGTCTAACAAGTCGTCGTCGGTTAAATATTCGACGTCGTCCAGATCATCTAAACTCGGAGTACTTGTACTATCCTGAGGGTTGAAATATGGATCTTCGATGTAATCTAAACTGTGGTCTTCGGCTATCATCTTTCAATAAACGGATTATTAAACAACGCGTCGCGAGTTTCTGATGCAAGACACGAAGCTGGAAGTTTTACACATTTTTTTTTCTAATTGAGAAATCTCATTATAAAATTATATTTGAAATTAAAAAGTGGCTGGCGGCACAGCTGCACGAATTGAAGCATGAAACTTAACTTTCACCTTAAAAAAAAGCGCCAGTTTCTGTTAGGATTAAAAGAACTGGTCACGAATATTTTCTAATTTAATAGCGGATATCTAAAAATTAAATTAAGAAACGCAGGAACGTCTTCAAAACTACCTAACGGTATCGTTCAATGACACGTCATACCGGTAAAAGAAATAAAAGCAATCGCAAACGTCTACAACACAACTAAATAGTTCAAGGATAATTAAACAATAATTACCGAGCATAAACAATTAATTACGATAAATAGGAAAGGTAACCACTATTTTTTTGCCGTATGTCTCGAATATTTAACGATAAAAGTTAAAATATTACCTGTGCTTGGGCTATTCATTGTTGCTAATTCCTATACACTTCACCGATTCCACAACTGAATTTGTTTCTTAACAACAAAACCATATAACGTTAATAATATCGGATTTATTTTATAGTGGACTTTGAGAACTACTTTATAATATTATCTACAAGTGATATCTATTGGTTGATAACGTAGATATTTTTATAACTACTTCAAAGCGACATCTATCAATTTTGTATTTCATTTTATATTATAGTTCATTCACTTTAACTTGACGAAACGTCTGGTCCGAAATGGTTAAAAAACTACAAAATTGGTATGTTTTTGTTGTAAAATTATTTTATTAGAATAATATAACGTTATTTACAGTTATTGGTATTAACATATACAAAGTGTCTCTGGTTGAATTAAAGTCGAGATACTTATACATAATTATTCCTTGTGCGCTATATTTTATCTAAGAAACAAACCATTAAAAGTATTTTGTACAATAACACAAGTTAACCTAAAATGTTATTTGAATGTAAATATTAAAATTGCCGTAACTTTATTTATAAGTTGCAAACATGTCTTTATATGACGATTGCGACGTTAAAACACGGCCCACGGACAACGTCTCTGGATGGTCTTCCGGAATAAAATTGCTGCAATCGCAGTTACAATTAAAAAGAGCCACCGTAACGCAACCAAAGCGCGATCAAAACCGTAAAGCGAGTTTAGCGCCCGTTATCGACTTAAAAACTAAAAAGGAGGAAGACGACATATTTTCTACCACTTCTCAACCCCCCATAATAAAACCAAAAGTTGAACCTGTGGTAACCGTAGCGCCCATCGCACCCACACCCACCAGTTTTACTTCGGAATACGATTGGAATGTCGAAAATGAATACGACCCACTATGGCCTAATGAATACGAAAAGATAGTTAAAGAATTACGCGATAATCGAGATAGAGAAAACGAAAAAGAAGAAAAGAGACGCGACAAAAGAAGAAAAAGCCGCTTCAACGATCCGGAAGAAGAAGTCGTTGCACCCACACCTCAAGTATCCGTTCCTCCTGTAGCAAGCGGTTTTGCCGGTAATTTTTGAAATTGCTATGTTCGAAAAACGCTATAAATATTAACGTTTACAGGTCGCTGGGAAGAAGACGAAGAACCCGTAGCTAAACCGCCGAGAGCAAGTGGAGGCGTTGCGATCGCACCACCTCCTAGTCTTCAAGAAGCAGTGGAGCCGGCATCTCCTCCGCCAAACAAATCTCAAATTAACACTTACGATGGTAGTTCAGTTGCTGCTAAAATAATGGCTAAATATGGATTTAAAGAAGGTCAAGGTTTAGGAAAACAAGAACAGGGAATGTCTATGGCATTACAAGTAGAAAAAACCTCAAAACGTGGTGGTCGCATCATTCACGAAAAAGAAATTATGCCGCCTCCCACAGATTCCTTGGCGAAACCCGAACAGAGCATTACGGAAATTATGAAAACTCCCGGCAAGGTGATTATTTTGAAATTCCTGCATAGATACATTTATTTATATTTCGTAGGTTGTATTGCTGCGTAACATGATTGGACCGGGTGAAGTGGACGACGAGTTGGAGCCAGAGGTTAAAGACGAATGCAATACTAAATATGGGGACGTCGCCACCGTAACCATTCACGAAGTCGCCGACGTAGAGGCAGAAGAGGCGGTTCGAATTTTCGTTGAATTTCGACGAATCGAAAGTGCCATTAAAGCTGTGGTTGACCTTAACGGACGTTTTTTCGGCGGCAGACAAGTCAAAGCCACTTTTTATGACGCCGACAAGTTTTATAATTTCCAGTTATTAGATTGAGTAATTTATGTGATTTTAATAAAATTATATTTACATTTGTATTAAGAGGACTCAGTAGTACCGTGAGAAAAAATCTTAGAGAGAGCACATTTTTTTCTAAGACGGAAATATTAGGCTACCTAAGTAGGGACTGTAATCAAAAAAGGTACGACGACTTCGAAGTGACCGTAACCTTGAAATTCGTACAATTTTTGTCGAGTTGTCGAATAACAGAACGACTCACGTGGTGCAATTTTGCCATCCCCTTCAATACTATTATTTAGTCATGTAACTTTATAATGATTTATATACATACCTTTAGGAATGAAAAATTTAGTAATTTCTAGTTAATGTTTACTCGTACAATTAAATGAAATTTCCGTAATAATACAAAATTATAATGCTGATAATAATTTAAGTAATTCGTTTTCTGCTGGAAATGTGGTTTCATAATTTCAATAGATATCTTATAAAAACAGTTGTGATATAGATATTGAAACAACAGAAACATAGATTTGAGTAATATATTATGAAGACACGCAAAGAAACAAAAGGAATAAATTATTTATATCTATACTTATGAGCGTGTGGTAGTAGATTTGATAATAATTTACAAAATCACTACCTACAAGGACACTACTACTCATTGAATAAAATCACAACTGCAACTTAAAAACGACAATACCTTACCAATATGGTACAGGCAGCGTTTTGGCAGAAACATAGACATCTGTTCTATCGTAACGTCACTGCGTGAACAATAAACGAAACATTTTTCAGAAATTTTCAAATGTTTTTAAAAACTTATTTCATAAATTCCAAAAATAAAAAATACAAACAACACAAACAATTTTTATTCAATGGGTTACATTAAATTTGCATTTTTATATCTCTGAGTGGCATATTCCTGCATACTCTGTGATCTATAAGTTCTGGAAGTTGACAATGTTTATAAAAGTAATCTAATTTAGTTTTCATATTTGTGTTCCAAAAATCGTCGTCTTTTTCCACATAATCTATTTTTATTTTATTTACTCCAGTTCAGACAGTCAAAATACACTTCGTTTTCTGAGTCGCACGTAATTGCCCCTGCATTTGAAAATACCAATCATGAAGTTGGTTAATCGTATAACTACCATCTTTTTGGTATTTCCAAAATGTATTTTTTTTTAACGGATGGCTTCCTCCGGTGTAAGATTTAGCTTAAAAGTAACAAAGGGGCATTTAATTTCTACGATACTTTCAGTTTCTTGCTGAATACCATTCGGTGATGCTCCAAGATAACATTTATCTGGGTCAATAAATAATCCACATGGTTTTCTTTTCAAATTAATGCTTTTTTCTATTTCTTTCTTCGCAACATCTTCGTATGTATTTACATGTTTTAGTGACGGCAAATGTGTTGACAGCGTATTATACAACAAATGTTTTACTGTGGTTTTTTTTTAATTTGCAAATTTTTGCAAAATTGAAAACTTAAAATCTATGAACACTAATAATAATAATAAACACTTATAAAATACTGTATGGATAACTCTCCAAAAGCGCTATAATAACTCAATAAATATTAAACAAGATCAGTACGTGGCTACGAGATAACTAAGACATCGACAATAATTTTGAAATTCCTTCCAGAAACTACCATTTTCTACTATTTTTTTTTTATAAGCGATTAGAGAGTTGTACCTGTGGGATCAAAGCTTTTGTTATGAAGCTTTTATTATGGTTAATTATGGTTCTAGGAAAATGTTATTTTAACAAAGCGAAATCTGGTTTTGAATAAACATAATAATAATTATGTAGTAAATTATCAGATTATCGGTTTTTGAGTAATTCAGTGTAAAGTTGGATAGTGGATAAATATGTATCAGTAATGAGCTCTTGGAAACATGCGATACATGTACAATAAAAAAAATAATTCTTTCAAATCAGTCAAGTTATTTAACTTGATGTTGATTTCAACAACAGGGTAAAATGTGAGCCGGTTAGCTTAGGGTCTCTTTTATGATCTTGTGAATACTGACTTAATTCCTGTCATAAATTACCAAACTCGGAGAGAACATTTAAAATCGAACCGAATTAAAAAGTTCCGCATCGATAACGACGTTGTTTATTAAAATTTCAACATTTGGTTTGCACCAATCGATTTTACAAAAATATATCTACAGATTGGCTTAAGCAAACAGTAACTTTTTGGCTCCATTTATACTTGCGTATTTACCTGATGATTTTACATATTTCAAAGTTAAAAATCGACAAAATACAAAAACCAATTTGTAGGCAATTTTCTAAGGATAAAACAGATACTAAAATCATTATGATATCGTTTCTATAACCGAAGATATGGATGCGGAACTTAACATTGGAACTCCCATAAGAGAAATAGGTACGGATGGCTCTTAAGATAATTGACTTAAATCATTCTCCGGAATGTTTTTTACGATTTACATAATTAGTCAATTTTGTATATTTTTGATGCATGTGGGCAATTTAAATAAATTAATAAGTGTGATCTTTAACGAATAATTCTAATTTGCTAGCTTTGCCTTGAATACTTCCAGCTATATATTGGCCAAGGGATACGTCGCTGTTCGCCTATAATCATGTTCTGTCAATTTTTGAAAATATCCGACCCTCCAATGCGTGCGTACCTTGCAACGTTTTAATAATTCGATTTGTCCGGCACAAATGTTTTCGTCTTTGCCGTTCCATTCGCGAAGCACGGATGCCTGAAGAGCACGTCCACAGCTAAAGGTCAAGACCCACGGTTTTTTACCTTTAGATCTAATTAAAAATATGTTGACCGAATATCGTTCCATATTTTAATAGCATCTAAATTAATGGAAGCCTCTTCTTCGCCCTGTCCGCCCGACATAAATGTAATTCCAGGCACGGCAGACGGTACTGTACGAGACAAAGCTCTCACCGTTGCAGCACCTATTTCTTCTGGACTGCACTTGTTCGGGTGCGATTGTCCTTGAATAACCATGTTGGGTCTGAGCAAGGTTCCTTCCAGGAATACATGGTGATCGCTGAGTGCTTTGTAGACGGTTCCAAGAACAACTTCGGTGATCTTTTGACAACGATCGATATTATGATCGCCATTGTGTAAGATTTCTGGTTCAACTATGGGCACGATACGGTTAGCCTGGCATATGGAAGCGTAACGTGCGAGGACATTAGCATTTTCCAATAATTGCCTGATAAGAAGGGATGTTTATGCCAATTTTTAACACGCATCGCCATTTGGCAAAATGACAACCATCTTTTTATACTGAGCGCAACGTTTTCCCAAATCATCGAAAACTAATGTAAATTAAATCAAGTGCCTGAATGGGTAAAATATTTTTAAAGTGTTTGCTTTGGGTGGTGCATTAGTCTTCGGAACCAAAAAGTGGTACAACGCCGGCATCGACTTTAATACCAGGAATTATACTGCGTTGCAGGAGGAGTTCGACAAAAGGTGTGCCATTGTCAGCTTTCTGATAAAGAGTATCGTGATGCAATATAACGGCCGAAACGTATTTTCTTATGCCTCTATCAGTCGTGAACAAAAGCTGCCGATATTTTCGTCTGTTATCGTCAGTATTTTGTAGGCCGATATCGGCGAGTCGTTTACCGCAAGTGGTTATGGACTCGTCGGCAGCCAGAATTCTTTTTCCGGGAACAACTATTGCATTTGCAATTTTACGCAATTCGTCTTGTAGAGCCGGAGGCGGGAAATTAAATGACCACTTACTCATACTCATACTTACTTTATAAACTAGAATCTATACAAAGTAGAATTATTAAAATTATTAATAAATCAAAAGAATGTAATTTTCAACCCTTGAAAATTAAAGATTCGTTTAACATTGAGTCGGTTATGTATCATTTCAATAATTTGAGGAAGGATTTTATTGATTCAAAAAGTATTACCAGACATAAAAGTATTGGAATACCTAGAATCAATAAGTCTGTTAATTTCAAAAATAACGAAATTATAGCAATAAAAATGTTTAATGAATTACCGAATGAAATAAAGATACTTAATCTTAGCAGCAAAAATATAAGGACAAAAATTATTAATTGGTACAAGGAAAGAGAAAAAAACTGAAGTTATTTGTTTTAAATCTTTGTGTGGCTGATATTTTATCTTGTTATGTTATGAATTATGAGAAATTTTATCTAAATGTATATGGCATAGACTCTGCCAAATTTTTTGTTTTTTTAGCTCGTAAGTTAGTTTTTAGTAACCAGACCTAAAGCACAGGTAAATTTAATTACCTCTTTTAGGATGTAAGCATTTTTTCAGTTATACTTTGTATATCTTGATGTGATCTACATGTATTTTGTACTCTGGTTTATCAATAAATAAATAAATAAATCATTGGACTGTTGAAAGTTCGATTGGCTAGAAATCAATTTTATAACAGAACCTTAAAATGATTATGACAATCTGAAATAAAATTGTGTTAGTAACTGTTGCTATATACCTAGACTGACTTTTACAATATTACAAATTTTTGATTGTCGTGTTAGTTTCAAAATGATTTTTGATCGATGGAAATAAAATATTTTTCGAAAATTTCAGATTATATTTCTTTTTGTATTTATAATATTAACACCGTACCACTTTTAATATATTCAAGATCATCAACAGCTACTTATACATATGAATGTAAACAAATTCATTTATTATTTTTGATAATGTCGTTATTACTTATTTTGATTTATCTAAAAATTATTTGAATTGATAAAAAAATAATAATTGCAGAAACAAAATGTTTAATGAGAAAACAAAGAATTAAATATAAAAAATATTTAAAATTACACAATAACAATCAACTATAGATGTTAGCTGTTTCATTTTTTAAAATATACTGTAGAATCAACCTAGAAAAAAATGGCAGCATTTAAAAATTTTATCTACGGCAATAATAACGAAAACACCAAATTACTTTTCCTTATTTAAAGCCTGTATAAATTCTTCTAGTTTTTCCTGAATTTGCCTAACTCGTTCTAAAAATTAAAAATTTTCACAAGTTCAATTTTAATTATAATAGAAAAATGTCTACAACTTACTTAATTCTTCTGCTAAAGCAACACGTCGACCCGTAAGTAGCTTCTCTTTCTTTTCGTTATCCTGACTGTAATCGTCCAGCACTTCTTTAATTTCTTTATCTAATCGTCTTGCTGTAAAAAGTTTGATTTTATTATGTCCATCGCAAACACTTGCAATCGCACCTTCGCGGTTCATTATTTGTTGACGTAACGCATTGGAAGTCACCTTCATCATTTGTTGTATCCTATGAAAAAGCACAATATCGCTACACTCCGTCTCTACACCTTGATGATACAAATAAAATGATTTCCGACAATCGTAAGCACGATTTAAAGATTGCTTAAGGAAGTGCTGCCTATAAATCGGATACCAAACTTCACGTATAAACTCGGAATCTACTTCGATGTTATTATGTTGAATATTTTTACGTATGGTCGTAAGTTCGTCATAACTTAGCGTCGGAGGATGTTTCTGAAATTTTACAATTTAAACTTTATGCTAAAACTAAATGCAAAAAGTTTTACCTCATCGATGTGCAAGATTTTCTCAAGTTCGTATTTAACGGCATTACGTTTGCATTGTCCGTCGGATAAGTACTGCCAGTAAAACCACCTTTCGCGCATCGACGGTCCCAACATTTGTCTCAGTATAGATTCGTTTTGTTTTAACTTGTCTTTCACGCTGGTTTCGAGGAAACGCACCGCAGAGTCCCAATCTTTTTTATCGGTCACGGTGCGATCCTCTAAAATGTTTAGTTGAATAACACGTAAGACATCGGATGCTTTATCTTCCCACATATGCTTCGTCAGTGCCTCGTCAACGACGGTTTCTTTTAGTTGATCGAAAATATTATCGTGATTGGGAGTTTTGGCGGATTTTTCTATAAATTGGCGAAACTCCGTCTGTAATGTTTCCCAACCCGATTCTACAGACTTCGCCGGGAGAGCATGTTCGGCCCATTGTCTTAACTTTATGTCTACAGTTGTATTGAATGTTCCTACAATTAATTTTAAAACGATAAAAATTCCGGTCCTCATTGTTGTCACCAATGTATCAAATGTCAATGCAACAATGCGAACAATACCAAAAATGTAAATTTAATGCATTATGTCCTCGTGACAAAATTTAATATGCTTTCCTTGCAGTTAAGACAACGCCTAAACTGGAATGTTTACCTTGAGAATGAGATTGTGCTGCGGGTAAATAAATATTTTCAAAAACGTGCGAAGACACTTTTTCCCAAATCTTGTCCAATAAACAGTCCTCCCATTTTTTTGGGCTGACCTGAGACAAATTTACAATTTCGTCTAAAATTTCCGATCTGGCCCTTTCGAAGAGTTCGTCGCGATCTTGCTCCCTAAGCAGCGGAAAATTGTTCTTCCATTCGGTTTCTAAATTGAACCTTGTAGCTTTAAATGCGTCGGCCTGTTGTTCGACAGTTTCTCTGACCATTTTCCAGAAACAATCGGCTACGGCTAAACTTAAGTTACGCGTTGTCACTTGACTCGACATTACTCTGCCCTGTCTATTAAATAGGAATTAAACTCGACTATTATAATCTGTACTTCTTCGACTCACTTGAACAGTTTTGAATCCTTGAAGAAATTCTCTTCATAGTCTTTTATTGTTTGTATAGCGTCGTCTTTTCGTCCACGTCCCGTTACTACAGCAAAATATCCTAGAGCTTTCATGGGGAACAGTTTACCTTGAAGAATCTTGCGTATCTAAAAAAACAATTCTCAAATATTTCTACTTTCAAACGACAATTAAATAATTACCCTATTAGGATCGGCAAGATTTTCTTCTGCCATATCAACTTTAGTTAAAACAAAAATCGTTCGTTTGCCGTTTGGATCGCATTGAGAGACTAAGTCTGTAACGTTGCTTCTCTCTGCATCCACCGAACCATCCTTCGATAAACAACAAAATACTACTTGTAAATTAAATTTACGTTAAAAAATGTACCTGTATACATAAAATAATTGCGTTTGGATTATTCATATAGGCTTGAGTCATCACTTTAATGGCCTCTCGAGTGTCAGATGCCATATCGGTAGTTACAGTCTAAAAAAAAAAAAATGAACAATTTGAATTGCGACAGTAATTTATCTAAACGACACTTACAGATATTATTCCAGGGAGATCGACAAGAACCATACGCTGTAGCCCAGGCCCTAAAAATAACAAACAATCAAACTATTTCGTTTTTTATTAACATAATAAAATCATTAATGTAATTAAATCACTTTATTGCAACAATTCCAATTTACTACGTAACAATAAATTAACTATTAGGAATTGTATTCTGGGTATCATCAGGAACTTATTCACTCACTTACTTACTTAGTTTCAAAATATATCTTACCTCTAACTGACATGGAAATAACGTCGCTGGAAACTGTTTTACCGCCACGCACACTATTACGCATACGTAATTCCACTTCTTTCCTAAGCTCTGCCAAGTCACTATCTTTGGTCAAATCAAATTCTCTAGACGAGTCGCGAAACTGAGCAATATGGTACGGCCCCTCAGACAACGTAACCTTGACAGGAGCCCTACAAATCGTTTAAAAATTAATCGATGCAAGAATTTTATCAAAATGCGCATACCGTGTCATCATTTCGCCCGCGCCTCTAGGAAATATGCGAGCCTGCGCTATCATCTCCAACACGGACGTCTTTCCACTACTTTGATCGCCTACGACCACAACGCGAGGCAGTTGATCGGCAGTACTATATGTTGTTGTGTCGTAATCTGCCAGTTCGTCTAATACATCGCTGTACATATCGATAAGACTACGTTTCACCTGGCGAACTTGAGGTTTCCGGCCTTGCTTTAACAATAAGTTTTGTTTTCTCAATTCTTTGTTTTCCTTTTCTAAACGTTCCAATTCGCGCTGATATTTAATTTGGGTGTGAATGACTTCGTCCTGCAAGGAATCCAGGCGAGCCTGCGTTTCTTTTCTGCCATTATCTTCCCTCTCGGTTTGAGTAAACTGACGAGCATGCACCACTGTCTTTTCGGCTAATTCCTGTTTAGTTTCTGTAATTCGTAATACATAATAATTTTTGTACCAAGAGGCAAACGGAATAAAATTATAATTACTTACAAAAACATATAAGTGAATTAAAGGTGCATCATACCTGAGTACAGTCTTTCTACAAGTTCCGAAAGGCTGGTAAAAACACCTAATAACAAAATTATATATTAATACGAGATAGATTGTACCCAGTGATGCACTTCTGCAATCTTACCATTAACGGCAGGTGGTGGTAACTGATTATTAGTTTGTTCGGCTGCTGCAATAGCATCATCCAGGCGTTGATCAAACCAATTTTTGAATTCTTGATATTTTACTTCCGTTAAGGCTTTCAATCGCGGATCTTACCGTACATAATAGATATATAATAAAATAATTTTATGTTATTGATAAACAACAGTTTGCATTTCCATACGACTTATACATGAACAGATACTTACCAATTTCAATATTATCTTTAATGTTGTCTCGCATTTGAATAAGAGATGCTCTAAATTGTTGCCACTTATCGTTATCTGGCATTACATCTTCTAGCCATTTTAAATCAGGTAAACCGTCTTTCCAATCTTGATATTTCTGAATGAAAAATACTAAATTTGTAAGTGACATTAACAAAGACTATTCTTACTTTTTGTAAAGTGACGCCTCCGCCAACTGCTCCTCCTAAAAGTAAATAACGTATCTTTAGAACACCTCTCAAAGCTCGTACGACAAAAAGTCCATATTCTCGTCGTTGCTGTTGATAGCGACTTTTCAGCAACGGCCGCGATCTATCTAACGCTCTACCACCCCATACGCTACAAATGCTGCGTTTAAAAGCGTTCTTTGAACCATATTTTAGTGGTACATGTGAATAAGAACTGATCACTATTTTGCTACAAAAATAATATAACCTCGCATTTTTGCCGATAAGTATTTTAAATTATTTACCCAAACTTTCCTTTAAGTAAATGTTCCATCGCAAAAACTAACGTTCATAACTTAGATTACTGTATAAATATAAATTTTAATATAACTTATAAATTAAAATTTTTATAATGATTATGACAGAAGTTGTATCATATTATGTTGGTATTACTCACTGTGATTTTTGCATATACAGTCGAAACATGATAATCAGACTTAAGAGCGAGGGAGGGAGGGTGTTTCGAAAGATTAATTTATTCAAATTAACAAACGTGGAGGCCTGACCGAATTAAGAGAAATAGAATTCACAAAAGTGTCTAAATTTATTAATATCAAAATTTCAAAACTTAACGCACGTAAATATACATAAAAATTAGTACGATATAAATGTCACATTAAAATATTTATTTTCAGTTGCATTATGGCAAGTAATAAAAGAATAATATATATATATCAAAATATTAAGTAGTCACTTAAACTAAGGAACACAGTTAAGGATCAACAAATGCAATCATAATATATCGAACACCTTTGGTCACTAGAAGGCCTTCATGATAATGTGTCAGCCTTCCCGGATGCATAATCATCCAACCTAGTTTTGTATCAGTCACGCTACAGTTATAACGAATAAAATGGCAACCTCCTCCTTCGTAATCTTTACCTACTTCGTTTAGCGCTATATTAATTGTGTAAGTCGAGCTATCGTGATGTGGTCGTAAAGATGGTTGTTCTCCAGGCTTGTAACGTACTACAAAATTCATAAGCGAACGAGGGGGATCATGAAAATATCCGGTAAAAATATGTTCTTGGATGGGTCTCACCCATTTCTGTAAGAAAAGCAACCAGTGCGGTTCCCAACCCACTTGATTCATGTGTATGTCTCGTGTAGGTACAGCTTCATATCCTCCCGTGAGACGTTCATCTTGATTATTACCATCTGACCACTTTCCAAAGTTTTCCATCATATTTATTAATTCGTACAAAATCGCTTAGTAACAATTGGATGCCAGTATACGTCAGGACACGGCTGTAAAATTAATAACATAAAATTGCGTTGTTTTCTTTTTAACACAACGAAAAATACCTGTAGAGCTTTCTTGTCCGGATTTAAATTCTCGGGATATTCTGGATGAATGTATCGTTCCTCCCAATCCCGTTCGTTATCAAATATTTGATACATATCGGGCATGACGCGTGAAATGTCGTACGTGTCGGGATTAATCAAATGGCCAAAATCGACTCGATTAGATACGAACAGAAAAATGTCCAAATCATTTAGGTTCGCACTGAATGCCATGTCGGCGTCTAAGTTTCCTCTCGAGTAATGAAATTTGCTTCGATCATATTGTCGTAAAATTGTCGCATTTATTAGGTAACAATTTGTTATGAACGGCACATTCCATAGGCCCCTGCAAAAATGCAACGATTAATTTATAATTATACGATGCAATAGCTAAATTTTAAGAACACGTTAAAATTAATAAAGATGAAGTCAAGTAATAGAAGGAAATCCAAAAATTATGTAATATCAAATGTTTTTTAAGCAACATTTTGTAAAAAAACAGATTGGAACTCCTAATTTACCCAATAAAATTCACGATTCTCAGGATATAACTTAAAGACAATTAGCATAAAGCAAAACAATTGGTAGTTGCATACGCGGTATTTGTTAAAATTAAATTCATTAAAATTTATTTTATGAATTTAAAAATTTAGAACGGGTACCGCAATATTTTCATTAAATCTATAAATATTTTTGGTAGACAACACTAATTACACAATTAAAATTGCAAAGTTGCAACAAATATATAATACTATATAAACAATTACAAACAGTGATTATATTAAAACCAATCTCACTACTTTATACTTCAATCATTGGTAATGATACGTAATGCATGGTCATCATATGTAGTTGAAGCCGTCAACAACCTCGACATGCAATTATTTGGTTTCCTGGTGACAATTGGATTAAAAAAACAAGGGAAGATCATTTTCG
Organism: Rhagophthalmus giganteus; assembly: GCA_036326145.1. Taxonomy (NCBI): domain Eukaryota; kingdom Metazoa; phylum Arthropoda; class Insecta; order Coleoptera; family Rhagophthalmidae; genus Rhagophthalmus; species Rhagophthalmus giganteus. The sequence goes on from JARFJA010000005.1 coordinate 7,347,811, forward strand.
ATACGCACATTAACTATTAAATTCATTTTAGGTCAGGGCACCGAAACACGTATCACTCCGTTAAAAATATGAGTAGAGCATACGTTCTCGTAGGTGTTATATTCTGTAGTTTCTTGTTAACTGGCGATGGAGCGGGCGGTAGAGGACGCGGAGGTACATATTTCCTGCTTAATTTTTTATTTAGTTAAATATTGGTCGACACTGATAGGTGGTAAGCGAGGCTATAATCGTTGGCATTCTCGAATGCCCATAATGATACAACATAGAAATCCCGGTGCTGATAACTATTACGAACACAAAGATGTAAGTATGAACGGAACGTAATTAAATTAAGATAATATTATGGCTGATAAGTAGGGGGCTCGCATCGTTCAGGCAAGTCATTTTGAACAAGACTACATGTTAGGACGTAAAATATCATTTTTTTGTATGGCACAAGGTAGGCAATTTAGTTGGGTAGATTTCAGATGCGATTTAAAAAATTTACCATCATTGAATTTTAGGTTTACCGAGACCCGAGATTACATGGTTTAAAGACGGGGTTGAATTGTATTATCATAAATTTTTTCAGGTACTCATCGACAGTGTGTGTTATACTTCAAGTTAATTAGGTACTGATATTGTTAGGTACACGAATGGCCCGTCGGTAACGACACTATGAAGAGTAAAATGGAAATAGATCCTACAACTCAACAAGATGCCGGCTATTATGAATGTCAAGCAAATAATCAATACTCGATAGACATTCGAGGATTCCGCACTGATTACGTTATGATAACTTATTAATTTTTACTTTTCTGATCGAAACAAATACTTCTTGTATATTTGTTATAATTTCGATTGTGTGAATATATTTTTCAATGTTTTACATCTATACAAAAGGGACAAGGTGGTAAATAAATATATAACAAAACGATAACGACAAGAGAGTGAACTAACCCCCAGGCATTTTTAATTAAAGAAAAAATTGATACTTTTGAATTGCAGAATTCTATATCAAGAGAGAGCATTTTTCCTGTTTTATTCCTTTATGTTCGTTTTACTTCTTTCCATCCACTATTATTACTTTGTTTTATAATAAAAATATTAAAAAAATATATTTGTATGATTTTATGTTTATAGATTTGGTGTAAGTACTTACTAATTGTAAGATTTTGACTCTTATCGATGCAATACAGGCAACCAAAATCGTACGAACACGTTTTTGTACTAGTTAATGCTAATTTAATTTGAGCAAAATACAATTAGCATGCGAGAACATTTTTTTTTCCCGAAGGACACCTGAGACCGCATTAGCATTAGCCCCAGCACCCCGTTTCGGCTTCTGTGTTAAAAGCCCGGCCTACGCCATTCCAATTTTCTTTTGAGTTCTTCCATGGAGCAAATAACCCCGTTACGTAGTTCGTTACTGCTGCCCATTGTTCCTCTCCCTAGAGGGGATCATCTAAGGTTATACAGGCGCATAATTCTCGCGTTCGCCATGTTCCGGTTATGGCCCTCTTTGTCACCTGCACTATGACCTTTAAGGCATCCACGGTCCATCCGTCCCTGACCACCTGTCCATCAATATGAAATCCAACAGTAGAGCTATATTTGTCTATAAAATAATAGACTGCCGAGCTTACATTGAACATTAAGATTTAGATGATGATCAATGTAATAGTAACTGTTGTGGGTCACATTTTTATAGTAATTCGAATTTGGTCACCAAATACCAGATACAAGAAAGGCCCATAAGGCAGGTTTTTGGCCCTAAATATTGATGAAAATTCAAATAGGCCCTGCTAACATAATTATTACGATTTTTGATTTTAGAACGTTTATTCTAAAAGGTTTCATCGATATTTTTGGCATTTTGTTAGGACTTACTGTGCATCCTTAACACGTACAAAGTTTTTGATGAACGATTAGCACAAAAGTCACACGAAAAAAAAAGAGAAAGTGTCAATGATGTTGTTTTAACTAAAAATACTCTTAATTTTTATAATTCAACTTAATTTTTTTACATGAGCAGAATGGTGAAACACAGCACTTTTATTTTTATATATTGTGTGTGTGTGTGTGTATGGTATGTTTTGAATTACCAAAATTTGGGTATTTTTTGTCAAAACTATAAACATTACTAACTATGTATGTCATCATTGGCACTTTCCCCTTTTTTTCGTGTTAATCATTCACCAAAATCATCAACCATAAAAAGAGTCTGATCAATTGGCTCTACCGTAGCCAACAAAAAAAACTTTATACGTGTTAAGAAAACCTTCTAAGATAAACATTCTAAAATTAAAAAAATCATAATAATTACCTTAGTAGGACCTATTTGAAATTTCACAATTTTTAGGACCAAAAATCCGTCTTATGGACCCTCATCCTTTGTTATTTTACTTAGAATGGGACATTTTTTTGTTATCTATAGATACTTTATTTTCAACTGTTTTTTTGGATATTGGCGTTCACGAATTCAAGGTTAAATGATTAACTGCATAATTTAAAGTACGTTATGTATTTTTTCACCAAAAGATACAGAAAATAATCGAATTTCTTCGTGCCCAAGCTGGATTTTGTAAGCACACAATCTCAAAACGTTTACAAAGTGCATTCTGAATGATTGTCTTGATGTACGCAAGCACTATTGTCTCAAATGTTTTATATTTTTCAACAATTATTTAATTTAATTAAACTGACAGTGTTGTCTGTGGATGCATTTTCAACGTAAATACGACAGAAATCACTAAATTATAATCGGTAAATCACATTACACATTAATTGTAAGCTTTTGTTGCACAATTAATGAAACGACTACTGGAGACAGTGAGTGGCTGGAACGACATACACATCTACAGAATCTGTACATGTTCACAACGCACTCAAGGCCATCACAGTAGTTAATAATAAAACTCTTAAATGCTTATAAACAATTTGTCCCAATTTCTACGTTGGTTGCTTATAATAGTGAAATCACCAACACCTTTTCTATGACCCTATACAGGATGTCCAGTAAAAAGAATGGCCCATGTGCTAACAGTGACTTCCTTGGGTAAAAATAAACCGATTTGATCTTTAGTTCAATTTTACTTCCTTACAAAGTTTGCCCCTTGAAAGTTTTTTTTTTAATTTCATCTTTTTATAAATACTCGCCCATTTTTGGAATTATTTCATTCAAATTTAGAAACTATAGAGGACATTCGTCACAGCTTACACATTCCATCGTTTCTAGTACAATAACTTTTTTGCAACCAGAGATTTTGTTTATACGACCAATATTTTTGAAATGGCCGTCCGTTATGTCCAAAAAAAGGTATACTTTATTTATGTCGTTTAGTTAATTTTTGGTTATTATAAAAATTTAATTGGCCATAAAAAATAGAGGGTAAAATTTGGCTATTTGAAGATGACTAACTTCAAACGCATTTTCCTTTTTAAACAGTTTACCTTAACGACATAAATAAAGTATGTTGTTTTTTTACAACAAAAAGGATGGTTGTTTCAAAAAAATTAAAAAGATATCGCAGAAACAATAGAATGCGATTTTGAGCTAATTATTCACAGGGCGGTCAATAACTGGTGATCTATTAGTACAACTTCAAACTCCAAAAAACACCTATTCCTTAAATGGGACACCTTGTATTTTTTTTAGTGCTGTTCGATATTTGAGCGAGCATTCAACATAATTTCAAATATAAAAGATCCTCCAGTTTCGACATTTATTATATAAAATTTGTACTTAAAAATTAAATAAATAGGTTCGTAAATATTATAAAGTTAAATATATCGACCAAATAGATGGATTATTAAGAAAACAAAAACAAATAAAATATGAATCAATTTCTTTTAGTACGTAAATCGTGAAAAAATTGTAATCAATTACATTGTCATAAATACTTTAAATGTTCCCATGTAAGACAAACAAATTAATATTTAGCCAATTGCCTTTGTTAAATGCAATACCCTACACGCAAGCCGGAGGTAGGCACCTTTCAATTGAACTAAATTACAGGCAATATGTATTTATTTCAAGGGGGACTGTAGGACAAAATGATGGGAACGAATTGCACAGATACAATCCTGTAGTGGCAAAGATGCAAGTCAAAGCATTACTGATAATTGCAACATTTGCACTTTTATTCAATCAATTTGCACAAGCACGTAGGGGTCGAGCTAGAACTAGAACTAAATCGAGGGTAAAACTACTTCGGTTTGTCTAGGAATATATTAAATTAAGACTACTTTTATTAGGTCCAAATAGGACTGCCCATTACAGGAAAGTACAGAGATCCCGAATCGGATCAATATTACAACAATAACAACGTAAGTGGTCGAATAATTTGTCGAAATCTAACCACGTTACTTTAAACAATTTAGGGAGCAAAAATTACGTTGGCGTCCCATTTCGACTATGAATACGTTTTGGGACACAAAATAGCTTTCTTATGTGTGGCTCGAGGCAACCCGAGACCGCATATTACATGGTATAAAGATGGCACAGAAATATTTGCACATCAATATTTAAATGTAAGTGTTTAAAAATTATATTCGATTTTATTGCAAAATTTAATCTATATAGATTCACGAATGGAGTGCAAACGATCAAATGAAGAGCAAACTCGAAATAGATCCGGCAACACAAATGGATGCGGGCGTTTATGAATGTACGGCCGATAATATGTATTCGATCGATCGGAGGTCTTTCAAAACAGATTTCAGTATTGCTTTCGATTAATTCACATGTTTAAATGTGATTTGTTTAGATTTATGTAATAATAAAAGTAATGTGCAATGTTTGTTACCTTTTTTCACTGTGCACGATGTCCAAATAGTCGTGCGAACGAGCATAAAATCCATCTTTAGTTAAGGCTCCCCAAAAATTACTCCAAGCTTTACCGGGACGAACTAGCATGGGAGCCACCACAGTTCGATTTTGTTCTGCTAATAATCGTAAAGTGTACGGATTATCTAGGTGGGCGATAGAATCTACGGAGAAGTATAAATCGCATTCCTTTATTAGGCACTGATCTCTGCAAACAATTAGCGACTTGAAAAAAATTGAATTACAATGAGCTTTCGGTTAGGGCGATTAAAAAGAAATAATGTTTAATGCATAAAGTATCGACTAAAAATATCAACTACACCTACTCAAAGTTAGAATGCGAAATAACATGGTGTTTTTGAACGATTCTTTTGTTATGTAAAAAAAAACTAAGTCAAGAAATATGTTTAAGATACTTACAAAGATAAATCTCTTGCGGACCATTCAGTAATACTATCATCTGGCACAATTTGTTTTAAACTAATATACTCATTTCCGTATTTTTCACAAAATCACTAACGTGTGGTATGTGGTATTTGGCCTAAAACGAAAAGTTTTTTTTTTTGCTTTATATTTTGCTTTTTACATGTGTTCTCTTTAAATATAAAATACAGACACGTCATAAATGATATACATGCTGTCTTTATCTTTATAATTTCCTAGATGTTTAATTGGTTTTTCTACAGGGTACCCGTTTTTCAAATAAATACATAGGGATTTCAGTTATCTTAAGAGATACGAAATCGGTTAAATTGGGACAAAGTTGTGCATTTTTGTGTCGATTAATAATGTGAAAACAAATCCGATCTGCCATTTATAATTTTTTTTATACGAAAACCAGTCAAGATTCATTTCTAACCAAATACATTGTCAAGACACTTTTTAACAAGAAATTTAAAAATAATATTACATTTGTTCTAATGCTTAGAAAAAACATACAAGGACTTTATTTTTCTAAGATTGCCATGAAAACAAAAGAAAAATTTATTAAGTACCGACAATAACAAAATAGTTAAAAGACATGCACTTAATAATAAATGTTCAAATAGTCCAACTGTTTCCTACAAACATAACTCGGCTTGTTTGCGTTAATTTTAAAACGGTCCTTCTAAATTTCGACAACAAACTTCGACTGTTAAAATAAAAATTAAAAATCGAGTGCTAGAACAAACGCATCCATTATTTTCAAACTCCTCATTAAAAAGTGTATCGATAATGTTTTGGTTAGAAATAGTTAACTTGACTGGTTTTTATATAAAAAAAATAAAAACGAAAATCCGAAAAGATAACCGAGATCCCCTGCATTCGTTCGAAAAACGGACACCCTGTATAATTTTTAAATTACCGATAGAAATCGAAGAAACTAAGCATGTTCAAATTTTCGATTTATAAAATAAAAATCAATCCCTCTGTGACCGATTAAAAAACCTACGAAAGATTGTTTTCAGAGTATTTAATTAAACTGGCAATGTAATAAACTTTCCTGCTAAAATTATTCTACAACGTGTCTGTTTTTTACATAGATCGAATTTAGCTAAAGACCAATATTTACAGAATTATGAATGAAAAAATGAATACGGCTCTTTGGATATTCCAATGCGTGTATTTTTTCCAATTGCTCTTCCAAGAAAGGCGTCGGCTGCTCGATAAACAATGCGATAAGCACTAACGGCATATCGGATGTGGGTTTTTTTTGTAATTCTATATGTCCCCATTTACAATGATGACATCCTTCGTCGGGCGTCCACGCTCGAGCCAAATAATTACCTAAGGAATTTAATTTGATTTTAGAAAACCCATTGCCATGTATGATGGAGGGTCGAGTGTGTGTCAGCGAATTTCTAAGTAGAAACTCCGAATGTTCTTTCCCTTTTTGTGGATAAAGTTCAACTTCGCCTTAATAAAAAAAATTCGATTAATAATTTAACTTTGTCTAGAAGTGTTTGAAATAAACTTACTAATAGCACCATAAAGATTCTGGAAGATTTGACTAGTATGATCTAATTTAATTCGTAGGCGATTTCTTAATTTATCGTCTAAGTATGCTTTTGTGAGGAGAAGCTGATCGTCGTCTGTGTTTTGAAGAAGAGTGTAGTTTAATAATTGAAACACTTCTGGCGCGTAGCCCATGTACAGGCCAGAATTCAGAAACCGCTTCCTTCTTTAGGAACTGGATACAATGGTTCTAAACTAATGTCGGGCCAACATACACCTTCGGCTCCAAACAGTACACGAGCTTCAGTTTTTTTAAAATCTTCAATGACAGTATTTAAATCGTTGAGAAACATTACATCGTACCTAAACGTAAAAAATGTGTTCGTTTCTGACAAAACATTGCAGTCAATTTAGTTACCCATCGGTAAAGAGCACAAGACGATCTTTATCATCTTTGTAAGGTTTCAGCGCTTCTTTTAATAAGTTAACTTTCCAACCCCCTCCTGCATAATGACGGATATCTTCGCCTCCTTGCCATTTTTGCCCCCATCCCAATATGTTTGGTTTTATACCGTATTCTATGGCCGAACGTAAATATCTTCTGAAACCGTCAGTTTCTGATGTAGCTACTGTGTAAACTAAGATATCATCTAAAACATCAATTATTTATTTAATAAAATATTGAATGTAAATTGTCTAGGATTAATTTAAAAACATATGCAACCCTATTAATGATAAAATATTTAAATTCAAATCGTTGACCTACTTATTTAACCTTCTAATTGAGTATCTGGAAGGCATAAAAAATTCGTTTCGACATAATGTGATAAATTAATCTAAAATTAAATCAGTTTTGCTTCTTTGTAAACATATATATAATATTATACTTTTCGACTATCCTAAATTTGTTTATTTTAACATTAATAAAGCGCAACTTAATTAACTAAACGCCTTATTGAAAAACCATGTAAATAAATAAATACTGGAGAGAGATGAACATCTGTTAATTATATCATTTATTACTGTCCACTTGTGGATGTGACCTAATCAGTATAATGCAAAAACCACTTCCTTTAAGATAATAGTATCATCATTTATTTCGGCCACAACCTCAGTTTAAAAAAAAAGGTATAAAAAGATAATATAAACAAACCAAAGCACCCCCACTGAAGTTTCTGATACATTTAAAAATCAATTTATGAGAAAATATTCTTACCGACTTGTCTACTGCTCGTCGATGCGATATATGTGATAATATATAACAAAATTTCAACTTTTCTTAGCCAAAAGAATAATTTTATTGCCATTTTTTTGAATTTTTTCCGTAAAATCACCCACACTTTTAAATCGATAACGAACCCACCACCATATGTAATCTGTATTCAACTAGGGGAATTCATTCTCGTTTAGTAACTTTGAAAAGTGATATACTGAGTGTTTAAATTTTAAAGTGCCTAACTGCTAATTTATAATAATTATTTATTGCTCCTACATATTAACGAAGTTTCATAGAAAATATAGCTATTGCAGCCTGTCTGATGATGGGATCCAGAGGTGCCGCTTGGACTTTCTCCGATCTCGACTCCTAGATAACAAAAATTTAGGTCGTTCATATAATAATCAAATCTTGTAGACATGATTCCGGTCGCAACATTAATCGTAGGAGGCTGAAATTTGGACACTATATTGTTTTTATAAGTACGAAGGACGAGTTCGTTTAACCAGCGAAATCGACTAACCCGTCTCAAAATGGTGGCCGATAAAATTTTTTAAACTAATTGCGAATTATCTCCGTTATTAATTATTGGATCGATAATGTAAAATATGTTTTGAAATCGGCATAAAATTCTCTAACTGTCATGTCTCTTTGTAATTTTCGCTAGAATGCACCGTTTTCGAGATAATCGGCAAAAAGTGATAATATTATTATTAATTCTTATAAAACTACCCTTGAGAAAATTTCTCTAGTAAATATAATTTTTCAGGGTGTATTTCTTTGACAAAAATGAGAAAAAGTAGTTTTGAGACGTGTTACATGAAAATTCGATACCGAGACTTACGCACGGTCGGATCTTTTTATTTATTTTTTGTTTTATTCATATTTACATAAATAATTTTAAGTAAAATAATATATATTTGAAAGTACATCTTCAACTAAAAAAAAAAAAGGAAAATAACACGTTATACTTACCTTGGTCAATGTAAGTGAAATTTTCGAAACACAATTTTTGTTCTAAACTGCACTGGAGAAACTCGTCGTCGCCTATTCATTTAAAAATAATAATTTTTAAATTAAGAAGCATTTTTAAAGCAAACTTTACCTTTTATAAATAACGAGAACTTATAAATGAGCACTAAAATCAAAGAGAACAACATCATGACTCTATCGATTCTAATAAAAGAATGATAATAATCAAAACTGGGCGAAATTTACTATTACAAAACATTTTCTCTACTACAAATATGCAATCAAGCGAATAATTTCCACAAAAAGTGTAAAGCTGTTGTAATTCAAGTAACTAATTATATAAAAGCCTTAATAAGCAAAACCAGGTTAATTTTATCGGCCATGCATAAACGTATTAAAAATTGACTGTTATCAACAGTTAAACAAAAAACTAAAATTGGAAAGTGTTAATAAATGTTATGTCAATTGGCTAATATGTTATATAAATTAGATAAAAAGTAGCTCGAAGTTATCAAAGCGTTAAAGAAATTTCACTTTCCATAGGTACCTAAAAATCGATGGATACTTTTTGCATATTGATTAGATTACAGTAAATTTATTTAAAAATGAAAAGACCCGCCCTTAATAACTTAAACCCTATTTTGACCATACATCTCGCCATACAATTTAATCTCTATCAAACATATTGCAACAATTATTTAAAGTCTTTTTGTCGATCATAAAAACATGGTCATTAGTTTTATCCTTGAAATAAAAATTTGTAACAATGAACTATTAAGGATTCCCATGTAACTTATTTAATTAACAAACAAGATTAGATCTGTTCGGCTTCAATTTCTGCATACAATGCAATAACCTGAAACAGTTACAACAAACGTTTCGACGATGCCACCGAAAAATGATCCAGAGGTTCTACAACTTAGAACGGAATTAGAAGAATTATACAAGAAATTAAAGGTAAAACCAGATTTATTTGATAAATATCAATTAGACATGGAAATATTTTTAAATCTAGGATGAACAGAAAAAAGTGGCCGACGTTACCTTGGAAAGCGCTTGCAGTGGAACGGCCGATGCTCCCAAAATAAAATTAACCACCAAAAAAATGATGAAGGGCCACATTAATAAGGTAAACTCGGTGCATTATAGCGGAGACAGCAAACACTGTGTAAGCGGGTCGCTCGACGGTAAACTTATAATATGGGACACTTATACCGGCAATAAAGTCCAAGTGATTCCGTTGCGGTCGGCTTGGGTTATGAGTGTGGCTTTCGCGCCTTCAGGAAATTATGTTGGTATGAACCTTTCAAATTGTTTACGATACAAAGCAAACAAACTTACGTAAAATAATTGATTTGTTAAAAATATACACTTATAGCTTGCGGAGGAATGGACAACATGTGCACTGTTTACGATCTCAACGCTAAAGATGCAAATGGTGCCGCTAAAATAGTCAGGGAATTGGCGGGATATGAAGGTTTTCTAAGTTCTTGTCGTTTTTTGGAAGATAAAAAATTACTTACAGGTTCAGGTGACATGAAAATGTTTGTGTCGATATTAATTTTAGTGCTCCGTAATGAAATGGATGTTGCAGATGCATGTGGGATTTGGAAAGTGGAAAGAAGACGGTCGATTTTCCGGCTCACGATGGCGATGTGGTCTCCATTAGTTTGTCTCCCGATGGTAATACTTATGTAACGGGCAGTGTCGATAAGACCTGCCGTTTGTGGGACATTCGCGAACAGAAACCTAAGCAGACATTCTTCGGCCATGAATCTGACGTAAATTCTGTGTGTGTAAGTTTACAAATTAAACTAAAAATCGACTGAAATAGTTTTATCTTAATTACATTGATTTTCTTCCTTAAACATTCATAAATTAGAAGTTAAGCACGGGAATATTTGAGGAAATGTGACTGTTTAATTTTCAAAATTTTTGAGAATTATGAATTGTTACTGCTACAAATTTATTCTGGAAATAGATAATTAACTGAACAAAATACTCACTAAATAATGTTGATAGTTCCATCCGAGCGGTCAGGCTTTTGTAACAGGATCTGAGGACAAATCTGCAAGACTTTTCGATATCCGAAGTGATCAGCAAGTTGCTCTCTATCAGCCGCCCAACAAAACCAGCGGCTTTACCTCTTGTGGTTTATCCTTAAGCGGTCGCTATCTCTTCTGCGGTTCAGACGACAATAACGTGCATGTTTGGGATACTCTCAAGAATCAGCATAATGGTAAATTCGATTAAATTTATTAACTATTTGAATCAATTGTTTTGTATATAGGTATTCTATCAGGACACGAAAATCGCATCACTTCATTGACGGTCGCTCCAAACGGTATCGCCGTTGTAACCTCGAGTTGGGATCAATTTGTTAGAGTCTGGGGTTAAGCAACGTCTCTTAAAATATATTTATCTATCAATGATAATATAAATGTGTGTTATTTCACTGTTAGTTTACAGCTCTACCCTTTTGTATGTGTTTGTGTGGCATAAAATTCTGAACCATGTATCACGAAACAAGTTAATAAATAAAAATCAGAAAATAACTTCCACAGAGAAAAATTTATCAATGAAATGAGCAGAAACATTTACAATAATTTTTATAATATGAAATTTATATTTACAATGTTATTATTAAATGTAGTGCTACTTTATTGTTAGGTTGTTAATACTTTTTATAATTGTTAAACTCAAACTTGATGGATAACGTCATCATTTTTGTATAATTTGTTACAAATTCCTGCAAAAACCAACATTTTAAACTCTGCATTGGATAATTAAGCAGTTAGAATTTATTTAGCGCTTGCGGGAGAGCCAGTGTCCGTTAACAAGTCTGCATTATATGGAAAACTCGTTTATTATTGATTTCTCGAAAAGATATTATTCTTGATAAAAATTGGTGTATGGTCTAAAACCCAAAATACAACTATCAAAAGTCAAAATTTATCAGTCATAATTTGACTTGACAGTAAGGTACCCTTATTTTATTTTTGACATTATCAAACATTTTTTGATTTTAATAGTTTTGTTAATTAATATTTCAAAAACTATTAAGACTAAAAATTATCAATTTCCAAGATCCATTGATTGATTTCGTATGGAATGGCCCTAAAATGACAAACCGAAAGTCTCATAAGAAAAACAATCAGCTTTAGGAAAAGGTTTACTTTCAAAAGTGTAGCAATAGATATACAATAAAATAATTTACTAAAATCTTTTCTGCGGAATGACTAGAACGATTATGGTAAAACGAGATCAAAATTTGACAGTTATGAAACGGAAACCTTTAATAACAGCGCGTGCAAAACGAGTGCGCCCGTTTCCTTAGTGCTCCATTCTGGACAATCGCGCGCAATCGAATATGCTCCAGGCTTAATCAACAACTGAAATGCCGCACACACATCCTTACAACCATCAATTTTAAAACCTTGTACGACGCAGTTCTGTAGCGAGGGACTAAATACAATTTGCAAGTCGTCTGCCTTTTGACAAACGAGATTTCCCCATTGCTCCTGACCTAAGTGCATTAAACAATCTCCGTTTAATTATTCTAACAATTATTTCAACAAACCTTTGGTTAATGGCTGCCCCCTATCGAGAATACTTCGTACAAAGGCAAGTTTTGTACTATAAAATGCCGTGTGCCATTTTTCCGTTTGTAAATTATTAAGATTGCGCAAAGTAAATTTCACCCATCCTAAAACAGTTAAAATGAATAATCCGAATGCATGCGAAAACGTTACAATACCTCTGAGTGGTTCATCCTTTAAACTGTCCACATTTAATTTGCAACAATTTGAGCAGAAACACACCGATTCATCGGATGTAAAAAAGTCATCTATAAATAGATAACACTTAAAAAATTAACATATTAATTAAAACAGTTTATTACCTGGTAATAGTAGCAATTTTTTGTGCCGTTCGCAATCTTGCTGATAAAGACACGGTTTGTGTGGCGGAGTTGGGGTATGCTTTTGATTGCCAAGCGAAGGGTTGGCGATAATAGATTGAATTGGTAGTGATAAACGCGTGTACGATCTTTCTTTTTCGCAAGATTCCAGATCTGCTTTTTCAAAGTCGACAACCGAAGATGTGGCGGGTTCGTCGCCACTTTCGTTTATAATTCTAATCTGAAGAAATTATAACAAATAAAATATTATTGGACGCATTGAAAAAACGACGTACTTGTTGGCACTGGCCATATAAATCGAATATGGCATAACATGGCTGTCCGTTTGGCTGGAAATAAGACAAAGGTTCTTCTGTCGCTCCATCAATGCATAACTGTATAGAACCGTTTTCGTTGACCGCAATACTGACATTACTACCTGGTGTTAAGCAACTTAATTTATTAAAAGTAGATTTTGACTAAAAAGCAAATAATTATTAAAAAATAAAGCAAGTGACAAACAAAATTAATACCTTAATACCGTTTACAGAAATCCAATCGTTAGCAATAATACAACTAGAATTTTTCATGGCTAATCCAGACACAGGAAGATTGAGTCTTTCGGGAGCGCCGCAAACGACCCCAACCATAATCGAAGACGACCATTTCATATCTAATTGCTCGAGTAGTACTTTAACCATACGTCCAGGTTTCAATGCTGGTTGCACTATCACTAGGCCTTGATTATAAGAAGCAACTCGTCTTGCGATAGTACGATCGCCAATTATTTCGATGTTACGACCATGATTTTCATGAAACTCGTAATGAATTACACTTTCACAATTTTTGGGCGGATCGTTTTCTTCCTCATTTCTTACAGGATCGGCTCGTCCCTGATCTTGATCGAGAGTTAATTCTAAACTATCTTGTAGACGTACTATGGTTAAGGGAGAAATTAATACTTTGCGACTTGTCACTGCCACCGCTGTGCATGAACCGCGCAATTCTAATAAAACATATTGATCTTCGCCAACAGTAGGAAATTGTGTATAGTGCAATTCCTCGTTGTTTATCATGATTTTAATGTTTCCTTCGTTAATTTTTAATAATCCTAATCTATCGCTGACACGTAACCAATTTAAATTTGGAGTAAATTGTTGAATCATTTTATTTTTGAAACGTAACTCGTTACCTAAAAATATACCTACTAGTACTGTATTTGGATAAATGTACTTGCATAATACCTGTAATGTAATAACAATCGGAAGGTAAAGAAATAATCGACGACGATGGTTCCACGGAAGTTATACCTACACATAATGTTCCACAAAATTGTGGAGCCAACGACAATATAGTGAATTCGAATAGTTCATCTTGTACGAGTGGTGTTGCGCTAAAAACAAAACACTGTCGCAGTTCACGGCCACGCACAGCCACACGTCCACCTTCGCTCAATGTTAATCCTTTACCGTGACATTCGTGAAACCTGAGTAAACGATTCTTTAATCGAATAATGCGATTTAAAAATGATATACCTGTGCAAATCTGCTTCGATGGTTGGCTGTATGACGCTGGTAGCTTGTAATGAAGCGGACGTATCCGACTGAGGACAACTTTCAGCTGCAACAGAAGCCAAAGGAGCGATGGGCGATATGCACGGAATGCTAACTTGTGCGCATTGTCCGTACAAATCGACAACAGCATAAATAATAGAAGGAGTTACAACACACGCTAAACCTTGAGGAACGCCGTCCTTATAAAATTCCAAAGTTTTCTCTGTACTCCTCATCACTCCGATACGAATATTGGCCGCCAGAGCGTCCAAATCGCAACCGTAATTATTGCGAACCTGTAGTTCCATTCTCCATTATGGACGAACCGCTAAGCATCCACGTATCTTGAATCAAATCTGTTGCAGTACTTGGCAATTCCAGATCGTCCGGCCGTGCCGCTGTCACACCTATCGTAAACGTTCTAAGTAGAACAAATTTAGAAGTTAAGAAATGTAATGTTTAAACCTATTTCGATGCTGCCCGACCATCGATCGACCATATTTTCTATGGTCACCTCGAAGAGTTCGCCGTCTCGTAGCGGCCTATTGGAAAACACAATGGCGTCGTTAAATTCGGCCAAAGGTCTAGGCCTGACTGCCGTTTGTCCGTTGTTGATTATACGAGCATTTTTTCCATGTACATGATGAAATCGTAAATCACTGAATATAAGTATGTGTATAAATATAATGAATATAAAACGTCTAATGCTGACATGCAATTTTCAATTGTTGCAAAACTGAAAATTGCATGTCAGCGCTAGGCCACTAGCGAAGAAAAACCACTAACATATCAAATCAAATAATCTGTATAAAAACTGTACTTAAAAAATATGAATTAATCATAAAATGGTAAATATTTTCTATAAATTGCATATAAATAAGTCTAAAGGGTACAGCCGGCTAAGCTTGGCAAAATGGCCCCCAAAGAAATCTACGAAACAACCTATATTATTACATTGGCAAGTCATAAGGAAACGATATATACACGTTTTACTCCCTGACCTTCAGTAGTCCTTGAGAAAATCAAAAAAGTATGTACCGGGGGAACTAAATTCGTTTATCTACAAAACTATTATAGCTACGAACATAAATCAAAAAGAGATTGTTAGAGAATACTTCATAGCATAACATATGTTTTTTCTATTATTTTCGACTAATAATAACTATTAAAAAATTAATGGAGAAATTTTGAAAATTGAAAATTTTACAGTTCGGTCAGAGTGACAAACATCAAAGAAATGTCAAATATTGCTACTAATGTCTAATACTACTCTCTAATACTAAAAAAAAATTGGTACAACACTTAATAACTATAAACAACTATACAACTACAACTATAACAAAATAAAACAACAATTATGACAATATAAAATATAAACAAAACAAAAAATGCAAATAAGTGTCTAATATACAGGGATTTCAGTTAATAGAAAAGTTACAAATGTCTTATGTACATAAATATAATCGAATGCGATAGAAAACGTTTCTATTGTTATTAATTAATTCTGGTTATATAGTTGCCTGAGTGATGATGATTAATAATATTGACTGTAGGTGTTTACCTACAGTCAATATTATTAATCATCATCACTATCTTCATTAATGACAACAGAAACAGAATTTGTTGCAAATATTTTCGACAATATCTCTGCTGGACATATATTACGCGGCATTTATCGGGTGAGTGATAAATAATATCAACATGCATGTTGCTGCATGTGAATAACACCCAATTGTTCTATTACCGTTGAGACAGTCACAACAATCGGAATATAATTGATATAAATACGATATACTTTATTATTTTTATGTCTCGATCGTACGTTCAGTTTTATAATATATGGTGTTTGCTTGACATACTGCACGAGAAGATTATTCTTATTGTCCAGTATTTCTGATAATTACGACACAGCTTAGGAAAGTTGATAACTGCCTGTAAATAAAACTTTCAGGTCTTGCTCAGTTAAACGTGGAAAATCTAGGAGGTCAGATAACATTAGATGTTGAAAAGACGATTTCCGACGATTCCAATGATGATTATCAACATCTTCCCGCAAAGTATTTGTCGAATTCATTCTGCTTTCCATATATTCAATAATTTCGTCTTGTAATGTACCATCTGAACTCAACCTTTGTCCGTATCACAACAATCGTACCTTTGGAAGCAGTTTATTATCTAAGTTGTGATGTAAGAGACGATATTTTTGGCTTATAGCACCATATACAGCTTCGACTACACAACGTATTTTTGTTACTTTTCGCGATATGTTTGCTTTTTCCGTAGTTAATTGAGATTTTTTGCCTTTACAGGCAGGCAGAAATACGGTAAAGCCTTCATTAGTTATGTAGTTTATTACATCACGAAAACCACGATCAACAATGAACACATCATGTGGTTGTAACGTAGTTCTTATGCCTACGGAGTCTTGTAATACAAGTTTCATAATCGTGGCATCATTTTGAGTACCATAAAAAGGCCCAACAATATCAAGAATGTAGCCATTGGTTATACAGATTGTAAACGGCTTACACAAAGGCACTTTTTTTTGGACCTGAGTACGATTTTCGAATTTCTAGAACTACGTATTTTAATCGTCGAACATAAATATTAACAACACTACAAGAATGTTAGAATTTGAACTGCATGTCCGAGTAAAGCACCGGCGGCGTGTTCCTGTATGGTGATGGGTATTGACAATGAGATCGCTTTACACAACTACAGTAAGTAGTGAAACATTCTTATATTTTACTTGACCACTACTTCTATTCGCGGTTTAAACAAACTAAAAAACTTAGCTTGTCGTTTTTGTTTTGACACTACCAATATTTGCTTTTATTTTTTTTTCAGAGTGTTGTACCAATTTTTTTTTCACGAAACTTTTAGGAGTAGTAGTAGACATTAGTAGCAATATTTGACATTTTTTTGATGATTGTCACTCTGGCCGAACTGTAAAATTTTCAATTTTCAAAATTTCTCCATTAATTTTTTAATAGTTATTATTAGTCGAAACTAATAGAAAAAACATATGTTATGCTATGAAGTATTCTCTAACAATCTGTTTTTGATTTATGTTCGTAGCCATAATAGTTTCGTAGATAAACGAATTTAAAAAATAGTTCCCCCGGTACATACTTTTTTGATTTTCCCAAGGACTACTGAAGGTCAGGGAGTAAAACGTGTATATATCGTTTCCTTATGACTTGCCAATGTAATAATATAGGTTGTTTCGTAGATTTCTTTGGGGGCCATTTTGCCATGCTTATCCGGCTATACCCTTTGTTTAAAAAAAAAACAAACTTAACCTACTTATAATATAAGAAACAAATACATAAAAAGTTGCAAAGTCAGTTAACATACCTATATAAAGTTGTATTTGACAAACTAGAATGGAGAGTATCTGGTGAACTATAATCAAACGCATCTAGTAGAGTCGCTTCAACAGCTTGCCCATATAAATCTAAAACGGCACGTTAAAAACAGATCAATACAGAAGATTATGCTTTTACCTATAACACCGTACACCTTGTCTGCAACATTCGTTGCTGCAATTCCCTGATCGACTCCGTTAACAAAAAAATGCAACAAACCGCTTTCTTTCTTAACAACTCCTACCCTATCGCCAACTTGCAGCCTATCTAAATTTACACCGTACTGCTCCAAAATCGTGGTGCCGTTGTGCATTATTCCGCTGCCAGTCATCATCCACGTGCCCGATCGTACATTTGTCATGGTAAAAGGAAATTCTAAATCTGTGGGACTGTGCGTCGTCACCCCTATTTCGATCGAACCTGCCCATTTCGTAACGACCCTCTCCAATCGTACTTCAAACAATTCCCCCAATTTTAATGGCCGGGATGTTAAAACGACCCCGTTATTAAAATCGTCGGCTGCATTGGGACGCAGAGCCGTTCTTCCATTATTAATTACTTGAGCGTGAGCGCCACAATTTGTATGAAAAGTCAATCTATCATAATAATCAGAAACAGGTTGAGTCTCTACGACGGGATACACCTGTTCTTCTATGCGATTAGTGCGTCTCATATTTAAATTATGCTCTTCTCGTTCGTCCCTTTCGACGATCGACACCTTTATGGTCATCCCGTATAAATCGATAACGCCCCATGCCACAGATGGAACTCTTTGCGCGGCAACACCTTGATCGGAACCGTTAATAAAATAGTGCAAGTCACCGCTGGTTTTTCGCATCATTCCAACGCGATCGCCCTCGTTAAGTTCATCTAAGTTGAAGTCGCCATACTCGCGGCGCGTTCCTTTACCGTTTGTTAAGATTCCGCAGCCCGACATCATTATCGTTCCACTGCGCATGTTTGTCATTGTAGCTGGAAAAACCAGAGTACTTGGATTATGGGTCGTAACACCCATCTACAAAATTAGTTTAAATTTAAATCAAACGCCCGCACAATTATTACCTCTATACTTCCACTCCACTTGTCGACAAGACGATCGATACGTATTTCAAATAGTTCAGAATCGCGCAAAGGCCTATGCGTCATTACTACACCATTATTAAATTCATCTAACGGTCTTCTTCTTTCGGCAGATCTTTGTCCATTAGATAATTTGACTAAAGACCCGCAACGCTCGTGAAACTTTAATTTATCGACACGAGGAGTCTCCTCTGGTAAATTTAAACTGAATAATAAATGTCGATAAAGCTTTCCTATTATTCAATATTATTTACTTGTACAAACCTAACGTTCATATCCATTCGTATGTCTAAACTGTTACTGCTACTTAAACTTAATTCGCTCAAATCGGCACCTAACGTTACATTCAATATATCGTTATCGATGGCTAACACGGAACTCCCGCTCAAACAATCATCGTTATTATGTTCTCTCAACGTAGGACTAGTAATCGTCACCTGTACACACTTGCCATATAAATCGACAACAGCATACAGAACCGGAGGCAAGTTTTCGGCGGCTACCCCTTGAGATTCTCCATTAATAAAAAATATCAAATCCCCCTAACCGATTTAATGTAGAAATTGTAAAATAATTAACAAGAATCTTACTTCAGTGGTACGCATGAGACCAACTCGGTCGTCTTGATTTAACTGATCTAAGTCCGTGCCGTACCTTTCCACCAAAAGAGCCCCATCTTTATTAACCGAAGTTCCCGTTAAGATCTACAACAAACTTACAAAATTTATACACGCTACGACTTTGTCGTAAACCTACCCATGTTCCATTTTGTAATCTAGATGCACAAGCCGGAAACTCAAAATGTAAGGGTTCACATTCTGTGACGCCAATTTCTAAACTTCCCGACCACGAATTAACCTGAAATGATAATCGAGAAATGGAATTGGCGATGGGCATCAAACTAACCTTTCTATCAATTTTTATTTCGAATAGGATATCGTTCGCTAACGGTTCCGCGGTTATAACTAGTCCATGGTCGAAATCGTTATCATTTCTAATTGCGGTGCAGTTTTCATTCTGTAACGTAATCCTTTCGCCGCATCGATAGTGAAAATATGCCATTGTTTGAATTATTATCGTTTCCAATTACACATCACTACGGTTAAAGAAAATTTCTAAATTATAAAGTTAATTGTTAAATCATTAGTACAATTATTAATAAGGGTGTACAATTATTAATAAACACAAACAACTGATCGGTCAGTCACTTTTGTAACTAAAATACAGGTTAACCAATCCGTAGATGAAACTTACCAAACGTTCATTTACGTTTAGAGATTGGCGAGCCTGAACGCTTTTGTAACGGTTCGTGATGACGATGACGCTTTGAAAATTTTTAAATCGGTAACGTCGGGCATATCGGTTTATTACGGTCGTCGTACACTGATTATAAGAAACGTGATGAATTAAACGTTGGTTTTTGTTTTATCGTTAGTTACGCGTATGTGTATCAAGTGTTCGAGTGCATCAAGGACCAGAAGCAACTTTTTTCTATGTTTGTTTTCTTTGGATTAGTTCCTGTCGAAGAAGTATGCGAAAGGTATTTCAAACAATCGAATTCAAATGTTATTTTGATTCTTAGGAATATTATATTGATGTTATTAATGGATGGTTACAACTGACTAATAATCGATGTTATATTGTTGAACTTTATAACGACTGTTTACACCGTCAATTATCTTCTATTTAAGCCCTATTTACGAGTCTATTATGTTTATTTATATTACTTATATGAGATGTACGGATACAAAATCAGAGATATATCACATATCGACCTGTACAACGAAGACAAATGACAAATTTAAATCGATATATGAATTCGATTCCGAAAAGAAATACAAGGGCAAATTCATAGGCCAGCGTTTCGATTTAATAAGTAGTAATATTTAATAGATGTAGATGAATTAGTGATGTTGTCGTGGTAACCCAAGCTCTAGGCCAGTTTCAATCGTCTGTTAAATTTAATTCTGCGCGATCGAGGAGTCGCAATTAGATCGTTTCGATGTCGTGATTGTTTTAAAACGAAAAATTATCGAAGTTTGATTATTAATTTATTTGAAAAGCCCATCGAAGTTTTAAGCTCCCGCGTCAGCTGTGTTGCCTATATTAAATAATGGAAAAAAGCATCGGTATTATTTGATGGAACGGTTTACTGCGATGTTTCCGTTCAAAAATCGTTCGTTTAGATTCAAAATTTATATTACATAAGTAGATCGTTCTTATCGGTGGCGAATAATTTTTATTACGTCTCTGAGTAGCGAAGAAGGCAGCTGTGCGGTTGCAAATCTGCAGTTTTCTATAATAAATTTTCGATAACCAAATTTTTCTTGCCTTCGGGTAGGATTTGTTTTGAAGTGACCTGTTGCATCTTTTTTTTATAAGTACAACGTGTACGGTATGTTTTGAATTAATATTAACTATCATTGATTTTTGGTGCCATCTCCGTTGAAGCATTACACTAACGGTTGATGGTAAAAATAGAAAACTGTACAGGTTCCGTAAAATTACGTAAGGGGGCGAGAAATGTGCGTAACATAATTATTTGAAATTTATTGTAAATTTTATTATCTACATAAATATTAAACTACACGCAGAGTCATTATTGACAATGATAGGTAACTAACCCCGCATCTGTACTAATTCAAAAGTTTCGTCGGTCAACAAACGTTCCCGCGAATTATTTGACGATTTCTAATAATAACTGCTTTCGAATATTTGAAAATGAAATCGTCGATAAATTTCGTTCGGAAAAGACGACTGGACGCGTTAAATGTTTTCGCGTTTGCTAATTTCGACGACGGCGCGCCGCTATAAAATCAAATCTTTAGTGGCTTGACGTTGCACCAAATTTAATTATTTAGACTTTAAAAGCTATTGCGTTCAACTTGGTGACATTGTTGAAATATTAACGGGCGCCGTAAAGAAACTTTTTCCGTTAATAATACATCGGCTTTTTTGGTAGGTAGAGGTACGTGTGCACGTAAGTAGGTTTTGCCGATACATGGGCGGGGGTGTTTACGTTTTAACGCGAAATAATGGGATTCCTAGATAGGAGATGATCGGCGAATCTAATTCCCGGCCTAAAATTCTCGTTTAAAAACAACCCACACGAGACCGCCCGCCCGCCCGTTAGTTATCATCTTACACCGGGGTGGCGGTTTTGACATCTCGAAGCAGCTTCGACACGTGGGCAGAGCCACTCCTGCCCTCAAAACCACCCACATTTAATCGCCTTCGCCGAGCGCCAGCGGCATTGAAATATTAACTTATGCATCAGGGCGTTGGTTGCTTTGCAGCCGACGACCAGATCCGATATTTTAAAACGGAATTTGGAGCGTCGGTGTTCTAATACCTGGTAAATACGTACGTACGTACTTACAAGGTGGGAGTTTTTCGCGTTGATCGTCCGGGATGAAAAGAAACGAGGAACGTCGTTTAGAACATCAGTATGCATTATGTAAATGTATACTTGCTACTTGCACATCGTTTTGTTACAAATACATAAATTTATTTTATTGCTTTTTTTTTTGAATCCGTACACCTGTGCGATCTCATTATATTTATGTTACGTTTACGAGCCACGCACGTAAACTGTTACCCGTAAAATATCGCGGCTCTTTAATGGGGTTTTATTAATAGAGGCGCGTCTTTGTAAGGTATCGCTGATTAGTTTTTTATCGTTGTAATTCCGAATACAATTTTATTGGTGCAAGCGATGCGATCGATCGATCGGCGGCGCGATAAAAATATGTCGATTAATCAAGAGGCCGTTTGAAAGCTCTCGTTAGAATTTTCATGTGGGCCCAAGTGATTTATTTTTGCGTTCTGCGGGTCCGACGGTCTTTTCGCGCGAAAAACTGCACGTACTCGGTGCGATATTTATTTATTAATTAATTAACTGACGACGTAAAATGCGGTGTTTAAATTTCTTTGAATTTTTGTGAAAAAGCTCACTATACCGACCGAGAGAACGGCGTAGAACAGCGATAGGTGTCGAACGCGGGCTGCCCTGCCGTTTATTGTACTCGACGATTTGGACTTTTCGCACGTTTCTTAATAACCGACGTCGCTGTCGACCACCAACGCCAATCATCATGTAAACAATTGTTTCGATTGACGATTGTTTCGATCGTCAATTGATTGACGAACAACGGCCATCAGCCAGAAATTCATTATTAACCCTAGTAGAAATTTGTCTAGCTTTTCCCCATTTGTGGTGAGCCAGTAGCCAGGTTAAGGCGGGGAAAACCTAGAAGGGAAAAAATAGTCGAGTCCTGCCTAAAAATCAGTCCGTAAAACTGGACTAGCTGTAACTCGACTCTATCTAACTAGCTCACATCTAGTTTTTTCCTTTGAATCACTAGCTAGTTGTAACTCGACTTCGACTGTCGAGTCCATATCTAGTTTTCCTGATATGAATTTTAGTCTAGGTTTTCCCCGGCAGAAATTCATGAAGAAATGTGTGGGAAAACTGGTTTCGACGTCTATTTGTATACCTTTTTTTCTTTTTTTTTTAATTTCAGCTTTATTGTTTCCACCCCCGCCGGAACCGTCGTTAGACATTACTTCGGCGGGGGGGCAGCGAGTTTGATGACGACGGTGAGGAACAAACCCCTCACCGCCGTCACAGTACAGATGGTATATAATAAACAAAAAAGAGGAGAAATACAAAAATATAAAATAAGCAATAATGTAACTAAAAACTAAACTAAAACTAATACTATAGTAAGTAAACTAAATATTACAAAAGTCAACTAAAATAAGGTAAAAGTAAAAAAGTACAAAAAAAATAAATAAAAATAAACATAAACGCAAACTAAACAATGATTCTACCTCCGTGGTCGGACCACTCACCCCCCCTGGGATGCCTGTTGGCGGCCCCGCTCTTCCTCGCACCTGGTGCGCATCACCACCTCGAAGAGCGAGGCCACCGCATCCCACGCCACCTTGGAGTTCACCATGGCGGTCACCACACTATCCACCGCCATGGCTCCCCCCAACACCTCCTCCACCCCCTCCCGCAGAGCGGCCCATCTGCGGCAGACGAACAGGGCATGCTCAGCGGAGTCAACCTCCGCCTCGCAGTCCCTGCAGCCCGCCGACTCCACCTTACCTATCCGACACAGGTATTCCCCGAACGAACCATGTCCGGAGAACGCCTGTGTCAGATAGTACCCCATTGAGCCGTGGGCCCTGGAGTACCAGCTCACGAGGTCGGGGATAAGTCGCCTCGTCCACTCCCCCTTCCTCGCTCGCTGCCACTCCAGCGCCCACCGCTCCAGGGTCACCATCCTCCTGGCCGCCCTGCTCACAGCCGCACACCCAACCCTCGCCTCCGCCCTCTCCTCAGCCAGCAGCCGAAGGGGAATCAGGCCCGCCAGCGCAGCGACTGCCTCCGAAGAGTCAGTCCTGTATGTACAGCAGACACTGATCCCCAGAGCACGCTGGAAAGAGTCGAGGGCTCCCGCGATCACCCCACCCTACAAGCCCCCACCCACACCGGCGCGGCATACAAAACAATAGAGCATGCCACGCCGGCCAACACCCTCCTCCTACAGGTGGAGGGCCCCCCGACCCTCGGCATAAGTCTAGCCAAAGCCGCACCCATCCGTTCCGCCTTACCCACTACCTCTCTCACGTGCTGTCCAAACCGAAAATGACGGTCTAAAGCCACCCCCAAGTACCTAACACTGCCGCTCGGCCGCAAGACGGCACCCCCGATCCTCACCGTGACCGGGAGCGCCTCCCTGCGCCCGTTCGGCAGGAACAGCGCCGTTTTTTCAGGAGCCACTGCCAGATCACTCCTCCCCATCCACTCGACGACCGCATCGGCCGCCGCCTGCAAGTTACCCCTCAACACCTCCGACTCCCTCGCCGATACAACAAGGGCAAGGTCGTCTGCATACGCAACCAGGAAGCCCCCCTCAGGGACCTTGTATACCTAGGGGTATACCTAGGGGTATTTGTATACCTAACCTAACGTAACCTATCCTATATTCGCATAATGCAGCAAATTAAAATATTTGTTATAAATTTCAATCTTGAAACAAGCATGGAATCTGATGAGCGTAAAAAGAAATTAATTGCTAGACGAGTGCGTAGATATAGAAAAAAGAATAATTTGTTAAATGTTAAATATCACGGTAAGTTTTAAATGTGTTACTCGACATATAAGTATATTCTAACCTCGAGTTTACGTTTTGTAACCTTGAGTTAACATTTTTTGTTAGACTCAACTTCGGGAGACGAAGATACAGACGAATATGTTAGTACCGCAACATCGATTGATTCTACCTTTCTTCGTGACAATAATGGCACAACAAACGAACTGGGCTCGCCACATGAGGTTATGCCCCGTGAAATAACCGACAATAATTCAACGAATGAAGACTCTGGACAAAATTCCAGTTCTCAAATAAATGTTCCACTAGATTTTGAATTAAATGTTGACGACGAAAACGACTTTTACAGTTTAGATGAAGGGGATTTCGAAGACGTTTTCGACTTTGAGGAAGAAATGGAAGAGATAACGGACGTCGAAAATTTAAAAAAATGGGCTATTGAATGTAATACTCCATGTTGTATTGTTCGTTAGATATCAATTTAAGAAAGGTTTAATGTGGATTGTTTAATGTTCGTTTTATCTGACAGCTCATTAACAAACTCTATATCTGTTCAAAACAAAACTAAAAAAAACTATCAGCTCTCTTGTTTTTTTCTCTCATACTACACTCCACAATCGCATCTCGACAAATTACTTGCAGTATTAAAAAATCGTATTCCGGAATTGCCAACATCATCCAAAACTCTTTTCAAATCGATTTCTGCTACTTACAAAACTGAAATAATGGGTGACGGAGAGTTCGCGTACTTGGGAATACTCAAAGGTTTGCTAGCCTGTGTAAATACCGAGCTTGTCAATCTAATTGTCATAATATATTGATTTTTTTTAATTTATTTGATAACCGGTTTATTTACAATCTGCCATACACTATACAGCATTCAGTAAATTGTATTGAACATGCAAATGTCTTGGGGGCTATTGTCGTACAGACAATTACCCTAAAAATAACCTAAGTAGATAGGCTAAGACTACTACATAGTGAGCGAGATATTGAACTTAAAACTAAATAACTTGCGCACCACTTTTCGAAGGACAGTGACTAGGTGAATCTGTTTGGTAGCTCTAAGGGGGTGATTCGCTTTAGTCGGCGCCCTACACGAATGAGTAATAAGTCACTAGCTAGATTGTTTGAATGCACGGCAAGGCGGTCACTGTATTTGCCACTTAATTGAGTAATCACTTCGCTAACCGAGCTAATCCCGAGATCGCGGCTGTTAACAATGTTTGGGACATACCAAGGGGCATTAACAATGTGACGTAGAACTTTGGATTGGAAGCGTCTGATGATATCTATGGTGGAGTTTGCCGCTGAGCCCCACAACTGCAGGCCGTAAGTCCAGATGGGTCGTAGAATTGTTTTGTACAGGAGCAGTTTGTTGGCTGCTGATAATTGTGATGGTCGTCCTAACAACCAGTACATTTTACGAAATTTTAGTCTTAACTGTTTACGTTTGGTCCAAACGTGAAGTTTCCAAGTGAGGCGTCTATCCAGATGCATCCTAGGTACTTGACAGTGTCTTGTTGAGAAAGTTGCTGATCATTGAGAAGTACGGGTGGACAGGTTTCTCGTCTCAGGGTAAATGTAACATGAGCGGATTTCGTTTCATTGACTTTAATATGCCATTTCCTTAACCAAAAGTGCAAGTTGTTAAGATGGGTTTGCAACTGTTGAGATGCTACGACCGGGTCGTGATGGGATGACAGAATGGCTGTATTTGATATATTGATAATAAAAACATTTTAGATTTCATCGATGGACAAAAAAGCTTACAAAACGAAAGACTTCAAGTGAAGGATTATGACAAAGCTTTGACCGACGTCTTGCCAAATGCCAAAGATTTGAGTGGAGGGAGAACTCAGAGGAAGAAGAATGACAATGCCGAACAGGACGAACTGTTGTAAATTCTTGATAATTAATTTTATTAATGTATATATTAATCGTAAATATTTTTTTGTTTCATAAATAATAAATAGTTCTATTTTATTATTCCTACGAATAAATAATATGAATTTAATTTCGCTAGGTTTCTGCTATTCTCGAGGAGGGAAAAGCGTTACATGGTTAGTTGGGGGACTAGTAGGGATTCCTAGTGGGGAGCTAGTTTAACCAATGGAGAAACTAACTAGCGCCCCACCATTTCCCTAATCAAATTTCTGCTAGGGAACCGACGTCGCCGTCGACCACCAACGCCAATCATCATGTAAACAATTGTTTCGATCGTCAATTGATTGACGAACAACGGCGATCAGCCAGAAATTCATCATTAAGCTGTACTCGTGCTCGTGCTCGCGAGACTCGTGGAACTCCAGAGAGTGGCGCGGACGAGCCAAGCGAGCCACTAGCTCGTGCGGATCGTCTACTTCGTCACGATTCAAACCAGTCCAAAGCCTCGGGAGCAACTCAAGTCCCTTTGGACGTAGACCGAACGCGTTACCAATCTATTGTCCCGCGAGCTCGACTAATCCGGACGCGCCCTTCGAGTTACGAGCGAACACGTGCGTATGTTTTTTTTTTCGAAATTGACATCGACGAGTCAAACGAACTGCGTACGTTCCGTCAACTTCGCCAATAACGTTGTCCACGAATCGAGATTTTCAACTCGTCCGAAGGGCCAATACCTATTACTTATAACGCCACCTTCATGGTCTATCGATTTCTAATCGAAAAGTTTCCATCAGAAATTTCCTTTCGTGTAGGTGTACGTTCGTTTAGCGATCCCCGTTAAATTTGCGCGGTTCGCCATAATAAATTACGTCGTGCTTATATCGATTTCGATAAGTGTACGCGTGCTTTCTTAAAAAAAAAAAGTTAAAAATTAACACGTGCATAACGCACTCTAAAAACGGGAAAATATTGCGCGTGAACCGAAAAAATCGGCATTAACGCGTGATCAAAGAAATGCCTTTTGCGTGTCGGCATAATAATAATTCATTTTATTTGTACTCCGAGCCGGCAAGGCTTTAACGGCGCTCGTTAACGAAATAAAATAAGCAGATAGCATAAAAATAAAGGGAAAGATAAAAATCGTGTTCAGGTATATCAAACACTTCACGCTCGATAAAGTCGCGTGGCGCTAAAAATTAAGCAAGTCGTGTCTATGATCGTTTAGCCGCAGCTATTATAGGCGCGCATTTAACAATGGGGAGAGCGAGAAGGGGTGGCGTGCGCCCGTAATCAGACTGCCGAGGGTTGTAAGGGACGTGGGTTGCAATACCACGCCGCGACGCTCGGGTTGACCTGCCGCCACGCTTAGCGCGTTTATATGGCGCCCCTGTACGTATTTAGTGTCTCCTTTGTCTTGAAAATTGCGCGTTTAAAAATATCTACGACGATATCGACGTTTTGAGGGCGAATTTTCGATTTACGAGCGTTTCGATAATTATTTTTAAATTTCGATTACTTCATTTTTAAATGTGTAAATTATAAAATCTGAAACTGTCGTTGTTCGTTCCCGGCGTAAAATTGCAATATTTCATATTTAACTATGTATTAGGCGTATAATATCTACATACATTCTTTCGAAATTAACGATGCGCCCGCGTTTATTCTTAAATCGCGAACGTGCAAGTCGAAATGTTTTCGACCGAAACGACTTTTTGGCACTTGCAATGCAAATTCGCGAATGCGTTATGCATAAATAATATTAGTAACAGCATTGCATGGGCGGAATAATCGCCATTTTGCAACGTATCGCGGCATTAGTATGCTTATACGTAAGCAACGTAGGGTGAACTCGTCGAATATTTTGCGTGACTGTATACAGGGTGTTTGGTTCACCGACGTATATCCGAAAGGAGGTGGTAGGTGAGTCGGTTTGGAACTTATTTAACCAAAAATACCTTTATACAAAGTGTCACGGTTTCTGAGATAAAGCCAACTTTGTGATTTTATTAAATTACTGCAGTTTTAGTATGATTAATTTTAATTAGACACAACTGCAAACTTTTAATTTCTTGTAACTTTTATTTTAGTAGTTTTTGATATCTGTTCTATCAAATAAAATCACTTGATACACTCTACATGTGATAAAACAAAATATGGAGTCGACTAAAGTTCAAAAATGTATTCTCTAGATATCAAACTTTGATCTAGTAAGCCACGTATAAAAAGTAATTACCTACCACCTCCTTTCAGATATACGTCGGTGAACCAAACACCCTGTATATTATGGTGGCGCGTTAAAAGCCGACAGTACCGTACCGTCCCGTGCGGTATCGTTTTTAAATTGTAATTGACCTGTACTTAAATCAAAATAATTAAGTTATATCAAAAATTATAGACAGGGCGATTTTACAATGGCACGCCAACTCTGCAGTGCAAGGATCGCTAATATAATAACAACGCCAAATTTAAGTACCGTTCGTTTTTTTTTACGAACGTCTACAACAATAGAGCGGACGGAATTTTTTTTAAGCATAGGTATTATTTTTCTTAAGCTCCGTCAACGATTCCCTACAACGTACTATAGAATTGATGTTCCGTTCTGAAATCGCCCCGTATATACGGGGCAGTTCGATGCGAACCTTTCAGACGGTCATTTAAGAAGATATCTAGCCACACTTAAGGTTTTCAAGATAATCCGGATTTTTTTTTCAATTTCGAAACCTCGTACACCCTGATAATACAACAATTAACAGTGCTATCTTTATTATTTTGTCGTTTTCTGCTCAAATGTGCATTTAGAAATGCGAAAAACCTCGCAAAGACGTTCGAATATGTAGATACCTACACTTCGTCCAAAGCTATATGCAATCCACGTCATCAGTAAAAGGTTACTAGATGATGACGTTTCATACAGTGCTGTCACCTCGTCTCTCGTATTTTGACAGTTCTAATAAATTGTAGTCTTTCTGTATACCATCTAATATGTGCGCAAGTAAATCATCTATAGAATATGTCACTTTTCAAACTTTAAACCGAATTACAAATAAACAATCTAGTAACTTGTTCTTGATGACGTAAATTGCATATAGGTTTGGATAGGCCATACTACTTCGAAAAAATCTCCAGTGCCTCGCCCTTTTAAATAGTACAAGTGACACTTTAGACTTTGCAGTAAGGTAAGTGTGGCTAGATGGTTTCCAAACGGCCTCCCCTATCGCCTTCTAAAAGGTTTGTATCGATTTGTTAACCACCCTGTATATAGGGTGTCTCACACTTCACTCCCCAGCATTATATCTCGATTATTTTTGAAAATTTCCCCATCGTATAGATATTACAAATATTCGTAAATAGTATTAAATTATTTACAAGTTACAAAGGCCAGAAATGCAACATTCAACTTTTTTTCTTAAATATCACCATAGGTATATTTTTTAACTATATTCCGATAGAGCTTTTTATTATCTATTCGATGGTAAACATTAATATGTGTAAAAAAAACATCAGAGCAGAAGGTGCAAACGTTACCAGAAATATTTTATGAATAGCCACAAAATGGACAATAACATCAATTAATTAGGAAGGCATTTTTGAACTGCTACAGTCGCGCCGCTCTACGATTTCGCGCCTCTGTCAATATAACACGACCAACTCGTTGCCAACCGTTGCCACTAAGCTGTATGAAAGGCAAAGAAAGAAAATGCGGGAGATGTTATATTACGCCGTCTAATAGGCACATCGTGGTGGGGGCACGAACGAACTTAGTGCGGCGCCGGCGCGACTATGTACTCATTGCTGCCTATAAGGAATACGGAATATAATGTAAGGCATATGATAGGCTTAAAGCTGCGCTTGCGCAGTTTCTACACCCTCCAGTTTCTTTTTATATACCAAGGTATATATTTATAATATAACGTATTATGTACGAATTCAGTTCTGGACGATCTGTCGAGAGAAGTTTTACGTCATAATTCTTAAAAGGGGACGTAAATTTCGTAAAAAATCTTCGCCCAGACGTCGTAAAGAAAAATGTTAACATTCAACTAGTATACAGGGTGTCTCGGACTTCACTCCTCAGTCCTATATCTCGATTATTTTTGAGAATTTCCCAATCGAACCCTATATTACATCCGTAAATTGTACGAAATTCTTTGCAAGTTAGTGGTTATTTATGAGCGTTATTTTTTTAGAGGACAGAGATGCGACGTTCAACTTTTTTTCTTAAATAGCGCCATAGTTGTTTTTAAACTATTCTCTTTTCAATCGTGTAATAACTAATGTGGGTCTTGTATCTGAAACTTTTCAATTAAAATACGATTTAAAGTTCAAGTGCGTGGTTTTGTCGTGGAAATAACTGATTTTTGTGATTTGTGTTTAATCGAAATTGCAATTCGCGATATATAAGACTGGAGAGTGAAGTCGGAGACACCCTGTATACATACATAAAGTTTAGGAAATTAAACGTGTTTAGGTACTAGGTATAGAATGATGTGCGTATTAGGTTTATAATTTTTTTCTACCTAATAAATACATGTTATCTACCATGTATACGAGACATGTACATAGACGCACAGGATTACTTTTCGGATGGGCATGGGACGTTGCACTTTCTTTTTGTTAAAGTCGAACAAGTCAACTATTTATGCCAACGCTTCTTGTTTATCGAATTCGAAAAAATTGAATTAAAATTTCCGTTACATTACAACATTGGAATAAAGGCCGGATTACACGTTAATTAAAACTTGGATCCTCGAATTAATAGGGAAACGGTCACGATAGAACGATTCGTCCTTTCAACCTTGAAAACCACAAACGGATCGTGATTATTATAAATTACGCGTACGTATTCCGCATCTATCATTACTGCCACGCGTTATAGTAACGTCCGCAATTAACGAAAAATATATATATATATATCGCGACCAACCAACCGTTTATGGATACCATATAAACGTAGTGGCGGCGAGTTGGCGTCCGGGTGCGCGTGCCGCCTTTGGCACGGCATCCGCACGAAAGATGAGAAAGCGAATATCACACTCGCGCTATTGAGATATCTTTATTGTTTGAATTTTTTTTTTCGATTTTAATTTGTCGAACTCGTTTCGACGTAAACAAAAGAAATCGAACTTTTTACGCGACAAAGCATTAACGGAAGCGGTTGTTTATTTATAAACATGTTTATTATCGAGCGACACGACGCGACGGTTACGTAACAAAGCAATCGTGTGTGCGCCAAACCGAAATAATCCTTAGGATAGAACCCGTGAAGTTTTTAAATCGCTTTCTATAACTTTCGGTCCCTTTGTCGGGCGAAAATGTGCAAATAAAAAGTTCCTTTGTTCAAAACGCTAGAAATAAACGACAGGAGTCGAATTAATTTCGGTATGTTGTTTACTCGCTACGCTATTACTTTCCGGGGCTTCTTTCATATTCTATGTTAATTTCGGTGGTGGATATTTTTATAAAAATTCCAGACGACCTCCTGCGGTAAAATATTAACAATCGTAGGTATACGGCGAAAAACGGCATCGTTCTGCTCTCTTTTGTCTTATGCTTGTTCTGCCATTCATTCCTCTTACAAATTGCTTAGCAGCAAGTATTGTTCTTAAATTGCGATAATTTCCTTATACCGAACGGGCTGCGTGTGGAAAATACGTATTTCCATTGTATAATTTGAAGAGGCTCCGAATCGAAGGTGAATTGTAGAAATTCGTATAGGTGCGACTACGGCACGGTTCGTTAGCGAGACACCGTCGGACGGGGAATCCTTAAAATGCAAACACTTGTATGCGCATATGAACGTAAGAACAAAAGAAAACACTCCGTAACGTTAATGCCGCAATATTCCCGATATTCTCTCGAGAACCATTCTCGAGAAAACCAATTTAAACCTTACATTTCATTTGTGAACCTAAGCGTTATTTATAATTTCTTTTTTTTAACAAATTCAAATTATATTTGAGCGATCAAATGAGAGCGGTTCGTGTCTTTTTTTTAGATACGTTGTTACTGTTAAAAATTTATAATTGCATGGTGGAGGAGTTTCGCCAAGTACTGCGGGAAACTGACGTTAAACTTATCGTATATCGTCATTTAACGCGAGCCACGACGAACAAGCGAATTTAACACACGTTCCGGCGGATGGAGGTTCGAATCCTCTCACGACCATGCGACCATTCGTAATAGAGTCGACCGTACCTAAATGGCTAACTATTAGAGAACGTCTTATACTATCATAACTCAATGATCAATGTTCGTCCTTCATTATTGGAACAAGTATATGCACTAGGATATCGAATATCGTGCTGGGAGTCGTAAATTTGAGGATTATCACAAGCGCAGTGGGCCCCAACACCTTCTATTAGGCGGCTTTTCCACGTTGCCTCAGAAAAGATCCGAAATATCGTTCTTTGTCTGCGCGTGGACCCTGTGGCTCTAATACCCGATGTATTCGCGATCGTCTTCGCCACCGTTTTGAAGCTACGTCTCTTCCCGTTCATCTAAAAGGCTCGTCCTTTCTGACGAGTCGAACGAGAAAACCTTCGGCAAAATATTCGAAAGATTTATCGAAACTTTAAGCTCCAAAACCCAACCAAGACCATCTGGGATTTTTATTTGCGAGAACGGTTTTTGAGTGTTCGCTGCAAAAATACGCGTTTCGATAAAATCCGCCTTCTGTTAATTTGTAGTGATTTTGTTCCAAACATATTACGACAAAATCCTATGAATTACATCAGAACGCCGCCATCCTTCGCGATAATATAATCTCCCACGTGGCGAACGATACCAAGAACATTTTATAAAATTGAAGAAGACAGTAGATGAATAACATTTGGAAACGCCCAAGCTGATGGTATTTATCGTTTACGTTAGGTACCTCGTTATCGGCTACGAGTACTTAATAACTGTCAATCGGAGACCATTTTCATGTGCCGTTGAAAAATTAAAAAAAAATGTACAACGATAACGCCGTTGCACCGTAATATCTATTACGCCTGCTAAATTTCTTCGACGGAACGCGCGCGTCGAAAAAAAAATTGATCAACGCGACTTACGAAGTGAACCTTGCAAACAAGTTGCGTAACGCCGTTTCTAAATCGTCTCGTCCGGCATCAAGGCGGTCAAAATAGATTATCTGCTTCTTTGCAATTCTATTTATTTAGGTCCGGTTGCATAAAGCTAAATTTAACGAACGATTAAATCCATTAATCAAGGACTTCGGTTGCCGTGGTAATAAGAACTTGTTTTTCTGCAATCGGCCGTGGCCCTTTAGCTATAACGAGTTGTGCACGAGAAGAAGATTTAACGAGTGTTTTCCTAAAAAAAAAAAAAGTACTTTATGCACCCGGGTCGTTGATTTTTCATTTTAATTATCGATAAGATAAGTCGGTTTAAATATAGTTTCTTACGTTAATTCGTTATTTACGCGCACGTTATTTATGGAAAATACTGCAGCTCTCTTTGTCTTCGAACGGACGCGCTCGGTGGGCGGCTTATCATCTTTTTTTTTTTTTTTGAAATAACGAAAATAAAATTCGTATAACTTTCGGAAACGTCATTGCGACGACTAACAGGCAAACGATTTTCAATTTTCGAAGCGACGCCCGTATCGTTTAAACGAAATTCGAATAAAGCGTCGCGGTATCCGCTCGCAAGCCTCTACCATCCAGACGAGCGAGTGCTAAAGACGGAAAACGTGCCCGTGTCGCTTCGTCTGTGGGAAGAGAAGTGGGATGGAAAGCGCGAAAGATTAAGCGGCTACGCCAAGCGGGAACGCGCGTAAATCCAGAATCGCTCCATCACGTACAGCGGCCTTATATGACGCCACCGTCGCTACCGCACTCGTAAAAAAGTCATTTTTTGCACCTGTATTTCCGACCTACTTCATACTTTACAATTCGATTGTTAAACGCGAAGGAGCGACCGTCGAAGCGTTTAGTTGTTTATTTTGGTTGGTTAAAAATGCAAATGCCCTCCCCCCCCCCCTTTCCCTCCCGCCGACCCGCCGATACCGACAAAATCGTTGGCGGCATAAAACGTATTTTGATCCTTGAGAGGCTCTCGCAAGACTTTTAACAACAAAAATGTTCGAATTTAAAACGTCACGCGATCGTATTTAATTATTTCTAAAATTTAAAAAAAACAAAAAAAAAAGAGATAGAAAAACGCCGCCACATACGCAAATAAGCGGCGCGTGTTGTTGTGTTGTTTTGTAACGACGCATTAACGTCGCTTTGTTTTCGTTAATCACGTGAGCGTTGATCGCGTCAATTTTTTTTTTATCGAAACGTCCTCCACGTAGTCGAAGATGCGTGTAAAGGAAAAACGGGAAATTCAAGGGTTGCTGGTTAAATGTCATGCTCGTGCATTAATTATAGCGGGCTTAGGGCAACAATTCGTGTCCATCAGCGTGTGCCCTAAAATATTCGCGTGGCGTTTATTAGCGCGTGACAGGTACTTTTGAATTATAGCCCGAATTATCGAGGAATTATTGGGAGTCGTGGCGGGAGTTTCGCAATTTCGGCGGCTGACAAGCCCGAAGGTTGAGGCGATATATTTATCAAATGCGGTAGTGGTAGCTCTAGCGGGGAGGTGCTAACCTAGACACTTGCCGCAGACAGGTGGCCTCCCACGTACGCCACTGTCCCTCTCTCTCTCTCTCTCTCTCTTTCTATCCCCGATAATGCAGCTCGTGACCGGTATCTCACTCCACTGAGTTTTTCACGCGCCCCGTCCTTATCTGACCCGTGGGCAACTTGCCTGACGCACGAGACTAATCAATTACTTCGTTTACACGAAGAGATGCCGACGTTAAATTGGACTCGCGTCGTAGGAAATGTCGCAGACACGAGAAAAAAGTCACGTAGTTCAAGATTATAAATAACGTTTTTGATTTAGATTCCGGTTTTCGTCGGCGTTGACGTCGAAAGTGCGAAAGTCGTCGGCGGAAAGCGCCCGACAGACGAACTTTTACGCGTCACTCGCAATAAACAATACGTCGTGCGAGAATCGTAAAGCAAAAAAAAAAAATCACGGTCGTCGTCGTAGGTGTTAAATTAACATCTAAACAACTTTCCAACGTTTCGCGTTTCGCGCGAAGCGAGCGCGAAGTTAATCCCCCCCACCCCCCTCCCCATCCCCCGTCACCGTCCGAATCCCCTCGTTTTAAACGGCGGACGGGAAAATTCGGGCCGTCGTTAAAAAAAAACGCGCATCGACCGATTTTCGCGTGTATATATATATATATTTTTTTTGCAAATTTGCGCATTAATGCACGAAGGGCCCGGCTCGGTACGCGAACGCGACGCAGATGTTTTCCGAGCGAGCAAAAAATAAACTCTTCTTGGCTCCGATTTTCGGCGTCGCCTTTGTCCCGTTCCAAATATTAATTTGCGAAAATCGCGGTTTCCGCTTGAATTGTTTCAACGTAAAAATTTTCCGTTCGGACCAGAGTTTATTTTCACAATAGGGCCCTCGTAGGTCGTGCAAACCGCGATCTAGATAGGCGATAAGTTACCCGACCGTATAGAATTTACTCGTAACATATCGGTTTCCTACAGGGCACGTGCTTATCAATCTGTAGCCTTCGAGCTCGCTCGAACTTTTATAGAAATAGTGCGGCGCGTAGAAAATGGGGAGATTTGCATCGGTTTAGGCGACGGCTCGGTCAGACACGTGGGCGCGTGCAGGCCCAATGCAATTTCTTTGCCTGGTCACACGCGACGCTATCAGCAATACAAAACAGGTGCTAGGTAATGAGTAATAGATATGCTGGGTGGCGTCGCGACGCTGCGGTGTGGACGTGGCGGCGCGTGTCTGACGCGTCTCGGGTCTAACTAGCGGCCCACCAGGCGCCCCTCGCTAACCGCAGGACAGTGACGCTCAACATTTTTACGAACGGATTTTCGCTATTTCGTGCAATATTTGGTCTGTCGAAACGGATAAAACGCGCCGACGTTGGTTTTTTTCTTTTTGTCACGTAATTACCGACGCGTCCGGAATTTTAAAACAAAAATTAAAAACTGGCACTTCCTGTTCGATTAATCTGTATTTGCATTTAAATGCACACGCATTTCTACGAAGCGGCAATTCTTATTTGAATTTCGATGCCGCCGAAAGCGCCGGTCTTGTACATATTTGATTTTGAACTGACGCAAATTTCTGGGAAAAAGTGACTGCGTATAATTCGACCTTCGGTCTCAAATAGTCGGTCATAGCGTGGTGATCATATAAGCAGAGACGGAACGAGGAGTGTAAAAACCTTTCAAATGGAAATACGTCAAGTTGTCGCGGGCGATAATTGACACAACGCAACGCGTTTCGGAATATTTCAAAAAAATACCTATGTATGTGACCTCTTAACATAAAGGAATTGTAAAGTATTAATTAAAAAAAATTAAAATAAAAACCGAATATAAAAAGTGTCCAAAATTGATTCTGCATGAGGTTTTTCAATCGAGGCTCCACCATGTTTTCATTAAATATGTACATAAATATATAGGAGTATTTGTTAATAATAATCAATTAATAACCGTTGTAATTAATTTTCAATGTTATATAATTTGAGTACAAAACCTTTAATAGAAGATTTACAATTTTATTTAAGTGTCGCTCGATCTCATCTAACAGGTTATGGGTCCAGCTCATGATGCAAGAAATGAATACCTAAATAAAAGGAAGAAATTAATTTATATAGTATATTTAAAAATGACGGAAGAAATGCAGTTCTCCATACCAAGATTGAATAATTTAAACTGCACAATTTGTTGATAAAAGAAGATCTTCGGGATGTGGCGAACAAAAATGAAAAAGAAGTTTCCGATGAAAATTGAGAAAGATAAAAATAATAAAGAAATTGCAGACCGCAAATCAAATATTAAAGCTTGAAGAAAATGGAAATATGGTGTTAACGTTTGTAGCAAATATTAAAATTGGTTGAATAACTTTTAGTAATTGACGAAGAATTGGCAAATTAAGCAGTTTACCCATAATACTTTAGTGATGGCGTTACAAACTAGAAAAGAAAACGAATTACCAAAAAATTATTGTACATAATATCAATGAACACCAGTTATTGACTTTTTGATCATTGATACAATGAAAAGTTCATTAATACTACTAATAGATGTTCATTTTTTAATTTACATGTTCGTAGTCCCAATGTTATTATGTTCATTAGAAACTGATGAACATATTTAATGGATATCTTGATTGCTTCGACGACTCTTTTTCATCAATCCAATCATTACTTGATTGTATCTACGAATTTCTACATTAACATCATAACTTAAAATTTATTAATTTAAAACATCATATTAATGTAAGGTCGTTTTGAAATAATAACTACATTTATCGTATCTATGACTAAGTTCACTAATATACACTATAAATACAGTTGATTATGTATTTTTTTAATTCTATATATAGAATAATCTAGGAATATTAACGGCTTCACAGAAACAGGATAAATTCAAGACAGTGCAGTTTGAAAACTCAAACTAAATAATTGCAAAAAAAATTATCACGACGTTTACATTAATATTTATGTTAGAACTGTTATAGAAAAATATTTCTAAAAACGGTTTGTGTTTGTTATTACATATCAAATTCCAGAGAAACGTGTACAAATCGATTTTTTTCACCGGAAAAATCGATTTGTATTTCCTACAATCGACAACATTGAACAATAAAAACTAATAATCAAATTTTCTATGTAGGTATATTTGAGCGATAATTAATTGAAACATTACAAAAAATAAATTTGCTATAGAAACAATATACATAAACATTGTCCTATTTACAATGTGAAATGGTAACTGTACTCTTTTAATATGAATAGAAGTGTACATTGGTCGCATTCAGGGAATTGTAGCGTCGAAACGCTGCAGCGCTGTAACGCTTTATCTTGCCTGAATAAACATTTTTGATACTAGTTATTTTTCAGCTTTTAATTCTTAGGTTGGCAATTTTGTTTGTAAAACACTCAAATTTTTATGTAAAACTTACCTTGTAATATCTTCAACCTTTCTTCTTACGTTACTGCAAGGGAAATGACTTCGTCTCCGAATTGTAACGTTATAAGCCATCTTTATTTTTTGCATAAACCAAAACATACACAAGCAACATAATTTATTAGGTTAAAACGCGTCATTGCTTTGTTTAGTTGTAAAGCGTTAAAGCGGAATATTTATATGCTTTAATGCTTTACTAAAGCGCTCCAGCACTGCGAGTAAAGCAGACACCATTCAGAGCATCGCTTCGATAAAGCGCTACAGCGCTACCATTCCCTGAATGCGACCATTGTAACAATACAAGAATATTCCTTTATTTAATAAAAACATTAATCGATACAATAAACAAACTTTGCATTTCAGTGGAATAATTTGTTGAATTTATGTAAGAATATCGATAAAACTAATAAACACAGTTATTATCACTATAAATCAAATTAATATTATCTATGTATTAATTTATTAAAACAAAGAAAGCTTGTTCATTGGAGCAGTCAAATTATTCATTAACGTAATGAACTGCATTCGATGTAGCAATGTATAAGATCATTACACCAATAAACGTTCATTGGGTAATGGTTTCGAACATCAAGTAATCTTTGGACATACGTTGTAATGATGAAATCGTACTTCGGACGAAAATTAATGAACGCCAGTTCTTAATATAATGATTTTTTTATTGTATTTACGTACTTTTTTGGTTGAGTGTAACAGGGAAAAGTAGAAAAAGGAATTTAACACAGTTCAACAAATTGAAGAGACGGATCAAACAGCATTTGAAAGTTTAACGTCAATAAAATTTGTAATTTTTGTAATAAGATGGATCATTTTAAAGATCGGTGCCGGTGTTTAAGAAGAAAACGAAAAATCAAACAAACTTCAATAAAAATCGTTTAAAACATAAAGCAAAGATAACAACTAGCGAAAACGAAGAAGATTATAATAATGGATTTAAAACAGAAAAAAACAACATTTTATTCACAGATGTCTAGTACATAGATTCAGCAGTTACATGTCACATTTCATGTCAAATAAATGTTGAAAATATTGAATTTGATCAAATAAAACCTTTATACATAGTATAAGATTTATAATTTTATCCACAGAGAAATCAATCATAATAGATTAAGTGCTGCATTTCATTTAACAGTTTTTACCCTTAGAAACGTATTTGGTTGCCGAAAAAAGAAGATACCGACCACACCAATATACAAATTGGTATAATGAGATAATAAACAATTGTTCATCTGCGGTGCCGACGAAAAATTGAAATCGGAAGTACCAAGAGTCAAAAGGAATATCGGTAGTAACAAGAAACAATCGAAGGAAGAAATTTTTACACTGCGGGCCAAAATGTGTGATGCGTCGGCGATGAATCGACGAACGCATAAGCTATAATTAAAGATATAAAGGCGTGGTAGTACGAGGGAAAATACGACGAAGGCGAACCGGATATGACCGATCCAGCAGGTACCAGCATGAGAAAGTGGATTTTGATGCATGCAGGTGCGGCAAGGTACCTAATGATAATCCGAAATGGGCGCCAAAGAAAAAAAACAGGACGGTGGATCTAATGCTTCGCGAAAGCGTCTCCATAGTAACCCCAACGGGTGGTTTCGGGGGCCGATTTTCAGCCGATGCAAATCCGGCACGGTCAAATAAGAGTAAGTCAAGATTTCGGTCGATCAAAAAAGAAGGGAGTATCACAAGGCTCGGCCCTCGGTCCTATACTATATAATCTATACACTAGAAACACGTAAACTTGCTCGTCTAGATAATCTATATCCCAGCGATATATGCGCTTCTAAATTTGCACATGATACTGTAGTCGTTAACAATTCACGATTGTTGCTCGATACTTGCATATAGGTGATATAACGTATACGGTGATATGTAAGTGATATAACGAAAAGTATAGCGTGCCTACTTCGTAAATAAATATAAATATCTTCCCTATCGACATCAAAGAGTACAAAAAAAAATGTTACCTGGATATTGTTGCCAAAATTTATTCAGGTTACGAGTGGGATGAATGTCCACGTTAATTTTGTAGGTAAAGGTCGTTCAATTTTTATTCCGATGCACGTCGTCAATAAAAAGTTACTAGACGATGACGTTTCACGCAGTGGCGCCACCTCGTGTCTCGTATTTTTACAGTACCTACTACTAAATTGTAGTCGTTCTTTAGTAATCAATTTACGGTGGTTGACGACGATTTCTTGTTGTTTTCTGAATTGATTTAAATAATTACCAATGTAGGCATCAAAATAAAATGCGGACAGAATCGTACGCAAAAATATTTGCACATACAGTTGAATAAAGTTATCAAACTACATGATTGTGTAATACGTGCGTTGATAAAATAATAAGCCTCTGTCGCTAAAGCCGGGCTTAAACGGCGCGTGGCTTGTGTAGTTTCCGATGGCGTGTCCACTCAGTCGACACCCGTCATACTGTAAAATTAGACGCGTCGTGCGAGGCCGGCCTAAGGTTCCGTTTTTGCACAGAAATCGTAAAAGATGAAGATACCTTGTTACGAACCAAGATAAAAATAATGTTCTTCAATGTTGTGAGACGAAATTTAATCGAGCCGAACCGAAGCAATTATAACTCAGGTTCAAAAGTGAC
Organism: Rhagophthalmus giganteus; assembly: GCA_036326145.1. Lineage (NCBI taxonomy): Eukaryota > Metazoa > Arthropoda > Insecta > Coleoptera > Rhagophthalmidae > Rhagophthalmus > Rhagophthalmus giganteus. The sequence goes on from JARFJA010000005.1 coordinate 7,389,285, forward strand.
GCCGAAATTACTTATCTCGACGATTTAAAAATAAGCACAGCCCACAGATAAAGCGACGATGTCATTACACGATAATTTTCAGCTTGGAAATACTAAATACGGGATGTTCCGATTTATTGCAATTAATTAACATAACGTTTTCGTCATTTTGTAGATCATCCACCAAAAGCACGATGAAAATAGTGAAGAAAAATTAGGAAATCGGGCGAGTTTACTTTATGTTTTATTGAAAAGAAACATGGTTTTCCTGTTATTCGCAAAATATTGACTGATATTTGTGTGTTAGGTGTCTATATCATAATTTCCGGAAATCATTTAATGTACCTATAGGTACTACCTAATTTAAGACTTGCGAATTGGTTGAATAATTTACGGACATGTGACATGTGATACAAAAAACATTTTTATATACGATTTCCTTTATTTTCTCATTAATTCTAACCTTCTCGTTAATCTGTTATCAACGAATAAATAGATTGCTCGATTTTAGTCGAAATAGATATGCCATTGTTATTATAATATTTAGATCTTAAATCATCTTAAATTAAAGAAAGTGGAAATTACGTTTGTTGAAGCAAACAGAACATGGTTTAACTTTGTGGGAGGTTATTTCCGAACTTATAAAAACGTTATATCGCTATGGTAACGGAGTTGTTACTTGGGAAATACCCCGATAGTGACAACAACAAAAGAATACCTATAGGAGACGAAACGTCTGGAAATATTTAAAATTTATTGAAACTGTGTTCGTGCGCATTCATTAATTAAATTAATCGCCGCGATAATGTTGAAAATAGTTATCGATATTGTTAATTGAATCATTGTGCGCATAGGTAAATAAATAAAAAAATTATATGCTCTTCGCACAGAACTCATATAAATTGCAATTACGTGGTCGATACTAAACCAATACAAAATATGTCGAGTCAAAATCAATATTAAGTATTTCTGTAAATAAATTCACGGCGCTGCGTCGCAAATTTCTTAATTTCATCTTCGGTTACTTATCTATCTATACTTAACCGCCTTGCAATCTAACCGAACCGAACGAGAATCGGATCGAAGAAAATCGGACTGCGAACCAGAAAAAAATAAAACAGCGGGCCGCATCATTTTTATTTGCAATAATTCAATAAAACAGGACGAAAAGTTAAAAGACGTTCATTATTTTGACGCGATCATTTCAGTATTTTCATTAACTTGTTTTGACTAAAACCTTTGTTTGTTATTAGGAAATCGCCTTTGAACGGCCAGTATTTAAGTTTAGATAACTTCAAAATCAGTAACCAATAAAATGTTACGCACGACTTTGATTATGTTTAGTTATGGCGTTTATAGCGTGAAAAAGTTGTTAATATTTGTTTTTTCTGTTTGCTATTTAACGTTTAAGTTTATGAACAACTGTTTAGACGTTTATTAACGCATTGTAACGTTATCGATACAATACGTTAATTTATTTAAAATTCAAAAACAAACGCCGTGGCAGAAATAAATTTAGTAAAATTGTAGAAAAACCAATACTTTCAATTCTGTCGATTTATTTATTTATTTAAACAGATTATTTATTTACACGATCGTACAATTAATTATGTAGATATATAGCTATACCATATCATTAAACGGAACGATTCGAATTATTTATAACGTCGCCGAACGCAAGTATTGTATATTTCACAAGACGAAAACTATCACCGTTTATATCACACTTTAAGACTGTCAATTGCATAACTAACCGGAACTGAGCCGTTATCGCCTATTTATATAAGTTCGTAGTCGAACTCGTCGAATATTCGCGAATTATGAGTCATCGATTATGACGCATAAGATAGGATAAACAACTTATCTCTACGACTCTCTCCTCGGAAATGTGCTATCGCTTAAATTTTCTCCTTACCACAGCGATATGACCGTATTTTATAAGATAACGGATCATCTAACGATAAGACAAGTTTAAAAAGCCGTAAAAGAAAAATAACGGGTTACGTAAACCTAAAGAAAAAAATCGCGATAAAATCTATTTATTGGGGGCCATTTCTTCAACCGTCATCGTTAGTTATTTATCTCGTTTATCATATTTATCACTGAACGTCAATCAATCACCACAGAAACTATTGTTTATACGGTTGGTTGTGTGCCGATCGTGGTTGTGATCGACTATTTCGAGAAATCGGAACTAAACGCTTAAATGAATAAATAACGCGTATAGTAAGGTTCGAAAATTTCGAACTCGAATAGATCAGGTTAGATACTGGGGGCGACAAATTTTCCTCAAATTGTTCAAATCAAAGCAACGTTGCAAAAAAGCCAATTGCTCTCTTCATATTCCACTGAGAAACAGCGAACACGAGACAATTTTCTTTAGGAAAAGAATCAAACGATAGCGATAACGATAACATTGTCGTCTTGGTTATGAATAAAGTTGGCGCAAGTCGGTCGGGGGGGGGGGGGGGACAAAATGTTTTTTGGATATCAAAAGATACAATTAGTTGAAGGCCCCAAAAGAAGAACCGAACGATAAAACGGCGCCGTGCAAGTTCGTCGCGCGCTCGAAGGAGAGAAAACCAATTTTGCGGAATTCTGAAGTGATCGATGCCATCGATACGATGGGAACGAAAAACTTTAACCGAAATGCGTTCGCCAATCTCCGGAAAGAGTCGGAGTACCTATAACAGGAACAAAAACAAAGTTTTGATGGTTCCGACGTGTAACGATGCCACGAGATCGTCGGAAATCCCAAATCGTCCAAAAACAAACACGTACATGTACGCGCAAACGCTAACAAGTCCAACTTCTTTTCGGAATTGTGGTATTGATTTTTAGAGCACTAATGCAATTTTTTAATTCGACACCAACATTAAAACTGTGGAAATGAGGGGCACGACCGCGCGCAAGCCTCGGTATCGAATTTCCATGGAACGTCTCAAAACTCCTTCATTGTCATTTTTCTCGAAAAAAATGCGTCTATCAAAAAAAAATTATCACTTTTTCCTGATTATCTCGAAAACGGCGCATTCTCTCGAAAATTATAAAGACAGATGTTTGATAGAGAATTGTATGATGATTCTAAAACATATTTACTGTTTATCGATCCGATAATTAATGAAACGGAGATAACTCGCAGTCGGTTTAAAATTTTTGATCGGCCGCCATTTTGAAACCGGTCGTCGATCGATTTCGCTGGGTAAACGGAACTCGTTCTTCGTGTGCGTGTAAAGACGACATACTGTTCAAATTTCGACCTCCTACGATCGAAATTGTGCCTACGAGATTGATTATATAACACTTAATATATGAACGACCTATGTTTTCGTGATCTAGGCGGTCGAGATCGGAAAAAATTCAAAAGTCTGTCTCGCGACATGCTGCAATAGCTTTATTTTCTATGAAAATTCGCCGATAGTGCCGATTTTGTGTTTGCAATTGGTCTCGGTTGGCCGTGGAGAAAGATTCTTATTGTTAGCGTTAAATCACGTCATGGCAATAAAATAATTTAACCCAAGAAGCGCTTTTATCTTTTCATGGCCAACCGAGACCGAAGGACCTCTCGGACGCCCGGTCGAAAAAAATGTTTTCTCAATAAACGGTTCTTTTGCGCGGTGCCGCTCTGACGTCCGTAATTTTACGAACGACAGGAAAAGAACGCGGTGCTTTGTACCCACGACGATTACGGAAAAAAAAGAAATAATAAATAAAACGCAATTTCTGGGGGGGCGGGCACGTCGTTTATTAAGGCGAGAAACGTTCCGAAGCCGGATCGAGAGTTCCATTTTTAAAGCGAAGCTTTAATAAGTAATCGAAATCTACGTACGAATTACGATCTGGCGAAATTTAGGGCAACGTCACTATAAAGGACGACCGTTGGAACTGCTCGCTAAATTGCCGAATCAGCCGATCACGAAGCCGCCTGACCGCAGACTTAAGTGGGCGAATTGATGCGTACATGATTATTGGAAAGCCCGCATAACTCGGGAAACGGTGTCAAATTTTGTTTTAAAAAAAAACAACCTACAAGGTTCAAAATGTTTCGTCGGACGCCCGTATTCGTAATTTTTCGACGACGACGTTTAAAATTAAAATTTCGATCGACGAAAAACGTTTTTAATCGAAATTGTCGTTTCCGATGCCGTATCCATCAGTCCGTGCCCGTTCGAGTTTTCGAACAAAGGACGTGCGGAAAATTAAAAAGCGCCACCGTTTTACGGTCACTGAACGGATCGGGAGTGTGATGTGGCGGTGTCGGCACGCGACTCAGGCAGGGTCCACCGTCCGCCCCCCGCCAGTCGCTGCCCGGCCACCTACGCTGCCGCACGCGCTCAGCTCAACCGTACACGCCACGCCGCTGCTGCTGGCGTTCCTGCCTGCCTGCCTGCCTGCACACTTCTTCGAAATCGCGGGCGACCTTCACACCGACCGACCCACCGTCGTTCTACTACCGAACGAAGTTTTAAAAGCAAGCGACTCGTCCGACGTTCCGGTAATGCGCCAGTGATGACCGCGAAGAGCAAACGTAGTTCGGAGCCGCGAAGAGCTAACAAACCTTTGATGGAGAAGAGACGGCGCGCACGAATAAATCAGAGTTTGGCGGCGTTGAAGACCCTAATTCTCGATTCCGCCAAGGCCGAGAACACGAAGCATTCCAAGTTGGAGAAAGCGGACATCCTCGAACTCACGGTCCGACATTTCCAACGTCACCGCAGCCTGGACACGCAAGGAGTTCACCAGTACAGAGCGGGCTATGCCGATTGCGTGCGGGAAGTGCAACGCTACTTGGAGACGCCGGACGTTCAGACCATGACCGTTTTGGACGCCGGAGTACGACAACGTCTTCTGCAACATCTGGACAGTTGCGTTTCGGAAGTCGACATGGACCTGCGACAGGCCGCTGCCACCCCGGTCCCGACCGAGGAACGATTGCAGCCGCCGGACTCCAGCACCGCGGAGGAAATCAACAATAACAATCAGAGTTCGTCCAGCAAACAGGGGGAGGACGAGAAGGCGGCGCCGGAGATCCAAAGTTTTCCGAACAAAGTGGTGAAAATGAACGACGGCAGCTTTGTGTTCGTGTTACCGTCGCATTATTTGCAACTTGCCGCGGCACTGGGAATTAATCTACGGTCCTATCAGGTCGATCCTTCACTCGAAGAACAAAGGCGAATCGAGCCGCAGAAAAATGAGGATCAGCAGCAGAACGTTGTTAGTTGCGATACCGAGAAACCGTTGGATTTCAGCAAGAATAATGAGTTACGTGATAACATGTGGAGACCATGGTAGAGATCTAGTCCGTTTTACAAACTTAGTTTTATCGTATTATCGTTAAAATATTGTATTCGCTTTCAAAAATTGAAGGTGGGGGAGTTTCCCGTCGCGTCGTCGCGAAGTTTTTTCCCTCCCTCACATTTAACTTGCGTTAAAAAAAAATATAATAAATAAATAAACGTATGGGAAGAAATCGACATGTTCCTTTAGATGTACTTCTTTAATTTAAGGTCCATATTATTATTAGAGAAAAATTTTGTAAATATTGTATTATATGTTATACATGATAAAATTTATATTATATCGATAATAAATGATTATTTAAAATGAGCCGTCTTTTTTAATCTTTTTAACTACTACTACCACCACCACCACCTACTAATAGTAGGCGACGCGGCGCGACGCACGATTGTTTTTTATCCGTCCCTAAAACAATTAATAGCGGGCGCGTAATTAAAGTTCGTCCGTAAAAAATTTAATAGCTCGCATCGATTAAAATCAAGGCCGCAGTAGTAAACGTCTGGAGAACCGAAACCAATGCCGCCACGCCACCATATATTTCGCGTTTTTTTTTTCTTTTCGATCGCTTTAAAAATTTACGAACGCGTTACGTCGGCGTCGTTTTTATTTCTGTGGCATAAAACACAATTAATAATCCCGTGCGTCAGTAAAAGCCGAAACCGAAATTTATGTCGTAAACGGGTTTTTCTTCTTTTTTTTTTTTAATTTTTTTACGATCGCCAACGCGTCGACGACGATTTAAAATTAATACCGGAAATCGAAGTCGTCTTCGCGCAATTAATTATTTATTATAAGCGCCAGTACAGGGAACGAAATTCGATCGCGTTGTTTTTTCGGCAACGAGAAATCGACAAGAGTCGTAATTACGCAAATTCACGGAACGGCGGGGCCGTTTATCGGTGGGGCGAGTCCGCGACCGAAAACTATAACGCATCTTTTATTATCGCTCTAAAAAGTTTGTGCGCGCCGTATACGTACGTGTGGGCGTCGTCGGTCGGGGTGTAATAATACACTCCGATAACGAAACGACGGAAAAACGACAAATTTGTTCTTATTTTCACTAAAAACGCGAATCTGTACGCGCGATATCCTCGATTGAACTGATATCGACGGCGTTTCGGCGGAAGAACGTAACCCATAAAAAGTAAATTTTACGGGAGCGCACATTTTGTGTTTTGACGGTGTTTTGCCAAAAGGGCGTAACCCACACGTTTTGTGAAAATGCGTTATTCTGATTATTTTATGCATCTAAAGAAAAAGCATTATCTGTTGAAATCTAATAACAACATTCCGATTTTTTCCACCGGAAAAATCGATTTGTATTTCCGCGAAACCTATCTTCTTATAAGCTACGCGACACAAAATGTGCTCTCCTATAAATTTTACTTTTTGTGGGTTGCGCCCTTTTGGAAAAATTGCGTCGTTATAAGCGGTATTGTATTTTTATTGCGTTGTTAAGCGTGGGTTATGTCCTTCTGCCGAAACGCCGTCGATATGTCCTCGAACCTCTATTAAGCGGCGTTTACATTAGGCCGTGGTTGTTTCTTGTTTTTCCAATGTTTACGTGATTCGATCTGTATAATTCGCGACACAGAAATAAAATGGGCGCGGCTTACGGCAACGCGTGCCGGTTCCTTTCAAACGCGAGAACTAAAATAGTATGGGACCGTTCATTTTTCTTTCGCGTCCCGACCTATAAAAGCATCGGGCGCAAGTGAAAAAGCGCTAACGGGCGATTCGCGCAAAGTCGCCTAAGCGCGCGGCCACGACCGAAATCGGGCGTAAAGTGCGTCGCAAGCTGGTCGCGCGTCTATTTATTCGTCGACTTTAAATGCAAGGATTTATACGCGTACGTCTGACTATCTACGGCACGGCCGCGCGGCTCCACGCAAACGTAAACGCCGCTTTAGTTTAGTGCGCCAAAATCGAGATAAACCGGATATCCCGTAGTCCAGCCGTGCTTTTCGCGATCAATTTTTCAAGCAAATATTCGCGATATCGTCGTGGAACTTATCGCGAACGCTGATAACTAATAAAAAAATTAATTAAAACGGAAGAGTGGTCTATTTTTTTTTACAACGAATGCTTAAGTGCAGGTTAAAATATTGACAGTTTCTGTGTTGGTCTTGTCGTTTAAAATGCGGAAAATAGAGTGACAAAAAGGCAATTTATGCGTATTCACGCGTCCGTAATTAAAGTTTATCTAATAAATGGACTTGTTTGGCGATGACGATGACGTCAATAATTTCACTTAATTAATACTTACTCGACAATTTTCAATATATGTACTTACGCTTTCTTAACTAATTTATATTACATTTTGGAACAGAAGTAAGTACGGAGTTGTTAAAATTAAAGTTGATCTATTCACCGAAGAGAGGGCTTTGGGGCGCGTTGCTTTTTGCTCGCTTCGAGGACCACGAGGTTGTTATATTTTGAAAACGGCCTCGTTGATCGAAACCAAAGTTGCATATTCGGAATTAACATGGACCGATTTCATTTTGATACTCGGATATTTTGTATGACGTGTAGGTTTTCTCGAGTAACGACTCAATTTTAACTTAATGACGTGTTAAGTGAGAGGCAAATGTAAAATTCTCAGTTACGGTCCTGTCCGAGAGAGAGAGAGAGAGACAGAATCCGGAATAACAAATAACGTCCACATTACATTTTTAAAGTCGACAAGTAATCTTGTTGTAGTAGAAGTTTAAGCTCAGGTAGTAAAAGTCGCTTTTGCGCCGGCCAATCAGAAATTGTATTTAGGCGTGTTAATATCCTTCCATGTTCGCGTAAAGTCGTCCACCGCCACCGGGTTGAACCCGGTTTTATTCGAAAAGCGTTTATGCGTTAATCATGCGAGTTTATTACTCCATCAACTATAAAAACGCACTATAGTCATTTGAAATAATAAAAACTCGCTAATCTAATGAAAATGAAATTTCGCCGAATGCGTGTCTGTGTTTCTTATATATAAATTAAAACGGAAAGAAAATTATGTGCTGCTGGGACAATTTCGATAAATTATTATCTTTTTTTACGGAGACATCGAATCTTTTCACAATTCACATATACAGTTGATTACCTATCGTTTTAATTTTATGCATAAAGCGTGTACATATCCAATGTACGAACCGACTTTTATGTCTGGTACATACCGAACGATCCGAGTGAACGAAATAAAATCGGAAACCTTTTGATCTTTCCGACGAGAGGCGAAATTTCGAGTCCGTAAAAATCTGTCCGCAGAACGGACTCGCGGTTCGTAATTTGTTCTAGAAGTGTCTGCGGCAAGTTCGCGGACAATCGCTAAAGAACCAAGTTCAAAATGTCCGCTTAGTGTGTGCCCGGCTTTAGATAAAATATAGTACAGACATATCTTTACGAACTCTTAATATTTAATTATATTCGTAATTCCGCGAGAATCTCCGACTTAACAACATACGTATCACTTACCTTCGGACTATAAGACATCGACACACACCTCAAATTTAGGTCGATTTTTTTCAACCAGCCGATTTATAAATATAGAGAATTTCGAGATCTTACTAAATAATAGGAGTTTCATAATTAAATGTCGATTTTAAAATTTTGAACCGTCAAATTTTTGATTTTACTTACGGACAATAAAAGCGATTGGTTAATTCGTCATCCTCAACTTTATCGGTACAGATAATTAAGTGCAAAATATTAAAATAGGTATCTCGATTATTATTTTTTTAATTTTAATGTTTATCTGGAATGTGATTTATGTACAGGTTTTATACATGTCTTTATGTATTTGTCGTACATATCTACATAAAACAAGCCAACGTAAAGTAGGTGGAGATTTAAGATTACTACAGAGATGGTAAACACTATCCTGTGTGGTCCTCTTTATTTTAACGATATACCTAATGACATTTTTAATCGTTTTTTCTCACAACTCGAGTCTCGATTATGAACATTAAGAGCGAAAAATTTTTGTAATGAAACATCGCAAGTTTGGCCCGAGAAAAATTAAATTCCGGCCTAAAGTTTTCATTTCGGAAAACCAAAGAAAGGAGATGATGGGTTTTGATCGCGCCGAATTGCTTTTGTGCGGCCTTTCAATATATTTACCGATCCTTGGGGTTTTATAGTGGTGTGCCATTGATTTTCTAGAACTGCGGTGGAATAAAAAAAAATGCAGACGGCCTTGAATATTGATACGGAACACAATAAGACTTCACAAAAGTGAAAAGTAGTAATGAATAAATCGGTGGTAACGTTTTAAAGGAAATTTGAAATTACGGATATATGTTAGCGCCATCTAGGAATTAAATAAAAATCTATTTAATGTACAGGGCCGAATTTAGAAATTTTGCGTTCGATATTTTATTCTTATTCTATTTGTAATGAACGAATCGTTTAATCAACAATAACTAAAATTTTATTGTAATAAAATACTACAGATTTTCCCTTTTTGTACAATAAAATTAAATACGTATTTAAAATTGAATAGTAAAATAGCGTCATCTATGTAACAATATAGCGTGTTATTCAATCAAAGTCGAACAGACACCATCTAGCGCTATTTGTCTTAATCACGCTTGTACTTTGATCAGCCGGGCTACATTACCACCAAAGCAACTGAGCAGCCGGCATTTTCTAGAAACTTCGATCACGTTTTACTTCGAAGTGTAATTTTTGCCGATAAATTATTATAAATTGCATTTTAAACGGACAATATGGTACGTAATTTTTAGAATTTATTATTTGTTCTTGAAACAATGGTATTTTTTTTATCGAGCTGTCACCTTAATTTCATTTTAATAATTAAAATTCGACAAAAGTGCATTCAATTTTTTTTATAACTCATAAAAGCAACTAAATTTTAGGCGGCGGCAGCAGCAGCTAAAAAATTAATTCCACTCTTCGATCGTGTCCTAATCAGAAAAGCAGAAGCAATTACCAAGACAAAAGGTGGCATTGTATTGCCAGAAAAATCCCAGGCAAAAATCCTCAAAGGAACGGTTGTTGCAATCGGACCGGGCTCGAGAAATCAGGTATATTTGTAATTTTATCAAAAAAAATGGAATTATCGAGTTTTTTTTGCAGCAAGGCGAACACGTACCTCCATCCGTGAAAGTTGGCGATAATGTCCTTTTACCCGAGTACGGGGGCACCAAAGTCGAGTTCGATGAAAATACAGAATATCACCTTTACAGAGAGACTGACATTTTGGCAAAACTTGAATTGTAAATTGTTACATTATTAGTACTTTTCTGGCTTACATAGTAATATTGTTTCTTAGTTTTAAAGTTGGCCATCATCTAGTGCGCTAACTTAAAAATAATTCAAACGTTTTTAGAACATTTATCGCCATGAATCTAAAAACGTTTGAAGCACACATCTTTACGTTAGATAAAATTTAGTGTTACAATTCCATATTTTCAATATAAAGTTTCTTTCGAATTATTGTCTTTTAAGTTTCCTTCATCTACAATATTTATGTGCATGTGCAGTTTGAAACTAGGTCGGAAACTTGGGGCACACTTGGCTGGACTATAACTGTGCAGAATATAATTTTAGCAAAGCTTTCATTGACAGACTTTGCAAGAAAAGAAAAGCAGAACTACTTCATCACAGGTGGCTGTCGAGGAGTACTTGTGGCAGATAAGCAAATCCAATGAGATGAAAGAGATGGCGCACATTTGGGCAATCCACTATGGAACCGAAAGATTCTGCCGCACACCCAGCCAGAAACCAGAACCACTATCACAGACCAGGACGTAAGGCACGTACGATAAGCCTTTTAGACTGCAGTGCTCCTGAGATCATATGGTGGATCGAACCCTAAGAAAAAAAATCCACAAAGAATTACAAGCTACAATGATCAGAATACGGTCAATTCAAATATGCATTTTAAAATTTCAAAACCGATCTAATGTCTAGACATAAACGTAACACAAACTGAAATTTAATGTAGGAATGACAACCAAAAAGATCATTTTGTTTTTATCAAATTTAAAGCTACGAGTAGATTAAAACGAATATTTGGTTTGTTAATAAACAATGAAATTACATTTTACATGCCATAGCTCGCCAATTTGCTCTTACTGTAGTTCATTACCTCTACTACAATAGGTCACAATTTCACACAATAAATAATATATGAAACACAGTATGTGATATTAGAAATTGAATATTTATTCTATATTTTTACTACAAATATGTAAATGCTAAGACTAATTTATTTCAACATCCCTCTAGTAATAACGTCAACAGACGTTTCTGAATTATTGATGGTATTAACGCCGTCTTCGTTAAGTTTCTGCTTCGCAATATCTGTGAGCGCCTTAAAACTGTACGGCTCCCAAATGGCCAAATCTGCTAAAGATTTGCGATTCAATAATATATCGTTTCTCGTTAGGCCTTCCCTAAAGTCTTGATAGTCGATGCTATGTTGCTCGCAACCAGCTTTTATCCTCGTGTCTCTTAACTATAAAAACCCATTCGATTAACGACTTGTATCGGGCACGAAATGAAACTTACATTGGTCATGTCTAACTTTCGCAATGCCCTTCCTTTCGTTGCATATACAAGGGCCCGGTGAACTATCTTGATCGCTACGCTATAACAATTTCGTCGTCTACCTATGAAGTGCTACAAATAAAAGTTGATGATATTTTTAAACTGCCCAAAAACATTATTTACCGCGGCAAGTCTGAATATTCTCCGTTTTCGCCAAAACTCGTCGGGACCGCGAGACCTTACTAAATTTACAACCGTCGTAAATACCATTTCGAGTACGAAAATTAAACAATATATTATTTTTAAGGTTATGTACCGATATTTAGGCAATTTTTTTAGCAAGGAATAAATATTTTTGTGGCATGGTATATGAGTTCTATTGGTTAGAAAAAGATAGAAAATATTGAAGAATTGTTATTTTATTGTATTTGAATTGTTTGCACGCTTTTAACAAATATCACTTTTCGAATTGCACGTCCTACAACCTGCAACCTTCATTGTTGCAATTTAAATGCGAATAACGAAATTTTTCAAAATTTCCCTTCATACCATCGCTACCATATTTGCCGAACAGTCTAGAAGAACCTGAAACGTCAATCAAGTACAAAAATGGCGCATGTCAAGTTATAACAATCAGATATTTATAATTTTTGTTGTTTAAGCAATAAAGTGTTTTTTTATATTTTATTTACATTAACAAGTAAAATTATTCATAAATATGCACGGTTAAGGTCGATGAAATCATCCAACAATGCAACATAGTTCATAGACTTTAATAGTACTTAAGATACCGAAAATAATTTATACTATAAAAGATGGGTAGGTAATATTAAATACTACTATTTAGATTATAGTTAAATAAATATGTAATTAACTGTTATCGCTTGAAATACCGTAGTATACATTTTTAAATTCGTCGGCGAGACCACGCCTCTGTGAGTTCGATGTTATCTTAAAAAATGTTTTAGATGGCTTTAATACTCCTATTAAAAAAGGTCCGGGGTTATATGAATTCCTCGTCGAGGCAGAATTACAGCACTATTTCAACAATTTCAAGTAGGTTTATTTGTTGGACCTTGTTCATCGTATTTTCCTTATTTAAACCGTTTTATTTTTTAAGGAACGATTTGAAAGTTACACATCCATCTCAGTTGAAGTTCGCAACGGACGGCGATTTAACGGAATTAGGTATGTCAAAGCCAGAAGTTAGAAGATTAAGGAAGTACTACGAAAAGCATTTTCCGCACAATTACTTATCGAAATTTAAAAAGCTCCTTAGCGTAAGAAAACAAGACAATAGCTGTCCGGATCCGAGCGCAACAAATAGTAATGATAACGTACCGACGGCACGGTCGCCCCGAGTACCTAGTAAACATATTATACCAGCCGCTAATATAACTGTAAATAAAGAATTGGGAATGGGCGAATTTGGAGTGGTACAACAAGGAGTGTGGTCGAACGAGGGAGAAAGAATACAAGTTGCTATCAAGTGTTTGGCCCGAGAACGTATGCAAACGAATACCATAGAGTTTCTTAAAGAAGCTGCCATTATGCATTCGATCGATCATCCGCACATAGTGCGACTTTTCGGCGTGGTTTTGGACACGGGCAGTCTCATGTTGGTTACCGAATTGGCACCGTTAAGATCTTTATTGGAATGTTTAAAAGAACCGTCGCTTAGATCAAGTTTTCCTGTACTTACGCTCTGTGATTTTGCCGTACAAATTTGTGACGGAATGCAGTACCTCGAAGCTAAAAGATTAATACATAGGTTGGTTGTTGGTTGTTTTTTTTTTGTTAACACTTTTGCGGACGTGTATTTTGTGTTTATAATTTTTAGGGATTTAGCCGCAAGAAATATACTAGTATTTTCGAAAAACAAAGTTAAAATATCGGATTTCGGCTTAAGTAGAGCGTTGGGCCAAGGAAAGGATTATTATCAAACGAACTTCAACGTTAATTTGAAGTTGCCAATCGCTTGGTGTGCTCCTGAATGTATCAGTTACTTAAGATTTACGACGGCAAGCGACGTTTGGGCTTTTGGGGTTACGCTTTGGGAGATGTACTCGTATGGATTTCAACCCTGGGCGGCCCTGACTGGCCATCAAATTTTGGAGGCGATCGACGAACCCAATTTCCAAAGGTTGGAGCAACCCGACTGTTGTCCGCAGGAATATTACGTACTTATGCTCGATTGTTGGCGGCACGAAGCTGCCACACGACCTCGTTTTGCCGATTTAGCCACTCGCCTAGTCGATTGCAGGCCCGAACAGGTTCAAGGTAAAGCTGCGTCGGTCGACGGACCGCATATGCTACCTTTTCGAATTGGAGACGTAGTTACAGTGCTGGACAAAGTGTAAGTTTTACTTTATTAGATTGATGACGTCGATAACTCGCCTTTTTTTTTTTGTTTAGATCGCATCGGCCGTTTTGGAAAGGTATTACGGCTAGTGGAAAAACGGGATTGTTTGATCCGGCAACGGTCGTGGCGTACCTCGGCAGCGACCTTCCAGGCACAACTTTTGTTAGGACGGATAGTACGAGAACGTCTGCTCGACGAAAATTACGTAGCGAAATGATTAGCGCCCCTCAGGGCGATCTTAAACATACGGGGCACGTCGGACTTGACGGAGCTTATTTTGGGGATCTAAGTTTTCTTGGCGGCTCAAAGGTCGATGTATGTACAGTTTGCTGACTTTTTATACCAATGAATGTTTAATTTTTCTTTTAATAGTACGGCGGTGTTCCGACTCAAGTGGTAACTCCGTTTAGGCCTCATAAAGACCTCGAAGCTGCCCCACTCTTGGAAGGCGATCATATTCCTCTTCCACCTGCTCCTAGTACAGATCACGAATATCACGAGATTAGCGACGAAGAAAATACGAATAGTCCTGCTTTAGATTTAGGTCCTTCTTTAATGGCCGAAATGGAGATGATGTTGAGCTCTTTGGGACAAGCTCCTCCATCACCTGCAGACCACGAAGGTTCTAATAAAACTAACGAATTAAGGGAACGAATGAGTAAACCCCGGAAACAAGCCACCGTTAAACCTATATCGGCGCAGGACCAGAAAACCTTAGATACTGCCATCGCATTGGCAACGGAAATAAGTACTAGATCGATGAACGATCTTCCTGCTCCCACTACTCCGGCTTCGCCGACCAAACGGAAATTTAGTTTTAGGTTTCCTTCTGCAACGGAACACGATAAACACGAGAAGGTTAGTGAGAGGAGAAACTTTTCAGAGGAAGCACATTCGACGCCAGACCTACAGGTAAGAGTTTTGTGATTCGCTTTGTTGTCCTTGAAGTTGCAACACTTGATAATAATGCTTGCATTCGTACACCGCTATTAGAGATAAGTTTGCGAATTTGAATTTGATTAATTGATCGATTTAAATGGTAGCAGTACTTGTTATAGTTAAATCGTGCGCTAGCAATTGAGGTTAAAACATATTTAAGGTGGTTTAAAGTTGCTGTTTTAGTTGCTGAAACTGCTGCTTCGATGATAATTGTTTAATCAAACTGAAATTAAAAAATTTTATTTAAAGCATTTCACTTTAAAGATCTTATTGACCTCGGCTGAATGCACACCTATCAAATAATTTTAACCCTAGATAACTAAGCTATGCTGCGAGATATGTTATTATTAAGCATTCATAACACTGAAATGACGCCATCAATTAAAAACAGAAAAATACTTGAATTATTATATTTAACAAAGAAATAGGGCAAATGAAATTTTAATAAAAGTTCCAATTGGCATTGAATCTGTTAATTAAAACCTTTGGAACAAATGTTTATATTATGTTCTCTAACATAGGTTAGCGTCGTGCTTGTTTGGTCGTTCATATATAAACAAAATCTTGCGTGAATTCAATTTAGTGCTCAATCGTAACAGTAGAAGCCCCAAAATAGCTCTTGTAGTTTCTTTAATATCGTTTAGAAAACATGTTGCGATGTTTCGACATTGTTTGACGACAACTGTAGCATGTATCTATAAAACTAAATAATTTTTTATCGAGACGATACTGCACAACGTATTGTTTTAACAGTTTTTGAAAAAATCATGGCAGGGGAATCTCGCGATGTAAACGGTTTAACCGATATATTACATAATTTTAATATTTGTTTCGTCATTTTTCAAGAAAGCTTAATTATCTAGGGTTGAGCTTAGCAAGTTAATTCCAAATATTTTAGTTTTAAAATTTTGTAGGTTTGCCCCACGAGATATGAAACCGTATTGTAATCTTTTTCTACGATCTTTAACAAATAACTGTCTTAACTTCTGCAAAGGCGAAAGAAAACATTTTCTGGAGATTGATTTTAAACCTTGCTCCCAACACTTTTCACGTCTTACGCATAGAATTTCACTGTATGCATGTTATGATCGATTGCATAGAATTCTATAATAGCAGTAGGTATTCTAGAAATTGATCAAACAAGTTTTATGTGTAATAATAATAAAAGAATTGTTTTGTGCGAAAAGATCATTGAATTCTAAAAGTTGAAAGAGAAACGAACATTTTTATAAGACGTCTTTAAATTTTGATAAAAACACGACATTATGCATTAACTTTTCTTAATACATATAGATAAATATTTTGACCTTTATAATTTATGTCGTCCAGTTTTTTATCATTTTTTGGGCCTTTTACTTATTCGACAGCCATTAATTATGTGTATATTTTAGGTAATTCGAAATTTTCGCGAATCCGACGGACTTCGGTCCCGTAAATGTCGAATTAACGCGACGAGTCTATTGTAATTCTTTCTTTTTGTAATTATTTTAATTTTAATGTATATCAAATCGTTATTGTTATGTTGCAACTTCATTGACTTAAACAAATTTTAAAACGAACTAACATATTAATTCTGTATATTTTATAATTTATTCCTTTCCTGTCCTATTATTTATTCTTTTGTTTTTTACAAATTCATTAATTTCATTAGCGGCGATTACGATGTTCATTAAATTCCTTAGATAATTATTCTAATAACAGTTTACGTTTACCTCTTTGGGATAAAGCGTCGGCCGAGTTTTACTTTGCAAAGTCACGTGAGTTACTTACTAAACCGTTTCCGTCTCCACGTGTACCGTACAATTCTTGTCGCGATTTGAAAGACACTGGCAGCGTACGTAACAATTACATTCACAATCAGTTAGAGAATTGTTTACACGATCTATCTATAGCAACGCCAATATATGGGCCATCGGAGTACCGTGACCGAACCTTAACAAAATCGGAAAGTATGTCTCGCAAAACGTATTCATCTAACATTAAGCATCGATTAGGACATAATCGTACTTTCTATGGCGATCCTTTGTCGCCGTCGCCCATTTCCTATCAAATAACCCATAACATGTACTATAACGATCGACAACCGAACAGGTATCATTCGAACGGTTACGGATCCGCATTTACGCCAGAAATTAATTACGACGACGTATTTGTTTATGACAATCATTCTTATGTAGACGAAACGGGGGTGTTTCTGGACAACTCTGTAAATATGGCAAATGGACGTCCTCGAACGCTTAGTTTTTCAAATTCCCAAGAAAATTTACCTAAAAAATGTGGGAAAACTGTACGCGAACGAAATCTTCGCAGGCAGTCCTACAATCCTCAAGCTTATGCAGATTCCAGTTCTAGTGACAGCGATTGTATGAGTTTGGGTTCGGTCGATTTAGATTGGCGTCGTCGCCGTAGACTTAGAAATATTTCAACGTCCAATAGTAGTATTCGATCGGAATTGGCCTCTCACGCGCGGTTGGGAGCGCAGTTTTTAAAACCCGATGTATTGCCGACGAATGGCGGCAAGGGCGGTAGATCGCCGCCGCCAAGTAATAGTATGTTGAGCGGTTTGTCACCTACCACGGCTGCACGTAAAAGACAAAGCGACTCATCGTCGGGTTCGAGTACTTGAATTTAATTTATTCTTTATGATACGATCATTGTCGAATCACGATAATTACATATTATTATGTAATTTGTTTACTTTATTTTGATTGTAAATTATTTATCATTTTATCTTTGATAATGTTCTGAAGCAAGATTGTTGTATCTACAAGTTATGAATTTTGAATTGCTGATGCTGTCGAAAGCAATTCACTTTCTTGAGTTTATTGGTTTTCTTTGTAGTTTCGATATTTATTTGTTTAAAAAAAAATGTTAGATAATGACAAGTTGACTCGATAATTTAAATCATCGTAACATAATATTTAAGCCTATTATGAGATATAATTAATTTTTTATATCGTCAAAAAAACTATATAAAGAATGAGCCAAGAGCCAAAATTTTTTAACAAGAAACATCATAATAATTGCAAAGTAAGGTGCATACACTGGTCTAATTTGAATATGTAGTTTAAAATTAAAATATAATATTTATAGTAGGTAATTTAAAAACTTACGTTTTAATACAAGTTGATTATTTGGAAGTTTGGACAGTTTTTATTGTGATTCAACGAATTTGAAACAGTTGCACTATAGTTAAATATAAAAATCTTCAAATTACAATAAATTTAAATAGTTTAGCAGCCAGCAACATCCAAACCTGTAGAATTTTGTTACGAAAGCCTTTTTGTGTAATAAAATTGATCCAAGTCACTTACGTCACAGTCTTACCGGCGAGTTCTGCTGCATATTAAAAGGACAGGCTCCCCAATTTGTCATATATTTCATTGGTGCAAAAGTCAAGCTGACTGAAAGTTCCAATCAGGATGTTTATTTTTAAGCGCCAATATTTAAAAAAATTTAATCGTATTTCAAGTTACGTTTTATTTTGAATTAAATTAAATTTAGAATCTTAATGATGATTACAAAAATTAACCCTTCGAATGTAACTCTGCACTACCTAATAGAAAACTTGATGCAAAATTTTATTTGAGCCAAATTGGTTCGGTCGTTTTCAAATGCAACCTTGAAGCTTAATCTTTGTAATTTTTATTTCAAATTAGCATAGAATTAAGTAATTGTAAGAAAAACAAATAGAAATTATTAAGGAATACTTTAATAAATAACTTATTATGTCAATAAGGAAAGTTGGGGCGGGACTCGCCAGCAAAACTGTAATGTTAGTGACTAATTATTGTAAGCTTCACATTTTTCTGACAAGATTCTGTAGGTTCTCACGTTGTTAACTCGTAGACTAAAAGGTTTTTGGCCTAAAAATTCAAGTTTCGGTCAAAATTAACAAGCGACAATCGAACTTTAAACATACCAGAGAGTCATAATTTTGTAGTACTCGATCTTTACAATCAGCTGTAGTGATATTCTGATGTGTTCGGGATTTATCGTATCAACCTGTAAACGAGTATAAGAATACGAAGCAGAATAATATAAATATCGGTAACCATCAAATTGTGCATTTTATAATATATTAGTGTGCTGTACGTGCTATGACGACAACTCATTTTAACATTGTGCAATTTCGAGAGATTAATGTGTAGGAACCAATGCGGTAGTTTACAAAAAAAAACAAATTAGTTTTTCATGCGAACACGTAAACTTTATGCTGTTGTGTAAACTAATGCACTTAGTGAAGTTGGAAATTCTCCTAGAAAGGTTTAGTTTAAATAAGTTGTCGTTTACTATTTCGAGATGTCCGTTTATACAGTTGAAGTTACTTATAGTGAACCGCCGGATATAATGAACTCATTTTGTAAGTCCTTTGTGACTCTTTATATCGTACAACTTGTTGAAAGTGCGAATAAATTATAGATTCCGGCCGGAAGAATAGTATAACGTGAAATTACTCAGAAACTGTTTGTCGGAACTGTCATTGTCTGCATTGATTCGTGTCAGTGGACACTTTTATATCGAGTCTGTTTAACCTGACAACCTTAAAGAAATAACAGATGTCGCTTGCGTCACGAACTAATGGTAACTGTAATGTATATTTGCAACTATAGACTTTTCGTTTTTGTATGGATGACTCAGAAGTCGATCAATGTAATTTCCCATTAAGAACATTATTAAATATTTTCAGAATAATTTTTTCTTGTTTACTTTACGAAAAATGTATTAATTGTATTTTTAGCAGATGTAAAGTGAAAAATATTAAAGTTTTAAATCAGAAATAATAGATTTAATTAATTTCTAATGCAAGCGCCTCTAGTTGTGATTTTGAATCAATTGCACAGACCCGATATAATGCCAACTGACACGAGTCGACGCAGACAACGGTTAAAACACACCTATAATAACTGACTTACTGTTTTATAAGAAGTTTCTATTTCGTTCTTTTTATCAGAAAAAAAATAATAAAAGGAGAATTTCCTAGTATTGTACTGCATTACAGATTTTAATCAAAACCATTTATTAATAACAATTACAAATGAACTGAATACTGAATCGTACGTTGAATTATAGAAAATCTCTCCGTCCTTTAAACATTAAGCAACATTTTGAAACTTTTCAAGGTACCGTGTACCTTGTTACACATAATGTTAAAGGTATATTTTGTATTATTGCGAGATTTGATAATGCACTTGTTTAAAGAAAGAATCAACGTGATCATTATGTGAAAACAAGACGAATTTAGACTATAGTTGAAATGATAATTATCAATTTTTGTATATATTTTGAGATCAGATGTAAATTGATCTCTAATTGATTTAATTCAAGTATAGTTATTACACATTCTGTATTTATAAGATCGTTATACAGAGTGTAGTTTCATATTATACGATAGAATAATTTCGGTAAAAAATCAGATTCCACTTTAATATAGTGGTTGTATAAGAGCTATTGCTATTATAAAGTCGATAACCTAAATATGTGGATCAATTAAAATGTGAACTGAGGATATCTCGAGTTTACGTGACCGGCCCGTAATAGTAAAGGTGATATTTTAATCTATTGTGTTGTTCGTATTGTGATTAATATTGTTGCAGTAAAAACAAGGTAAAGCGCACACTACAATTTAAAAGTGTTATTTAACAGCAAAATTAAGGGGTCAAATGAAGGAATTAGGTGTGTTCACTATTCTATTTTCGAATGTACCTACTAATTAGCTTTAAAATTTAAATTAAAACGCAATATATCGGTTTATCGGAACATCTTACCATTTATAAAATCAAAATTTTAATTGGACCGCTGTTACGGTTGAATAAATTAATTTTTCGGTTCCAATCTATTTCCTAGGTGACTTGGTAATGACTGATAAAATTAAATAGTAAATTAGGAATTTCGAGACGTACCTACTTACAATTATACAATTAGGAATTGCCATTTCTGATATTAATGTTTAGCTTAAACTGGATCAGCCATTATTATTTATTTCATGCTCGTAATTAAATAAATGTCTAGATATTACCCACTAACTTACCTATATAATTATAGCATGTGATATTTTGTACTCTTAAACTAAACTAAAAATATCTACATTAGTAATGAACTCTTAAGTGTCATTATATTTTGTCGACTTCCTTTGTAATGTTGATAATATTATTGTAGTTATATCAACAACATAATGTATTTCAACTCACATATCACACAAAATATAGTGGCAATTAAAATACGTAATCTTACCAGGTAATATAAATTCTGGTTGCTCGAGTATGATTTGAGAATGTATGTTTTACGCATTATACATGCTGTGCACAGCTTTATATTCTTGCACTTACACAAACAAAATAAAAATTGTCACGTTTTTCAAAGGCCGTTTTATGCATATTTTATTCATTCTTCCATCCCTCCACCCTACTCTGTTGCATATTAATTTTACATTTTAAGTTTCTTTTTGTATTTTTTTGTTCCATTCCTTTCCTTACACTTTTCAGTCGAAAGTAACCCAAGAAGCTCAGAGGGCATATCAAAGCCTAGTCGAAAATCGCGAGCCTGACGTAACTCAGGTAATAAGTCATAAGTTAGCGATCGTAACTGTTTAAAACGTTTAAAAAAAAGTTGTTGCAGGCCAGCAATCCATTAAGAATGTTACGGTCGGGTCAGTTACCTCTCATAAAACCCAGATTGAGAACTTCCACTTTACCAATGATGGGCCATGCTAAGAATGCAGATCGAAGGTCCGTTCCAGATTCTGATTGTTTGGAAGAACATAGCTCGGGTAATTTTAGTTTCTAATTTAAAAATTTACTTGGACGCATCGACTGTAACGTGTGTTTCAGTTACCGATTTGAGTTGTGATAGTGCACTGCAAGAAAACAATTGCTCAAACGTTAGTAACGTAAGTCCTGCTCAATGCTCACAAAAACAAAACGGTTTCGTAGAGAAAGATGACAATCCAATTCCTTTACCGCCTCGGGATCGAAACAAAACACTTTTGACGTCCAAACCGCGACACACACGTAAACATCCGCTTATTATACCAGCATCTGCTAACTTGCAGCGAACTCTGGATAAGGTTTCCGTAACCACACCGCCGCCCGTTTCAAATTCAGATCCATTTCTTCATAAAAGTCTGCAGTCTGTCAATGGTAAACAGTCCGATCATGTTAGAGAGAGAAATTATGATACCGAATCCTTGCATTTTGAAGAGCAAATTGATTCGGAACTGGCGGCTCTAGATCATTTATCGCAGGAACAAGATTGCGTCGATGCAGCTAATAGTAGTATGAATAACATGAGCGCGGAATCTAACGGCACTAAAGTTCAAAGTCATCATGTTAGTTGTGAGGATTTGTTGGAGTTTGCGGACGCAAAGCCGAGTTCCCGAGCTCGAGGCAGCGACTCTGACGAAGTGCGGATTATGTCCAAGGTTTTGGGAAAAGATGTAAGTTTTGTTCTTAATAAAATATTTAAAACTAATTTTGTAAATGTGGGTACCGTGGGGCTGTAAATAAAGGATCCTTCACGGCCTACAAACTGTTGTGTTCTAAATTATTTATCACTTTAAATTATTTTAAAATAGATTTCCAAAGGACAATGTCTGTCGGCTTTAGAACATTGCGATTGGGACGTATTGAAAGCAATAAAACTGGCAAAGGTTCAGCGCTTGGCTACAGGTGCCGATTTGATGACTTGCAGCAGTGCCTTGGACTCTGCGGCTTGGGACGTAACGAGAGCAGCCCAATGGATTTTGTCGCAAGACAGCGACGTTTTGCAAGTGTAGCTTTAAATAAGGTATTATCTATTATTATTATTAATTACAATTAAACCGTGATAAAAATATTTATTGTCTTGCCACATAAACACTAACAAAGTAATAATATTATTTAATGTTGTCTTCTAAAAATTAATTTATTACATATTTCACGTTTTACCAATAAGCGACCTTTTAAAGTTGCTAAAAAAACATTTGGTATGTGACTAAAAGTGATCGTGATCATTCTCTAGTTCAAGAACACTCCTTTGATTGGATAGGTGAGTGGGAACCTAAATTGAGGGGCACATAATATTATTTAGTGACCTTTAGTAGATGTGTTTCGATTTAAAATTACTGACGCCGAGAATCATGGACAGCTCCTTTTTAAATGGCACAATCTCTGGCATATATAGCAAGCTGAAATAGACGGGACACGAAATGGAAATTGGTATATGTATTGGTATGTGTATGGTGTAATTTGTATATGTAATTTCATCCCATGACCCATATCCATCAAAACATGCAAATGTGTTCAAGGTATGAATAACAAACCGGGAAAATCTATCTCCTTTCGTATTTTCTAATTTTGCGATCTCCTCTACTTCAATTTGCTATAATATATCCTAGTCGCATAAAAACTTTATTTAGCGACTAAAAGGTCCCTTGTAGGGAAAAAATTTTATATGAACATTGTTTTCATTTTCGTATTTGCTGTTACAACTCTCTTTATTTAGTGAATTCAGTGTAACGCCGATTTAATAAAGTATAACGATAATAAAGTAATGTAGTTTTTATATGTGTATAAAAATGTAGTCGACCTTAAAAATTGTTTTGAAAATACAGACAATCAAAGGTGACCCTCTACACACCCAAATTTCAGGATATAGGTAATAATATCAAATGTTTTCAGGTTTAATGTATTTTTTAAATCCAGAACTAAAACGAACACTTTTCGAGGCAATTTGCCGTTATACAAAATTAATTTTTGTGGTTTTAGTTTTGCATAAAACAACAATATTTAAATAATTTTAAAATTAATTTTAAATGTTCCCACCAATCAACTTATGATAAACGAACTATATACCCAGGTGGCAGTAGTTGCATTTCATTTTTGTTGTTCGAAGTATGATTTAATATAAATTATAAAATAAAGCACGTAATGTAACAACTATAATAACAATGCTTTGTTATAATGGACTAGTTTCACTTTATTGTTTTTTGGGCACCTCCGTGCCATTCTGTCTTTTATTGTTATTCAATCTAACCTACAATTTAATATTTCAAATTTGGGGTTTCTTTTATTCATTTCCAATTTTATATTATGTCTTCGTTAATGTCATTATTAGAGTTATCTATAAAGGCTACGATTATCAGGTAATGTTTATAAATAGCACGTTAATAAGATAACGTTGATGTATGTTATAGGTCGCTCTTCGTGCTTCGTTTTTAGGTTTCGTGTTAGCCTTAGGTGTCTACGTAAAATTGTTTAGTGCCAATCATACCCAAGTGTTTGGTGTATACATGTGCGTCATGGCAATGTTCCATTACAGTGAATTCCTGTGCATGGCTTACATACAACCAAATTTAGTTTCCGTAGATTCATTTGTAATCAGTCACAGTCTGCAGTATTCGGTGGCTGCGATCGCTTCTTGGTGTGAATTTTTCATAGAATCGTATTTCTTTCCAGGTATATTAATGTTTCTTTGCCGTTACCGTTTCTAACAATCTATTTTGCAGATTTGAAAATGTTATGTTGGTTATCGAATATTGGATTATTGATGTGTGTTATAGGTGATTCTTTGAGAAAGGCCTCTATGCTAACAGCTGGATCAAATTTTAACCATTTGGTATGTATTTGTCGCGTTATAAATATTTTTATGTATTAAAAATGTTTGATAGGTGCAATGCGAGAAGGCAGACGATCACATTTTAATTACGCACGGAGTGTACAGTTGGTTTAGACATCCGAGTTATGTGGGGTGGTTTTATTGGTCCATCGGTACGCAGGTATGAACCATTATAATCAAACATGAGACGTAAGTAACTTATATTTGGCATACATTCTCAGATTATACTCGTGAATCCGATCTGTATAATAGCTTATGCTTTAGCCAGTTGGTTTTTCTTTAAAGAGAGAGTCATAATAGAAGAGATTATGTTACTTAACTTTTTTGGTCAGCAATATTGCAATTATCAACAAAACGTTGGTACTGGGTTACCTTTCATTGAAGGCTATAAAATTTAATCGACCGTTATATAATTGCTTTCTTTCTTTTTAATGTGCTTAACTGATCGTGATATTTTGTATATTGTTTAATGACATTTGTTTTACTATTATTATTAATGATGATGTATATTTAATTCTAATAAATAAAAAGAACTATTTTTAGTAATACGAACATATTTAACAAGTTCATAATTTTTTTGCGAGGAATTGATTTTGATTTTAAGTTGAATCTGATAAAGCGCTTTTACAAATAAGTTATTATAAAATTATTTAATAAATAATGTCGAATATACAGTTTTGAAAGGAACCCTAACAATTTTGTGAATCGCATGATAAATCATGCCGTATAGTAAGTTTTTTTATAGTGGAAATAGAAACTATCAGATTGAGTAGGTACATGATCAGTCGTTTTTTGAAAAATAAATCGATATTTGCTCTTCATGATATATCAAACAAGTTGTTTTAAAATACCTATCGAGCTTGCATTTGATCAAGAAAGTAATTAATTAATTGTTCTAAACTGTAGCAAAATCTTAATTGTAGTTTTATTTAATATAGTGTAAATTGTGATGTCGCATTGAATATGTTTGAATAGTTTCAAAATTAACACATTAACATTTAGACAACTTCTGACTTATTGTTAAAAACAATTTTATTTAAATAAAACTGTGGAATCCTAATCTTTTAAACAACTCTGGAAGTGCTCGTATTTTAAAATGAATAAGAAAACATTTTGTGATAATAATTATCAGGATCTTTTCAAATTATAAGTTTACTTTTTTTATAGTAATTTTTTGTTTCTAGATTGGTTAATTGTGCCAAAATTAACGTAACCTAATTCTTTAAAACAGCATTGGTTATAGATAAAAAGAATTAAACATGGGTATACGTGGTTTAACCACATTTATAGCAAAAAGTGCCAATCAATATTTAATTAATTACGAACTACACGATACCTATCTTGTTATAGATGGCAATAACTTAGCTTCACAACTATATAAATGGCATTGCACAAGGAACGATTGCTTTGGAGGTGATTACGATAAATATGAAAAAACGATAGTGGACTTTTTCGATTTATTAGAAAAATGCAACGTTACGCCTCTTATAATATTCGACGGGGGTTATGAAAGCAGAAAAATAAGAACCGTGTTTTCTCGTTTGCAGAACAAACTTCAGGTGATTAAGAAATTAAATAGTGTAACACAAAGTAGTAACTGCGTGTTTCCGCTCCATTTGAGGGACGTTTTCGTCGAGATTGTGTTAAAATTAAGTTTAAGATGCGCACGGTGCGATTTCGAAGGAGATTACGAGATTGCATGCTTGGCGAGGAGTCTAAATTGTCCGGTTTTAAGTTACGATTCGGACTTTTACGTATTCGACGTACTGTATATTCCTTTTTCGACGGTCAGCATGAACTTGCATAAGTCAACAAATGGTTTTTATATAAGTTGTCGTTTGTATCAGATAGAGAACTTTTTAAGAACGTACGGAGGCTTAAGCAAAGAAAACTTACCTCTCATGGCGGCTTTATTAGGAAATGATTATATAGGTAGAACGATGTTTAATAATTTTTACAGTAACATTAAGTTGCCCAAACGTAAAAATATGGAGTCGGATCAGCAACGAAGGATTAAAGGTGTGATTAAGTGGATGCAGGAGGAAACGTACGATTCGGCCATTAAAAAAATATTGGGACGAATTAAAAAAAAGCGACGTAGATTTGTAGCGTGCAAAATCAAAGTAATAACAAGGGGGTACATCTGTCGAAATAGTATACTTTTAAAGTATTTAAACATCGAAAATGATAAAGTTACGCCCGATTCCAATTTTAATTTTGACACAGAAAAGATTTTAGAGGAAATCGAGTCTGAAGGTAATAATTCTCAGAGCGAATCCGATAGTGAGGATTCCGATGGCTCGATTAGCGACGAAGAAGATGTAGGAGGGATGGAGGAAGAAGATGTGCAAGAAATAGAATTAGAGGAAGAGGAAGAGAGAGAAGTTGAATTGGAAGAAAAGCAAGAAGTAAAACTTAAAGAAGTAGGAAATAAGCGAATTGATGCTCCCGAGTGGTTTAAAGAAAATTTTCGAAAGTGTGCATATCCTTCTCTGTTCATGGACATTTTAACGAGGAACGCCTATTTTTGTACACCTCAGCCTGAAGACTATTTTAATAAGTGTTCACATCTCCTCAGTACGGATATTATAGTGGCAATTTATAAAATATTGAAACCCGGAATGGATCGGCCTTTAAAATATTTTGCAAGAGGTAAACAATCGAAGCTTTATTGTTATAAAACGCCCGCATGTAATTTAGATTTGCCAACTCTATCGGAGGTACCTGACGTCGATTTTAGTACAAGGAAAAGAGTCGTTTTGGAAGTTTTAGGTTTAAATTTGGATATGGTTGATTTTTTAAACGATATGCCATCTTCTTGGCAGTTGTACATTTTAAGTATAATTTTCTGGATAAAAAAAGCAGAACCCAGGGCTACTTATTCTCATGTTTATTCGTTGATTTTGTGTATGCTTATGTTAAATAGAGTAGGACCACAAATCGGTTATTATCGAGCCACTGCGAAATTTATGATAAAATTTAAAGAAAAATTAAATTCGATAAAAACAGAAGGCAAAAGCGAAAATTCGATCGTCGATAACCGTCCATTTACAGAATTATTAAGTAGCATTAACGAGGACGATTGTTTACTTTGTTATAAAGAGTTAATTGTATATTTTCAAATGGAACCCAAGATGTCGTGTTATCAAAAATTATACGATGTGCAAATCGTCGATTGTTTTGCACAGTTTCAGAGCTGCTTATTGCACGTAAAATATTTAAATCTGTTGCTGAACAGACCGTTCGAAACGTGTATAATTTCTGAATTTTATGATGGAACTTTTGTTTACAACATGTGCACAAATTTAGCAAAACGAACTAATGTCGATGTGTATGTAGATCTATTGTTGAAAGACAGTCCCAATATTTTGACTTGTTTTAAGATAGTCGTTAATAAGCTCTCTAAAATAATGACCGGCAACATTACAGTTGTCGTTGTTAAACGTAGCGAAGAAAAAGGAAGAATAATACAGTTATCGATTTAAATTTGGATTCTATTGACGAACACGATAGTGAAGGAGAAATTCCTTTAATGGATGAAAATAATCGATTTTCGTTGTTGAATATCGCCAAATAAAATTTTATATATTTTTAACACTAATAATAATAATAATAAAAGTTTTTTATTAGGTACCGTTAAATAATGTTTATAATCACTTTTTTATTCATATTTTTATTTTATGTACAATAGAACTATAAGTATTTAGATATAAATTTTATAGAATCAAAAAATAAGCGGAACCGAACTTAACAGAAATAATGTCAATTATATGTAATTCATGTGGTAATTAACGTGTTAATAAATGATATTTACGTAATTTAATGTTTTGTTGAGATTACAAACTAAAAATAAATTTAAATGTGTCGCGATGTCCATTTTTATTACGTAGCCCAAAGATAATTGTATTAAAAATGCAAATTTTAATACTTTCTTCTATTTAACATGTTATTTTTAATTCGGATGATTTTGATTTTTAAAAAGAACTATCGTGTGTACTATCGATAGTACTAGTATTTAAATAAGAATTGTAAATCTAACATAAGTTCGATTCAGCAAATTATAATATGTACAACATAAACTGTAAGTATTGTGATAAAATAGGATTACGAATAGATGTCGAAAGAGATTTAAGATTGACAGAGCATAAAAAATTGATTGACTCGAAGACACAAGAGGTTTATGTTTAAAAATGGTTAACAAAGACTAAAGAAACCAAAAAGAATGTTATTGTCCTCGAACAATTTACTGCCTTATATAAAAGATCAACGTAAATTGTTTCTATACTCGTAAAACTTGAAAATTTTTTATAATCGCGTTAATTTAAGCCTTGCCATCGAGCTGATCAAGAACTCCAGGTCGTCGACGGCCATGAATTGGAACGTGCGTCAATTTTACTTCACACGCATAACCTAACCAACAAATATCGATTTAAACCGATACATATCGTATTTAATTAAATTCGCCGACAAATAAATTTAAGTTAATAAATCACGTTTTCAAAGACGTTTCGTAACACGAAGTTGTTTAATTAGGGCCGTTTCATATTTTTTAAATTCGCTCCTTTATTATGTGTTTTGCACGTGCGAAGTATGTAACGACATACGTTGTATAAATTATGACCGTCAAAGCTTGTTGAACAAATGTTATAAAAATTTAATAGCCTTTGAATGCTATTAATTTTACAATTAAATATCGCGAATGGGCATAAGTATGTTATCTAATTATACATGTCAGTAATTTAATACAGTTTTTAACGTTTAGTGTAAAACGTGGTGTAGTTAACCGGGTGTGTAGTTCTTGATGTAGAGTTTTTAAGTGGACATAGTTTTTCGAACAATCCAAAATTTCCAAGGCAGGAGAGTTTTAAGTAAGTACCTATTGAATAAATAATCTAATCGTAACCTCTACTATATCGTTATATTTAGTGGAAATCGGCCGTTATTCATGTTTGGCTTTAAAACGTATACCTATTTTGTAATAAAATTGATTGCGCTATAAGAAAATCGATTTTCTTTTTTTTTCTGTCGATCATCTAACGATTTATGAATGTACCCCGAAAACTGTTTCAAAAACCATCTTCATTCTAATTTTTCCGTTATTGGTTTAATTTGTTAGCATTATCTTCGTTGAGTAACATTTCGTTAGTCGTGGCAACGTCGTAATTCAACGATTTCCATTTTCAAACAACTTGTAGATTGTTTATGTTTAGGGAAAATTTGGTGTTATTACTTGTTGCGGTTGGTGAGCGAGCACCTCCCACCGAGAATCGTTTTACAAAACACGGATATTGTATAATAGGGTGGTGAAAATTGCATTTGAATTTCGTAAAAGTTGGTGTAGTGTAATTTGGGGCACGATAATTCGTTTAGTATAAATTAGGGTAAACATGAGCAGTCCAGATTTTCCTTCTCAACACACAACTACCACAACGGTAACAATGAATTCGCAGCCCCGAAGGTTTATGAACTACAACGGCTCGTATATTCGTACAAAAGAAGGAATGCTTAAAATAATTCAACTTGTGAGTTGTTATTAAGGGATCATGGCGTTTCGAATTAATCAAATTTATTCTAGGCATGTAGTTTTATAGGGTTCGTGTGCATTCAATGCTCCCAAGTCTCCGTCCACCCGATGGGAAAGTGGTATTCTACAGTATCGATGTTTGGTGTTTGGGTGACCGGAATTCTTCTAGTGTTGTACATGTTTAATCTCATCGAAAAATGTCGCAGAATTCCTTGGGTTCATTTCCAATTGTTTTATTGCGCCGTATTGGCCTTATGCTTCTTAATCGCGTCTAGTATCATAGCTCCGCAAGGAATTGCCGCGTTCGAAGCCGCAGCAGTAAGTTTATATGGTGTTTTTATTAGTTTTGTCGGTGTAAAATGTTGTTGTAGTTTTTTGGATTTTGCGCCATGGTGGCCTACGCTTTGGATGCGTTTTTGAAGTACACCGTCTTTAAATCGGGCGGCGCGGCGCCACAGAACGGCCATAAGGAAACAACGACCGTCACAACAGCTAAATACTAAATTATTTTGTCCATCGAAGAAAGTTATTTATAGTTTTGTTGCGTATATTTTAATATTTTCTCGAATGTTTCGCGACCAGTTTTAGATCGCACATTAAATATGCACGAATACTTTCGTGATTTTGTTACGCACGTTGATTGCTTTCTTTAATGATTGTAACTCGTACGACTAATGCTCAATTTTATGAAAGACTTAACTGTCTGTTAAATTAACCGATAATTGATCTAAACGTTACGACCAGCTTAACACATTGACTGCCACAGTACTTTTCAAGATCCCGGTGTAAAAAGCCAATTTAATTTAATCATATTATTAAGTTCTTACTACGAGGCAACTTGTAGTTGACATCCTAGGCAATAAGGCAAACTACAAGTTATCTCGTAGTTGGCAGTCAACGTGTTAATACTAGCAAAGGATTGATTAGTTCTGTTATTTTTAAAAGGCCTGTTGAAAAACTATAACGACCAATTACAATCGAGATTTTTATAAATTTCTATGGCGATGACGGGACGTTAAAATTAACCGATCGTTTTACAGAATAGACATCCCAACATAATTTAATATTTTGGTATCGTTATTTAATGGTCGATTTGGAAATTGGCAGCTAAACGTTGGTATTAAGGTGAAACTGAACTGATCGAAAAAAAAACTTTATTTAAAAATTCAGAAAAAATTCACATTAACTAATGTGAGTCGAGTGTAATGTTACGGTAAATTTTTGAAAAAATCGCGTGTTAGATTTTTGTGTAAATTACAAAAAACAATAAAAAATGCATATGTTTAGCTAGTTTCTTGGAAATTATACATACAGTTTCGTTCTAATTTTAGCTGTGAATGGAAATTATCGATAGTGATATTTTTTTCGAGGTCATTCGATGTATATGTTTTTTTTTTGTTTTAAATCGCTTTTTCAAAACCATTTTAAAACCTTTTCTGTTAAAAAACGTGGCATTTTTTGCATACTTTTTAATAAATTGTAAATTGAAATTTGAATATTTGAAATCGCGCCAAACCGGACACAGTCGATTTTTTCTGTTACCGGTGGTTTACTGTGCTGTAAAATGTTATCGATCGCCTTTTTGTTAGTAGATAAATATTGTTATCTATGTTATAATTTAAGCTGTTTTAAGGTTTTTGTTTGGTGGGTTCCGTTTAACCTTAATTATTGTATTTTTTTAACTCGATTCTAATTCGATTTTTGACTGTGGTAATCACGAAAGTTCTACAAAAAACATGGAAAAGATTTTATCTTTGGTTATTTATTAATAAGGTTATTTAGTTATTAGCAACTGTACATGGTTGGTTGCTTTCATAGGGGTAAGGTAAGGTCACGTGGGTTACAATCATTAATGAAAACACTGTATATTTGATTTTTTGTTCATTTGAACAAGACGAAAAGTATAATTTTTATAAGTGCTTTCCGTGGAATTTATATAAGGTTTTTAATCACTATATTACGTGTCTTATAACAGGTGCCTAAAACATAACAATTACTATTTATCGACCATATTACCATTCTACATTAGTACTATATGCATATAATATACACTGAATATATACTTTCATACTATTTACATGTAACTACATTTATTGAACAAAAAAGGGGAAAATGCGTTCAGATAATACGACAATTATATTTGGCAATAGGGGAGACCGGGGCTAGTTGGCATACTTTTTATAAAAGTGCCTGTACTTCTTACCCAATCAATGCAATATGAATTTATCTTATATGCATTAAAAGCCCTCCTAACACAGATTTTTTTAATATATGTTTTGATTTTGAACTATTAATATTTAAAAAGATGTAGTACATTTTCCATCGTTTGTTGATCTGGTCAACTTGCCCCGGACACGGGGTAAGTTGTCAAACACGTCGGGGTAAGTTGGCAATCAATAATTTACGTAGAATTTCTGCTCATAGATCGAAAATAACTTTAATTTCTCACAAAAAATGGTAAATAACATTATAAAAAATAATGTTATTTACCATTTTTTGTAATTTACCATTTGACTTCTCTTATCGCTTGTAACATAACATTTTTTGGTATGTTGCCTCTATTGGTTTTCCTTTTATATGTCCGAACCATTGTGCTATGATACATACATTAAAAAATGAGTTTTAGTGATAAATAAGTTAAAAAATTAGAAAATTAAAAAGATTTTTTAGATTGACACCAAAAAATGAGAATGCCAAAATTCCCCGGAAAAAATGTGCCAACTTTCCCCGGAGGCACATAAAATTTAACAAAATTTTTTTTACTATTATGTATTAAAAAAATTTTGAAGTGATGATTTTCAATCGATGCTTCTCAACAGTATATTACCTTAATTAATATGAATATTTATTTATAGAACTCACAAACTAAATTTTGAAAAGGCTGAACATTTTTTTCTCGAATGTGAATTATTGAATACTTACTTGCTGTCCAGGCAAATTCAACTGTGAGACTGAAACTTATAGCATTTGTACACAATGAATAGTAGATGATAATCACATAAGCAGATTAGCTATAGATAGCTTAGAACGTGAAATATCGAAATTTTGCCAACTTGCCCCGCATGCCAACTAGCCCTGGTCTCCCCTAATATTCCCAGCAGCATTTAATTTTCAAAAATTATAATGAGCACAAACATGTTGTTTAGAAAATACATCATGCATTTTAGTTTTACGTTAGCAACGCACGGTTGCACACGGCGGCATTTTGTTATTTACTCACCAAGGGTCAGTTTAATAAAAAATGCAAGTTTACAAATTACAGAAATGTTGTGTTATAGAAATAAAATTTTCTCGATTAATTTATCGGTTTATTTTTTACTCATTACTATGACAACACTTGTAACGGGGTAAACTTGTATTATTTTGTGAAACGAACTTCAGGTTTATAATATTACGATACATAACGATCGAAGCAGGTCGTTTGTTGTCCGAACACAGTTGTTATTATGTCATTGCAATCAATTTAAAGTACTCGTCACAATTAAAAGATATTTTATCGGTGTGATATTTTCCAGTCGAAATATTTTTTAATTACTAAAACAGAACTCAAAAGTAACAGAGGAAATTGATAATTGCGTTGCTGTTGATTTGTTAAATGACGTTTGAACATCAGTTTGTACCTTTATGACTGGAATTTGGAGTACGAATAGTTTTTGATTGTTCATAAAAAATATTGATAACAAATTTGTTCTTACCGCGCTCAAGTCACTTTTACGTAATGGCGACGTGTCAAAATTTAAAGGTTCTGACTGTATCAAACCAGTTAGCGCGCATTTGTAATTTATTTTGTTACGTTTCATGCGTGTACGCATAAGATTGATCGAGGAACAGGTTGTACTATTTAGTTTACTGCGGCTGAGAAACTTGCTTTCGATTTTACTCCAAGAACAGATTAATACATTGCGGCTTCACAAGGGTCAAAATTTTGTCGAGATCGCCGGTGGCCTCGTAATGTTTTATTGGCGCTCCTACTCGAATAAACACGGAAAACAAAATAAATTTAATTAGGGAGTGATGTTATAAGAAAGATATAATCAAATTCCTCTGTTTATTTAATTTTTACAAATAAACATTTTAAGTACAAGTTAACTTATTTAATACATGTTATATAAATATTGTAATAATTTATTGTATATCGTGATTTCTCTTGGAGTTTATAATACGTATTAATAAATTGTTAAATAATATTCTGATACCGTCCTATTTTTTCTTTTAAATTCATACATAACTGCTGCAATGTAAAAATTTGAAAACGTCACAGTAACCGGGTCGGCTCAATATGCCAGTGATTGTCGTTAATTTCGATATTTTATATTTCCAACACTTTAGGCGTTTAAGAATATTAGGTGTACGTGTACGGAAAGAAACGCGTTTTAAAAATAACCGTTATTGTGCATCTTCTAGTACACTTTCCGTGGCCCGGTTAAAATGGACACCCTGTACGCGTGCGCGACGGTTTGCCTAGCTAAATAATTTTAAGTGCGGCTCGTTTGTTTCGAAAAGTTGCAATTGTTCTTGTTTGTTAAATTTCGTACTAGGCATATTATATTTTATTTGAATCGACTCGACAGTTCTCGAATTTAAACGGCCATAAATTTAATGAATAAATAGTTCGAATGTTTTACGGTAAATTACTTATCTTATATTCGTTTTCGCAGAACTTTGGAATGCAGAATGCGTTCACCAATCCAGCAGGTGCTGGATATGAGCGTGGGTGTACCGCGGTCGATGTCGGCAGCCCTCATAACATTCGCGTGCAGTGTTTGTGCGACCGCTTGGCGTGCTGCCAGTGCTCAGAAGCAACAGATTGTTTTCGACGATCATAAGGTAGGATTTTCACGTTTACTCTCGTTGTTTTTTTGTACAAAAAAGTCGTCGTTCTTTTCAAATTTAAAAACTAGCAGCGATGCATTACGTTTTAATTATAGTTTCTTATAAAATTGAAAAAAGTACATCTGTTAACATATGAAAATTATTTTGGTTTAACCAGTTACAATAGGTACTTTGTGTTTGTTATCTAACTTGAATGGTTCGGATAATCTATTGATTAATGTAAAAAAAGTATGAAGGATATAGTAGGAAATTTTATGACTTTTAAATGCATATCACGTTGATTTTACATTAAATTTTAACTCGGCAACATCTATAACATTTTCTGCCGTAACAAAGTTAATTTGTATGGAAAACAAATATATTTACAGTATAGGTGAATAATCTAATAGATAGTATATTATGTATTTTATGGATCAATGAAACTGTCATTATTATTATTGGTTAATAAAATGGAGTTCAGAGAACAAACATTTTCAAAATTAATCGAGATTTTTCTAATATAACATAGGTATAAGCAAAGTACAAAAAGTGGATTTTATATTTTATTTCCATTTGGTACATTGGAATTGAATTCAATTTATGATGAACGATCGTAAATGCAATTTTTCAATTAACGGAACTAGTAAATAAACGAAAGTGGTTAATCTTGATTGGTTAAGGAGCGTGCGAAAACATTTCGCACGGACTAAAAAGGTTTTTGCTCGACTAACCGAACTTTCATTAATGCATTTCTCATATATATATATATATATATATATATATATATATATATATATATATATATATATATATATATATATATATATATATATATATATATATATATATATATATATATATATATATATATATATATATATATATATATATATATATATATATATATATATATATATATATATATATATATATATATATATATATATATATATATATATATATATATATATATATATATATATATATATATATATATATATATATATATATATATATATATATATATATATATATATATATATATATATATATATATATATATATATATATATATATATATATATATATATATATATATATATATATATATATATATATACGAGCGAAATAATATTTCACTAGGAGTTTTAAAAACAGAAAAATGATTTTTTGCATTCTAGACGTGAGCTTTTTCACGACGCGACGCCGACGTGAAAAAACTCGCGAATTAAAAAAAAAACACACTTTTTCTGACGAGTTGTTCAGTGACCGCCACGAAATCTGGGACATGTCTTTAAATAGATTTTAACGAATATTTAGTAGTTTTGAAACGGACTTACTTGACAGGGGCTGTTTATCTATAATATATTTTTATTTTCTCCAACCATTAAGTTTTAAAGTTTAAACGAAATTAGAAATCAATTAAATGTGTTGATTGTAAATTTTATATATTACTTCGTAAAAGACGTATATATGATGTCAATATGATGGGTTAATGTTACAGCCCAACGACGTCAAATTATGACCAATCTAGTACGTTACTTGAGACGTCTAAAAGGCGCCTAATTTCTTTAAATGGGACGTCGATTTGATGTTCTATTACTAAGGCATTAATGACGCATCTAAAGGTGAAAAAAATACAAATATATTCAATATAATTATTATTTTATTACAAAAAAGAAGGTACAAACAAAGAACCTAAATCTAAGAAATTAAACAAAGTATGTTAATATATCAAAGAAGGAACACAAAATTATTTGGATTTATCTACTTAATAACCAAACATCGTTATTATTGTTATATACGAGTAATACAATAATATGTTTAAGATAAGATGTAAGCGGTAAATATAATATAAGATATACAGTGTGTCCACGAGTTCTGGGATCATTTGATAGAGCCTAAAAAGCTTTCTGGTTGTATGAGTCGCACAATGTAAAATTTCACACCAACAAAAGACATCTAAATAAATTAATAATAAAATGGGGGTCACTCACGCCACAAAGATAACCTAGTCACCTAAAGGTTAAAACCTATAGAAATAAGTACAGTTTGTCTGTGTCTTGTTAAGCCATGATTTGTAAAATTATTGTAAAAAATATTTCTTCCAGTTGTTTAAATATTTAAAATTATTCATTTTAACTTTAGGTGGCGATAGGCTGATTAATTTTTCACTTACCATTAAAAAATTATATCAAAATTTACAATTTACAAATTTATACGTAGAACTCACTGCAAAGTAAAACCACTAACCTAACAAAACTGCTGACGGTAAACCAAAGGGCGATCAGTATGCACAGTGGCGTGACACTTTAAAGGAACTAGTTCTGCCCATTGACGTACACAATTAGAATAAATAACCGAATGCGAGTTTCCTTACCAGTTTAGTTGTATACTAGCGTATTTATAACGTATACAACTATTATTATTAATCGCATAGACGCGATATAGCATAATTCCAAAATAGATTTATATATTTTTTATTTAAAATTTTGGTTGAATGATGTTTTGGTTGACATGTTAGAAAAAATTACGAGTAATTTACGCTTTAAATTAACGCTTCAAAACGTCTTTATTTTCTCAAATTCAATTAACGTAACACGAAAACGTCAGTTTTTCCAGTAAGGATTCAGGACTTTGGAATGACCAAACAAAGACATCTCGACGACGTTCTTTAATGACGTCAAATGTTCGACGTGAAAGTGTCGTCGTGCTTATTGGATCCACGACGTCGCCAACGAATAATTACCAATAATTGACGACGTTATGACGTCAGTGTGCCACCTGATATATGTAGTTAACTGTACTGTAACGCAGTTGATCAAGTTACAGAGGTGGTCGATCGTACGGGTTTTACTGTATGAGGATTACGTTAAATAATTTTTGTTTAGGTATTATATTTTAAAATGGAATTTTTCAGAATCGCGGTCTAGAAACTGATGAGTTCGTTTTGACGATTATTAAAAAAATCGCCCACGAATCGGGGCACGTTCGTTAAGCAGATCATTTAGCGTTTTCAGATCTT
The DNA here is from genome assembly GCA_036326145.1 of Rhagophthalmus giganteus. Classification (NCBI taxonomy): domain Eukaryota; kingdom Metazoa; phylum Arthropoda; class Insecta; order Coleoptera; family Rhagophthalmidae; genus Rhagophthalmus; species Rhagophthalmus giganteus. The sequence goes on from JARFJA010000005.1 coordinate 7,427,310, forward strand.
TTATTCTATTTCAATAGTGATTTATGCATTGTGTTGCCCGAATTGATGTTATACACTCGTGGGTATACATAAGTACTCGACGGGGCTAAAAGCTTATTTGTCAGTAAACCGCGTGGATGGCAAATCGGGAACTTTTGTCTCGTCTTGTCTGCGGCGCGGCGTCTTTATTTCGAACATTTTAACAATACATTCGGAATTTATTTTAGGACTTCGTTAAATTTTTAATTTAATCATCGGTCTACGTTTGAAAAACTGGAAATACGTTGTATTGTATTGAAAAGTGAAAATGAAAAATTGTTAAAAAAAATCGATAATTTAAATACTAATCGAACTAGTGCTTCCGAAAAAACCCACTCGATGAATTTTACTTCGTAACTGCTTAAAATGTCGAGGCTTTTACTCGGATAATCATATTCTATTGAAGTTTAACGCCATTGTACAATCAAATATGGTAATAAGGTTGCAAAAAAATGTATATCGCCATCTAAAGGCCATTCAAATTTTATTCCGATGCACGTTATCATCAAAAGGTTTTTTTTTGGGTTAAGGGGTGCAAGTTAGACACTTGCCACAGGCGCTTCATACCCTCGTTACGGCGTTGCTAGATTCACACAATTGAGACACCTATGTACTAATAATTTATGAAAACGTATATCTAGTAGTTGACAAGCGATACCTAGCAAGTTTTAGATCGTCGAAGTTAAACAATCTAAATAGATATGTTGCAATCAAAAAATTCGTAAAAAATACTTTATTCGATTATTGTGTACGAAATACAAGGTGTGTAAATTAAGTAATGAGACTGATTTTTTTTCAATTTTTTTATTCGAATAGAATTACAATTCAATATTGTCTCCTTCAAAATAACTTCCTTGGGAAGCCACACAGCGCTGGAGGCGGTTCTCCCAATCCTGATAGCAGTGCTGGAACTCCGATACTGGAATAGCCTTCAGTTGGTCGGTTACAGCCGTTTGAATGTTTTCGAGTGTCCCAAAATGAGTTCCCTTGCGGTGATTTTTCAATCTCGGGAAGAGGAAAAAGTCACAAGGACTCGAGTCAGGCGAATAAGAAGGCCGAGGAGCCACAGGAATGTTTTTACTGGCCAAAAACTCGATTATTGAAATTGCCGTGTGCCAAGGCGCGTTATCGTGATTGATGTTTGGTTTCACACGAATGATCCTTTTTCGAAGTTTTTCAAGAACCTCTCGTTAAAAGTATTGATTGACCTCAAGGCCTCGGCCTTGAGGCACAAACTCTTTGTGAACGATTCCCTGGATATCAAAAAAACAAATCAGCATGCATTTGATCTTCGACTTGCTCATTCTTGCTTTTTTGGGTCTTGGAGAGGTTGAAGTGTGCCACTCCATGCCCTCGCGCTTGGATTTCGAGTCGTACTCAAACACCCAAGGCTCGTCACCAGTAATGACACGTTCCAGAAAATGGGGATCATTTTCGATCGATTCCAAAAAGTCGAGGCACCTTTCCCTCCTGATGTCCTTTTGCTCTAGCGAAAGGTTTTTTGGAACTATTTTTGCGCAGATTTTTCTTATCCCCAATTCATTGGTCAAAATCTGATGAACTGTGGTGTGAGTCAAATTCAACTCTTCCCCGATCATTCTGACTGTCAACCGACGATCTGAACGCACAAGATCCCGGATTCTGTCGACATTTTCATCGGTTCTTGAAGATGAAGGCCTTCCGCTTCGTAGTTCATCTTCAGTCGACTCTCTTCCTTCTGAAAATGCCTTAAACCACCGAAAAACCTGGGCCCTTGATAAAACACTGTCTCCGTAGGCCTGCCGAAGTTTTGCAAAAGTTTCCGTTGCACTGTGCCCAAGTCTGAAGCAAAACCTGATAGCGCACCGTTGCTCGAAATCGATGTCACTCATTTTTAGAACGCATCAGAAAAAACTGTTTCACAAAAAAATCGCTGCGGACAACCAAATGACTTTAGTGAGTACAAACTCGTACTGAAGGCGCATCACATGTTCACCTGCCGCTCCTCCAAGTCCCGCGTCCCGAGTGTTGCCACATCGAACGCTACGTTGCCAGTTTCATTGCTTAATTTACACACCTCGTAAGTTTTATCATTGCTTTACAATGATTTGATTTTTGAACAATTTTTTCAGTTTATTGAATTTGTTTTGTGATTTTTCAGTGCCTTTTTGTCTTTAGAACGTATAGGTACGATACACGTTTCTATTGAGAAAAACGAAGTACTGCCGAGAAACTTGGTAACAACTAAGTAGGTACCTATTTTATTTAAAAAAATACAACGTCGAGTTGTTATATCTTGTTGGGACACTCTGTATATGTAAAAATATTTTTAAATGTGAATCATTAAGATTGATGTAACTTTACGCGATAGTATACATGTATATACTGACGATGAAAGGTGGCTATTTCGTGCGAGTGTGATCAACAGTTTAAGTCACGAGCCGAAGGCGAGTACGCGAGTACACGAGTGTACCTAAACTTAATGCACGCTATACTCGTATAATCCCTTATTATTTATGAAGTTTAGTTGTTTAGTTGGAGTTGTCGAGATGTCGTGGCGGTAACTTTTTAAAAAATAAACGAACTTTGAAACTTTTTACATGAATATAAAGGAACACGAAGTGGCAGAATTAATTTGTTTTATAATAGTTTAATCTAAACTAGAGACCTTTATCAAATACGTAAAACGGAACGCGACGAATCAATTTCCAAACAATAAAATGCGCCAAGTTGAAAATTCACGTATCGAAACGCTTTCATACCTAATATAATTTTCACTTTGACGATTCGAGAGAAAGCAAGGAAAGCGTTCGTTTAAATAAAATTAACGGCACTAACAAATAGGGTTATTTTTATGCGTCGGTGACTCTGGAAGAATTTTTTGACGTGTAACTGCTTTTACAACCGTTCATTTCAATAGCAAAAAGCATCTTTAGTGCTTTTAACCTAAAAGCACGAAGGCGGCTTTCTAATTACATTTTGCGCCACCGCCAAAGATATGTACACGAAAACCCTTATTAAGTTGTCTTGTTGCCGACATTTTATTTAAAATACTGTTGCTTTATGAGAATGGAAGGTATGCATGTACGAGTACAGCTGAATAATGGCCTTAAATTTGTTAATTTTTATTTAAATTTAATACTTTTTGTTAATCAATAGTAATGATGGACGTATTTTTCTGATACGTATACGTCAGTCTGTTTGATTTTGTGTGTCACAGCAGATATGTCGGCCATTGCAACAGTCTCGAAAAAAATTAAAGAATACGAGAATTGTTAGAACTGAGCGAAATTTTAATTTTAATAGGTTGCGTAAAGAATTCTGTGGCTAATAAACAAAATTCAAGGCTAATAGATATGCTTATTAAAATTATTATTGTTTTATTGCTCATTACGTCATACGCATTTTATTAAATACTCTTACCTGCTTATTTTTGTTTTCTCGATGTTTGTTTCATTTAACTTATATATGCGCCAGATAATGTACCCGTTAAACAAGTATATATCAATCAAATTTTTAGGAAATCGAAATATTTAATAAAATGTGTACTGACGCCAAGAGCCATAAAATTCGAATGACCTATTTTTGAATTTATCAACGCCTTACTAGCAACTGTCTTTTTAAATTTAATATAAGAAACAATATATCAAATAGGTAATCGTATATAAATGAATTGAACTCGTCGCCTCTAAAACCCCCAAAAAAACGTTATCGATACAATCGATCAATCAATATTTATATTTAGGTACGTAGAACCTGATTGATGAGAAACATTAATAAAAAAAACGCGTTAAAATAAATGACGGAAAGGAAAACACTGAACTGTCAAACATGCCTAAAATACGTTATTATTGTGACGTATTCCATGAACTTTTTATCATGGTAACTTTGTAAAAATTCAAATCGGACTCGATCATAAAGACTCTTTTGTTAGTTTTGAAGGCTCGATTGAAAGCTCTTTCGCGCAACTTTATTTCGACGTCTATAGAAGTGGGTCTTTTGCGTGTTCAAATTTATTCGGCGGATAAAATTGCTCGGGATCGGTTGTGTTTTATTTTAAATATTGGGAGGCTTCGAAAAATAATGGATGCGGGGCGATCATATGCATAATATATAAGCTTGTTAATGTGCACGGGCCCCTCGGGGTGTCTAATATTTTAATTCGCTCGGCAAAAGTGAGTATTGTATGCGAATGTGCCGATTAAATTAAAAAATCCCCAGGACGCGACGACCCCGTAATTAATTTACTCGGTGAAGTTTAACATTCCGTTGTAGTTATGTGCGGATTTAAAAAAAAAAGTATTAGCGGAATTGCACGTTTCGAACGGATAACCGCATGCATACCCATTACGACGGTGAAGAATTCAAAATTTTAAGTTGGTAGCAAAAGATTCCGCGGAAAGGTTGGTTCAATTTTTGAATAAATTAGTTCTTTTTAGTCGAATGTATTTTGGCGCGAGAACGTATTTAAAGCGATTAAAATAGGAATTCGAGTTTATTTTGTAACCATCGATGTACAGTAAAACTTCGCTGATGCGCTCTTCGAGACTTGTTACCTGCACATAGATATGCGCAATATGTACATAGATACCTATGCATTGTTATATGTCTATCGAAAAGCGGTAGTACCTATTTCTTAATCCGAAAATTACTAAACAACTTCAAACATCTTGAAAATCAATTTGTTTTTCAGAAAACCTTCTTAATGATATTAAATTTTTTCTAAACTTTTTAAGTTCCGAGCGTCTATAATGAGGTTTTACTGTACCTACTGTACACGTATTTCGTTGTCTATAGTGCGATCGCAAAAATTTTAGTCGTCGAATTAATAAACTTTAATAATTTATGTACGGTCATGTTCAAAATTAATGTCCCGTCGCCTGACTGGATATGCAACACATTTACCAGCAGCCTGGCGCCGAAAGTTTGAAGACCGCTGGTTTAATAACCTTGTCACTTGAGGCAGATAAGGACACTTTTCGAACAGAACTGCTTTAAACAAAAGCGTTTTTGCTTTACCGCAAACCGAGATGGCCAAATATAAATGTAATGTATAAAAATAAGTTGACGTGTAGAAGTATAATTTTGCTTATCAACGTGTGGGATGGAGATTCCATTGAAATATAATCGGTGTTTATTATATTCTAAAAATATGTTTACTTATACAGCGTATCCCAACGAACTTTTTAATTTAATACTTATTTTCGATTCTCTGGTCTACGATGAGTCTTTAACTTCTTAAGAAATAGGCCATGTTAAAGATGTGATGTAACCGTTTACAATTTTTAAGCGTCGTTTCTTACAAAATAATTGAAATTGGTTTGTTTTCACGAAAATCGTAAAATTTCCACTGCCGCGCGATCAAAATTGGGGCGCAAATCGAGCGCAAAATATTTGGCAAAACAATAAATTAAAAATTCAACTTTGTTTCGTCAGCGCAACATAAACTTAGCGGAAATCGTAATCGCGAACATCTCCGAAAGTAATGAAGATTTGGAAACGAATAAATAATGAATATTTTTTAATAATTAAAAAGTACGACTGCTTGATATAAAAATTTAATTTGTCTGTTTCGTCAGCGCGAAGTTGGCAAAAAAACAACGAAGCTAATCGCGAATATCTCCGAAAGTAATGAAAATTTCGAAATGAAAATACGGGCGCAAATTATTTAGTTTATTTTCGGAAATTGCGCCGATAGTTGTTTCGTCATGTTCGCGCACCTCTGAAAGTACCAAAAAAATAAAAATAAATAAAATTGCACCGTTGGCAAATAATTTAATGTGGCGGACAAATTGTTTTGTACTGATTTTACTGGATTGTTTCGTTGTCATCGCACAATATTTTAGTGCACGCAGTTAAATTTTTCTTTGGAGCGAAACACGATCGGTTTGCGTTTTAAATTCAATTCAAAATATCCATTAAAAGTTAAAACGCTCGACGTTCGTTCTTCACCGACAAATGCAACGATGTACGTGTATATACAGTATGTTTAAAAAAATGTATTTTCTTATGTAAATGTGGTTTCAAATTTGAAATTTTCTTTACACTTATCATTATAGATATCTGCGTAAAATTATTTTTATTCGCCGCAAATATGATTGTTATTAATCTAAACGACGTTCGGTCTTACGTTAGACGAAATTACGTCATCTCAATATTCTATTCACTTAACAAACATGATCGATATTCCATGTACGACAGCTTTTCGCGAAGCTTTATAACTAGATTTTGTTCGAAATTTGCGTCCTTGGTTTATAGGATATTACATGATGTTACTTTATTTCTCGTCGTATTGGCGCCGCGACGCCCGCCGTCGGCGCCGATTCGTTTTATATCGCTTCAAATAATTTTTTACCTCGAGCGTCGGACGTGATCAGCTTTGAAGTGAGCACTATTCACATATTCGCTTTGTGAATAAGTTTTCCATCTGCGTGAGGCGTCGTTCGGGACGTTTTCGTAGGTATGAAACGAAACTGACCAAGATTGATCCGGTTGCTTTTGTAATTAACTAGTTTTCGTAGTCGGCCGTAATCCCACAGAGACCGTCGAAGTGAAATATGGGCACCCCGGGTTGCATAATATTAGCGTCCCGTGTAGTTTCTCGATTGACATCTCGTTTTTTTTTTTTTTTTTTTAAAAGTTCGTCCAACAAATGCGAAAATTCTATTACGACGGACGCCGACGTCGACGCCGCAGGAGAATTAGAGTATTGTTTTAAAGGGAATATTACTGATAAAACAATGACCGTTTGCATCACCGAAACAACCCAATTAACTCGGGGTTAAGTGTGAAATGTCCATTGAAACACAATCGTGTCTGGAGAAAATCAATAACTTAAACACGACTTAAATATCTAAATTATTCTTTAAGTTATTGATTTTTCTCTGACGTCAAAATAAAACGAAACGTTTCTTAGGTTCCGAGATACGGGACGTTAAAGATTTGAAAACACCCTGTATCTGCAACACTGTGTAACGAAGCATTTTCGAACTTAAGCCTGTACGGGTTTTTTTTCTTATCTTGATGCTTACTGCTATGTATTTCCTAAAGCTCGAAAACGGTTTATTATGAAATAAAATTTTCCATTGACGCACGTTTATTTGGGGTACCGATAAAAACCGATTTTGTCGTTTATCTCGAAAACGATGCGTTGCCCGATAATAATGCAAGTGCTATCGTTTCTGCAAAACATACTGAAAAATTTAAAAATGCCGCCGACTTTGCAATAAACCCAGTGACGTGGACGTTCTAACTGAAAAACTGTGTAAGTGTATGTTTAGATCTCCGCCTGGACGAAATGATTTATCATTGTTATTGCCAGCATATCACACGTGTAAATGTCGTTTTTGAGATAGCAAAAAAAGCACGATTTTTACAAACATTTATCTCGAAAAATAATCGTTTTCGGACACGTGTTTATAGGAACTTTTCGTTTTATTTTGACGTTAAGAATGCGCTCTTAAAATATGTACAATCAGTTTAGGAACAACCTGTACTACGATTATTTTAAGGGTCGAACTAGAAGATATTAAATTATTAGGCTGTGTTGGTACTTTTATCGTCATTTTTTGATTTAGAAAATCAGTCTCTTTATTATAATACGTTATAATAATAATTCGTTAATGTACCGATAAAAGAGAACGAGCCGACAATAGATATCGATTGCTTAGCTTAATTAATATTTAATAATAATAAAAATCGTTTAATTAATTAGCTTTTCGTTAGTAGTGCTGCAGATCTTTAGTTAAATAAATGTTCATTAATAATCGATTTCGATGGTCACATTGTTAGTGTGACTTAATATAGAAACATTTGTCCATTTTCCAAATTACATCTAATACAAATAAAATGATTCTAATTTGGTATCGCTTTATGATGTGATTCTGTAAGCAAATGTTACGCTTAATATTATGTTAACTACATAAAAATGTAAAATTTTAAAGTATGCAACGAAAATGCAATTCTATAAGGAAAATGTCCGCTGTTAATAACATTATGTTAGTAAAATTCACTGTAAAATAACAGTGAGGTAAAACGTGAATGTAACAATTTTACATTGGGTTTGTAAGGTTATGTTGGCAGGTAATTTTCGTTTCTTGTGTCAATAGTTTTTGTTGATCTTTAAGGGATGGATGATAATATTGTTATAATGACATATATACTACTAGAAGAGGACGAAGAAAGGTAACTTGTATATATATAATAGGAACTACATTTCTTTATAAACTGCAATTAAGGAACATATTTTTAAAAACAATCATGTCACATGAACATTTAAATCAAAGCCGGTTTTCGTATTTTAACGGTTTTTCGCTTCAAGAGCGTTTTTTCCAAAAAGGATTTTTTGGACACGATCGTTTTTGAAAAAAACGCTCCTCAATTGTACATGAATAATAACATGTTAGAAATAGTCCTTAACACCTACCGGTACAAATGTAAATAAATGATTATATATATATATATATATATATATATATATATATATATATATATATATATACCCGCAAAACCCGTTTGAAGTGTTATCAGATTTGTGTTTCAAAAAAAGCTTTCGCTTTACAAAAGACTTAGCAATAATGTTAATTAATCGATTGAAACCTTTCTTATCTACTGTCCGTTCAAGTGCTATTCCTGCGTATTTGAAGGTAATTATCATTACATTAAATAACATATCATATGGGTGCCTATATGTTTAAAACTTTAGTTTTGGATATTCCTAGATATTAGTTACACTTCATTTTTTGGTACACGGATATAACCTTATAACCTCATAACCTAATAACCTTACAAATCCAAACAATATTCGAAAATACCGGGAATGAAAACAATTCACTGCGCATGTGATAAATCCCGTTGATTCAAAAATATACATTTTTCAACTTTTAGTAAAAATGTTAAAAGCATTTCAACATTGCCAATTACAGAATACGATTTTAATGCTATAATGTTGTACTTCATTTAACAGAGAGATGTTATGTACATAATTTAACGTTAACATAATGTTAACTAACTTTTACAGAATAGGGGCATTAAATTAAATAGATGCGTGAAGTTAGCACGTCAATAAAAGTACAAACACAGTGGTCGCCGCTTATTCTTTTTTTTTAATTACTAGAATTACTAATCTTCCGAAGGGTAAATAATTAAATTAAATTTTTTTTGTCGCCGTTTAACGGAATCTCCGGATATTGGAATCAAATATGTTAATCCAAACGTGATTTTATTAAGCGGCATCTACCGAATTTTGTTGTTATACATTGTATATTGTGACCAACGTGTATATCGTTGTATCTGTTTGAATACAAAATTGGGTAATAGTTCAAGACTTCCGGAATTTAACGCAAGGGATTTTCGTACATTGTCATTGCTTTATCTAGGTTTCCTGAGACGCCAACGTTTTAAAATCAAAGTCATTTGTCGATGATCGTGTTACAAGTGCCTTTAATCGAAAAGGTATTAATTAGTTTTGCAAAACTATTTTTTTAAATTTAAATTGACCGAATAGTTTAGGAACTATGGGCCGATTTTGTTATTTAAAAAAAAGTTCCAAAAATCCAGAAAAAAAAACAAACGTAAATAACTCACTCCGTCCCTGACAATATAGATTTTTTTGTGGACGAAATCTCGTCTATCTTTTTACTATTTTTGTCTGAGCACGTTTTGAGGTACTCTGTATATTTAAAATTATAATAACGAAACCATCGATAATGCGGTTCTGATGATTCGGTTGCAATTTGTAAAATAAATAATATTAATAATAAATAAGTATTAATAACCGTGAACGACTTACTGTTAGTAATATCTACTTGAATAATACGTGTGCAACAAGCGGAATGAAGTACCGATATCGCGCTCGTTTGCCTTGCAGATGTTTCGTTATCTACTTTGAGGCCACGACCTGTCCGAAAATCGAACGCTCGTAAGCGTTCGGGCTTTGAAATTTGAAAACTTATTTACGTTAGTTATGCGCGGATTTCACGATAGTGCGGGTGTCCGGGCGTGAAATTTACGTTTGTGGTGGTTAAAAACTGGTTAGAGGGTGTTGCGAAGGGGGGTTTCCGAGCTGCCTTCGTAAAAAAGGTACCGCGTGCGATTTTCTTATTATACTATATTCATATTGGATATTAAAGGCCTTTTGTGATTTTTTTATTTTTTGTTATACGTAGTTACCTACACAGGTCGGTCGCAAGTATTTTTCATATAAATTGATGGCAAGCTCGCGTTACAAAACAGGTTATTTCCATTGACGCGTTTCAAAATAATCGGTATTTAATGCCGTTAAATATTTTTTTAGAGTTTATGTATAATAATTTTATTTTAATCACAATTTTAAATGTGCCTATATTGGACCGTTATCAGAATTTCATTTTTTTTTGCCACCAAACTGATTAGCCGATTATTACAAAATTGCATTTGTGGTTCGTTGCGGATTTGACCGATGTAAGTGCACAAATTTTAATGGTCCAATCCGGTAACATTTTGCGCCAGGATAAATAAAAAGCATATGCTGCAAATATAGGCAACTGATTTCCTAATTTGAACTGTTAAGGTTCCTAAATTGAACCAATAAAATAACATAAAAATTCAGTTTTTTGGGTCGCGTCGGTTTTTTTGTCCGGATAATTCATCAAAATTGCGAAGAGACGATAATAATAATAATTTAATAGGAATGCTCGATGTTAAAACCATCTATATATAGTCGTTTTATAGTACACATACATATCATTGGCGTTTTGCCAAAAGGGCGTAATCCACACTTTTTTGTGAAATTGAGTTATTCTGACTATTTTATGCATCTAAAATGACGGCAACCCGATTTTAATCCAATACCTATATATTATAGGTAATGAAATGAAAGCTTAAAGCCTCCCGTTTACGAATATGTGACGGTTGCCAGAGGCAGCCCCGATTTTAACGATGATAATCGAACTTTTCTTCGTGCGTTCCTGCGCACCCAAGTTTCTAGTGTAAGAGCAGGTTCAGGGTTTAGTTAAAAAGTTTTTAGCGTTTTCGATGTAGTTACAAATTTAAAAACTTAAACCTCTGAAAAATTTTGGGGTTAAAATGTTAAGGGTTGTGCATACTTGGCTCCTCTTAGGTGATATCTTTATTTATTATGTACGTTTTACGAAAACTATTAAATTCAAACAATTAAAAAATATATTGATTTGAATGTTTCAATTTTAGGGGCGAATGTCTCGGCAGGGGAGGAGCGTCAAACGAAAACGTTTGCACGAACTTAAAGTTTTATTTCGACGTGTTGTAGATACGTCTCCGAAAGATTAAAACTCGCATCTTGTTGTCATACGACGTATAAATACGCAAAGAAAAATTAACCTAAATTAACCGTTTTATTCCCATCTGTGCAGGATTTAAGGAGCAATGTTTCGCGTTTCGAGTAGGCATTTCACACATGTTTCATGGAAATACGTCTTCTGAATCTAATTCTATGATACAAATATGGGGGTGTTTTGAAATTGATGACCTTATAAAACAATGTGTACCTACAATTTCCGTCCATTCGACATATTTAACCGATTAAAATCATTTAATTTGATGCCGATGCTTTTCAGACCCGAATATTAGTCGTAAACAAACATTTCGAATACGTCGAATCCTAGTCATATCAATTCCAGCCAAACAGAGACCGTAGTCGGTATCACAGAAATTAAAATGAAAAGGAACCAGAAATACCAAAAGTAAAATTTTAGTTTTGTTTGTTAAGTAGATGCCTATTGGAATATATGTACAGTCAAGTTCATATGTTTTGTCCTGCGTGATCTGATCGTAGACTAACGAGCGACGCGAGAGGATCAAAAGGGAGGAAGGGCGGCAGTTGTTTTTGAATTGTAAAAAGGGACACGTCGGATAGTAAATAAAAATGGACAGTAATCTTTTACGATAAAAATTAACCCACGGGCGACGGGACAAAACATATGAACTTGACTGTACATAGATATTTTAGATTGCAAAACGCTTTTTAAAACACAAATCCGAATCTAGATGAAGCCCTAAATTTCGTGCCTCAGTTACGATAGGGAGTTTCTTATTTTTGATTTTAACATTAAATTCATCAATTACTTATCTTAACGCGAGATTTATACTCCCCAAACAACATGACCCGAGACTTAAATGGGTTGATGTCGAACGTGATGTCAATTAGTATTGATCAAATTGTTTGCAACATCAATATTTGTCAGTTATCTATGACCATCACCAGTCAATCACCGCAGAAACACTTGTTCTTAATAAACATTTCTATAGTGATTGACCGATGGTCAGAGTTAATTGCCAATTGAAAAATCGGCCCTAAGTAATCTAAGATTAAGTTATTTTAGTTTTTGTCGGTATCGATTTACGATTCCCAATAAAAGGGCATGGGTGTATGTCGAAATGTGTGAAATGAACAAAATGTAGGCGCTTAAACGAAATGGTCCTCGGACGATGATTAAGGTGCGAAAAGGGCGTTCCAGAATTTTTTATTATCCTAAAACAGATCGTGAAGATTCCGGTCGTCCGCATAGCGACCCTTAAGTTTGTACGTATGTATGCGTACCTGTCCACAAATGATTGCTTTTTGCCGTTGAAAGTTGCGTTTCGACGAATTTTTCTTCCGGATACAAAGTTTCCAGCGGGAGATCCACACGAATCGAACAACAATTCGTTGTTCGTTTCTTTTTTAAACACAAGCGTTTATTACTACCTAGAGTTGTAGTCGTAATTCGATTTGTGACCGTTTTAAAGAGATTCGAAATTTTTGTGTTTGCAGAGATAATCGAAGTATAAATAGTAGAGTGCGCAAGCGATTTTTTCACTTCTGCGGGCATATTTTGTGTATTTTAATATGTTCCACAAATTTAACCGTTTCCCCTCAATTTCTTTCTTTTGCAACTACACTGCGCCCGTAGATTAACTTATTTGGAAGATTTTCTTGTCGTAAAGAATCTACTAAATTTTAGAATATTGCGCTGCAAACTATTTTATTCGAAATTAACGAAATCTTTTAAGACGGCATAACTCGTTTATTTTGTAAATTGACAGCACTTGCAAAACCTCTGGGGGCACGAAATAACAAAAAAAAGGCGAAAGCATTAAAAAATATCAACGGCAAAAGAAAAAAATACAGATAGAAAAAAAATATTAGGCCTTCAAAAAAAAAATCATCGGAAGGGGGAGGCGCGATTAAAACTGATACGGAAAGTTATGTGTCCTAAATACTAAAAGGTTGAGAACCGCCGATGTAGGTATAAAACAGAAATTTAATTATTCTTGAATCGTTTTTTTTTAAATATCTTTATTAATTTTAAGTTTGTTAATAACGGCTGTCCAAAAGTCTTTCAATTTTGTTTGACCGTGAAAACGATAAAGACACGTCACACATTATTTCTCGTCATGTCACAGTGTCCTTTATTTATCTTTCCACGGCCAATCAAGACTGAAAGATTCTTTTGGACGCCCGTTACTTAAAAAAATAAAATAAAAAAAAAACTTGATTCGAAATTTTTGTTTCACTGTATTCCAAGATTTAAATTTTTGCAGACTACACTCCCATTTGCGTGGAGCTCGAGGCTCAATGAAAGCTTAATTGATTTATTTCAACCACGACAAACTGTAAGTAGTTGATTATGCGATGAATTTATGACAGTTGTGGGTCTAAATTGACTCATAATCGCATTAAAAAAATTAAATCAGATTTCAAGCTCAACGAAACACGATGCTCCGATAACTGTTGGTCGATTTACAAGCAAATATCATGAAATTATATCTAGCGCGCATTTAATGATTTAATAAATAATTATTTATATTAAAGCCGAACATATTTTATTCATTCGCGCGGCAAAAAGAAATTCTTAACTTAACCATTACGTGGTTACGCAAAATACGCCAATAACAGTTGCGAACCAACACATCTGTTTTCTTGGCGTATCTCATCTTATTTGGTATGCTGCACAACTTTTTGTTCGCACACGAAAATGTTCGCGGAATCATCATTTTTAGTTTACCTCTACGTCCAAACTAGAAATTAATGTCCGAGAAGCATAGAAACTATTTCATATGCCCGCAAATATGAGGAAAATCGTATGCAAATTAACTCCGATTGGCGACGAACGTCTGTCTGAAAGAAAACGCTCTAACAAGGAAATGGAGCGAGTGGGATGTGGAAATTCTTTCAAGCCACGTATCCTTGGGCTTGTCGAGCTGAATACGAAACTGAACTCAAATTTTGCGAAATAGATTTGGACTACGAGGAATAGGCCAAAGAAATGAAGTCCAAAAATTACAAGTTACAGTTGTCGTTGACGGTCTGCGTCACTTGACTACAGATTTGTGTATTGCGGGTTCAAACCCCGACGCAACTGTTATTTTTAAATAAATATTTAAGCGGGTCGAGAATTTCCACGGCCCATTCGCTTCACACACTCGTAAATCGACGAAGAACATAATAGACGTCGACGAGTTAATTGTTCGATTAAAAAAAAACAAATTTTTCGAACGCACCTAAATCAAAATCGGCCTAGCAGACGGAAGGCGAAATTAATCCGTTTACCTTAGATGTCTGTTTTAATCAGCAGTGCACATTAACATGCAATCTCACGTTGTTGTCCCTTATTAAACGGTTTTCTGAGAATAAACCGAAGTGGCGTGAAATTGTTCATCCCGTCGCGGATGCAAATTATGCGAGGCTCGGAAGACGCTCCTGGGTACGTGGCATCTTTTGGGTGAAATTAACGCGAAGCAAACAAGGCCTCTTTTTATTTAATAATGTAACGGTTTTAATTTGGATTTGCTCCCCCTTTGCCGTTCGGCAGTGCTTTATGTTATGTATAGGCATTCGAAGGTCTTCTCGCTTGGGGTATTTCTAATTTAAATTTGGCGTCAACATTTTGCGTGACCGATTAACGGTCACGGTCGCCTTTATTTTAAATTTTCGTCTTTCGGATTAAAATTTGTTGCCACCTCCTGTTAATATCCGCCTATCTTTGTTTACGCCAATCAGAAAACGTTGACATGCTTGTTGTCACGTTAATCTTTCCGATTGGCGTAAACAAAGGTAGGCGGATATTAACTAGAGGTGGTGACAAATTTTAATCCGAAAGACGAAAATTTAAGATAAAGGATATTATACCTACCGACTATTATATTATACAGTTTATATTTATAATACCATACGAATAATAATTTGCCTTCTAAACAAAACCGCTCGATATTTTTTGCCTTAATTTATTAATCTTTGCTTGTTTCCTCTGTAATATCGCTTTCAGCACAAATGAAACGTATATTCTATTTGATACAAAGGCCAACATTATTTACATCGATACCGAATAAAAGAGAGAATTCACTTTTATTGAAAAGTTATAGGGCTTCATTTGCAGCTATAGCTTCACTTGCCGACCCTTTTTTAATGATGTATCGCCCACTTAAATTTCAATAAGTACTCTAAAATAAAACGTATTCCATGGTGTTTTCGTAAAATTGCGACGCCGAACAAGTAAACTCGTTATGTATTAGATAATGTATATCTATAGGTCTTCGTCTTCACGGAAGCCGATATTTATTATATCAACTATCTTAATTATTGTTTACGGCCTACTTGCGAAAATTACACGTTCTCGTTATTCTGCAAGTTTTATGGGCAATTTTTGTTGAAGGGGTTAGAAGAAAACTGTAATTTTAAACGCGACCTTTAAAAAAAAAGCCCCCTTTCTGCTCGTAGAGATACATTTAGCAGGTTAAATAATTCATGAGAACACGGATTTAATGTGTATTTTTTAACTTCAGAATGCGCACGACATCTACAGAAGTGACATTAAAAACTAATTTGTTCTATAGTTACAATATCTTAGGGAATTAGAATTTACATTTTTTACACCTAAAACAACGACGAAGTTAAATTTTTGTTTTATCAGCTCAAATAATAGGTAACATATTATATTATCGGACACTTCTTTGTATAAAATTAAACGAATTATACCGAGTGTCTCACAGATATGGTTCGTTACTTGTTCTTTTTTTTTTTAAGAAAGAAACCATTTAAAGTCTATGTCACGCTATCAAATAGTTTGATTTAACCGAGGTGATGACGATCTGTGACCCGATTGGCTAATTTAAATGAAGAGAAATGGCGCGAAGGAGACGTTTAGGGTTTTTATCTTTTGTTGGTATTCCGCTATCGTCGTACTTGTTTCCGTTTACGTTTCTATAATCGTAGTCTGCGTTGATTGTTTCGTGCTTATAAGGTCTGTGCAATAGCATAAAACAGCTAACCTGACAACTTTAATGGAAATAACAGATGTCGCTCGCGTCGGGTACTAAAGGTAACTGTAATGATTATTTGCAACTAGAATTTTCATTTAAAGTGTGGAATTCACAGTAAATAATATGAAGCTAAAACATTGTTGTGTGGCTAATTGCACACAAATAAATAGAAATAAAATTAAAATGCACCAATTTCCTTCTGATATTACGTATAAAAAATTGTGATGTAAAAAAATATTTAATGTAACAGGTAACTAATTGCTATTTCAATAATTCATTCTTACTTAACTCCTTATTACTACTTAATTATATATTTACAGGACACAATATTGAACCCAATTTGTATGTTTGCGAAAAACATTTCGAAAAGAGTTGTTACTATCCCAATAAATTAAATCAAAGGTATAAATTAAAAGCAAATGCCATTCCAACTTTATATTGTCGTACAACTATCCTAGACTCTACCACTCACAGAAAAAGTTCAACAATATCAATCCTAAACAGTCATGCACTACTATGGATGTTAATTGTATATCCACCCAAGATCCTGTCACTCCTGTCGATCCTATGAATAAGAATACTGAATGCTCTTTGCCTTTTCGCTTTGAGCTAACTTCATCAAGTAGTGATACAAAAATGCCATTGTGCAATAACGAAAATTCATTACCACCCATGTGCTCAACGATCCCAGTCGATTTTAATTGCAATGAGAAAGTTGATGAAATGAGATGAATTACAAAGTTTACGTTTACAATTGAAAAAGGCAAATCAAAAATATAATTTTTAAAAAAATTCTTTAAGTTCCCATTTTTCTTGTCACAATCATAAAAATTTAATCACAGACATTATTTTAACAAAGCTAATTAAACCATTATTTTCCAGTTATTGTAACACGCAAAATGATAAAGTAATTAATCAAAATGTATATTCAAAACCACAAATTAGAAAAATTTTAAAATTATAGTCTTTATAGATCAGTATCTACCATTTTATTAAATATTTCGGAATAATTTCTTGTTTACTTTACGAAAAATACATTAATTGCAGTTTTAATAGATGTAAAACGAAAACACAATTTTATTTTTCAATTTTAAAAGTTACACCAAATAGTCAAGTTCTAAACCATACATAATAGATTTCATTAGTACCCGACGCAAGCGCCTTTAATTGTAAGTTAAAATCTATTGCACAGACCTTATAAGCACGAAAACGATCAACGCAGACGACGCTATAATTAACAATAACAGAAATTTAATTTACGCCAATCGGCAGCCGCATCGCATCAAAATAATATGTTAACAGTTTGATAGTGTGACGAGCAGTTTGAATAGTTTGGTCAAACTTGTAATGGTTAACGTCATCAACTCGGTTTGATCAAACTGATTGCTGGTATGACATGGGTTTAAGAATCGCAAAATTTGAGTGCGAGCGCAATAGTCTGAGAACGTTTGTCCTGTGCACGTCAAAATCTGGACGTCACTGAAAATTATGGATAAAATAAAAACAGTCATGCTTTGAATTTGAAGTTTAAAAATTTAAAGTAAGTATACGTCTACTCTTGACAGAGTGTCTCTGAAAGGTCTGTAAAACGCTTGACCACACATTCCTGCGCTGAAAATATGCCGATTTGCCACAACTTACTTATATTCCAAATTGCATCCTTTTCGAGAGAGACGTTATCCGCACACTTTCTTCAAAATAATTTATTAACGATTCGACTTAAAAACTTTAAATTCAGTACCCACACGTATTGCTGCAGTTAAGGCTAACAAATACGCGGCGCCTTACTCAAATTAGCACACAGGATGTTTATTTTTAGTGGCCATGGCCTCAGTTTCTCGCTAACAACTTTTTTATGCGTACGTCAATGACACTTTTAATTAATTTGTTGTTCTTAGAAAAAATGTAATATCTTGCACGATTTCTCCATAAATGGGCAATTTTCGTCATGATATTATACTTGTAATCGCTACAAATAAATTGCAACATTTGAACGACTGTGGCGAAAGTAATTCTTAAAGCAATTCGTCATGACCTTGGTACGAAAATTCAAAACCATTTCGAACCAAATACAAGCAGTATATTGCGTGGCAGTCGTGGCATTTCATAAACATCTAGAACGGTTGTGTTACACAGTAACAGTTGTAATGATCTCGGACTAAAAGTCGAGATGGAACAATGGGGAATTGTCACGGTTATTTTTTTCAAGATTTTCAAAATCTTGGAGAAAAATTAAAATCGCCACGTTTTTACGATTTCGATATAGGTAAACGTGATTCATAAAAAAATAATAAATTACAAATTATTTCGCGGCAGTTCAGATTTATTGAACACTAACTTCTCGTTTCTAATTGTTCGCTATTATGTCACGTGGCACGGAGATACGTTCTTATTGGTTTCCGGTTTACGACGCTTCTCGCTTAATTTAAATTGACAACCAATTGTCGGTATTTTAAAAATCATTTTCAAACTTTAGGTATATTATGCATGTTTACTAATCCGAACGAATTTATAATCTGAACCCCCCCTTCCCTACGCGGTCGCAATTAGTTCAGATTATCGAAGTTTTACAGTATTTTAAATATATTGACATTGTTGTCCTGAATTTTAAAGGTTTTAAAGGTTTATTTTTAAAAGATAGGTAACAAACCATATTTTTTGGGTCGCCCTATGTAAATAACCATGTATTTAGTCAAAAATAGTTGATAGTTTATTTCTAAATTCCTATTTACTTAACTATAATTTAAACAAATAGAATTAAATGAAATATTCAGACGTTGTAGTATCGATCGATTACGTGGGTGTTCCACATGTTTACATACAATAAAATTTAACATTCATTTTGGTTTTAAAGTACTTACATAATTTGTTTACTTACCTATAAAATTACCAAGCCGAAATTACAAGGACATTATTATTTCGAATACCTATCATTTAGAAAATTTGTTCAACTTAGATTACAATGTCTATTAGATTACAATGTGTCCGACCTTTACTTATTTATAAATTACGAATAAAATATTTGTTTCGTAACTAATTCGTGCGATAATCAAATCGCTCTGTGGGCGAATTAAAATAAAGGTTTAAAATTTGATTTGGTCTTCATTTTTATGAGACGAATTTATGTTAGTTTGAAACGTTTGAAAAGTGCGGTCGTCGAAAATCGCTAATTGAAAGATGGACGATTTAATAACGTGTATATTACGAGAACGATTTGTCAAAATCCGCGTTCAATTTGTTACGGCGACGGTGACGTTCAAAAAGACACGTGAAAATTTTCCTGCACAAATAAACGTATCGAGCAAGTCCAGAATTTTTATGGTGCTTAATTTTTTTATATTTTGATTCGAACCACACGCGCCCGGTGGCGAATTTATTCGGAACGCAATTGAAGATGACGACGTCCAGAAAATGTTTTTTGCACTTCGGCCGGCGCTTGCACTTTTTGCAATTCAATTTTGTGGCTAATTGAAAACAACCGATTTTCGTGGCTTCACCGACAAACAAAATAGAAGTTTCCATCGTTGAACCGTGGCGACCGATACACGAATGGAGGAGCAAAATGGTCTTAGGAAACGTGCGGTTTCAACAAGACGGTGTTACGGTACGCGCGGCGCGAATCAAGATGCAAATTTTGACGATAACGTTTCCAGATCGATTTGTTTAAAATATTCGGAAGTTATTTGTTACCTAAACGGCATGATCTGTACATAACAAGTTTTCCAGTTATTAATCAATTTTTTTCGCAACATTAAATTTTTCCTTTTTGTTTTGTTTCAGTGTCATGGAAATGTCGGAAGATGAGGAAAAAGAACCGTCAGCGTACGCGGTGGCCTTGCTCTATGCAATTTTATCGTTCATATGCGTTGTTTTGTTCGCGTTCCTCATTTTTGTTGCGTGCTCTCGAAAATATAGACTGAATTGGTTCGAAAAGAATCTCCTAGAGACTGCCGATTCAAAGGAATTAGCGCACAGGTCAGTAAATAATGCATTGCCTTTATTTTTCTATGATGGGAGTGTCTGAAATTTTTTTGAAAAATTAATGTCGCGGCTTTGTCGTTTCATTTCGGTGTTCGCTTGGACTGACAATGATTATATCGGGGTGGGGGGAGGAGAGAATAGAACTTTAGCCAGGTTTGAACCCTTGATTGTTAGGTGTAGAAAGAAAACATGTACGCCAAAACTTGATATAAACTTATTTTATAAACATTTAGCGATAATGTAAAATTGCGCCACAGTAAAACGTTATTCATCTCAAAAGCTCAACACCATCTTTTAAATAAATAACAATTTTGCTAATATCTTTAAGTATTTTCCTTTTCTTTCCACCCGTTTACAAGAAAAATGAGATCAAAATTTTGTTATATTATTTTAATGGGCAACGTTTTAGATAGATATCGACGCATTTTTTCCAGAAGGGCGTAACCTACAAAAAGTAAATTTTACAGGAACGCACATTTTGTGTCGTCGCGTAGCTATAAGGGGATACGTTTCGCGGAAATACAAATCGATTTTTCCGGTGGAAAAAATCGGAATATTGTTACTAGATTGGCAGAATAACTCATTTTCGCAAAAAGCGTGGGTTACGCCCTTTTGGCAAGAGTCATCGATATATTTTTGTCAAAATAACTTACAATTAGATTTTAATTGATAGAACAAGGTAAAGTAAGTACAAATATAATTATCTATTAACATAATTTTTGTGCTTTGACCATTAAAAAAAAATACTGCCATTGTAATTACGTCAAGATTTTTTGCACTTGGTCAAATTGCATTTTTAATGTCAAATACGTATTTAAAAGATACAAATTAGTCAGAAACGATATCCCGCTTTACAATTTTCAGAAGTTTAAGTCGAAATAGCGGGTAAGCTCCTAAATTTTCAAAATGGCCCACCTAGAGTCTAATTTATGTACTTTCGGGTTTTAAGGTTAATTTATTTCACTTTGTCACTATCGAATTACGTATTACGTATAATTTGAAAACTCTTTCTACAAAGTAAACCATTTAAAATCTGTCGTTTTAAAGAGTTTTAAGGGTTTAAAATTTGATGGGCCCTCGGGGGTTCTGTGCGTTGCGGCTCAAATCGTCTTATTTTTCCTTATAATAACAACTCTGTAAAATTTCACGCTTTAGACAGACAGCCGCATTTTTTCGATAACGGTTCTTTTCACTCCGCGAGCGTCTTTTCGGCCCGCATTTTAGCGAACTAATTTGAACTGGAAGGGGTTAAAAGAAAATTTGCTTTCGTGAATATTATTATGGATTGCGAATTGTTTGATTGCCCGAATTAGCGAAACGGAACGATTCGATAAATTTAACAGTTGAAGAAAAATGAACGTCCGTCGTCAGTCGGATTTTGATCGACATGTTTTTCACATTTGCCAAACGCGCTGATGAAAGTGAAACGTTTTCGTTCGTAATTTATCAATTAATGAATGTTTTTTTGTATTTAGCAACGGTGTGTATAATTCGGTCATCGGCGTATTTTAATATAAGCACGCACAGTCGCTGGTGCCCTCCCCCCCAATTTTCCACTTGTGTTAGTTATGAGATTAAAGTGAGTGACGTATTCTTATTATACAGGGTGAGTTAAGATCACTTCAGGCACTGTTTATATGGTTGTTTTTACATGATTTTCGCGTGATTTTGTAACGTGTCACAGTTTATTTATATTTGTTAGGTACTAAGGGTAGTTTACATGCCACTGTTGTAGCACAGGTGTATTGCACGGTGGTTATATTAAACTTTCATGTGATTGGGTTATAGTATATGTATAATCTGTGAAGACATCAGACACTATGTTAGCTTTTCAAACCGTAAAAAGACATAAAGCACATAGGAGATATTCGAAAAGGACGTCACGTTTTTTTTGGGTTACTTTCTCCAACCATAAATGGAGACAATTCCAACCTTTTCATCCCCCCTACTTGTTATCTAACCCCACAATTTTTTTATAACACAGTGTAGATAAAAGATAGTTCTTCAAAAAAAAAATGTTAAAAATATACAGGGTGTCATTTAAAAATAAATTGTTGCATATTACTGCTCAAATCTCATTAGGGCCTGAAGTAAAACAAATGTACTATAATTATACAACATATCATTCTAAATATCTTTTGTTAAGAAAATATATTTTTTTAAATGAATATTCAACGAACTAGCAAGGGTCGAGGGGGTGCTACTATCTAAACTGACCCTGTATATGAATGAAACGAGAATCGCGATTTATTCCGGGTCGATAAAGTTAATTCCCTTTTCCCGGTTCTGTCATTTATTTCCCGTTTATGTTTTAATGGTGATTTTACCTTGACTTTATAGGCATATTAATAATAATGATTAATAAGTTTAAAGTCAATTGCTAAACAATCGCGAAACTACAACGAAATGATATTTTTTATTCAATTTTAAATAAAATTAAATAATGGTTCAAGTTGTCGGATGTTAATTTGATAAAAATGTACATAATTAAACGTTAGGGTTCATATATTACATGAATTTTTCAGCGACTGTTTAATTAGACGAACATTTAAATTCGTTCCGTTGAAAAACGTAATAAGTACATACATATTTTTTTAAGGTTTACATAATTAGTTTACAACGGATAGGGTTCGTTTTTCGCTTGCCACTTAACTATTACTCAATCATCAATTCTCCGCTTGTGATACAACTTCGTTCGTTCGTTCTGACATCAGTTTGTTTTTGGCGTCTTACAATCAGTTGAATATTGACGAGTACTGTTTTACTTACGTTAGAGTTTTTATATCGATTACGTTTTAGCAGAACAGCGCAAGCAACAAAAAGCAAATTTTACAGAACGAACGGACATTTTGTGTTGTAGCTTAACTATGAAATACCCCCTGCAAACCGCGTATATAGGTATTAGGTAATTCCGGACACGTTTGTGCCAAAAAACGGAGTTCTACGGAGGTTAGATACTATCCTTGAACGAGACGACTATGACAGGTCAACGTAAGTGCTATACATTTGTTGTTTTACGCCCCACAAACGCAACTTCCTTACAGATAGTGCAACGTATCGTAATTACACTTCAGGCACTGTTTATATGGTTGTTTTTACATGATTTTCGCGTGATTTTGTAACGTGTCACAGTTTATTTATATTTGTTAGATACTAAGGGTAGTTTACATGCCACTGTTGTAGCACAGGTGTTTTGCACGGTGATTATATTAAACTTTCATGTGATTGGGTTATAGTATATGTATAATCTGTTAAGACATCAGACACCATGTTAGCTTTTCCAAACCGTAAAAAGACATAAAGCACATAGGAGATATTCGAAAAGGACGTCACGATTTTTTTGGGTTACTTTCTCCAACCATAAATGGAGACAATTCCAACCTTTTCATGTCACGCCATGTCACGAAATTCATACCTCACTCCCCCCGGAAAGTGACGTTACAGTATCAATTAGAACCCCTTAAATATTACAAAACAACATTTTTATAAAGTAGGTAATTAAAAAAGTGAAACGAAATATTAATTTGTATGTAGTATTAAATTTTATTCTACATTTTCGAAAGCAGAGGCATTCTTTAAATGTTCCTCAATTGTTGTTATTGGCATGCGTTTGGAATTTATTGTATTTTCTGGAATCGCCAGTGATGGAATGATTTCCAGCTGATCCTCGTCTACTCAGTCCGCGTATTCTTCATTAAAAGAGTCGAGTGATTTAAAGTGACGTCATTTATTTTCTATCCCCCCCCCTGCTAAAGAGCTTGACATCCTTTTTGAACATCCCCGTAAAGCACGCCGTTGCCAACTTCTTATTCTACAAGGTCACATTTTACATTCTACAATCATTTTGCTATACGTACTCGCGAAGCCCGCTCCGTGGCAGCACGTTGCAGCGAACGCGTCGTTCAAGGGCACGTTTCAGTGGCCTGCACGTCATCCCGACCTCGCCTCGTGCGATTTTTTTTCAGAGCGGCATTCTGTACGCGTCGACCAAGAAAACAGCTGCCTGAAGTACTGAAGATTGTTATTTATGGCAAGAAATGGCGGAAATTCCGACGGAAAAGGTCGCCATTTGGACGACATAATTTTCAAAATCGAATTCACGCCTTCCTGTCGCAAAATAAAATTTTGAAAGGCCGCTTTTAAAACGCAAAATTCGGAAGATCGTTCTGCGCCACCCTGTATTAGATTGCGCGAGATATTTTGCGAACACGTCGAGAATTGCCATATTTTTCTTGTCGGTCGTTTTTTTATATACAATATTTTTTAATTAACAACTATTGCAATTTATCGATATAATTTTAGTATTCATTGGCCGTTATTTGTGATTTTGATAGTGGTTTGGCGTATGCGCGATTATCTTTATAATTAATTCCTCGGTGAATATGAGGGGGAGCAGGATGTTTGCGAGAAAACGTTTAATGCCTAACCTACCTACAATAATATGTTAGGCAATCGAATTAAATTCTCGTTTCGCCCAAGGGAAATTATGTTTACGAGTAATTTTTTGAGTTCTTATGGAAGCTTGTAAAATAGCGCTTTAAGAAAAAACAAACAAACAAGATGTTTAGTTAAACATCAACAAGGGTTAAAATTTATGGGTTCCCAAAATCGCAATTAATATTTTAGTTTCCTGCAACTTACAGTTCTTTCTAAATTCATCATAAATAACGTCTTTTTATTTTCGTTCTCGAAATTAGCCGATTGTGAGCATTTTGAACTTTAACTGTCAATTATTTTTCGTTTCGAGGTCGTTTTTTTTGCGGTTTTATCATCGTTGTTCTTAGATAACTTTTTCAGATAGGCGATAGGCGATTTCTCTTGTTTCCTTTGAATAGGTTTTCTAGTTTTGTCGTGTGTTCAACGCAGGTGAATTGGTGTCATTGCAATTACTACATAAATAATGAATTTGGATTTATTGATAAATCTTCTTCTGAAGAGAAAGTGGATTTAATGATCTCTTTTGTATCGTCAGTTACTATTAAAAATTCCAAATGGTTAGAAGTTGTCAATTAGAGTTTCAACCGTTTCAGAAATATCTTCTGATCAATTCAGCTCAATGTGAGTACGAGCAATGGATATAAATTGACAAGGAAGGTTAGGCAGGTGGAAATCTCAGAAAAATTTGAATCTTTCAAGAGCTGTATTCCGTTCGTGCTCTTACGCGGTTTAAGTGGGTGAAATCATCCACTCTTGAAAATTGGAATTTTTTTCGATTTTGCTTATTATCTGTGAAACAACAAGAACTATCGCCAACAAACTATATAGTTTTGTAAGTGGCTGTTCAAGACCTACATTATGATACAAAAATTAGGGATGAAATCCTAAGGGGTGTCATCCCTTCGAATTTTTGGTATTTTTCGAATACTTGGGTACATTTTTTACATCAGCAGATATATATATTATATATATATATATATATATATATATATATATATTTTCATGTAAAGGACAATTAAAACTATAATTTGAAAAAAAATAACGCGATGTGGTTTTATACAGTAGGTGACATATTTATTTGGAGGGAGGTCTGTCAGGTTTGCGAGGCAGACCACAATAATTGTAAATAATTGATATTTCACTAAAGTCCATAATACATTTTATCAAGTATCAAGTTTATCAAAAATGATTAATACAAAAATTCAATTGTCTGCCACCGGTTGGATATTTCCCACCACATTATCTCTTAAACACACTAAGAAAATTTTAGTAATGTTGTGACGTAGATTTTTGTGCGATGAGAATTTGGTCTATTACAGCGATCGTAGTGGAGTTTGATAAAAAAAATTGGCAGATAATGACAGAAAATTTTTAAAATAAGTACTTTTTAGGAAATTTATTTCAAAATTATGTGTTTTTTATGCAGTAAAATTATATGAATAATCACTATCTACTGCCTTTTTATCGCAGAATTATAAATTTACTCTATTTTTAATTTAAAAACCATTCGTGTGCCCTTAAGCATTGAAAATTTCCCTATTACAAACCATAAACCAGATAAAAGTTTAATCGCATTTTTATGCGACCGATAAAATACAATGCAACTAATAAAACATGTGCGCCACCTACTTTCACGTGATAACTTATCGGAGTGCAAACAAAAAACGGAATGTTTTTAAAATAAAAGTAGGATTTTTTAGTATCCACGTATAAACTCGAATGCATTTATATATAGAATTCCGGCAAAACCGCTTCAGATCATTGGCGTTAGTTGTACTTAGTAGTGCTTGCTTCAGTAGTTCGAATTTTAAATTACGGCGTTCGTTCGGTTAATAAGGCCTTTTTGAGTGTGAGTGCGCGTGTGTTGTGTTGTGTACTCTAAAAGGATTACGAACAAAAAGGATTAATACGATGCGGAAAGGTAAGATCTTTCTTTGTCGACTAACTCTCCACGTATTTATAAAGTGTAAATACATGGACCTTTAAGCTCTAACACAAATTCTCTGAAAATCGAGGTTGGTTAGGCTCTTGGATAGGGACTCGGTTAGGGTTCCCCTCAAACATTTAACGGTCCAATTTCGCAAACGAAAACTTTACCTTACGTAGGTGTAGGTATGTAATAATACAAGTTCGCAGTCAACGAAAGAATCTACGCTGGAAATTGACGATAGAGGTAAAACGATGACGAGAAAAAGGGTAGGAAATACAACGAAAAATTTAAAAGTTTATAATTTTTTCTTATAGTCTGCTACAGACAAGTGGCAGTTGCAGCGGCAGCAGTGTTAAGCTAAGTGTCCACTAGTCCGCATCGGACGCTCAGTACCATCCCTTAAAATTTTCACCCCTAATTTTTGTATCATAATGTAGGTCTTGAACAGCCATTTACAAAAATATATCGTTTGTTGGCGATAGCACTTGTTGTTTCACAGATAATGAGTAAAATCGAAAAACGTTCCAATTTTCAAGGGTGGATTTCATCCTCTTAAACCGCGTAAGAGCAGGAACGGAATACGGCTCTGGATTAGGGGTGACTAGTACTGCAATCCTGCAAAGTTTCATTTTTTTTTTGACATTTCCACCTGCCTAACCTTCCTTGTGAACTGAGAAGTCGATTTTTCACTATCAAGGGTGATATTTTTTGTCTCAACAAATAAACTTTAGCAAAACATAAATATCTACATAGTTTATAGATTTACAGTTTTGTTAAAGCTGATGTAGGAAAAAAAATGGAATTTTAGTTATACCTCCATTTTACTGTTTTCTCAAGCGAAATAATGTATCGAAGATGAGATTTTGATCAAAGGCAGAAATTTCTCACTGTTAAATCGGACGCAATCAATTTTTAATTTGTTATTTACAGGGTAAGTTCCATTGCTGACGTACCGACGACTCGGTTTTTATTGGAACGATCACCAACTTGAGTATTTCTGGTTCATCTCCGGGTTTATATTGGAAAAAATTAAATTTACCCTAACCTATTTTTACTAATGCCTATATTTAAGAATTTTCCGTTCGAGTCTAATGCAAACGTCGAAAAACTTAGTTACGCCAGGGATATTTGATTAAATGGCAAATAAAATTAATCCGATGCTATTGATTTTTAGTTCAACATAAACAGGCCATATCATTGTCTTGCATGTAAATTCGCCCCGAGAGATTCTCGACATGAATAATTCAACTAACTCCTCGACAGGAAGTTTCGTTAACATCGTTTTTATTTCGAAAACTGGCAAATCTGTTTACGAATTACAAAATGAAACGTTAAAAGTAGATACGTAGGGGGCAAAAACTAATTCCAAGCATCGTTGCATCGACGTATTAAAGACGGTTCGTTTTAATTTACTAGAAGAAAATTGCGATCTCGAACATGCGCGAGAATTGAACAAAAATTTATATTATTTACACGGCCGCGTATAGGTGAAAGTATAATAAATCGATGTATGTATAACGTTAGCTCGCGCAGATATTTCGGAAACACTTCATTTCTTTATCTTTATAAATTTCAGACGACGGAATAAATCCGCGCAATATTTTTGTAACTACATACAGCCTATTCAAACCCATATGCAATTCACGTCATCAACAAAAAGTTACTAAGATTGTTTATTTGTAATTCGGTTTAAAGTTCGAAAAGTGACATATTCTATAGATGATTTATCTGCGCACATATTAGATGACATAAAGAAAGATTGCAATTTATTAAAACTGTCAAAATACGAGGTACGAAGTGACGGCACTGTGTGAAACGTCATCATCTAGTAACCTTTTTTTGATGACGTGGGTTGCATGTAGGTTTGGACGAAGTGTACATACATAACACACTCACGTGCTTTACGGCAACTTTATTAGATTCAGCGGAGCCGGAATAAAGTTATATTTTTATATTTTTTCAACTGCGCTGTATAATCTTGAGATCTCCGGATTTGTAAAATTAGTTTGCGAATGTGGTAGCCGGGAAACCGACAATTTCGTTTTATGCGAGATTGTTTGGCGATGCTAAAAATATAAAAGTGTTTAGGGTTTGTTTATATTCGTAGAAAATTAGATTAATAATTGCATTTAACTGCGTTGCGCTGTTGTTTGCATCAATAACCACAAGTATCTACGTCATTAATTTTTCTAGTTTAGAATAAAACAGAAAATGTCGTTTTAAATTTCGTCCCGCGTCAAATATCAAAGTAGTTATTAGGGCCTCGCGTAATCAGCTGCAACTTTTTAATTTTCCTTTAAATCGCTTTACGTATGCAACTAATTGAAGATTTACTAAAAATAGGAAATGTTTGAAAACCACACTGCCAACCTCGACGCATATTCGTCTGCACGTTGAGTTTCCAAAAGTTTTGATGGTCGGTGAATATAGAGAAAGTTGATTTTAATTTTTGTTTCAAAGGTGCCCCATCATGCTGAAAATATATAAAATTGCTCGTAAGATACCTGAACCCAACAAGACGTATATGTTTTTTGACGTCGATAAAAGTTGAAAAAGTACAAAATGAAAAACGTGTATTTAGGCCATAATAGGTAATTTAAACTGGTTGTCACGTTTTGGACAAAAAAGTCTTCTTTGTCTTCCTTTGTCAATTCAACGCATGCTTTCGCCACATCTTCTTTGCAAATATTGCAATGCCGGGATTCTTTTTTCGCAAATGGTTTTGCTCTCTTTTTGGTCTGGTTGGATTGTCATCGGAAAAATAGATTTTTTTCAATGCAACTGTTCTACCATCGACAGATTTCTGTTTGTTAATAACCTTGGCGACGAGAGTAAGTTAGATGATGCGCAAAGTGATTCATATTAAGTGCACAATGACCCTCTTTGTCGATCTCATCTAAAGGCAAGACATTTGCCCTTACAGGATTAAGTGTTGGTAAACCTGAAGGTCTCGGGGTTGATTGGTTTCTCTTGGTGATGTGTGATGAGTTTTGAAGGCTCCGGTATTAAAGTCTGATTTTGACCATATCGAGTTGAAGAAGCACATAATTATTACTCTGGAAGGATCAGCTAAAGCTATAAGAATGGTGGGAGATATACTGAGGCAGGGAGACCCATTATCAACTTTACTATTTAACGTAGCATTAGAAGTCACGATCAGAAAAAGCAGGATAAACAGAAGCGGAACCCTTCTAAACAAAAGCCACCAGTGCCTCGCGTACCCTGACGACATTTTATTAATAGCAAGAAGTAGGAGAGAATTGGAAGAAGTGGCAAGAAATGTGACGAAAGCATCAGAAGAAATAGGATTACAGATAAATGACACTAAAACTAAATACATGGAACTGAAGAATAAACAAGGATCAAACAACAAAACAAACTTAAGTGTGCAAATGGGAAAAGAGGTGGTTCTAGAATTTGAAGAGGTAGAAGAGTATATGTACTTGGGAACGCTAATTACTAACAAATGCAGAGAAGAAACAGAAATAAAACTTAGAATAGCCAAAGGCAGCAGATGTGCAGGAAGTCTAAACCGATTAATAAGATCAAAAGATATTTCTCGCTCAATAAAACTACGAATTTATAAAACAATATTGAGGCCAACAGTATTATACGGATGTGAGACGTGAACCATAACAACGAAGACCCAACACAGCTTAGAGGTTTGGGAAAGGAGGATATTACGAAGAGTATTTGAAGGAAAGAAGGAAGGCGAAATATGGAAAAGACGCACTAATGCAGAAATATATGAACTGTACAACCAACCAAATATAATTCAAGTAATTAAGGCCCGAAGATTGCAGTGGTTGGGACATCCTGAAAGACTACCAGATAATAGAATAGTAAAAGATATAGGATGGAGAATCCCAGAAGGAAGAAGAAGAAGGGGGAGGCCGAGGAAAAAGTGGTGGGAGGCAGTGAGAGAAGATCTAAAAGAAAGGGGAGAAGCCAATTGGAAAGAAATAGCGAAGGACAGAAAAAAATGGAAATTATTTACTCGGCAATGGGCCTAAAAGGCCTGTGAACGTTTATATATATATATATATATATATATATATATATATATATATATATATATATATATAAACCTGAAGGTCCGGGCTGTGTTGTCCGAGTAACTTACGGTTATGTTTGTTCCTACGATTGGTAAACTTGACGTGACAGCTTCGTCTCGAACTGCATTCGGGTTAAATTCGAAATTTTATGTTTGAGGGCGGGGACGTTTGTGGTTTTTTGGTTAATGTGCTTAGACCATGATTGTGCCAGTGCAGCATTAATTGTTTGCACCTTTGTACAATATCATCGACGGAATTGCCGAACCTATTGCACTAAAACCCTCGGTTCTTTGTTCAAATCGAGCCCGCAACCTTTCTCGTCCGTATTAAAAAGCCTTTTGGGTGTCCCAAATATTCCATTATTTTCGAAGACCCGTTCAAGCATTGCAACACGATCTTGAACAATTAATTTGTTTAGTTTCTGTGCTTTAGGTCTATTTTTGTCGATCGTAGAATCCGAGCGCAAAAAGTTCAACATTTTGTTGCTCAGAAAGCGCGAACTTTCCCTTTGAAGTTCTTACGAATCTTACGAGAAATACCAAACACTGCTGCCGGTTTTATAATCGGACATTTATTTACAAAGTTGAACTTTAAATATTCTGTTCGCAATTTGTTCGTTGTGTCGTCGTGTGCGTCCGCGCGCAACGCTCGCGATCGACGCCATTAATTTTGCACCTGACTGTACACATTTATGAACAAAGTTAAAAATAAAATGGTCAATAAAATTCTATCATTTCCTCGAATCATAATTTTACGGACGATATGACGATCGTTTCCGCCACGTTAAACGCGGCTTCTCGAAATACCTTTTTTTAAACGTTTCGATTTGTATTTATTGTGATCACTTGATCCGTAATTATAGTTATCTAGAGATTTGATACGGTTGTAAAATAGGTATTTACGTAAGCTTCTCGATAAATTATCAACACCGGCACTGTTTCGACTTCTCTAAGTATTCGACGCGCATGGTCTTTACAATATAGTTTATAAATTATTAGAAAACTCGTTCCATGGTAAAATTCGGGCCAAATAATTATTAAAGCTAATAAATTACGTAAAATTTTTATAATAAATAAAATTAGAATATTATCGACTTTGCGTTTATTTTGATCACATCGCCGTTACACCTGCGACAAAAATAAGTTTTAAGGGGTGCGGTTAAAATTTGTATCGTCGAATAGCATATCGAGCAATTTCAACTTTTTTATGCTAATTATCTACATTTTAAGTCTGGCCGGATTAAATGTTTTGTAACTTGCTTGATTAATTATTTACAATTACTTTTAATCCTTTCGGGACGGAAACCATGGCGACAAAAATTTCCATATTATGTGGACGATGAACTTGATATATGTGATAGTTGATATTTTTCTATCCTGTATAAAGTCAAATTTATGTATATTAGAATAATTTTTATTATCGATATGTTTCTCAATAGTCGCCTATCATAATCGACGTCGCACAAGTCTAAAAGGAAATTCTCGAGTTAACATCAAAAAAAAAAAATTGCAGAGCTTTTGGGGAAAAACAAGACGTGTTCAAGTTTAGGTTAATGTAGACGAGGCTAGTTTAAACTAATGCAGATGAGGTGAGCTTAGGTTAGTGTAAAAAAATAAATCATTTAAGTTGGTATGTAATTAATGTTTTAAACATAAAAAATACGATTTTTACGCTTACAACCAATATAATTAAATAAATGTTTTTTACTAAAGGCAATATAAATAATTAATTTATTATTTATCGGCGATAAAATAGTCGAGTGTAAAATGTCCGGCGATGAAACGGCCGCGATAAATTGGCAACGTCGAATTGTCCTAGATCCTTTATTTTGGCCGTTTTTAACCGAACTGGTTTTTTTCCAGTCAAGAAGCGCTAGTTCAAGAATTGCTTCAGGGCAGCAGTAAGAGCTTGTGCACGAACACGGGAGAAGAAACCTTCTGGGTGCCGCATCATACTTCGCAGAAGCAAAGCTCATTATGTCAAAGCGACGACGGAGACACCTCCCCAGGTATTTAAAGTATTTTAATTGAATCGTCGTCTGCGATTCATTCAAAATTCGGCTTTTAAATGCTAAATAATAAATTAGAGAGTATTTTCCGCTTAAACGCGACGTAATTTATATATACCCAGGACTATTAAGCTCCTCGTTTTGTCGGAAAATGGAGCTTTTTACAACATAAATACGTGTGTAAGCACGTGTTAGCTGTTTTAGGTATGAACTGCACGATAATAACACGTTACAAAACACACAGCGGAAGCGTACGTAATCATATTGTGGCGAGTTTCTTAACGTTACATTTAAATGTGCGAACTACGGTACTGAAATTTTTGTTAAAAAAATACATAAATGCAAACTGGCATTTGAATTGAGGTAATAAAATATTAGCACACACATCAAGCCAGGAATCTTTTAAGAATGAACGTGTTAAATAAAGAGCGTAGAAAACTTTAAAGCTGATAGGGTGGAATCGGTATAACATTGACACTATAGATTTTCTTTAAATTTGAGGGTTGATCATATTTACTTTTTATTGAAATCCAACGTAAAGAATAGCTGACGCATCATACAAAAAAAATTATAAATAAAAGCTCACGGGCCATTGTCCTTGAACTTTCGGCACTTGTAATTCGATATCTACCTTCATCGCGTACGCGAACACCTATGTACCTACAAAATTTAAGGGATGTAGTATCTACATAAGTACTAGAACGTGTATTTTTTTTTTAATATTGCCTTGAAATCAGATGCGTTACAGCCGCCGTGTTCGTTTATTCGTTCGGCACGCTTCGCGTTTGATTGTATCCTTTTCCAACATGTGCAACTCAATGGCAACTATCTCACTTTAGGAACGAGCTCGGAATGCGTCGAACGATTAAAAACGAACTCGCAATCGGCCCACGAATATCTTTCTGTTTTAATCTTGCAACATGTTTGGCGCGAAATTTATGTTTGAAAATGAAATTCCAAATTGGATGTATACAGGGTGTTTTTGAATTAATGTCGCGGAAGTTCGCTAAAACTCTAATAGGAGAGCAAACAAAAAAACTTTATACCGGGTGTCAACGAAGTTACTAGCCGGTCTTTAATTTTGACGGTGAAGAAGGTATCGGTCTGAATTTTTTTGTGCGAAACACAGTACAACGGCGCTGGAGAACTACTATTACACTTTCGGTTACGCCTTGAACGACTTCAACTTTCGCGTTTTAAACGGAACACTCGTTTTTCAAGAGTGCCGCGCGGAAAATATCGATTTGTTTGACTTTGAAGGACCACGTCTCTAAAAATATTACAAATGTGCGCTTTTAGTCCGTGCTTTTCTAGATGCGCACAAGTAAAATTATCTAAAAAAAATCAAGTGGGTCATAAAATGTTTTTAAAACGATGTAATTGTATTAAAAATCGATAGAGGAGTCCAAAAAGTCATAATATACGGGGTGTTCAATTTAAAAATCGCAAGTTGAGCTCATTTAAGGCGTAACCGGAAGTGTAATAGTAGTTCTCCGACCCATAGCACCCATATTTTTCAAAAAAAAAATTCAGATCGAAACCTTTTCCACCGTCAAAAATAAAGACTGTCTAGCGATTTCGTTGACACCCGGTATAAGATAAGTGGATATTTTTAATTTGGGCATGTTTAATTTTGAGGAGAGAGGATGATTTTGTTTCATAAAATCGAACGTTTCTCTTTAAACTTCAGCAAGTGACATCGTGAATAGGAACTGTAATCTCTGCTGCCATTCAAGGTTACTACGATAATAAAAATAAACGTTTCAAGGGAGTAAAGTGTCTATTCGTATTGGAGGGTTTTCGGATTGAAATATTTATCTGCTAATGTCGCTTAAACAGATTCATTTCCATTATCCGCGAATTGTTAGCTTAAAAGTGACCAGCGGTACCAAAACATTTTAATGAAAGCGTTTTGTAATTTGGAGGGCTCGACCAGCCCAATCCATCGATAACTAAATAATTTATCTATGCCTATCTATTTATTATTAGGTTTATTAATTACAAAGTGCATTTCAGCACGTTAGAGGCCATAAATTACAGTTACACCAGTGTTCGGTTATTTTCACTTTCCGAGTTTTAGGTTATTTTGTTTCTCTTGATCTCGCCTACTAGTAATTTTTGTTTCCTAGACGTTAATTCAAAAACACCCTGTGTCTTAGAGATTTAGCAGAAGTTCACGTTATATTGTCGTACTATAATATTATCAAAATATTTGGCTTATGTCGAAATTTACTTATTAAAGTTAGGTAAGCATATGTGGAACGAGGAAAATTTACATTTGCGACGTCATTTAAAAATAAATAACATTTTTTTCCAATTTCGATATTATCTCCTTGTTTTTTTACTGAATATATTTATGAAGAATTTAAATTTCAAAGTCTCGATTTATAAATATTTATAAGAAAAGTCCTAACGGGCAATTACAATGCATATTCAAAGTAATGGTCGCTTTAATATCGAAACTTCTCTGCGGCCGCGGCCCGGGGAGTTACGAACACGTGGCAAATTGTATACAGTGGCGCGAATTAAATCTAGCGGCGGAGAGCCCTTTTTTAGACAGCCCCAAACACCTGGAGCGATCCCAAGCTTCCTTCTGGTTTTTCTCTTTAAGACGACGCGCGCCTGGGGGGGGATCCGTCCCTGGTTCGTTCACCTTGCAGCATTAGATCAGCCATTAGCTTCAAAAGTTGACTTTTATTATTACATTTTTTATTTTACATTTTTAATTCTATTTTATTGTCTTTAAATTTTTAATTAATTTTGTTCGTGAGCTTCAACTTGTTTGCGTTGGAGGAGACTCTGCTTTTTAGAACGAAAAAACTCGGCAATTAAAAGGCTGTTTTAATTGCGAATCCCTCAGGTCGCGGGTCGTGTAGTAAGTCGAACTTTTTATTTGCGGGGGGGATAGGTTCCGCTAATTTGTTGCGAATATGGTAATGGTAAAACGTAAAACGAAAAATTATGTTGATTTTAAGGGGGGACGTTGTGATCTAGAGAGAGCTTTAGGCTGTTCTATTAAACCAACGCAACTGTAACTCGCCCCAATCTGATAAAAATATTGAAGTTTTTAGTTGATGAGTTATACGCGCTGTGAGAGTTGTGTTACGTAATCGAAAGGTTGAGAATTTTGTAACGCCACGGACATCATTGCTGTCGGGAGCGTTAAGCTACCCTTGTATCACTGTCGGCGTCGATCGTATTTGTCTTAAATAAATAAAATTAATAAACGTTACAATAATAATATGACATTTGTACTTTATAGTAGGTTTTTGGGATTGGGAAAGTCTGCAATATTTAATTCAAATAGAGATAAAAGTGCGTAGTTTTCATGACACACATCGCGATAAGTACAATACATAACTAAGCCCGTAGACAAGTAAGGGATTGTAAAAGCCATACTTTTCCAACTTAAGTAATTTTGAAAATAATTTATAGTGCTTGCGAGTCGACGAAACAAGTTTGACGCCATTATACGACACGTTTGTTTTTTCCTTATTTTAGAGAAAATATGCGGGCTCTTGGAAACGTCGAAAGTTTCATCAATAGATGATGAAAAGTTTGTTGCGAAATACTAGGTGAAAAAGATGACGGGCGGGGGGGAGGGGTGATGTCTATAGTAGTTGTAAAATTCAATTTACCGTCATAATTCAATTTAAATACATTCGCTGCTTTAAATCTACTTTTGTTCTGCAGTTTCGGCGAGTAAAAACTAAACTACAATTCGTTTGAAGAAGAGAAAGTTACGAATTCAATTTAATACATTTCCGAACCGAGATATTTCTATTAAAAATGTTTAAATGCAATAAAATGGTCCTTCGAGTCGGCGGATTCGGCGATTGTTTTGCTTCGTAACCTTATTATTTTGCGCGTTTTAGCTGAAATTCGTTAATTTGTTAAGTTTCGTGTAACACAGATATTCCGTAATATTTTATTAAATACAATATGCCAGGAGGCTAATTTGGAATTAGATATACTTGTTACCAAGCGTGCTATGTATATTAAAAGCATAATTAACCGAGTTTACGCAAGTAATAAATTCGAACTAAACGAGCGTTACAGGGTTTCAAAGATAATTAAACAAAATAGGAAGGTTTTGATATTTGGCTTTCGATAAATAATATTGAATTTCGGGCGGCACTTTTAGGTTCTACCCCAGGACAAGGGGCGCGTACTGCCAAATTAATTTTAGAACGCGGAAACGACCCCGCGGGTGTTTCTAAACCGCAAATATTACATCAAACTTTGTCAACTTCTCGTGACTGCCTAAATAGCTAGGGTACAGAAGCTTTTCGTTCGAAATCGTTTAAACTGGCGAAGTTGCGCGCGTCGCTGGTTCTTCATAATTTTGTTGTTGTGATTATACAATCATAAAAATTTTCGAACTGATAACACTTAACGAAAGTTTTAAGGGTGGGATCGAGAAAGCATTTATGACGATACATTTAGTATATTTCTTTTACATACAGGGTGATTTACGAAGTTGTACCATTTTGGTACCATTGTCCCTTTTCGGAGAAGCGCTTTCGAGTTTTTCGTTATTCGAATTTCTCAAGTAATTTTTTTTTCGAATTTCGGCGTGACTTCATTTTACCTTTGGAACAGAAACTCGAATACGAAGCGTTTTCGGGCATTGTGATATTTTTTATTTTCACCTCTAGAATGAGCTCTGTAAGTAGCGATACGACTGCGCGAATCATCCTGTATATTTAAAAAATTATTATTAAAGGCAATTTATTGTATAAATAAATAGTGTCCGTTTAATATATCTTAAATTACGTAGTTCATACCCGCATACAATCTGAAAAAAACACGCAAAACACTTTTATTTGTGTGAATAAATAAAGAAGATTTTGTCGTGGTTGTTTGCATAATTTGTTTAACAGCGTAGCGGCAATAATTTAGGGTAGGTATCACATATGCCCTACGGCGGTCACACTGCGGCACAGTATGATAAAGATGTGACGCATTTCTTAATGTGCTAAACCCCAAACCGCGTAGTTAACGATTGTAATTTAAATGCTTGCAAAAACTTTCCAAAAATTTAGTATTCGGTACATTATTGTAGGTCTAAAAATAGGGCCAAAATGAAATTGCATCATGGAATTTAGTAAAAATAATTTCAGTCATAGATTTACTTTAAAATTTGGCGCATAAACTTTAATCTCTATACAAGACGAGTCATTTAGAAAATGACGCCCGTTCTTCTCGAAAACAGTTAGAGATAGGTCAAAATCGCTTATTACAAAAATAGTGAAGTACTAAGGGGCCGTTCGATGCCCAGGTGGCACACTGCCGTTGTAATGTCGTCAATTATTGGTCATTTGGAGCCCAATTGGCATTAATGACGCATCTAAAACTGAAAAAAAATACAAATACATTCAATATAATTATTATTTTATTATAAAAATGAAGATACAAACAACGAACCTAAATCTAAGAGAATAAACAAGGTATGTTAATATATCAAAGAATAAACACAAAATTAATTGGATTTACCTACTTAATAATCAAATATCGATATTATAGTAATATACGAGTAATACAATAATATATTTAAGATAAGATGTAAGCGGTAAATATAATATAAGATATACAGTGTGTCCACGAGTTCTAGCGATCATTTGATAGAGCCTAAACTAAGCACAATAGAAAAAACTATTTTAGATAAAAGCTTGCCGGTTGTAAGAGTCGCACAATGTAAAATTTCACACCAACAAAAGTCATGTCAATAAATTAATAACGAAATGGGGTCACTCACGCCACAAAGATAACCTAGTCGCCTAAAGGTTAAAACCTATAGAAATAAGTACAATTTGTCTGTTTCTTGTTAA
This sequence comes from Rhagophthalmus giganteus, assembly GCA_036326145.1. Lineage (NCBI taxonomy): Eukaryota > Metazoa > Arthropoda > Insecta > Coleoptera > Rhagophthalmidae > Rhagophthalmus > Rhagophthalmus giganteus. The sequence goes on from JARFJA010000005.1 coordinate 7,465,806, forward strand.
GCCATGATTTGTAAAATTATTGTAAAAAATATTTCTTCCAGTTGTTTAAATATTTAAAATTATTCGTTTTAACTTTAGGTGGCGATAGGCTGATTAATTTTTCACTTACCGTTAAAAAATTATATCAAGATTTACAATTTACAAATTTACAACGTAGAACTTACTGCAAAGTAAAACCACTAACCTAACAAAATCGCTGACGGTAAACCAAAGCGCGATCAGTATGCACAGTGGCGTGACACTTTAAAGCAACTAGTTCTACCCATTGACGTACACAATTAGAATAAATAACTGGATGGGAGTTTCCTTACTTGTTTAGTTGTATACTAGCGTATTTATAATGTATACAAGTATTACTATTTTTCGCATAGACGCGATAGTGCATAATTCCAAAATAGATTGATATATTTTTATATTTAAAATTTTGGATTAAAACATAAACATGTTAGAAAAAATTACAAGTAATTTACGCTTTAAATTAACGCTTCAAAACGTCTTTATTTTCTCAAATTCAATTAACGTAACAAAAACTTCAGTTTTCAAATAAGGATTCAGGACCTTGGAATGACCAAAAAAAACGTCTCGCCGACATTCTTTAATGACGTCAAATGTTCGTCGTGAATGTGTCGTTGTGCGTATGTCACTTATTGGATCCACGACGTCGCCGACGAATAATTATCAATAATTGACGACATTATGACGTCAGTGTGCCGCCAGGGTGACGACATTGAACGATCTTGAAACCAATTGATTTTGGCGTTATAGGCCATCTATTTTTTTTTAATTGGACATTGCATTTTTGTAATGATACCCGATCGATAGCTCGTAGAAAAATTAAAAAGTTTTACTTAAAGATATTTTTGGTTATTTTTCTCCAAACAGTTTTGTATTCTTGTGTGAAAAGACCACCGAACTGCGTCTATCTCAGACTCTGATGTTTTCAACAATAGATTTGATTCTATTCTTCACGTCTTCGCGAGTAGTAGATTGTTTTCCCACTTTCAATTTTCTTCGGAGGTAAAAATAATTGTTGATTGCCATTTGAAATCGTAAAGGCCGCGTCTAAATGTCCTAGACCCGCGTTTGATTAGGCCAGTTAGACAAACTGATTGATAATGCGACACGGGCTTCTATAAGAAAATCTTCTATAAAATGCCTTGGTTTTTTTCTTCCTGTTTCGAAATTTGTTCTATTCGAAATGGGCACAAGGACACCGAACGGTCTTATAAGGGAAACGTCTAATAGAGAACTCTCCGGGGTAGATATTAATAAAAAATAAGGTGCGAGAGAGAGAGAGAGAGACTTTACTTCAACAGAGTTCCACATTTCAATAGAAAACTCGAAGAAAACTTCATGAAGTGGTAGGACGGCTTCGACGCTCATTCAAATTCTTTCCGTAAAAAAAAATAAGGTTTAAAATTTCCATTTCGTAATTGACTTTCTAACTCGCGGTTTCAATATTTGTCTTATCCTCGACTAACATGAACGGATTTCGTCTCACTAACATTAGATGTGTGTTCGACGGCCAATATTTGTTTTTTTTCTTCTGGTAATGGAGAAATCGTCGGTGTTTGTTGAACAACAAATTGACGGTGCGTTCGGTTCTTTGCAATAATACCTACACGTATATAGATGGTTAAACGCGAGGGTCGGATCGTTAAAAATTCGCATTTAATTAAATTAGCATCGCGGGACATTCAATTAAGAGGAATAGGTATCGATCCTGTCGTTGATGAAAACCGAGGTTAGGCGTCCCAGATAGATGTGCTTTCTTCTTTTGTTAAATTTGCCTATTCGATCTAGAGTCAGTCAAACTAAAGACGATTAACTGTATTTCGAAGGATCTACGACAAATTACTTGTGCTTATTTGTGTTGGTGTTGAACATTTAATTAATTTATACATTTATATTACGCTACGCCACTGTCTTTTTTTTTAAATTTAACTTAAGTATGTTAACGACAGGAATTGGCCGCGAAATTTGAAAAATGTTTATTGAATTTACAAGGCTTTCAGGAATAATTATGGACTTTCCGAAATTCAAAGGGTAACTTTACATGTTAGGCTAGTGCTTTTAATTTAATTATTATACGTCAAGTGTCCGTTATGATAGCGCCATATAAAAAAATTGGAGACGTGGTGTTCTTCTGCCCTTTTGTGTTATTGCTTTTACAATGCTACTACCTCAATTTGCTCAAAATTTGAGTTTTTAGTGTTTATTTTCATCGGGACGGCGCGAATTTTTTTGGTTAATTTTTTTTCTATTGTAGATGCGCGAAAGGCATATCGGCGAAAAAAAATCGAGACGGCACTTTGCCTGATTTCGGTGAAACAATTCTCAAATTTTTATTGAATTTCTTCCTGATTTTAGTAGGTATTAGAAATTATTTAAATAAGTTTATTGTCGTGTTGTATGTAATTAACCCCTTGACATACGAAGACGTCTGGGAGACGTCATTTGTTTCTTATGTCAAAACAATAATTGACGTGTCTCAGACGTCTTCAACATTCCGTTGCGAGTTGTTGTTTACAGTGCAATCAAAGATCATTTCTATATCGAGAAATTAATAATTCCGCACAGTTTAGAGTTTTTAACGTTAAAAATAATCTAACGGTATGTCCGAAACGAATTTATTTTTCGAAAGTGAGGATGAAGATGCGGCCAGTAGTTCGAGCGAAATTTCTGAAGATAGTAGTTTATTCGAAATGTTCGTAAACGAGTAAGACCTTTATCCAGCAGTGATGAATCAGATTTATAAGAAAGTATAGAAGAGTGGAAATGGGAAGATAAAGAAAATATTCCATATATAATACCATTTACTGAACAACCTGGTATCAACGCTTTGGTTTTGCGACGATTAAAGTCCAATCCTACTCCTCTTTGTGCTTTCAAGCAAGTACTGAATGATGATTTTTTGCAGACGATAGCAACAGAAACAAATAGATATGCATCGCGAATGATTGCAAATGAGAAAACAACTAAAGGTGAAGAATGGTTTCCTGTTACAAGTGACGAATTGCAAGCATATTTTGCACTATGTATTATAATGTCGCAAGTAAAAAAGTCTTCTATAGATATGTATTGGTCAAACCGAGCAATTGTAGAAACACCAATATTCTCAAAAACTATGCCCCGAAAACGGTTTCTAGCTATATCTCACTTTCTACATTTTACGGACAACGAAACGATGGATAAAGATGATAAGCTAAAAAAGCTTCGCAATTTGGTTGATTACTTGAATGAAAAATTTCTTCAGTTATACACCCCTAATGAATCTGTCGCAATTGATGAATCACTGATGAAATTTCGAGGAAGGCTGAGCTATGTACAGTTTATTGCTTCAAAAAGAGCCCGATTTGGTATAAAATTTTATAAACTTTGCGAATCAAAATCTGGCTATTGTTCACAGTTCAAAATTTATGTTGGTAGAGAAATGGTAAATGATAAGAAAACGCCAGTTTCTCAACATGTGGTGATGAAATTAGCGGAATCGATTTTAGGAAAAGGATATACGCTATATTTGGATAACTGGTATTCATCACCAGCACTGTTTGATCTTTTGAGAAAAAATAACGTGAACGCAGTTGGAACTGTAAGGAAGCAACGTAAAAATATGCCTAAGCAACTTTTTACGAAAATAAAAAGAGGAGACGTACGAACTTTGTCTTCTAATGGTGTATTGTCCTTACATTGGCATGATAAAAAGGATGTCTACATGATCAGTACAAAACATGTTTCTGCCGAAATGACAAATACTGGGAAGAAAAGAAAACTGAAAAATGGGGAAGAAGAACAGATTATAAAACCGAAATGTATCATCGAGTATAACAGCGGAATGGGAGGTGTGGATAAGCAAGATCAATTACTGGCTTGTTTTCCAATTATGCGAAAATGTGTAAAAGGATATAAGAAAATATTTTTTTACATGATTGATATTGCTGTTTATAACGCGTACGTTCTATATTCAAATACTCATAATGCAGAAAAACTAAGAATAGTGAATTTTCGACTTAGTATCGTCGAAGATATGTTATCCACTATATCGTTACCAAATTATCCCAAACGTGGGCGTCCATCACAAGAAAATTGTTCGACTAGTCTGCATGCAAAATATTGGGCATATTTCCCGGAACATATACCTGCTACTGATAAGAAAAAACACCCTGCGAAAAGGTGCATTGTTTGCACAAAACGGAATATAAGAAGCGAAACAACTTGGCAGTGCAAAAAGTGCCAAGTACCATTGCACATTCCGAACTGTTTTGAAAAATTTCATACATTAGAAAATTTTAATTAATAATTTGCATCTAATATAATAGTTATAAAATATATTTATTTTTTGTTGTAACACTAAGTTTGACGTTTTGTTATTCAAATAAAGTATTTTGAACAAGATACAAAGCTACATTTGAATGCCATAACAACCGATAAATAAATAGTATTTCTATTTTTTTGTGTTTAATGATATGTCAAGGGGTTAAATTATCGCAGGTAAAAAGTGTAGGAAAAATTATTTACGTGCAAAATTATTTGCATGTTAAAATACATAGATCCGATTTTTTATCCTAGAAAATATATAACCACTTCAACATTATGTATAGCTAAGTTTAAAGTTAATGTCCCGAATCGCGAGCCTTGCGCGGGCAATACATGGCGCAACGAACAAATCTACAAAAAGTACTTACGATGCGCAACACGAATTATAAATACAATGTTACTGTTTTAAATATACAGTTTATAATTTGTTTGTTGTACCGTATGTGTGTCCGCGCAATGCTCACGACCCGGGACATTAATTTTGAACACGACCGTACATGTCAGTTTCCAAAATTTGATTTTTCGCAAGAAGCTTTTTTATTTCCCGCTTTTAAGGACCGTATCTTCGTTACGAATAATTTCTTTTCGTTCGTATTTTACGAGAGATTTGTGTACTTTTGAATCGGCGCGCACAGGCTTAACAGAGATCAAAGATACAGGTATTTTTATATCTCATTATTCTACTTGGACGAGGGCTTTTTAAAAATATTTTTTACGAATTCTCCGTTTCGTTTTGTTTCTTTGTTCATTTTACAATTTCAATCTTTTATATTTGCTACAAAAAAGAGACCGAAAATTGAGTTTATTTAATGAGCAGTCTTACGTAATTTTACCTTAAATACCTCCTACGTTCTCGCATTTCTCCCCAGTAACATCGAATAATGAAATAAAATCGCGTAATAATAAAACATTTTCAAATACAAACAAACTTTTAAAATTTAAATGGATCGTTTTTGTAAAACAACGCGATCGCGTAGTACGTAGTTTATTACATAGAATAAAATTAATTTGAAAATAAACTCGTCCTTATTTGCAGAGGAATCGATGCCCGAGAGCCCAACGTCTTCCAGTAGTTATCAACCCTTTTCGACTTCAATACCTATAGCTCGAAGTGAAAAGCACGTCGTATTAACCAACACTAGTCCCGTCAGACCTAAACTGTCATCGATGCAGTCTAAATTGGACCACACGAAAATTGACACGTCTTTATATCAGAAGGTACGTACATACCTATATCGATATTTTAATTTTAATTCTAAATAATTAACCGATGGGAGATTAAAAAAAAATTAATTTCGTAGTCGTCTGTTCGATTCAATTAAGTTGTCGCGTCGCGCAGTTTAATTAATTTTTAATAGCGCAAACGGATATCGTGTACTTTTTATGTGCTTTATACTTTACGTTTACAATTTAAAATCGGTTTCTCTTTAATCGTTTAGACGTAGATTGCGCGGTAAAAGGGAACGACAACAATTAAAATATCTTAAACGCGAAACAAGTTATTTGTTGTCGATATGCCGGGATATTCGGTTAACATCTACTTAATTTTTATTTACGTTGTTTAGAAGTTTGTTTTATTAATTCGTACTTCATCGATAAAAACTGATTAATTTCATTGTAACATAGGTACAGTCATGTTCAAAATTAATGTCCCGTCGCCTGACTGGATATGAAACACATTTACCAGCAGTCTGGCACCGAAAGTTTGAAGACAAGTTTAATAACCTTATCACGTAAGGCATATAAAGACACTTATCGAGCAAAACTGTTTTAAACAAAAACGTTTTATTAAACTATTTAATAGAATATCTTGGAGTTTAATCGCTCTAGGTGCTTATAAGCAGATAAATCCCGACTCTTAGCTCACAATTAGCGGTCTTCAAATTTTCGGCGTCAGGCTGCTGGTAAATGTGTTGCATATCCAGTAAGGCGATTGGACGTTAATTTTGAACATGACTGTACATATAAATATGTACATATGTACTGTGAAGTATAACTTCACAGTTAATCTCGATGCTCTCGACGGTCAAAACAAAACTGACGGTCGCCATTTTTGATACTACTGATTAAATTAACGTCATGACGTCATAATATAGGTAATATTTCTGAACGTTCGATTATGTGAACAACTATGTAGTGCAGCGCGCGTACGATTCACTTACTATTAGAAATTTCCATTATTACGTTAGCCACATTTTTACCGTAGCGAATCGTCGCCACCTGGGAATTTTTCGTGTCTTACACTTCGCTCGTTACAATATTGTAAATAAATCTCGTTTAGACGGCATTTTAAAGAAAATAAAGCGAATCCATAAAATAATAAATTGAGACGGCGAGGAAGCGAAGCGGTTGATGTTTTCCTTTTGCTCAGACGAAAATGTTGCCAGATTGAAATTTTTATTTTAAAAAGAATCAACAACGGCGTAGTCTCCAGTCAAAGCTGTAAAATGAGAAAGGTGTGGAGCGGAATTTTTGTACCTAATACAACGTTGCCGTTCAATAGTTTATTGGGGGTCGTTTTAATCAACATTTTCATTTGGCATTATTACGTGAATACGATCAAATTTTTTCCCATTAGGCCACCTAAAACAAAAAATTTGCGATGGTAGCCTCTATATGGCAACGATTTTCAACCTCATTGTATTTGGAACCTAACCTTCCACATCAGTTTTAATCGCGCCCCCCTTCCAATTCCTTTCTGGAGTCCTTATATTTTTTCTGCTTACAATTAGGTGAATCTTTTTGATGCCTTCGTCTTTTTTTTAAATTTTTGCGTCCACCCCTTTTGTTATTTCGCGTCCCTAATCAATGATGTATTTTCAATGTGAAAATAAATTTATTTTCCACTAAAATTAAATGCGCACTTACAGTTTTTTCCGCTATTTTCAAATATCTAAACGGATTTTAAAAATTATGATATACTGGGCGTTGTTTTGGGAATAGGTACAAGAGTTTCCTGTTGTGCTTTAAAGCCGGGTCTGGATTTCAATTTTGGTTATTATACTAGACGACTGCCTTATTGAAATAATACACGTCTACTAAAAATGAAAAAAATAGTCAGAATGGTTCGAAGCTTAGGGCTTATGAAATAAATGGGCAAAATCGATAAAACACCCTGTATCTGAGACCCAATAGTCATAGATTGTGTATATGTCTCTTCTATTTACAGTTAACGTATCTACATTTACTCATGAAACACTATGTATATGAAATGTGAACTGAATTAAAATAGGTAAAGTTTATTTCATTCTAAACGGCGAAAGCCCAGGTTGCACAGTAGAACAAGTGGACTACCTTAAGATATTTATAAGAGCCATAATTCGTGTAAAATGACGTTATACCGCGAAATACAGTGGCGTACTACTGCGTTCTGTGATAATAATTCTATAGTAAATTGTATTGTTTGTACCTACGTCACTGAAAAGTGTAACAGTGAAGGATGAAGTTATTTGTGAAAGTGGCCACTTTTCCTGGCCGTTCTTTCTCCATTCGGAGCGACATAAACTCTACATATAGTGTTGCTTTGTATATAGATTAAATGGATGTTTTTCAACGGAAATGCGTCTATATTTCTGAAACGAGCAAAACTAACGAAAGTTGAATTAAGAATTTTGGAATTGACTGCAAACGACATTAAAAAAGGCACCATATGATCAATAACTTCAGATTCTTCAACCCTCATTTAGGTATAAGGGAGGTAATTATTCGCCAATCGAATTAGAAAGCGTTTCGAATAAACGTTGCCGAGGAAAGATTAATTTACTCTTGCAAACGGTAAAAGAATGCGTTCTACAATTTTAATAACGAATGTCTGTCGTGATCGCGTTATACGGGGTGTTTTGGTAACTAGTTACATTTCAAACAATTATCACTACTCAAAATTTCACGCTTCGCGTATCGTATTTCTCGACTTGGGGAATTTAGCTTTTCAAATAATTTAGGCCTTTTACTTTTACTTATTTTTGCCTGTGGCGAGGGACAATTGAACGCGGCCGACTGGTCCCCGCTAAAATATTTAAAAAAAAACGGCGAAAACAATAAAAAATATTCTAAAATGCTATGAATACCCGATTCTCCGACTTCACAAATCGCCGAAACGTACGGGAGTTTATTAGGAGTATTTAATAACAAAGTATAAGTACAATGAAAAGGTTATATTAGGGTATATGAGATCAGTTTAGGTTAGTGTAGATGAGGTTAGTTTAGATTAGTGAAAATGACGTAAGTGCACCGTCTTGTTAATCTATTGTCGATTGCGTATTGTTCCATTTTTTTCTACTTATCAGATACTTACCAATTATCTAATGCTGGACCAATTGTTACGTTTCACTGTTAGTACAAAAGCCTGCGAAAATAAATTTTAGAAGACGGGATTGCGCTTATCTCGTCCATAACGTTGACGGCTCATTATTCCTTTGGGTGTTATAAAAGCTTCTAAAGCTTCAACTAACCAACTGCAAATTTCAAAAGCACTATAGTTACGTTATATACCTATATATATATATATATATATATCGTAATTTTTTTATGTCCTTTCATCGTTCGGCTTTCAGTTCCCGTCGAGGATTTTATGAATATTGCGCACACTATTTACTCACTCGAGTTTCGTTTAACGAAAATAAATGAATCATAAAAATATATGCACCAGATTAAAACAACGAACTTTAATGAGATTACGTTCACAGAATTATAGCGATCACACGGGTCTTCGAAAAGATTATCCGAAATCCTATTTCGTACGCATACGAAAATAAATGCGATTAAAGCTGGGGACACACTGCCGACGCGTCACGGGCCGGCGTGGAATTTTACATTAGTACACATAGGACGACACGTGACGCATCTATTCAGATGCTCACGTAGCACGTTTCAAATAAAGATATATTACCTGCCCGCCGCTATTTATCGACTTGTAATTGGTGTATCAAATAAACTTAAATAGTGAATTCTTATATATTTACTTATTATTATACTTTTTTTACACGCCGGCGAATAGAAATCAGTGCCATAATGTTGCGTGCCGTAACGTGACGTGTCGGCAGTGTGTTCCCAGCTTTTAAATCGCAGGAAACTGTTTACGTCATCGCCCATTTTCTGGCATTAAAATTGAAAACTTTCGAGCGCGATTTAATAAAATGCAAACGCGAATTTAGATTAAATTTTTCGTTGGGTTTCAGGAATCTCCCGGAGAACCGGAAGACGTCCGAGGATCGCTGCACATCAGTTTAACCTACGATCCAATTGCGGAAATATTGACCGTAAGGTTAGTCGAGGTAAGTGCACGTCTTCTTCCGCTCGAATGCGCACTTATTTGTCGTTACTCGTTTGACATTGTGTCCGGTTAATAAACAATTTATCGATCTTTATGAAATTGCAGTTACGCGAGTTATGGCCTATCCAAATCTATATGCAATTCACGTCATCAAAAAAATGTTACTAGATTGTTTATTTGTAATTCGGTTTAAAGTTTGAAAAGTGACATATTCTATAGACGATTTACCTGCGCACATGTTAGATAGCATAAAGAAAGACTAGAATTTATTAGAACTGTCAAAATACGAGGTACGAGATGACAGCACTGTGTGAAACGTCATCATCTAGTAACCTTGTATTGATGACGTAATTGCATAAGGTTTGGACGAAGTGTACGTTGCGTTATCGCATAGTGACTAGGTACAGTGAGGGACTTATTTTGTGTCGCGGACAACGCGAGCGCGTATGCAACCAATAGTGCAACGAAGGGAAAAGTGACGACACGCGTTCTCGGCTAGTCTTAGGCAGGTTTATTCAAAAAGATGGATATGTTTTGCATTTTAAGTTTGCAACGACTGCGTATTAATTTTCGCGAACAAAATTGAAGTAAAATAGAAATTTCAAACTACAACGCGGCTCAGTTGTTTGCGACTTTGAACTTAACTTTATACGTAACGGCACGTTTGCTAGCGCGTGGGACGTATTCGCAGGAACGGATCGAAAGATAAAAACAACGAACGGGCCATTTATGTGGTCGCCGCCCACGCTTTTTTTTAAAATTGTCTGTATTAAGTACGTCCCACGTGTAGTTGTGTAGGTAATAATTCAGTTTTAATGTTCTTTTCGTTATACGCGTCGGCTTTTCATAAATGGACGCTAGCGAGTACTTTGGAAGCTTTTATTATACGAAAATCCGGCCCTGCGTAAAGTGCCCGAACTTTACGCGAAAAGACAGATTACGGCTATAAAACCACAGTAACCCACATTTACCATATCTTGAAACGAAAATACACTTGATTCTAAACGACCATTAAGACTAAAAGTTCGCGTGCAAATTGAGAGCTCTTTTACTGGAAATTAACGTTTTAAAGTGGAAATTATTATTTTGGACTGGAAATAGGTACCTAGTAGGTATATATTTTACAAAGGGGGGGCGTTGCCCAATTAAGACGAGAAAGATAACGTTAACGCGGAATTTTTTTGGGGGTTCCTTGCGCGCGCTCAAGTTAATCGCCCATCGAAGATCGATTTGGGCGAACATAGATTAAATTTGCTATAAAATAAACTAAGTTGTAAAACTATTAAACATTCAAACGGTGACACAAATAACGCGGGAACTTTTTTTTACTATTAAAATTACTTTTTTCTATAGAAAAGTTGAATACAAGTAAAGGGCCGAAAATGTATTTCTTCGAAAACAATCTCGCGCGAGTTGATCATTTTTATTTTAACTGTACAGTTAAACCTGCTTTTTGCGAATGATGCACGATTGGTTGCCTACGCAAAGCAATTTAAGGGGCCGTATTCGTTAAAAAAAATTAATTTTTTTTCTTTAATTTGCTGTTTAGATAAGTTTATTCGACAAATGGCGCGAGTGAAACCGATCGAAATTTAGCGTCCGCAATGCAATAAGTGCGACGTTTTCGATTTCTAACGCAACTCTCTTGGGCGTCTTCAACGAAACGTTCTTATAATTTTTGTTTCGACGTCATTGTAAAGATTATTTTGACTGTACGTATCAGTTTTATGCGGGTATTTTAAAATGTACCTCACATATCTCGCATCTGTTGTATTCGAACGTTTAAAGTCGACTATTTTTACTTGAAATTACTTGCGTGCCGTGGGTCGCATAATAAAAAGCGGTCGTCGAGCGAAATTTTGACGTTATTTCATTGTTATTTCCGAGTCGCTTATTTTCGACATAGAGGTACATCTACGATTACTTCTAATTGTATTTACCGAGATTTCCTAGTTTTTTTGTGGACTAACGAACGCGTTCTTCCATAAAATACATTTATCTAAATGACAACGTGTACGTGAATGGTAATTTGATGATAAATTCGCGAGATACGATCGCGATCAAAGCGAAGAAGCAAAATTGCATGTAGTTAGATCATAGTTTTATCGAACAACGTTATCTCGTTTGATATTCCGAATAGCGTGTCACACGTTTAAGAAAATATGTTTCCATTATTCGGGCTATGCGCGTAAACGTGCACAGAACATCTGAAATATCTACATAATTATAATAAATAAAATAAAATAGCTCCGAAGATGCGTTTTCGTAATTAGTGCGAACCGTTTAGATTCAAATTAGATTTAGATTCAATTAGTCAGGCGTCGAGATTTTTTTTCAATTGTTTGTCGTATCTTCAAACGTTTCCATGGCCTACTTATTAATCATTCATATTGGTAAAATTAATTTTCTCCCCGATATCACAGTTAAACATCTCTTTCGATCATTTTCCTATACAATATTAATTAATGTGAGAGGGTTGTCGGTGAAAATTGAATTTCGTAGTCGTTAATGGTATCTGTAGCTTGATTCGTATCACTTGTTGAAATTATAAGAATGTAACTACAAAATAAATACCTATCGATCTTTAGCGACAAAAATATCGAAATTAGAACGTCACCGTTAGGATAAGTTTTAATTTATCTTTAGCACCGCGTCCCACATAAAATTGGAACTACGATGCGAACCGAAACTTAAACGAGAACTTTCTGGTTTCGATGGTTTTAATAAACATTACTTTGAAAAGTTATTACGTTTCCCGAAAACCTGCTGTACACGTAAAATATCGAGAAGGAATAAAGGAAAATTTCCGACTGGTTTTAATTAACAACCGGATTCTTATTTCGTAATAATTCGAGAAGTCGCTCGAAATTGAACTATCGAGCTCGATATTTGTCTTTTTTATTGCGAAACTCGACGACCACTTTTCTATTATTTAACGTTTATAAGGTCTTTGCGTGATTAAAACGAATCCTCTACGGCAAACCAGGTACGCTTTTGGGGTCGATTCGTATTTTTATGAAATGATTTTGTAAAATAAACCAATTAGTTACCTATCTACGTCTGAATTTAATTAATTGAGTAGATATGTATTTTGTAGGTATAGTAAGTTGTTCATTTTATTGTTGATTCATTTTTAATCATTAATAAAATACAACAAATAGAGACGTAATGCGAATAAAATAATTTATTTAACAACTTGCGCTTTTTATCAATAGTGTATATATTATTTGGTTGCATATTAATAGTTGAAAACGAAAGAAAATTCAAATTCAACTTACAATTTGTTAGTAAGAACATTAAAAAAAATCCGACAGCGCGCAAGCCTCGCCAGCCAATATATTTTTTGAAAAATAATATTTACGAGAGAAAATAAGAATTAAAAAAATTATCACTTTTCTTCGATTATCTTGAAAACGGTGCATTCTATTGAAAATTATAAAGAGATATAATCGGTAGAAATTTTATGCCGATTTCAAAACATGTTTCACATTACCGATCCGATGAGTAATAACGGAGATTAGAAGTTTTTTAATTTTTTTTTAACGTCCGCCATTTTGAAACGGGTCGTTCGATTTGGCTGTTTAACGAACTCGTCCTTCGTTTTCGTAAAGACAATATGCCGTTCAAATTTCAGCCTCCTACGATCAAAATTGCGACCGGAATCGTGTCCACAAGAAATTGATTATATATATATATATATATATATATATATATATATATATATACAGTGTGTTAGATTTTATGTGTCACGGCAAATATCTCGGCTATTGTATGAATTAGTAAAAAAAGTTATATATGAAAGTTATTAGATTATTTATTCTTAATAATGTGTCAAAATCAGAAAAACAATTGAACATCAAATAATTCAGGTAAAGCAAATAAATTTAACATTTTAAATGGAACGTACCCAGTATTATTACATATTCTGAAACTACAATAATTTATCTTTACAACGATGTATCACATGTTATACTTTTTCATTAATTAACTGGGCGTAATACACTAAATAACTGATCGCAGACAGTATAAGCAATGTGTTGATTAAAACAATCTCAATAACAGATTATTCAACATAAATACAACATTATGAACAAACCAATATGTGAATAAGTAAGTTAATTATAAAATTGTATGTAATGCCTACCTAACATCTAAATTCTTTGTTCAAAGTTGTTTGTAATACATTCCCGACATTTTCTTATTAAATTTCGTCGCACTTTTTGCAACATGTTTGGTGTTATTTGAGCACATGCCCTATGATATGCGATTTGTAAGATCCTCTAAATTTTGTGGACATGTAACGTAAACTTTTGATTTAACATATTCTCAAACAAAAAAGTCCAACACAGAGAGGTCTGACGATCGTGCCGGCCAGTTTATAGGGCCACCATTTCCTATCCATTTCGCACCAAACTTTTCGTTTAAAATATCCTTGACGTTCCTTGCATTGTGAGTAGGTGCGCCATCCTGTTGTAACCACATATCACGACGCACTTGTTGGAGTATATCATCTAAATATTCTTCGAATTTTGTCATGAGGAAATTAGCATACCGTTCAAAGTTAAGCGTTCCGCGATAAAAATAAGGACCTAGTATAGTATCACCTAATACACCAAGCCAGACATTAATAGAAAATCCGTGTTGGAACCTGCATTCGACGTGGATTCTCTGCATCCCAGAAATAATCATTTTTTCTGTTAGAAATTCCGTTATTGTTAAAAGTAGATTCATCGCTCCAAAGAATGACATCCACTAAATGTTGATTACTATTAAGCCAGTTACAAAATATTAGCCTTCTATCAGAATCACCAACTGTTAAACCGTGAACCAATTTAATTTTATAGGGGGTCCTGTTATGTTTTTTTAGAATAGAAAATACTTTGTGATGACTTATAGATATGTCAGCTACTGCTTCACGGATTGAATTTCTTGGATGTGCTTTAAAAATGTGCCAACACCATAATATCTTCATCATGTGCTGCACGCTCATTTTTTGGTCTTCGCACTGTAGCATTAAAACATCCATTTCTTCGTAATTATGTTCGTAATCTTTGCAAACGTGCGAGGATGTGGCTGTACCCTTTCTGGATACAAGGTTCGATACAAATACAGAAGCTTCTTTAGGATTATCATTGCATCTGATGTACACTCTCAACATATCCATTTTTTCATTATTAGAATAATAACTATCCCTCATTGTGTTTCACGAGATGAAAATTAACAATTAACAATTTACTTAGCCACTTTCGCACGATAGCGATAACAAGTGAGCGCATATCACGGCCTCCTCGGCTCTACTTGTTAGAACATGCAAAGATGAAAGTGTGCGTCGTCGGTACATTGTTTACACTGTACGTGTTCAACGCGTTCGGTTATTTATTCTATTACGCCTTTAATTAATGAAATAAGTATAACATTGAAATACCGTTGTAAAGATAAATTCTTGTAGTTTCAGAATATGTAATAATACTGGGTACGTTCCATTTAAAATGTTAAATTTATTTGCTTTATCTGAATTATTTGATGTTCAATTGTTTTTCTAATTTTGACACATTATTAAGAATAAATAATCTAACAACTTTCACATACAACATTTTTTACTAATTCATACAATAGCCGAAATATTTGCCGTGACATATAAAGTCTAACACAAAGTCTTCATATGAATGACCTATATTTTCGCGATCTAGGGGTCGAGATCGGAGAAAATCCAAAAGGACTCGTCTAGATCCTGACATCAGACAGGTTATAATAGCTTTATTTTCTACGAAAATTCGCTGAAAAGGGAACTGTTGGTAAAAACGCAGGTTCGCTAACAAAAGAATCAACGCACAAAGTGTGCTTTCACGTCCTCTTATATCTTTAGACTTATCCGCGAAATATCAATCCCTTTATTTAGTTTTATAAAAATTGTTGTGATATTTCATATACTTTAACGCCTCTTATAGGACGTCGTCGTTTGTCGGTTGTCATGTTCACAATGTATTGTATCCGCTTTAAATTTCGTGTTTTTTTCATGAAAAATTGAGGTGTTTTTGCAAATTATGTACCTTATAGGTCGCAAAGAAGATGTTTCTGACCCGTGGTAGTATTTAGGCCATAACGCAGTCAGAGTTGCTTGTAAATTTTATCAAAATGGCGTGCGGTGGGTAATCATATTTTTTTACGCCCACTGCCGCGACGACGAGCGAAAATCGGCTACTTTACGCCCGAAAATGAGGTTTAATATACTTCTAGAAGATTAGAATAGTATTTTGAAACATCAACTCGAGCGACGACTCAAATCTCGACTGTGAGACCTTCAAACAAACACATTGTATCAAATACATTTTTTCACTTCGACTCACGACTTGAGGTTCGATTCTAGTAGTGATTCGAAAATGTTTGGCTTTACAGTAAGTCGGGGCTTGACTCGATGCGCCACAATGTTTTTACCCTTAGTATTTTGATCGATGTCACAAAAAAAAAGTACCTAGTAGATACCTGTATAAAATAACTTGCTGCGATCACTTGAATATTTTCACCGACTTTTCAACAACGTCGGTACTCCGTCACATTGAAATTTATGTGCTTTGTTTCAGGCGCAAGATTTACAAGCTCGAGATTTCAGCGGCACCGCCGATCCGTACGCCAAGATACGGCTACTGCCAGATAAGAACAACGTTTGGCAAACTAGGATCCACAAGAAAACCCTGAATCCAGGTATTCACTGCAAATTCGTTTCATCGGAAAATATCTGACGTCGGCGGGGGGGCACTTATTACGATACGTTTATTTGTCGTCCCGACGAACAAAAAGTGTTCCCATAACTGTCACTTTTGATAGAGTTTTATTCTAGAGTTTACTCTATATTTAGAGTTTAGAGTTTCTATTCTAATTTTAAATGCTCGAGGGGTAAGAATAAGGTATACTACCTATCGATACGAAACTTACAAGGAACATCATCCTGTTGTCCCTCGCGGATTTCAACGAAACTTCAACATAAAAATGTTTACGATCGTTCAGTCTAAGATGTAGCGGGTGGGGTGAGGGAGTAATTATTTGGAATAAACTGTATAACTTACAAGGAAGGTGTTGTACTCGAGGTGCCCCACTCCGATTTTGATGAATTTTGGATACGTTACACAGAGCCGAAAACTAAACGTATTTAAGGGCGAAATCGCTCGCCAAAGTCTATACGAAATTGAAAATACGGTTATATTCTCTACTTTGGAAGGCGATTTACCCCCGGTCCCTCCCGACTACATCTTACACTGAACGATGACAAACATTTTTATGTTTTAAATGGTTTCATGATTTAAGTTTCGTTGAAATCCGCGAGATTCAATTTGTGAGACGTGATCGCAGGCCAACGAGCGACGAGAGGGGATCAAAAGGGATGAAGGGTAGCAGTTATTTTTGAATTATAAAAAGGGACACGTCAGATAATAAATAAAGGCGGACAGTAATCTTTTTTTGAGCCTTTTATGATAAAAATTTAACACAGGCGATGGGACAAAACATACGAACTCGACTGTACCTTGTTAGGCTAATTGTAAGCTAACAATACGATAATAGGGTTCAACTAATAGCCACCGAACGGCACAATTTTCGTTTATCGAAATAACTTCAAACGAAACAAGTAAATTTAATCAAAGTAGGTAAGCTATTAACCCACCAGCGAGTCTAAATAGCAAAACTAGACTTCCCTATTATGTTCCAATAGTGTAATTACACGCAATTGCAAATCGATAGCACTCGACAGCACAACATATGTGCTTATAATATTGTGTCGCTAAATCAATAGCGAAATGGAAACCAAAAGTTTTAAATGCCTCAAAATAAATGAAGTATTAATTATTATGTCGCTTCAAATAATTGAGGTCGTTAGGTCGTATTATCCGGGCTTTTCCAGGATTTCGATTTTTTTTGTAATTAGTTTCGACATTCGACGTCAATTTACTCTTCAACAGGCAATCGGTAATCGCACTCGACAGATCATAATCAGTGCTCCAAGCTCGATCAATTTCATTAAAGTTCGAAATGTTCATTCGTCACTTGAACTAATTGATTTATTTGTTTATACGTACGTTAAGAATTCAATTTTTCTTCAACTTGGTAGTGAGGTGCCGTACGATTCACAATGGGGGGGGCGTCGCGAATTTTCGCTAGACGAATCATTGCATAAAAACGCGATTAACGCGATTGCGCCATAATAGAGAAAAACTCATGATGAGTCGTGTTCGGTAATTTATTGCAATATAATACACTCGAGATTATTCTAGAATTATAAGTCCCCAACAACCGATTCTAAGGTCGACTTTTGCTATATTACTTTAATTTTATATCGCTTTCGAGTATGTATAGATCAATCGCGTTCGGCAACGAAATAAATCGATATCGGTCGTTTAATGTTTTACAAAATAAAACTTTTCAACTCGTCCTCGAAGGCTAAAACGAAAAAAATACAATTGAAACGGAATAACGGAGAGAATTTAAGACAGGGCGCGCATAAAAACAGGTTGTATTATAATGGAACGATGAGTCGCGTTCGGTAGTTTATTGTAATCGAGCGCTCGGGAATGTCCCGGAATTACAAGTTAGAAAATATCGAATTTTCGGTTATACTGCGTGGCGTGTTTTTAGTTTAGTTTTATATCGACCTATATAAATTGAACGCGTTCGCTGTCAGTAAGTAGCGAAATAAAACGTTTTAATGTAAATTATGGTGATTAAAAGTGGCGGTGGGCGGCCTGGAACGTTCTTCGACGACGTCTTCGTTTAGGGGTATTGGATTTCATCTCCCTGGGAGTTGTTAGGCATTGGGGTAACAGTAATAATTAATTTAGATTTTTCAAATTCGCAAAAATAAAATACAAGAATAATAGGAAATCGGCAGTTGCGAAAAAGTATCGACATCGACAAAATAACGAGACGCCGATATTTATCTAAATTAGGGGAAGTTGTCGGCTGGTCTTTGGCTTATTTGGCACTCGCTCGCTTACTAACACGGACAAACTGTTGAGTGATGATGACCGGCGACGATCGACTGCCGACCAACGACTTCCCTTACAATTTTATATTGAATGATTTTGATGATTACACGCGATTTTTTGCGGATGTTTGTGGAGTAGATAGATACCTAATGACTCGATAGGATTTGCGCTTTCAATCAGAATTGATTGAAACTGAATTAATTTCCTTTCACGACGCTTTGCATTTCCGTTTCAATTGTCAGCGTCTCGATTTTGATTAACAACAAAATTTGTTTCCTTGTTTACCATTTGTATCCTATCAGGCCATTGCGAGTCGTTACAGAGTCTTACGGTGTAAATCGTAAACCGAGCGTATTTGGTCTCGATTAGGTTTCCATCTTGCATTACGACTTAGAACTGACCAACAGGTAAGATTGTGCGTCTTTGTCGACCTTTACAGTCGATCTAATACGGATCGAACGTCGTCAGTTACTCGTATATAGGCAACACATCTAACACCACCCGCAAAAACCGAGTTAGCGTTTAGCGAAGAAGTTCGGTTTGTTTCACTTAAACAGTTAAAACTGAAGTCGGATCTACTCGCGTAGAAACTTTTCTAGAAAATTAAATTCCCCGTCTTTCGTTTAATAGTATTCTTTTTTGGTAAATGGGAAATACGTGTTAGCTTTTGCAACAAGTAGAATAAGTTTAATTGTATAAATAATTTTGCGCGAGTAGCAATTTCGTAAACTAATCACAAATCACGTTCAATTTGAAACTTAATATCTAAAGAGTAATTTTAGGTTTATATTCATCGTCCCTCCTCGGTTTCCTCGGGAATTTGAGTAAAATTGTCAGTCCTTGGGGTCTCGTTTACTTCCAGGTCCCTTGATTTGTTAATGGCTTACTTCGAATTTAGACGACAAATGAACTACTTCCGTTTATAAAATTATACAGGGCGATTCCTGGATTTCAAAACGGCGCGTCAAGTCTACGATGCGTTGTAAGGACGCATAACGTTTATACAAAATCATCTAATTTACCTCTTAATTTCTCGCTAAGTTGTTGATCAAAATTTCGACCCTCCTACAACGGGGGTATTGTTATCTTGGAATCGCCCTGTATAACCGCTTTTTTAAATAAAATTTAGTTACGTCTTGTATTTACAGTGTTCGACGAGGACTTCGTGTTCGAAGTTCGTGCAGCTTCTTTGGGTCGTCACACGTTAGAAGTATTACTTTACGATTTCGACGCGTATTCCAGACACCATCGGATAGGAGGTGTGCAAGTTGCTTTAGCCAACATCGACCTTACCGATAAAGTAGACCTTTGGAAAGGACTTACGCCATATGCCGGTCACGACGCCCGCTTGGATTTAGGGGAACTTATGGTCTCGTTGGCGTATTTGCCTTCTGCCGAGCGACTAACCGTAGTTATAATTAAAGCGAGAAATTTAAGGGTAGTCGACGATACGCGAAATAGTTCAGGTACGTTTACTTTTATGTATGTTAATTAAGCGATCGAGTTTTCGTTTGAAAACCCCACGATTTAACCGTATCCAAAATCGTTTCAAAACAAATTATCCGGTAAATGCCTTATTTGTAGACAGAACAACATGTTATCGTCGAATTTAACAGCGTAAACAACCCCACCCCTCCGAAATACTATAGCCTTAATTAGCAATGTAAATTACCATCAAGATTCGAACGTTTTTACGTAAATTACCGAAAAAGCGAATTTTTGTTATTTTTATTTGTAAGGTTTATAATTTCGTATTTTGACGGGACAACCATGAGCTTTATACAGGGCGTTCGCGAAAGCCGTGTTACGTGCAAAAAATAAATGATAAAATAAAATCTGATCGAAAAATATTATTTAATAATGGTAAACAAGCACTTAACAAAATTTAGAGGCCTGTCGGCTAGCTTTTGGACAGTGGAATGCGGTCGGGTTTTAATAATAAAAAAATAAAGGGCGCCAAGTAATTTTCCTTACACTAATAACTATTAAAAAGGGGAAAATTACTAAAATTATACGATGTGAAATAGTTACGATAGGTAAATGCAGGTAAATTATCAAGAAACGTACAATGCAAGAGTTAATTTTGATATCGGGCCTAAATGAAGTCGAAATCTAATATGAACAATTTTATATAAATATGTAAATACGCTAATGCTTCTCGAGAAACACTTCGTTTACAATGATTAATACAAACAATAACAAAAATATAAATTATTCCGAACGACAATTGATTAAACTTAGCTTTCTCCGCGTGATAACCAAAATCGATCTTCCAAGTCAACCTCCGGTAACAAAAATCCAAGTCCAACCAATCCAATAACAGCAGATAAAATTTTGAACGAAACCAGAAAAATGAAATCCAAAAAGAGAAAATGTAATCCAAAACTAGAAAAATGTAAACCAAATCTAGGACCTAAAAAGACTATTTCTATTACCTAGAAGTATTTAGGCATAGCCCTACTCACCTCCTACGGTGGGTACGGAGGTCCTATTATTTCAAAGATGTTACGATATATACGAGGTCTGGCCAATAAGTAATGAGACTAAGTCCATAAAATACGTATATTTAAAAATTAAGGTACATTGATGTGATCCCCTTCAAAGTACTCCCCTCCCACAACTACACACTGGTTGCAACGTTTCTTCCAGCTTTCGTAACATTTCTGGAAGGCTTCGACTGGAATGTCCTGGAGTACCCTCGTCACGGCGGTCTGGATGTCAGTTATGGACTCAAAATGCGTTCCTTTCACGGCCAACTTTGTATGGGGGAACAAGAAGAAGTCACAGAGTGACATATCCGGCGAATAGCGCGCTTGCGGCAACACTGCGATGTGTTTAGAGGTCAAAAACTGCGACACACTGAAGGCACGATGGCATGGAGCATTGTCATGATGAAGGATCCACGTTTCGGCAATCTCTGGACAAACTCTAATGACTCGTTTTCGCAGCCGATCGAGTACTTTCAGATAGAAATGTTGGTTGACGGTCTGCCCAGGTGGTACAAACTCTTTGTGCACGATTCCTTTGCTGTCAAAGAAGCAAATCATCATCGTTTTCACTTTTGATTTGCTAATTCTCGCCTTCTTCGGTCTGGCTGCACCGGGAGACGGCCACTGTTGACTTTGCCGCTTTGTTTCTGGATCGTACTGAAAATACCAACTTTCATACACGATCGAGAAGAGTTGGATCAGCTTCAACCTGTTGCAGACACTCCTGTGAAATGGACATTCGCTCGTGTTTTTTCCGCCGAAAGGTTCTTCGGTACCATCTTTGCACACAGCTTTTTCATGGACAAATCATCAGTTAAAATTTTTCTGACGGTTTCTTGTTTCTTGTTCATCAGCCAACATTCGAATGGTTAGCCGCCGATCTTGATGCACGAGAGTGCGCACACGCTAAACATTGTTGTCAGTTCGAGCCTCAAGCGGCCTCCCAATTCACGGTTCATCCCCGACGCTCTCACGAGCATTTTTTAAAATCTTTATGCCATCGAAACACCCGAGCACGACTCAGGGCTTCATCACCGAACACCTTGACCAATTTACCGTACGTTTCCGTAACAGAATCGCCGAGTTTAACGCAAAATTTAATCGCGTACCGCTGTTCAATATTACGTCATTCCATATTCGTGACACGCCTTACAAACACGTTGTCGAAAACACAACACAGCTGGAGAACTAACGAACGTACGAAAGTCGCGAGCACATGTATCGATAGAGAAGGGATGGGATATTAACCGACCGAAGTTTCAGGTTCGCAGTGTTACCACAAGCGCGGCTAAAAAACCAGTCTCATTACTTATTGGTCAGACCTCGTATATTTTAGATGATCCGACTACGTCGATGGGTACTAAACACCCTGGCCGTTATTCTTATTATTTTCCGCTCTAAAGCAATAAATGTAACTCAAACTATGAAAAATGAACTAAGATTAACGGAATATCCATCTGAAATTAAAGATGTGACTTTTCTATGTTTGTTGTTATTTTCTACTAAAAAACGTTCCTAAACGACTGCCCTTAATAATTGAAAACCTATGCCTGCCAACTCCCCTTACGACGAAATTGAATTAAATTTAAAAAAAACGTATCGACCGTTCTTCGTTCATTTTTTTGTTGTTGTTTTTTAACATATAGACCTCGCAAAGATTTGAATATTTCAAAACGGACGTAACAGTTTGAAATTGTTTTCCTAAAAGTATTTTTAAAATGACCGAACTTCGGTTGTATATATACATATACTGGAAACTAACATCAACTTTGTTGCGTATGTGTTTTAAAAGAGTCGAGGTGCGTTTTTAAATTTCTTATCTAATTATGAGCATATTTTACAAAAATGTCTCCTTACACTTTTAAAATCTACAGGTAAATATTAAAGATTTACTTCTTTAAAAAACAGGCGATAAACGCTATCTGTAGAACACCCTGTATTGTCTACTTAAACAATTGCGACGGGAGGCGTGCGAGATCGATTTCAATTAATTTATTGTAATTCTGAGTTTTCGAAGTTTAAGGGAGCGGGTACGTCGTAATACGAAATATTTTGTAATTCAAATATCACGTGGCTTTCTACGTTAAAACGATTTTTTGTAGGTAAATTAAATTCAAATTCATATTGTAAGTACTACATCATACACGTGCGCATAATTTACATCGAAAGCGTTATAATTGGTTAACAAATTAAACGAATCAAACGAACCGACTTCGTTGTTAATTACGTCAAAAAATTCGCGCAGCACGTTGAGTATAGTTCGAAAATTTACATGAATATTAATACACGAACCGCTCGTGTAGATAATATATAGATAATAAACGAACAGAGAAATGAGAACTAATCTTATATAAACGCATCTATATTAATGAGACTTTGGCCAATCATAGCAATTTTGCATCTCTCTCGCGCGCACCGAAATTAATTTTATTATTGCACAACAAAGGTTTCATAATTATAATACACGAGCAATAAATGGTAGATGGCACGCACAAACATAAAGGTGAACAATGGGAGTCAATTACAATAGGATTAATTTTGCGATAAGCACGATAATGGTGATATACGTATATTGACGACGACTAGGATGAAAATCGTTAATTGGACATCATTAGTTTTCAAGCGATAAAGCAAATTCGACAATGGAAGATTCGATGGTATCATTACATATCGTAAAAAAATGCATCGTATCGCGCAAATTTTAATACAAGGGATCGCGCGTAGTTTGCCATTTCTTGTTTTGTTATATTTAAAAAACGACTTTTCAAGTTATTCCAGACCTATACTAAACGTTTCGTCTCGGGTCAAAATTTTGCCAAAAACCATGAACCATAAGGCTTTCTTTCGAGATTTCGCGAAAATTTTAAATCGATTTAAACGTGCGTAGTTTTTTCATTTCTTGTTTTGTTGTACTTGCAAAAACACTTTTCAAGTAATTCCGGGCCTGTTCTAAGCGTATTAGATAGTGTCATTTTATCGTGATTATAAAAAACTATAATCTATTTAAACGCCGGCAGTTCGTTATTTATTGCTGCGTAATACCTGAAATGCGAGTTTTCTAATCGTTTTCGACTTGTTCTGAACGTTATGACTCAAAACCTTGCGGTCAAAATTTTGCCAAGAAAAAATCGCTGAACTATACTAAGGATTTTTTTCGAGATTTGGCAAAAATTTTGAATCGTCGCAAACGCGCTTAGATTGTCATTTCTTGCTTTGTTACTCTCGAAAAACCGCTTTTCAACTAATTCCGGACCTGTTCTATGAGTTTCAGGTGGCGTCATTTCATCGAGTTTATAAAAAACTTTTATCCATTAAACGCCGGCAGTTCGTTATTTATTGCTTCGTAACACCTGAAATACGAGTTTTCTAATCGTTTTCGACTTGTTCTGAACGTTATGGCTCAAAACCTTGCGGTCAAAATTTTGCCACGAAAAAATCGCTGAACTATACTAAGGATTTTTTTCGAGATTTGGCAAAAATTTTAAATCGTCGCAAACGCGCTTAGATTGTCATTTCTTGCTTTGTTACTCTCGAAAAACTGCTTTTCAACTAATTCCGGACCTGTTCTATGAGTTTCAGGTGGCGTCATTTCATCGAGTTTATAAAAAACTTTAATCCATTTAAACGCCGGCAGTTCGTTATTTATTGCTGCGTAATACCTGAAATACGAGATTTCTAATCGTTTTCGACTTGTTCTGAACGTTGTGGCTCAAAACCTTGCGGTCAAAATTTTGCCAAGAATAAATCGCTGAACTATATTAAGGATTTTTTTCGAGATTTGGTAAAAATTTTAAATCGATTTAAAACGTGTAGTTTGTCATTTCTTTGTTTGTTATATTCAGTGCTTCCAGTGATTTACTTTTATTTACTTTTTTTACGGATTTACTTTTATTTAATGTTTTTTTCGATTGTATTTGCTTTTATTTACTTAAAGTTTGTGAAATATTTACTTTATTTGGTTTTTTTAATGGGGTGTGTCGCTGGAAGCTCTGCATACTGTTAAAAACTATGTAATGTTTTTCTTAAATAAACCGCAACCATAAACGAAAACATGTTTTGATTGTTGGTGATTTTTCTATGCGATTTTTGGTACATTTGAGCACGATCGAATATACCTAAGTTTTTATAACTTGGTGGAGTTTGGCAAAATGGTTTTTTGATTAAAAAACTAAATTCCTAATGCATTATCATATCGTACTTTATTGCTTCAATTAGTAGCAGACATTTACTAATCACATATGATATTTTTTACAGATCCGTACGTAAAAGTAAGCATAATACAAGGAAGTAAACGTATAAAGAAGAGAAAAACCGGCGTGCATCGCAACACCGTATGTCCCGTCTTCAACGAAGCTCTGACGTTCGATATAGGCAAGATCACGCTAAGAAAATGTTTCATCGAATTTTGCGTGATGCACGACAGCCTTTTAGGTGCGAGCGAGCTGCTGGGGAAGGCCAGGGTGGGCTCGACCGCCGATTGCAAGCGACACGAAAAGGAGTTCTTCGCCGAAATGCTACAGAGCAAAACGGCAACCGCACAATGGCTACCGTTATTTGATCCTAGAACGGCCGCGCAACCATTTCCGTAAATTCCACGTTTAAGCATTTTCGACGATTGAAGAATGTAAAACAAATGAATTACGAAGGACGTGGCGGCTGTGTGTATCTTCCTTTTTTTTTAGTCGTTTCATGTTTTGAAACGAAGGTTTTTTGCTAGCAAATGAAAAGACTCGATCGAAAAAATTCGTCGCGTTAAGGCTTTAATGAAACAAGCGATTCTGATCGTCGATCGGTCACCACCGAAATGGTTATTACAGATCATCTCTTACAGCGATCGACTCTTAAAGATGCAAAATGAAGCAGCGATAAATAGTCGTCTTTGTTGTTGATAAGATCATTAAGATTCTGTAATAATAAAACTGGAACAGGCAGCTTCGCCTTTTCCTCTCTCCTCGTGGTGGAACGGGAATTCGTTCGTCGATATCTGGAATGTCCGAATGGCCACCAACCGATACAAGCTGAATGGTTTCGGAATGTTTCTTACACGGAATTTATATTGCTTGGAATCGTTTCGGTTTTTTCATTGTAAGTATTAAAACGTAAGCGCGCGCTCGCGTTTATATTTAGGGAACCGCATGGTGCTGTTTTTATTATATATTATTGTACTACATGTATCAATTATTAACTGTGTATATAATCAGTTGACGTATAAGCATCATGTTTATCGGCAGTATTATGGGATATAGTAAACGTCATAAATGTTAATATTAAATTTTGTTCTTGCTTTCAAACATAGTTTGAAACATTTGAATTAGTTTGAATATGAGTACTAACGAAACTTTACACGTACCTAAGTAATAAAAATTCAATGAATATTTTCATTGTCTTCACGAATTGGTAGTTATTTCTCATAACATGCTTAGAGGAATTGTGGGTTGCATACCGATGTTTATTAACAGGGCGCGTTCGGCGGAACATCGATTTCCAATCGATTTAGTCTGTTGAACACAATCAAAGTCATTAAAAAAATACATTTTCATGTACACTTATTTATATATGACGATGTGTACAGTAATCCCCCATTTGTACCGTAACTACCTTACGCATGTATGACACGCTGTTATCACTCAATAAATACAAATATTAATATTACTATCTAGAGAACTTTTAAATTTATAACGCTACAATCTTCTATCGGGTACAAGATGTATTAAATTTAG